>JANDEH010000006.1:30450000-31801808 GCA_024610705.1 Tetragnatha versicolor
AATATACAGTTTTTGTTGTAAGATTTATCCTAAGTCAGGATACGGAATAAAAAAAATCATTTATCATAACGGAAAAAATATAAAAAAATATTTTATATAAAAAATAGTCAACTATATCAGAGCCATCCTTCTTCGTTCTGTTGTTTTAAATTAATGGTTGATTGGAAAGATTTATTACACTAACCAAATAATGATCTTTTACCATCCTAGCGTTGCCCACACCAGAATTTCTTACAGTATTTTCAAAAAGTAATAATTTTTAACGTCGGTAAGCGTCAGTTAGACGAAGGGAAATATAAAATTTAATTCACACATAAAAAGGTTTAACAAATTTAGTTCGTAAATGGAAATTAAATTATCTATACGGGTTTTTTTAGGAACAGCTTGCAGTTCTTAAAAAAAACTGTCAGCTGTATGAAGTTAAAACCATAGTTTTCAATTAAAATCTGGGGTTCAGAAAAATTTAAAAAAGAGGAAATCTTTGAAATTAATTCAAATGAAAAAAAAATAGTAAAAAAGAATAATCTGTGTTACTTATTTCAAATTTTTTCTTAGTATGCCAAACAATGCATGTACAGGGTGTATCTGAAATGGTGCAACAAACTTTCAGGGATGATAGTAGACACCTAGACAAGTCAGAATCACCTAGGATTTGGGGGTCCCAGACCAAATCCCAGGGAGTTAAAAATGGAGCGAAACCCCAAAAAATCATTTAAAGATTCAATTTTTAGAAGAACTACTATTGGTAAATATTTAATTATGATCTCAAAAATTGTGGTTTAATATAAAGTTATGTCAAAAGTCTTGATTTTAATTTTTTTTATTATGAAAAAGTTGAAAAAACACAAAAAAATTTGAAAACTCTGCCAAAACCTTATTTTGTATTATTTCTAAATCCTTTCTTTTGATTTGATTATCGGAAAGATCATAGTTGAAAACCCTTAAGTCCAAAGTTTCACGTAAATACAATTAATATTAAACGCTTGAGATCCTTTTAAAGTTTGTTTTTTGCGTGCGCAAACCATTTTTTAGAGCTGTTTCCAGAACAGCTATTTGCGCACGCAAAAAACAAACTTTAACAGGATTTCAAGCGTTTAATATTGATTGTATTTATGTGTAACTTTGGACTTAAGGGTTTTCAAATATGATCTTTCAGATTATCAAATCAAAAGAAAGGATTTCGAAATACAAAAAAGGTTTTGGCAGAGTTTCCAAATTTTTTGTGGTTTTTTAACTTATTAATAATAAAAAAAATTTAAAATGAAGACTTTAGAGAAAACTTTAAAGATCATATTAAAGCACAATTTTTGAGACCATAATTAAGTTTTTACCCATAGTAGTTCTTCTAAAAATAGAATTTTTCAATGATTTTTTTGGGGTGTCGCTCCATTTTTAACTCCCTGGGATTTGGTCAGGGACCCCCGAATCCTAGGTGATTCTGACTCGTCTAGGTGTCTACTATCATCCCTGAAAGTTTGTTGCACCATTTCAGATACACCCTGTATATGTAGAAGTCACTTATTGGAATAGGACGCGTGCTTTTTGACTTTGATTTTTGTACTCACCAATAAAATATTTAAATTATGAAACATTTAAACCTGTGAAAGGAATGTTTTAGAATCAAAACAATGTATTATCTGCTGCAAGCCAACTTTACTAAAAGATCACCTTAACGAAATTATCAAGATTTGAGATGTGCCAAAGTTTTATCCAGAGAAATTCCACTTGCAAGATTGGAGATGGAGGCCGCTTTCAGCGGCCAGGTACTCCATAAGTTAGCAGATCACCATATTTAGAATTTAAAGTTGAAAATTAATTCAGACTTCGGTACTATAAAAAAGCGATTAAAACAAAAACCAGATGTTAAAGAGGAAACGTTTTTCTTCAAGTGAAAAAATGCCCTTTGCCAAATACTTTTGTGTTCAGTTTTTTGCTATTTTTTTTCAATGCTTTCTTAACCGTTAAGTTTAAAAAAAAACGTACACCAAACGTATTCCCTTATCACAAAAGGAACATCTAAACTATTACAGGAAATGTTATTCTTCTCTTTTAATTAAAAAAAATTTTTTTGAATTAATTAATACATAATATTAGAAACTTATTGCATTTATAAAAAAACCCTCATTTATAAAGTTTTTAAAGAGCTGTAGTTAGTTATAGATAAGTAAGTAAGTAAGTAAGATAGTAAAGTAAGTGATTAAAACTCTATACTCTTATTTAAATATCAGGGTGGCCCACTTTTCTATAGGAAAAAATAAAGTGTCACTAAATCGCTAGGGCACCCCCTCAATTATTTAGATTTGTTAAGAAAACTCTTCTTGCAAAGATTGAGCTCTATACCTTAATTATAAAGCGATAATCAAATGATCTAAAGTTTTGTTAAGAAGCGGAATTTTAAGATGCTAAAAGTTTAACTTGAAATGTGAATCTGGAGATTTTTCACAATTAAAAAACAATCATTATTTTATTATAAATCAGAGTAGGTTATCATTAAATTAGAATAACACATGTTTATTTTTACAAGCATGAGAGTTATAAAAACACCCATGTTATACGATGAACCACCATGAAAAAAGGGTTATATTATACAGGGTTATCTAATATAATAAAATTGAATGTGTATGTGTGTGTGTGTGTGTTTGTCTTCTATACAAATCCACAGTTTACTTCCGATCTGCACCAAACTTGGTATACCTACGTAAAAGAATCCCAGAAAAAACATAGACCATGTTTCGAAAACTTTAATTGACCCCTTGACCCCTTTTTTGTTCTTTTTATGGTCATTTTGCTGAAATATCTTTATTTCTCCTCCAAAAGAGATCTGTTCACCCCATTGTTACAAAAAAAAACATAATGCAAAATAACAAGTTTTCAAAAGAAAAGCTATATCTAAAGCTGTTTAAAAATTATATTAATAATCTAAAAATATATTTGAACAAAATTTTAAATTTTAAAACTGGTAAGTATAGTGCAAAATATTTTTATTTGATATAATAGTTTAATTTTTAAATAAAAAGTTTCATGGAATAGCATATTGTTGTTAAAATAGTCTCCATGGAAACGAGGATGAAAAATCAAATGAAGATCATATTGTTGCTTTTAATAAAGTTGGTTAACAGACAAAAAACTAGAGTAATATTCAAAACCTTTCAAGTGAAAAAATATTGTATTTTTTCTTAAATTGCAGGAATGTTTTATTAAATTTTATACCAAAGATATAATAAAATCATGAAAATACGATTAATGAAGGGCTCTAATTGAGAATTTTAAGTGATTTTTGGAAGAATACTTTTCTAATATTTTGTTGTTTTTTATGGGAATCATGTGGTAAATGCAGAAATCGTTCAGAATTTAAAATGCTTGATTTGACACCTTTCACTCATTAAAATATAGGCGCGGATCCAGCACGGCTCCAAGAGGGGGGCACTTTTCCACACAAAATCCCCGTTGGTACCATTGGGTATGGGGGTCCTTTCCCAGAAATTTTTTTTAATTTGACGTGTAAAAGTAGGGCATAAATATATTTTTAGAAACGTTTTGAGTCTAAGGGGGGCACCTTTCAACACTATTACCTTTACTTTTTCACCCAAAATGTCAAAATATTGGGGATTTCCTAAAAATTATATCTGAAGATCCCCTGGTGGTACTAATGGGAGGTATAGGGGTCCTCCCCAGAAAAAAAATTGGAAAGTAGACCTGTAAAAGAAGGGTTTTACTCATTTTGACAACCTTTTTGGGTTCCGAAGGGGGGGTGCTGACCAGAGTGGTACCCCTTAGATCCGCGCCTGGAAGGTAGGAAATGAATTTAAAATTTTAAGGAAAAAATCTTTATCTCCACCCGTGCAAGGCCGGGCATACCAGCTAGTTTTATATAATTATGGGTAATTATTAAAATTATCAAATAGTTACTATAAATGAATAGAAGAAAAATACCCTTATTGTTCTGAAAATACTTATAATTTTTTAAAGTATAGGTTGAAAGCTTTGATAATGAAATATTCCCTCATTTTGGAATAATGTGTAGGTGAGCACTGCAAGAAACAAATTATCAAAAATCCTCTCATTATTATTGTAAGCTTTCAAATTCCATTGTTTTTAAAAGCTTTCAAATCGAATATTTCGGGCAAACCTTATAACGTATTTTTTCTTTATTCCCTTTCCTAAAGAAGAATCACACATTTTTATAAATGGGAATAGTTCTTTCTCCGAAGGAAGTGTAAAAATAAAAAAGTTTTATAAACATTATTTTTGCCTTAAAATGATTTTTTTAAATTAGGGATGTTTATACGAAATCACAAAGGAAATTCGTACATTATCTTATCCATTTAACATGATATGAAAACTTCAAAACCTTTGTTAGACAGTTTAAAAAGTTATTTTGTTCCATCGAAAATCAATAATTAATTTGAAAGGTCTTATTAACTAAAAGGGTGTAACTAAAGTATATACAGAACTAAATAAATGGATTATCAATACTCTATTTTTCTCCGGATGCTCAGTAAATTAAACATTCTAATATTTACATGTACTAGAATAGTGTAAAAGCAAAAGTTCATACATCAAAATGATGAATAAGAGACTCTTTTTTAAGACACTTTGTCCTAAAGTTTGTCGTGTGATGATTGTATTAGAGATAATACAAAATAAGTTATTTTTTCTTTTGTGATTATGGAATTATAAGCTCATTTTATTTCATTTTATTTTCTAGGTTAATCACTGAAATCCTGAAATTAACTTTGAACATATTTCTATGATGTGAAGAACTCAAGTTAGCAATGAAACTGGAAGAAAAAATTTGGAACATTTACCAAATTAAAAGCCAAAGGAAAAAAATGTGTTCCTTTTTATAAGTGACATTCCCATTATGCAATCAAAAACCTTAAGTTTTTTTTAAACATTTACTGTTAACAAAGATGTATGAAAAGGTTTTTCAACTAATTCAAGTGAATAACCTTTTTACATGAGATAAAAATAATTTTCTGCAACTGGTAGTGTTTAGTCATAAATTATTTTAAATTTGAGTGTAAATCAAGGAATTGAAAATTAACTAAGAGGTTAAATAACAAAGGAGGTTATACAAAATACGGAAATACAAAAAAATTATGAGATGTTAAACAAAATTTAAATAGAAGAACATTGTCGTTTTAATGTTGAATTTTGATTCCTAATATGAAGCTATGTTTCTCCAATTCCCCAAATGGTTGAATTTAATAATGTGCAAAAAACATTTCTAGAATTATAATTGGGCTATCTTATTGAAAGAAGATTCACTACAATATTTAAGAATGAATTAAATGAAATAAACAAATTACAAGATAATTACAAAACAGAAAAAAAATCAAATCCATGTAGCCAAGTGATTTTGGGATTTTGATTTTCTGTTAATTTTCAATGAAGTTTTTAGAACCCTTTAAAGTACTGCATGTTAATGGCTATTTACTGGAATGGATATGAACTTTATTCTACCATTAAAATTGTCGTAGCTTAAAAAGAACAAATGAAGTTTAATAAAATAAAATTTGTGGTAAGATTTCAAAAAGAAACATTTTCTCTTACAAGAACAGTTTTTCATTAGTAGATAGTTTCAAAATTTAAATTCTAGAAGGAACTTCGGAGGTAGAGAGAAAAAAGACAAAAGCTAATTTATCATACAACTTTCATTCGATATTATTTTATGTAACTTCTAAAAGATCTGAAAAACAATAGTAAGATACGAAAAAAACTTTAAAATAATGATAACAGTTGAAAATATATCTGAATCAACACGATGTTTGCTGTATGATAGCTTACATTTTTAATCAAAATTCTAATCATGCAAGACATCTATTTGAACCTATCAGGTTACTTCTTAGATGTAATATGAGCTTATTAGAAACAACTAGTAAAGACTTGCGTAATTATCAATACACGTTAAGATATTGATTCTCTAAGTCAAAAGGAATACATAGATGACAGTATTACCTTGACTAAGAAGATGAGAAAGCTCAATTCTGCATTATGACATCAAAATGAAGATTCACTGACAAAAAAGATAAATCTACATTTCATACATCATGATTCCATTACTGAACACTACAACACCAGAACTGGAACTGAACATGACCAACAGAACTGAACCCGACGACTTAGACCAAGAAGTATCTGTGACCGTGCCCAAAGCGGTGGAAGCCCTCATGCACATCATGTACATCACGGTATCGGTTGCAGCCATCGGGGGTAACGGCATGGTATGCTACATCGTGCTGGCCTATCAACGCATGCGCACGGTCACCAACTTCTTCATCATCAACCTGGCCGTGGGTGACATCCTCATGGCCAGTCTGTGCATACCTTTTGGATTCGTCTCGAACCTGCTGCTCCAGTACTGGCCTTTCGGCGCAGCCATGTGCGTCTTGGTCAGCTACGCTCAAGTGGTGTCAGTCTTCGTCAGCGCTTACACGCTCATAGCCATTAGCGTGGACCGGTACATCGCCATTCTGTACCCGTTGCGGCCGCGGATGACCAAGCTGCAAGCCAGTCTGATAATCGTGGTGGTGTGGGTGGTGGCGCTGATCACCCCCTTGCCGACCGCGGTGCTGTCGAGGCTGGAAGTGCACCCCGCTTGGAACGGGACCACAACGAGGTACATCTGCACCGAGGCGTGGGAGACGTCCGAGCAGAAGTACTATTACAGTATGGCGCTGATGGTGCTGCAGTATTTCTTTCCGCTGACGGTATTGCTGTACACCTACACTAGGATAGGGATCGTGGTGTGGGGGAACAAGCCTCCCGGGGAAGCTGAGGATGTCAGGGACCAACGGCTGGCGGCGTCTAAGAGGAAGGTAAGACCCTTTTAATGCATATTACACTTCATAAAACAACCTATATATAACTATTGAAAGAGAAGACAAAGTTAAAATACGCAAAAAACGGAAAACAGCATAGAGCTGTTTGGGGATTCATCGACCCTTTTGCTCAATGCTAAAAAGATCCTCAAGATCCTCAAAATACTACTCCCCAACACGTTGTTTTCCTTTTCAATATTTAATTGCACAAAAATATTCCTATTTCAATGTATGACAATACTCAGTTGCAACTTAACTTGAGCCTGTAGAAATATGCTGAGAGCAACCAAAGAAATTAGTTCCCCGCGAGATGTCTGAATTTTGAGTGAAATTTAGAGCTTTAATTTTGAACAATGATTAGTTTTTTTAAATCCACGTATATTAAGCATCTTTTCATCCCGATATGCATAAAAGGTTCAGTTTTATTAATTTTTAAAGTGGCGTAGCCCATAGTAGTACAACTCGCTCTCAAACTCGCCCGCCAATAAGAGCTTCTAGCAACCCAGCAGGCCTTCTGTTTACTCAGATGTTCTTCCGCGTGGCCATGACGTCAGGCTCAACTTAAGGGGACATTCATAAATTAGGTGAGGTGTTTTTTCCAAAATATGGACCACCCTCCCCCCCCCAAATGAGATTTACCTACAATTTTTTAAAAATAATTTGTCGTATCTTATCTGTGTGTATTCTTTTCTCATACTTAAAAAAATAAAATCGTATAATTTCTAACTTAAAAAGTTGACGTGAGATTTTAATCGACCTCCCCCCTTCCCCCTGGTGAGATTTGGTGAGATTTTTCCAAACCCCTCCCCCCTTTTTGACCTCACGTAATTTTATGGATGTCCCCTAAGTTGCATTCGAGTACAGTCAGAGTTAATCAAAGTGTTTAGCCTAGCCTTCTAAGGAGTGGGGTTGTAGTGACATACTGGGGCAGTAATGAGAAGTTTTTTTTATTAGCTAATTTTAAATATTTCAAAATTTATCATCGTAAACAGAGCAATATTCACAAAGTAGGATTTCTGTGTTAAACAATGACACCATTACTATATATTCCATTTCCCAGGATTGTTGGTCAGGGCGTTTGGATTTAAACTCCACGCGTTTTGACCTCTGCTTCGGAGGGCAAGGCGTATTTAGTTTTAGTCCAAACACCACGACCAACAATACCAGGAAATGGAATAAATAGTTTGGTCGTCGAAGCTTTCATTATTTTATTTATGACACCATATACCCTGTATTTAGAAATAATGTTGAATGTCACTTTCTTAAATCGAGAAACAAAGGTTTTCCAAGAAATTTCGTTAACAACACTTAGTTGAAACGTTTATATAAATTCCTATTATACTTAATAGATGTGTGTGGGAGGGAAAAGTTATTGTTTTGTGTGTATCATACATGATATTCATGAAACATGTAAACCATTTTATATTTTTGTATCTTTACAATAACATGCTCAACATAAACATCCATCTCAATGTTAAGTCGATACATTTTAAATTAGATTAAACAATCTACATACTATTATAGATTAATATTTTAATATTTTGGCACAAGCATTATGCGATGCTTCGTTGTAATGTAAATACTAGAAATTCAAAATAAATATATAAATAATAACAATCGCCACTTTTCACACTTTAACCGCTTTTCTATCATTTTAAACGTTTATTCCTTAATATTAAATATCCGTTTTATAAGAAACACGTCCTAGTCTGATAAAATTGATTCAGCCTGCTTTATATTCTGTCGAGTGGTTAGGGACCAAGTAAGCTTCAATATTCTTTCTCAAGCCATTCATCAAAAAATAGACATTATATAAAAACCTTTCCCTTTTTATGCACTATAAAGGCACGGGAAAACTTTGGTATCAAACTTCAATCAGGCGTTCAAAAGGAAGACGAAGAACGTGCTTTAAGGCGTGAAAAGCTCCCTCTTCTCGAATGTTATTTCTAAAAACAACCAAAAGGGCTTTCGAACCCCTAGATAGCACAATCATAAATTTAGTTGTACTCGCCAGGAGTTTCTATTTCCCTATAATGTCTTCTTGATTTCAAGCCGTACTTCACAATTTGTAGTCCTCTTATCTATGTTTCTACAGAAGTATTTGATAAAGGATTTGATAGAGTATCTGTGATAGATTCTCCTTTTAAAAGCAAAAGTCTTTTGGAAGGCTTGAATTTGTTGAGCAGCTTCAAATTCTTTGACTTCATTATTTCTAGTGCTCCTAATATTATGCATGCTAATATCACGAATTAGTGAATTAAGAAAATATCGTAGTGAAATTTAACTCTTGTTTTATCTTAGATAGTTTTAAACATACGAATAAATTTTCACTATTGAGTTAGAATCATAATAATCTTGTATTATGAAAATTACTAATAATGTCTTAGTAATGAAATATGCTTAGATTATTTGTTATGTTTTAGTGTTTTTCTTTGATCCTCTTTCACGAAATTAATTGTAGGTTAAACTTGATTTGAAGAAGGAATACAAATGAAAAAGAATCAAAAATTAAACCGAATTGATTTAAACGTGATTCTAATCTAACTAAATGGCTTTAATAAGCCTATAACTTTCATATTAAAGTCAAAACTAATCTACTTCAATCCAAGTGTTAAATACTGTTTTCAAAACTCGTTTTTTTTGTTTTATCTAGTATGTTGTAGTTCATAAACTGAAAGAAAGACAGATTTCTAACTAGATACTGAATCAAATGACAGATTCACGTGATTTAAAAAAAATAGAATGTATTAACCTTTCACTGCATAAAAATATCTAGTTTTGAATATATTTCCTTCGAAAGAACTCTCATTTTTTACTTACATAACATCGGAAAACAAGAATACATACTCAAAATAGATTTTTGTTGAATATATATGAGATAGAAAATCTCTACATATTCACTAGGCTTAGTTGCATAATTAGAAATAATCATCATGCTTCTCTCATCATTCTTGAATATATATTTAATAATAACATGAGAACAAAGAACTAAGTTTTTGTTAGAAATGTGGTAATGAAAATCATTGGTACTTTCTTAACAATATAAATAGAAAATAAATATATATTTTTTATAATAACTGTTCGGGTTCTTTTGAAATATTATCTTAGTCATGGGAATAAGGAAACAAAAAAGTGAAATGCTATCATATTATTTTTACATGAAAAATAATATATAATGTCAAATAAAACTATTTAATAATCATAATTACATTGCTACAAAAAACATCAGAAAAGGAATGCAATTTGCTCCAATTAATAACAGTTGGAGATTCAAATAGTTTTGATGAATATTAAGTAAAATGTGTATGGATTATTAACAGAAAAAAAAATCCTTCAGTTTTTATTTAAAAAGTTAAAGTAATTAAATGCTTAATTCATTCAAATGCACTAGTTTCAAACATATTTCTGAAACAAAATGGGATTCCATTAGTGGAACGTCTATTGTCTGTAGGAGGTTCCAGCTTCCTCCATTGATTTCTCATTATGAGGTTGTCAATTCCAGGCCTTTAAACTTGTTCTGTCCAAATCTGGAAACTTAGTACTGCATATTTACTCTTTCTAAAATGAATTCAGAATAGTAGAGTTTGGATGAGACAGATAAGGGAGAACATATTTATTCCAAAAAATAGCTAATTAATTGAGGGTTAAAAGTATTCCCCTTTTAAAACGGGGAAAATACCCATACTTAAGTGATTAAATTTAAAAATAAACTGAGTGTTTTAATGATATATTTGAAAAATGAATGACATAAGTTATGGTTAAACTATTCAAAATATCTTTTCTATAAATATGGTTTCTATAATGTATTCTAAACTTTTAAATATGCGTATCAAATCAACTATTTTAATATGAGCTTTTGAGTATTTATAGCAATGTTATCTTAGCAAGTTTAATTAAATTAGCATACCACACAGAAAAACACGTTAAACTTTTTCCTGATGAGTCATAAAAATCGAAATAAAAACCCTGTTATTTTTATCGTTAACTTAGATAATTTAATATTTTTTCTTTGAAATTTTATTTATAATCATTTTGTAAAATAAATGGGAAAAAATTATGTTTTTAAGGCCAGCCATATGAGTTAATTTAAATCCATGTAGCAAGTTAACACTCACGAATAGTTTTGAATAGCATAAATAATCATCATAGCATTGTATGTTTTGATCATTGCAGACCGAATCATCAGGACATAATTGAAGAACTAATTATTTGCAACTTAAGTTGTAGTACGTTGATAGAAGTATTAGTAAATCATAACAAAGAAATGTAATGGAAGAAATATTTACAATCCCATATAAATTAAATACGCAACACATTCTCAATGCAGTAGTATTGGTTTGGATTTAACTAGGTATATGCAATATTCATCCCCCCCTCTCTCTCTATTAATATAACTAACTATCAGTTTCATGATCATGACATGCGTCCCAAAATCTTACAAGAACTCTGTGTTATAAAATCACTCCAAAAACACCATTTTCAAAAACCTCCCCCGAAAATCTCCAACCAATCCCTTTATTACTCAAACCAATAAAAACCCACTCGAGTTCAACTCCTCCAAAAACGAAATTGACAACTCCAATAAAATAACACTTCGGATCTGGGGCTTCGGAACCCGACCTCACCTGCCGGGGATTACCCTGTTGACAGTTTTTTGTCACAGCCGGAGAGACTGATTCTTTTGACAGGCACATTCCGAAGCAATAATAACCCAGAGTCTTCAATAGACGGAAAACTTCACGACAAGAACGAAATCACGTCATAAAATTGCAGCCCCTTTTGACGTCTATCTCGACGAAAAGGAAGAGATCTGGAGTGTTATTAAGGCTTGGAGGAGGCTACAGGTAGCTTTTCATTCACAGGTGGGTAAGGATGAACGCTGGTGTGTTAAGGAAAATGTATTCTTTTTGGATGAACTGACGCCAATATGAACTAAAGCTGTGTATTGAAATATTCATGTTTTGTATGGTAAACAGATGTATGGTTACGGATTCTTCTGAGATGTGGGAGTAAGGTGTAGGTAGATAGTTTTGGTTAAGTTTATTCTGATTACTAATGATGAGTGGTTGCAATGGTTAATATGGTTAATGTGTGGTTAATACGGTTAATATGAAACTAAGCCTAGTAAATGTGAGGCTTAGAAAGCTAATGTGGTGTGGGAAAAAGGTTATTTGAAATAGTTTCTTATGAGAAAAAAATAGTCTTGAAAATAATTCAACCTGTTATCATTTAAATGTGATTAATGATACTTCTCCTTAGATTGATGCTTTAAAAAACATGTAACATAAAACTGATAATAATAAAGTATAATATAACATAGTTGCGTTGAAATGTAACTTTAGCTTGTAAATATGAACTTTAATAATCGTATACATGCAAAAAAACAAAGTACTCCTATTTAAAAAAAGCACTTATTTTAAATAATACTTAACTCACTGAAAAAACATGCAATAATGGCGTTAAACCCCTAAAAAACCCCTAAAAATTAATTGATAATGAGAATGTGTCAAATTTTATTGTTAGCACTTTCAAAAAAATAAACGATCTCTGTATGTTTGTTAATAAGAGCATAATCATAAATCATAACCATCAAGTAAATGTGACTAAGTCCCTATACTACGATATGACCTTTTGATTTAAAAAGTATCATAAATCCCACAATCGCAACCACATATTTCCCCCCCTAGCACTAGAAACCCAATCAATCTACAATCGACCACATCCCCAAAACTTCTCAAAACACATTTAATACTCTTAAGAGATCTAAAACCTAATACAATGTCATTAAAAGATCAAAGAATACAATCCTCCAGAGAGTCCCAGAGACAAAAGAAAAGCAAGCTCCAGACCTCTTGTTTCTAAGCGACTCAATCAACTTCCTCCACAATTGCCTTTTCGTCTCCTATCGAATAAAAAAATCCCACATTCTCTACTTCCCACTTCTATTAGTGAAAGTTCGAATTCCTTCATCCATGTATCACCCCCATTTTTTCAGGGAAACCCCTCTTTGGATCCCATTACGTGGTTTCCGATGCGGCTAATGACTGGCTACGGGGTCCTACTCGCTTGTAGAAGGGTCTTTTTTGGAGGACTTCTAACGACGTGAAACGCAGATCTATTGGATTCTTGCCCGCGAATTCCCCGATAAGAAGTCTGGAAACGTTTTATCAATGGCTGCTCAGTGAAAATCGAATGTGGGTTTTTGCTGTATGGAAATGCGAGAAAGTGATATTGAATTTATTTTATTTCCGTGAAAAAGCTAGTTTTACTGATTTATGATCTCGGGACTACCGAGTCAGAATCAACCATATTTTTTGTCATGTTTTTAAATATACTATATTTAAAATTGATAATTTTGAATGTTATACCATGAATTTATGCGGATTGAATACAATGCAATTTTTTTTTAAATTTTAACGTATTAAGAACGGTATAAAGGCTTATTTTTTTACCTTCAAGGGCAATGCAACAATAACTTAAAGTGACAATGACGAAAACATTACTGTCACATTTTAAAGATTTAAATTTAAAACTTATGGACAAAAACTTTTTAGTTTTCATAAATAAGTTAAAACATGATAATTGACATTGAAATTTATTTAAACCCTAACTGTTTGCTCACAATATAACCCATTTTTAATTGTTTTTGGGAACAATTTCTATCCGCGTTCTCCTCAGTATTGATACGCCACTCAAGCCAGGGAGATCTGTTTTCGGTTATATTCTACAAGCTTTAGTATTTTCCCCTAAGAGTTCTACATCCTACTATCCTTAAATAAATATAAAGGTAGTGTTGACATGAAGGGTGTTTTAACTGTCCGTTTCCTGGCTTTTATTTTAAACCAACGTCTTCTAGGGTGGTTGAAGTAAGGTCTTGGCGGCGAAATAAAAAAGGTTAAAAAATTAATTAAAGCTAAAGAAGATACATCAAAAACCTCAATGATAGTATCGTTCCCAATATTATTAATAACTCACAAGAAAAAAATTTCATGAAAATATTCACGGAGCATGTGAGAATAGCACTTTTTCAGGCATCAAACAAAAATTTCGCAAATGGGCTAGTTTTTTTTAAATTTATGAATTAAATTGTGTCTTCATTTCAGTAAAAAAGCATATATCTACATAATAGAGCTGAAAAATCAGCAAATTTGCGAAATTTTCTTTTTGTAGACCTGAAAAAGTACTATTTTCACATGCTAATATCTCCGTGAATATTCTCTATTTTTATTAACTTTTTTCACTGCGTTATTCATAACGGTGGCAACAGAACTCTCATTGAAGTTTTTATGATCTATCTCCTTTAGTTTTTCAATGAATTTTTTAAAATTTTTTATTTTGCCACTAGGGGAGCTATAAGTCATATCAATGAATTCTCCGAAGTCACTTACCGTCAGGGTCACTTAGGGGTAGACCTTACTTCCTTGACCCTAGGAGACGACGGTTTCAAATAAAAGCCGTGAAACGGTCTTTTGAAACACCCTTTATGTATGTTGCGTGACACACATAAACATACCCTTTAAGTACATAGTGACGAGAAAAATATAAAAAAACGGAACTAAAGTTTTTAAATGTTTAAATTCCACTTTACTAAAAAAATTTTTAATCCATCACTTTAAAAATAGTTAACCTTCATTCATCGATCTTCTATATTAAACCTAAGTTTAACATCCGAATTAATACATTCCACCGATAAATGATTCACACTTCAGTAAGTGCGTATTTCTCACATCTGGAGAGAAATCCAATGGGGGTTAAACTAAAACCTTCGAAGCGTTAACTTACACGTTTCAAGAGAGTAGTGGAAACGCTGGCGGGAATTCCCGTTGGTATTGATTGAACAAAAGTAGAAGCATCGATCAAGAAAAAAAATCGCGCAAACGAATGAATTTTCAACTAAGATCGATTCTTTCTTTCTTTCTTTTTTTTGTTGGAAAGCTAGTGTAAAAAATAAACTGTCCCGATGTGAGTAAGGGGAAAAACGGTGGTTAGGTATTGATTCCGGAATTTGTGTTATTCTCTGGTCAAAATGTCCTTTTATTTTGGGGGGGGAAGGGCGAGTGAAGAATGATTGTGTTTGGAAAGTGAAATGGGAAGGTCAAGGATTTTTAAACGGAATCGGTTATGAAAAAAACTCGAGATTATAAATTGTGTTCTCAAAAGGGAAAATTCAATGAGAACTTCAAATGAGTTAAAAATTTAATACTTATAATGCTTAAACGTATTTTTAACGCATATTGTTTTAATGATATGCTTTTAGATTAAAAGTATACTTTTACAGTTAGGTTTGAGATTTTTTCACATACATGCCTTATTAAAATAAATAATAAACAAATCGATTAATTCCTAACAAATATATGAATCTTCGAACAAACTTGTTCACATTGGAGGAATTCGACAAAATATACTTTTTTTAATTAGGGTTCACTACTTATTTTTTAAAAGAACAACTAGAAAATTAGTTTAAATATAAAGTTGCTTTCCTTTCTAGGATATTAAGTCTGAAACTAAACTCCCTAGCATCTTTCTCCTTTCCCTTAAAATATGATCTTGGGTTTTAAAGCATTCGATAAACTTGAAAGTGTTCTTGATATTAATTTTGTTTGCATTTGAGTTATTTTTAAAACTTAAATGTGTTATTACTGATCCCTTACTAATATCTTCAAAACTTCCATGTCAAACATAAAATTATAATAAACATTATAAAGTAATCTTCCCTTAAAGAAAATAACAAAGGTTTTTTAATTAATATCTCTTTTAAACATGATTTAATAATTATAATTTTAAATCACTTTTTAGCATCCTTTTGAAAAGACCAAGACAAAAAGTACATAATTCCATGAGCTAATATTTATTTCCATAATATCATGAAATACACCAAGCTAGCAAAAACTAGTTTTCTGGTAATCACATGGTTTTAATTTAACTTTTTTTTAAAATTTAGTGTCGTAAAAGTTTAATTTTGGGAACTTTACAGAATATTTAGATTTAGGATAGAATTAGATTAAAATAATTCAATCCTTAGATATTTTTACCAAAACCTCATTGAAGGAGAATTTGAATTTGAATCCCCTTCCCTTTTTGTGTTTTAAGATTTCATGCTATTCAAAAGTAATATCGGAATGCATTTTATTAGCATACTCTCAAAAGCTAAAACGTAATTTATTTTTAGAATTTCTTTTCCAGTGACTTTTTTAAATGAAAGTTAAGAGCAACAATATTAAAATTAAAGACATGCATGAAGAATTTCCATTTTTTAGGGAAGTTGCGACTTTACAAACAGTGGTTCAAGGTTTTGAGGTTAACTAAAAAGATCCTCAGAATATATTTTCTATCTGAAATTTAAAGGAAAGAAGACATCTGGCCTTTTAGTCTGTGTGGAAACTTGGACTTAAATATTTTTTAATGCTTTCGCCTTTTCTCTTGCCTTCACAATATATTATAAATTATGCAGTAGTTGTACATTTCATTTTCAGAAAAGGAATACCAAGTTTTGAAAGTGCCTTTCATACCTTTTTCTTTTAATTTTTAGCTGGGGATAGTAGAAGAAAGGGGCTATTAAATATTAAAATGTGTTACTCAGAAAGTTTTTTTTTTGTTACAAAATAACCGAAACTCCAGAAGAATTATAAATTTAAGTTTCCTTTAGGGTTTTCTTTTATTACAAACAAGAACGAGAAAACTTTATTTGTTTTAATTAACGAATTAGGTAATCATTAAATATGCATTTAATTATAAGAATATGAAACATATTTCTTTCTAATGCTCGAAGTTTCATTCAGCATAAAAGGTATCACTTGAAAGGATAGTTACAATACACGTTAACTTAGGTTAATTAAACAATATAATAAAATATTAACTTAATTAATTACTGTAAATTGATGGTTTAATTTTTTTTATTTGTGAGAAGGTTTGCTCAAATAAATAAAAAATGTCATATGTATTTAAAAAAGTAACAGTAATCTATAACATCTCTTGAAAATAAAGTCGAGTAATTTATTAGGTTTCTTGGCACAAATTTTTAAGAATTAGGTAAGATTGAATTAATTTAGACGAATTTATTTTATAAACAGTTTTTTTTTTCAAATTTTATAACACATTTATTAATTGGATTTTTAAGTTAAATATATAGATATTTTTCTTGTGTAGATATTTCTTAAGACAAATAACGAAATATTAATAGTTGTTTGGAGCACTCTTTGCTTAGAATATATTTATTTAAAAGATGTGAGTAAAATTATCCCACTGAGATATTTATGCTTTTGCTTAAATAAAATATATTCTATTTTACTATGTAAATTTATTTTTACCTAGTGCATGCCTTTTTTGTTGACTTAAAAAATAAAATCCTTATAGAGATGTAAATTAGTAATTAAAAGAAAATTTTAGAAAGTTTATTTTTATGTTTAGATCGTTTTTTAAATAATATGGCATTGAAGAATATGTACAATTTCTTCTTTTTATGAAAGACTCAAATATTTATTGGAAAGTATAGAAATTTTAACCATGATCGAAAATTTAACCTGATATTGGGAAACTATTCATGATACTTTAAAATATTTTTGAAACTCACTTCTCTCACTTCAAGCTAGTGCCTGAACTTTAAGTGGTCTAACACGATATTATTTTTTGTTTGTTTTCCCCTAAAAACAAAGTTTCTTATATACTTTATAAGAACAAGTACTTCTAAAGTGTAAATAACACTGAATTCCATACGAGTTTTGCTTATTTTTAAACCTAAATATACAATAGTTTAAGATCCTCTACCAATATATAACTCACAGTATTATATCTTTAATAATTAAATTAAATTATATTTTTGAAATTACCACCTACAGGGGGTACTTTATTCACACAAAATTATTAAAAACTAACATTATATAGATTAAATTATAAGATTTTCTTTTTAAGAGACCGTTTTAATGTTTATATGGTTATACTCTTTTAACCCTGCTGTTCTGTTAGGGTCTATTTGACCCAAAAAATGTTTCAGTCGCGTGTTAAAAAAATTGAATAGAGGTATTTTTATGAAACTTCGTGACTTTGTTGGAAAGTTATATAACTATCTACATCTTAAAAGGAATATATTTATTTTAATTTGCAAAGGATATTTTTCAACATAGTCTTAATGTACTGTTCGGGTCAATATGACCCGATTCTAAATTTTTTCGTTTTACTCAAACCTTTTCATATTTTTTTGCGGAATAACTCCACAGAAAAGATTAAAAACTATTATAACATCCTTTTTTTGTATTTTAGTTTTCTTTTTCTTGTTTTTTTGTCATTTGAGACTAAAGCACATGGAAGGTCAAAAGGTTGATTCAATTGGAAAAAATGAAAAAAATATTTCCAAATTTTATTTTTTCTTGTTGTATTTTTGTTTTATGAAGTATTTCCTTTCAGTTAGAATACTAAAAATAACTTTTGAAATGAAATTTGTGCTATCCGAATAAAAATATTACTCAAAATGAGAAATTAGTGGTGTTTTTTATTGCCACTGTCTTTTGACCAAGTTAACCATTAGATTTGGGGTAAATGTGGACTTTTTGGGGTAGTATAACTTCCTAAGAACTGAAACATGAAATTTATTGCTGGAAAAGAAAAAGAAATCATCGCCAACGATTATTTGAGGTATTGGAGTAATGAGTAACTTCGCCAATCCTGCAATGCCTTTTCAATGGGATTTAGTACAAATAGTTGGAAAATAAATGTTTAAATGAAAATTAACAGTAAAGCAGATTAAAACCTATCATGAAGGGGGAATCAATTTAAAAAAGTAAAAGAATAAAGAAAAAATTGAAATTTATATCGGTTCCTCAGACGAAAAAAATTAAAAACGTACTAGTTTGTTGTGCCATACTTATATAAACCCATTTTCATACACTGCAAAAAATAATCCCGTCAATTAACAGAAAAGTTCTGGCAGCAAAAGTTGCCAGAGCTTTCCTGTACACAGATGAATCCTGTATACAGAAACGCTCTGGCAACTTTTGCTGCCAGACGGTTTCTGTCGATGGATTTTTTCTGTAGTCGACAGAAATTTTCTGTCGATTGATATTTTCTGTCGACTTTCCATTGTTACGGAGATAATCTGTCGATTGATATTTTCTGTAGTCTACAGAAATTTTCTGTCGACTTTCCGTTTTGTTGTTACACAGATAATCCGTCGAATGATTTTTACTGTGAAGGAGTTTGGCCAAAACAAGAAAATGAAAGGGTTTGGACTAAACAGGAAGGTGTAGGGGTTTGGACAAAACAAGAAGGGGTATTTCTGAATGTAAAAACGACATTTAACCCTATCAGCCGAACTGACTAACCATCAATAAATTATAAAGAAACCACCATCAGCAGGGTAATGGATTTCGATACCACCCGAAATTGAACCAAAAATCCAAAGAATATATAGAATTGAAAGACAATATGATAGATATTTAAAAAAAGAGAAAGAACAGAGCTTACACTGCTGATAAATTCTCCATGTCAAGAAAGAGAACTAGAAAACCATCATCAGAACTTATGCCGACAAGTTTTTTTGTTCGGTTCGAGCGAATGGCGGGATATGACACGGATTTGATGCCAGATGCTAACGAACGATATCAATACGGAAAATTTCTGATTACAGAAAATTTCTGGTAACAGAAACAAGCTAAATAAGCTCCAGTAGCGTCATCTAACTGAGAAACGAGAGAAATCATCAAGATCTGTAAAAATACAACCACTTTTACAGATATTACAAGTTTCTTTTCATAATTATGCAGTTTCAATACGTAAAACTTCTGTTAACCGGAAAATGAGCTAAATTATGTGTAAAATTACAGAAAAACTATTAAAATTCTGCAAAATGTAAGTTAACAAAGTGTAAGCGTAAAGAAAAAGTCGATTTAACAGATATCAATCGTTTTTCGACAATTATTTTTTACAGTGTATATGTAAATTGTCAAAATAGTAAAAAATTACAAATTTCAATTGCAAATATTTTTTAGTTAATTTCATTATTTTATACATATTTCATAACTTTACTCAATTGTTTCATAATAATTACATTTATTTTGAGTTATTTTACTATTGTTTTACCTATTTCTTAAATTCCATCATTCATTTACCGCTAGAAGTGATATTTTTTGTATCGGGTCATATTGACCCGAACACTACGTGCATAGAGTAAGTCGGAGCAGAACAGTAGGGTTAAATATTTTTTAATCGCAGAAAATTAAACACACTTAGCTACTCTTTTAAAGAAAAATTCTATAAAACCTGCAATACATATATCTAAATCAGAAAATAAAATCGTTGCTTTATTTGAAGTGTGTATCTCTTTAGTTCTAATCTTCGAACGAAAGGCGAACATATATTAGAAAAGCAAGACACAATATAACTCTCTGAGGGGTTAAGAAATCACTTTATTTCGTTCAGTGTAGTTAAGATGTATTTCATAATTTTATTTTTAATGACTAAGAAAATGATAGGATGATCCCCCATGAAGAACCTTAAATTAAAATATTTTGAAAAATGCACCCTTGGGTTTATTTTATTTTAAGAGAATTGTCTAATCTCTATGCAAAACAGTTAATATTTGTTTAGGTTCAAGGATCATTTAAAGTTTGAGAAAGTGATTTATCTTAAGGAGTTATCCTGAAAAATCACGCCAAGGGTATTTGGCATACCTTTCATTGGGTCATATTTTTTGGAGATAGGGGTGTATAAAAGCTATAATTATTATGCAGTTACACTAAAAAACTTTCTCTGTAACTTAATCTAACCCTAAAAAAGCAAGTTGAAATTTTCCACAGAGATATTTTCCATTCGTTCAAAAGAACCGCATTTAAAAAAACTATTGCAAACCCCACAATCAGTACCGAATTTCAAACACAAACAGTTATAAAAATAAAACGATAACATCCAAACAAAAATCGAGTAACGCGTAAACCACTGAAGAAACTCCCCCATAAAATCACGTCTTTCCTAATAACTTTCCAAATGAACGAAACAAGCAAAGCCTCACCGATGGGAATTGATTTGTTCGGGTGAAGAGACATTTCCTAGCGGGAAATAAGAAAGGTCCAAGGGAAGAATTGAGCGGAGATAAAAGGTGGAGGTTTTTCAGAACCACCTGATGCGCTTGGGCAATTGATGTGCCTTTCTCGTGCCTTAGATGCTCCCCTTTCCTCGTGAAGCCTTTATCAAACAGTCCAGTGGGCGCAATAGAGAATGGAGGGGGGACTATGCCGGAATTCGGATTCGATGGAGAATGGAATCGGAAGGTTCTTTGGAATTTGTTTGAGATTCAAAAGGCGTAGGGAGTTAAATGAGGGAGTATAAAAGGGGTGTAATGAAGGTTTGAGGAATTTTGTTCGCTTGTTTTTTGTGTCACAATGGTTAAATTCCATTAATTGTGATGTTAAAAATCGGCCATGGTGTTTTGAACGGTAAATCTCAAACATCACCAAAGTTTTATGTTTTTACTGATGTAACTGTATATTTTAATCCATTATTTAGCATTTTTAGCGATATTTCTAATATTTGGCGTCTAAAACCAAACCATCTATACTATAGAGATAGTATAGAGAGTCTTGCTAAAACACAAAAAAACGGGGTATATTTAGCGTGACAGTTAACGGAATTGAACCGTAATGATTAGTATGTTTTGGTTTTAGGGATATTGAAGTTGTGAGTAGAAAATATTACATTAGTGATTGAATTAAAATTACCGTTCAATGATAGCTTGGTAAGAACCACTTTCCAGGTAGCAATTTTCTAGTTTTTATCCCGGTTCGATTTAATTCAAAGTTCTATGCTAAAAAAGAAATCGAAACTTGTCATATATTGACCTCGTTACTTTCTAACAGTAAATATTTGAAAAGCTTCCAGTAGGTTCGAGAAAAGGTACACTCATTGCCTTCTTTCTCTCATTATGGAAATGCTCCTTATGAAATCCTTTATATGGATTTTAAAATTCATACGATCAATCAAAATGAAATTCAGAAAGCACAATAGATACACGATACAAATTTTTATTTAAATTTTTAAAGTAAAATAGTTTGCAACTAGTTAAGTAAATATTAATATTAAAGTAAGTCTGACTTTTCTATCCAAATCTAGTTAACTTTAAAAAAAACCGCTGTCAGCAAAATTCATTAAGAAAGACATTAATCACTCTATTAGTACAGTTAACAAAACAAAAGAAGTTTTTTTTTGTTTCGTTCCCCAATAAGTGTCATAGACACACTCCCTATAAAAAGTGTTATAATAGGAGGATCTCAAAAGAAGATCAGCTAACACTAATTTAACCAGATGGGATACTTTTTAATAAGGCACACTCCAGTTTCCTTTGAGATTATGAGGCTTAGCAGAATCTTAAAAAAAGTAGCGTCATAAGCCATTTTCAATTTTCTGTTGCTCAACATGGGATTTTGTTGTTTCTTTTCAGAAATAAACTTTTAAAAAATATAAAGAGAAAACATTCTTCGCCTGTAGCAGGTTATCAATAATCTTCGAGGGAGTGAATAAAAGAATGTTGCAAGGCTGAAAGTTATGAATTTTTTTCTAACGACTCTTTTTCTAAGCTATTTCTATCCCTTAAAACAAAAAATGAGGCAAAAAAGTATTTTTTCGTATTATAGAGTGTGGAAATTCGCTTCATAAAAAAGTTTTTGGGAAAATTGATATTTATACGTGGTTAAAGTGAATTACTCAAGGGTTTTTTTCTAAATTCCTGTGTTTGTATGGAGGTTCTATTTTTGATACTATTTCCACATCCTTTTAAAACACATATTTAGTTTTCTCAGAAAAACTTTTAAGAAAATACTGAAATAAATTGCTTTACAACCTTAAAGCCTCTATTTTTTAAAATATCTCACTTTCAAATAAGGAAACATTCTGAAAGCTTAGTTATACAATCTATATGTTTATTGAAATTCAATTTAAGGAATTCATTTTTATGGTTTTATAAGCACTAATTTGGCTTCGACATATATTCCAAATAAATAAGTGTTGAAGGTTATCTTATTTAACCTCGCCCTGAAGACAACTTCTTGATCCTTTCACCATTCAGTGCTTATAAAAATTTACTAGCAACGTGTATTGATCAACTTAGAAAAATCTAGTCAATTAAATACTTTTATAAGATACTTATTTTCCATGGAAAATAAATTATTCAAATTTTCCGTGTTATAGTATACGTACAGAGTGTTTCAAGAGTCCGTTTCGGGGCTTTTATTTGTAACCAACGTGTCCTAGGGTCACGGAAGTAAGGTCTACCCTTAGGAAAGTGATCCTGGAGAATTCATTGAAGTAACTTACAGCGCCCCTAGCGGCGAAATAAAAAAGTTATTAAGTTAATTTAAAAACTAAGGAGTTGGAGCAAAAATCTAAACGGGAGTATTTTTGCCAACGTTATGAAGTACTCACTGAAAAAAATTTCACGGAAATATCATGAATATTCGAGGAGATATTAGCATGTGAAAATAGTTCTTTTTCAGGACTCAAAAAAGAAAAAGTTCGCAAATTTGCAAGTTTTTAAAATTTTTTGATTAAATTTTGCCTTTATTCAACTAAAAAAACATAACACACTACATAACACACAACACAACAATAACAATAACATAACTACACAATAACACAGAAAAATTTGCAAAATTTACGAACATTTCTTTTTTGAGGTTTGTAATATCTCCGCGAATATTCAAGTTATTTTCATGAAATTTTTTTCTGGGAGTTCTTCATAACGTTGGCAACAATACTCTTACTGAAGTTTTTGCTCTATCTCCTATAGTTTTTCAACTAATTTTTTTAACTTTTTTATTTCGCCGCTAAGGGCGCTGTAAGTCATCTCAATGGATTCTCCATTGATAATATAATAGATATAATGGTTCGATCCTGACATTTATTACATAAAACTAATAAAACTGGTTCATGCAAAAAGTAGTTTTAACTGTAAATCACTGTAAATAATTTTGTAATAACTGTAAATAATTTTAGTAAGTACCAAAAGGGTTACTAGTTAAAAACTTGCTTAGTAGAAGTTACATTTTTCAAAATGGTTTTACATAATAAATATTTTCATTGCTAAAAATTTTTGAGATCGAAATCCGCGAATATGCGAGGGTCCACTGTAATCCAAACGATTTTGATTATAGAAGCGTTCATTATTGTGTTTTACTCACCCTTGCAAAAATGTTTCCCGTATTTGCTGTGTTAAGAACTTAATGTATGAGATAAAACAAAAGCCAGAGAGGCAAATTTACGAAACAGTGGCTAATGTAGCTACGTCCATTGCATTGGGCCCTTTCTTCCATCGATTACTTAGAAAAGCTGACACACAAGATCCTGGGATAACACTTATTTTTCGATCAATTGATTTCTTCATTGGTCGCTAAGCAGTAAGCTGGATGCCTAGGTGGTCATTAAGAAAGAACAGAACACTTTATCCCATGAGAGAGAATCGGTTCTTTATCTTATAATTACTTTCACTTTTTCTAGATTTGATTAGTGTTGTTGAGTGGTAAAATATTGGGGCAGGGCAATATTTTGACTTTTACCGACTTTTATATAAATGAACTTTTCGCTGAATATACTTACGGACATAAGACAAAGTGGATAAATTTGTAAACATTATATTTTGTTTTGTCCGTCCGTGAACCTCAAATGTTTTTTGAGACCAATAAAGACAAAGCCGATCTAGGAAGAGTAAAACCATTTATTATTACAACAACGTAGGCATCAGAAAAATTTATAAGGAGTAGAAAATTGTAACAGTAATGATTGCAGTTAGCATCCATAAGCACGTGATATAACCTAACTCATATTTTCCCACAAATGCTTTTCTGTGTGTTGAGATATTAAAAAATAAACTTTTTAAGTTTCAAAGATTTTTACTGGTGTTATGGGTTTTTTTTACATTTATATTCACACTGTAAAAAATAATCCTGCAAAAAAAACAGAAAATTTCTGGCAGCAAAAGTTGCCAGAAAAAATCTGTAGGTTGAAAAATCCTGTAAACAGAAAAAAGCTGTAACCTACAGGTAAATGCTGTAAAAAGGAACTTTTTGTCAAGTGGGCTACAGATTTTTCTGTTGCCTCTCAGTAGTTTTCTGCTTGTGCGCATGCACTTATTTTAGTAGAGTTTTTTTAATTTTAATTAATTGATATCCGGGGATAGAACCCGCGACCTACCGCATGCTAAGCACGCACGCTACCACTGAACCAAAGAAGATTCAGTATAACGTTGCCAATAGCTGTATTGGTTTTCAATGCAGTAAGTTTCTGTTTAAGTACAGATAAGCTAAAAAACTAGGTAAAAGCTGTTATTTTACATAAAATAAATAGAAGTACGGTGGGAATGTTACATGACAGAATATCTCTGTAAACATAAAGTCACTGTTATTGAAATTTCTGTTTTTCTACAGTTTTTTTTACAGTGCAATTCTATATGTCTTTGTATCACAATTTTAAGCAGAAGATGTATTTAAAAGCATTTTTAATCGTGTTTCTAAAAAAATTATTTCCAGCGGAGTCACTACATAAAAGAACACCATAAAACTAGTTCTAAAATTCTTCAAAAATATAAAGAAACTTTCAAAATCATTCAAGAATTAAAAAAAACTCTTTGCAATAAACAAAGCAGTTGATACAAACATCAACGGAAAAGTTCAGTAATTAAGTTACCTTTTCACACAAAATCTCATTACATCTTTTAAAAGGGAGGAAAAGAACAGAAACATATTTTTCCTCCTTTCAGCTGACTTAAGACAGCCTGGCTCTAATTTAGCGTTCACTTTCCGTGACCAAACTTCTAAAGTGCCGATTGAATTTTGCGCAATTTGGAATAGTTTTCTCTTCAAGAATTTTAATTTGGCACAAGAATACAAATCTTGGTAGCATGGTGAGAATTTTGAAAGTATCATAGACAAAACCGATATAATGATGGGATAAAATGAATTTGTTTATCATGTGTTGGTTTAGTCATTTTACAGCTAACTTTTCTTTGATGTTAATTATAATTTTTTATCAATCCATTAGCGGCAGTTGAATATCTTGATGTTATATGCATGGTGTATTTTTAATACCAATATGCAATTTCATTTGAATGAAATATTATAACCTTGAAATGGAAAATTAAAGTTGGTCTTTATTCTTTTGACTTTGATTTTGCTTTTCATTAGGTATTTATAATATGAAGTTCCTTACTTAACGATAATTCTTTGACAGATAAATTCTTTTCATAACATTGAGTGTTTGATGTTATCGATATTTTTCATGAAGGCAAAATAAGTGTCGTAGATTTGCTTCCCTATAATATAAATACATCTGTTTGGGGGATTTCTATTCACATGGAAGATAACCTAATGAATTACGAATAAAAATTATATTAAATTAAAATTTAAGTTTTCAAAAAAGAATTAGAAAATATTTTAGAGTTATTAAACCATGGCAAAAATTGCCTAGATATCTTTCTCCTTTTAAAAATATTTTATAAGGTAATACTTAGCTTTTGAAAATTATATTCCGGCACGAATCTTCCGTTATCAATATGAAATACACATACAAGCACAAAATGTACAAACACTTATACAGTTTTGATATCAAAAGCAGGTATATTTAACAGGAAAAATTTATCGAGATTAAAAAAGGTATCTTCAAGTAATTTTAGTTTCAAAGAGAAAAAACTAGCAGTATTTAAAAAAATAATGGTAAAATATAATATGAGAGGAAGTAGTCGTAAAATATCAATACAAAACCTGTCTTCATTGTAAATTCTTGACAAAAACACTTTCTATCGCAAATACATTTTTTTTCATAAAACCTCACTCTGAAATTAAGTGTACATTTCACCCACACATAATTCTAAATCTTCACTGATAACACAGGGGGTATAAGAAAGGAGATCATCGCAATTGCAATTTCAATCTGCCTAAATTCTTTTTCACAACAGCCAGCCAGCCTATCAGACCAACGATGCTGCCAGTTTGCCGACAGCAAATAGTGAGTCCCGGGAAAGAAAATGAGCTTACTCTTCCAATGACAGGTGAAGCGAAAATTCTTGGAGTGAATTTGCATTATTCTCATAGCCATCAAAGGACGCCGGAGAAACTGTTTTCTTTCATTTAGCCGGAGCCTCCTGGATATCATCGGTAGAGCAAACTGCGCTGGCGACTTGAAAAGAATGCAAATTATCTCCGGGAGGAGCGGTGCATTGTGGGATATTTTGTTGGGGATTTCGATGGAGAATGGGGTTTGAATGGGCGTTTAAGGGAAGTGATGTTTTGTACTTCGCAACAGGTGTAAAACGTGGTTAATTGAACGGATTGAGATTTCACTTACGATCTACTTGGAGAGAGCGTATACGGTGGTCGTGTTGTGAGTTGATTATGTTGAAATCGATTTTGTGCCTTACAGGTTCGCTTGACAATAGAAGTACTTGGATTAATGTATTGTGGCTTCAAGGTTATATTCCATTTAAATTTGGATCGGTACCGCCTTGCGTATGTTTAATATGGGGAAGCGAATTGACTGAAGAAAATATACGGGTATTAGTTATTAAATTTAATGCATGTTATTTTCCGTGAAAATACTTTTGGGTACATTTTCGCGCGTTTGCTGGAATCTATTTCAACAAGACGATAGATTTTGTTTTGGGGATTACTTTTATGTGTAATCCAATTTAACAAAAATAACACACATTTTTCAAAAAAGTAGTAACTTGTTTCAAATTAAAATTTTCTTATTCTTAAAACTTATTAAATAATTTTGGATGATTTAAAAGCGCCTCTTATTTGAGATTCCAAATTTTTTGGGTTACATGCGGTTCTTATTTTGTTACGTGAAACATTTTATAAGTATCAGTTCTGGAACACCAAAAAACATTCAAAATTTAATTTTCCTTACAACACCTATGGGTTCCCTAGACAATTTTTACGTTTAAAAACTCATTACTCATTAAACATTTCTTATTTGGATGTATTCCAAAATACCCACCTGTCACAAAATTCCAGGTGTTAAATTCTTCAACCTTTTTGATCTTTCTTCAAGTTACCTTTCCAAGGCAACAGTTGTTCTAATTTTACATCAACTGCCGCCCATAAAACTTTCCCAGTACATGTGAAATGAAAACAGTTCCTTGTGTACAGTCTAAGGGGTGTTTGGAACGAGATTAAGCCCGTCCAATTCGTCTCCCCAACCCCCGTATTTACCCCCATCCCCCGTAAATGAGCTTCTACGAATTGATTGGATTTAACCCGCCCAGAAGTAGAAGGACACACCATTAAATTAGAAATAAACGGATCCAGAGTCATTGGTTTGCCGCAATGTGACCTCATCTAAACTTAGTTTTGGTACATTTAGGACACTTAGGCCGTTTATAGATTTTTGCTATTTCATTATCTTAAACTATAATCATATTAACTTCCCAAATAGTAGGCACAGTTTAAGAATAGAAAATTCTAAATATTTATTCTGAAATGCCTCCTATTTTAACCTTTGATAAATAAAAGACCCTACTCCTTAACTTTGGGAAAAAAAATTAAGGATGTTGTAAGTCCTTGTTTGTTCGGGATATTTGATATTCATCAATAAAATATACCTCTTTAATGCCTCAATAAGTCTTATTGTTCAAAAAAAATATAGGCATGCATTAGAGGAAAAATAAGGTTGTGATTTTAATGGATATTTTTGAATTTTAAGTGACTGAAAAAGAAGATAAATTAATTATAAGATAAAACTGTTAAATTGGAGAGAAAACCATGGTTTATCTTAAAGTATGCGTATAAAAAATGAAAAAAAAAGTTTAACTGAAGTTTTGAAATCATTCTTGTGTGGTTAAGTTTTACTGTAGTAATTTACGTGTTATCTTATATAATTAAACCTAAAAAATAAATGTTCGATTAAATGTGTTAAACTGTTTTTTTAATTTGTAATTATTTCTGATTTTAAGTGACTTTAATTAGTTAAACAACGGACTTCTTAAATGTTTTAAAAATCAATGATTTGGAAATACATGAATATGAATAAGTTCCAAGGCCTTTCCAAAGCTCTTTGTAAATCTTACAGTTTTTAAAAAAGTGTAAACTATTTTAGAACTTTTGGACCTCACTATTTTCTCTCGAAGGAGAAAACAGTAGTTGATTCCTATTTCAATTTAAATTCTAATTCAGCATATGGATGCATAGGAGCTAACTGTATAGTATTGATTTTTTATTCAAAGTTCACTCAAGATAAATTTAAAAACCATATTCATACGAATTCCGGAAATTCGAAGACCCAGATATAGTAGTGAATTAAAGCTTAAATCCTAACTATTCTAAAACTATTTTCTTCCAGTTTCTCTCCCAAAACTAATCTAAGATTTAATCAAACACCAGATTTCTCCTCTCTGCTCCAAATGGGCTAAGTCCTCGGTGCGGTTTGAAAGTTTTAAAGTAGAACGAACGGTAATTTTATATAATATTCAATATAATATTAATATTCAAACCGTGCCAACTATTATATGAAATCCATTCATAGGGGTAAATATAAGTATTTTTATTTTGATTACATGGTTAGCAAGTAAGTTATATACTTCACTTCTTATGCATGAAACATCTGGTAAAGCTTTTAAGAGCATACTCTAAATTCTAATAGGAAAGATTGAATCTGCTCATAAGTTTTATTCGGGTAAGTTTTTTTTATTCTTAATGAATAAAATCTTAACTTCTAAAAGCTTAACTATTTACCTTGCCGTCATATAGTATTTGCTTTAGCTTTAATAAGATATTTCAAACTACTCTACTCCGAAAGGGGACTAAATAGGAAGATATTTAGATCTATTGAATCAATTATAATCCCCTCATAAGATAATAAATCCCCCCAAATAATCCCCCATAGACAGTATTTTGACTCATATATCCTTTTCACTTTGGCACGTAGTGGATTAAAAAGTTAGTTACATCACATAACAAGTACCAGAACACAGTTATATTAATTCCAGACATAAAGTTTTTAAAACTATTTATATCATCTCAAATTTTTGCGCAATGCTTGTTTAAAAAAACAAATTATGTTCCATCTTAAACTAAATATCCCTGTATTCACAAGATTCATCAACATAAGACTCCTATCAGACATTTACCTCTATGAACGCACTTAGGATCTTTTATAGAACCATTATTGAAGCATTCCAGAAAGTTTTAAACCCTTCATTTCCCCACTCAAACTCTTCAAAGTGCTTGAAGGAACTGCCGAAGCTTTGATATCGCCCAAACTTTACGAACCTTCATCCTGCGAGGCTGTTTATGGGGGAACTGTTTCACAATCATTATTCAAAGAATGTATGCCCTCTTGTCAGTGAGGTAGTTTGGGAGAATTCCCTTGGGCTAAGTATGAGGATTCTGCATAACATGTCATGACGATCAACTGTTGAATGATGTAATTCAAAGAGTGTGAGTTTGCTTAGAGAATGTTTGGAAAACTATTAATTCATCTAAATTTAAGTCCATAATCGGGATATTATCTCTTAAATGTATTAAATGTATATTGTGGCACACGTTAAGTAAACATTATCAAATAAGGTCAATTATGTGAACTTTGTGGTTTATTTAACTATAGTTTTTATTAAGGTATCCGGACACCTTTGAGTACCAATTTTCCCAATTATTTAAAAATTACATATTTTTTGCATTTTATGATAGAATGTAACCAATAACTAAGATTGAAAACCATAAAATATAAATAAAAAATTTTTATTAGTATTTATAACTAAATTAATGAGTGAAATTATGGAAAAAAACACCTCTACCGCACAACGAGATAAATAATATAAGAATTATGATATTGGTATTCTGTTTTTATAGTGTTTTAGACACCTCCTAGTACTAGGGAATAGACCATTGGTAATAATGTAAATATGTTAGATATAATTTAATAAGTATTCAAATCGAAATTTCAATTTAAAGTTAAAATTAAAACTGAATAGAATTCTGCAAACTGCGCAAATGCTGCAAGTCAGCTAGGCATGGTTGGAGTTCCTGGTTCGTATTTTGTAATCTAATATAATTTAATAAGTTACTTCCAACAAACTAAAAAATCAAATTTTATACAGAATGCTTGCATAGAACCACCTATTATTCAGAAAATAAAGGTTCAATGCGTATGAGGGTGGTCTATTCCCTAAAACAACTCTTAAAATATATAAATACAAAATTTCATGCAATTTCTTGCATAACTTCATGAGTTATGCTGTTTTGCGGTGAACAAAAATATGAAAAACGTGATTTTGAGAAAATGCACCCACTTCCGCTTAGTTCCTAATTCAAAAGTAGAGGACTCGTTAGTTAAAAATTCCAATAACTCTCGTTCTATATAAGATAGAAACAAAATTTAAATGAATTTTGAAAAAAGAAAGATAAAATATTATTTTAAACCCAAAAATAGAAAATCGATATTTTGATCCAAAATCGTGTTTTAAACGTGGTCAGATACCTTATGAGTGATGAGTTGTTCACAGATAAACAGTTGGTGATGATATTTGTAGTTGGTGATGACATTTGTAATTGGCAATTTACTTTATTGTTTCTTCTTTACATTATCACTTAGTTTTAAATGCAAATAGAAAGACAACCCTTCACGTTTAATTGCATTTTTTCATGCTGCATTAAAGTATGATTTTTTACAAAGTATTTTAATGTATATGTTATGGGCAAAGTGATTAGGGCATTATTAATAATATCCAGAGTGAAGGAGGGCAATGTGATAAATTTCATTGAAAAATGCCATTGAACTTATCCTCTACATCGGGAATCATTTATTATGTACGATTTATTACATAGCCCGTAACATGTAGTATGTACTTGATTTAACCTATCACACATATCACACATTTTATTGTATGTAACATGTGTGGAAGAAATCTCCATTTTCTTACGGTGAACAATTGCCGTTTTATTTTCAAAAATTCAAAATTATATTTTATTTATTGGTGCTCTCATTTATTATTCTCGTACACTTAAAGGCTTAAAGTTCATGTTAATAAATAATGTGTAATTTGAATGTAAAAATATTTTCTCTTGAGTATTTCCCCTTGAATTTTCCTTGAATTATCTTCATCCGTTAACTCATTTTTTATCGGTAAGTTAAAAAGAAAACTATATTCGATAGTGTTTCATTTAAGTTCAAAATATTATAGTAAATAATTTTAAAAATTGCATGGGACTTTTATTTAATATACCATTTCAACTACCGGCTTAACTTCCTAAGTGTAAGCAAGGTTCAAATCTAGTTTTTAGGATATTGCATATACAGGGTGTTCCAAAAAATACTGACATATTTTAAAATACGTAGGTAACTAAAACCCGAAAACTAAAAAATATAAAATACACGGTTTGTTATATCGTATCTAGCCTTAGTTATTAGAATTTTAGTTTTTCAGAAATAATCAACACCCTGAGGTTATTTTTTAAATTTTACACATTTTCTTTCCTTACGACACTCATTTTCTAATTTCCACTGCAAGAAAGATCAACATAATTTTAGTAATTGTAACGCAAGTAAAAAAGAATAAAAAAAATTAGAGTAAAAATATTTTCATTAGTGTTTTGCCATTAATGGATAATATGAAGGATGTTCTAACTCAAAAGGACCTGGAGAAAAACTGATCTAAGCATGCGGAAATTTTTAAAAAGCGATGGAATATTCAATACTTTAACTACCAGCCAATTTGAAAGAAAAGTCTTTTAATTTACTTTCTCCAATCTTGAGTAAAATCTTATGGCATCCAAGAACTTTTCGAAATAACGATTGACAAGAGCATTTATGAAAGGAAAGAAATTGTTCATTCAAACCCGTGCCTTGAGGCTACAATTTAACTACCAAGGCAGCTTGTTTTTGTTCGCATTATTAATGGAGTTGTTTGCCCTGCTTGAGGACTATTTGGACGAAAAAAACTAAATCACTTTTATCTGAGAAAGTTACCTTTTAATGAATAACTATTTTTAGAGGCTTCTAGTGTTTTTTAATGCTTTGGTTTTAAAAATTGATTAATTAAATGAAAGTTGTCTATCATAATTCAGAATACTGTTTTAGAAAAGATTATTAATAAAATAAACTAAATAAAATTGTGGCTCATACAGCTACAATTGAAAAGTATTTTTGTAGAAAACTGCACAATTACTTTTCTTGTGATTGTGCTATACAGGGTGTTTCAAAAAACCTGTAACTATAGGCTATTTCCTAAAATATTTCCCCTATACCCATACTTTCAATGGCGAATTTTCTTCAAATGAGGTGAAGAATTATATGAGACCAGTTTATTTTAGAAGATGCAGAAAATAACTTTTTATACGGACCCCGTAGATTGAAACCCCCAGATGAAAAAATTTTCTCCATTCACTTCTTAATAAGATAGAAAAAATTCTGTCTCGATATCTTCAATATTCACTGAGATATGCGGGTTTATATTTTTAAGGGACGGTCCGCAAGTTAAGGGGTCAGTAAGGTCTTAAATCATAGAACTAGTACATGTATGCTCAAATGATCCCTACATCTTCCTAGTTTAGGTATTAACACAGTTTTTTGTGAGTGCGAAGTAAAATACTTGTACTTTTGGAATATATCATCATGTAGTAAAAAAGTTTTTAAAATTTTTATTTATAAATTCTATAAAAACTTAGAATTTTTCATTAAATACCATTTTGTGTGCAGGATTAAGAGCTAAATAATAAAGTAATTTTTAAACAATTAGTATTAAATTAATCTTTAGAGCTGTCTTTATAAGTTATACATCATTTTTTATAAATTATAGCAAGAAAATAAAAAATTTTGGCATAAAAAAGAAAACTTTAATTTTTTTACTGAAAAAATTTCCTTTTCAATGTTTGTAAATTTTTTTTACTCCAATAAATTTACAAAAAATGATGTATAACTTATGAAGGCAACTCTAAAGATTAATTTAACACTAATTGTTTAAAAATTTCTTTGTTATTTAGCTCTTAATCCTGCACACAAAAATGAAAAATTCTAAGTTTTTATTTAATTTATAAATAAAAATTTAAAAAACTTTTTTACTACATGATGAATTATTCCAAAAGTACATGTATTTTACTTCACACTCACAAAAAACTGTGTTAATACCTCAATTTAGAAAATGTAGGGATCATTTGAGCATACATGTACCAGTTCTATGATTTAAGACCTTACTGACCCCTTAAAAAGCGCGTCATTCTATTAAAAAGTGTTTTTGGGAGTCGAACACTCGTATTAGTTGTACGTAGTTAATAGGTATAAAGGAGTACCTGATTTCGGAAACCTGACTTCTACATAAGAAAAATCTCCGAGATTTTCCTCAACACTTCTTCCTGATTGGCCATTCAGTTTGGTAGGAGGGTTACTTTCAAATAACACCATGGCTGATTGGAGGAGTTTTTCATGTAGTCCTTGTCACCTCAAAAAATCAAAGTTTTAAGGTAGTTTGGTTTCTAAAATTTCCAACTGTAGTTTGTGGATGGCCCCTATTTTGCAGTAAAAGTATGTCACGCATAGGTAATAGGTATGATAAAGTGGTGTAAGTCACGAATTTTAGCTTTTAATATCTTGGTGAATTTTGAAGATATCGAGATGAAATTTTTTCTATCTGATTAAAAAATGAATGGAGAAAAAAATTTTTACTGGGAGTTTCAATCTACGGGGGCCGTATAAAATTTATTTTCTGCATCTTCTAAATTAGACCCCCCATGGAGTTGAAACTGGTGTCATATAATTCTTCACCTCATTTGAAGAAAATCTTCTATTGGAAGTATGGGTCTAGGGGAAATATTTTAGGAAATAGCCTATCGTTACAGGTTTTTTGAAACACTCTGTATAACTATGAGTATTTCCTTCTCAAAAGTGTTCCTATTGATGAAGAAAAAATAACTTGGATTATATTTTCAACAGAAATTACAAGCACAAATGAAAGAGTCTTTATTACATGCATTTTATTTATTATTTTGTTAGTTAATATCCCAGTAATGTAAAGATTCAAAAATGTCTTTTGTGATTTAGGCAATAAAAAATATTCCTTTTGATTTTTTTATCCAAATTTTTCCTACTAAAGTTTGATATTTATTATTGTTTATAACGTGTGTTTAAATATGAAGAGGGATGAAAAAATTTAACCATCATTGAAGAGTACTTTTTATACTTTCATAATTAACCTTCATATATTAAGTAGTTATTTGAACTATGTAAAAATAAAAAGTCTATATTAATTCGCATGCACACTACCAGAATTGATGTAATTATAACTAAAACAACACTCTAATGATTGATAAACAAATTTCGACCCCCATGTTTTCATTTAAATTGCATTTAACTTTTAAAGCACATAATCTCAATAAAATTTACATGATAATTTATTTCCTCCTGAAAGAAACAGTAAAAAACTAGAAATTAAGACAACATTATTTATGAAATTGATACTAATACGAAGGACTAAAATGTTAAAGTAAAGTTATTTTCTCTGCTTCGAAAATTATCATTTAAAATGCGATATTTTTTACAAAGTAAAAAAATAAAGGACTTTTTTAGTGAAAATTCTTTTTATCTGAAGATCAGGAAATAATCAACAATCTGGGCCTTTAAAACATTTTTCGGGGAACTGAGATTCCACGCGCAATTAAAAGTAAAAGGAATTCTCTACGGTAGAACGGTTTTCAACGATGCATCAATTTAAATAGCAATTAATTACTTCCAAATGTTTTGTTCAATCATTTACTGATACTTTTCACTTCCTTAACTTTTTCAGTCAAGAAAGAAGGATTCATTAACACATGAATGATAATCCATGTGCTCTAGGCTGAATGAAGTAAATTAGCTTTTTATTGCAATTTGTGTCTGGACTTATTATAAAAAAATCCTCGAATCACTTAAATTAGGTATACAATAAGAAAATTAAGTGTTTTATGCCGTTTAATCACATAAATGAAAAAGATACTTTGAGGGGATTTGAATTTTATGACTGATTTAAAGAAAACGTTTTGATTTTTAAGTGCTCCGTTTTTAAATACAATTTTTACTACACACTTTCTTATAATTTATTGTTAAATCTTTTAAATTATTTACCATAAAAACAGTTGTTAACTTAACAGAATTTGCTACCATTTTGTTTAGAAAACATTTAAGACAATTTCTGTTTTTTTTATTATTTTGCTATTACAACTTTTTTATGGTTAACATGCGGAAACTCCAAAAGAAATACAATAATTTAGACTGTAAAATAAATAGTTTTATAGCCAATTATTTCAGGAAAACACTTTGTAGAAATAGTTCTTATTTCAATACCACATAGATAAAAACTAAAAACACAATATTCTGCGATAATGTTTTTTTCAGCAAAAGAAGCATCTTAAAGGAAAAATATTTGCTCATTGAAAAGGTCAAAAGCAATGATACATTAGTAAAGCCTTTCTCCTACTAATGATCACTCCCATTTAATTTATCCCTTCTATTTGCGTAGAACACGCCAGTTCAGTTCTTTCAAATATTTACATTCTCTTAACACTACAATGATCTTTCTCATCCGAACCTACCAAAAGAAGTTATAACCTACTATCTTAGATTTAAAAGAGGTTTCTCAACTTTTTCGCTTGTTTGTATTTGTATGATATCTGACATTATTCCCAAGCAAAAAAGACTGAAAGAAATAATAATAGAAAATTCTTAAGAAATCAATCGTAAGCTTACGGCCGTATTTACCGGTAACTTGACTGGCGCTTAAAACAGTCAAAATTAGGATTAGCTGTTGAAGAAAGATAACTAGTTTTCCACCAATCAGATGTTTGACTTCGGTTAAGCACCGGTCAAGTTACTGGTGAATACGGCTGTTAGGAAATCCGACGAAATGCACACAGTAAAAAAAAACTGTAGAAAAACAGAAATTTCAATAACAGTGACTTTATGTTTACAGAGATATTCTGTCATGTAACATTCCCACCGCACTTCTATTTATTTTATGTAAAATAACAACTTTTACCTAGTTTTTTAGCTTATCTGTACTTAAACAGAAACTTACTGCATTGAAAACCAATACAGCTATTGGCAACGTTATACTGAATCTTCTTTGGTTCAGTGGTAGCGTGCGTGCTTAGCATGCGGTAGGTCGCGGGTTCTATCCCCGGATATCAATTAATTAAAATTAAAAAAACTCTACTAAAATAAGTGCATGCGCACAAGCAGAAAATTACTGAGAGGCAACAAAAAAATCTGTAGCCCACTTGACAGAAAGTTCCTTTTTACAGCATTTACCTGTAGGTTACAGCTTTTTTCTGTTTACAGGATTTTTCAACCTACAGATTTTTTCTGGCAACTTTTGCTGCCAGAAATTTTCTGTTTTTTTGCAGGATTATTTTTTACAGTGCAGGAAGTCACTTTTGAAGAATCTTCCGAAAGCGAACTCTGCTAAAGATCAAGTAAATTCCCAAAATCTCGCAAAACTAAAAAAAAAACATCAAAGTTTTGGTGAAATTTCATGGTGCAAAAAGAAACCGGTCGTATATCGCTAAATTTGACTTAACATTGTACTGAGTAGTTGAGCCAAAAATGACTTAGTGCCTTTCTCTTGTAAGTCGACTAAACAATCCTCAAAACCATTGAAATCTTATTTTATTAAACATAATTTAATGGAGAAGCTCTGGTGACTGCTTATTCATTTTTGCCTTACCTTACGTTGAGTAACAAAACAGAGAGTCCATAGGTGGTAATGGAAATCGAAAACACATTGGGAGTGTCTTGGGATAGGTAGGGACTCTGGTGGCGCTGGGAACGCATCCAATACTCAGGAAACTCACGCCTCTCTTTTCACCTCATGAGAGGCGGAGAAAAAGAATATCAATCCTCTAATACCCCTCTAATAGTGACATATTGAAAGAACACGTCATATCGAATCACAGTTGTGACCACTGAATTGTACTGCATACATCTCTATCAATCACAGACATTTCCAGTGCTTCCCTCTATTTACTCCATTCCCTCTCAGCGTTTGTCCTCTGAGACCATCCATAAAAGAAGTCACACTTTTTTCTCACATTTTTGCCCCCCTTTATGTCCTCTCTCACGAAGTGTCACACTTCATTATACCCTCTCCTCCCTGTCAAATGCCACACTCTGCAACAAGTTTGGAATAGGATTGGTAAGAATTAGTGACGAATGTTTTTTATTCAATACAGCAACTGTGAGATGACAGCAACTGGTTACTGCTAGGCTTATCATGGAGGAGTACTCCGACCGCTCCGCTACAGGAGTAACCTACTACATCTCTTCTAGACCTCCACTTGATAAGGATACTAATAAGTCGCGCGATAATTTTAGCTGACTGTGTCCGGAGCCTAAGGCGGCCACCATACTACATTCGAAAACGACGCCAGTGCCATTAATCAAGTTTTAATGAGGAGGGGAGAAAGCATGGAGTTGAGCCTGTATCACTCACTTTGCTCAACTCCACGCTTTCTCCTCTTTACAACTTGATTAATGGCACTGGCGTCGTTTTCGATGTAGTGTGGCAGGCCCCTACGCGTGACATCGTTAATGGACCGCTTCTATCAGATTAACCTTCACATAACCTCTATCTATCACATCCCTAAGATGATTTAACCTAAGATTTCTCTTTCAGATGGTGAAGATGATGATCACCGTGGTGACAGTCTTCACCCTTTGCTGGCTGCCGCTCAACATCTTGATCGTGGTAGGGGACCAGGACCACCGCGTCTGGCAGTACGAGCACATCGTGTACGTGTGGTTCGTGTGCCACTGGCTGGCCATGAGCCACGCCTCTTACAACCCCATCATCTACTGCTGGATGAACTCCAAGTTCCGCGACGGCTTCTTCCAGATCTGCAGGCACCTGGCTTGCACGCGCTTCAGGAACCGCTTCACCGAGGAGGGCGCCTTGCACCGCTGCAACACGTATACGACGTACACGAGCGTGAGGAACCTGAGTGTGCACAGTCCGTCCCCGCGCTCGGTGCACAGCAACGGCAAGTGCAGCAAGTTGTCGCCGCTGCCGTCCACGCGGCTCACGGTGCAGCATTTCTGCAGGTACGACGGCTGCGTCACGGAGGATGAGATGGTCAGCGATTCGCAGGTCTAAAGGATCGTTTACACTTTAGCGGTGATGCAGTCCGGCGAAACACTTTTGGACGAATCAGGAGGCAGGCAACTGAAAATGACGTCATTCGCAAGTCTAAGGTGACTACTTTACCGTGTGAGAGCGTGGTGTAGCAGACCTGCGAGGCCAAATCACGAGTGAGGCAGCTCAAAATGACGTCTCTTTTGCACTTGTGTTAATAAAAATCAAATTCTGCCCAGGCCTAGCAGTTCATCAAGTGGTGTCCATCTTCGTTTTATTATCCTTCAAGCTTGGGGTGATAATTACTACAATGCGTTCAGTGGCCAGCTGGCTAGCCTGATGCTGGACCCCCAGTTTATTCCTCAAGCGAACTCGGTGCTCATTTAATTTTACTCTGGAGGGATGAAGGGCTTAATTGACCAGCTACCTAAGCAGAAGCCACAAGGCATCGAACCTCGTATACAGACACGCTGACCACTGTACCACCATGGCCCCCTCCTCTATGTGATTCATTGGCTCTTGCTGGATTGAAGTACCGCAACAGATGGATTGGGTGTAAACCTTCGCTAAAGCGGCGTTTAAACGGATCTGTTTCAGTTTGAATTTGACCAATACAGAAAAGTAACGGAGGGTCAAAAGTGACGTCATTAGGAGATCTCTCACTGTGATTCATTCAATTGCTTCTCCTGAATTGTGTGTGCCGTTAAACTACAGATAGATGATAAGTGAATACGATACTTAACGGTTGGTTTTGGCCCAATACAAAAAAGATTGTCTATTAAATATATTTTCTGCTTGGAACTTATTGGGTTTCCACAACAGGCTTCATCTTCAGTTAATATATCGATGATTAAGAGTACCAAATTTACAAACTTAATAGTATCCCCGAAAAAATTCACTTTTACATCTCACTCACGAAGAATTATTTCTGAATCCCGGGTGTCTATTGCACTTACATGTATTTCCCACCCAAGAAACTTTTTTCATTATCGTTGCATGTTAGTGATTATGTGAAGGAGGATAACACATTCATATTTAGCATTAAGGATGCCGAATTCTCCCCCTTAAGTGGTTATGCAAGTGGTAATCAAGATAACGCATTGAAAAGCATATTAACTATGCTGTGGATAGAGGACATACTATGAAATGTTCATTGATTTGCAAGTTTAATGGTGTGATCTATTTGGATAGAATATAACTATTGACCGCTGTTCTCTGTGCAATTGGGTTCTCGTCATTCATTTACCAAAGGACGGCATTATGTGTTATGATCATTGCACGTTTAATGAAGATTGAAAGTTTTGGTCTATAATTTATATTTTCATCATGAGAAAGAATGCAATTCTCAATGAGTACCTACTGCTAAGATACAACTGCACTAAAACAGTTGCCCAGGACACGCTGTTAGAAATTAAAGAACTTTATTACGAAATCCAACTTTTGGGATCGTTTTGATATTTTTCTGAATTGGAAATATCATCGCAATAAGAGTAAATATTTTTGTTGTAATGAATTTAATAATATGTGTTTACTTTATTCAAATTTAACTTCCTAGGGCAAAACTAACTTAAAACTAACTTCCCTTCCCCTGCTCGCTATCGCTCACCAACCCCCGTATACTCCTTACGCAGGACCTTTGAGATTGCTTCGCAATTCTCAAAACCCAACTCACTGACTCATTTTATAAAACATTCATGAAAACAATTTGAAGAAAAAGTGTCAACAACCTTTCCAAATATACGTCACAGATCTAACTTATTAATAATTTAATCAAATATTTTCTTTTAAAAATATTCAATTTAACTATCAATCATATTATGTCTACATAATTAAACTTTTTTATAAATTAACTAATGATATAATCAACATTCTGAAAAACACGCACACTAATAAATCTTTTAAATTTTATATTGCATCCAGTAACGCATCAGTACACCTAGTGTTTTATCATTCATATTTTTGTTTCAACCCAAACTTGTTAAACAATACCTTTTATGCCATTGAAAATAATAAGAGACAAAACCTGTACTAGAAAGTAACTTAAGTCGAACCTACTACGTCACTAAAAAACAAAGTAGTTCACATCGCGGTGTCTGAATTTCGAGTGAAACAAAGAACGTCAATTTCGCATATCGAAATTCCTCCTATCAACCCAACATGCTTTTTGAATACTCACTTTCTCTTATCGCGTAGTGACGTACTGGGTAGCTCAGATATTTGATATTACACCATAAAAGGTATAATCAGTATAATTAAAGATAATCACTGCAACTTTTTTTCAAATCAAATCAATTTCTTATTATATATACACATATTATACAAACAAAGAATGAGCAAAACAAATTATAATTTGCCTGGAGGAAACATAGACCTGTATAGGCGAAAGGAAAATTACTATCTTTACAAAAAAATAAAGAGTAACATAATATGATGAGATACATAATTATATAAGTTTAGTAGGGTAAAAACAATATGTATAATAACAGAATTAGAATAATTACAATATATACACTTAAATTGAATTATGTAAAGAAAATAAAGGCAAAGCAAGGCTTAAAATCTTTATGCTTTTGGATTTAGACGGAAAAAAACATCCAAATTATCAATGTTACAAATATAAAATTAAATAATGATCGCTTGAAAATATTAGCATATGAAAACTCTGAATTTCTATAGGCAAACAATTATATAATTTAGGAGCAAGATAAAAAAATGTCTTTTGAAAATTTCTTTATGAAAACGGGAAATATTAAATATTATTGTGGGTCTTCTATTTGAGGTATGAATTTTTAAGTCGCAAATATTTTTATGGTGATATAAAAAAGTAACATTCTATAAAATACAAAATGGCGAATAGGTAAAATTTTAAAATTTATTAAGTTACAGGGATGATCAAATTTATAGTTTAATAATTTGAAAATTTTGTTTTGAATTGATATTAAAGGAGACAAATTAGATTTATATTCGCATCCCCAAACAATGATGCCAAAATTTATTAATGATTGAGCCCAAGAATGATACAAAGTAATTAAAAATGACTTATGAACTTTATTTTTAAGAAAATGCAATTTGATTAAAACGAAGCGTAGTTTTTTTTTAGATAATTCAGTGATGTTAGTTTTCCATTTTAGGTTTGAATCAATAAAAAGACCTAAATATTTTATGCTATTTACTTGTTGCAGCAAATGACAGTTGCAACTAACAGGAAAACCATTACATGATGAAAAATGAAATTTAATATTAAGGGTTGAACTTGATTGAATTAAATGGAAATGAATAAGTTTAGTCTTACTTAAATTTAAAGAAAGGTCGTTAAAAGCAAACCATTTCCCGATCGCAATCATATCAGATTCAATTTGAGATTTTAGGTCATAACTATTAGAACAGGAGTATAACAAAACAGAATCATCAGCATATGTTATTTTACCATAAGGATTCAATTTGCGAAAATCATTAATATAAATTATAAATAACAAAGGACCCAAAATAGAGCCTTGATGAACACCATGGTTTGAAAAATAATAATCACTAAATGAGTTGCGAACTTTAATGCATTGTTTCCTATTAGAAAGATAAGAGATAAACCAATTTAATAAGTACCCACGGAAACCTGCATTTTCTAATTTTTTGATTAATATTGAGTGGTTAACAGTATCAACAGCCTTTGAAATATCAAGAAAAACAGCAGCAGTCTTTTTATTGTTGTAAATGAATTTAGAAAACTTTAAAAGGGCTAATTCAGTATTTCGACCTTTTATAAAACCATATTGATTATCCGCAAAAAATATAATAATAACAACAACAACAACAATAATAATAATAATAATAATTTATTAACAATAAATAATAATATACAAATAATAATATACAAACACACAAAAGAAAAGAAATAATACATATTGTTCACTAAGGGGCCAAGGGCCCTTCCAAGTGAAAACATTTTGTTAGTTCAATACATACAGGGTGTTTCAAAATTGCGTTGCACGGCTTTTATTTGGAACCAGCGCCTCCTAGGGTCATGGAAGTAAGGTCTACCCCTAGGTAAGTGACCCTGGAGAATCCATTGAGATTACTTACAGCGCACCTAGCGGCGAAATTAAAAAGTTAAAAAAATTAATTTAAAAACTAAAGGAGATAGAGCAAAAACCTCAATGAGAGTATTGTTGCGAACGTCCAGAAGAACGCATTAAAAAAAATTTGATAAAAATATCTTGAATATTCGCGGAGATATTATCATGTGAAAATAGCACTTTTTCGGGGGTCAAAAAGTAAAAAGTTCGCATATTTGCAAATTTTTTTGATTTATTGATTAAATTTTGTGTTCTTTCAACTAAAAAAACACAAAACTACACAATAACACTGAAGAATTTGCAAATATGCGAACTTTTTACTTTTTGACCCCCGAAAAAGTGCTATTTTCACATGCTAATATCTCCGCGAATATTCAAGATATTTTGATCAAATTTTTTTCAGTGAGTTTTTCTTGACGTTGACAACAACACTCTCTAGGTTTTTGCTCTATCTCATTTAGTTTTTAAATTAATTTTTTTAACTTTTTAATTTCGCCGCTAGGGGCGCTGTAAGTCATCTCAATGGATTCTCCAGGGTCACTTACCTAGGGGTAGACCTTACTTCCATGACCCTAGGAGGCGTAGGTTTCGAATAAAACCCGTGCAACGCAATTTTGAATTACCCTGTATATGCTAAAAGAGAAAAAAAAATTATAAAAAGAAAGATTTATACACCAAATAAGAAACCAAACCACAATAAACACACAACAAATAAACACACAATACATTTTCCAGATAATTAATGAAATTGAAATAGTATGAGTTAAATAATGGTACATTTTAATTGATAATGCGTTTTCTATTATTTTTGAGAAAGTAGGGAGAATAGAAATGGGGCGATAGTTTGAAGGGTTATCTTTATCCCCAGATTTAAAAACTGGAGTAATAGTGGCTTTTTTAAGTGAGGTTGGAAAATCAGACATACTCACAGAACGGTTTATGAAATTTGTAATGAAACCTATATTGTAAACAGCAACAATTTTTAAAATCTTAATACTTATACCATCTGAATCGATAGAATCAATTTTTGAAAAACAGTTTAGAACATCAACTACATCAAGATCAAACATTGTATTGAAAACAAATGAAGGTGACATATAGAGGTTTGAGAAGCTTTGGGAGATACTAGTATCAGGGATTTGAATATCAAATTGAGTTTTAAACTTAAAAGCAGTATATGAATCATTTTCGAGTTGTGGTAGAGAGGAAAGTTTTTTAAAATGACAAATGTCATCAACCAGATTCCATTTTTGTTTGATTGTTGTATAGTTATTAAATTTATTATGATAAAAATTGGACTTGGTGGTTTTTATTATACGTTTCAATTCGGAGACAGTAGTTTTATAGGCTAAATTGTAAATAATATCCCAAGGGTATTATTTTACTTTTTTGAAGAGTTTGTATTTTCTTCGAATTAACAACAGTATTTCATCTCATCCAAAGGTTTTTTCTTACGGGATTTAAAAGGGGATTTAAAGTTATTACGTATATTAAGTAATTAAAAAACTAAAGATTGATACTGTTTATCAAGAAACAACAGTTAAATTAAACATAGGACTGTGTAAAAGAATTGATTTTGAAGAAATAGAACTTAAGTTCAATTCATTAAAACCCAAATTTTTTTGAGCAAACACAGCCACACCACCAGAACTATTAGAATCTCGACAATAAAAAAGGAATCAAAACCATCAATTACATTAAATACATTTTTCAAATACATTTTTAAATCAAGAAAAAAAGTCCATCTTAATACCCAAAGCTTAAAAGTTAAATTATTAAAATGCTTTGAAATATTTCACAGATGTACAGGACTTGCTGCTGATTTTAATGGACTTAAAACTTTAGAAGCCTTTGAAGTACATAATACCTGAATACTCAAATACTCGTTCAAGGTTTGATACAGGAAACGTTCATTAAAGGAGTAAAGTTAAAATTTTTCAAAGAAATATCGATGCATATTTACTCAAATTATAAAAAGATATATTTTTTGCTTTGTATTTTTACATTTTAGTTATTTTTCAATGGTGAATGTATTTTACATACAACTCTCATTAAATTTATTTCACAGAGAAAGTCATCGAATCTATTTGTAATTTTAAAACATTCGAATAAAAATATATAGCTACCGGGGGCATTTGAATGCACCGTACATGTTAACATGATGATGATTATATTACATCGGTATATGGTCCAAAGACTGGATTGTCATAGATCCCCTTACCATAAATGTTTTACCCTAATTTTAAAAAAATAGACATCCTTATGAATACTTAAGTTGTTTTCTCAAATAAAATCATAAGTATTATGTTATCAAATTTTAGAAATATTTACCAGAATGTTGATAATTTCTGAAACATCAAAACATCATCATTTCCTTCATTGTACCTTTTCTATAACTTAATATGTAAACAGGTTTAAACTTAAAACACAGTATGCATTTTACATGAATCTTGTTACTCTTTTAAAGATATACTAACCTGAATATATTTGAAATATATTTAGTCATAAAATACGAGGGTTGTTTTTTAATTAACTTCCGTTTTTCTCCTGAAAAAAAAGTAATAGGAATTTCGAAACAATTTTGGTGCTGGTAGTTAGATACATTCTTCAGGTTCAATTTGCCACCATACTGAATAAAATCGGACATTTTTTCTATTTTTTATCGATTTTACAAGCGCGCTCCTCGAACTATTTTCCCGCCAACCCATAGAGAATTCGGCTTTTTTTCTCCCTTCGCTCCGTCGGCGAGCAAGCATTAACATTAAACAATGGGTGGCCAGGTGATCACGGACTGAGTGAAGGGAGAAAAAAAAGCGAAATTCTCTATGGGTTGGCGGGAAAATTGTTCGAGGAGCGCGCTTGTAAAATCGATAAAAAAATAGAAAAAATGTCCGATTTTATTCAGTAAGGTGGCAAATTGAACCTGAAGGATGTTTCTAACTACCAGCACCAAAATTGTTTCGAAATTCCTACTACTTTTTTTTCAGGAGAAAAACGGAAGTTAATTAAAAAACAACCCTCGTATTACCACAAAACACAATACATACTTTTTTACGAAAGTGTCATACCGATTGCAAAGAGAAAATCTGTTTTTCTCAGGTAAATAATCTTAGTTTATACGAGGCGTTATGAGTATTAAATCAATAATAAAAAGCCTCAAAATAATATAAATCAGAAGATAGTTTTCTATAAAAAGTGATGGCTATATAAAGCTATTAATTTAATAGTTTAAGGAAAGTGAATACATCCTCATCTCAATTGTTATTGCATATTTTACTGAATTTTTGTGCCAAGAAATTTTTTACAGTAGATAATAAATGTAATACATGTATAGTAAGAAAATTCCTCACATATGTGCATTGAGTATCGTATTATGTCAAAATATTTTGGTAAACGCACGAATCATCGCACAATTGTGTCATTAGAATATGGACAATTTGTTTCACAAATGTAATTAATATTTATAAATGTTATTAGCTATAGTGATTGTTTATGACATATTCTTTGGATAATATTGTGTATAAATTTCGCATTCTGTAAAGTGTTTCCTAATTAATATTTTGCTTGTGGAAAAATTTGAAAAAAAACCCGAACAAATAAATGTCACTTTATACCAAAAAATTTTTGAATTTATGTAATCCGTTAATAGTTTATTATGATAGTTCTTTTTAAGTCTTTTCTCCATAAGCATCATTAAACGATTATTTCAACATATTAGCAAAATATAAAGTTATTTAAAAACCATCTTAGCGCTTTTTAACACTAGAACCGCCGGAGCAGTCATTTTGACTGTTTTGCGTTTTTGATTCTAAATATTTTCAAAGACATTTAAGCTACACACTTGTGATTTCATAACTTTTCCTAATTTATGCTTCTATATACGTCATCCAAATTTCCTTTATTTTTGGAAAGCCGTTCCGGAGATATTTATTGGTAGAACCGCCAAAACATTCATTTTGACTGGTGGATGTTAAGCGCGTTTATTTCTCGTATTACCACTTAAATTCTTACAGTTAATGCTTTCAAAAAATATCTAGAAGTTATTCAAACAAATTTATAATATTTTATGGTTTTGACAGCTGCAAATGGTCAATGTATCATTATAATTCCCAGAAATTCATGTATATACACTTGCTAGAAGTTTTTGATTTCCCACGCCTTTTTTATAATTTTCTGTGACATATTTATTATTTCCTTTATGAGAAAAAAACAAAGTTCATTTTACTGAACTGTTTATTACTTTTATGCCTTTTTATGTGGAAAAAGTGTGTTTATGGAAAGATTCAGGCAAAATACTGCTGCTTTACATAGTACTGCAGACAATTGATTTAGAGAAACGCGCTAAAACGGAGTTATGACATCATTATTTAGATTAGTGTTGTGAGAAATGGTTTTAGAGAAATATAATCAAGAAATATTTTGTTCATAATTTTTATTGTTGTCTAGAACGTTGTATAATAAATAACTTACATCTTATTATTTACAACGAAATTAAAGATGTAAAATTAAAATATTGTGTTTGTTTTTAATAGAATTACTGTTATTTATCCTTTCTCACAAGATTATTTTTCCGTTGGAAAGGCTTAGCAGTCAAAATGATTGCATCCAGCGGTTCTAGTGTTAAACCATTTGTTTAATATCTCCAACAAAACAAGTTAGAGTCAAACTGATATAAATTTTAAAAGATTATTATGACTAATTATAAAAATGTAAAGTTTATGTTTTTGATTTAAGATCTCCATAATATGAAAATTAAGAAATATTTTATCATTAGAGAGCTTCTCTGTGAATTGTAGTGACGAAATTCCAATGTTTCAAATTTAAGAAAAGTATGTATTATGAGATTTTTTTTCTTGATTACTTACATACCGGTGTTGTTGCTTAAGCCAAAGAATGGGCAATACCATCATTTTTTGAAAACAGAAAAAAATGCATTTTTCCAGTAAAGGAAATAGATCGAAATCCAAAAATCCACATGAAAAGTTTCAAAAAAATTGAGTTAATTAAATATTTAAAATTAAAATCGCCAAGCCCTTTTGTCTTTGTTTAGGATAGAATTACGTCACAACTGATTCATACGGTGTCGTGTTGTGAGCGGACACCTAAAAATCGTGTTGTGAGCGGACATTGATAAAAAATCGAGATCGAATCGATAAGTTATGCTATTTACATTCATAATGGCTATTTTAACCTTTTACCTGCCGATGTTCCCAAATGGGAACATCATTTTATGGAATTTTTACTTAATTTTTCATGTAGGAATTTGATACTTGGTAGAAAGCAACTCAAAGATATAAAGTTATTTTACATGCAAAAGTTTTTCACTTGAAATTTAATCCTTTTTGTAGAATTTACATCAAAATTAGAGATTTTTGGCTCTTCCAAAAGTTGCACAAGTTTCAACTTGTGAAAATTTTAAATATATTTAGTTTTAAATAATTTTGCTGTCTTTAGGTAGCTTAAGTACACATCTTCCCATTTGGTTTGACAGAATAGCTTTATATTCCAATTTTAGAGAGTAATTACCAATACAACGTATATGTTCCCAAATGGGAACATCGGCGTTTGGGGTATAGTATTTGAGGGGATTTCTACAACATGCAAAAATTCAAGTTATTTACTATTTTCTTTAATTTTTTGAACCTTTTTTGTCTCAAAGGATCTAAAAAGGTTAAGAATAATGTTTTAAATTCAAAAATATGTAATTTTTATTTTTTCACCTGATTTATGGAGAAATAAAGGCCAAATCTTTATAACAGATTCTTACACTTGAGTATTTTTCTAACTCCCCGATCGATTAATTTTCAGTAATTATCATTAGGGGTTATGCAAAGAGCATATTTGGAGTGTTTCTGAGGACTTGCATACATATTTTGTTCAAGTACTTTTTTTACATAAAAATTTTAGGAATAAAATTGAAGAATTGTGAAAATAAGGAAAAGTGTGTTCACCTTAAAACCATCTTCTAACGTAAGTTTTATGTAAGATATATGTGGTTCAGTTCGGAATCTTCCATGAGAAACACAGCTTTAATGAATCAGTGGAGATAATACTGATTATCACTTTTGAAAGCTAATTAGATTTGAATGTAATTAGTTGATTTTATGCTAGATATCCGTATATAACAGTAATTAAAACTAATTTTTCTAAGAGAAATGTAACTGTTTAGCTTTAAAGCGCATGGGAACACCCCAATGTATTTTTTATACCAAAATATTAGTCATAGTGCATGAAAAAAGTGCGGAAAAGCTATGCGTACGTAATAAACATATCAATTTTTTCTTATGAAAACCTATAAAATGATACTTAATCATCCAAATATGGATAATAAAAATGAAAAATCCGTCCACTATCATTAAAATGTTCATAATTATTGAGTAGAAACCTATTTCAATAATTTTATTTGAATTAATTGCAAAATATGTGCCTTTTGGAAATCCCCCTAAAAACTTCACCCGAAACGCCGATGTTCCCAAATGGGAACATCCTCAAAATCATACTTAGAAATTTTTTTCTGCCAAAAAATGACTAGAATGGTTTTATTAATGATGAAACACACCAGTTAAGCCAAAAATCAGAACATTTAACTCGAAATTTGAATTGCGGCGTTAAAAAGGTTAATGCTCTTTTTGTGTGATATTAAAGAGTATCGAGCCCCTTGTTTTCTGAATCGTCACTGTTACTGATTATACCCAAAACGAGTTTGGTTATAGTTAGGGCAGAGGGGTTTGGGGGGCGGCAACCCCCTAACTATCATAAACTTTTTACAGTTCTTTTGATGTTGAAAATAGCATATAAAATCGCTAACCGATTCTATCTCGATTTTTTATCAATGTCTGCCGACAACACGATTTTTATATGTCCGCTCACAACACGGCACCATTCATATACAGACTTTAACGAGAAACCCAACAATGACTTTGATTTGTTTAAACAATTAAAGCATTTTTAATTTATTAAATCTTCCGGTATAAATGGCCATGTTTGATGAATGGAATTCCCAAACGTTTCGCTCTCTGCTTCGGAGAGCATCCTCAGTGGCAAAAAATCAACTGATACAAATTGAAAATGAAAAAAACAAATACCAAACAATTACAGCGTGAATTACAGCGTTTGGGAATTCCATTCATCAAACATGGCCATTTATCCCGGAAGATTTAATAAATTACTCTTCAGGTCATGGAAGTATTCATCAATTTATAATTAAAGCATTGTTTAAAATCAATGTATAGGATAGAAGGACGTCACATTGGAAAATTTGACAATTTAACTCCCTTTTTTAAAATCAGACTTTAAAATTACATAAAAAATAAATAATCATCGTAATTAAAACATTTTTGTGCTTATATTTCACTCTAGGGTACCTCTATCAAATAAAAAAATAAAAAATAGATGATGGTATTGCCCATTCAATTATCGGGCCTGTTTAGGAGTAACCCCAAAAAATGTTATAGAAAACCTTCAATTTCTCAAAACTGTATAAGGTTGATTACGCCAAAAATATTTTTGTCTGCAATACTTATCGTGGTTAGCAAAATAATCTTGAACTTGTACGAAGAACTTTTTAAAATTTAGCTTCGGAGATATCCTGGGGTTGTTGTTATAAAACAGGGAAAGAAGAGGAGTGATACAAAGATTTCTTAACAATATTTTAACGTGATATATTATATTCCACTATATACTTCTTCGGTAGAAAAGAGCCGCGGGTTAAAATCCCCAAATCCTAGAATAAAACTGCACGACATCCTTCCACCGTTTATTTTTGAATTATGTCATCCTTCTCAAAAACTAACGGTATATATTTGGGGAAACTTTCCGATGGGACCAATAGCAATAGCGTGAAGAAAGTAAAAGGTTTCGAAGTCCGTCACGCGTGAATATTCACGCTGAAGAGAGAATCCTCACTAGGTTCCTAAAAGCGTTACTCCTTTGTGATTTCTATCCTAGCGCTTCTATGGTTCATGGAAATAGAAAACCCCTGTTGAGCGATCTGCTGACGCGTTTTACATTGGGCGTAGAAGTAAAAACTGTATTTATTCGAAACGTAACAAGATTGGAAATTTGATTCTACGTGGCTATGAAAAGGAAAGAAATGTCTTCTGGTAGACGTTCTACACCGTTCTGGATCGATATTTAAAAGTGGATTTCATTCTAGTTCTCTGGATGTCTGGTTTGCTTTCTTAGAAATGCATTTTTTTCTGAGGTGTTATATTGGTTTTTAACAGTGCATTGAATTTGGAGTTATTTATAATATCCATTTTTAAATTTTTGCATTTTCGTTTAGTATTACATTTTACGCTTCAAATGACACCAAAATTATTACTCTACGCGGATTAGAAGTATTTTTAATTATTTTTACGGAAATAATTAATGCACTACTACTATGCGAGATTCTTACAAAATTTCCATTTTTCTCAAAACTGAATTTTTACCATAAAAGGAACATTTTCTCAAAATCTATTATAGCAAACATCTTATAACTTGGTAACCTTATTAATGACGCTATGTTACATACTTTAACACAAGGGTTTCTCAAAAAAGTCCTTTAAACTGAAGTTATAGCATAAAACATCATGAAATTTCAGTCTTTTTGAGAAAAACCCTAAGTTCATTCAGAAAATTTTTTTTAAAAAATAACCAGACATAATAGCCCTAAAAGCTCATGTTAAAGTATGTAACATAGTGTCATAAATAAAGTTACCAAGTTATAAGTTGTTTGCTATAATAGATTTTGAGAAAATGTTCCTTTTATGGTAAAAATTCAGTTTTGAGGAAAATGGAAATTTAGTAAGAATCTAGCATAGTAGTTGTGCATTAATTATTTCTGTAAAAAATAATTAAAAATACTTCTAATCCGCGTAGAGTAATAATTTTGGTGTCGTTTGAAGCGTAAAATGTAATACTAAATGAAAATGCAAAAATTGAAAAATGTGTTTTTTGGTCGAAAGGTCTGCACCTACCCCCTTAAAACTCTCCGACTGTTTTTTGAATAAAGAATCAGACATTGGGACACATTTTCCTATAGAAGAAGGGTTCTTATTACGCCTCAGATTTTAACCCTAGTAGCACAGATCATACCAATTATTTTAAGAACCGCAACTATGTAAACGAAATTTGGCCATACATGACAAAAATTGGACGAATCTTGAACATGTGTGCAGCTTGGGAAGTGAGCCATTAGATAACGCCAACGAGCAAAGAGAACAAAGATTAACTCATTAAAAATACGACAAAAAGATCGAAAAACAATTAATGAAATGATAGAAGTTAAATCCACACTGTGCAAACAATACTAAGTAAAAAAGAGAGCGTATATTGATATGCGCATTTAAAAGTTTTATTAAAAACATTTACACTGACGAAGGGTATTCACGTAACTCCTAAACGAGTATGTTTCAATAAAACTTTTAAATGTGCATATAAATCATCTACGTTCTCTTTTTTTTACTAATTAATGAAATATTGAGAAATCCTTATAAAAGCTTGAATATTTTATTTCAATTACAAGGAGATTGAAAAAGAAAACACGATTTTACGAAGAATGGACTTTTCCAGATTGTAATAAACAAAGCATTCTAAGGGCCTACATTTCTTGTAATTTATAATGCATAAAAACCTCTTATATAATTTAAAGAAAAATGTTTCAGACAATGTTAAATTTCTAAATTTTCTTGGCAATCAACCTCAAGGAAGTTATATTGGATTTCTGGTATCCATATTTATAAGTCGAACTTCAAATTTATTCTCATTATTACCTATTTTCGGTAGCACCAAAATAGGTAGCAAGGGACTACACTACATACTAGCTTCACATTTTAAATACATGATGTAAGAAAAGGATTTGCTTCTCCGAATAACATCACAGAGACAGACCAAACCTAACCAGATCATTTCACCGTTCATTTTTTACCCAGCATGTAGAGAGCGTGATAAGCGAACAAATATATTACCATACCACGCAGATAACTACATCTAAACGCATAAGCTAGGCGCGAAAAGACCAAGCACGAAGCGGACCTCGAAAACGAAAAGTATTAAATATATGCTTGCCACGGTGTTGAAAAATTGGGGAAAGGGAGGAGAGAAATAGGCAGCCACAAGGGAGAACCAGGCGGAAAAATTGGTCTATTTAACATTTCTTGTCCAGAGAGAGGTGAGATAAATGCCCCTCTTATATGGGTTTCAAAGACGAAGTTTTCTACGTTAATTGCGTAATTATAGCATTAAAACTAAAAGGTATACCATCTTTAACTTAAAAACTCGGAGATATTTTTTAATTAATATTGATTTAGTTATACATTTTTTTTCACACAGTATTCTTGTTATGGTTTTAATGAGTAATTAAAAAAATAATTTAGGGGAGAGAGGGGCACATTTGCACAAAAAGTGCACTTCGGCATATTTCTCTGGATCTAGATGATATATTGAAACAAACTCAGATTCAAATGAAAGTTAAGACCTTTCCCGATATTTTAGAACGATAATTGGTCGCATTCATCTAGAATTTCTTACCTACATCATCAATCTAAAAAACGATAAATTTCGTGCGAATGTGCCCCATGGGTGGGGCAGTTTCGCACACGTGTGGGGCACATTCGCACACATGCAAAAAATTATACAATACTTATTTTTACGAACTAAAAAGTTTATGGCACTTTAAAGTTAGGATAATTAAACAAAATATTTGGCACTTTTACATATTTTTCCTCTAAATTGAAGATTTTTTTACAAAAAGAAAACAGCTTCAGAAAATATTGAACATCTAAGTTTTTGATGAGGAAAACAATTGTAGTAATGAAGAATATATTGTATATTGACATACTTCACATAATATAATTAGTTAGAAAAAGTTCAACCGATATTTTAACTGTCAGGTTTTATTCCAAAGGAAAGTGAACCAACAGCTCGCTTAGTAACACCTGAAACTGACGGTTGGGGTACTTTTAATACGATATTATCTTTTTGTATGAATGGTGAATCATTACTTACTGGGAAAATAAAAGTTTCGTCATTGATTTTAAAGTTTTTCATTATTAATTTTAAATAATCACCATTCAATTCCGAATTCTCTATTTGACCAACATAACAAAATTTTCTTTTTAGTAGCAAATTAAACTAGAATAAAATCACTAAAGTCCAAGTCAATTGGTATTAAACAATTATCAGGGACATTTATTTCTTCAATGTTTAAATCTGGGTCTAAATTCCTTAAAACTGAAGCTTTTTTTAAGATGTTATTATTATCACCAAATTTTGAAACAATTACAATAAAAAACATTAAACAGGCAGTTATTTAATATACTGCACTTATAAACATGTAAATCACTTTCATAATCAAAATGGGAAAGATGAGGCACATTCGCACTGTCCGAATCTGCCCCATCTTTTGGTGTACGAATGTGCCCCATCTACCAGTTCAACATAATTAAAGCAGGGAAATAAAACCTTTTTAGAAACTTACTTTAGTGGTGCCTCAACTGAATAAAATGCTGAATGTCCACTTGAGAGTTATTTTTGATTGATATTTTACGCCAACGAAAATTTATTTTGCTGCTTCTAACGCTAGCAAATTTCTAGTACGTATACAATAAAATGGCTCAGGGCTTTGAAAATTCATGCAGCAGGTGGTAGTCATGCTTCCATCTATTGGTATTTTTTTCAGATTTTTAAATTAATAATTACTAGGGGAAATGCCGTCTGTCCGAATGTGCCCCATGTGCGAAATAGCCCCGCTCTCCCCTACCGTCATTATGTCGAAAAACCACCAATGGGCCATTCCAAATTTATTCGCAGTCCCAAAAAGAAATGATTTATTTTTTGTAAAGTATTTGATCCTTCGACTAAATACCTTTACAAACATTAAATATATATACTATTTGCCCATTAAATAAAAAAATGGCTTTGACAACAAAATTTTTTAATTAAAAAAATGAAAATGCTTGTTTTTGGTCATCCCAATTGAAGTTTCCTAAAAAAGTGTTTTTATTATTTCCATTTAATGTTTCTATTTGAAAAATATTTTGCCATAATAGCCAAGACTGTTACCATTACAATATCATTTGAATAAAAATATATATTCATACACATTTTACACATCAACAGATTTGTCCGGGACGTTTCTAAAAAAAAGCAAGTTGTCTAAACAATGTTCTGGAGATACGACGATTAGCTGCTGCGACATGATTTCAGTTACAGTTAGAAAGATAACATTTTAAGGGGACGCAGTACCATGTTTTGACAAAATTTCGAAAAAAAAAATTTTCTAATGTAAATGCATTTGTTTATCACCCTACAAATTTTCAAAACTTTTCATTGAAAAATATCCAATTTATGGTTGATTTCATATGTGAAAGTATTAAGATCCCTCTGGCTAATGGAAACTTCAAAGTCCTTTTACTCAGAATCACTCTTTCATTGTTTAAAATGCTAAGGCTTTTTATCTATTGGACCAAATCTCTTGACATTTATTCTGACTATTGTTGGAAGTATGTATAACAAAAGTTGGTATTTGCTTTTTCAATGAGCATTGTAGATTATTTTATAAAAATTACTGAATTTAGAATTTGAGCATTTTATTGTTTTTTTAGCTAGTGATTCAAGAAAAACAAATATGTTTAGAATTCAGAGCACTATAAACCTTAAATCGATGCTAAGGTTTGTTGCACATAGTTTGATGTATTTGAAAACCATATTTCAAGAATGTATGTCGATTATTGTAGGAGGAGTAGCATTTTAAAATCACCTCTAAAATTTTTCATTCAAATAAAATTTCAATTTCACCCTACACATCATGTGAAGTAATTTGTGAATTACCCTCAATCATGTTTACAATCTTAGGAGAAAAAAAGTTGAATTATTGCAATAAGGAGAACGTTTTAGGAAAACCAATTATGTAAATTAAATTTATTTAATAAATATATTATCAACACCAGCGTACATGATTATTATTATATACTGATTCAAAAATTAAGGCTTTTATTTACTTCCAAGTTTATTATTTTATAACTTTTCTATCAATAAAGAAATATGTTTTTCTTATTAATTCCTTTTATTTTTTCTATTTACGAATCATCATATTCTTTCTAGATGATGCATGGGGACTAATAATTGTCTCATTATACCCTAAGTGTTTTCCCATCGTAATTCATACCAGTTCTGATAGAGGCGGTATACACATCAATATACTGAGCTTGGAACTTAAATTAAATGTAATCCTTCAGGCAAGCAAATATTTTAATTTTAGTAATTATGGTTAACGGTATATTTGGTTTTAAAGTAGGATATGAAAACACATACTTCATTAAAAGCTGTTTTGATGTCGATAAAATTAAGTACGTAAAAAAGGGTAAAACTTTTTTAAGCTTAAGTATTGATGACATTAAAAAATATTTTTACACTTAAAAAATAACTTATATTCTCAAATATTTTAAAATATATTGAAATGCTAAGCAAGAATAGACGAAGCACGAAGTGAAGCTTAAAAACGGAACGCCACTCGTTAAAACCTGAATGCTTTTTATTTTAGATTAAATTTTTACATAACACTAAGTTAAACAAAGGTTAGACTCATTATTACTGTTAAAACTAAATATGACTAAATATATTTTTTGAACTTCATTGGTTAAAACTGTTGATTATAGATATAAACCTGAAAAGAAATGTTTGGAAAATTCTTTCTAAAATTATCAGTGTAGGTTTAAAAAGACAAATAGAAAAAATATATAAAACTTAAATGAAGTACTCGGTCCAGTAACAAATCCTGCAATAAAGTAAGCTGCAAAATAAATTAAGCAATAGTTTTTGAACTTTGTAAACACACAAAAGTTATTAATATGTTTTCAATGTTCATGAATATGACAGTTAAAAAGTGGCACCACCATGAAATAGCACCCACCACAGGTTATATTTAAAAAATTCCAATATTTTGAGCATTAGTTATCTTAATTTTCCTTGCAGCTATAAAACTCAGTTATAAAAAAAGCTACTGATAGAAATAAACTTGCTTTTTCCATTACTGTGCGTCTTTTTATCACTGCATTACTTAAAAAAAAGAGTAGTTTATGTGATGCGACAAAAAAAGCTGATACTAAAGACATAAATTGCTTTTAACTAAAAAAGCTAATTTGTTTTCATTAATTTGGCAACATCAATGTAAGGAATAAATAAAATGCTATTTCGACTTAAAATAGTACAATGGCAGGGGTCTCTGGAGGGAGAAGAAATAAATGGTTCACGATATAGAATTGTTTTTCTTCTTCCGAATAACAAATGGTTTTTCAACCCCTAAATCCTTTCATAAGCATTCAATTTGGTGCTTGTCAATTTTGCTTACCCTAGGAGAAGATATAACGTGACAACAGTAATTTTTTTAAATTGGGCATTTTTAAATGGTTCATTTCAAATACGTGGAACACTTTGGCAACGCAGAGTAAACACTATAATGGGCAATACCATCTTTTTTTGAAAACAGAAAAAAGTGCATTTTGCCAGTAAAGGAAATAGATCTAAATCCAAAAATCCACTTGAAAAGTTTCAAAAAAATTTAGTTAGTTAAATATTTAAAATTAAAATCACCAAGCCCTTTGTCTTTGTTTTGGGTAAAAGTACGTCACAACTGACTCATACAGTCTTTAACGAGAAACCCAACAGTGACTTTGATTTGTTTAAACAATTAAAGCATTCAATTGAAAAAAACAATGTTTATTTTACACAATTTAAAAGTTTTAAAAAGTAGACAATTGTTTTGGGGATCAATGGATCCCCTTCATCAGTACTGAAAGACGAATAGGCTTTACAAATAGGCTTTTGGTTTTTTTGTTTAAATTGCCGATTTGATGTTTAAATTCGTCTTTCAGTACTGATGAAGGGGATCCATTGATCCCCGAAACAATTGTCTACTTTTTAAAACTTTTAAATTGTGTAAAATAAACGTTTTTTCAATTGAGTTGTCAACATTTGCACAAGATTCTTTTTCGCAATTAAAGCATTGTTTAAAATCAATGTATAGGGTAAAAGAACGTCACATTGGGAAATTGAACGATTTAACACCCTTTTTTAAAGTCGAAATTTGAAATTACATAAAAAAATATATAATCATCGTAATTAAAAAAAATTTGCGCGTATATTCCGCTCTAGGGTACCTCTATCGAATAAAAAAAATAAAAAATAAATAGTGCTATTGCCCATTAATATTTCTAACTCAACGCGTTTTGATTGAATTGCGATTGTTTTGTATGATAAAAAAGTAGTAAAGTGTTGATACTTGCTAAAAATTACAAACAGAAAATGTGTTCTTGCAGTGTTTTAACCCCGAATATGCGAACATTTTCAGACTCTAAACAAATTTTACAACACTAGTTGTAGTACACACTACACATTTCTGAATATAATACTTTTCAAACATTTTCTTAACACTATCACAGCGCAATGAGCTGTTAGAGTTTTTTGTTTGACAACACTTAATTAAAGTTGATTTGAAAATAAAAAGTTTTCTTTAAATGCGTTTGTATTGTGTTTATCTTTTTAGGAGTGTTTTCAGTGAAATTAATAAATAATATTTACCGAATGTTAATTTTAAAGTTTATAAGAAAATAATATTTCTTACCAAGTCGGTTTATAATTAATACTAATTTATTCTTAAATCCATGCTGTGTGTTTTCAAGTCTTTTTAAATTTAAGAGTTACGAAGTTGTTAAGTGAAGAGTGATTAGATTTGGATGTTTTACATGTTTGGAGTTTTGGAGAAAAATCATTCCCCTTAAAACACTTCAATCAATTTGGCACTATAAAACACATAAGACAGTAAAATAAGTAAATTCATGCTTTTGAAACACAAGAATTATTTGCTCGATTTTTTTATCTTTAACTTTGAAATTAAGGTGTTTTATTTACCTAATGCTGAATTAGGAACTGTTAATTTTTTTAGAGTAAAAATGTATATTTTCCTATATTTTGCTTTTAGTTTTTATTTTCGTACAATTGAAAAAGTAAAGTAAGACTCCAGGTACCCTACCAAGTTTATGACACAAAATATACAACTGAGTTATTTCCACGTGCATTATAAATACCATGTCTTCAAATATAAATAGATCTTAAAATCTGCGTATAATATAAAATTGAAGGATGCTACTGTTATGATATTGATATATGCTCAAAATAAACTTCCTCATATTTTATGACAAGACAGAGAGCAAGACTTAAAGAAACTTTAGATACAAATACAAAATTTCTGTGCATTTTTAGTATATTTGCGATGCCTTTTCAAAGACTTTAAGGGTTCAGAAAACGTCAAAGTTTTGGATCTACGTTCCTCAGGATGGGAAGTCAAACTGAGGAAAAGCAAACGAGAATAGATGAAACGTTCTTTTTGTGTACTATATCATAAAAGAGAATATTTTTTATTCACCGCTAAGTTATACACGTATTATAATTTTAGTTATACCATATTTATACCCACAAAGAATATTTGGATTATATTTTAATTTGTTATTTTTCTTAAAAAAAACTTGTAACTTGGGGGTTTGAAACGAATAAATTGAATATAAAAACTTCTTCACTGAAAAATCTTTTAGGTAGAGAGTTTTACATGTAAAACTTAAGAAATGCTTAAAGCTTGAAGCTGACTTTTAAAACTCAATTCAACGAACAATTCCACATTTTCTAGCTCTTGGATCCTTGTAGAAATTTGAAAAGTTAAATTGCGGTGTTAAATCGCAGAAATTATTCACCAAAGTTGATGAGAGACTTCGATTTTTGAAGAAAAATATTGAATTTTGAAGAAAATTGAGTGCTAGAATTTCTAAAAGCTATCTTGGAAAAGTTTAAGAAATGTGTTCTAAAATAGTATTGTAAAAAATTTTATGAATTTGAAAGTGTTCTTAAATTTGGATGGCAACACCATGATAATGAATTTTCTGTTTCAAACAACACTTTCAAAACCTTATCTTTTTCTCACTCAGCGCAATCTCAACACAATTACAACAAAATTGAAACGCTTTGGAGTAGAAGTGTTAATGATTGTGTTTACTTAGTGTTTCAAAAGTGTTTCATAAATTTGCAGTGAACCCTTTGGCTAGACGTAGTGTTTTACGCATTTGCAGATTAAAAATTAAGCTCAATTATACCAATAATGCAATTTTGACTCGAGGCGAGGTAACTGATACCTTTTTAATCCTTTTAACTTTGAAGTAAGATTGGCAATCACTCAGCAGAAAGGTGATTTCCATCATACAACAACCCTTCGTTCAAACTTTTGCCAAAGCTCATTAGAGAACTAAGTGATTTCTCTAAGCAGTTTACGTGCCACGCTAACACAATTCCCGGCTTTCTCTTCTTTTTTATACGGCATAAAGGTACGGAAGGATAATTATCTCTTAAATGGGTCCCAATAAATTCTCGCTGACAGAACACAAACTGGATGATGATACCGTTAAAGTGGAATTTTATCGCCGTTCAGAATCTTCCGCCGAAATGAGCCGGATGTTCGCCTCCTTTTTAAAACTCGAAAAATTTTGTATCGATAACTACCAATTAGCTGGGACAAAGCAAAGTGACGGATGGATTAATTAACGAATCAAAGGTGCGGAGGAAGTGAGTAGGGAGAAGAAAAATAAACATTTCATTGGTGAGAGTATTTAAGTTGGAGTTACAATGTACTCTGATCTTCTGTGAAGAAAGGGTTTAGGAGGGAGTTTTAGCATATCCTAAATGCATTGATATCTATATTCGATACCATTAGATTGATGCTTTCATACTATAAAAGAATATCATACATATCTCAACAATTCATCAATAATAGTTCAACAGTTCGTTTCAACGTACTATGCATATTATATTCATTGATAAAAATTTTTAAATTCAAAAAAATTTTTTTAACCAGGTATATTTTTATATTCGCCATGAAAATGAATATTTGATATCCAACACGTTTAACATAACCTTTAATATGTCCTGAGATTATTGTACAGTCGGCTGCAAAAAAATCGAAACAGAGACGATTGTGAGCGATTGGTTGGGGTTAGAAGGATACTGTAAACTCCAATTTCCATAATTTAATGTCCTCTTTATAACAAGCTTAGTCCTTAAGGGGCCATCTACATATTAAACAAAACACCAACTTTCGTTTTTCCTATGGGTGACACCAAATATTATTCCTGTTTCTGAAAGAGCACCCCCTTAAACCCCCAAAAACCACGTTTTGTGGTGTTTGACCCACAAACAAAGCCAGGTGTGAGGGTTGAAATTCGTCGAATTTACGTTGAGATATCATTCTTTACGTTGATTTCTCGATTTTGATCCTTACAACCATCAATCCCGCGTGATCAAAATCGAGAATTCAATGTAAAAAACACGAACTTCAACCCCCACTCCTGGCTTTATTTGGGGACCAAATGACATGAAAATTGGTTTTGGGGGGTTTTAGGGGGTGCTCTTTCAGAAACAGGAATAATCTTTGATGTCACCCATAAGAAAAACGAAAGTTGGTACTTCTTTTAATGTGTAGACTGCCCCTTAAGAACTTAAATTATAGCTTGTTTTAAAGAGGACATTAAATCATGGAAATTGGCGTTAACAGTACCCTTCTAACCCCAACCAATCGCTCACAATAGTATCTGTTTCGATTTTTTTGCAGCCGACTACATCAGTAACAAATATTAAGTTTACCACTTGATTAAATATACGTATAATTATACAGGGTGTAAAGGAAAGTCCCTTACCCTGAAATAAATTGCTAACCGAGCAAGCTAAAGCTATGTAGTTAAGGTAACGGTATAGTAAAGTGACCATGTCCTATCCGATGCAATAACTTTCAACGCCCTCTAGCGGAAATTTTAGGAACTAAAAATTTTATTTTAAAAACTATAAGAGATACGCAAAAATAGTCAATTACAAAGTTGTAGAACAGCATCGATTTAGTAGGAATAGACACCTTAAGCAAAAAATATCTTGAATAGAACCCCTAAAACACACGCTCAATTACGTTGAATTTACGTAGATTTTACGTCTTAAAACGCTCCTCGCGAGGCGAAAATGAAAAATTGTCAATTTAATGAGCTAAGAATACTTTTAGTTATTTACTTAAGTCATTAAATTGAAAAATTTTCATTTTTGCCTTGTGAGGAGCGTTTTAAGACGTAAAATCTACGTAAATTCAACGTAATTGAGCGTGCGTTTTAGGGGTTCTATTCAAGATATTTTTTTGCTTAAGGTGTCTATTCCTACTAAATCGATGCTGCTCTACAACTTTGTAATTGACTATTTTTGCGTATCTCTAATAGTTTTTAAAATAAAATTTTTAATTCCTGAAATTTCCGCTAGAGGGTGCTGCGGTTACTCGCATTCGGTTGCGCATAGTCACTTTACTATACCGTTACCTTAACTGCATAGCTTTAGCTTGCTCCGTTAGCAATTTATTTCAGGGTAAAGGGACTTTCCTTTACACCCTGTATATTCTTGGTTAACTCTTATATTTTTGTATTTATTTATGAGTTGAAAGGAATTTTATATTTTTTTGTTTAGATAAATAAATGTTTCATGATAATTTTTTTATTTCAGACAAATGCAAGATGGGATTAGAGATAGTTTCTTCTGAAAAAAATAGATAAAATAAAGTGACTGCAAATGGCACTAAATTCCCAACTGTAAGACAAGCTAACTACAAATAGTACAGTCAAATTAGGGTTTGAGGTAGACATTTAGAAATACAAGCAGAAACCCCCTGGGATGTGTTTAGGGGGGTCTGAGGATGCCTCACCTGAAAATCCCAAAAAATCCGGTGACGGGTTTTCCGCCATTTTGAAAAAGAAGTCGGCCATGTTGGATTTTTCCATAGTTCATAAAAACAGCTATAACAGGCGAACTAATTGGTTTAAAATGTTCGTTCTTGTTTTAAAATGCGTAATTCAGTGCGTTCTTTAAGTTTCATGCATGAATTGTTGGTTCTAAACCAAGCATTTTTTAAAAATTAAGCTAAAATAGCAATTTTTTCGTATTTTTTTGGGTTGTAGTTCTTTCGTTTAATACTGTGTCGTACCTATTATAAATATCAAGACCGAAGCAACTGGAACTTGTTTAGGAGAGTCTTAGGCTATACCATACCAAAATTCTAAGAAATCCCGCTATTAGTTTTCCGCCATTTTGAAAAAAACGGTGGCAATACTGAATTTTCAATGTTTCTTAAAAACTGCTATAACAAGCGAACTTATTGGAATAAAATGCTCAATTTTTTTTAAAAATGCGTGTTTAAGTGTACGTTTTTGAAATATCATGCAGTAAGTTAGTATTCTTAAAGATTTAATTTTAAAAACTCGGAAAAATAGTAATTTTTCAGTCTTTTTCTGTTGTAGTTTTTTTATAGTCCAGGCAAATAAGACATTCGATAAAACGGGCTGAAAATTGGTGGATATGTAGACAATAGTGTCATTCTTGATATCCTGAAATTCCCAAAAAATCCCTCCAAGGGAAAATCCGCCATTTTCGAAAAACCAACGCCATCTTGGATTGGGTTTTCAAGCACAGCGACTAAACCAAGGTGCCGATTGATTTCGTTTTTGTCACATATTGGTTAATATTGTGTATTTTAAGAGACAACGTAAAGAAATTCAAAATAAAAAAATTAATTTAATAATAATTAATTTTTATTTAATTACTGCTTTGCTGTGTTAAAATGTAGGTAAGCATTCGAGATAACAAGCTGAAAATTGGTGAAAATATAGAAGGCAGTGTCCTAATTAATATCCCGAAATTACCAAAAAATCCCTCCAAGGGAAACCGCCATTTTGAAACAACCGCCTCCATCTTGGATTGTATTTTTAAGCATAGCGACTGAACCAAGGGTCCGATTGAGTTCGTTTTTGTCTCAAATTGTTCAATAATACGCATTTTAAATATAAAACGTGATAAAGTTCGAAATAAAAAACTTAATTTAATTATAATTAAATTTACTTAGTTAATGGTTTGCCGGGTTAAAATGTAGGTAAGAATTCAAAATAACAAGCTGAAAATTGGTAGAAACCTAGAAGATAGTATCCTGACCGAAGTTCCGAAATTCCCAAAAAATCCCTCCAGATGAAAATCCTCCACTGAAAAAACTACCGTCATTTTGGACTCTCAATTTAAGCACAGTGATAGTGGAGTTTTCTCTTTCCACAACAATGAAATTCCCCTAAAAAGGCATTATTGAAGCTGAAAAAACTGCGATTTTAAAGTCGAATATTTAAAAAACCATTCTAGCGATTTAAATAAATTTAAGCTTAAAATGTAGTTTATTTATTCAATAAAATCATGCAATTACGTGCATGGTTAAAAATATCACTGTTTGGTTGCAACTAAATAAAAAAGTATGGACAAAACGGTCAAATTGAGGAAAACAAACTATGCTCAAACGATATAGCAAACAAACTTTAAAATTTTTTACCATGCACGTAAATTGCATGTTGTTCTTGAATAAATAAACTACATTTTAAGCCTAAATTTACTTAAATCGCTAGAATAGTTTTTTAAATATTCGACTTTAAAATTGCAGCTTTTTTCAGCTTCAATAATGCCTTTTTAGGGAAATTTCATTGTTGTGGAAAGAGAAAACTCCACTATCACTATGCTTAAATTGAGAGTCCTAAATGACGGTAGTTTTTTCAGTGGAGGATTTTCATCTGGAGGGATTTTTTGGGAATTTCGGAACTTCGGTCAGGATACTATCTTCTAGGTTTCTACCAATTTTCAGCTTGTTATTTTGAATTCTTACCTACATTTTAACCCGGCAAACCATTAACTAAGTAAATTTAATTATAATTAAATTAAGTTTTTTATTTCGAACTTTATCACGTTTTATAATTAAAATGCGTATTATTGAACAATTTGAGACAAAAACGAACTCAATCGGACCCTTGGTTCAGTCGCTATGCTTAAAAATACAATCCAAGATGGAGGCGGTTGTTTCAAAATGGCGGTTTCCCTTGGAGGGATTTTTTGGTAATTTCGGGATATTAATTAGGACACTGCCTTCTATATTTTCACCAATTTTCAGCTTGTTATCTCGAATGCTTACCTACATTTTAACACAGCAAAGAAGTAATTAAATAAAAATTAATTATTATTAAATTAATTTTTTTATTTTGAATTTCTTTACGTTGTCTCTTAAAATACACAATATTAACCAATATGTGTCAAAAACGAAATCAATCGGCACCTTGGTTTAGTCGCTGTGCTTGAAAACCCAATCCAAGATGGCGTTGGTTTTTCGAAAATGGCGGATTTTCCCTTGGAGGGATTTTTTGGGAATTTCAGGATATCAAAAATGACACTATTGTCTACATATCCACCAGTTTTCAGCCCGTTATATCGAATGTCTTATTTGCCTGGACTATAAAAAAACTACAACAGAAAAAGACTGAAAAATTACTATTTTTCCGAGTTTTTAAAATTAAATCTTTAAGAATATTAACTTACTGCATGATATTTCAAAAACGTACACTTAAACACGCATTTTTAAAAAAAATTGAGCATTTTATTCCAATAAGTTCGCTTGTTATAGCAGTTTTTAAGAAACATTGAAAATTCAGTATTGCCACCGTTTTTTTCAAAATGGCGGAAAACTAATAGCGGGATTTCTTAGAATTTTGGTATGGTGTAGCCTAAGACTCTCCTAAACAAGTTCCAGTTGCTTCGGTCTTGATATTTATAATAGGTACGACACAGTATTAAACGAAAGAACTACAACCCAAAAAAATACGAAAAAATTGCTATTTTAGCTTAATTTTTAAAAAATGCTTGGTTTAGAACCAACAATTCATGCATGAAACTTAAAGAACGCACTGAATTACGCATTTAAAAACAAGAACGAACATTTTAAACCAATTAGTTCGCCTGTTATAGCTGTTTTTATGAACTATGGAAAAATCCAACATGGCCGACTTCTTTTTCAAAATGGCGGAAAACCCGTCACCGGATTTTTTGGGATTTTCAGGTGAGGCATCCTCAGACCCCCCTAAACACATCCCAGGGGGTTTCTGCTTGTATTTCTAAATGTCTACCTCCGACCCTTTTTTCGCCTAATTTGACTGTACTAAAAAAAGTAAGCTGCAGCAATCGAAATTACTCCATCATCTATTTGTCGTACCTCCTATAAAACTAGGTGTCATTACCTGGCTTCTGTCCAATGCCACTTCGACCTTTAAGTACTTCTCCGAATGCAGAACTCGGTCCACTGATTCTGTCTGTTAACCCGTTAACGCCCGAATTAATTCTACCGAAAATATTTGTATGATTATTTCAAATTGGTGTAATTATGACCCAACTAAGACAAAAAATCCAAAATTTAAACATTTTGTTAATTAGTGTGGAAGTTACAGCCCGTCCTCGTTTGAGGACGCTGGGCGTTCCGGCGTAAAAAAATCAAGAGATCAGAAAAGTCGACAAATAGGAAAATAACGTATATAGGTATGCAAAACAACTTAAAAAGGACTAGTTACAGTATTTTATAAGACTTTATGATGAAATTAATTAAAAACTACACTTTTTAGCATTATTTTTATTAATTTTAAGAATTTATCTCCTTTTGAGTAAATCAAATGTTACAGATTTTTGTGATGTACGAAGTGTGATAGTTGATAGTGAGGGAAAACTTTTATTAGGAGATCATTAGGAACATGTTAGATTCATGAAAACTAAATACATATGATACATGAAAAAAATGCGCGTTAATTTTGAATAAATTCTAGCACTTGGTATGATATTTGGGGAAACAAGGTGCTCAAAGTATGATTTACAAAATATATCACATCGACATTTTATTTCCCTTATTAAATTTATGTTCACAAATCCCCTTTAGGTTCTTTTTCTATTTTTTCCGAGATTTAAGAGGACAACGAGCCATTTTATTGCCTTTTATGGTCTCACAATTTATTGGGAAAACAAATATTCATGAGATTTTGCAATCGGTAAGAACCTATGAGCCATTGTAACTACTAAAAACCCTTCTAAAACAAAAATAAATATTATTAACTACCTTATAATAGTTGAAGAACAGCTTTAACACGATAGTAGATCGAAAAAATCCAAAAAGTGTAATGAGTAGAAATCTGAAAAAAGTTGGCTGGAACGCCCAGCGTCCTCAAACGAGGACAGTAAAATTGGACGTCATTTTTGAAAACGAAATTTTTTTAAAAGTTACTAATTTTCTTTTATATGTATACATATGACCTTAATTTGAAATACTACAGAAAATAAAATTATTACCTTGACTTCAGCCGATGTAGCTAGACAGAAAGGCGACCCAAGTGTAATACAAGAAAAAAGCGCGAAATTGCGAGCCGAATCAAGAAGCTTAAAACAAACCCAGACACTTGATAATTTGTGGCATGTTTTATAGTATTGCCATCTATCGTCATGCAAAATAAACAATCGTTTCCGGAAAAAGGAAAGATTTTACACACCCTTTTATGCACTGTCCTCAAACGAGGACGCTGGGCGTTAACGGGTTAATCGATAGCTCATTTGCAGATTTACTTGTAACTGATTGAGATGCTTATTTTTGCTCCATTACTAGGAATTATTAGTGTCTCAGAAGTTATGAATTGAATAGAAGGATTTAGGTATGACTTCATATAATTTATGTGTTAAGTATCCTGTTATACAGCAAATGTTAGTAATGGATAAAAATTAATTTAAAGAAATAAGCGCAATGATTTATAAAAACCACAGATCAGTAAGAAAATTGTCAAATATTTCAACACTTGTAAAATTGGCAAAAATGGCACGGGTATAAAAATATTTGCACTTTTCAGTATCAAAATACAACGTATTTTAATTTTAGAAAATAAAATAATTGAAATTTCAGGTCAGAAATTGGACAATATAACGTCAATGAAGGGGTTAAGACAATGATCTTTAATCCAGAATTTAATGAATTCTAGAGAAAAAAAGGTATTCTAATTCAGTTATTGCATATGCGAGTATTTCAAATGATGTTTACTTTTAGGAGAAGTATAAATGCCTTAATATTAAAGAAGCACACACAAGAAAGTGGAAAAATACTTACAACCTATTTCAAAATGAATTTTTTTAAATGAAACTTCCTTTCCCCTTTTTCTGAAGTTAATGTGCAGTTTTACTAGAACAAGTTTTAAATTAACAAAAAAAACAAAAAAAATATTAATCAAAAATAACTTCGTTAAATTAATGCTAACTCCAGACTACCACGAGGAAGCTTGATACAATTTTGATTTTCCTACCAATTCAATGAACTCTACAGATATAAATATAGACTCAGAAAATCTTTTTAGTACTTGAACATCACTATTTTCTGAAGATATTCAATAAATATTGAAAAATCATAAATTTATTTACAATCAAAACAAATAGTATTAAATTGTTTTATGATCTAAAAATAAAGATAAAATATTATCCTTATTTTCTTTATAGCTCAAGTTAGTATATTTTATAAATAATGCCTAACGTTTTAAAGAAGCTTTGGAAATATATAAAATGATTTTTCTTTTACATATACAATACAAATTTTTATATGTTGTTCCTTTCATAAATGTCTTAAACAATTACCTAATAGCTGCTATGTTTTTAAATGGAGAAGGTATTGATTATCCTTTTTTTAATTTTAAAAATTATTTTAAGCTTTAATTATATGTTTCTTATGTTATTAAAAATTAACCATAGATAACCAAAATTAAATCCTCATATTAAGGAAAAAGAATCTATCTTAATATTATTTAAATCCCACAAAAAATAAGCATATTTGTACATAGATCCTGTCATGAAAAGAAAACCATTGACCAATTGAACATAACTGATATCCTTAGAAGTTTCGAAGATAAGTAGTATCACTCACATTCTCTCCCTTCTGGGAATCAAGCAGTTACTGAATTTCCTCTATCCTAAGCTACAGTCCTTGTTTGATTGGTTTCTTCAAGAAGATCGATCAGTCATTTGCGAAGGTGTCTCTTTACTGATTGATCACTTGAGCGTTTATTGATTCAATAGATTTATCGTATTACCTTCTTTTCATGATCCATTGCTAAAGAGAGAAGTTTAACCCCTCGATCTTCAACGATCATTTAAAAGTCAGGTTATAGTGATTTATCATTTGAGTGAAAGATAAAAAATTAGGCAAAGTTATTTATTTATTTATTTATTTAAGATACTGCGGCCTATTTATAAAGGCCAAGCAGGGGCAACAACCAAGCATAGAATGCAATTATTTATAAACAGAATATTAATCAATATGCTAGAGGAGATGAAATGTCTTTTTTGCAAGAATTTACAAAACTGTAACATATTTTTTTCTGGACCAAAGGTCCTTACGAATGATTTTATTGCGTAAGATCATGAATTAGCACCCTCCCTAATGAGACAATAATATAAAATCTGTAAATTTTTCTGTAAAATCTGTAAAGTTTCAAATATTCTTTTAATTTTTATATGTATCATTTTTATTATTATTTACATCTGCTTACTATGCGTATATTGTACTCTCATATATTTATTGATAAATGCCTGAGGCATTTTCAAGCCAAAAAGCAAAAATTAATAAATTTTAATATCCTGCAAAATATTAAAGCAATCCTTTTAATTTCAAGGATATATGTCAGTTTTCTAATTTTTTTCTAATACCTAAATGTAGTCTATGTTGGAGATGGAAAGGTGCCTCTGATACAGCAGCGCCGGATGAAAAATAAAATAGAAACATTGCACAAATTCACCCCGATTCAAGAAAATCAATCTTCTTATAAAGAGAGACATAATCTAACCCACACAAGGAAATCTATTGCATGAAATACGCTGAAAGAAAATAAATCTCCTCGAATAATTCGTTATACCTAAAACAAATTTGTTTTATTAATCATGGTGGTAGGAGTCAACTTTCACTGTCGTGTTTCCATCAACGTTATCTTTGTTAACGAACTTTATCAATCTCGTATGTCAAGTTCTTTCTGCAAACGAAATAAGGATGCTTCTTGGCTTTCTTAACTTTTCTTTAAACTGGATCCTTTCGCCTTAAAAATTTGCGTAATTTTTTTTACATGGGTGCAAGGAAAAATAGGAGAAGCATATTATTAGCTATGATTTATAAAGTTCGAGGTGTTTTTTAGGTATTTAGTGTCCAAATAAGATATTAGAAAAAAACTGTTTTGTGCCGTAGAAGTAAGTTAAAATGCATCTGCTTTTCATAAGCAGATATAATTTTTATTAATGTGTTTTTACTTATGGACGTAATATTTATCTTCATAATAACTTGAATAATACAGGGTGTTTCAGATAAGTGTTTTATAACTACTAGGGGGGATAGTAGACACCTAGAAGAGTCATAATCTCATAGGATTTGGAGGTCCCAGACCAAATACCAGGGAATTAAAAATGAAGCGACACCCCAAAAAATTATTGAAAATTCAATTTCTAGAAGAACTACTATTGGTACAAATTGAATTATGGTCTCAAAAATTGTGGTTTTATATGATCTTGAAATTACCTCAAAAGTCTTCACTTTCACTTTAAAATATGTTTTATTATGAAAAAAGTTGAAAAACCACAAAAAAATGTGAAAACTCTGCCAAAACCTTATTTTGTATTTCGAAATTCTTTCTTTTGATTCGATAACTTGAAATATCATAGTTGAAAACCCCTAATTCCAAAGTCGCACGTAAATAAAATCAATATCAAACACCTGAGATCCTGTTAAAATTTGTTTTTTATGTGCGCAACCAGTTTTCTAGAGCTGTTTCCCGAACAACTGTTTGCGCACGCAAAAAACAAACTTTAACAGGATCTCAAGCGTTTAATATTGATTGTATTTACGTGCAACTTTGGACTTAGGGGTTTTCAACTATGATCTTTCAAATTGTCAATTCAAAAGAAAGGATTTCGAAATACAAAACAAGGTTTTGGCGAGTTTTCACATTTTTTTGTGGTTTTTTAACTTTTTCATAATAAAACAAATTTTAAAGTGAAAATATTTCAGATAATTTTACAGATCATATTACAATTTTTGAGACAATAATATAATTAAAATTTTACCAACAGTAGTTCTTCTACAAATTGAAATTTTCAATAATTTTTTTTGGGTGTCGCTCCATTTTTAACTCCCTGGAATTTGGTCTGGGACCCCCAAATCCTATGTTATTCAGACTTATTTAGGTGTCTACTATCCCCCCTAGAAGTTATGAAGCACTTATCTGAAACACCATGTATACAGGGTTGAAAACAGATATTTTAACAATTTACCTAAAAAATATAATTGGATCTTTGCATGATATTTCTTTCTCTATATCATCCCAATTATTTAAAAAGAAAGTTTTAACCTAAAACTCATATCTGTTGTACCTTTATCATAGATTCAAATTAAATTTTATAAAGAACTACTAGCGCTGACGCGCTAGACCCGGGATTCACCCGGGTTTCAGTTTTTAAAAAAATATCACCTGTTTGGTTACAGATGGGCTTCGCCAGTCCCTTTTTAAAGAAAATTATTCTGGTGTGTTACAGATGGGCTTCGCCAGTCCATTTAAAAAAAATTATTTGGTATGTTACAGATGGGCTTCGCCAGTCCAAATTGGGAAAGAGTTAAATAAAGGATCCATTTTTATGTGTATGCTACAACAATGGATCTTAAACTACAAAAATCGATTTCAATCTACAACAATCGATAATATGACTACAACAATTAAAGTTACATCTTCTAGTATTATATTTACAACAATGTGGTTTTGCCATGAAGTTAGGCATGAAATATGGGTTTTCAAGCATAAAATGAATCAAAAAAATTATTATGATGCATCGATTTTAAATTATTTTTGTTCAGAATCCTTCCTTGGAGCGAGTAGATCAACGTGGTATAGTTTAATAGTTAATGTAGGTTCGAAAAGTTTAAAACTATAAAGGACATACATACATACATACAAACAGACAGACATTGATTTTTATATATATAGATAGATAAGTAAATATAAGATTAAAGCACAAAACTCTGTTTGAAACTTAATTATTTTGCAAAAATAATTTTATTAAAACATTAAAACTGCAGAGTAATATGAAATAATAAATGAACTACACCCCTTCATTTATGATGACATGGTATGCTAGATAATATGAAATTTCAACTAAAATTGCATGATATTATTGCTCCTTATTTTTAAATCATTAAAATGTCCAAAACAAGCCAGACTAAATTTTCTTGAAAGATATTTTTTTAATATTTATGCTTTCTACAAAAATGATTAGACAACTAAAGAAGTCAACCTCTAAAAATTAATAGTTTAATCTCAGACAAAATAATATCTTATTATAAAAATCCCTTTAGTACCTTAACCTCCATTGTGCACCAGCTAGATTTTTAAGCAACACATACTTGTTTCAAACAAAGTTCGTTATTCATTCCAGCCACTCCAGCCACAGCTTGTTGCAGTGACAAAAAAACGAACTTCGTCGACGGCCCCTTTAACTGCAACCGTCACTGTCAAACGCAGTTTCGCGGTAGGGAAGATTCTCTTTTATGACTCGAAAACTTTGCCCTAAACTGTCGTCAAAAAGGCATTCATTCCTCTTTTTGTGCTTTATATAAAGACAGATCTCTTTTTACTTGAAAGTTAATTACATGCAACGACGCTGAGAAGAAAAGTAAAAAAAGCAAAGGAGGGGGATCTGTAGCTTTCTTTAAGCATGGGGGTTTAAAAGCAATTTAATCATTGTTTTATCTGGCATGCTGAGTAAGCCTGAGAATTGGCAATCGGGAAAAGAAAAGTTTTAAAACTTGTAATTGGAAACTCTAAAGCGAAAAAGGTTCACCGTAAATTCCCAATGAAGGTTGAAAGATTTTAGGGAACTTGGATATATTTGTATTGTTTTTGTGAGTGTTGCACTAATGATACTCCATCTGAAGAATCAGAGCACTACTGAGCTAAAATGGGATTTTCGCCTAGTGTTTTTGACGTGCTAGAAAAAAAGAACATGATAAACACAATTTTGTCAGTTTTTGACAGATTTCATTAGTTTTGCATCAGTTGTATCTGGCATCATCTTTTAAAGATTTTGATGAATTTATTTTTTCCATGAGAGAAAAATTTATATGCCTTTAAAAAATTACACCGCTTTATTCACCGAGATATACACCTCTTTAATTTGATGTTCTTTCTGTTGTAGGAAAGCCTACGTTGTTTCACTTTGAAATTTCTAGATTAAGAACATGGACGGTGTATCTCATTTTAACTGAAACAGAAAATTAGAGCGATTCATAGATGGTAACTTTTTGCAGGTGCCTCTTCCAAAGTTTTGAGATATTTCAAGTTGATTTATAGGTGAAATCGGCGTACTTTTCACAAATTGTGCCAATGACTTCTACAATCTAAATGATAAACTAGTTAACTGCAAGGTATTACTGTCCAAGGTTTCTTCACTTAACTTATCATCACCATCATTGAAGATGAGTAAAAAAAGTAAAACATAAAGAAGTCAAAAGATAATTGAAATAATTAAGCAAAACCAACTCCGTCTAACCCAAAATTGTTTGAGTTCATCTACCCCTTTGGGGAAAGTTAGTCTGCCATCGTCTACAATATTGATGACTAATATAATTGCGCCAACAGACAGGAGATTTTTCTTCCTAGAAAACCACTTTTACTTAATTTTCTGTTAATTGAACGCAATTAGTCTTAATTAGGCAGTGTTTATATTTTCACCCAGCATTTGTCAACCTAAACTTACTGCGCAGCCTAAGGATTCAAGGGACTTTGTAATTACCCTAAGCAAACTCATTTTTTTGTGTTCTTAGTTTTTGAAAAAAAACATTTTGAAAACTTTATCACAATTATAATTTTCCGTTTCAGGTGAGCAGAATTTAAGCTTGAGTCTAACCAGCGGGTGCAAAAAGTCAAAATTATTTTTGAATTACCTTTACTCTAGATCTTATAAAGGGATAGCTGGGAGAAGAGAGTTTACCTTGGGAGAGGAGACTTTTCGTATTTTAGCTTGTATCGTCTAATATTTAGGAACGGTTTAAAATTGAAAATAATCACTTCGATACACTCAAAACATTCCTCTATATCAAAATTTTAAAAACTTGTAGGTACGAGGTGTCGTATATGTATTAAAAGATACAAATAAAATAACAATGAGATAAATAGCAACCCTGAATTTATGGATTTTATTTTTTTTCTCCAAATATGTTAATTATTTTCTTAGAATAGTGTCTGTTACTTTGATTTTTCATAGATAAGGGTCACCATTTAGAAATAAAAAAATATTGATTATCAAAATATATTTTTATAATCCCAAGGTACAGTCTTACCACGGTAAAAAAATATATATCCCTACCTTCAGAGATATTTTTAACGCCTCTGAAAGCGTATTTCACGCTTTGAAAATTGGAAATAAGCTTTTAAAAACTAGCCAGGCGTATTTTCAGGCTTTGAATTTTTAACAAAGGTTTAGCTTGAAAAATGCATGGCACCCCACCAAAATCAACAAATATTTTTTTCTACTTAAAACACCAACGAAAACAGTCACAAAACGGAACAATCCGCAAACGAAACTTTCGAATTTTGGCTCAATCCGTAAAACTTAGGAGAAATTCGTAAAAGTTGGCAGAATGAAATACTTACTAGTATTTTTTATAGAAAATTTGTCTCTGCATGTATAGTATACTATTTCCCTACATTTCAAATCTCCTAAAAAAAGTCAAAGAGTATTTTACTCCTCCAAAAAATCCTAGGAATAACACTGCCTACCTTTATAAGCTTCCCTTTAAGTAACATATTGTTTGTGTGTGTAAGTGGCGGTATGTAACTTAGTCCCTTCAGCTGATGCTTAGAGGAGAGGAGGGTAATATGGAATACCATTTATATCTCTTTCAGAATAACTCTACTGGTTTTAACTAAAAACCCACAAAATCATTTTACGCATATACACTATAACTAATGGTAATGAAGAGTTAATGGTGGAATAAAACACATTACTTATTTTGTTGCTATGAAAAAAGGTACTTTAAAAAATATGGTTACCGATCGGTAGTGGGGGAAGGGAATATTTTCAAGCGCCAGTTCAAAACGAACAAAGTATAAAAGAATAATACTAGTTTCATATGCTTTAGTAGTTTTTTAGCTTTCAATGTTTTATCCGCCCTTAAAAGGGTTCATAATCCAAGTCGGTGTGTCGGGTATTAGCAAATTCTATGTCCATTCTGATGTATCATCTGAAATTTACTTCATGCCATCAAATAAAGGACCGGAAAACAAAGATGCTGAAGTATATTAAACTAAAAGATATTTTGTAGCAGAAATTCTGCGAAGATCAGCGAGGAGAAATTTGGATTCAATGCGTTAGCTGTTCTCTATGGGATTATAGACTCAAGAATAGAATAAATTAAATAGGCTCAAAAACAAAACTATTTGAACATAATTTTTGAAATATTGTTTTTATAGTTAAGAGTAACTAAAGTCTAATCAGTCTTTCAATAGATGTAAACGACTATTCCATTTTACCCTCCACTTCAACTATCCACGTCAAAGTGACGAAGAAGGCTTACTATTGGCTGCTCGAAGAGCGTAACTATGGTTACGCTTCTTGAGTGGGGGAAAGCACTATTTCTCAAGCGCCAATTCTAAATGAATAGAGTATAGTGTAAGTTATGCTTAACAACAAATTTAAAGTATCATAATTATTGGTAGTTTAAAATCTATGAACCTTTACCGTCAAAAACTTTCGGAAATCCCAAAACACACTTTGTTTTGCAGCCACTGTAACGACAACAACCAGAAGTGAACTCTTTGCGCACTGCATCATGGGAGTCTTCTTTAAGTCTTTCATGGTATCCCCATGTGATGACAGCCCGAGAGATGGCTGAAACCTCGGTATTCCATATTACCCAACTATTTCATAATGCCCTCCTCTCCTCTATTCTCTATAGAATCCAAAGGTACAGTCTTACCATGGAATAAAATATCTATCTCTATCTTTATAAGCTTCTCTTTAAGTAACATATTGTTCATGTGTATAAGTGGCGTTATATAACTTAGTCCCTTCAGCTGATGCTTACTAACTATCCTTATTAGAAACAATTAGCAATACTTTCTCAACTTCTCTGAGAATGATTAGCAATCAGCTCTATACTATCTCTTAAAATGAGTGGCTGCTTAAGTGATAGCAAAAGGCAACTCTTTAAATAATAAAAATAAAGCTGACTGGCTGAAATCCCCGTTAGCTTAAAGTGCTTTCTTGGCAAATAATCACTCAAGCAGACCAAAATAGCCTTAATATGGATTATCCTGCTGCAAAAGTGCCACGTCTCAGGTTGAGTATTTTGCTTTTCTGGTGCAAAGAAGGAGCAAAAACGAAAGTACCCAATCCAATTAATGAATACCGTCTCATATTATTGAATGGAATTACTTCCATTATATTATGGTTAAGAGAATAAGGTCTATTGTGTAAGAAAATTATTTCCGACGATGAAAATATCGAAGCTGTGATATGGATTTTTATTGATGGTGTTTGTTCTGCTATCTTCACTCATGGATTATTTGATAATCGTTTAGGGAAAGCAATAAAGAGGAAATAAATTAATTTTTGTTTATAAGCTCATATTACCCACTATGTTAAATCTAAATTATCTAATTGTTTGTGAGCTAATTTTCAAAATTACCAATCGATGTAATTTTGAAATTGTATTTCATATTTAAAAATACTAACTTCATAACGTTTTCAAACAGATCTTTAAATAACTGTTTTTGCATTAAACAGCTATAATGTATTTAATGTTATTGCATTTTTCTGATATTGATTTGCAGTTATAAATAAACAATTAAAACTATTTATGCATGCATCAATATAAAGGATTCCTGAAATATTCAAAACTGAAGGAATTTTAGGTTTATCGAAATTAATTGAAAAAAATTCATGTTATGAGTATGAAAATAAAATAATTTTGTTTTTTACTAGTAGTCCAAGAAAGTTAGCTCAAAAAAGGGGTTCAAGTGGAACAAATTGTAAAAAAAAGTTTGATGGGCGATTCTTATAGGAAATTTTCCGTAGAAAACGGTGGTGAAACGTATACCAAAATTAACCGTGTCCTTTAGCCAATATGGCGGATTTTCCAAAATGGCGGTCAATCGTTTTTAACTTATTACTTCCTAAAAATTGTTAATAAAATTATAAATTTTGCAGTAAATGATTAAAATTTAGTAGCAAAAACAATGGGGAACTGTTTTTTTCTCTTACGATTAGTCATTAATCCAATATGGCGGATTTTCCAAAATGGCGTCCACTAATGTTTATAATAAGTAAAATTCTGATGATAAATTCGTAATTTTTCAGGATATGGTAAGAATTAAGTCATAATAATATTCATATCAGTTTCCTCTCCTCAATGTATCAAATATGGCGGATTTTTCAAAATGGCGGACAATCGTAATTTACTTATTTGCTAAAAATCGTTAATAAAATAAAACTTTTGCAGTAAATTATTAGAATTTAGTTGCAAAAATAATGTGGATCTGTTTTTTTTCTCTTACGATTAGTCATTAGTCCAATATGGCGGATTTTCCAAAATGGCGTCCACTAATGTTTAAAATACATTAATTACGATAATAAATTCGTAATTTTTACAGGATATGGTAAGAATTAAGTCATAATAATATTCATATCAGTTTCCTTCACTCAATGTATCAAATATGGCGGATTTTCCAAAATGGCGGCCACTTATTTAAAGCCTTTTTATTTTTAACGTTTTTACATATAAATAAATTTTACGTTGGCATAAAATAAATAATTATGAATTAAATTACCTATAAAATGATATATTAACCAAGATTTTGCGATATATAGAAATAATTTCAAAAAGGCGGCCGCATATTTCAAACTTAGTGGTAAATGGTAATTTTTGAATTTCTACCTTTCTCAACATTATTTACCCATAAATTTTAGTAAATTATAAGTATTCTGCTTATATTTTACCTAATAACATTTAATATTTCTAATTATTAATAAAATAAAAATAATAAATAAAAAGGCTCTAAATAAGTGGCCGCCATTTTGGAAAATCCGCCTTATTTGATACATTGAGGGGAGAAAACTAATATGAATATTATTATGACTTAATTTTTATCATATCCTGTAAGAATTGCGAATTTATTATCATAATTTATGCATTTTAAACATTAGTGGACGCCATTTTGGAAAATCCGTCATATTGGATTAATGACTAATCGTAAGAAAAAAAAACAGTTCCACATTATTTTTGCAACTAAATTCTAATAATTTACTGCAAAAGTTTTATTTTATTAACGATTTTTAGCAAATAAGTAAAACACGATTGTCCGCCATTTTGAAAAATCCGCCATATTTGATACATTGAGGAGAGGAAACTGATATGAATATTATTATGACTTAATTCTTACCATATCCTGAAAAAATTACGAATTTATCATCAGAATTTTACTTATTATAAACATTAGTGGACGCCATTTTGGAAAATCCGCCATATTGGATAAATGACTTATCGTAAGAGAAAAAACAGTTCCCCATTGTTTTTGCTACTAAATTTTAATCATTTACTGCAAAATTTATAATTTTATTAACAATTTTTAGGAAGTTATAAGTTATAAACGATTGACCGCCATTTTGGAAAATCCGCCATATTGGCTAAAGGACACGGTTAATTTTGGTATACGTTTCACCATCGTTTTCTACGGAAAATTTCCTATAAGAATCACCCATCAAACTTTCTTTTACAATTTGTTCCACTTCAAACCTTATCTTTCTTGGACTATAGGTATAAACTCATTATTTAATGCTTAAAAATGACATGTATGTTGAAAATGACGAATTTTTTTAAAAGTTAAATATAATTTGTAAAGTTTAATTTAAATTACATTAATGGCTGTATATCCTTATCTTTGCTTTAACAGCTTTAAATTTAAGTCTATCAACATTATAATTTTTATCCTCAGCTTAGCATCGTAATTTTCATTTTTAGAATGGCTTTATGTTTAAGATACAATTCGAGGTAAAAGTTTTTAAAATAAAGTTTTTAATCAACCAATTAAAACGAATTATTTTGTTAAAAATTCAATCGGTTGCTATACTTTGAGAATAAATAAAAGAAAATGTCAGATTTCAACCAAAAGTAAAAGAAAAGACTGAAGTTGAAGCCAATATGATTTCAAATTGTTACGATTTTACTTACTTTCCTTTTCATTTTCCCAGCATCTCACGTTACATTAAACACGTCGGTTTCAAATTGAAATTTATTCAAGAAAAGAACCGAAGAATATGAATCGATTTTAATTTGTATTTATGAGATAAGACCGAGGGAGAAGGTTACTTCTGTGTCTCTGAGATTATCTGCAGAGGCATTTGTTACAATTGTTAGTGAGACTCAGAAGTTCCGAGAATTTTCCAATTATTGGGTTTTTATACCTCCACAATGAACCTAATAAAGGCAAGAACTAGAAATCGATTTTGTTTAACGCTAGAAGGGCAAAAATCTTAATTTAGATTAAGTGTCTCATTATGTCTGTTAACCATAACCAATACTCACATACTTTGTCTGAGTGTTAAATATTGAAATGGGTTTTTTTTCACAAACTGGTACAAATATGTTCGCATAGTAGTTAAAACATGTTTCTTTAAAAAAAACATAGTTGGAATTGGATTATACCCGTAGAATACCTTTTCAAAACTAGTGAAAACAGTAACTTTTCTTTGCAGGCTAACCGTAGTTTTTTTTAGAAAATATTTTTTTGTCAAAGCGTGCCCTGCAATTTAACTTATAACAATAGCTTCATAAATGCTGGTATTTTTACGCATGAACTGGAAATATTTAATCCAAAAATATGGAAATAGTTATATTTCCATATTAGCTTTAGTACTTGAATTAAATCTTTTGGCTTTTATTCGGGATAAAATGTTGAATATTTTGCGAGTAACTCTGTTTTCTATGATAAATTTTTGTGAGAGGTATTATTCTTAGGTCAGTACAAAAGAAATTTAACTGAGACCGTGCTTATACCGTGCTGATGAGCCTTAACAAGGGCGAAACCGGTCCACGGTTGGAGGTGACGCTTGAGAGCTGAAGTTTTCTCACACATTCCTCTAACCAGAGGTTACTGGTGAAGAACTCTTCTTTTCAAATTTAACTAAATTTAAATAACATTTAATTTTCTTTTAATATAGTATTGTATTTTAAAAATTAGTTGTTTTACAATCTAAAAGTTCTACTTCAGACGACTAGTTAAAATTATATAGTATATCCATTTAATATCCCTGCGAAATATTAAATGCACTGATGTAATCTGAATGTGTACCATTAGCTTCGTTTTCATTACAAAGTTTGTATTGTTGTTTGTATTGTAATTTCAAGATTCATTCAGACATCACTTTTTTATATTAATTTCATAGGAATCTTTACAAGGGGAAAGTGTAAATCGGTGTAGGTAGAGTCACTCCACTCTTTCTCTTTTCTATGCAAACTAGCGATTCCCAGAGTATTGAATCACACTCAGGATGAACAAATAAAGTGAAACAGATTAAATGATTCTTCATTACAAAGTAAATCCTCCTTTGCAACGAATGATACTATGCCATCAGTAATTTCCCCCAACATTTGAGTTGCAAAGTAATTAAGTTCAAAAATACAGAATTTTAGGAAATCAAGGATTTGAATTTCTTTTAAGATCCTTTACCTAGTGTCGTAATAGCCTAAATCGAAATCTCAATAGAGTGTTTTCAGGTGACATCACGACCATTTATTTTCTTCCTTGCTGTAGGTCGAAAATCTGTTGCTAAGGCCGTTGCTAGGTGCGGCGGTATTTGTTGCTGTCATGTGATTGCAAATGCTGCAATAGAAGCATTCCATGACCAGTTATTTTCTTTTAACTGCTGTAGGTAAAACAATATGTTGCTAAGGCCGTTGCTAGGCCCGAGTCATGTGATTGAAAATGCTCTATAAGTGGCGGGTAAGAGCTTGCCTAAAGAACGTCTTTTCAATAAGAATAAGACAGGTATCGTTAGAGGAAACATATAATACCTCAAAACCACGTTCAGTGGACTTATAAAACTTTCATTCCAACCAGCTAATTTATGGGTAATATTACTGATAGCGTGGAGGGATATTAACCAACTCATTGCAAACTTCTCCACCAACCGTAAGCCACGCTTCCTAATACCCTTCGCGTGCAGTCCGCATTACCTCAACCAAATTGCATAAGCCAGAGAGAAACAACGACAAAAAAAATAAGCGGAATCGACCCCACACAAAAGCCGATGCGGAGGAGACAACGAGGAAGTGGACTCAGGTGCTTTCTTCGAATCCCTTCCCTAATGGACTGCCACAGTGAAGGGGTGATCCTTTGTGCTGTCCACACAATGCCCTGGACCTTTGTTTGGTGATCTGTCTGCACGAACGTCTGCTGAGGAATGAATGACACGTGAGCGGGGAGTGATACGTGCCACTCAGCCTATTTAGCTCCTCTCTGAGAAAGGACGTAGGGTGTGGGATGTTGTTGGACATTGAATAACCACATTGGGAATGTAATAAGGTACGTCGAACCGCACTTATTTCAGCGGACCAAATCGTAATAGTGCGGAAAACTTGCCTACCCATAACAGTAACTTGTGTGGGAAATTTTAGCCCTATCAAATAATATCTTCTGTTCTGTTTTTTTGCCTTAAGTTTTGACTTTTTACCAAAAATTTGCTATTTTGTAGAATTTCTTAGGGTTCTTTGGCCTTCTGATTTTCGAATTTTTTCAGGGGGTGTGGTAGGGGGTCTAGGATGATTATTCCGTGAACCCTATCCTCATACCTCTCTTTCCCCCAACGGGAACTGGGGTTTTGTGGGCGAGCGCGCTGCTAGTAATGTTGGCTTTCCCTCCAAACGCCAACCCTGCACCCGCCTCCGTTGCCCGTTTTGTACATCAGAACCTCACGTAACCCAATTATTTTCATCGAAGTGACCCAGAACCTACCACTGAGTGGTATTTTTTCATCAGGTTCCATGTATTTATTATTATTTTTTAATTTTTCATTTACTTTAATTCAAAACTTACAAACGAGTTTTTTTTTACAATCTACGCTTTTAAAAACTGGGAAATGCCATAAAAACGTCTATGGGGATGCATTGCGTCTAAACTAGGGCTATTATACAGTCGGATTTCGTCATAGGCCGCTCTAATTTATTTAAGAGATGATCTGACGAAGTCGTTCCGAGTAGAATCACCACTCAGTAGTATAAAGCCAAAAAAAACATTCCGGAGAAGAACATTTAAATTTCAGGAACAATTTGAGTAAAAAAATAATAATAATAATAAAAAAAAAATAATAAGTATTTTCTATTTTTGAAAAAGGAGATATATTCCATATCTTCCTTGATTACGCTCGTGCCACCACACACATCTTGCTGGAAGCTCTAGAAACTAACTGTTCCCTTTTCTCCACTGACGGTGTGGGGTGGTAACTTCGAGAACTCTTATTTCACACTCTGTCCTGTGTGAGCATTGTTCCTTTGTGTCACTTTTCTCATGAATCAGGTCCTAAAAGCTGGTGGAATTGTAATCTTCTTACTTTCCCAGTCTTATCATTTCAACATAGCGTGTAGCTTTGAAATGGTATGTAAGAAAGAATTAACATAAGGCTTAAGTTGCGAAAACTTGCAACCAATTGCTTGTTCTCTTACCCCCCCCCCAAAAAAAAATTACTTAAGGGTACTTTCTCTAAAAGATATCCTATAATCTGTTATCATGCAAAGCCAAATGTTTTCTGGAAATACAAAAAAGGCATTTTTAATACATTATTGTCAAGAATTTCCCGATACTGAAGAGGTAAATATATTGTTCGTATGACAGAATCAAGGAAATGTCGCAAACCGTCTTTAATGAATTTCTGAAGTATGATATTAAACCATAGTGGAACGCACACAATAAGCAGTTATAGTACATGGCATAAATTGGGTCGGTTCAAGCCCCCCGTCGGCTGTTGAGGCACACCTTTCTATCTAAATAAAATATGGTTGGTATTTCTAGAAATAGTAATCGATAAAATTAAGATGTTGATTTACCTCTTCTCTTTTGCCAATTCACATGTAGTGATCAAGATATCACTCTGAAATTACATCTGGTGTAAAAATAAAGTAATCTAACTTCTTTTTCCCTCCGTATACCCTATATTTTCGACGAAGGGGGACACTGCTACAGCTAAACAGAGAATACTCTGTCTTAAATTTATCCGATTGGTTTTTCAAGGAATGGGCCATTCACAAATCACGTCTCCAATTTTCGGGGGTTTGAAGAGCTACACTCTTTCCATTCCTCTATCTAGCTCAAATTTATATTTACTTTTGTTATAATAAGAATATGAGCCACCCTTAAATAAATGAAAAAGCTGCCTATGACGAAATCCGTCTGTATAATAGCCCTAGTTTAGACGCAATGCATCCCCATTGACGTTCTTATGGCATTTTCCAGTTTTTAAAACCGTAGATTGTAAAAAAATACTCGTTTGTAAGTTTTGAATTAAAGTATATGAAAAATATAAAAAATAGTAATAAATACATGGAACCTGAGGAAATATACCACTCAGTGGTAGGTTCTGGGTCACTTTGATGAAAATAATTGGGTTACGTGAGATTTCTGATGTACAAAACGGGCAACGGAGGCGGGCTCACGGTTGGCATTTGGAGGGAAAGCCAACATTACTAGCAGCGCGCTCGCCCACAAAACCCCAGTTCCCGTTGGGGGAAAGAGAGGTATGAGGATGGGGTTCACGGAATAATCACCCTAGGCCCCCTACCACACTCCCTGAAAAAATTCGAAAATCAGAAGGCCAAAGAACCCTAAGAAATTCTACAAAATAGCACATTTTTGGTAAAAAATCAAAACTTTAGGCAAAAAAACAGAACAGAAGATATTATTTGATAGGGCTAAAATTTCACACACAAGTTACTGTTATGGGTAGGCAAGTTTTCCGCACTATTACGATTTGGTCCTCTGAAATAAGTGCGGTTCGACGTACCTTAGGAATGTAATTAACCCTTAATCTACTGCATTTGATTTTAGGCGAGGTTTTTTTCGTGCAAATATTTTTTTGGAGATAGTAAATTGAAAATAAGGGCCATACACAAATAAAATAACCATCTTTGGAAAATTCAATCCACTAGAGCAGATTAATTAACCCTGCTGTTCTGCTCCGACTTACTCTACGCACGTACTGTTCGGGTCAATATGACCCGATACAAAAAATATCACTTCTAGCGGTAAATGGATGGTGGAATTTAAGAAATGGGTTACTTAATAGTAAAATAACTGTTTAATAAATGTAATTATCATGAAATAATTGAGTAAAGTTATGAAATACGTATAAAATAATAAAATTAACTAAAAAGTATTTGTAATTGAAATTTGTAATTTTTTACTATTTTGATAATTTACATAAATGAAAATGGGTTTTAAACAAGTGTGGCACGACAAAGTAGTACTTCTTTAATTTTTTTCATCTGAGAGACCGATATAAATTTCAATTTTTTCTTCATTCTTTTACTTTTTTTAATTGATTCCCTCCCCCCTTCATGACATATTTTAAATTAATATATACTTTTGAGTACTGTCAGTATACTGAGTTCTAAAATATTTTCACAATATAAAAAAACATGGCTTTTTATTGCAGTTTTAAGTCTTAAAAAATAATTTACTTTCCATTTGACTAACTACTTTTGAGGGAACAAAAATGGCAATCATGGGAATCCGATCAAAATGTCAGCTTAAAGCACTACTTCAATTCAATCTATTTGCATTTCCCTCTAAAATATTTATCATAGAACCCGTACGGTTTTTTATCCTGGAAGAGTAAAACTGAAAGAGTGTCCCTGTTTAGAATCATTATTCTATGTAATTTCAAAGTTGGTGCTACTAGTACCTGCAGTAGATAAAGGGTTAACAGGTTCAACCTTAGAAAAAAAACATTACACAGGATGTTGTCGGTGAACGGTACGGGCTGGGAGATAACCCCAGAGTCAATATTCATGGTTTTATGTATTTCAGAAAACTTATACAAAATTTTCTTTATGAGGTCATCTTTATGTAACGCAGCTCAACACAAGCTTTTATTTCATTAGCGTCCCCCGATAGATTTTTTTCAATATTATGAAAGGACACACCAAAAAATAAAAAAAAATTTCATTTTACTAGAAAATCTCGCATAAAATTATTTTGAGGAATTATATTTAAATTTAAATTCATACATTTTAAACATTAAAAGTGGAAAAAATACTTTTCAAAATCAGGTTCTGACACAACAATGTAAAATCATTTTTATTTCACTTTGTATGCTAAATTTTTGAATTTCGTCGGCTCAAAACTTTTTCTTCTGATGTTTTTAATAAATTGTAACTTTAAGGGCTTTGAAGGTTTTTTGTGCGTGCTCTTTCAGAACATTGAATTCAGATTGTGTGCGTATGGGGACTGCTTTAGAAAAGGAGACGGTTACAATGCGCATGAAGCATCAAGCTGGTTTGTTATAGTTTTCGAAAGCACACTAAACCATAAAAACTACGTATTTTGACCTTATAGACGTTTTCCTGCAATGGAGATACTGTTTTATTTTTTTCACAACTATACCTGTTGGATAAAGTTGAAAAAAATAGAGAGTAAAAAGTTTAAATTAAAAGACAACAACAATATCTAAATAAATTGTTTATGGCTTGTTATCTTATACAATTATAGAAGAAGAAAGTTCCACCAACATAGACCTTCATAAGAGTTTATTTCTAATCATGTTCTAAAATATTTCCCAATTAGACAAAGTCCACAAACACGTGCCGGGTCCTTCCTATATCTTCATAACCTTGTCAATCCAGGGTCTATATGCTGCAATACGCATGTAGACTCCAGGAAGGTTGGCGTCAGCACAACGTATTCCGTGGGATACTGTTCCTGCCAAAACCCATTGACCTGTATCTCTTTCCACCATCAGAGGGCCTCCCGAATCTCCCTGAAACGAAAATAATAGTGAAGTCCGACATCAAAGGATTCTTAAGTAAATGGATGCTTTTATAAAGAAATATATACATGTATATTACTATGTATTTGCAATAACGCGTTTTAATTCTACGAAAAATTAAGATATATTCAATATTAAAAACACTAAGGAAAGTGTTTAATGCCTAAGTATCATAACGTCAATATGAGTAGATAAGAATTGAATAAAAATCAAAAGAGAAATATCAACCGTGAAAGAAAGAATTTTATGCGAGTTGGTATTTTTTTATATTTTTGTATTGTACTATAACATATCAAAGCATTTTTACAAGCAATTCACTACATTATGCAGAGTTAGTTTACTCTATTTTATGTTTCATGGAAGTGGAATATTGAAACATTTTTATTTTAAATTAATCAAAAATTAGTTTACGCGAATAACTTCATAGGATAATAAAAACAATACTGACTTATTTAATAAACGAATAATGCGCGAATAACACTACCAAATACTAATACAAAACGGATAAAACGAATATTGTATGCAAATAATGGAATTAACATTGTCTCTAAAACATTTTGATACTGTGTAATATATTTAAATCTAAATAGAATGAAATAAACTTACTTAAGAATTAAACAAATTGAATTCTAGTAAAGAATTATAGCTTATATAATGTATCTTTCTTGTTCAAAATAAATCTTGCGTAAAATTTTTTAATCGAGTAGGCGTGCATCAACTGTTAAATATTTAATTAGTTTAATTAATTTTTATTCCTGCTGAAGACTCAAATCATTAATTTCCTCATTTAAATAGCATTTTGTCAACAGATGAATGTTATATTGTGTTCTTTTCTTCAGAATATGATATCATACATTGTCTACGTATATTTTACATCCATGTAAAATTAACTAAATATTTTAATAACTTTTTACTCAAGCTATTAATATTAAAAGCGATTTTATGCAATATGGATTGTTCCATTCCTATGTGACATTAAGATACCTCTCATTTTTAAAAAAACTTCAAGAAAGGAATTCTAATTAAATTTTACTGTATAAAGTTTACTTTGATTTGAATCTGTTTTGTCATTTGTTCCTTTATGATTATACTTCTACAAAATCCATGCTCGAAAATGAGTGTAACTTTTAATGCATTTAACTTTTTGAATGGATAGATATATATTAAGGATGTATTACATTAATATAACGTGTGAATTTAAAGCTTATAGTTAAGTGGTTGGGGTAGTATAAAATGTTTAATGCGTTAAATTGTTAAATGTCTCACAACGTGTTTAAAATGACGAAAGGTTTTTAAATTTTTAGGAAAAATCGCCAAACTTAATTTAAGAACTAATTAATAGGTTTGAAAATGTTTAAATGACCGTTTATTTTTAAATATTTTACAGTTGCCTTTATTTAACATCAAAGTAATACTTAAGTTACTGATATAAAAATCAAAGTAAAAACTATCTCTTCTAGTTATACACAAACCCCCATTCAGTCTTCTCTTATTACAATTTATTTGCAACTACAAAATAAAACTGCCGCCTACTCTCCAGTTTAGTAGTTATCCTCGTATTTTCTTTACCAGACATCTTTATGTTCTTTTGGCGATAAAAAAATAAAAGCTCAATACGAAAGATACCCAATTTCCAAAAAACACTTCGAACTTATGAACAAGCACCGAACGAAAGACGAGAACATACACTCAAGAAATAGCACTCACTGCACCCAGCAAAATAAACATAGCTGTTAAAATTATTTGAGTAAGTTTCTAAAGCAAGAGCATTTTTTTCATTGATCCATTATGTTTCTTGTACAGAAATCGCCATATTCCATCGATCAAGAGGCAGTTTTTGTTCTTTTCCAAACAAAATCTTGTCAGAACTCCGGGAAAACATTTATTTTTTAAGTGCTCAATATTGAACTCGCTGTACATGTTTTCCTTACAAAAGAACTTGGAATAAGCAGTATCGGAACCGACGATATCCAGATATGCGATATGAATGTGGAATGCTTGAGATCAAAGACTCACTTTAAGTTCTTTTCTTCTTAGGAAGTATGGGGTTACTCTATTCGTTTTTATTTTTTTTCTATAACTACACACGCAATGTGCTACAGAATAGAGTGTTCTAGAGATCGGTTAAAACCGTTCTTTATGGTCAATTTCGTCTGTAAAGGGTCACGATAGATGGTTGGTTTTGTATTGATGGATATAATGGGCAATTTGAACATGATTAATGAATATTGCATGTACTATATTTGGTGATTTTTTTCTTTGAATCTATATCGTTTTTTCTTGTGGTTTTACGAAGATCTCTATGAAGATGATTTGAACCCAGCTCATTTATTGATAGTAGGCTTTTGTTGACTTCTTTCTAAAATAAAAACAAGAAAAAGAAATAAGAAGAGTTCTTATTTATTTTTCTGTTTTTAATGGATTATATTTTAGATAATTTTTGAATTTTGTTCTACTTATATAGTCATAAAACTTGTAATCTTTTAAAAATTTATAACTCAAAATTAAGGTTTGAAAATGGTTACATATGAAGCTTTTTTAAGTAAATCGGTTAAATTACTTGTAGATCCAAAATGCTTGACTTTAGAAATAGTTCAAATGTAGTCAAACCGAAAATTATTGAAACAAGATTGTGTAAAAATATTGTAAATAATCATACGTGACCCAATTACTTTAATACATTAATCATCATAATCATCATAATATCTGATGTTGATGCAGACAAAGTCTGTTCGAAGGCCGTCCTCCCACCTCAGTCTAGGTCTGCCTCTTCTTCTGGCTCCCGATGGCTTCTCCAGAAAGATTTTCTTTGTGGTTCGATTGTTATCCATTCTAATAATGTGTCCAGCCCATTTCATGCGTTGGATCTTTTGATACCTGAGAATGTCCGGCTCTCTGAATAGCCCATAAAAAGTTCAGAGTTAGTTCTCCTCCTCCAAACTCCGTTATCGAGATCCAATACATCTTCAATACATTAAAACATTTATAATTACATTAAAACAATAGTTTGGGAAATATATTTTACTATGGTTTATAATTTTAATGCACTCACTATAGGATTTTCTTTCAAAATTAAGCAGTTCTAAAATAAGAAAATCTTACATATTTGCTTTCTTAAAAAATATTCACCGTTTTTGTCTGAAATATATTTAATAAATATTTAATTTTAGCAGGTTTTATTATATCGTATACCGTATAATTTTCTAATTATTTTTAAGTAGATTTCCTTTGGTGCTTATTAGAAAAAAATAATTGAAGAACAATTTATTTAAGACTTATATCTTACAATTTAAAGAACACTATGCGCTTTATCGAAAACACACATAAACACTGGAAAGGATTTAAGTCAGATTTGACTCAGAAAAATTAAATTCCTTCCTTTAAAAAAACATTTTCTTTTATTAGCATGTTTTGAAAATCCTTTTAAAATTTAGATACATATTTTTCATGCATTTTTGTGCAGGTAATTTTTACAAGATAAATATTTTTGATAATTCCACAATCCTTTGTGTTTTTCCAGCTATCTCTAGTTGACGGAATTCCAAAAGCGTATAGTGTTGTTTGCTATGAAAATTTTGTAGTGTTCCTTTATTTTACTTTGAAGTCTATAGTTGCACTACGTATTTATATTCAGGCCATTAGTTTAATTCTGAACTAAAGATAAATTTATTTTTTATAAGCATTTAAGCATCAGATAGCAGATGCGTCTATTATTAATTTTATACAGGGTGTCCCACGAGAAGTGGCCCAACCCCTTTAACTTTTGAACCCCTACATATATAGTCATGAAAGTGGGGTCTAGGTATAGTAAAGTGGCCATGCCCTATCCGATGAGACAACTTCTAACGCCCTCTAGGGTAAAATTTAGGAGTTATAATTTTTATTTTAAAAACTATTTGAGGTATGTGAAAAATGTCAGGGACTAAGTTGTAGAGCAGCATCTATTCAGTAGGAAAAGACACCTTAATGAGAAAAATATCTTGAATAAAACCCCTAAAACGCACGCTCAATTGGGTTGAATTTACTTGGATTTTATGTCTTAAAACGCTCCTCACGAGGCTAAAATGAGAATTTTTTCAATTTAATGAACTAAGAATACTTTTAGTCATTTACTTGAGTATAAAAATGAAAATTTTTCTACTGAATTGATGCTGCTTTACAACTTAGTCATTGATTTTTTTCACATACCTCAAATAGTTTTTAAAATAAAAATTATAACTCCTAAATTTTCGGCTAGAGGGCGTTAGAAGTTGTCTCATTGGATAGGGCATGGTCACTTTACTATTATACCTAGACCCCACTTTCATGACTATATCTGTAGGGGTTCAAAAGTTAAAGGGGTTGGGCCACTTCTCGTGGGACACCCTGTATATTCTAACAAGTGTTTATTTTTTAAAAGTTCCATGCTTAATGTATAAAACAGACACCTTGCTGATAATATTTTTTTGGTGTTCACATAAAATTCTTATGATTCAAATCTTTTACTTATAATTATTTGTTTGAGTACCCTAACAACCCAAAAGTCACAGTGATGTATGTCCCTATAACGTCAATGAAGGGTCACATTTCTCACTCTGTGCAGTCACAGGGGAGTGTTCGTGTGTCCAGCGAAATCACATTCAAGTCACAAATGTCCACAGATTCCGGACGTTTGTCTGTAACAGTGACTTAACGTTCACACAAAATTCGGTCACCTGCTTGTAAGGTTAGTAATGAAATTTGTTTATTAATTATTTCAATTACCTTATTATTAAATGATAAAAATAAAACAAGAAATGGTACCAATTTACAAAATCAAAGGTATTTTAAACTTGTTAAATTCTTTTTCTCACCTCACATGAATCTTTTCCACCAACTTTGTATCCAGCACAAAGAAAGGAATCCTTTATAAGTTTGGTATGACCAGCTTCCCTAAACATATCTACACACTGCCGATTGCTCATGATTGGAACCTGGACTTCTTGCAAAAGATTCGGTATAGAGCCTCCTGATAAAGTAGGGAAATAAAAAAATATTGTAAATAGCACTGCAAACGCTCCAAACAAAAATAAACACAAATAAGGACATTTTTTGTAATCAAAATAACAACACTTGCGATGTTAGATACAACATTTTAACATCTTATTGTGGTGTGATAGTGTTCTGAATATGTTTGAAAAGTGTTAGAAATCTGTTCTACCCAGAAATGTAATCTAAAAATAGTGTTGTAAAAAATGTTTCGAATCTGAAAATGTTCTTAAATTTGGATCTAAACACTATCAAAAAAAATTTTCTCTCAAAATTTTCGCATGACACTTTAAAATACTATCTTATCTTCACAAAACACAAACTCAACACATTCACAATACAATCAATTTTGCAGGGAGTTGCAGTATTTTTTTAAAATTTCACTTTCTTTTAAAACTGAGTTTCTAAACACAAACTTAAGATACCTACTTATAATAATTTAAGATTTAAAGCACTACTTGATAAAGAAACTTTTGAGATAATAATGCTAAGTTTGAAACTTTTGTCACTAATTTGATATGTATCAGTATATTTTGCAACACATTAAATTGAAGGTTTGTTTAGTTGTTATAACAAAGATATATATATATATATATATATATATATATATATATATATATATATATATATATATATATATATATATATATATATATATATATATATATATATATATATGTGTCTATATTCTCAGTATCTAAATAAAATGAATAAATTATAAAAAATTAAGTGCCTATCATATCAATTGTTTCATACATCAGTTACTTATACTATAAGTAAATTTGTTAATGATAAAAATAGTAAATAAATGAAAAATAATATAAGATATAACTGCAAAGTGTATGAAGTTTTTCCCTCGATAAATTATTTTTAAGTACACTAGGGAGCTACTGCCCCCTGCCACTGAGCTATATAACAAACTGGAGTGACTAGTTAGCGTGCTGAAACCGCATCACACCGCGGAAAGGATTTCCATCTTCTTTTAAATTTCTCCATCTGGTAGCACAGTTGTATGCACAGATTGAAACGACCATTCTAAATTTTACTCATAATATTTTGAAAAACAGGCATGGGTGGATTAAAGGGGAAAATGCTCTTCCAACTTTGCTTCAAGCTTGCCCCGATTGCTGAGAGCAATTGGGGCATTGTAACCTTCCGCGCTGGCATGATCAATCGCTTATTAGAGTATCGGAGGTTGACACTCCAGTTTGTTTTATAGCTCAGTGCCCCCTGCTCGATATCGCTCGCCAACCCCCGTAAACTGCTGACGCAGGACCTTTTGGAATTGCTTCTCAATTCCTACCCATTCCAACTCGCTGAACTTAATACACTTTATTAAACAATTAAACAATTTACAGAAAAAACGTCAATCAACTTTCCAAAAATACTTCACAAATCCCCTCCATAAATAAATCTCAATTAAAATTTTGAATAGATATTAACTCGAACTTATCAAAAATTTAAACGAAATGTTTTTAAAAATATTCATCGTAATTATTTTTAACCATGATTATAAAAATAACTAATTCTAATTGTTTATCAATATTCGGACCAAACAAAAACCATTATTTTAAAGCAGGGGTTCTCAAACTTTTTATGTTGCGGAGCCCTTTTCAAGAGACAAATTCTTCACGGAGCCCTTTTCCGAAATAATTTTTTCAAGGTATAAAAGCAAATTACATAAAACCCATTGCTTCTAGAAATAAAAGCATTATAGAAATTTATTTCGGGAGGGGTCTAAAATTATTCCTCAGCCCCTCCCATGCATACTTAACAGTTTAACGTAGCTTTTAAAAACATTTTTAGGTATAATTTGCATCTAAGATAATTTATTTGTAAGAAAAATTATGACGAATTAAGATACAAGTACAATAGAAGGGTCTGGGGGTCCTTCTTCCCCAGAAGATTTTGTAAAATGTGATCCTTAAAAACAGTTTTTTTTAACTCGTTTTAGGTACATCATTGTCCAAATTTTGGACATTCATTTTTAGGTAGGATTTTAATTTTAACAAACTTACTATGAAAATTGACAATAATAAAGTTTCAAGTACAATAGTGGGTTTTGGGGGTCCTCCCCCAAAAGAATTTCGGAAATTTGACCCTAAATAACATGGTTTTAACTTGTTTTGTTATACGTAGTCCGCAGGGCCCCCTCGCCCCTTTGATATACACCCCGGGATATGTGGAATATTTTGTTTACCGATTATATCTTATCATTGGATACAATGTAAATCTTTATTTTAAATTTCTGAATAATAAAGCTATCAATTTTTAATCATTATGCCGGAGATGCGAACGGAGATGGGCACCGCCTGATGGGCCACTAGGCCCGGGCAGACTTTGATTTGATGCCGGAGATGCATGAACAAAGGATTCCATACAGAAATCTATACATCTGTAAATTTTGTTTTCCTAAAAGTTACTTCTTTTGAAATCGAGAGCTGTTTTGGGGGGCTGTTAGACCATACGTCAGAGGTACATATAAAAATTTATTTACACATGGGCCCAAAATCATTCCTTATCCCCTCCCATGCCATAGGATCAATGTTAGCTTTTTATACATTTTTTGGCAGAATTTGCATCTTAAAGAACTTAATATAAGAAACGATTTGTGTAATTAAGTTCCAAATGCTATAAAGGGGGGTTGGAAATTTGACTCTACTAAAAACAGGTTTTCCCTTGGTTTTGGTACATCTACTCCGAATTTCGGACATACATTTTTAAGTAGGATTATGATTTTGTTGAACTTTATAAAAAAAAGGTGCTGACTAATCAATTTGAGAGATGTGGGAATGGGGTTCCTTGGTGTGCTTCTATTCGGTGCGGCCGTTTCAGCGGCAGAAATAAAATGAAAGTAAATAGAACTCTCATAATTCTTCTAAAAATTAGAAGAAAAATTTGGTGCCGAAACGGGAACGGCGCCCAAACGGCCAGCGCCAAACCGTCCCATCCTGGGGGTTCCTCCCCCAGAAAAGTTTTGGAAATTTGACCCTAAAAACAGGGTTTTAACTTGTTTTGGTAAACCAAAAAAGACCTGAAAAAGGCAAAAACCAGCAGACCTTACCAACACCTTACAGAAAGTTATTTATTTAACATTTCAGAGAAAAGCAAATTAGAAATTATCAAAAAATGTATTTATTTCAAATTTCTTCGCGGAGCCCCTGGAAATGCTTGGCGGAGCCCTAAGGGCTCCGCGGAGCACAGTTTGAGAACCGCTGTTTTAAAGTAACTCTTTAGTATAATATGCCTAGTGTTTATCGTTCCTATTTTTGTTTAAACCCAGACTTGTTTATTAATACCGTTTAAGCAATTGAAAATAAAAAGAGACAAAACTTCACTCTGTATTTACTATTTACAATAAGGAAGTTGCATGTGTCAGATTTTCAAAAATAAACAAGTGTTCCGTATTGTTTTCTGTATGGTAAAATGAAATATCTAGTCAGTTTTTCAAAAAAATGTACAGGTAATTAAATATTTTAATTTAAAAGTCGAGAAAAAAACACGTGACTGAAAACGTTTATTGTTAAAACTATAAGATGACGTCAACAATGATACCATCAACTCCATTGCTTTACAACAATGTTTAGTATAAGATGACGTCACATCCAAACTCTTGGCGTTTTCGCGCGCTTTTAAAAATGGGATTTTTGTTAATTTTTTTGACAATCAAAAAATTTCTCGATCGGCCTCAAATTATGGGTAGTTGCTTATTTTTGCAAGAGGAATCGATTAAAAAAATAAAAAAAAATCATGCAACTTCCTCATTAATTTCGATAAAATCAGACTAAAAATTATAAATATTGGACAAAAATGGCGAAATTTTAGTATGAAATGGCGTACATGTAAGTTTTTAGAATATGTTTTTATCAGTCTTTGAGTGATATTTAATCAAGAAAGTACTTTTTTAAATGGTGAAAACACATGTTTCATCTTAAAATATAGCGCCAATCGGTCGTTGTGATTGGATGCCTCTTAATTTGATTGACAGTATTTGCTTTGTAACTGCGACCCTATCCGTTATCTAAAAAATGGAAATATTTTAAAATTGAGAATTTTTTTGAAAAATCGAAGGGCCTACTCGGGAATCCGGAAAGAATCCGGAAAGAATCCGGACATTTTGATACCATATATGTGTCATTCGGTTCAGTAATTAAAAAGCCTTTCTCTGGAAACCATTCACCAAAAACTTTTTTTAGAATAGAGGGATTCTATTTTAAAAAAAAAGGAAGTGATCCTCTAATTCAATTGTGTGATTAAAGATAAACAATACCTTAATTGATTTCATAATTTATTTCAAGCCTTTGTTATCTTTTTTATAATATAAAAACAACCATTTATCAGATAACACTTTCTAATTTTCTTTAACCCCAACTCTTTGAAATATTTAAAGATAAAGATTTTTGATTAAGGAATAATAAAAATTGAATTAGAGAGAGTTTTAATTAAATTTAATTAACGAACGAACGGTAGATACGAACGATATATACGATTAGATACGAACTTAATTTCTCATTAAGTAGGTATATTATTCTTTAAATTTAGATTTATACATCAACCTACACCCTAGTATTATTTTCTAAAACAACTGCACCAATTTCAATTAATTTTTTTAGGGAAGAAATAATAAATTTCAAGTGATTTAAATGGATTCTCATAAAGATCCTTATTCCGCCACCACCACCAGATGTCAGCACCAACCGTGCGTGGTCTTTCCCCATCCCGTGACATAGGCCATCTTTCCCGTGAAGTCCTCCGCTGGCTCCGGCAGGCAGATGGGTGAAATGTGCGGCTTGAAGACCACCGGCACGTCCAGCTCCAGCACTGCGATGTCGTTGTCGAAGTTGTGCGGGTTGTAGTGGCGATGTACGATCATGCGCTTGACACGTCGCATCTCGGGCTTCATGCGGCTCTCGCGGTCCGACAGAAGGTCGTGCTCGCCCATGATCACTACCAGGGAGGACAGGAAGCGCCTGGGGAGATTTATAAAGAGAAAATTCAAATAGATTTTTTTACTGAAAAATATACAATGCTGAGGTTAAAAAGAGGAAAATGACCAAATATAAATGTTACGCTCTTAAAACGACAGTCTCAAATCTGAGTAAAAATTACTCAAACTGCCTCCGAATCAAATTTACTCAAATTTGAAAACATGAATATGAATATACTCATTTCTTAAAATGTGCATACTCAGAAATGAAACATCATGAGCCTATTCTTGAGTTAGTGCATGACATTCTCATGAATCAAGCTCAATATGTTTCATCATCATTTTTGAGTATGCATATTTTCAGAAATGAGTATATTCATATTTCCAAATTTGAGTAAATTTGATTCGGAGCCAGTTTGAGTAATTTTTACTCAGTTTTGAGACGGTCGTTTTAAGAGTGTAGTCATCAAGGAGTCATTTGACTGGTACAAATAGCAAGCTAAATATACACATTTAGTTACCTCAAAATTGCACAACGCAGACTTTTTTAAAATTATATTCCATATCACATTTAAAGTTGTAAAAGAGTTAAATTAATGCGTGTAAAATAATAAACTTCCCACAGAGTTTCTGCCTAAAACAACTCCCCACATGTAGGATATGAGTTTTTAAAAATAATAATGATTATGATGATTAAATTAATAATTCAAAAATACAAGTGAAGTAAATATGTAAATTAATGTAAATAATGTGCTTTAACTATTAATGTGATTAATTTGTAATATTGCTTACGTAAAAAACGATACAATTTTTTCAGGCCCTTAGCCAGGTTGGAATGAGTCCAACCAAGCAGATTATCCTAGAAAATTTTCACAAAATGAAAATTTGAAATTTCTTTGGTTGTAACCTAAAATATTTTAAAAGGAGTTAAAGCACTATTTCTAAGTGAAAAATTTCAAAATCTTCCCGGACTCCCTATCCCCTTCCAGGTAATTTCACGTATATACTATTACAGTACAAAGAATATAGTCATATATACAATCAGGAGAAAAACTGTTAAAAGAGAAACCAAAACTCTGAAAAGAAGTGCAAAGTCAAATGATAGTCACGTAGATTTTGCACAAAATGTTTTTTCAGCATGTATCACCGTCCCCCCTGAAATTGAGTGGAAAAATCCATTCCCATAACAATTGCAATAATATTGTAGGACAATTGTAAGACGTCAAAAGTTTTTCTCCTGGCGGTATAACTGTAGTCCTGTTTGAGCGTAACACAAAGGGTTTAAACATGATTTAGAACACTGTGATCAATAGTCAAATTTCAAAGCAAAATAAATTTTTTTATGTTTTCCTTTAACAATTTTGCGGCTTGAGCTTACAAGGTGTGGTCCTCTTTGGACTAAAACACAGCTTATAACCGTATTGAAAAAAAATTTCTGGTATTTCATAAACCAGTATCAAATTATACTGGATCCAGTATCATTATACTAGTTCCAGTATCATTATACTAGTTCCAGTATCATGTATACTGGATACAGTATAATTTGATACTGGTTTATGAATTTCCACAACTTTAGGGGGTTAGACCTCCAGGACCTACATTCAGCTCAGTGCCCCTAATAATCCGGCGAAACTCTGTTATTAGTTTATTTTAATTTAAAAAAAATATGATTTTAAATATTTAAATATTGTACTTAAAATAACATTTTAAACTGATTTTTGTTTTTAAAAAAGAATATTTTTTTTGTACTAAAATTCACTTACCCAGGCTGGCAATGTCCAGCTGTTATAGCAAACTTATTTGACACTAAGACACCCCCACATTTATTTTTCTGATACAACCCCAGCCAGGCAGCTTCTTTCACCAGAACCTAATGAATAATAATCTATTTTAACTTGCATGCAATTTTAAAGAACTTAAATATTATAAATGAGCTGTCAAAAATATTTTATAAAGTTTCATATCGTTATCAAGTAATTGAATAGTTTTTTTGATATATAAGGGATTAAATTTATAGAACTAAAGTATCATTATAAAGTATCACGTTAGGAAAAAATTGTTGTTTTTATCTTACTATTTAAAGAATTAAAAACAAAAGTATTATATTAAAATCAAATATGTCTGAATTGATTAACATTTTTTAAAGCTTTAACATCCAATCTAATAAAATGCACGAATTATTTTTCTACCTGCCAAGGCCAGCGTCCGAAAGGAGAACTATGGCCTCCGACGATTCTTCCTTTTGGACCTAAAGCTCGTACTCCACAGTCTATAAGCAAAGAAAAAGAAGGCTTAACAAAGAAATACTACATAGATATGAACCATCGAAAATTCTTTAATTTCTTGAATTTAAAGCTATTCAAGTAAAACTGGTTAGAAATGAAAATACCCAAAAGTACACCAAGTATTATTTTATAAAACCCTATTTCTAGACAGCTTTAGTCAAGAATTGTTTGAGACGGTTCATTATCAAGCTGTAAAAGGAACGTAATGAGGGCAAACTATTCAAATAAGTAGAAAAATAAAAATTCTTACATCGTCAAATTCACTGATGAAGAGGATCCAGGCATCCTCGAAACGTGTCTATGTTTTAGATTTTTAAAATCTTTTAAAATTTATGTACGAAATAAACGTTGTCTAATTTTATTTTTCTATAAAAGGAACTTATATTTTATAGGGTATGAGTAATGCATTCTTTTAGCAAACATCGTTTATCCCTACAGTGAGATTTATAAATATCCTATTACCACATTGCATATGCCTATGGATTTTATTGCTGACAGCATGACATTTTAAGTCTTCAGGATGTTACTCTGAAATATTTTTACGTCATAGGGTTATGAAATAAATATCGAGTAGGAGTATGGCTTTTAGTATTAGATTTGTGTCAGAAAAAAAAGGGGATCAATATCTTAACATTTTTTATTCAAGAACAATCATATTGTGAAATACTTTTAGAATATTATGTTATTCCGCCTTCTATTCTTTAATATTCATTCCATTGTTCAAACTCCCTGTTTTATTTAAAGAAAATTTTGGAAATTCGTTTTTTATTCACGGTAAATATACCTGACAGTTTTCTAAAACACATTTTGTGCCAAAATAAATGTATTCCTAAATTGTCTAAAACTGTCTTTTGAAATTTAGGTATCCGAAGTACCAGATATTGTTCTAGTATTTTTCTCCAAAAATAATGTAGCTTTATGAAAAACTTTATTCTGCATATTTAAAATCCAAAATAACAACCAAGAACTTAAGGTGTAGTATGTTTATTTAGGTACAGAATTTACAAAAATGAACATTATCTTTTAAGCAGAGAATTAATTGTTTGAATTTTTAATTCATCAAGATTACTCATTCACTGTATATAGTTAAACTTTAAACGTAGTCAAAAACTAAATTACAATTTTACTAAAACAGTTTCTTATATAATCTAAAATTTGAATAAATATACTCTTTTTTTACCTTTCCGCTAAATTTTAAAAAATTTGAAGGAATCCATTTGTCTAATAATGAGAGGATAGAATTGGGTGAATTGAGGTATCCAAAACTGAGAAAACTACTGGGATCCTAAATTGCCGTCTTAAAGGGTCATGTAAAATAACCCTCCTGTTGCGAAGAATTGGGATTAAGAATTGGCAGTAGGATGTAAATCTATGGAGAGAACTTGTGGAGGAAAGTACTAAGATTTAATTTATTAAATTTAAAAGCCAACGAAGCAAAATTATTTGCAAGTATGGCACAAAAGATAATCCAAATCCTTGCTGTTTTCAAACCACCATAAAAATTTTTTTAGATCTTTTTCTAAAACTTTATATCCACACTTACATTGAAATATACAGTAATCAAAAATAACAAAGAATAAAACATAACTAAAGGGAGTCCAAGACTAATGATTCTTGACACCATCGTTTTATACTGAATTTGGAAAAACACCAATTATCATACTTGAATACCGTATTATTTGAAGTATGATAAACATTTTATAGGGAATATTAAAAAAGATATTTTTTAGGTTTGGAAAATAAGGATATTGACCAATAATTTAAATATTGTCTGAAAATTAAAGTTGATACTAAAAAACAAGATACATCTTAATTCCTTGAACAAAATGTACAGCCGTTCAAGCTAAACTTACAAGAGAGTATTGAAAAGAGGACATGATTGTTTTGTTAACAGGAATGAACATATTTTTAATTTCATCATTAAACTTAATAAGATGATCAAATGAAAAACCAATACAACCTCCTTTCTAATCGAAAATATCGGTAAAAAAGACTTTTACCTTTTCTGTAATCCAGATTAGGACGCTTAGTAGTAGAAGTAGTAGTCACCGACGAAGCAGTGGACGACTCCACCGACGCATAGAGCAGCGGGGGCCTCACGATCGCAGGCGGCGTTGGCCGACCCACCACCGACGCGGTCGTCGACGTCGACCACTGCGGGATGGGCACCGACACGGTAGTCATCGACACCGTAGTGTTCCGTTTCCCGCTGTTGAAGATGGTGAACGACGTTCCGTTGGCGAACGTCGTGTTCCTGTTCACGACATTGCTCTGCGCCGTCTGCAACGGCGGTGGTCGATATACAACAGGTGGCCTATTGAAAGGGTTGACGACAGGGAAGGCGATTCCGGAAGGCCATATCCCCGGGTTGAAGTTCAAGCCCGGTCGAAAAGGGAAGGGGGCCAGTATTATGGGTCGTTGCGGTATGAGGGAGGGTCTTGTCGGGCCGACCGACGTCCACGTCACCAACTGCAGTGCCGTTGACCTCGTCGTCGTGGTGACGGTGGTCCTTGGAGTGGTGGTGGTCGACCGGGTCGTCAATATAACCGGTGGTGGTCGGGTCGTGGTTGGTGGTGGACGGGTAGTAGTCGTCGTTGGTCGTCGAGTGGTGAAGATGGACACTCGTTTAGTAGGTATGGCGGTGGTTGTTGTTGTTGTAGTGGTTCGTCTGGTGGTATGAGGAGGGGCACGTCGGTGGTCATCGTGTATGTAGTTGGACTCATAGGGGGAGGGGAAGACGAAGGAGTCGTCGTGAGGGGTCAGTAGGGGGTCGTGGTCGTACTGGCAGCAGGTGCCGAAGATGAAGCCGTCCATGCATGTGCCCATGAGGGTGCCGTTTTGGTTGATGCAGTCCCATTTGAAGGTGCAGATGCCTTTGCGGCCGGTTGGATCGGAACAAGGCTTGTTGGAGATTTTCAGAGCTTTGCCTGGAATAGGAGAGGGATTTGTAATGTGGAGTGATTAAAATGTGGGTGATTTGTAACATTTTTGTTATGTTTAATTAACTGGTTTATTTATTACGGGAAAATTGTTGTATTTTCAATTTTGTTCGAAATCAACTATTATTATTATTACTTTTGTTTATTACTTTTTTAATCTAATAAACGTTTCGTTTTTCAAAATTAAAGTGGATAAATGATTATACAGATTAAACCCTGTATTTTAACTTGCAATTTTAAGAATGTTAATCGTTATATGTTGGTCAAAATAATTTCGGATCAAAGATCATTTACCATGTATAATTACTACAAAACTACTGATTTGCTCTCATTGGAAAAATGAAAGAGAATAGTCTTTTTTTTAATTCCTATGATAAAGATTTATCAATCAAAATTTTTATCTGAATAGTCTTTAAATACTGAAATACTGTATTCGAAATTTACAGAAATAAAGTAACTGATTCAATTTACATAAATCTCAAAAGTAAAGCAGCAACTATAAAAACCAATAATAGCTATTGACTTTGGGAAGAAATTACTTCTGGGCTCAATCCTGTATTCAACCTTCACCTTTCCTTTCCGACTAACTACCCCATTAAGGTAACAATAAATTCACTTACCTCTCCTATTAGACAGCTTAGTCGTATTTTTCTGCGATGCGTACACAACGATAAAAATGCTTAGGTACAAGCACATGTGCCATAGACCCATCTGATACTGAAAAACAGAAAAATCACACTCTCTCAATAGACTAAACCTCTACACTACATGGTTCACGCAAGTTCTGCCACAGCTTGTGCATATGATTTTTTTTTCTGCGAAAACCCGTAATAAAAATAAAGAGGATTTTAAACTTTCGTTCCTGAACGAATGGATGGTAAGGCATCAGTTCATTGAAAAGATTTGGAGAGCGCACGCTAGGTTTTACTACGCGGATGTCGTTTACGATGCCGGGATGGGAAACAGCGTAAAATGCTCAGTAGGGTGGAACGAAAAAGGGCCAAAAAAACTTTTTTCGAATATTCAATTAGTGATAGTGCGGAAAAGTTGCCTTAATATATCAATGTCAATATGTGAAAATCTGAAATTGATCAAAAAATATCTTGAGGTGCCTCAAGAGCCTTGAAGTTTCAAAAAATTGTCACTTTTTCTACAAAACAACAAAAAAACCAAAGATTAAACACTAAATTTTTTTTCATGATTTTTTTATGTGAAACTACTACTATCAGAGACATAATGGCACAAGGTTCGTTTTTTTATCGCCCTTCATTTGGGAGAAATATTTTTTTTAGAGTTACGCAAATATTAAAAAGTTGTTTTTCTTGCATTACTAGGAGACATACCTCTGGAACTATTCAGTTTAAAAACAAGAAATGGAGCCCATTTCGTTCATAATTATACTCTCTTTGTTTCCTTTCTTCTCGTAACCTTTCTTCAATTTTTTTCACAATTTCCAAAAAAAATATTTAAAAAAAGTTTTAACCGAAAAAAGTTATTAACCTGTAAAAATTTAATACCAATCAAGAAATGCTTTGAGATTATCACAAATTACTAAAAAATTGTATAATTCTAGTTAATTTCAGCTATAAGTGCTTCATTAATAAACATTTTCAGTTAATAGTTTTCTTTTAAAGCATTAAATACTTTCACTAAATACTGATCCAAGTTACTTATAGATTGTAGTTTAAGTTAAGTGATTCTCAGGGGTCTGCAAACTATATACTAAATATGAATATATGAATTCTTAACAATTACGGTAAAGCTTTTACTGTTTTTGTCTTATTATACCTTAGGAATTTTATACGTAGTTATGGTTCTGCTACAATAATTCAACCAATAATTGTTGACCTTCAAAATTTTTTCCTTGATGAAAATAGTCAGTTCTTATAGATTTTGGGTCGCTGAATACGAAAATCACCATTAAAATTCTCAATTGAATCAGGATTTTCGGGGAACAGCCCCTCCCCCTTTTTACGTTTTTTGACGACTTTATAACTTTAAACTCGATTTTCAGGGTCAAAAAGCATTGTTTTAGTCTTCACCCCCAGGTAACAAGAAATGTTCAAATTAATGAAATATGATAAATTTATAGCAAATGGATGGGTTTAAAGGGTAACTACCCCCCTAAAAATACAAAAAATAGCTAAAAATTATAGAGGTTTCTATACGCTATTTTTTCGTCTTATTTTTTACGCAATTCCCGTTTGAAGGGTCCTAACCCTTCCCCAAGGACCCAAATTGGATGACAATATGCAGCAATAATTTTTACTAAAAGCGGCTGAGGTGTTAGCCTCCCAGAAGCCCCCGCGGAAGAGTTCGGAAGACTTCCAGAATCGTGAATTAGCCCGCGAGCTCAGGAATTAATATTGATGATTTTGAAAAGATTACAAATAACGTTTTTCTTATATTTTGGGTCTCTCCTAAGTAGAAACTCTTCAGTTCTTTAAAAACTGACCGGTTTTAAGGTGTGAGGATTCCATGTTTCAAGATGTTTATAGATCACGGCAGTGGATAACAATTAGGGGGCATCCCTTTAAAAACTGAGGGGGATGGAGGAAAATGGGTGTCATATTTGAATTCAGCAGATCATTTTACACAAGAATAGGCTGAAATTCAGTTAGTGGCTTCACATTTTTTTTGCACAGCACAGTTTAACTCCAAGTGCGGCATTAAATCCTTCCATGGGTGCTTTGGGGGCGCTCTCATCTCAACCGCTTTTAGTAAAAATCATTGCTGCATATTGCCATCATATTTAGGTCTTTGGGGAAGGGTTAGGACCCTTCAAACTTGAATTGCGTAAAAAATAAGATGAAAAAATAGCGTATAAAAACCTCTATAATTTTTAGCTAATTTTTTGCATTTTTAGGGGGTAATTACCCCTTAAACCTATCCATTTGTTATAAATTTATCATATTTTATTAATTTCAACCTATTTTGTCCCTTGGGGGGCAATTTGAAGACTAAAGCAATGCTTTTTGACCCTGAAAATCGAATTTTAAGTTATAAAATCGTCAAAAAACGTAAAAAGGGGGAGGGGCTGTTCCCCGAAAATCCTGAGTCAATTGAGAATTTTAATGGTGATTTTCGTATTCAGCGACCCAAAATCTATAAGAGATGACTATTTTCATCAAGGAAATTTTTTCATTGTTGAAGTGTAATCGTTCTTTTTCTGTTTTTTGATAAGGGGTGTTAAAAACCTACTAAAATTTCGATTAATTGTATTTTTTCTGCGCGATTAAATTAGATTTTTAACTTGAAACTTGGTAGAAATGTTTATCATAGATAAATAAAAATAAAAAACTATAAAAATAATAATAAAAATTTAAAATAAAAAAATTTAAATTTTTTCACATTTTATTTTAAATTAAAATTTTTTTTGGGAGGGGATTGTCAATGATGCATACCACTGTAAATAGAAAAAAATATCGGACAAAAGGAATCCAATTTCACGTTTTTAAGTTTGATAGTTCTAGAGTTATTGATTATGAAATAATGCAGGAAAAACAACTTTACAAAATTTATTTGACGTTAAAAAAATATTACTACCAAAAAAAAAGGGGGATAAAAAATGAAACCTGGAATATTGTATTGAAAATAATAGTAGTTCCTCATAAAAAAATAATGAACAAATTGTAATGATTTTATCGTTGGATTTTTTGTTGTTTTGTAAAAAAAACAGCATTTTTTCGAAACTTTAAGGGCTTTGAGGCACCTCAAGATATTTTTTGATCATTTAAAAATTTTTAGCTATTGATACTGATGGCTTAAGGCAAATTTTGCGCCCTATCACTAAACGATTCGACAAAATTCGTTTTTTCGTTCCACCCTAATGCTCAGTTAGATGTTTTTTTAGAGTTGTTTGGTAATTTTGTTTTATATATGAGAGCATTCAACCTTTGTAGATCATTTTGCGGACTTAATATGTATTTCCTTACCTATGGTTTTCCGTCAAATCAAATGAAGAAGGATTTTGAAAAATCTATTTACACTGTGTCTTTTGTTAATAGTTGTATTAACGCGAAGTGCATGTTCATTTGTTATAGTTGCTTATTTATTTCTACCGTAATTAAAAAAATGTTATAACTACGTTATAAAAATAGTTACTTCAATAAATCTTTACTTCATTTGGTCTAATAGGAATAACTACTAGTCAGTGGAAGATCTACGGGGGGGGGCTTTCGGGCTGATGCCCCCTAAAAAAAGTCTAATATTTTACTAAGTTTGTCAAAACGCAAAATCTATATCCGATATTCGGATGAGGCGTACCAAAACGATTTGAAAAAGTGGGGTTTTTGACTTAAATTTCCAAAAAAAAAATCCAAATAAAAAATCAGAAATGTCAGTCAGAAAAGGGGGAGAGCAGTAAGGCTAAGTTGCATGAAGTCCGTCAGTTCCGGAATGAAACTGTGAAAAAGTATGTAATCACTACATAGTAGTACATTATAGTGCATACTGTAGGTATGTGGCAATATTATAGTTGTATTTCTTATTATTTGTAACAGGCATGATAATAACATGAAATAGTTACATCATTCTTAGAAAATTATAGAGTAGGTATGGATCTAAAGCACTACATGCACATTTATTTTTCTTGTTATTTGTAACAGGTATGATAGTAGCATTTAATATTTACAGCATTTTTTTAAAAGTTTAAATATCATTACATTTAAATCTAACACATTTTCAGATTAGAAATTTAATTAGTGGATAGGTACTTGTAAAAAAATTAGTCTTTATTTACCATAGTAAAATTAGAAGGTAAGTACTAAAACACACTCAGAGTATTATGTGATAAATAAAAGTAAAAGTAAGCCAGATTTACCTTGCTGATAACTCGATTTATCCATAAGTCCCCATCCAAACAACGGATTTCACAGAACAGCTAAGCATTCCACAACAGCAAAATCTTCCTATCACTTTAAAAAATATCCACGGTATCCAAAGACAAAATCGCACGCCATGCAGACAAGACACCTCCAAACTCTTTCTTCAAAGACTAAAAAATCCCGAAAAAACTCAACTCTCAAATTTTTCTGCGCACAACTAACTTTCCAACTGCACACTCCAAGACGCGTTAAGGCACTTTATTGGAAAGGATTCGAGACCATTTCAATTTGACCCAAGTAGCCCACCGTGTGGAACCGAGTCATGCTTGGGGTGTGGTCACGGACGTCGCTGGACAAAGGGTGTCTTTCGGGACATCCTTTCCTTCTGTTACGCTGGGGAGGTCCGTTACGCGTGTGTTGGAAGCTTTGTCGTTTGGACACATTGGTAGTGTCTTCCTTATGGTTTGAGTTGACGGATGTGCTGTTAGGGTGAAATTATTGTTGTAAACAGGTCGGTTTTTGCGTCGTTTTCTGGTAGTATATTCAAATTAGGGATTGCTGCAGACTGTATTGTGAGAATTTCATTTAAGGTATGATACAGGATGTTGATAACCCGGTTAGGTTTCAGAGATATTCAAATAAAGTCGGGGAATATCTGGTAGCGTGGTTGAGAATATCTTTCATTGTGGCGCTCTTTTCCCAGTTCATTTCAACATCCAGACATCATTATCTACTTTCTCAAATTTTTTCCTGTAGGTGAATATAAAGACTGGGGATTAAAAGTTGCTCTTTCGAGGTTTTATTTTCTAAATTTACGATAGGTGAAAATTTAAGATTTAATGCCTTTAAGCATTATTTATGGTTCGAATTGTTACCTCAATTTTGTTCCCTGAGAAATTGAGTTTGGAATAATAACCTAAAAAATCGCTCTATTTATGAGAAAAACATTTCTGACCTTTTGTTTTGCATCATGGAGAAAACATTTCTTGAAACAAATCAAAAATTTAAAAAAAAATAATGAACACAATATTTCAAAACACGATTTTAAATCTTTAAGGCAAAATTTTTTGTCTTTCTATTTTTTTTACTTAAAAATTCTTTTGATAGTTAAAAACATTTTATGGCAAAAACACTTGCCTCAAACTACTTGAACGTATTTTTATCCCAGAGGCAATTTGAACTTTTCTTACCAAAAATAAAACTTTCCTCTAATATGAGCCAGAAAACCTGTCAAGGAGATTTTTTTGCATAAAATTTAAAGTTCGGAATATTTTTAAAAATTTTTTTGAAATATTTTTTTCAAATATTTTTGAGTCGTGAAAATATTATATCGCATCTCCTCTTTGAAGTTGTTTTCCTTATTATCTCAATTGAAAATTGAGATATAACTCGCATGTGGGGTATATGGAGTATGGTCCTGCACTATTCTCTCATACAGAGTGATAGGGTAGCAAACATCATTAGTAAATATTGCATTTAAATAAGTTTAATTATATATTTTAAGACCTAAACTCCCTCTTCTTAAGATCTAAACTCTTTAATTTAATACCTGGAAATCCTTGTTTTCAGTATTACAACTCGAATGAATCATTAATATCGAATTTATTTATGTTCTACGAGTTTTAATGATAAGCTTGCAATGATGAAAGATTTTGACATCTTCAAAGAAATTACTCATCCGCTTTTATGTTGAGAAAAAAAATGCTTCAATAATCGCAACCTCTCTTAATTCATTCATTTTGTCGCTCCATTCAGTTTTCGTCGTTCTTCGTTTTGTCAAATGTGTTTTGTTGTATTCATGCTCTAGTAGAGAACTGAGAAGTGAAAAAAAAACAGAATCACGCAGTTAAAATTTCGAAAGAAAGTAAAATAACTTACCCAATTTTAAAGGTTTGTTATACATGTATGCGAAACTATTTTCTTGCAAACTATTTTCTTTTACGTTATTTGATGGCATCTTATTTAAGAGTACTTTGTTTCTCATACACGCAACAAAATAGATTATAATAACACGTTGGATTGAAACTCAGATAAGAAACCGGGCAATTTGGTGCACACGTGCACAACCTTTATGATCTCAAAAACTAAAAAAATATTAAATATACATCTGTTTCATTAAATTCATTCATGTTTCTATAATTTTGGAAAAAACTGAAAAGAACCTTTTTATAAAAAGGGAATTTGCATTTTGATTTACCAAATAGCCTCGTTTAACCTTTTGTTCATTCAAAAAATCCTTATCCCAACCACACAATACAATTTTACGTCTCAGAAACTATTTTTAAGGATTTTCTAGCTGAAGTATTTATTTGAATACCCAACTAATAACCGAAACAGATAATAGCTAAAAAATTTTTGAAACTAAATGCGTAGAAAAAATAACGTTCCTTTATTTCCCCTTTATGGACGGTGTCAACCGGTCACTAGTCACACCTCGCCGTTTAACTTCCGCTTTAACCTGAAAACTCCGATTACTAATTGACCAGATCATTTAAAATTTTATATAAAAGTAAATAATATTTAGAATTAGTAATTTGAATTTTCTGATAACTAATTATTTAATAAATATAAATTTATGTTTTTTTGTCTTAAATTTCGTTGTAAATTTAAGATGTTTTGAAATAAAATTTATCAGTGAGGCAAGACGTCACCTTAAGATGGAGAAATAAACCTTACTCTTTATTTAACAAAGTAATATATTGTTGTGCTTGTTATGGTAAAAATGAAGTCCCTGATTAAATGGAATTTTATTTACCAAGAAATTCCAAAACTGTGTAAGTTATTGTTTTAAAATTGGTGTTTTTATATGAGTGTTAATATGTATTATTTTATTAATGAAATTATAAGTATAGGGGAAAGTGGGTAAGTTTGATACAGCAAAATTCAAATCAATTTTTTGAGTAGAAATATGACTTATTTAGATACCTTTTTTTCTAAAAATATCTAAGAATGACTCAATCTATATATATAATTCTCTTACGTAACGCCCAGATTTCGTTGTATTTCTTTTACTCGGTTGACAACAATAAATTTGTTTACAAAATGAGTGCATTGTTTTGGATTTGATTTTTTTTCCGATTTCATTCTCTAATGATATTATTAGCTGTTTAAATATGTTAAGATGGATTTAATGTTACTATTTTATTTTTTACTGTTAAATTATTATTTTTATATACACGTTAATACTACTTATCTGATATATTATACTGCTTATGGTGGTTTTTCTTGGCTAAAGGTGGACACAAATTGGAGCCGAGCGGCGAAACGAACAGCCACGAATACGATCTCGAATTTCGCTCTCGAATACCACGAATTTCGGAGGCGCTAAGAGCGGCGCTTGCGCAGAGCGTGTTCGTGGCTGTTCGTTTAGACGCTCGGCTCCAATTTGTGTCCACCTTAATGCAACAGCACCATGAATTTTATAAACACTGTATACATATTTTTCATACACTGCATTTAATGTTTCCCTGCTGCATATTACTATTCATAAAACTCTATTTTCACCAATAAATTTAGTTGGTAATGAATCTCAGCTATGCTGAACCAGCGTGTGGCGAGCGAGCGTAGCGAGCACAGGATTGCGAAGCAATCCTAGGGGAACTGCGTTAGCAGTTCTCGGGGGTTGGCGAGCGATAGCGAGCAGGGGGCGATAGCCCCCTAGTTTTATAAAAACCATTAGAAATAAAATTAAAATATAACGACTTTTTTCTTTAAATATATACTGTTACCTAAGTGCCCCATCGGTGAGGCAGTTGTACACTTGATTATATTTGATTGATAGTTATATACATTATTGCTTGGGGCATTCGTTACAGTAATTAATTTCCTCAAAAATAGTAATTAATAACAAAAATTTTGGAAAATAATAAGCATTTCTATTAAGATATATTTAAAGCTTTTTTACAATCTCGCTTTTTGTAAAACACAAATTTTCCATTCAACATTCAAGGATATAAAAAAGTCTAAAAATCTAACAAACGGTCTTTTTAAAAAATATCTAATTAGGGAAATAAGATGCTAATTTCCCCAGCTATAGTTGCTCCTGAATTAGTTCATTAAAATTCAAAGGTATCTATGTCAAAAATTATCCAAAAATTAAAAAAAAATACGACACTAATTAACTGGTTTGTTTTTGGTCATATATAGTACTACTTAGTCACTGTTTTTTAATACAGTTTTTTGTTACTTATCAGATGTTTCAGAGTCCTTGACTCCATCGTTTGGTCATGCATACATCAACTGTATTTTTTTATTAAGTTTATAAATATGCACAGCTAGAATGCAAGTAGTTTCCTATCTCAAACACTTAATAAATCCCAAAGACTCAAAAATTGACCTAAATATATTTAAATGTAGATCTAACTTACTCTTAACTGATTTTTTACATCCATTGCTGAGATATTTATCTTCCAAAGCAAAATATGGGAATATTTATATGTATCAATGGGATCCACGAGTGTATCAGAGTACCCCCCCCTTTAAGTGCATCAATTTGCCCCATTTTTTGTGTTTGAACAAAACATGTAGTTAAAGAATTGGCAAATAGGTAATTTAAAATTTAAATAAGCCAATTAGAGAAGTAAACAAAAAAACTTATTTAAATATTGATGAGCTCAGAATTATTTAAAAATTCTGATTTTAACTTAATTTATTTTTCATAAATGTTAAGAACTATGTGATAACTAAATGGGCAATTTCAGTATTTTTATTTTATTTCATTTATTCTATAAAGATATCAACGAGAGGAATATACGAGCAAATTTTTTAATAACGATTCTTACTTATTTTTAATTTTTTTTTAAGTTTTAATTTAAAAAGGGTGTGAAAGTTCAAATGTCAAAATGTGACGTCATTTAATCCTAAACATTGATTTTAAACAATGGTTAAATCGTTAAAACAATTCAAAGCGATGGTTGGTTTTCTTAAATTAAGGCCGAAACCGATCTGATGTCATTCAATCCTAACTAAGTACAAAATGATTGTCGACTGTAAGCATAAAATATTGAATTAACTAATTTTTTTGAGAATTTACATGTCGATTTTTGAATTTAGATCAATTTCCATTGCTGGAAATTGAATTTTTCTGATTTAAAAATGCTCGTGTATTGCCCCATTGTATGGTACAACGGTAATGCTTCAAAGTTTTGAGAATAGTTTACCTTAATTAATATTTGTTTTCCAATTTTAGGATACAAGATTTATTTGATTAACCAACCACTGAATAATAGACATATTAAAGGCTGAAATGATTAAAACATTTATTATTTTTAACGGAACTTTACCGACTTAATCGCACTATTATAATCATTTAGGGTGTTCTGGTTTTGTGTTTTTCCAATAAACTACAACATTTCACAATTGTAAAAATTTTATTACAAACAAAAATGAAAATGATGTTTGAAAGAATATAACAAGCACTATCAAAGACAGGGACTATCTTCACAGTAAAGGGATAGGATTATGCACTACAGAGTAGTTGATGAAAATAAATATGATGCACGAATGACACCTTAAATAAATTATATATATAAATGTCAATATTTTGATCAATTTGCTCTATAAGGCTTCAAAGCAATCATGAAATGAGGTCTATGTTTATGCTTATGAAAAATGAGATTTGTTACAAAATCGTTCATTAATTCAACATTGAGACCATAGTAAGCAATAGTCCAATAAAACATTTAATAAAATGCTTTAACAAACTATAATAAAATCGTACAGTGCCCATATAATGAAGTATTTCAAGTTGGAGGAAATTAATAATAACTTTCATAATCATAAACAGCACTTAATAACTACAGTTCTTGGCAATTCTAAAAACGATACAAACAATGAAACTTATCTAAATCATTTTCATTGCAAAATGTGTAAAGTTGAAGCAACAACAGGAATGTTAAGAAGTTTGGTAAAAATTACCATGCATTTTTACACTTTTCAGAAAGAAAATGTTAAGGACTTTCTTTCAGTAACATAACTCCCTTCAGTGGAAAAACATTTCATTCTACAAAAACAAATAAAATAAGGTTTTCACCGCCTTCCAAACCTTGAACGTTAGGAGTTACATCCCTTATAGGTTAAAACATTTATACCAGTATTTTTATTTCAAATCAAAAGCAATCATTCATATAACAGTCCATATGTTGAGAAAGCTATAAATTTGAAAATAAATATCCATAAAAAAACTATCACACCCTTCAAATCACCATTTTAATCACTATCACATCTCACCAAACCAGTTATTGTATTAGTGAAACCTGACACTGGACATCCCAATTGCCAGCATTAGAAATGTCTGATGCAATCCAAATTGTAGCTGTCGATGCATTGTCGTATATCTGGATAATCAAAATGTCCGTTTTCCTTTGCTCTTAAAATATGATGATCTGGTTTATCCAATCCGAGAATTTGGTGATTCGTGTGTAGACTCCTGGTTGGTTGGGAAGGGCACAGCCTATTCCCCATGAGATTACTCCAGCCAATACCCAGCGTCCGTCGTCTTCTTGAAGAACCATGGGACCTCCGGAATCACCCTGAAACAAATAGTTGGTGAATGTTTGGAAATTGTAGCCATGATAAAAGAAGAAATAATAGGATTATGCCATTCTAAACCAAAGTTACAAATAACATAAAGAAATTCTGAGAAATAGAAGACAAAGGCAAGAAAAATATTCAGATATAATAATATTAGAGATGTGATAAGATTTATAAGATGCCTTAGCAAGGTTTAAACTTCTAGGTTAATAAATAATTCGAACCTAAAAAACTTAACCTTTTCTAACCTAATTAATAAACACCTAATTATATTAATTCATTTTATTTTAGCTATGACATCAATGAATTTTTCATTCATAAAGAATTTTTAGGTTGATATTTTATAGGCAATGTACGAAACATAATGGTAAGTTTTAATTTGATAGTAGATGGATTAAAAGTGTTAAATGTAAAAGTGTTAAATTACCGTACATAACCATACATATCAAACCTCTGTATAAAAATCTTAATTACGTTACTAAAAGATTTTTGTAACATTAAAAACGATTTTAAAAAGCCATAAAATAAATCATTTACATGTGAGAGTTATTGAAAACATTCTATTATATTCCAGGTACTAACAAAATGTTTTAACTCTAATTAAAAAAGTATAAAACAAACTAAATGTAGGATCGAGTTATTATTTTCAAATTTAATTTACATTAATTCCAAATAAAATGCATAATCCGAAAGGGTTAAAGCAATAAACTCAGCACAAATCTAGTTTAAAGATTTTTCATTTATTATTTAACTTATTACCATGACTATAAGCACAATAAAATACGAGTAAGTATCCTCAAAAAGTTCTCACAACTCAAACAACAAGCAATATAAACACCCTAATCATTTCCAATTCAAAGCCTCCCGAAACTATCGAAAATCCTTACCTCGCACGAATCCTTTCCACCCTCTCCATATCCGGCACAGATGAATATATCCGGGATATCCTCAACGAATCCGGCCTGTCTATACATGCTCTCGCACAACTTGTTGGCGATGATGGGCAAGGACACTTCTTGGATGACATCGGGCAGGGGTCCGTCTGCGGGGGAGAGAGAATTTAATTAGAGAACTTTAAGGATGAGGGATCGTTACAGACCACCTGTGGAAAAATATCGGAGTTTTGATATCTCGGGTGGCAGCTGGGGAGTTTTCGATTTGATGGGGAGTAATGAGATGAGTTTGATGAAGGGTCTTTACCGGAGTTTTAATTTGGAAGGTTGCGTTGTTATTATTTTGTTTTGGGAAATCGTAGAAATGTGCGGTGTTTGGGTAAGGCTTAAGGGTATTGATTTTTGGAAGGGTTGATATTGTGCGAACACGTGAGGAAAGGATATTGATTCGATGCAATAAACTATGTAACTATGATTATGCATTTGATTGTGTGTGAGTAGGTTAGGAAATAATGCGTATTAGTTGAATAAAATGTAATAAATACATTAATACATTTAATTTGTAAATCAATTAAATAATATATTATTTATTAATATATTTCCCGAAGTTATACTTCGGTCGGAGTCACACATGGCATACACGCACGTAAATTTCTGAATTTTTTTTTCGCTTCTTAAATATTGATTATTACATTATTTTAAGTATTTATTATGTGGAATTAAAATTTTTATTATATTTATTGTTGGTATTTTTATTTTTTAAATCGAGTTTTTAGAGTACATACAACATTTTATGCCTTCTTAATTGCAAACATATTTTTTAATATCATGTCTGTACAATGTACATTTCCTTCTGTAATAATAATTGTTCAAAAGTGCCATGTGTGGATTTATGAGGTGTACCTGGGGGAGGCACAGTGAAAACCTTGGAGGAAAGCTGTTCCTGATTGATTTGGAAACATTATTTCACCCTTATAAAAAAGAATTTTCCTTCACAATTAATAGAAGGGGCATTTATATCACCCATAAACCTGTTCGTAAAAAAGACGTAAAAATATTAATTTGAGATTTTTCTGAAAACATAATCAACAATCTAAATGGTTTTCAATGCCTTTTTCACCATTCTGATTCTTATTTCGTAATATTTTCGTTCTTTTGAACAAAGTATACATGATTTTATTTAATTATACACATTTTTATAATCTAATAAAACTATTACAACCCATGTTTTAATCTCAATTTATTGACGTTATGGTATTCAAACAGCGCTGAAGATAAATTTCCCTTAGCTTTCAAATATACTTACCCTCATACAGTCTTCCCCATCCAGTAACAGTGGCATACTTCCCAACGTAAGTATCGTTTCCACTGGGGATGCAAATGGGTAGAATATTCCGCTGGAATGTGACAGGCTCGTAGAACCTCAGAAGGGCCAAATCGTATTCGAACGTTCGCCTGTCAAACTGGGGATGGGAGGCCACGATCTGTACCCTCCGTTCAACGAATGGGAGAGGTTCGTTTTCGTGGCTTATGTCGTATTCGCCCAATCGGAGAAGAATGTCTGTTAGTGGAACACTAAACAAAAGAAAAAGATAAATGTAAGTAAGTAGAAAAATTATAAATATCTTAAAGAGGCTACCATTTCAAATGTAAAAAGGAAAATAAATTGCATTCTACCAATAAAAATCAATATTAAAAAAACTAAAACTTAACTCATCAATGCATAAGCCCTAGTGGGCCAAGGCCTTACGATGTCCACCTTCGTTAAAATGACTGTGAGACCTGGGATGCGAGGCATATGGGGTGCCAGGTATATGGGTTACGAGGTCAGCCTAACACGACACCCTCACTGTTTAGTTCCCAAGCACGCTTGGCCCTCTGTTTATCGACCCACTGAAGAACAGTGGCGTGGTAGCGCGATGAGCTACAACAACACCTCAGGGCGTAAAAATAAATATATAACTCTTAATAATCTTTTATGATAATTATTTATTCTTTAAATGTGTTTCAGTAAAAATAGTTGACCATTCAGAAACTCTACCACCGTTTTCTGAAACCATCAAGCATCAAGTCATTTCACGAGATTAGAACCATGTCAAAGGGGAAAGATTATATAAAGTCTCCCCTTGCCCCTAAATTTTGATGATTAGTGTATTGATTTTTTTATTTAAACCATGATTGAAACACACATATGAAACAAGGGGGAATAGTTTTATTTAAAAAATTGAGGACTCTTTCTGGTTCGTGTTTCATACAACATTTTATAAAACATTAAAAGTGCCAACTATTAAATCTACCTTTCAATGTTCCAAGAGGCAATATAACCTACTTTAATATCACAGCACTTGTGTTAAAAAAAAGAACCCAGATCCGTCACCAGAAACATATTGTCCTTTTACAGAGTTGCGTGAAAGCATCTATGGACAGATGGCTTGTAAAATTCATAGTAAATCAACCATCATCAGGGATACTTTTCTGAAAACTAACACTGCATCTCTCAAATGTTTGGAACTGAATATGACAATTCTACCATCAATTTTTATTCAGTCGGTATACATTTGGCTCCAAGACGGAGCATGCTCAAGGTGGCCTGACCCACATGTCTCAAGAAAGAACCTCGTCTGGTAGCCAAGTGAACGACATTCATTCTTTGAATATAGATCGAAGATGACAATTTCTGACATCTTCACCCCTTCCAGACGGATCTGATCTTTGCCAACAAAAGAACGGTCATTCTACCGTAACCTCGGCAGAAGACCGTTCCGATCGGTTTCCGGTCAAATCGTCCGCCGCTTCGGCAGACGTCATAAGAATAATCAAGTCTTCATTACCGTCTAGAGGAGGTGGTATATTTGGTTCGGGTGATATGGGTCACTATCACAAGTCGATAGTCATGGACTGGTGCTTTGCGGAGACTAGGACAGCTTCTAATGATTCGGCAAAGGAGAGTGGGTGTGTAACCTCTTTCTTTTGTTTTGCCGTTCTATTTGTAATAGTTGAATGGGTTTTCTCAATGCAGCGCATTTTTTTGGGGGGTAAAAGTACTTTAAAACTGTAACGAGGTGAGTTAATGGGTAAGATTAGGTAGGGATGCATGAAATACGAATATCTAAGGTCTTCACGGTTATTCCAGAAGGTATTTATGGTTCTTGAGATGGAGGGTATTAAATAATAATGTTGCATTCGTTTTCAAGTCAGGAAACGAGAAATCGGCTCCATATGTTCTAAATGAAATATTGAAATTATTGCACTATTACTAGTATCTAAAAAACGTATATCTATTAAGAATTTTCTACTTTACTACAGATTTAACAAGAACAGTGTTCCAGAAAATATGCCATGTTTTTTTTCTTTCCCCTCTCGTTTTTACTTTCATTGTATTCTTAAGGAAATATCTAAAAAAAGGCTAGGTTCTTTCAAACATTTTTTTAACTAAATCGCAGAATCTGACAAGTATTTTAAGGGAAAATAATATTAACGATTCTCAAAACATATTTTTTAATAAATGTGAAAATTAAAAGAAAATTTTAATAATCCCTGACAATTTACGTAACAATTGTTATATAATTTTTCTATTAGCGATTCATTAGTTTTTCTTCCACCACTTTAAATTAGTCTTTAAAATTAATTTTAAATTTTAAATGGCGATAAAACCACTACTAATTTTTATTGTGCACGTAACATAAAGTAAAAAAAACTTAACTTTTAGTGTCGAAAAAAAACAAGATACTGAATTTGCTTTGTTTTTCAAGGTTAAAAAGCCATTCGAAAACAACCTACTGTAGGAAATTGCTTGGAAAAACCATAAAATAATTGATAAAGAATTCTAACAACGTAAACATTGAAACGTGATTGGGTTTTCTATTTGAATTTTGAGGAAACAGTTTGATAAAAAAGAAGATAATCAAGGAATATATCCAAAGCATCAATGTTCACTAATTTCCGTGTATCCTCAATAGAAATACTCAAGATATCAACATTCACCGTTTACAGTCCACTGTAACTTTGTGGACGTGTTTAAAACTATAGCTACTCACTTTTCAACACAATGCGCTGCAGTTATAGCCCAAAACTCGTTGAGTAGAGTTGCTCCACATTTATGAATGAAAGCGTTTTTCTTCCATTGCCTCAAGGAAACCTAAAATATTCATATTCAAAATGTGATCATAATATCTAACGTGATATTATAAATTATGAAGTTAATTTATTTTGATGTATTTTTTTACCAAAATTTACTAGATTGATGCTAGTTTTGGATATTTTTGTGTTTGTAAAATAAGGCTTATTCTTACCACCCACGGCCATTCTCCAAAGAACGAATTTCCACCTCCAACTATTCTTCCTACAGGACCAGGATTTGGTTTGCCACAAACTAAAATCATAGAAAGGCATGAGTTCCATAAGTAAAATCAAAGTTGTTATGTAAGAAGCATTCTAAAAGAATAATTTGAGATGCACTAAGCAAAATTTTATAGATAATTTTTCAGTGATATTTGCATTTAAAATGTATCTAAAGTTTAAGTTGAATTATTTTTAAAAAAAAAAAAATTTTATCCTATGCCCGTCTCCGACCTTTCGGTCATTAGTCGACGAGCAGCCCAGTACAGCAAAGAACGATTAAAATAGACACCAAAATCACTTTCACCAACAGAAAAAGAAACACAATTAAAAACAGCAGGTTTGATTTTTTTTAAAAAAAATAACCACAGGGTAATAAAAAAATCGCAAAAATTGATTTCTTCAACCTTTTATAAAAAGGTGAAGAAATGTATTAAAAATTAGGCTGTGTTTCAATTTTGAGATTTACTGAGATATGTATTTGGAGATTTACTGAGATATTGCTGAGTAATGTAATTCTAAATTACCACTGAATAAAAACTATTAATGGTTATTTAAAACCATTTCATTTTAAAACAGACACTATCTAGTAGTTAAAATTTTATTTTGTTTTTTTCCAGAATCTTACAAAATACATGTGCAAAATTTCAGTTGTATTTTATAGATAACATTTTATAAGAGATATTTAAATCAACCGGAAAAATATTCTTTGTTTGCTTAAAAGAAGATAATTATAGATGAAAAGACCAATAAAAACTTTACGAACAAGCTTTTAGAAGCTGGAAAAAAACATTTTAAGAAAAATAACGTAGTCTTAAAACAACTTTTAAGACCGTGTTAAAAATTCTTACAAAAAAAAGAAAGCCTTGATACCTATTGAAAACCTCACATATTGAACTTACCCTCTTTGTAATCAGCAGATGCAAGATCTAATTCTGTGGTTGTCCTAAAAGTGGTAGTAGTTGGAGCATTAGTTGTAGTCGGATCTTCACTTTGTGTAGTTGTGGTAGTAGAAGGAGTTGTAGGAACTGTTTTAATAACTGTGGTCGTAGGATTACTATCAAAACTATTAGTACTTGAATCACTCGTTAAAATTTCCTTAGTGGTTTCAACAGTCCTATCATAAGTAGATGAACTAAGTTCATTTGTTTCATAGGGGGTAGTGTGAGTATTTTTATCTACTGTTGAGGAAGTGATATCATTCGTTTCGGTTTGAGTTGTTTCTTGAGGATAAAACGCTGTTCCAAAAGTGGGAATTTGGCTAGATGCACTTTGGATCTCCTTTACGGTTGGCATGGTACTTTCTGTGGGATTGGTCTCGGTGGGATTCGTCTCTTTATTGAATTGACTGTAAGTGCTCCACTTCTCTTCTCCGGTGTTCGTTGTTGAGACGAGAGAAGTTATATCGAAATTATTTTTACTGGTTGTAGTTTGATAAGCTGGCTGTGAGTCCGGGTTCTGAGTTGCTTTTGTAGTGTGCTGCATTAGTATTGTGGGAAAGGGGTATTTGACAGTAGGTTTAACGCTAGGAGTGGTTTCAGTTTCAAATGTCGTTTCACTAGTTGTAGGGAAGGATGACTTTCCCTCTGTAGTGTAAGTAGGACGGTATACGGGGTGTATGCTGGTCTCAAAATACGAGTTGGTTTCAGCGGGTAAATCTATGGTTAAGGTGGTGAGCTTATGTGTAGTTTGTGGGCGTGTCTTTTGGGGAACATATGTAGGGCTGATTTGGGATGTGTCAGTTAATGGGGACGCAACCGGTGGTCGGTGGTTATCAATAGTGACAATAGTGGTTTTTATTGCCCCATGATCGTATTCGACTGTAGAGTTGCCAGTATCAATAGGATTGAGTGTAGTTTTGTCATCCAGGATCGTTACTGTTGCTATAGTCGTTTGTGGGGAGGACTTAGTGGTGAATATTGTCGTTTGTGGGGAGGACTTAGTGGTGAATATTGTCGTTTGTGGGGTGCTAGTTTGTGCTGGTTTTGTCCCCGAGCTCTTTTCTTCCTGTTCGAATGAAGTGGTACTGTACTCGTGCGGTATGGTTGGAAGGAAGGGCTTCTGAGGTTGTTTTTGGGATGACTTTTCAGCAGTTGTTGGGTATTTCCCCTCGTTTGGTATTACAGGTGAAGCAGTGGTGGTTTTAGTTTTGTGGAAGTTTGAGAAAGAATCCGGTTGAGGTGTTGTGGCAGTATGAAGCATTTGTGTAATGGATGTTAAAGAATCGCTAGGGATTGTAATTTCCTTTATTGCAGTAACTATGGAATCGGTTGGCTGATCTGTAATCTTATGGTTATTGATAACTTCTTGGTAAGGAGTTTTACTGCTGTCGGTATTGCCCGATGTTGGGAATGGATTAAAGTCGTCGTAATTTTCGTCGTAGTAGTCATAATTTTCGTAGATGTAATCATAAACTAAATGATTTCCTTGAATTGTTGTGTCGTTTGATCCGTCTTGAGTGGTTATTAGACTAGTGGTTGGGGCAATTGAAGTTTTGGTGTCGCCATCAAGAGTTGTCGAAATTTCTTCAATAGTGGTAGCTAATGGTTTCGTTTTGTGACTAGAAATTGAGAGGAACTCATGAAAATCAACAGTGGGTTTAGATTCATCTATATTATCATCAGTGTTTGTTGTAGAATAAGTATCTTCAGTTGTTTGAGGATGTGTAAAATCCTGCGTCGTTGAAGTATACGTTTTCTTTGATGTAGTATAATCAGCAACAGTTGTGATCTTACCGTGGGTTGTTGGTTTTACCCCAAAAGTGGTAGGTTTATCATAAAATGTGGTTTCTATGTCTTTTGTAGAAGTTTTTTCATAAGGTGTAGACTTAATATCTAACGTAGTGGTCGTATCTGGAGAATTGGATATTTCTACTGTGGTAGTTTTCTCCTCTTTTGTTGATGAATCGTAAGATGTGTATTCTTCTCGAGTGGTTGATGTATCAGCAAATGGTGTCACAGATGTAACACTGTTTTTAGAATGTAAAGGTGGAAAGGTATTAATTGAAGTTCTTTCATTTACTGATGTAGTTTCTTCCATCGTATACTTAGTCTCATCAGTAGTGGTATCATCAAGTCCAGTCGAGGTCATTGGTAACTTAGAGGTAGTATGGATATCATCAAATGTAGTGCCTGCTACTGTTGTACGTTTGCCCATGGCAGGAGTGGGAGTTCCTTTCACATTCTCTTTCAGAGAAACGTCTTCAAACTGTTCTTGGTTAAGAATTTCGTTTCCATTCTCGTCGTAAAGTACCTGAGAGGGCCTCTGGGGAAGGATAGAGTGCCCAAGGAACGAATTTTTAGGGTTAGTAGTCATAGTAAACCAGTTTTCAGTCGTATCCTCTCTCCTTTCCGTTGTTAGTTCTACATTTGGGTTAAGTGTTGAAAAGTCTAGCTCCTCAGTGGTGCCATCAGCCAAAGAAAAGTCTTCCCAAGTTGTGGGTTCGAAGACAGTGAATTCTGTTAAGCAGGAAAAAAACAGGTCTTAAATGATAAATTAAGCTCAGAATTTCATCATCATTTGCGATTCGAGCCCACGTGAAGTGAAGACAATTCAAGGATGGTTGTTATATTTTCCACAACTGTGTTCCTTTCATTTGTTGAAAAATATGAATAAAAAACCAATTTATTGAAAAATAAATTTTAATGCTCTTAAAAATTTATTTTTTATCAATTTTTTAACGGGGTTTATTCTCATTCACGTTACAGTCGAAATAAATCATCATTGCAAACGTAAGCAAAATATTGAAGATGAGCTATCATTGATTTAATAATCACAAGGTTGTTTTAGTTTGTTGTGGAGTTATGATGATCAATCAATGTATATTTCCATGTGGTTAAGCTGTTAGTCGGCTGCAAAGCTAGCATTCAAACAACCGTTACTGTGGGTAACTGATTGTCTTACTGCAGACAAGGGCTCGAACGCAAGCATTAAAGCAATATTTTTAGCAAGTATTAAGCAAAAAGCAAGCACACATAAGCAACAGCACATACAAGCTCAATATAGAAATAACAGAAAAGAAAAGATGACTGATAACTAGGTTTACTACAACTAGAAAATGCTTTATTCTTTAATGCATAAGATAATCAATAAATAAAGCATTTTTCGATAATTTTAACATTTAAGATAAAGTACAGAATCTGGACTACAAGGTATAATAAAGTTATATATGCATTTATGAAAACATGAAATGTTTTTCAGTAACAATAGAAAAAATATTTCATGCGCAGAATTTTCGCTTATTCAGTTTATTATTCATTTAACTTCGAGTGAAGCATTTATTTAGGGGTATACCTTGCATTCCTTATCATATTTTTAAGATTAAAATAAATTACACTTTTTATGAAACTCTATAAATAAAACGTGAATTAAATTATAACCTTACCTTTAGTGTGCTCCAGTCCAGGAGTCAATTTCTCAGTCGTTGTGCTAGGCTCCGTTGTAGGGGCTTGAGTTGTCCTAGCTGTGGTACTAGGGAATCTGGTGGTGGTTTTGCTGGGCTTCCTAGGAGTCGTCTTAGGCTTAAAAGTAGTGGTACTTCGTGTGTCATAGATAGGGCTGATAGTTGCCGGAGTCCTGGTCCCCTGGCTGAATGTTCCTGGGAAAGGTGGGAATGTGATGACCTCAAACGTCGATTTTACTGGCGGTTCAGTTGATTTGGTGGTAAGTTCTGGCTTTCTAGAAGGAGGAGTCGCACGTACAGTTGATGGTCTTGATCGAAAAGTTGTACTTTGGTAAGTAGGGCGCGTTGGCTTCGTTCTCCTGCGTGTGGTTGGAGTTGTGTTTAGAGACGTTCTTCTGGACGTAGTCTCGATTGACTGGTATGTAGGCCTTGTAGCTGGAGTACGGGTTGGAGGGCGAGTAGCTGGAGTGCGAGTTGGTGGACGAGTAGCAGCAGTTTGTGTTGGCCTGCTTGTGGACAGTCGAGTTACTGATGGCTGTGTTGGTTTGGCAGACAGGCGTGTTGTTGGCGCATGGGTAGGTCTTGGACGAGTAGTTTGAGTTGGTCTGGAGGAAGGACGTGTGGCAGAGGATTGAGTGGGTCTAGCTGAAGGACGATTTGTAGATGATTGAGTGGGTCTAGCTGATAGACGAGTTGTAGAGGACTGAGTGGGTCTAGCTGAGGGGCGAGTTGTAGATGATTGAGTGGGTCTAGCTGATGGGCGAGTTGTTGAAGTTTGAGTTGGCCTGTAGGATGGTCGTGCAGCAGTTGTTTGAGTAGGTCTAGCTGATGGACGAGAAGAATAGGTTTGGGTTGGCCTAGAGGAAGGTCTGGTAGCAGAAGTTTGAGTTGGTCTTGCTGATGGACGTGCAGCTAATGTTTCAGTCGGTCTTGCAGGAGACCTTGTTGAAGCTTGAGTTGGCTTGGACGTTGACCGAGACGTAATTTGGGTAGGTTTTGGGGATGACGGGCGTGTGGGCCTTGGCGTGTTCTTCACGGTTGTAGACGTCCTTGGAGTTGTTTTTCTAGTGAAAGGCAAAGGTCTCGTTGATTGATCTAAGATGTTTGACCAGGTACCGATGGTAGCTCTGGTTGTTGTTTTTTCCGTTTCTGGAGACACCGTAGATGTCGCTGGTCTCGTTGGCTTCACTTTTCTCCTGGTTACCATCGACACTGTAGAATTCCTCTGAGAATAAGGCCTAGTAGGCCGGGTCTTCCTCTTGTTGTAGGGTCTAGTAGGCCTCGTTCTTCTTCTTGAAACTGTCGTCGATGACGGTACTGACGTCGTGACCCTCGTCGAGCTCTCCAGACTGGACGACTTCGATCTCTCCGTAGTGACCGGATCCGGAGTTGAACTGGCCATCAAAGGCTTCGTCGAGAACAATTTCGTCGGTTTCTTTTTCACAGGGGACTGAGTGTTTGAGGACTCTCTGTCTGGCCTCCATGTGACAAGTCCGGGAGGGAACTCCGTCTGTGTCACCCGGGACGGGAACACCGACTGAGGGGTGGAACTGGGGGTCCGCTTATCTTCGGTGGGCCACCTCTTGGAGGTGGTGGAAATGGAAATAACGGAGGAACTGGGCTTTTGCTTGTATTTTTCTTCGAGGGTCACTTCGTTAGAGATGTCAGGGGGTGGTGTTGCAATGTAGACACCAGGGGGAAGTTTGCAGCAGCTGCCGAAGTAGAACCTGTCCATGCAATAGGTGAGGTGGGTACCGTTGGAGCGCTGGCAGTTCCAAGAAAACATGCAGACGCCCTCTTCTTGGGTTGCGGGATCGTGGCAGGAGTAGGGCTGAATGACTCTGCCGCCATCTTCTAGAACAAAATTATATTTAATAAATTAACCTCAGTTGGTAAAAAGTCTTTTTGTGAAACACGGTATATGATCCAAACTGGAAAAAAATCAGGATAACTTTGACGGTAAAAGTATAAGGGCTTACAATATTATGAATAAAAACAGTATGTGGTGAGTAGTCAGTCTAAATGAGCAGAATAAAATATTTGGTAAATTTGAATTAACCTTTTCAAGCCTAAACCGCCCGAGGAAAGCTTCCGATATTTTAAGGAAAATATTTTATGGTATAAAGAGAAAGAAAAAGTCAGACAGCAGAAAGTCCTGATTTATCGGTTTATTTAGATAGTTTCATACCGGTGTACCTAGTAGAGATATGTGTGCAAAATATGTATTATAATTTTTTGTAGAACATGTACATTTTTTGAGTATGTGAAAAGCATGTAGACGGGAGATAGTGTGTTAAGTTACTTATATTGCAAATTGATACTCATTATTTGCTCAAACGGAATGTATAGGTTTCGTCGACGGAATGAATAAAACCCCATTTACTCCTCTTGAATTTATAAAAGGAGGTTTCCTCCCCACATACAATTATTATATTTTTACTTATTGTGTATGAATGGGAATATCCTTTACGGGATATGTCACCAAGACTTAATGTTCTATGCAATATATTTTTTTACAAGAAAAAATTATTACCACGTACTTTTCACTGAAAACATATACTCCCTGAACTTCAGAAAGTAAAGCCCTGATTAGTGAACTTTACTCACTTAATAAAACAGGAACTCGACAAGAAAACGCGCAACCTCAAAAGGGGCAATCGAATCCCACAACTCATCCATCTCTCTCCTTCCGTAGTGACGCGTGCCGAGCAAACGACACACAAAAGCCAGCGCGCATACAACTAAACTCCCCCTTCCCAGAACAACAACAACATAAAACGCAACCACAACACAGACCACGCAAACCACTTGTTGCTCGATTGCGCAAGTCCGCGTAGACAGTAAAAACACAGAGAGAAGAAAAAGTATGCGGAAACAGCCGACGCCTGACCTCCAAAACGGTTGTCCCTGGTGCGAAAGGTCGTTAACCCACCGGTTTGCCATTTTGGCGAAGAAAGCTAGGTTTTTCGGGATCATTTTGAAGCCAAATGAGGCTGTTTGGGGTTTTCTAATCTACACAAATGATGTGAATGAAAATCGAGAATGATTTTTCAGAGTTCATGCATGTTTTACTCATTCTCAAGGGAGGAAAAGTAAATTTGGAACGAAAATGTCGTTGTAAAAAGATAATTTTCTACCAAATGGAGGTTTTAATGGATAGGGTGTACTCATTTACTCCATTTAAGTTAAAGGTCTCAGCACCAGAAGGAAAAGTTGGGTTATGGGTTACCAAGTTAACATATTCTGTCGAATTATTTATACATTTTATTCAAACTTAATGAAATAAGTTTTGAGAATGAAAATCTTATTTAATACCCTGCAATACATTTTTAGATATTTTATTATTTTTAGATTATTAGATAAGATTTTAGATATTTTCTAGTGAATGAAAGCATCATGTGATACTTTTATGTTATTTCATGGTAAATAACTATACAGGCATTCCAAGGGTAACTGACTGACATTTTCTGAGAAAAACGCTTAGTATTTTGTAATTTTCTTCCCAAAAATAAATTATAAAAACATGTTTTCCACCCAGTTTATTGCTTTCTTGTTGCTAAATCTAATGGCACAATTAAATTTTCAAAATGTGTTTTTATTTATTTTTGAAAAATTTAAACAACATGGTAAACCTGTTTTGGAGTTGCTACCATACGGGAAGCAATCAGAAAAAAAACTTTTATCCATGCAATTGTACTTGATATTTATTTATTCATGTAAGTACGAAAATAAATGGATTTTTGGTACTAATTCTTTTTATAATTCTTTAAATATCTATCATTATAAGAAGTGCTCTGAAGAAAAGATAAAAACATTGCAGCGAAACTGTATCAAAAGTTAACTCATTAGAGATAAAATAAATTATGCTATGAATTGTACAGGATTTCTCATTAATCTTTGAATCTTTTGAAAAATGAAAAAATATATAGAAGAGAAGCTGATGTCTTAAATTAGTTTTAAAAATAAACAATATAACTTTGTTATAATAAGTATAAAATTACAAACATCTCAGTTAAATAAATATAATGTGTAATAATAATATTATTTATTCTGAGAAGTTTATTTAAAAAAATAAGATTAACGCTAAAAAGAAGCGCGATTAATACAATTAAATAAGGGTGTAACAATTTATTTCCTAATTTATTCCCTATTTGAAACGACCCCATCTCAAACTCAATGATACTTTAAAGATGAATAGGTTACATTTTTTAAATTTCTGTAGTAGACAATTATAAAGTACAATTCCCTATTAGGTGTTTTAGTATAATGTAACTTTATTGTGTGCTTTGGATATCACAATTTCTTAAATCATTACTTTAACAAATATATGTCTTAGACGAACTATATTGAAATAGAAACTTGACCAGACTATCAATCATTATTATTTGAGTGCATTAGAATGAACACAATAAACTATTATTTATTTCTATATCAATTTAAGTGAATAAGAAGAAGAAGAAGAAGAAGAAGAAATTTATTCGTGTTAGGCCGAAGCCCATTTACGAATATTTCATTATACATATCATTCAATACATACATACATTATAAACAGAACTAAAACAACAGTCTTAAATTAACGAGAATCACAGTGATAGATAAATATTATCTCTCTATTCTAAAAAAAAGTTTTTTGTGAACGGTTTCCAGAGAAAGGCTTTTTAATTACTGAACCGAATGACACATATATGGTATCAAAATGTCCGGATTCTTTCCGGATTTCCGAGTAGGCCCTTCGATTTTTCAAAAAAATTCTCAATTTTAAAATATTTCCATTCTTTTAGATAACGGATAAGGTCGCAGTTACAAAGCAAGTACTGTCAATCAAATTATTATGCATCTAATCACAACGACCGATTGACGCTATATTTTAAGATGAAACATGTTTTTTCACTTCTTAAAAAAGTACTTTCTTGATGAAATATCACTCAAAGACTGATAAAAACATACTCTAAAAACTTACATGTACGCCATTTTATACTAAAACTTTTTGTCCAATATTTATAATTTTTACGAAATTAATTGTAAACATAATGATGTTTTGTTTCTTATTATTTTCAATTGCTTAAACGGTATTGTTTAACAAGTATGGGTTTAAAAAAATATGAATGATAACCACTAGGCATATTATACTAACGAGTTACTTTAAAATAATGGTTTTTGTTTGGTCCTAATATTGATAAACAATTAGAATTAGTTATTTTTATAATCATAGATTAAAAATAATTAAGATGCATATTTTTAAAAACATTTCGTTTAAATTTTTGATAAGTTCGAGTTAATATATATTCAAACTTTTAAGGGAGATTTTTTCATGGAGGGGATTTATTGACGTATTTTTGGAAAGTTGGTTGACGTTTTTTCTATAAATTGTTTAATTGTTTTATAAAGTGTATTAAGTTCATCGAGTTGGAATTTGTGGGAATTGCGAAGCAATTCCAAAAGGTCCTGCGTAAGCAGTTTACGGGGGTTGGTGAGCGATAGCGAGCAGGGGGCGGTAGCTCCCTAGTTAATCAAAACACAATAACAACAAACAACAATAAATAAAAATTAAACTGAATCTTCTAAAGATCTAAAGAAATCCAAAAGATCTCCAACAGGAAACGGTTCATTCTTTGAGCGGATTTGATGAAATATGCTATTAGGTGAGTTTTGCCATGTTTGTAGGAGAGGAAGTTAGAAAAGTGATTTCGGTAACTAGTTAGCGAGGAGAGGTATTTTGCACGATAAGGATCGTATACTTTGCATTCGAAAAACACATTCTCCCAAGACTCTAATTTATTTGCATTACAGAATTTACAAATTTGGTTGGGATGTTACAGTTAATGTCCGAAATTCGGTAATGTTCAGAATAACTTAGGTAAAACAAGAATTACCTAAGGTAAAGTACAAAATATTTCATACTTTACCTAGGTATTCCGAACATTACCAGATTATGAACATTAACTGTAACAGGGATATATTTTAAATAATTTACCTTCAAAGAATAAGGAATCTTGGCATAATCTGAGTTGAAATAAAATTTTCTTCGCTGTTATATCTAAAGTAGAACCCATATAGTCTTCTATAAAAGGATTATGCTTGATATTTTTATATTAATTTAAGTGGATAATACTACTAAAATAATCTTTGCAATAAACCCTTTACCATCAGCATCCCATTTCCGGTCAAACACGTAATTATAACAGTTATTTCTTTCCAGCTAATTACGTGATTGAGACATTCCGTTAACCGTTCCAACCAATCAAATCTTGTCTTTTCTTCTCTCGTAAGACAAACCTCATCCCTCATTTAGAAAACATTCCACTCCAACCCTTTCACGATTTCTCCTTAAACAATTCTCAATTTGCGTTTCGCCTCAAACAATACAACGGTAAAAAAAATTGACTTCCTCCAGCACGCGATATTTCCCCGTTTAACCCCAACAGAAACACAAAAATTGCAGCTAATCATCCCGGTAATGTGGCGGAGATAATGACGACATTATATCATCATCTGTTTCTCCGCAACGCAACGTGCTTTCCCGTGCAGAAAAACGCTCCGCTTTCATTGAAAAGAAAACCCCCGTTGGCGAGTGAACTTGGCGAGATCCCAATTTTGTAACCCTAAATACCGATCAGCTGTCAACTCCCTGATGGCTTAGCACAGTTTTCTACATCTCTAATTCTCACGTTTTCTTTCGGTAAGTTCAGGTTCTACCGTCTGATCGGTTACAGTGTTATCAGTTTCTGGTTCATGGGCTGTTCGTGACTCGCGGTCGGCATGTCTACAGGTGGGATTAGGGGTCAGAACGTTTACGGGGGATCGTTTTATGGTAACATGGATCTCTATCCAAAGCTTTTGTGATGTTATCTTTGAGTACAATGTTTTTCTAGAGATTAAAGGAGGATTTAGGATTTTTCCTTACTGATATATGCTATTTAAGTAGTAGACAAAAAGTTAACATAGTGCAGTTTCATAGTATAGTGTAGTAGCAGAGTAGCATCTTTTATTTTATCATAACATAGTAGGAAGTGTAGTTTCCATGGATATAAAAGTAGTGAAACTTTACTGCAACATCTCAGCAAATTTGGTATGTCAGATATGCATAACGTTTTTTTGTAGATACTTTTATAAAGAGAGAGAGAAACGTTATAGAGGATAAGAGGGAGATAGCGTAGAGTTGGAGATAGAGTTATAGGTGAGAAAGAGAGACATGCAGAGAAGAGATTTAGAGTACAGTTAGCAGGAAGATTGATAAGAGAGAAATGTAGAGAGAAATTAAATTAAAGTGTTAACTTATAAAAATCAAAATATAGTTTTAGAAAATGGAAAAATATTAAATATTTCAGTAAATAATAAATGACTTTAATGATGGTATCTTTTTTAAAGGTTATCTTTATATTTATGTTTTAAAAGTATAAAAGTTTCCTACATTCCATACCTAATGTAATATATGATTTTGATTTTTAAATATTATTATTAGCATTTAAAAATTTAAAAAGAATACATAAAAAATCTCATATTTTTGTATAAATATATAAAGTTAAAATGCACATTTTTATCAGTAGAAAAATATCAATCAAATTAAATCAAATAAAAATGTCTGTTTTAAAAAGTATTATTTAATAAAAACATTATTATTTATCATATTTCATTATTTACTTAAATCATTATTTTATCACAATTAAAAAGTTAAAAAAGTAAGAAATATATAGAAAATGATAATGGGGAAAACTTAATGATGAAAAACAAAGCACATCTTTCTAGCAAAAAAAGAGTCCATCCAATCAAATACTTATTTTATAGAATTTAAAACATAATTAATACCTGTAAATAAAAAAGTTGAATACATCATTTAGTGTCTATATAATTTTATTTTTTCAGTTATATTTTTAAAGTACAAAAAGTAATTAAAATTTTGATCAATAGTAATAATTTCTTTATAGTAATAACTTGCTAGGTAAAACAATGGTTTTATATCATTTCCTGAAGCTTTCAATTAAAACTCTAAGGTTTTTTAAACCCTTAATTTAAACAAGGTAAATTGTTCCTATATTTTATCTAAATATTTTTTTATTTTATATTTATTTATTTGAAAAGTAGAATTAATAAAATACAATTGTATACTTATAGTATGTTTAGGTATTAGTAGTTTTAGAAATGTATAAAAAATAAATGTCATATAAAAACTTATGATACAAAGTAAAGCTTAAAATACAACATTAGGGGATAACAACATTTGGGGATATATTTAGTAAATAAATTTTTTAAAATCTTCAATTTTGAATGAAACTAAACATAACTCTTACACGAAGTTTCTTTATTAGTTATCTTTATTTTACAATTTTACCTCTGATATAGGATATTTCGTAAGTAAGAAGATTTAAAATTTCTCTATTTCTGAGGTTGTTTAGTGTTATATAAACATCAAAATTAATTAGAGTAATATGATTCATCTATATATTAGTTGTTGATAGTTCGTTTAAAATTAAAAATCCTTGACATGATTCAAATTGTTTAAAGAAATATGTTTGGTATAATTTCAATGTGAAATAATTTTAACTTTTTTAACTGAAAGAAATTAAGTAAAATTTCCATTAATTCCTTTGCAACAAATTACAATAATTTGATTTTTTTATTATTAAAAATAAAGTATCATTAAATAGTTAGCTTCAATGTACTACTTTAATTCACAGAACTAAATTTTAAGAAATATTACAGTAAGTTTTAAATATCGTTCATATATATTACTCTGTGAATATTAAACAATGCGTATAAAATACTGTTTATTATACTACACATTTTTTGTATAGAATTTGATGATAACGGAGTAAATCCAAAGTTAATGTTACTTTTAAAAACAAGAAGGATGTATTTAAAAAACAAAAGGAAAAATTATTCTTTGCATCATTTTCTTTGCTCTGAATAGTAATATTGAATTGAATTGTTTTAGAGGCTTTATGAATTACTAAAAGGAAAGTTAAAGCACTTAAAATTCAATTGTATATGATGAATAAAGGTATCAAAAGATGATAAGAACTACTTTTTTTTAATTTTAACACTTTTTTTAATTTGTCCACTAACACAAGACCATATGTAAGTAAATATCTTATGGTATTTTTACAAATTTAAAAAATAAACTTTACAGATATTATAAATTCGTAATACATTGTAACTATCACTGTAAAGTGTTTTTAAAGATCGATGTAAAGTTTTTTCAATTCCCATTAATTCATTTGAATTCTACATTAAATCTAATATTTTTGAAATAATTTCTTCATGTAAGTTTATTTCTTAAACTTAAATTGCTTCAATATATAACACGTAACTTTCAAAAATGTGCATTGAATAAGTTGTTTGATTTCTGGAAATAGTGGAACTGTTTGTTCGGTTTGAAAAATAAGGACCAAAGTCAAGTCATTAATCAAAATTAACATAATTTAAAATATATATTTTTAATTATCGTAAGGTGTTTATAACCAGCACCATCTTAAATCAATCCATGTGAAGTTATCACATTTATTTTTTGGTATTTTTTATATACAGAAATATTATCTTTTACAATGTTAATATAATTTTCACAAATTTTATGTTTGTCATCATCGTTACATCTTTACCCCTTTATTCCATTCAACTCCAACAAACTATTACTAACTACAGAAAATATCACATTAAATGCCACTAACACCGCTTCACTATCCCTACTCCAATACCCTTTCAATACCCAGACTTCATTCATCTGTATTTTTATCGTCTCGAAAAGATCTTACGACTCTTCAAGTGTTGTGACCAGCAAGCTGACCTCAGCTACCCACAAATGAAGATGAAATAGTCGTAAATACAAAAGAACTAGTCACGTGTTTGGACTAATGACCGAAGATCACTGGTGCTAAGGTCAGATGTCGGTATGCCACTGATACTCGAGCATTCAACCTAATGATCTTTTTTTGTACCCATGCCTGCATAGATTAAATAGGATTTTTTCTTATAGGAGGTTTGTGATTTAGTTGAACTTAACATTCATGAAATTGACCTGACAACCTATTAGTTTTGAAGATGTCTGTGGTTTGTTCAATCGAATGTGTGTCAAAATACATTTGATGAATGTTTATGTTTAGTTGTCCCAGATGTATATCTTTAATTATACATACATTTGAATAAGTTTTGAAGTTGTAAAATATATTTCTTTAATAATATCTGGGGTCTTACTAATACTATACTGATACAAGTTACGAATGCAATAAGGAGGAATAAAAATCTATTTGTCAGTTTTTATCAAGAAAATATCTTAAACGCAATTGTACCGCAAAAAACAATACCTTTTTAGTAATCCATGTTTACATAACTCATAATTAGAATTCAGTCTCAATTTACAGTCTGAGACGAAGTAAAAAAATAATCTACCATTCTGAAAAATATGTTCTTCAGACGGTAATTTCAAACACCATGTTTTAAAAATTATTAATGTAAAGAAAAACAAACTATTAAATTGTTTAAATAGTTCAAGCGGTGTAAAAGAAATACAAATTTGTATAATCATAATGACGATAACTTTATCAAAAATCGTGTACTTACTCGTATATTTACTATATCTAACACATGCAATTGAAATTAAAAGAAATAAAATTTTTCTTGCACTTCTTTCTATAAATGTTTATAAATAAGGTATGTTAAAAAAAATTATATGATGAAATTTTAATTATATTTTTGAAGGGTTTAATAGCTAGGTAAGTCAGGTTCAAAATAAATTAATCCTAGATATTTTTCAAACAGAAAGAACTATTACAAAAGTAAATAAATTTTTTAAAATAAAAAATATAATGTTAATTTTAAGCGCATGCCACCTTTAAAAGATCAGTTATGAAAGGAATCACTTTTCAAGGTAACGATAACAATTCAAATGAAAATGTATAAAGTGTTTCAAAATCATTATTGAATTATACTTTGATCTAACAATAAGTTAGTCATATTCCTGTCACAGTTGTACAATTAACTATCAACTTTTAGCGTGTGATGATATAAAGTTGTTTGAAACATTGATGCTCGCAATATTTTTCAAGAATTCAAATAGTATTTATTTCCTTTTCATTTCTTTACTACTGCTTACGATTTCTCTTGAATATTTAAACGTTACAAGGAAAATGTTTATGTGAATTGAAAAGTCAGTGACAGCATAGAGAGAGATAGTGAAAATCAAATTTACTTAAGGCCTTATTTCTTAGAACCTTATTATAGAGTTATATAAATTCCAGAAAATTGACTTTGATATTATATGATCATTTAGAAGTAGTAAATTAAAGTGATGTGTACAAAGGTTTGATACAAATATGTTATGAAGATGTTCATTTTTTATGTAGTGAATATTTATGAATAAGATGTCAGAAGTTTTTTGAACAAAGAGCAAGAAACATGAAAGCAAATTTCAGAAATTACGTAATAAATATTAAAAAAATTAACAAATTCTATGTGAAAAAAAATATCAAAACTGTACTTACTATGTCTCACATGATAAATATCTGGATGTCCATAATTATGTTTGATGACGAACATTAATGTGATGAGGATGCTTAATTTTGGTTGGCACAGAGATGTCCACTTCAACATTTTGAAGTGTTTTTAAAGTCTTTATGAACAAAATTCAAAGGAAAATGAAGTGAACATCCACTTTTAAAATCTTGACTTGGGATATATCATCTTGGCTGAGTGGATCTCATGATTAATACTACTGGAATCGGTAGGATATAAAAATGAACCTAAAGAAAGAAACGAAATAATTAATATTTTAAGAAAAATTCAACAATTTATTATCATTGTTATTTACGTTTTTAAGTTATTTACTTGAAAAACAATATTTGTTTACTTAGTACCTAAATGTTTTAGGCTAAACCGTTAAAATATAAGTATGGAACTATTCACAGAGGAAATTTTAGAAACGATACAATAAAATTAAAATTGGAAACCACATTTAATAAATCTTGATCAATTATTATTTTATAGCAGATAGATCAATAATTATAATAAAGATTCTTTTTTATTATTCTAAACAAAATATATCCCCAGGAAAGTTTTTCCACTTTATTTATATTTACCCCAGAAAAAAATTTAACATACAGTTAATTCAGCTTAAAATGCATTTTAAAAATATTCAGTGATTACAATCATACTATGAACAGCATATTTTAATGTTTGATTTTCTAAGATGAAAACAATCCAATAGTTTTTAAAGGAACAAAATATTTCTTGTAAACAAAGCAAACATTTTGAAACATTTTTTCTGAGAAAGAAAATCCTCATTTTAAATGTATAAACGTTGTATACCTTACAAACCATTGACCTGGCAGAACCTCTGAAAGCAGACTAACTTATTATCCGCCTAGAAACATAAATGTCTGCTGTATGGGGCAAACTCTTAATTCATGCTCTTTAGTGTCCTTGAATGTCAAGGTCATGAACAAGGAGACGTAGGACCTGTTTAATATAATTGCTTTCAAATGCACGTGAGGATGCCAAAAGAGGCCACCCAGTCTTTATGGCAACTCTCATTATGAAACAACTTTGTTTATAAATATCGCTTACAAAATGTCTTGACTATCTCCACAATAATCATGTTTGTTTAGTTAAGTTTTTTATTCTTTTAAAATATTTTGAAGTATTTACATGAAGAGTATTATGTCCAGACAAAGGATTTTAGAAAGAGAAATTTTGCTAAAATAAATTTAAAAACATGTAGTTAGTATCTAATATTAACAATAAGTTATTTGTAATCTAAAAATTATAATCAGTGATAACTAAATTACGTTTTAAAAATTCAATCTGAAGAGTTCTAGAGATTGTAATAATTCATTAAGATATTCAATTTTGCAGATTTATTTGAGCCAAAATAAACTGCTTCATAAGAAGATTTAATATTTATGAAGAATATGTTATGAAATCGAATTTTAAAATGAATTTCTTTCGTAAAATGTATCAAATGTTTCATTTTCAATAACTCAAAGCAATCTGATGTTTTATGTTGAATGGAGCCTTAGGCAGTGGTTTTCTAAAAGTCGTCTTTAATATTTTAATATCTTTTTAAAAAGAAATTTCCGACAAAATAAGCTCTTATGCAACAATATTATTATCATACGTGCGTGCTAGAGAGAGTTCCAAAAGTCAAGAGTTACAGCAAAAGTAAATTTTAATATTTTATTCATAATTAGTTTCCTAAGGTTTAAAGACATTTCACATTCCTATACATTTATTATGTTTACAATTTACAATTAATTTCCATTATTAGACTAAAACTTAAAAACTTTAGACAAAATGTGAGAAATTTATTACGAAATAGCATATCTGTAAGTTATCAGCATACTTTCATCAGTCTTTGAATGATATTTAATTTAGAAAGTTATTTTTAAAACGTGAAATTATTTTCTTTATAAAATATGGCGTCAATTAATTGTGGTGATAAATTGCAAAGTAATTTTTTTTCAGTACTTGCTTTTTAACTGCGACCTATCCATAATATAAAAATAATGGAAATATTTTTAAATTGAGAAACTGCTCACTGACCATTCTCAAAAGAATCCTGACATTTTGATACCAGAAATGTGTCATTCCGATCAGTAATTAAAAAGTTTTCCCCGGAAAACCGTTCACTGAAAAGTTTTTTTAATACAGATATACCCGTTTTAAATGTTATTTTAATTTTAATAGGGGCAAAACATACACAAAGATAGTATAACATACAATGTAACAAATGGTCAACCTCGTGACAACTGATACAACTTAAGATAGAACTCAATTCATAATTCTCATTCTTCCTTTAGAACCATGTTTCCTGAACGCTTGGTCGAAATGAAAAGTGCTTAGCGCGTTCCACTCTCACGAACTAAGATGTGTATCGCAAGTAAAAGCTTTAGGAAATAAAGATTATACTGAAACAATACGACGATATTGTCCGCTAATTATCAATCTACAAAGAAAAAGGCGTATGTTTGAAGTGTTAAAGAGTAGATAATTTAGAAATGTCAATTCTTAGAAGGAGTGTTTTCAAAGACTATTATGGCGGTACATACAGAAGAGGAAGACAACAATTTTGCACGATTTCAAAATTTGGGGGAGTGATCAATAATAGCATATTCCTGTGTAGTCTTTCTGCATATTAAGTAATAAAAGCCCAATTTTCGGCATAATGTCTATTTATTTGTATTTCTTATATATGTCTCCAAAATTATTCATTATAGGTAAATAGAACAAAATACTTCCCAACCCTCAAAATTATTATTTTCCTATAGATTATTTTTCCAATTTCCATTCACAAAACTCATTGTCTATATTTTTTAAATTCGGTCAAAAACCTTTTTCGCCATTTTAAAACAAAACATTTAACCAAATAAAATTATCCCCCCCCTCGATTTCCAAACAAACTTGGTATTTTCTTATAGCTCCCCCATCTCGGGTACTTCCTATCCATAACTTATCCTTTTGACGAACAACTGTTACACAATGCCTATAAGCAATTCCACGGACCCATACCGTTTTTTCTCCGACCGAGTTACCTGCTTTGGAGACGAAGCAACTTTAGGTCAAAGCAGGTCTGAAGGTCAAATGTGACTCACGATGCATTCTAAACCCAAACTTGAACCCTACGTGAGATAAATTTATCACTCTGTTCATGTTTTTATTTTGACGTTTTAAAAAGTTGGTTTCGTTATCGAGAAGGAAATGCATTGCACAAAAGCCCGAATTTAGGAACTTCAGTTCAGAAAAAAAAAAGATAATTTTTAAAATGTAAAAATACAAAAGAAACCGGGAAGATAATTTTTACTAATAATGATGATATTTTCGAATCCATCTTTTGTTTTCGGTATTCTAGCTTCCCATTATATCCCTATTTAAACTTTGTAATTAATGCTATAAATTACTTTTAATTTGAATTCCATAAAAAAGGGAACTTTTTTATTCTGAAATCTTCTCTAAACGGGAAAGAAAAAGAAATTATTTTAAGTGTTTTTATTTACTTTGTAAAGTAAATTCCTACCTTTTAACTAGAAAAAGATATAATAAATAGATTTAAAGGAAAAAATTAAATGAATAGTTTGTTTTTAAAGATAGAAACAAACTTTTTAAGGGTTTAAAATGAAAAAAATTCGAGCTGAAGTAAAAAAAAAATACCACGAATATCACCTATGGCTAAATATGTAAGTTCTTCGTTTTAGACGAATAAAAATGTTTGTGTTGAAAAAAAATAGCGAATAACTTTTATTTCTTAAAATATCTACGTATTGTTATTAAAATAATCTTTATTTGAAGATTACAGCACAAATACACATTTATTATTATTTTCTTTAACTTAAAACACTGACCTTTCCAGAAATTAAATACTCAAGTGTTTTAGATGTTATATTTTTAAGTTCATTAATCATTGTCATTAGGTTAATCCTTATTCACAAATTTAAACAATCTACAATTGTAGATATGCCTTAGTAATTAATAAAAGAGTGCAAGTAAAAATTAATATGAAAATCAAAAGTAAAAATGAGGGTCGCTAAATTTATCCCGTTTTATTTCTGTACTTAAAAGTTACTTCAAATTTGATTGATTTAAACACTGATACCTTTCCGTAAAAAATAATAGATTTAAATAAACTTTTTATAAATTTTTACCATTTTCTGCGTTTTATAACGAGAATTCACAACATCAAAGATATCTAGGTAATATTAAGCATTATACATTACATAAATGAGAATATTTCGTCATATCAGGACATTTTTAGAAGCTAATATTGTCAATTTAATCAAACAAATCATCCTTTTCTTCCAGTAAGAAAAATATAAAAAATCATTTTCCACTGCTTATAAAAAGAATATACCATTTGAACAAAAAAACTAACTTGATTTCAGGGCTTTAAAATGCAAGATGAGGTAAAATATTACCATAATCATCTTCTATAGTAAAAAGTGTATATCTTTTACGTTTTTCTCCTTAGGTAATAAAACTCTTAAAAGATCATTGCCCCATCCCTTTGTTTATGAAATAAATATTACATTTAAAACACGGGGCAAAACAAATTTTCACTCAAAATAATTTCTTCTCCAAACTTAATGCAAAGTTTCTAACACATACCTTCTCAAATGCAAATGAAATAAACTCAAAATATATAAATAAATATTCTACATCAAACAAATACAACCCACACATCTAGCCACTTTTACTCAAATACTGTATAAACTCATAAAAAAACTTTCGATACATAAAGTTTTCTAAACATCAAAGTTTGACATGACAAAAGTATACGATGTATCCAAAAAGACAACCAAATACAGTATATCTCTCAACATATCTCCAAATTCAAAATACTCTCGATATATAAAGGTTTTCGGGGATATCAAAACAATGCTATGTATCCAAAAAAGGCAACCAAATTCAGTATAGCCTCAACATCTCAAAACAAAAAATACTTTCTATATAAAAATATTTTCGAGATATCAAAGTTCGATGTATGGAAATTATAATATGTATCCTAAAAGGCAGCTGAATTCAATATAACCTCAAATTCTCAAACTCGAAAAAAACTTTCGAGATATAAAATTTTTCGAGTTATCAAAGTAACGAAATCATACTGTACATCCTAAAAGGCGAGGTATATCCAATCCTATTTGCAAGTCCCCCCAATCTGGATCAAGGTGAAGGATAGAGAACCTACCTCTCGGTGCTCCGAGCCGTTGTGCGCGAACCTATTCCGAAGGACAAGACTGAAGTGGGAGCTATTTTATCGGAGACGGCATACCATCTGAGAGAAGCTATCAGGGAAAACTTTCCGCTTGGTTAGAGCCTACAAGACTCATCTTTCCTGACCTGCAAGCCTGTTCGAAGGGAGAGAGATTGCTCTTTTTTGTTTCACTTTTGGATTTTTTGCGATTATTGTTTCTCTCTTCAGTTTTTTTTGTTTTTGTTTCTGTTGCTTCTTACCTGTAGGCAGTGAAGGTCACCAGGCGACTCGCGAGGCGGTCGTGTTCAGCCTGCATTTTGAGGACCGATTGAGGAGACAAGTTGTTTTGGAATTTTTTTTCGGGGGGGGGGATTGGTTTGGATTTTTAGCCGGTTAGGAATTACTTTGTGGTTCAATGTTGGAAATGTATGAACGAGAATGATTTAGGAGGTAAGAATGATTTAGGTTAGGAGATGAGAATGATTCTTATAAAAATATATTACTTGAAGGTACCGAGATTCAAATACTGATTTCCGAAATGTTTCAGAAGTACCTACAATTATACTTGGTGTTTTGGCACTGCATATTTGGACGGCCTTTTTTCAACTAAACTCTACTCTAATTTCCACGGCCCGGCGTTCCATTGGTTCCATCACTAAGCGCCGAGACTGCTACGTAACCACGAGACCTACAGGGCATGCGCAACGGGCCGTTTGGGCCGTCCAAATATACACTTCGGGGTGTTTTTACATTTCTGTTCTGTTATTATAGTCTTTGTAATTAAAATAGGCGGTTGGACGTCATCAGTTGAAGTGCGTCGCCTAGGTAACGAAGGAGAAAACGTAAGCTATTCTGCTTTATTTTTGCACATCAGTTACGGCAGGGCGTGAAATTAAATTGAAACTTTGAATCTTAATAGTTATAAAACTAATTCAAATTTTTTTAAAAACGAAACGACAATTTTTTTGAAAAAAATATTGTATATTTGTTTAAAATTTTGTACTTCTACCTTGATTAGTTTTTCTTTTATAACGAAAAAAAGTGTTTCGATTATTTCATTGGCTGCTGCGAACGAGTTCGATTCAATGACAATCTCGGGCGGTTGTGGGCTTGGCGTGATGTGGGAAAAAAATAAGACTGGTAGAAACCATGGCAACGCACAGGGGAAGGGTGTGGAGACTGGGGAAATCACGTGACTTTTCAACCTCCGATTCTAATTACACAGACTATAAACTACTACAAACGGACTAAAATTTAAAAACAAAAATATAAACACCTATACTCTGCGTATAGTTATATCAACATAACTTTATAATGTATTAAAATGTAACTTTATAATGTATTATGCATTTATTGTATAACATCCCCTGAGCAGAAATGCGTCGGAAAATATGCTTTAAGAATCAATTTTTAAGATTTTCAAAAATGTTTAAACTACTATGAATATTACTGTACTTCTGAGGCTTATTAACATATCCACGATGTTTCATTTAAAACAGCTTTCTCCTAAACTACAAAAACTGTTGTTTTTTTAATTTAAAATATTGCAATAAAAATGCCCTAGAACTTAAATATCAAAAATAAACATTTTATGTTTTAATAGTTTCTTTTTAAAATTTAAAATATTATAATCATTTTAATATTGTAGGAAAACAACGGATAATTTCCCCAACTTACACCCCTGACATTGAACTTTCTATTATGATTCAAAATCTTATTTTTAAAAGCTTTATTGAGTACTCCATATCAGCTTTAAAATATTTTCATATCAATGGTATTTCCCTACCCCCACCACAACCAACACGAAAAAATAATCCAATATACATTCCTTAAAAAACCCTAGCAGTCTAACAGAAGTTAATATTATTTTCAGTAAAAATATTAGTTTTTTTAAACCTTGATCGACCTGCATCATTTGAAGACTAAAATATCAAATTAATGCTCATCTCAAACACAAGTCAGTCTTATCATACCTCAACGGTTGTAAGTGTAAGTAACAAGCAGTCTTATAGCAGCTTTATCTATTCGTAACAAAGATAGAATATTTCTATCACCTTCCAAAGAACGCTCAAAACACCCAAATCGTAGACACTTACAACAGACCTAAGCATAATCCCACCAGACGGCCCATCTATAAATACCTAGCTACAAGTCCCTCTCATCAGCATCGAGAGGAAACTCAGGAGGAGAAGGTCTAAAATCGAAAGACACTCCCCGAAAACGGGTCTCCGCAAGTGAACGCTAAGCCCCTGGAGGAGGCACAAGGTCACAAGTTCAAGTAACGGCCCGGAGACACTTCGTGGTCAATTCTGGGGCCCTCTAATGGTTCTCTCCATTTTTTTGCGCCGGCTAATGAGACTTGTAATTGCAGTCGGTGGAGAGTTGTGCTGTCGAAGTGGTTAAGATGATGTATGTTTGGGGTATTTGTTTTCGGATTGTATGTAAAGTGTTTCTTGTTAGGGAATATGATGGTTTGTCTGTTGTCGCCGACTAAAGATTTCAACTTGGTCTTGAGAATTGGCAGAATATATTTTTTAGGCATTAATCATTTTTTTTGTAATGACAACTGTTTGTAAGAACATAAGAAGACATTTTGTACCAGAAGGAAGAGAAAGGTTGGTCAAATATAATGTTCGACCTTATTCTAGACAAAGAGTAAAATCTTTTGGCACTGAAAATCTCATACCTTCAATAGTTACGAAAAGTGTTAAATATCCAACTGATAAACTGTTTTTCTATTCTACTCAGATATCCCAAAAACGCCGGCTAATACCGTTCTGCCAATGCCAATGACACCGTCTTAAGTATCCGTAAATACTGACGGCATTGCTTTTTGCTTGCCAATATTATTTCTCCAACATTTACTATCAAGAAAATACAATTTAATTTTTCTGGGTTTGATTCCCTCAAATATTATTATTTACAATATTTAACTTTGTTTTAGTAACACTGAAAATTCCACAAAATGTCCTGCATTTAACGATGTTTTGCGCTTTTGGTCAATAATGTAACAACACTGATCAGTTTTTCAGTGCTATCTGGGTCTCGCAGATGCAATAAATTCACAAAATTGTGTTATCAGTTCCTTGAATAAATTACAATGGAACTACTTCCTCAGTTCAATCATATCCACTCAGAATGTTTTACACGCCTATAAAAAAACCTGATTAACCTTTAGTGTGAACCTAATAGCATGAGAAAATGCACTGACCTCTACGTTACACCATTTAATTTGACTAAGAGCACCAATAAAAACTCAACAAATTGCGAGTCAGCATAAATTGCAGGGGTTCAATACTACAATCATCCCCATCATATTTTTTACCTCCATTCCTTCACAACTATACTTATTTTTACAGATACGACTCCTACTACACAGGATAAAAAAACCTCTGATCTTGACCTGCTCTTGGCTTTACTTCCTTCTCCCAATCTTCAGAATGTTTTTACTTCTCTAGGTTAGAGTGACGTCCCTTGCAGCCCCCGAGACCCCGTTACCCCATGCCGCGGTAATCAAAAGACAAATTGTTATTCCTTGCAGCGACTCTCGGGCCAAGAAGATACTCGGGTTTTTCACCTTTTTCCTCGTAACCGATTACAGCAGCAGTAAAGAATAGTGGCACTAAACTCTCCAGTTGATTACTTTACCTTGGTGTTTATTGTCTGGCCTTGCAGTTTCCGACTGTAGGTTTTACTTTGAGGCGATCGTGTTAATCTGGAAGGGTCTACCTGTTGGCACAGTTTTCGTTCTAGGTGCTTCCGTCAGTAGAACTTAAGAACCAATACTTTGTTCTATTATTATGTGGTTATTTTTTGTAGTATGATTTTTTTTCTTTGTGCCAGTCACGTAAATTCCTAGTGACATAGATGGTCCGGGGAATTTAGTTCAAATGTTCAAGTTTATTTCCAGTCCCAAAGCTCGTTTTGAGAATACTATTATTTTTTTAATGTCTAGGCTAACAGTTACAACTTCGTTGGAATTAAAAGGATAACAATTTTAATGCATTGGAACTTTGAAAAAAAAAGAATGCAACGCAAGTAGAGTTGAATTCAATTACAACAAAAGTTAATGTGTCAAGAAAAATTTTAGTGTATATTAACGAATTTTAGATACATAGAATCAAATTAGCATTATCTCTCTTCTTTTAGGATGAAAGTTTCGCTTTCTCACAATAGCTAAAAGCTAACTAAAACACGTATCTCGAATATTACCTTAACTACAGTTAGCCGTGCATCATTGAACTCAAAACTCATTAAAGAAGAATGACTAGCTTAAATTTTCACGCTCATTCACATGAGGAAATAGTAGAACTGAATGAAAATTTGCTAATATATTCTGACACTTTCTATTTAAACACCCTTCAAACAGGAAGAAAAATCAGAATAAAACTAAATCACAATTAAAAAGCCGAAAATCGGTAAGGTATCAAGCACTAGGAAACGGAGATGGTCACATACGCCCAGCTTCAATTTCAGCATGTTACTTCCAATTGTTTTATCAATGAGTAGAGAAAAATACAATTAATAAAATTTATGAAAACTTTATTAATTTTTATTAGTTGTTATTTATTATTAATAGTTGTTTATTTATTACTTATTAGTTGAATTTCATTCAACTAATTTTTAAATATTTAATAACATTTTTAATTAACTGAATTTCATTTTTGATAAAGCAGCTTAAAAATATTCAGTTGAATTTTACGGATGATAGAGAAAAAACTATCCCTAGTACCACAGCTTTTACCAAATATGTCAAGTTTACGTAACTGCTACTAGAAGTAAACGAAACTTAGCTACACAGAGCGTAAATTGGACGAATCTGGAATGTTTGACTGCTTGGGTCGGTATTTTTTTAGTTTGCTTTTTTTAAATCCTATAATTTTCCTTGATATCTTACAAATCACTCAATAAAATGTGAATTACTATATGGACTATATGGGAAAAAAACATCTTTTTCAAGTTAGTGTCCCTCCTTTTCAAACTCTGCCTCAATACCCTCCCCTTTACCTGGTCGTTCCACTCCAATATGCAAATAAATTCCCTTCCGATAGACCTTGAAACTGATACTTCTATACATCATCTTCGAGATAGCAATATCACTGCATAAAAGCTTCTATTACACACCAATTACTTCCTAATACGCTTGACTTCGAACCATAAAGCATGATCGCAACACTCACAGAGTTAAAAATACTAGCCCTGCTTACATGGGCTAGCGGGAATATTCAACCAGGAAGTTAGATGGTGAAGTTTTCTTTGTTTTCGATAAGAGAGTGAGTTTTTCTTGCAGTTACCGTGATCCTAATGGTTTGTTTTGGGATCACCTGGTTACCGTAGATTCTCTTGGGAACCGAAGAACGTGGTTTTACGGTTACTACTGCTTCGTTATACTTGGTTTGTTGGATTAAACGTAGTGTTTGTAGTCATCAGTTGAGTTTTGAAGAAAAATAGTTTATGCTAGATGTATCTCTGGAGTCATTTTTTAATCATTAATGATGATGCTTCTTCCATTAGTCATTTTAAAACTCACTGACCGTGAAAAACTTTAAAAAACGGGAAGACAATAACTTTAAGGTAAAAAATGGGGAAGCGCCAACTTCATAATCATAAGATATGCATTTTTTGTTGATTGTTTCAAAATATTAACGGTTTGGTAGCAGAGCATTTCCCTTGGAGCTATTTTTTAATGTTAAACCTGCCTCGGATGAATGTTATTAATGTGTTTTTTTTATTTTAAAACGTTTTATAAATACATCTGTGTTCAATGGTACACATTAACAGCTTATTTTTAAAACATGGATTTTCTAATTACATAGAAACGTATAAACACAATAGAGGATGAGGCAATAAAACATATTGTATCCACTGCATGCACATTGCACAGTAGGGTGTGTCATTTTCCTATGGCGAAAAAAAATTTACAAATTCTATCGGGCACAGCAAGAAAAGGGTGCCAAATGGTCTCAAACTAACATGTGTAAAATAATATTCCATTATAAAAAATCTTTTTGCCTCCGGATTGTTCTCAAATAGAACAAAAATATATAATTTTTCATATTTTTTTAAAATTTTATAAATAAAATTTTTTTGTCGATAACTCTTTAAAGTTTACAAATAAGGGTATTTAAAAGCAATTTTGAACACATTAGTCACCTTCATGCATTGTTAATACAAAAACTGCCAAAGTGGCAATATAATATGCTATCATATTAACAATAAGAGCCGTAGAATATGAATCTCTTTTTTGCCAACAAACAGTGGATTGCCAGTGGTACAAATTTTAAATATTGGTAGTTCATATACATCAGGGGTTCCCAAACTTTTTTGGCCCGTGGACCCCCTGACGACAATTTTCGTACCCCATGGACCCCCTGTCTTAGAAACCGTTCAAAAAGTAGTTAAGTAGTTAAAAATCTTATGATTTTGATATAAACTTCTAAACCTCGCATAAATTTTGTAATTTTCTTTTGATTTCACTAACATATTTTAAAAAAGCTTTTTTTAATTTCTGCCTTCATATGGTTACACGATATTTTTAAGGAAATTAAAACAATCAAACATTCAAAAAGTTTGAACTAAAAACAAATCTAAACTTTTAATATCTCAACATTTGAAGACACAAAAACTTTTAATTTTAATAAGTTTTGGTCAAAAGGTTGTCAAAGTTAATGGCTTATGGGGGATTTATTCATTCACCAAATCGTAAAAGTTCAGAAACAACTACAATTTACAGTATAAGGCATGTTAACAAACAATATTTAATTGAGTTCAACTATGAAAAGAAATCAAATTGCCATTGATATTGTTGCGCAACATTTTTAATGAAATTATAAAATCAAACATTTAAAAAGTTTGAAACTAAAAACAAATCTAAACTTCTAATATCATTATATTTCAAGGCACAAAAAATTATAGCTTTAACCATAAAATTTTTTTATCGCAAACTTGTCAAAGGTTATGGCTTATTTGTGAGTTATTCATTCACCAAATCATAAAATTTCAGAAATAATTACAATTAATATATGGCATGTTAACAAACAATATTCAATTAAGTTCATCTATGAAAAGAAGTAAAATTGTACATTGCTGAAATTTTTTTAGTTTTAATTTATGAAATGGAACTATGCGAGGCTGATCGGGGGATCTCCACCGCGATAAGAGAAATGATTCCATCACCCCTGCTCGTGTTGCGAGGATTCGGTGATAACCAACTTTTCATATTACTAAAACTTGATTATAAAAAAGACAAAATTTTGAAACTTATCAACGTTTTCTATTTTAATTAAATTTTCCCCGTGAACTTCTGAAAGTCGCCGTGGACCCCCTAGAAGTTGCTGTGGACCCCCAATTTTCATCATGCTCGTGGACCCCCTGGAAATCGCTGTGGACCATTGGGGGACCATATGGACCACTTTGGGAACCGCTGATATACATTCTCCCTCAAGTTTGGTCAGTATAAAACGGTATTTTTAATTTTTCAAAATAGAAACAGTTGTATTTCTTATAAATATGCCGCGCTTTCAAAATTCATCGGACAGTTACTTCACTGGCTGGTCTTGGAACCAAATATGATCGCAAAAATATGTTGAAACAATTGTCGAACGGATAGTTAGTTCATAGGCAATATCAGTTATGATTCACTCAGTGATGATTTACCTAATTTTTTTCTATAGCAATAGACTGAAACCCAGGCCCATGAAATTATAATTATTTAAGGATTGACTGAAAATAGCTTCTTAGCATTCCCTTATGCGTTCATAAAAGTTAAAATATCGCAAATTTAACTGTTAAGGATATTTTCAGGTAAGTTTTGAAAAGTAATGTAACTTATGTAAAAACTTAGGGGATAATACTGAGCTTGAAGCTGAAAACTGGGGTTTACCGCTCTTCTTAAGAAAATATTTCAAAATTTGACTCTTAAAATGTGGTTTTAATTTATTTTTGCACATAGGGAATCATATGGGGACACTTGGGATGGACTATTCCTAATATGCCAAGAAATTTCAAGGAAATTCCAACTTTTAAACTATTATCCAAATGTTTTCCTTGGGGTTGAAACCTATAACCCAAAAAAGGTACCCACCTTCTGGCATATCCATTTTTATTAAAAATTTAATGTTTTTACCATCCTACTCAACTGACAATATAGGTTTCGCACATTTTAATGATTCCAGAAAGAAATTTTTGATTGCCAGTTCTAACCATTGAGATATTTCAAAATATGTTGTATTACAACTAGAGTATTTCAACTCTGGTTTAATTTATAATTATTTTATAGTCTTCGATGATGGTTTTTATACCATTGTGCACATTTATATTCATGACGGATTTGTGCAATAGAGGTAAAAGCTTGATTTTCGTTCGTCCATTTTTACATGAAATTACTATATTAATCGAAACTTTGAGGCTCATCCGGAGGCAAAAAGAGTTATTATAATCGAATAATATTTTACACATGTTAGTTTGTGACCATTTGGCATCTTTTTGTCACTGTGCCCCTTGGTAAATGTGAAAAAAATATGTTTGAACCACCCTAATGCACAGTTTATCAATAAATTCAGTTTTATTACATTGTATTTCGGAATGGAGATCATCTGAGACTTTAACATTTCGTTTGAATGGAATGAATCAATTTACTTTTCATGATTTTTTTAAGATTATTTTCCAGTTCTTTTTAACAATTAAAATAAAAGAAATCGCTTTGGATATTCTAATAAAAGTACGTGCTACCTTATGTTACCTTACCTTTGATTTACTCATCTAAAATTAAAAGTAATACAAATTAAGCTAAGCAGTAAAAAATCCTAATTTATCTAATGAAACTGTGTATATTATTTTTTATAGCTAATAGTTATGTTACGGGCAAAGTGATTAATTGGGCCTTATTAATAATGCCCAGAGTGGAGGCTGGAAAAGTGATACATTCCATTGATAAATGCTATTGAATTTATCACATTGCGCTTTTCCACTTCGGGCATTATTAGTTATGCCCGATTTATCACATTGCCCGTAACAGTTATATTACTCACAAAGTTTTTTTCTATTGATATTTTTAATATTACTTTTCATATTTTTTACTTTTTTAAAAATTTCAGTATAAATATTTTTAAGGTTTAAGTTAATTATCCTCACTTACTAAAATACCTCAAAAATGTCCAAATAAGAAAAAATAAATATCAAAAATAGTATTCACTGAAAATTGGAATATGTTCCTATTAGTTATGATCATAAGTTTTAAAATTTTCCCCATTTTCTGTAATCTACAATTTTAAAGTTTCAACCAAAGTCACAGAAACACCCCAGTACTTCACTCGCCAAGTAGTTCTTCTCATTTCTAAACAAGTCATCTCATCACTAACAAACTTACTAAACAAAAACAGGTCCCTCTAACCCACGCAACGGTCGCGATCCCACAACAACAATGGCGTCTTGCAATACACGACTAAATTCCGATCTAAGATAACATTCCCACACAAGAAGAGCGTCTTAAAATGTCGTTCTCCTGACCTTACCATTGACACAAAGGTGTTCAAAACAAGACACAGTGATCGGAACTGAGGGCGAGATTACGTGCATCTCGAAGAAATGATGGGAGAATATCAACTAGATATCTGGGATTGTATTTTTTCCCTTAGGGTGTTTATTTCTTGTCTCGGTAGGATGAAAAATTAAGTAAAACACGCAAGGTTATCTTATCTTCAGTTTAGGGGTGTCAATCATTGCTTCATTCAAGGGATTTAGGGTTTGATAGTATTTTAAAAGTTAGTTTAAATATTTTTAAATGTTCAAAACAAAATGCGTTTTTATATGTTGAGACAATATTGGGAAACAATTAAATTTCTTTTTCATAGTTAATTATCTTATTCTTAACCGTAAACAATGTGACTGACAGACATCAACCATAGAGGAGATATACAAAACAATAAGATGTTTTTGCTTTTATTTTAAAAAAATGAGTTAATTTTATTTCAGTTCATTATAAAAGGTTTTTTTACAGATACTATCGATACATTTTTCGTCAAGAATTAAAATTCGTCAATTAGCATTGTAATAGCTTCGCAATGAATAAAACTGGTGTAAAAAATAATTGAAGTTGGGATACCTTAAAATAACGTTGTATTGTAACTGTCATTTAAAATTAAAAATTGTTGTTACTTAAATTTAAATAGAAATTTAAAGGAAATACATAAAAACTGTATTGTTAAAAAAAACCTTATAACATCAGGTTCTCTCTTCATACTTTTGAAGATATATTGGGTTGTCCCATAAGTTCTGTTACTTTTTACGAAGTTTCGTGTTTGAAAATTTTTTATGAAAAACTGGTAATAGGTGGAGATTTCAAACAAAAAGGATTTTGATCTATGTATATTTATGAACATAATTTGTGATTTTGGTAGTTCTCGTGATATTATTAATTTTCAAAATGGCGGTTTGAAAAAAAGACCGCAAACGACGATTTTCGCGTAAATTTTTTCTTTTGTTTAAAAAACTAAGAAGAACGCATAATTCATGGCTAAAAAATTTTTCACTGTATATTTGAAATGTTTAGATTAAGATGTCATAGTTTCAAGATAATTCGATAAGTTTAACTTAGGAAATTTCGGTCTCAAACATAACATCTATTGCAAAAAACTTTCCTCAGTAATGTTAGTCATTTCAGAGAAATTCTCACAAAAAATCATCAAAAACATTAAAAAGCTTACAGATAGACCCAAGTATTCAAAATATGCAGTATATTAAATTATCTCTGTAATTAAGTTTAGAAAGTAGTGCTCACAATTCAAGCGCGCAATAATTTAGTTTATCCGAATTACACTCGATGAACTTATACGCTATATGCGAACAAAGCAATAATTTGCTTCATACGAAAACACTACAATAAAAACAACTCGTTGGGATTTAGAAATAAACCTATTCAACTATAATATGAAAAGATGCTTTCAATGTTTAAACTGTGTAAAAAAGCTTTATGGTTCGAAAAACATCTGCCTTTTATTTGCTTCATACCAGCTGCTTAGAAAAACAATGGGCGTGCTTTAAAAAACACGTGAAATTAGCAATAATGAAGTTTTAAAGACAAAATTTCCTACCTTAAACTTATTGAATCATCTTGAAACTATGACACCTTAATTGAAACATTTCAAATATACAGTAAAACTTTTTTAGCCATGAATTATGCGTTCTTTTTAGTTTTTTAAACAAAAGAAAAAAATTACGCGAAAATCGTCGTTTTTGGTCTTTTTTTCAAACCGCCATTTTGAAAAGAAATAATATCACGAGAACTACCAAAGTCACACGTTATGTTCATAAATATACATAGATCAAAATCCCTTTTGTTTGAAATCTCCACCTATTACCAATTTTTCATAAAAAAATTTCAAGCACGAAATTTCGTAAAAAGTAACAGAACTTATGGGACAACCCAATACTATTTCTAAGCATGAGAGAGTGGTTTTATAAATTTTACACTTCCTAATATCGTGTTTTAAGTTATGAGAAGTTTTTTGAGAAACATAACTTGTGTGACATAAATATTAATTTCCTTTTTGTAAAGTAAAAACACAATTTTTAAAGAGCATATTATACCCATTAATTTTTCACAGAGCTAAGTTTGCTCAAAATTTTGAGATAGGTGTTATAAATATTAACTCCTTTTTGGAGAGTCAGAAAAATTAAGCAGGTGCTAAGTTGATTTACCTTTCAATGCAAATATCAGCAAAAATACTTGTTGTGGAATCCTACATACATTTGCATTTAAACGAAACGCTATAATTATCACTTTTGAAACGAACAAATAATTTTTAAAACAGATGTATTGCTATCAAATCAACTAAGAACTATCAAGAAATTAAATAACATTCTACCCTTAGCTATACTTAATACTTTCTCGCTATTTTAAATTAGCTAGATTTAAGCATGGCATGATTTAAGCCACATAAAAGAAAGATTTTCAATAAATAAAAGTGATTATTTTCATTCATTGAAAAATTTCTCAAAATTAACTTCGACGTTATTAATTTCCATTAATATTTCATACATGCAATTTTCACAACAGAAAATCTATAAATAACAACCCGGAAAATGTATTTCCCTAAATATAGCCCTTCACAAAAACAGGAAATAATTGGTTATAACCGCTGAATTTATCGATAATTTTAACGACAAATCAATGAATAACGTTTTGATTGGATAAAATACAAAAAATTGAAGTTCAAAATGACTCCTCTGATTCCATTAAGTAATCAATGTTTTTTTTCAGCCCATTCATTTCCTTCATCCATGCAAGAATTCCATGTCCAACATCCTAACAGATGTTAATCCCAGTTCCCCCGAAAATGGGGCATGCCTCTCACCTTGAACTGAGAATTTCACCTTGAACTTTTCTCGGAACTTTTTCTCCAGAAGAAACCTAGGACTCCTCTCGTTAAGAAAAGTAATTCAATTAGAAAAACAGTGAGATGTGTATTACGAGGTCTGGTTTTCGGAACTGGTTCATAGGCTTTGACAACGCCCAGTTATTTATTTAACCTGGCTCGAGCAAACATACTGTAATATTATCTAAAGAACTCACATTAAGTATTTTACGTAAAGGAGAAATTATGAACTGGTGTTGTCTCTGAACTATTTCTTAAGTGTGTAATTTTTTGTACGCCCAATTAATCTTAAAATATTAATTCAGTGAATCCTATAAACATTTTTTTTAAATGCTATAGAACACTGCATTTATATATTTTAAGTGTTTTTATACCTAAAAAGATGATTGATAATTAGTGTGACTAAACATTTTAACCTTTAAGTAAAATAATACATTCCAGGTGTTTTTGTGGAATCCACTCAATTACATACACTGAAACTATTATAAGTATCAATAAAAATTAATTTATGAAAACTATAATTAAAAGTAAAATTGTACATTTTTTCTCATTCATTCTTAAAATAAAAAATATATTTTTTATAAGTACATTTATTATTTAGGTTAATATATTTTATACCGCATAAAATAGACTATATTCAATTCATGATGAGGTAAGAGAATTAAGGTAACACTAAAGTGATGACATTATTTTAAACTTTCTCTTTAAAACCATTTGCTAAAAATTTATGCATGTATAAATTATTGATATTAATAGTTAAGGGGCCTGATTATAATAGTATTATTAGCATAAATCTATGCATCATTTTTATAAAAGTTGGTGACGAAAATCTATTTGTTAAAGTATATAATTTCAAATTCTAAATATAAACTTACAAATGGAATTTTTAACAATATAGATATTTATTTTTATCATTTATGACTCCACGGTCATCTACTGATTTAGATCCAAGGCCTTTAAATTAAACCTGTTTCATTGCCAATGGTAAATAAGTTAACATTCTTGTCTATCCAGTTAGCTAGTGAAATATAGTTTATAGCTTTGGGTCTAAGTAGTGCATAAAAAATTATGAAATTAAAATAATTTATAACACGCATATAGCTCTGAAACACAAAATTTTGAAAAATTAAAAATGAAAAAGTTTGTGTATTTTTAAAGTTTATAAAATTATTCTAGTTGATAAGTCAACTTATTCCAAATGAAAAAAAAATGTTTTACTTTTTACCAGAATTTAGTCCAGACTGTTAATGACCAGAAATTGATTAAAATACACAATAATTTTGTAAAATTTTTAGAAATATTAGATTTGGAAGTAAAATTACCACAATTCTGTCTATGACAGGAATTTTTTTTAAATATTTGATTTTGTGAGATAACTCACTGAGAAATTAACTAAGGATTCCACAACGTACTAACGCAACAAAGTAGAATCCAATCCACACATAAATATCTACACTTCAGAGAAAACTATCGTAATTTACTATATGAAGAGTAAAATTACCTATGATTATCATGGATGAAAAGACAAACATCGAAATGATAGAGCATTTGCTTCACAAGGATTCAGTGAACGTTACCGGAGCTTTTACTGCTGGTTAATCTCTCCTAATTTCACCCTTCGAAACAGTTGTCAGCGCAGAAAGAGTTTAAGCTACCAGATTAGAAACGGAATCTTTGTTTTTCCGCTCCTTCCATCGTGTTTCATGCCTTGGCGATCACCGAAATCAAAACGTCCCAACGCTGTTGTGTTCCGAAAAAAACGTCACCTGAGCTAAACGCCCGATTTCCGACGGGAAAAGGTGACATAGAACACTCAGCGTCACAATAGGTTCAATTGATTTTCCGGAGCGTCCATTCGATGGTAAAAGGTTTTGGAAGAAAGTTACAGTTAACAGGGGGCAGGTTATTGCTCCATGGATGAGAGAATTCGTGTCGATTCCACGTGTCAAATGCTTGAGTTGAGATAAGACGAAAATCATACACGTGTTGTTTCAATGTTTGATGCGAAAATCGTTAAAAAGTCATTTATTTTGGAGTTCCATAGACCTATTTGAGCATAGAAATCGATGAATGGAGCAGATTTGCTTGAATAAATGGTATCCTATTTTGATACTGTGTAAATTATTTTAGAATGTTTATCTAAATAAGGAAGATTTTTTTGTTGACCTGGCATTTTTAAAAAATAATTTTAGCAAGCCTTACTTCCGGTAAACTAACCCAAACTAACCCCTGATGAGTTCAAGCTACAACAGTATCGTAAAAAAAATATTGGGTATTGAATTAGACTGTGTTAAAAGTTTTGATGGACTGATTTTTTACTTACAATTTATTTCATGCAATGTTCATCATATATTCGATTTATTAAAATAAACTATTATAATTATAAAAGTATTTCAAGTGAATATGATATGAAAAACTATCATCAAATATGAACCGTTATAAGACTCACACATCATTAGTGCAAAAAACATTCGTGGTTAATTAGGAGAATTGGAAAAAAATCCATAAAAAACATTTAAGATCAAAGGTACATTAAAATTCAAGAGACTTACACCAATCTTTGAATATGTGACACCAGGATATAAAAATGTAACGTGATAGCCAGAAATTTTAAGAAACTTAAGGAAATCATTAAAAAAATGCAATGATGTGATAAGTTTTTTTGAAACCTGTGATTATAATATATTTTTAAGCAGCTGATCAGGAGCATCTCTTTTTTTAATATCATTAATTTTCTTAACTTTTAATTACATTTTTATACTTGACTGTCTTAACCTTTTAAACGCCGCAATTCAAATTTCGAATTAAAGGTTCTGATTTTTGGCTTAAATAGCTTGTTTTATCATTAATAAAACCATTCTAGTCATTTTTTCTCGGAAAAAAAATCCTAAGTATGATTTTGAGGATGTTCCCATTTGGGAACATCGGCGTTTGGGGTGAAGTTTTTAGGGGATTTCCAGAAGGCACATATTTTACAATTAATTCAAATAAAATGCTTGAAATAGGTTTCTACTCAATAATTATGAACATTTTTATGATTGTGGACTGTTTTTTCATTTTATTATCCAATCTTGGACGATTAAGTAACATTTTTATAGATTTTCATAAGAAAAAATTGACATGTTTATTACGTTCGCGAAGCTTTTCCGTAAATTTTTCTTGCACTATGGGTAATGTTTTGGTGTAAAAAATACATAAGAGTGTTCCCGTTCTCTTCAAAGCTAAACACGTACGTTTCTGTGAGAAAAATTAGTTTTAAATACGGTTCTATAGGGATATCTAGCATAAAATTCACTAATTGCATTCAAATCTAATTAGCTTTCAAAAGTGATAATCATAATTATCTCCATTGATTCATTAAACCCGCGTTTCTCATGGAATATTCCAAACTGAACCATATATATCTTACATCCAACTTACGTTAGAAGAGTATTTTTAGGTGTACGCAATTTTCCTTATTTTCAAAATTATTCGATTTTATTCCTAAAATTTTTACGTAAAAAAAGTACTTGCACAAAAATATATACGCAAATCTTCAGAAGCACTCAAAATATGCTCTTTGCATAACCCCTATTGATAATTACTGAAAATTATTCGATTGGGGAGTTAGAAAAATATATAAGAATCTGCTATGAAGATTTGGAATTTTTTTCTCCATAAATCAGGAGAAAAAATAAAAATCACATATTTTTGAATTTAAAACATCATTCTTAACCTGTTTCAATCCTTTGAGACAAAAAAAGTTCTAAAAATTAAAGAAAATAGGAAATAACTTGAATTTTTGCATGTTATGAAAATCCCCTCAAATACTATACCCCAAACGCCGATGTTCCCATTTGGGAACATATACGTTGTTTTGGTAATTACTCCCCAAAATTAGAATGTAAAGCTATTCTGTCAAGCCAAATGGGAAGATGTATACTTAATCTACCAAAACACAGCAACATTATTTAAAACTAAATTTATTTAAAACTTTCACAAGTTGAAACTTGTGCAACTTTTGGAAGAGCCAAAAATCTCTAATTTTGATGTAAATTCTACAAAAAGGATTAAATTCCTTGTGAAAAACTTTTACATGTAAAATAACTTCATATCTTTGAGTTGCTTTCTACCAAGTATCGAATTCTTGCATGAAAAATTAAGTGGTGAAAAAATTCCTTAAAATTATGTTCCCATTTGGGAACATCGGCAGGTAAAAGGTTAATGCCTTGCTATATGTATTTACATAGGCTTGCAAATATCTTTCCCTTATTTGATGAGGTAATTATTGTAATATTTAATTTTACTTTTATTTATATTGTACGCATTGTTAAATTTCATTATGAAAACATCTATAACTGGACACTGAACATACTCTTAATTAATAAATGGAAGTCGCGTTCAAATGCCAGTTTGCCAAATCAGTAATTGAAGATCATACTATTGATGTTTCCACCTCTAAATAGCATCAGTAAAGGGATTTAAATACTTAACTTATTAGATCATGTTATATTTTTAACCTTCATTATTTTAAAAAAATTATTATAATAATATGAAACTCAGTTACCTTTTTACTCCAATGGAAATAAGCAGGGAAGCATCTCTAACTATTTGAACAAGTAAATAGTGTTAGCGTACTTCAAGTTAATTCATTATTGTGTGTATGCACTCACGAAACACTTCCTAATTTGGTAAGACATGCAAACATATAGATGTGCATTACCATGCGCCTGTCAAAAAAATTTCAATAGCTAAAGCAACGTCGGGAATATTCGGATCACCAAGGTCTCAATAGAAGTGCACGCTATGAATGTGAATCTGCTTTAAAAAAGGTGTTAGTTTCCACTTCTATGTACAGAATAGTATGAAAACTAAACTATTGTAATATATTTTAGATGACCTCCAATTTTTTATTAAATGCACTGGACAATATTTAGAACTTTTAATCCCTTTTCAAAGTGTATATTTATGTAAAACTCTCGTTTTAAAATTCGGTATTATAAATACTGTTAAACAATGGTAAAAAAACCAGGCTACTCAAAATAAATTTTTGCGATATACAGAGTGGTCCTAAATTCGTGGTACAAACGGGGTAGGGTAGGTAGAGTACATCAAGACGAACAAGAATTGGTATAGAAAGGGGGGTCGCAGTTACACCGTTAAAGAGCTAGGACCTAATGTAGTGAGAACGCGTTTCAAAAGGCCGTTTTTAGAGGACTCATGTGACGAAACAAAACATGATAAAATGAAAAAAATTATTGCATGAGGTACATTACTATCCTTACTACTTACATCATAAATTTGATAGAAATTGGACCATTTGCTAAACAGTGGAGTGAGTTTTAAAACATGCAATGTTAATCTTTTAGCCAAAGAATGGAGTTCCTTTAAATTAGTGTAATGGTATTTAGAAAAATGATGATCGGGGAAGGAATTTTCAATGATCAATGTATGATCATTGAAAATTCTTTCCCCGATCATCATTTTTCTAAATACCATTAAGGGAACTCCATTCTTTGGCTAAAAGATTAATACTGCGCGTTTTAAAATTCACCCCACGGTTAAGCAAGTGGTCCAAATTTCTATCAAATTTATGGTGTAAGTAGTATGGATACTGCTGTACCTCATACAATATTTTTTTTCATTTCATTATGTTTTTTTTTTCGTTAAACGGGCCTTGGAAAAACGTCCTTTTGTAACGCTCTCGCACTACATTAGGTCCTAGCTCTTTAACGGTGTATCTCCGCCCCCTCTTCCTATTCAAAATATGCTTGACCAGGTCTCCTCTACCTACCCTACCCAGTTTGTACCACGAATTTAGGACCACCCTGTATTTTAACAATTTGAAATTTTACAGATAGGCCTGTTTTTGTCATCGACTCTCTGAAGGTGCACAATCTCATGGATCTCATCTAATATAGCTATCGGGAAGAAGAAGCAAACAAATTTTGAAATGTTTGGTTAATAACTTGAAATAAGGTATTTAAAAAATATAAAATAGCACATTAAATTTTTTTACAAGAATGGAAATTTCAATGTATTACGGATATAACGGATAGCTTCAAAAACTTTAATTCCGTGTTTTCTTCATATTTCATGCATTTGTGTAATTGAACTTTTTGCTGAATTTCTTCTGTTTTTAGTATATTTCATACTTGCTAGGAACATTGTAAGCAGCCTAAATAAATGTTATTACTCTTAGTACTCATCATTCAGATATTACATACGAGATAAGATATACACGATAAATTTTTGAAATTAAAGGCTTGAAACAGACTTTGCATTATCCTTTATGGTTTACTAAAAAATCACTGCTTAAAACATTATAGAGCTTTGTAAGATGTAGTTATATAATAATGTAATTTTATAAAATCTTAGATTAGGAAAAAATACATTTTCTAAGCAGAAGTATTTTTGTATCTCTCTCTCATTCATAATATATTTTTATTATTATTTATACCCTTATAAAGGTTTTATAATACCAGTTATTGTATCATTTATTGGATAAGTAAGTATTAAAAATTGGTAAACCCGCTTGGAAAATACTCGGGTAAAAAACTGATACGAAGCAATTTTGCTGAAATAGATGATAATTGGGATCGTTTATGGGGCCAATAAAAAGAAAATTTTGAACGATATATGAAACCACTCTAAGAGAAATTTGGAATTCCAAAGGAAGATTAGGAATTCTTTGAGAATTAAAATCGTATAAAATAATCTTCAACCAAGTTTTCTTTTCATTATCTTCGTATCCTTTTTTAGCCAAAAAGAATTTGAGATCAAACACACAAACCGGAAAATGTATGTACCCACAATCCAATCCAATCCAAAAAGAATCTTTAAAAACTATTAGACAACAACTCAACTCAACGGGTAAAACAAAAGAAAATACATATTAGTAGAAATATTTCTTCACATAATTTGATAGATAGTCAAAAGGGCGAGGGATAATATGAGAGATGAAGAGAATAGAAGAAATGTGGGGAAAGTGGAGGATTAAGATTATAAGAAAGATGAGGATGAGATGGATAAAGATAAGCGATAAATAGTTATAATTAGAGATATATGTAGATGAGGAATGTGACGAGAATTAGAGGGATAAAATAAGAGATAAAAAGGAGGATAGAATGCAATGTGTAAATAAGTTTTGGGAATAATGAAAAGATGGAAGGCATCAAACTGTTAAAAAGAATGGTGAGAACTGTAATGAAGAATGATAATCATAACATGTATATTAAAAGGATGAAAATTCATAGGTTGAGATAGTTGACAAGCATGCGGATTATGTCTTCATACTTTCCTTACATACATTGTAGAGTAATAGAATTATGAATATAATGAAACGGATGAAAAGGCTAAGAAAGGTTAGATGGCTAGAGATAAGAGAGATAAAAATAAGAATTGCGTAATAGATAAGAGGTAAGAAGAGGATTGGAGGGATAGAGATGAAAGAGATAAAGGGGATGGATTGTGAAATGAAGAAAGTGTGAGGTACAAAGAGGATTAATACGAGAAGAAGGATGTGAAAAATGGGAATAAATAAGAGAAGGGGAATAGGAATAGTATATTTGTGTTTAAGGGCGAATTTAGTTTCACCAAATCTTTTATTTACTGAAATGATGTATAAAAATACTCTAGTAAAATAGAACTACTGTTCCTAGGTAAGTAATCTAAATTTGACAAATTATAGTATAACCACTAATTCAGCATTGCTGATGGAGTTTGATGGAGTAAGATGTGGTTTGGTTTGATTATGTTGTTTGCATTTACATGATATTATAACTTTAAATATTAATCTACCATATTTTGTAACTTTTTTACATTTACTCAAAAATTATAGCAGGTTTATTTTAGACAAAGTTTAGTAAATATAACTAGATTTATAACTATTTTAGATTTAAAAAACTTTGTTTGCAAATATTTGTGTTAGGGGCCATTCATTAATTACGTAAGGGTCCCGAGGGGAGGGAGGTTAGAAAAACCTCTACATGTATACCTTTACTTGTGGGGTCAAACCCATTCTTACGTAAGATTTTCCAAGTTAATCTAAGCAACTTCCAATTACTCAAATCAAATTACTATTGAATAGCCCCTGAAAAATTTAAAAATGCTGACGATCTCTGTATATGATCGAAGCTTTAATTTTAAAAAAATGAAGGTATATCAGATGTATCTTTTTTATAGGAGTAGCATTAACCCTTTAACGCCCAGATTATTTTTTGGGGGGGGCGAATTGAATAAAAATCATGAATCTGGTGTAGTTTGCCTTCAATATGAATATTATAAACACATTTTGTCAAAACAGTCATTAGTTTCTATAAAAAATGCTGATCTAAAAATAGATCACTGGGTGTTCGGAGGATATTTTATGTCACAGAGCTAAGTACTATTTGAACTTACAAAAAAATTCCAAAAATTCTGAAATAAATAAAAATATTAATATTTCTCTTAAAAAACGCTTATTTATTCATAAATATGTAGAAAAAATAATTAAATAGAAATAAAATTAAATAATTTACCCAAAATTAAATACACAAATAGCCAAGAACCAAGACCTTTAAATTTATATAAGTATATTATAGAAAACAAATAACATGACATAAAATTGTAACTAAATAGTAAAATTAAATGAATGAGGTTAATTTTTTGAAAATTTTGTAGATTGGTTTTACCATAAATTATATTCATGAAATAAAATGTAACTTGATCTTACATGGCAACATTCAAAATTGCTGCTTGTTTGAGCTTTTCGCCGAACCTATTCCAATAAACTACTTACTCTGTCATAACGTCAATTTCAAGGTTACAAAGGCTGGGTAGGGCGAATTTCAAAAAAAAAAAATTGAAATTCTCAATTTGAGATTTTCATAGCTTCTTGATAACATTTAATTGTATTATAATTTCCTCTATAAAACATTTCAAAACTACTTGCATTGACTTGTGTTGTATAATATAGGTTTATGTGAATAAACACCAATAATTTTATACCTAGTTGCAATACTGTGATTTATTGGTAAGGAAACATAATGGCCTACCTTTCCATTTATTCACCAGAATATATTATAGAATTTAATTAGCAATAATATATTACATTTCTTAAGAGAATCAATAGCTGACTTCATCTTGAATATTATGGGGTATTCTCAGACTCATTTTATCAGTTTTTAGTGGAAAAACTTAATGATGGTATTGTAAGCAACACACAAAAAAAGAACGCCCGAACGCCCAGTGATTTTTTTTTTTAGATCAGCGGTATTTGGACTTTATTTTTCACTAAATAAATTAATTTTGACCGATCTCTACATTATATTCCATTAGCTACATCTATTAAGATAAAATAAAACTGGAAAAGGATTCCTTAAGTGGTATATCTTTACTGTTTTCTTGAAAAACGTGAATGCAGATGAAAAAACTGCAAAGTGAAACCACAAAACGAACTTTAGTCCATTCCTATTACAAAATAAATGAAGCAAATGCAAAAAACACAAGATATTAGAACTGAGGGATGTTTTCTCTTGCCATATGTGCAGTTTCGTTACTGTTGGGCGTATTTAAGGTTATTTAAGAGACCATTTATGACACTATGTTTAGCGATCTAGAAATAGATCACTGGGCGCTAATGGGTTAAGTTAAGATAAAATATAAAATTGTTGAATCCATCTTCGTCAGAAGGCGACTGTTTAAGGGGACGCAGTACCTTTCTGGTAAAAATCTTTAAATTCATTGTTATTTTATAATTTTTTATGGTAAAATATGTAATTGCCTTAAATTAAACATAATATAAATTTGAAATTTATAAAAATTCAAATTTTATGAGTTTTTTAAAAGAAAATTTAAAATTTAAGAGGTGTTTTTGAAATGCTACTCCTCCTACAATTACTGACTTACCCTCACAAAATTTGGTGTTCCAATACATTGATCTATGTACAATAAAAATTTGCATCGGTTTAGGGTTTGTAGTATTTTAAGTACTGAAAATATTTATTTTCTTGAATCCCTTCTTGAAAAAGCACTAAAAATGCTAAAATTCACAACTCAGTAATTTTTTAAAAAACATCTACCATGGATATCCAAAAACCCATGCAAATTTTCGTTATACACACTTCCAACAATAGTCAGAAAAAAATTCAAGAGATTTGGTCCAATAGATAAAAAGCCTTAGCATTTTCAACAATGAAAAAGTGGTTCTGAGTAAAAGGACTTTGAAGTTTCCATAACCCATAGAAACCTTAATACTTTCACACATAAAATTAACTACAGCTTGGATATTTTTGAACGAAAAGTTTTGAAAATTTGTAGGATGATAGACAAATGCAACTAGATTAGTTTGGATTAAAAAAATATTTTTCTCAATTTTGTCGAAAAAGAGGTACCGCGTCCCCTTAAAACTGATTCTTTTCTAACATTTTATTATTTTGAAAAACGAAATGGAATCTTACGTAAGAACAGGGGGAGGGGTTTGAAATATTTTACGTACCCTTACATGGGGTAGGGGGTAAAAAATTGCCAAAATCATCCTTGTGTAATTAATGAATGACCCCTTACAACACTTGACAGCGTTTACATTGTGAAAAGCTAGAGTTTTAAAACTGTTTTTGTGTTATTTTCAAACACAAAGACTTGTATCAGTTAAGAATTTCTCATAAAAAACTAGTTTTTAAATCCCTTATATGAAGTATTTTAAACACAATTTCACCTTTGGTTTCTCTGCTCTACTTAACTGGTTTATATTCTTCCTTTTGAGCATTGCAGACTTATACCAGAATTATGCTCAAAATTATTTATGATTTGATAGCTTTAAAATAATGTTGTTGGATGGTCTTTTAGTTGGAGGATAAATTTTCAATTTGAAATAAAAATGAAAAATACTACCAAATCATACAAAATTTAATTTCAAAAATAAAATACATTTTATTTACACCTAAACACAATACATTGTACTATTTCATTCACATTTAAAATGCAAACAAATAAATTCCACATAAAAGGAAGAATAGTTTAACAAAAAAACTGAACAATGTCCTGGTTCAGCATTCTGGAAGCCAGCCTCACAAGAACACTTCACAAAAGTACTCTGATAATTTAAAAAAAAAGTCAAACGTAAAAACACTTCACAAAACTAAAGTCCGTTTTCTTAAAAATTCCTACGTCAGTTTCTTTCGTTAAAATTTCAGCGATCAAAATCCAACGTCACAAATGATTTCCGAGGATAAAAAATAAACAGATTTTACACACATGATGAAACATCCAGGTCCGTAAAAAGAGCTCCGCGAAAGAAGCAACACCTCCATAAAAAGCACTTCGTACGAAGCGATCTTGCTCAGCAAGAAAAAAGTTATAGATCGTTTCCAATAAAAACAAAGCACAGCTCTTTGGTTTTGTCTCCGTGGATGCGAATCAATGACTTCGATGATCCAAGTCTTCGATACTTCTCATGGCGAATCCTCGACGGCAATGAAAGCAAGCTGCACGCTCCGTCTAGTCTTCAAGGGATAAATAAACATGGTGCCGTTGTTTGTGATGAATGTATCTGGAGTGACGCTTGATCCAGCAAGCCCAGTGATGAACCGAGGAGAGGTCAAGTCGGTCCTCAGCTGATGATCTGTCGAATCCAGGGCGTAAATTTGGATATCCTCGTGCACACTCCGGGCATGTTGGCCTCGGCGCAGCCAATGCCCCAAGAGATGATTCCTGCCAGGAACCATCGGCCGTCTGATGAACGTTTGGCTTGAAGTGGTCCTCCGGAATCACCCTGGAAATATTTGATTAAAAAATATACTGATGCTATTTACACTATAGACACTTATTTATTATGTTTATAGTTCGACCCTTTGTGATAGTTGTTTAAGTGAAGTCTAATTAATTAAGTTTTAATTAAAGTGTGCCTTAAATGTGTTTGATAATGTTTTAGATTTATTACTTTTAAAAGTTCCGATTGTAAGTTTTAAATTACTCATGAAGAGTGTCGGTACTCTCAAAGTTAAGTAAAATGTTTTAACGTTATATAATTGCTTTTTGTCTGGTATCTCATGCTTTGAAAATCTCACACATTATGTTGATAAAATTTTAAATGTTTTGGGAGATGCTGCTATGAGTTTAGAGTTTACATCGCAGTTTTTGAAAAAAAATACAAGCTAAGCAAAACTACGAATAAAAAGATGTTAAATCCTTTCTTAAAGTAAAACAAACCTGAAAATTGTGTATAATTGTTTTTTATCTCTTGTCATACTTAAAAGATTCCCACATGAAGTTAAGTGAAGTTAAGTCCATCCTAATCACCCCAAATTTTCCATTGAATTCAATGGCATGTTGGTCGGTTTCGGTATGAAAGGGTTTAAGTCATTTTATTTATGATCTAAAATAAAATGTTTCATACAGTAAGTCGCATCGTCTTCTCATAGAAACCACGAAATTGAAAGTCAAATTTCTATTTGCAAATTTTTTAACACATAAAAACCTACTTGGTTGTTATTCCAATAAAACCATTTATACTACACGGATTATGACAACGTAATCTAAAGTATACTTAAAAATACAAAAGATAGTGCACATAAAAGATACATTTTACGTTGAAAAATAAGAATTAGTATTCCTAACGTGTGCGGCGGGGCAAAGACAAATGGTGGTGGCATGGAATACCTGACATGAATCTCTTCCTCCCGCTTCGTAGCCAGCGCACATGAAAATTTCCGGAATGTTCTCCTGTCGCCCGGCTGTCTTGAACATCTTCTGACACTTATCGTTGCTGATAATGGGCACCTGCACCTGCTGCAGCTTCGATGGTAAGGTGCCTCCTGAAAAGTCAACGTTCTTTAGGAGAGAATACTATACTCAGTTGCAACTTAACTTGATCCTATAGACATATGCTGAGAGCAACCAAAGAAAGTAGTTCCCCGTGCTGTGTCGGAATTTTGAGTAAAATTAAGAGATTCAATTTTAAAATATGATTAGTTTTTTTAATCGATGTATATTAAGTGTCTTTTCATCACGATTTGCATAATGGTTCAGTATTATTATTTTTTCAAGTGGCCTAACGCATAGTAGTACAACTCGCTCTCAAACTCGCCAGCCAATAAGGGCTTCTAGCAACCCAGCAGGCTTTCTGTTTACTCAGATTTTCTTCCGCGTGGCAATGACGTCAGGCTCAACTTAGGTTGCATTCGAGTATAAGTATATTACATCTGTTTTTGAGTTAAATTGAACGCAAGTTGTGTAGAATGTTGTACATCATATGGACAGCAGGTCATATTACGTTTTGAAGAATGAACATTCCAAAACAGTGAGAAAGATGTGCGTTTTTAAATGCTTAATGCCTAACATTAACAAAATGGAAGCATATTTAACAAAAGTATCGTTTCAAATATATTTTATTTTCGTTTCCGAGACTTGTTCTTTATAATCGATAGTAGGTTTTAGCTATGGTAAACATAACCGACTCGCTATTTACCTATTGTCCGTCAAAAGTAATAAATTAGTACTGTTTTATATTTTTTAAGCTGAAGCCTAAGATTATGTTATTTTATTATAATTTCAAAACGTTCTCTCAACAAGGGTGTCCAAACTCTGCTCAGTCAGATACCTTACGTGGACTTCATAATGATTGCCCAAGAACTGCGCACCTCTTCAATCTATATTTTTCGAAAAAAATTGCGACAGAAAAATGGAACGACTGGTTGATCCTGCTAATGTCAAAAAAGGTGAATGGGAAAACAAGAACATATTTAATTGCATAAGCATGTTTGTTTCCAGACTAAGATGCAAAAACTATTTACTGCGCTGCACATACATGCGCATGCAGTGGAATGAAAAATAGAGTTTTTTCAAAATTCATACACTTCCCTCAAGGGTTCTTTCTGCGCATAGTTTGCGCAGACTTGTTGAAAAAAGATGCGATGCACAGAAAAATTCGGATCCACCGAATTTTAAAGTCCTACAATTAAAAAGTGCCGTATATTTCCGCGTATCGTATACTATAGTATGTGCATTTAGAATAGGCGCTTGAAACAGAATCAAAAACGCTCAATAACGCCTAATAACGCTCATCCCACAACTTCAGTGACCGATTCGTCATTGCAAAGGAAAAATTTTTCGATGATAATTACAATAGTAACTGCTTCTAATACATTACGTCTCAGGCGCCTATTTTAAATGAACAGAGTAGAAGCCGATACCGAGAGTACGCTTTTTATTCGAAAAAATGACCAAATATTCAAAACCCACCCCCGCATTCGCTCCCATGAATCGCTAAAACCGGAGCCAGAAAAAACGGAAACAGCAACAAAATTCTTGCTTTAAGTCCCACTAGGTTGGACGGAACTCTCTTGCTAATGCCTTATAACTAGTGACAGTATAGGATCCATCTACTTAGAATTAAAAAGTAATGTGACTCGCCATTTAAAACTCTGTCTTTTAAATGAATTGGACTGGTCATAGAGCAATGGGAAACATTTCCCAAGCTTTCCTACACCACAGTTGAATCATCCAAATCATCGAGGGGTGAGTACGCTCGTCACGAATACTAAACGATTGGTTCTTGGTGATTTTATAAATGCAATGCCAAATTAAGAACATCCTATATGATACTCGCCTTCACTGAGCCTGCCCCATCCTGTGACGGTGGCGTTGAGGCCCACGAAGTTGTCGTCGCGGTCGGGGAGGCAGATGGGCTTGACGTGGGGCTGAAGTTGCAGGGGCGCGTCTAGCTTGACCAGCGCCAGGTCGTGCTCGTACGTGAAGAAGTTGTAGCGAGGGTGCACCACCTTCTTCTCTACCCCGCGTTCTTGGAAGGGCGCGGGTTCGGCCACCGTAGAGAAGTCGAACTCCCCCACGCGGATGCGAATCTGCGACTTCAGCAGGCTGAAAGATACAGATGATATAATTATGCTTTTATAAAAAAATGTAACTGCTTTTTACTTGGACAAAGAATTTTAAGTTCGTTTATTATAACTGAAATAACAATTTAATTAACGGTAATTCCAAGTCCCACCAACTTTAAAATTTCATAGAATAACACCATCCTTACGAATATACTAACGATACTTTGCAGGACCACTCTTTTAGGTTTACTCTTCCTAATGATGAGTATTTTAACGGGAAATATATATATATTTAATACTGAAGTTGGGATTTCGGTTACCATCTTGATCGGATACCCATGGTTGACATGTTTCTTCCCTCAAAAGTATTTAAAGTCAAAAGGAAAGTGTATTATTTAAGACTTAAACTTGCGATAAAAATCCTTTGTTTTTTTGTATTGTGACTATAGTATCAATTTAATTAATTAGCTTTAGTGGATTAAATTTCCCAAAGATGAGTATTTTATTACACATTATTTACAATTTAGCTACTCAAAAAAATATTTGCACTAACAAAATTACAAAAAATCTTAGTGCAGTAGATAAAGGGTTAATCTATGGAGTAAATCCATCTTTTTAAAACATTTATTTTTTCTAATCCATCCATTTTTGTAACAGTACTTATAGAACCAACCAATAGTCCAATTTATTAAAATGAAAAACTTTTTACTCAAACTTAATAAAGCCATATATTTTTATCCGAGTTGTGGTTTTTTTATTAACGCTTACGCGTGAAACTATCCTTTATGTTAAATATAACTGATGGATATGGGAACTAGTGGGAATATTATAGGTTTAAACGAAAATGTTTAAAAAATAATCCTTTAGAACATTTTGAAAGTTTTATTACTAGAAAGTATGCATCTAAATCGAAAGGTTTTTTAAATTCTAACCTATCCCTATCATACCGCAGAAGTAGTCAACAGTTTTAACCATTTCATCTCAAGCTAGCTGGAATGATTTTTGTTTTGCATAGAGAAATACTAATTATTTTCACTTACTCATCGACGCAATGGGCAGCCGTGGCGATCCAGTTGGCATTCAGAATGGCTCCCCCACAACGGTGGGTGCTGGCGAAACCAAAGAAGGACGAACGACGAACGGAAACCTAATATGCATGATTAAAACAAAGTTAAAACTAAATATTAAAAAAAGTTCTTTCATTGTTTTGAAAGACACGAGTTCTTTGGAGAAACTCCCGAGACATTTTTAGAGATTACTGAAATAACTTGTTTTATTGTAAGTTTATATTTATTTTTTTTATACAAAAAGGTTCTTTTTGATTAGCCATTTGATCTTAATAGCTAAATTTTTCAGACGTGGTGGAAAGGTTATTGGTCTTATTATTTTCATCACAATGAAAAGGAAGTTTCGATGAAAAATAGGGAAGGGAAAGTTATAAAAGACTCAGGGGAAGTATTAAATGCATATTTAAATACGCAAATATATCGCGCTTATACAATAAGTGACATGATTTTACTCGACATTTCCGCTGATAGGAAATACCTGTCATACGAGACCCAAATACTTTTTTAATGTAAATTTGGTGCCCTAATATTAATTTAGTTTTTTTATTTATTTCACCCCAAGATTTATGAATGTATACGAATGATTTCAAAAGGAACTGCGTAAATTGTAATTTTTAACTTACCTTAAAATATGTTTGATTACATCGGTAAACTTTTTTATAGTAATTAATATTTTTGCTATAGTTAAAATGAAATATTCGATCCTGTTATAACAATACTTATTCCATAAGAAAATTTAAATTTTTAACTTTCCTGGTGATTGCTCTTTGACTACTTATAAAATTTTTAAAGTAAATAAAATATGCACTTAAAATACGAGAGACCGGGGTAAATTGACACGCGGGGCTAGTTGGCCTTCCGGCTTTTATTTCTTCAACAGGAGGTAGATAGAATGCATAAAAATACAATCACAAAAATTCCAATCCATTTTGAAGCTTTACAAAGGAAAGACCCCTTTAAACGAGTTTTAAAATTATACACCGACGTATATTTTTAGCCCAAAGCTTAACCTACCCACTGCACGAAACACATTATCAAGAAAAAGAGTTAAACATAAACAATACACCAACTAATACCAGTCTCTCCTAATATTTGATTAAAACTCATTTATAATTAGTTGATATTTAAAATAAATAAGACTAATCGATGGATAAAATATTTTCAACCAGAGGTTAGACTATAAATATTGTATGAAAAAAAGATTCTATGTAAGAATAGTTAATAAAAGATTCCATACATCACAGTAAAACTGAGACAAAGATTTCAATTTTTATGGTTTTACCTGCCAGGGCCATTCACCAAAGGAAGAGTGGGTCCCGCCCACCACTTTACTCTTTGGAAAGAGACCAGGAATGCCGCACTCTGTAAAAGAAATTATTGTACAGAAATTTAATTATGTTTCAAACATAACATTTGAGTTGTTATTTAAATAAAATATACAATGGTTACACTAGGCAGCCCTTAAATATCTTTGAAGATGAAGCGAATGCTTTTAATGCTGATTTCAGTAAATTATGTTTGTTTTTGACATTAAGAAAATGATTAAGTTGCTTTCCGTGTTTTACAAAGCGCATTAATAACGCAAGAATGAGTGTCTTAATATTTAAATTTTTAGAATTCCATTAAGGGCAGGGAAATAACTGATAATATTAAAAGGATGCATTAAATTTCATTTTTATTGTGTTTTAAAACTAAAATATAATCCTAGTAATTGTGGAGATATTAATATTCTTATTTCTGAATTGCATTTTTACTGATTAATTTGCAATTATAAAATATTAGCATGCTCAATAATCATTATTAAATATTTTTACAGTAGATAATACGTACAAAACAAGAAATAGCGGAAATTTCAGTTTCTAACTGCAAAACAAAAGAAAACTAATATGGCCTTATTCTCTGCCTAACTGTTAACAAGCAGACAAATATTATTTCCGCTAATCAGGAGTTTGAGTAAAGCTCATTTTTTCTTTGACTGAGATGATTAAGTGATGATCAGGTTGCAGAGAATAACATAAATATAAGTAATTTTGAAATTTGGTAAATAACCAAAAATAATTATGGCCAAGGACATATTAACTCTGAAAAAGCATTAAAATTTATTTAAAATTAATGTGGATGAATGAAAATTATTCTTTATATCGATAATAAAAAATTCGTTTCATTCCGATCAAAGTTGTTCAGATTTCTTTAAAAATATTATCGGCTTTTAAATCCATTTGATTAGTAAATTTAATGATTTAGTTTTAAAAAACATTAAAAAAGCTGTTAAAGCTAAAATTAAGAACCCAAAAGTCCTCTAGACATAAAAAGTAAAATCCCCTAAACAAATAACACTCAAACCTGTTTTTGTGCGGTCTTTTTCGTGTGATTTTTTTATTTGTGCGATTTTTTGTGCTGTTTATTAAAATTTCAATTGGGATATAGAACAAATATCCTGAATATCTGGCTCTACCGAGACATATATAAGCGTCTATACACTAGTGAAACAACAGTCGTCCCAAAACTGATCACCAACTATGGTAACTGAAAATACAGTCCTTATAGACGGAGGGATTTTCGCTACGGTCTTAGTGAAACTTTTTTATGCGGTCCCTATTCACCGCATAAAAAGTAATTTTTAATTGTATTGCGAAAACACTATTTTATTGTTACTAAAAGTTGTGTGGTATTTTTTTTTTGCGTTTTCTTTTATGCAATCCCTATCCACCACACAAAGGAAAAGGTTTGAGTGTACTTCCTTAAAAGCGCTCATGCCAATGCAAACAAACAATCTTAAAGAACACTAATATGAATCCCTAACACACACGATAACTTAAAAGGGCTATGCGAGCACAAGTTTACAATTAGATACATTGAAATTTAACTGTTATAGTGCAGGTAGTATTAGAGAAAAGTGCAGTAGTGCAGGTAATATTACCGGTGAAATTACCCGAAAAGTCCCCTTGAGGTGGCTTCTTCGTGGTCGACGCCAACACCTGCGCAGTGGTCGGAGCTGACTCCTGTGCCACCAACGTGACCACCGGCCTCGTGCTTCCCACCACCACTGTGGTCGGCCTCATGGTGGTCGTCGACTTCGCCGTGGTCGGTGACACCTTGGTGGTGGTCGTGGTACTAGTAGTACTAATCACAGTGGTAGAAGTCGATGTGGTCGTGCGATTAGGCGGTTTGACGAAGGCAGGGGGTGGTTTGGAGTGTGTTGAGCTGCTGTTTCCGGGGGAGGATGACCCGGGGATGAGGTTCTCTTCTTCTGGGGGTAGGGCGCAGCAAGAGCCTACAAGGAAGCGGTCGACGCAGGGCCCCAGTTGCACCCCTTCTTGCTTGATGCATTGCCAGACGAACATGCAGGTGCCGCGTTGGCCCAGCGCGTTTGTGCAGGATTCTGGCCGGATTTTTATCGTTGAGGCTGAAATGGAGAGCAGTTTTTTAATTCAAGAGTTCATGTGTATGTTGTTAAAAAGTTGAAGTACACCCCATACAAGTAATGACAGTCTTTTATAAATATGAAATAAATTATTTAGCCTTTATGGCATCAGTATAGCCATATCCATAAATCTAAAAATATACAATATAAAACATATGAATATTAGCATATGAATATTAACATATGAATTTATGCTTAAACATATGAATTTAGTTTTAGTTTCTTTAAAATCCATGCCGGCCAGATGGCACTACTAAACGCGGTTTTCGCTTAAAAGCTTCAGCGACTGTATTATTTCATTTTAAATTTTTAAAAACCCGAGTTTCAATTCTTTAAACCTGATAATCCCTAATGCCATAAATGAAATTATAATAAAATTACTAATGCAATTACGCCTGGAATTCAAGTTACAATAGCGATATTTACAATTGATTATTACATGCTGGGGTTTTGAAAGTAATGAAATTATAAACTTTTTAATAAGATTATAAACGTTTTCATCCAATTACATAATAAAATACACATTTTTATCTTTACCCACAGTTAGATTCTACATATAAAAAGCAAAATGTTAGGCAGTTTTTGTAAAAACATAAAGTATCATAAATGTGATCAAGCCATAGAGATGTGGCAAGATGCGATCCATAGAAATATTTGGATACCGATCCGATGGTCAATACAGGGACCATGTATTGTGTTTTATCCAGAAAAATATCCAGATAATCTCAAAATATATTGGCTGATTTTATGGGTTAAATACAGAAATAAAATCTTATATAATTCAAATATATTTAAATGTTTTTATCCGTTAATAAATTAATAAATTTTTTCTTCAGTAAATAGTAACAAAATTTTTAAGAAAATTATTTATTGTAGGAAGTTATTTAGCCTTTGACAGATGGCAGCACCACTTGATTTGATTGTGAATAAGTTCTTTATTAGATTTGTAGATGGCAGCACCACAAATAAAGGAGGAAAATAAGAGACTTACCACTCCTCCCTAGCGTCAAGAGGATGAAGAGAGTGTAATATATTAAAGTCCATGCCACAAGTCTTTTTTGATAATTCATTGTAAGAAAACGGACAATCCTGAAAAGAAAATATATCAGAAATTACAGCTAAAAAGATGTCAGGTTGCGATTTCTTATTTTATTTTTAAGAGAAAATATTTTATAAGTTAATATCGGAATTATAAATTAACGAGTTAATAAGGAAACAGTGGAGACTAAATTATATATAAGTAATTTAAAATAATTTAATAATTTCTATAAATATTTTGAGACTATAAATTATGTTTTAAGTATTAACTATTAATTAACCTACTTTTACTCTTTCTCCAAGCTAGATTTTTCATTTAAGAGGACTTTGGAGATTTTAATTTAAATGTTTTACAATATTTTTACATGTGTATTTTTTTAAGCATTTTGCTAAATGAACTTCAACTCTACTTCTTTAAAACGCATTTTATCTTAATGGATAGAAATTTTCTTAAAAGGGACTTTACCACCTGAATTTTAAAGAAAAGGATAAAATTTCACCACTTCTATTTCAAAACAACTTTTTCACCAATAAAGCATTTTCTACCAAAAATTAAGTCCAATCCTTAGCATATTTTTATAACTAACCTTTCGTTTGATTTCTATTTGCAATCACCCTTTTTCTAGTCTGGTGCTCTTAAAAAAATTGAATGATATCAAAACGTGCGTAACATCATTAAAAACTGGAGAATCGGACGCACTCGCTCTCTAAATTCAGAGACCGTGAACCCAAAAACAAGCAGATCCCACACGCATCGCAGGAAAGGGAAATCTATTTGAGTTCAATATCAAATAAAAAGAATTATTATCGGCCTCAATCGTTCAGAAAAGACCTTCAAAAAAGACGAAATTTCTTCTACGGTGTCCATTAATATTTTACATCCTTGAGGAGTTTTAACATTTTTTTATCATTGGATGGGTAGATTAAGTTAATTGACATTATGCGAAATATGATCTGCTATGCCTGGGGAATAGTTGTAATGGAACGAAAATTAGATTTTTATGTTTAGACCCTTATTATTTTTATTTTGAAGGTAGGAAATCCCATTTTTGGGTATATAGAAATAAAACTACAAACAATTTCAGTTGTAAGTTTTCAATTTCTGTTAAATATTTCTTCCTATGATTTTTAGTTGAACTTTGGTAAAATTCTAAGATTTAATTGCATAATTAGGTACCATTTACGGAGACAGAATTCAATATTTTTGTAAAATGTTTTCGCACCTATGCTTTTTTAAAACAAAATATACCAACTTTATTTCTACTCCTACCTGATTTTTTAAAATTAAAAGTCACTTAATATTATACGGAGATGTAAAAAATTTTAATTCCGGGGCCTTAAAAGTCAATATAGCAAAACACATCAAACTTCGAATATCGGGATTTTGATGTTCCATTAAATCCTCCATATGTGGCCATCGATAATGGGATGTAATAGATTTTTATTCAGTTCCCTTAACAATTTGAAAAAAAAAACTATAATAAATTGATCATTTTAAAACTACTATGTGTGAAATAATTTTACAAAAATATTGAATACTTTTCTGAAAATGGTACCTAATTTCAATTAAAATCTTAAAATTTTACAAATGTTCAAATAAAAATCAAACAAAGAAATATTTCACAGAAATGAAAATTTTAATTTGTTTAGTAGTATTATTTCTATTTATACAAAAAAGTGAATTCCTACCTTTAAATTAAAAAATTATGGTCCTACCCTAAAAAAAATAATTTTCTTCTTTGATCATGTCCTTATATCCTTAACTTAATTGGTTAATTTTACAAACTAGTAGCTGGATACCAAGTGGATCAAACAGTCATAAGGATTTTGTTAGATGAAAATTTAAAATATACCTATACAAATTACTTCAGAATTAAATTACCAAACCTCAGAAAATATAATTTTACCATAGTTACGAGCGGTCTATGAAAGTCACCTTTACTAAAAGGATTTTATTTTTAAAAGTAGTTAAGGTACCGCCTACGTTGAAAACGTCAATTTCAACCAATATTAGTTATTTCTGTTTTTCCCTCTCTATTTAAGTACAGCTTATTAGCTTTCTAAAACTGTTTTTCTTTTGATTCTACGGCTACTAGAATTGAAGTTGCGGTCATTGCCAATGTGTCAATTTGTCAATGTCAGGTTGCAATTCCAAACTTTAAACTCATTTTTCTCAGAACAGCTTTTTCAATACATGTAGTTACGGTGTGCATGATATTTTAAAATCTATTGCTTGTATGGTAGTGAAATTCGGTGTGAATTTTTTATAGTATATTCTAGTCTAGGGAATGTCATAGGATAATTTTATTTAGATTATTCTAAGCGAGTCTATTTGCTTTTTAATTTGTAAAATAGAAAAAAAAACGATGTAAAATTATGAATTTTTAAGAAAAAGTCTATAAAACTTCTAAGTAAATTCACTTACCTTAAAAATCTTACGACATTCTCTAGATAATTGAATTTAAATTCAATTGCAAGTTAAAAATATTCAAACTTAATCAGATTTTTAATTATAAGATTTGTCGGAAACTTAAAATTTGCATAATTTTTTAATGTTATTTTGAATTAATTTACATATAAAAAAATTTTTTTGTGGTTTTAAAGGCTTAAATAGTTGGTTTCCAACATAAATGGAATCAAAAATGTAATAAACCAGAACATTTTGTTTTTTAAAAAAAAGCTGTCGAACGTAGGCGATACCACGGCGGGACAAAAATTTTGATGAAAAATTATGAAAAATTTTTTTGTGTTGTTTTTAATGAGTTGTACAAAATATTACTTTTGATGCCGTTTTATTGATTATTTCATGATTTTCTATTTAAAGTGTATCTAGTTGTTTGGTAAGTAATTTAAATGAATGGGACAATTAAGTTTAAAAATATTTTAAAGTCATGATATAATTTAAGCAAAGTCACCACAGCGATAGCTGGCATTTCAAAAGTAATTATTATTTAATAAAATAAGAAATTAGAATAAAGTGCTTTTTACAAATAAAATAATTTGTGAGTGAAATATTTAAAGGAAATTTAAAGATGGGTTGTTGTGGTAAAACATTTTTTTCAAGGAACCCGATTTGATGAAATCACTCGATCGGCCTGGTCAGATTCAAAGCAACAACTGATTTTCATAGTTTCCTTCAAGAGGTTAGTACAAAGGGTTATATTTTTATAAAAGAAAAAGTGAAAAGAAAAAATTTTACTAGATATTATCAAATTCATGCAATAGTAATTTTCGTTCAGCTAGATATAATCTAATGAGGAAACCAAACGAATGAGTAAAGAAAATAGACTTAATATACAATGCAAAAAACTAAATTTCTACTGAGAATTAAAATTCTATAGAATTGGAAATCCAGTGAAATGACTTCCTGGCGGAAGTGAAGGTCTATTTCTCAGTAATCAGAGTAACCAGCGTTTTAGTAGGATACCACTGATTTTTTTTACCAGACAGTGGTATTATCAGACTGGTTAGTGGGATTTTGAGGAAGATTTTTAGCATCTTTTTTGGTTATCTTAATTGTCCACCTATTGTTAATATTTCAATTACTGGTGTTTAGTAATCATAATCATCACTGAAAGCTTACACAATTTGTAAAAGTATTGATTTGAAATCTGGATAAGGGATTGAGTTAAGCTTTATAATACTAGTTTCTGAATAAAAAATTTAAAAAACACGATATAAATATTTAAAATCTTATCTTGATCGTATTGTTAAACACCCGCCTTTTTTGTTCTCATATTGTTATCACTGTTAAAATATTAAGGCTTCCAACAGACGATCAACTTTTGGTTGTAAACCTGGTTGTCAACCTATGATGTTTTCAACCTAGTTGCCCGTATGTAGAGAAGTTGATGGTTGAGTTTCAGGTTGACGATTTGGTTGTCAACTACAAATAAATTCTTGGTGGGCAGAACTTAATTTGAACATGTTAAGAAAAAAAATTATACTTAAAGTGCACAAAAACATTAATTTGATCATTATAAGGATACATTTCCGATTTTGCTGTCTACCAACCCGATGGTTGACAACCAAGTTGATCATCTGTGGAAGCCTTTAGAAACCTTCCTGCTATTGATCCCATTCAAATCACCAAGCTGTTATGGTTGTTAAAGATTAGAAATATCGCCACAAAATCATAAAACCGATTAAATTACACAACTATAAAGATAGCATAAGGGCTGACGAAAATGGGATCAAGATCGTTGTGTGTTAAATGCAGTCAAAGTTTATCTACATTAATGAAAAGATAAAATATAATCAATTCCATCAGATTGGTTCCTGAACAAAATTCAACAATATACCCAAGAACAAAGAAGTTTAGTCCAGTCATGAGTTCATAAACTTTCTAATACTTTTCTTTTCCCATTCAGAAACCGAATGAGGCCCTCCTTACCTTCAAGTAAATCGCAGGATTGTCCCCCACACACAGTACAGCTACTCCAAAATATAAATGCATTTATTTATTTCGGAAGATAACCCATCCAAAACTACTGTTACTCTCATCGGAATCCCGTCACCTCTCGAATTCCTCCCAAGATCCAACCACTTTCTCGGTACTTTATTCTCATATCCAGACAAAAAAACTTCTCTCTTGCGAAAAGGCTCAAAGTACCGTTAAGTAGGTTGTGCATCAAGGTGTACAAAAGGCACACACGCGAACGGTTTCGCCTTCAGTGGCGTGGGAGGGTCGGCCTCTTTCGGGTGGTCACGGAACGACTCGGCCGGCACGAAAAGAAGGGTCTTTTTCGGAATGAAGGAGAGTTTTCACAAGGGTTTTTTATAGATTAGGTTGGTGGTTGGGAGCGCAGTGGCCTGTTGGAGGGAAGCTTGAGAGGTTTGGTTTTGTTAATGGGAATTTGGGGTTTATTCGTCACTTTAATATTAATCATTTACTATATCCGTTCGGCAAACTTCGGGAATCCCGATGTTCGGATCGTTGGAGATGCTCATTCGATTGGTTCTTATCTTTCTAGCTCAATGACGTCAGCGCTTACAAACCAATCAATTGATCTTCTCCAATCGCGATTGCCGTATTTTGCCGAATGGAGATTGTAGTGTTTGATTGGTTTAGGACAGTGGTTCTTAAAGTAGGTGCGTGAGGATATCACGATAATAGGATTTAGATAAGTGTTTTTAAATAAAAGTAAATAAAACTGTTTAAGTTGAAAAGGATTTTATTACATTTGTTATTAATATATAGACAGAGATAGAGTTTAATACATTACTTAAAAATGAACAGAAGATATAATAGCGAGCAAGTAAATTTCCAATGCGGTGTCAATCTTTAGCCTACGATACCATTAACTATGTACTACAGAATCTCACTAGTGCTAAAAAAGTACAAATTGCACAGACCATTTTTAATCTTCAACCAGTTCATATTAGAACAAAAGTATTTTATAGATTCTGTGCTATTAGGAAAGTGGTACCAGTTTTTCTTTCTTTCTTGATAAAAAATGATGGGGGAAAAGGTATAAAACCATTTTTATGCTGTATGCTTTGTCTATGGTTCTATGGTATATTGGAAACAGTTAGCTAAAATAATGTTTAGGACGAAGCTATAAAATAGCTATTACAAGGCAACAAAAATGTCTTTCATACAAAAAAGGTACTCCTCCTATCACGATTTTCCTAAAAAAACGAACAAACCATTTCTATCGGTTTAATCAACTTCTGGAATATCTTCTCTAGGATTACTAGTTGACACATCTCATTTAAAATCTTAAATAAAAGTAAATAATATATCGAAATAGTAATTTGAATTTTCTGATAACCGTTTATTATTCAATAAATATAAACTTATGTTTATTATCTTAAATTTCTTTGTAAATTTAGGATGTTTTGAAATAAAATTTATCAGTGAGGCAAGACGTCACCTTAAGATGGAGAAATTAATGGGAGAAGCAGACATTCCGGAAGTTGATTGGGCTTGTTTGTTTTCTTAGGAAAATCGTGAATAATACTGGCATTATCTTATCTTTGTTTTTTATTATCAACATAATTATATATATGACCTAAAGGTGTGTTGCCTCTACATTTCATACTTCCTCTCTGCCCCTTCCCTAAAATAGAAGCATTTTAAAAACATAAAACCTTTTTTTCAAAGTTGAGTTTTCTGTTTTAGGATCTTCCTTTTTCAGTACATTTTTCTCCTGGAAACAGGACACATCTCGGTAATCCGCAAAGTTTTTCTTTCAGTAAACCTCTGATCTTCTCAAATATCAAGAACGGACACGGAACGCAACAAAAGTTCAAGCATTCTTACACGATTTTCCGAACCTGATAAGGACAGGTTGTAGCTGTTAAGCTCTAATTTCAGACTTTTCATTGATGTGAAAGGCAAAAAAACTGTCTTCCGAAAGATAACATCTCTTACCTACTTGCTGACCTCACCCAACACTCCGGATCAAATTACCTGAAGAAAAAGCAAGGAATACCTCTTAAATAGACTTTTGTAACGAAACAATAATAAAATTGTTATTTTTATGTTAGCAAGATATCGAGTTCTGTTATTGAAAAATTCCGATTGTGTACTTTTTTACTGAATGTGTTATGCATGGTATTTTAAGTGATCCTCTGCGGTTGATTCCAATTTTGATGACAGTTATTAAGATTGGGTAGTTTAACTCAACATATCAAAAATGACTTGAACAAGAGATGGAGAATTTTAAAGGCCGTAGGTTATTTTATTCTTTTAAATTATTTATCCACTGCACTCAAAAGAGAACATGTAATATATATCTACAATAGAGTAAAAATTGCCCCGTTAAAAAGACGAATGGCAAAGCTTTAACAAAATATAATATATTATAATTATCTTATCCAGTATAGGAGAGTAGGGCTATTTCGCGCATGTGGCACATTCGGACAGACGGCATTTCCCCTTGTAATTATTAATTTAAAAATCTGAAAAAAATACCAGTAGATGGAAGCATGACTACCACCTCCTGCATGAATTTTCAAAGCCCTTGGCCATTTTGTTGTATACGTACTAGAAATTTGCTAGCGTTAGGAGCAGCAAAGTAAATTTTCTTGTCATTTTGTTGGCTTAAAATATCAATCAAAAATAACTCTCAAGTGAACATTCAGCATTTTATACAGTGGAGACACTACTAGATACTACTAGACACTACTACTAAGTTTCTAGAAATATTTTATTTCCCTGCTTTAATTACAAATATCTTGTTGGGAAGTGGTGAGCTTGAACTGGTAGATGGGGCACATTCGTACACCAAAAGATGGGGCAGATTCAGACAGTGCGAATGTGCCTCATCTTTCCCATTTTTTATTATGAAAGTGATTTATATGTTTATAAGTGCAAAATATTAGTAACTTGAAGTTAAATTGTTTTTTATTGTAATTGCTTCAAAATTTGGTGATAATAGAAAATAACATCTTAAAGAAAGCTTCAGTTTTAAGGCGACTGCCTACGTTGGGAGAAGGTTTTTAAAAAACATTGTATGTAACTTGTTTACATATTTTTTCTTAACCAATGTAGTTTAAATAACTAATATATGTAAAAACTACCCAAATTTTATAAAAAATATTTTTAAAAATAACAATTTATACTAAAATTTGGCGGAAATTTAAAATTACGCCAACACCTCTATAGGTAAATATATAAAAGTTTTTTTGAAAATTCTTGAAATCACATGTTCCTTAGATAAATACCTGTGCACTGACCTAAAAGCTAAGCAAAATTTTGAAAAGTAAAGGAGATATGCTATTTATCGTAAAATTTTTTAAAAAATATCTAAAAAAAAGGGGGGGAAATGGCGTTAAATAGCATAGCTTCTTTAATTTTCAAAATTTTGCTTAGCTTTTAGGTCAATGCACAGATTTATCTAAGGAACATGTGATTTCAAGAATTTTCAAAAAAACTTTAATATATTTACCTATAGAGGTGTTGGCGTAACTTTAAATTTCCGCCAAATTTTAGTATAAATTGTTATTTTAAAAAAAATATTTTTTTATAAAATTTGGGTAATTTTTACATATATTAGTTATTTAAACTACATTGGTTAAGAAAAAATATGTAAACAAGTTACATATAATGTTTTTTAAAAACCTTCTCCCAACGTAGGCAGTCGCCTTAAGGAATTTAGACCCATATTTAAACATTGAAGAAACAAATGTCCCTGATAATTGTTTATTACCAATTGACTTGGACTTAGGTGATTTTATTCTAGTAGAATTCGCTACTAAAAAGAAAATTTTGTTTCGTTGGTCAAATAGAAAATTTGGAATTGAATGGTGCTTATTTAAAATTAATGATGAAAAACTTTAAAAGTAATGACAAAATTTTTATTTCCCCAGTAAGTAATGATTCAACATTCATACAGAAAGATAATATCGTATTACAAGTTTATTAATCGTCAGTTTCAGGTGTTAATAAGCGAGCTGTTGGTTCAATTTTCTTTTCGAATAAAACCTGACAATTAAAATATTGGTTAAACTTTTCTAACCAATTATGTGAAGTATGTCAATGTGCAATATACTCTTCATTACCCCAATTGTTTTCCTCATCAAAAACTTAGATGTTCAATATTTTCTGAAGCCGTTTTCTTTTTGTAAAAAAATCTTCAATTTAGAGGGAAAATATGTAAAAGTGCCAGATATTTCGTTTAATTATCCTTACTTTAAAGTGTCATAAACTTTTTTATTTCGTAAAAATAATTATTGTAATGTTTTGCATGTGTACGTGCCCACACGTGTGCAAAACTGCCCCACCCATGGGGCACATTCGCACGAAATTTCTCGTATTTTAGATTGATGATATAGGTTAGAAATTCTAGATGAATGCAACCAATTATCGTTCTGAAATATCGGGAAAGGTCTTAACTTTCAAACTTTCTCTCATTTGAATCCACGTTTGTTTCAATATATCATCTAGATCCAGAGAAATATGCCGAAATGCACTTTTTGTGCGAATGTGTCCCACTCTCCCCTATAAATTAATAACACGTTTAATCCAATCGACATTACATTTTTTAAATTGGAATTTGTTTTAATTTCCTTCTCATCTTTACAATTAACCTTAATCTTTTAAGCATCCAGCTACCCAATCTCTTCTTTACTCCACACAATCCATCTTTAAAGATTTTCGGATATTCTTGTGACCCAATGAACTTTAACATCCTCTAACGAACAGCTGTGTTTGAAAACTGGTAAGGCAATTTTCCTCTTTTTGTTCACAATGTTTAAACTAAGGATTAACCTCAAAGGTAGAGAGCTCGTTTGCGGGTACCGTTACGCATGTAAAAACGCTCTTTAAAATACAAAAACCTGCATTCATTTGTGTGCTAAAACAATTTAAAACGGCTCAATTTCGTGAATCATACTTTTAATCATAATCCTACTGAACAAAGGATCTTCAATAAAAACCCTAATTTGAATAAATTAATGGTAAGGATACATCAAATATACTGGAAAAGACAGAAAATTTTGCCGTGGCTTCTGGAGGAAGATGGAGGGCGGGCTTCTTAAGGAGGCGGAAAATGGAAAATGGAGGCCGCGGCTTCTAATACAGATATGTTAATCTCGAGAAAAACATCTGAGGAGGAATTATGGAAACATCTTATTTTTTTCTGAAGTTGAGGGGAAAAACAAGTTTAGAAAAAGGTAAGGAATTCGATTTGCTAAGTTGAGATTTTTTAAAATTATGGACTATTTTTGGTAAATGGAAATCTTTGTAAATATATGAAGAATACCACTCCACTTTTAATCCGATTAACTTGATTCAAAACCGTATTTCCATAATCCAAAGTGAGATTAAGAAAATAAAGTATTAACAGTATTTAAGTATTAATGTTAAACACTTAAATAATATTAAGCATTGCCCTAGAAATAGAAACATGTTTATTATATAATACAATCAAATAAAATAGACACACGGCCGTATACTGAGCTACCTGACCAGCTGTTAAACAGCAATCAAAGAAGAATTCCACCAATCGGGAGTCAACGATCACTTCTTTGATTGGTAGTTACCCGCTGGTCATATTGCGCACAATACGGCCGATAGTGTTTTAAAAAATTACTAGAGTTATTAAGATAATGATTGAAATTTATGTGACAATACAAGAGGCTTGTTCTATACTTGACTCCAATATATTCAGATAAATGTAACTGATGGGGGGAAATACATAGAGTACAGGGGCAGTAGGTAAATATAAGTTTTTTTGTTTGCAATTTCATGTGATTTTATTTGTAGTTGCTTTATCATTTGGTAAATTGTAAGAAATTTAGATTGGAAAATATTTTAAAAGAAACCTCTATGTTTATTACGGTGGGTCAAAAATATTTTTTTTTACATTTTCCCAGGGGCAGTGACAAAGGTGCCAAATGGTCTCAAACTAACTTGTGTGAAATATTATTCCATTAAGATAACCCTTTTTGCCTCCGACTTGACGTCAAAGTTTCGATTAATATAGTAATTTCATGTAAAAATGGACAAACGAAATTCGGGCTTTTATATCTATTGGACGAATCTGTCATGAATTTAAACGTGCAAAATGGTATAAAAATCCTCATTAATGACTATAAAATAATTAAAAAGGAAACCTGATTTGAAATACTCGAGTTGTAATACCACATATTTTGCAGTATCTCAATGATTAGTTGGCAATCCAAGATTTCTTTCTGGAATCATAAAAATGTGCAAAATCTTTATTCCCAGTCGAGTAGGATGGTAAAAACATTAAATTTAACGAAAATGGATATGTCAGAGGGTGGGTACCTTTTGTAGGTTATAAGATTTCAACCCCCGGAGGATATTTGGATAAAATTTAAATTTTGAGGTTTTCTTTGAAATTTTAGTGGTATATTAGGGATAGTCCATCCCAAGTGTCCCCATAGGAGTTCTTAATGTTAAAAAAATAAATTAACATATTTTAAGAGTCAAATTTCGAAATATTTTTTAAGAGCGGTAGATCAGCGTATTCAACTCAAAGCTCAGTACTATCCTCAAAATTTTTAAATTAGCTACATTAATTTTTAGAACTTACTTGTGTTTATTTTAAAAAGTTAAATTTGCTATATTTAAACTTTTATGAACGCATAAGTGCATGCTTAGAAGCTAATTTGAGTCAATCCTCCCTCTAAAGAAGTATAATTTATGGGCCTGGGTTTTAGTCTATTGCTATAGAAAAAATTAGGTTAATCATTATTGAGGCGAATCTCATCATGATATTGCCTATTGCCTATAAACAAACTATCTATTACACACATGTTTCAACATATTTTATGTGATCACATTTGGTTCCCAAGACCACCTAATGAAATAACTGTCTGCTGAATTTTGAAAGCGTGATATTTATGAAAAATACAACTATTTCTACTTTTAAAATTTAAAAATATTGTTTTACATTGGCCATAATTTAGGAAGAATGTATCTGATCTACCAATATTTAAAATCTGCCACTGACAATCCACTGTTTGTTGGCAAAAAAGATCCTCCTATTCTACGCCTGTTTTGTTAATATGGTAATACATTATATTGCCACTTTGGAAGTTGTTTTTTTCTGTATTAAAAATGCATAAATGTGACTAATATGATTAAAATTGCTTTTAAATACCCATATTTGTGAGCTTTAAATAATTATCGTCAAAAAATGTATTTATAATTTTTTTTAAAAATATGAAAAATTACATATTTTTGTTCCCTTTGAGGCTAATCAGGAGGCAAAAAAGAGTTATTATAATGGAATAATATTTCACACATGTTAGTTTGAGACCATTTGGCACCTTTTTCTTGCTCTACCCGATAGAATTTGTAAAATTTTTTTTCGCCATAGGAAAATGACCCACCCTAATGTTTATACAACCTTTTTATCTTTCCCCTTTTGGGTTTTACCCCTTTTTTGAATGTTTTTGCACGAAAAATGGAACACCTAGGGCGCAGTAACTTTTATCTTAAGTTAATCCAATTCTCAAAAATTAATTACTCTATATCAGTGGTCTCCAACCCCCGGTGCCGGTCCGTGGATCAAATGGTACCGGGCCGCACACCGATCATTTCATTGAAAATGTATTTAAATTCCTAGATTTATACTCCAAATTAAAGAATGAAAGTAATTATTAAATCACTTTGTATTTATTTTTGGTATAACTGTATTTTATTTTGAAAGCATGTTTAAATACAATTAAATTAAAATTAATAAATCAAAATAATCTAGAATGTAAACAATCAACAAACCCTCCCAGCGGGCCGTGGTAAAATTATCAAATGTTGACCGGTCCGTAGTGGTAAAAAGGTTGGGGACCACTGCTCTATATTATTAAAATGTTTCGATAACAATTTCAGAATGCATTCCACAAAACGCATACGATAAAAAATAGAAATGACGTCTCATAGTGTACGGAAGTAATGTGTACCGATTAGCAAATGGATGTACAGTAGGGTGGTCGCAAGAAATCAACTTTCGAATTTCTTCGGTGGCAACCCCCTAAAATGTGACAATGGGCTAAAAAATAAGATTGGAAAGTTTAAGCTCAATTGGATAATATTAAGACCGGGGCGTTTGTGTTCCACTCGCGGCGACCCCGTTAAAACCAACCTCATTGAGGTCAAAGTTCAGAAACCCCCCGAAAAAACGTAGTTTTTCGCCTCTAAAATCGGAACTATTCGTCCTAAAAATATGGTTCGTGTCTCATTTCATAGTAAATTTTATTGGCTTGAAGTTAGATTCCCTTAACTTTTTTTTACTAAAATTTCTAGAGCGAAATATCAACATTTTTGTCAGGTAAGGTTGAAGAACTCCCTGTAAGTTACCTTTCCAGCAAAAAACGTAAAATCTTTTAATTATTAAATTAAATCGGCTTTTAAGATTTTTATCTTTGTATTTTACATTTGTTAATTAAAAGGCTTCAGTTAGAGGTATTTTTAAAAGAATATGCTACAAAGTATTAATTTAAAATAGTAAAAATAAGCGGAAAAAGAGGAAAAAGGAGAAAATTCAACACACCATGTTCAAAAGAATTTAAAAATAGAAACATTTATTTATTTGAAGAAATAATTTTATCAGTAGCATGCCATAAAATAAGTAAAAATAAAATTTGTCACGAAAATAAAAAAAGATCAGAAATAATATATATTTCTAGAAGAGGGAAAAGGTATAAACACGAACCAACTCAAAAATACGAAAAAATGAAAAAAATGAAAACAATTAGAACAAATAATACAACATTAGAACATTTAAGCGACTGTGCTGCAGGATAAACTTCAGTATAAATTAAAATTTAAAATATTCTTCGATATTCGATAGAGTAATTAAATATTTTCAGCAATTCTTAAAATTGGGCTTATCATATAGTTAAATCAAGAATATATCATTACATTTTTATTATTTAAAACTAAAAATCAAGGTGGTAATATCTTCGATAAGGTAGCTTTTGATGTATCAGGAAAAATATGCCTAAATTCAGATACAACTTGTAACACAAACTGTCGCTGGTCTTCGTCTTTTTTCAAAGAAGAGTTAAAACCTTGGATTAATTTTACTCCTCTCTCTGCAGTGTCATAAAAAATAGTGAAAGGCTTAAGGATTTTAAAACTTTTTTAATAATTTTCATTCTCACACCATACATCAGGGTTAGTATTCAAAAAAATCTGTATCAACTTTAAACTTCTTGGAAAAAATTTACAGTTCGAGGAGAAACAAAATAATTGATTTCTTCATCCACTAATTTATCAACTTCTTGGAGATTGAGCTTTACTTTTACTAAGTCCCTTTCATTACACTCTTCTTCTACCTGGCACCTTAATTTTTTACCATCCTTTTTTTCAATTCTTTTTCCAAAGTTCCATCAAAAAATAAGAAGGCAACTTTCTCCGAGCAGAGGTACCATAGATGGTTTATTAATTTTGACAATGCTTCGTCTGCTACCTCTTTATCTACTCTCTTGTATTCGACCGAAGATTGTATTAATTGAAGGTCTTGATTGGGAGCCAAACATGGTTTGTTAGCATTGCACCATAGTGTTATATAAATATTAATGAAAAAAAAAGCAAATATCTTCAAGTCTTTTTTTTCTAAACTTGTTAAAGAAAATTTTTCCTAAAAAGATATACTTTTAAAGAATAAATGGCCTTTGCAATCCATCGGGGAGTGATGAATAGCACCAGGTTTTCTCAGAGTAATCTTTGGGATGAAGACGCCCTAAATGGGTTAAGCAAAGTTGAATTAATTCTTAGTAATCATCTCTGGACTGTTGTCCGTCTAATCTGTTTATGTGTTTATTTTGAGTGATTGAACCCCAGACACCTTAAGAGGGGAAGTTGAGGGAGCAGTCGTTTGAACAAAATATTCTGAGGAGTAGAAAAATGTAAAGCATTGATTTCGGGGATATCTTATATGTTCTGACCTAAAAAAAAGCTTAATACCTCTCTGGCAAAAATGCTAAGTCAAACTTATTCAATAAGTTTTATATGAAATGAGACATGAACCCAAGGTTTTAGCACAAATAGTTTTAATTTTAAAGAATGAAAAGGTACGATTTTTTTGCTAAAACATCAGATATTTTCTACATTTTAACCTTATTGATGGAAAGGTTAACATAACTGGTTTAAGCATTGTTAATGAGCAAAGTAGAGAAGTGAATATAAATATTCCAAGACTCTTCAATTCCTTTTTTGACAAAAAAGGAAAAACAGCGTCAGTTTCTCTTATATGTTGCATAGGCACATATAAGGAACATAGGCACATATATAGGAACATAGGCACATTTTTCCTGACTCATCAAACGCTACCATATCTTTATCAGCAACACCTGAATTTTTTGTCTTAAATAATAAAAATGGTAATTCAAGCAATAAGTATTAAGATACATTTTAACTCTTTGTATTTTTATTTTCTTTTCTGTTACCCCTTTTCCCATTATTTTACTATTTTAAATTTATTTGTTGTTGCATATCGTCTTGAAAATACCTCTAATTTAAGCCTTTTTTAATGTACAAAATGAAAAATACCAACATAAAAATCTAAAAAATAGATTTGGTTGAATAATATTGCGTTTATTGATTTTTGCAAGAAAGCTAACTTTCAAGGCATTGTTCTTTGATGTCACCTGAAAAAATGCTGATATACCCCCTATCACTTTGAGTTAAAAAGTGAATAGGGTCTAACTTCAAGCCAATAAGATTTACTATCAAATGAGATAAGAATCATGCTACTGAGACGAATAGTTTAAGTTTAATAGCCGAAAAACTAGGATTTTTGGTGCTAAAAATCGCTGTTTTTCTCAACTTTGACCTCAATGAGGCGGGACTTATTATTATCGGTTTGAGCTGAAACTTTGTCAATCTTATTTTCTAGTCTATTGGCACATTTTAGGGGGCTGCCATCGATGACCAAGTGAAAAAAATTTGACCCTATATCTCCGGAACGGCTTGTGATATAAAGACAAATAAAGTTTCATTTTTCATGATTTGAAGTATTCTACATTCAGAAAAATTTTCAAGTAATTAGAAGGTCGTCTTAATATTGAACGAAGCACGAACTTTAGTTTTTCCCTATGGGCGACTTCAAAGATTATTCCCGATTCTAAAAGAGCACCCCCTAAAACCCCCAAAAACCAATTTTCCTGTCATTTGGTCCCCAAACAAATCCAGGAGGGGGGTTGAAGTTCGTCGAATTTACGTTGAAATATCGTTCTTTACGTTTAATTCTCGATTTTGATCTTTACAACCATCAACCAATCGAAAATTCAACGTAAAAAATCATATACAAGCCGTTCCGGAGATAAAGGGTCCGAGTCATTTTTTTTTCAGTACTGTACCTATGTACTAATGTGTACCTATACCTATAGGTAAGTACAGGGTGTCCCAAAAAACCGACACATTTCAAAAATCAATAACCAATAACTTGAAAACTAAAAGTGATAAAAATACGCGGTTTTATTGCATCCTACACCTAAGACTCCCAGTAGAAGGACGTACAAAACCGCATATTTTTTATCTTTTTTTAGCTTTTGAGTCATTAGCTATTGACTTTTAAAATGTGTCAGTCTTTTTTGGAACACCCTGTAGATATTTTCATGATTACTTTTTTCTTCCCCAATGATTTTACTATAAAAAATTAATACAATATGTTTCTTTTTATTTCACTTTCTTTTTTTAATTAGCTTTTTAAACTTCTTTATTACTTCTTTTTTTCGTCATTAGGGGCAATGGATTCGCATTCGGCATAGCTACTTTTTATAACTACATATTACCTAGTTCATATATTACTTCAATGACTCTATACGAGAAGTTGTTTTTGAATTAATTGCCTCAAACCTTAAAGAACCCCTGCATTGTTCACAAACGAGTTGACAGAATACTAACCCAAAAATTTCTTCATGATTATTCCATCAACCACTAACCCTTAACCAAAGAGCGATTCATCCCAAGTACACCATCGTATCCAGGACGACCTTTTCAGAATTGCTGGAGCATCAAAGACAGCTCGTAAAAATCCTTTCTGTGCCCTTCGGGAATATTTATTAGCCTTCGCTAAATAAAAGGAAAGGTGCCACTTCTCGCGCGGGCCACTCCTTGTCGCACAATGCTTTGTCACCCTTCGAAAAAGGGACAAAAAAGACCGATCCGGGGGAGGGTTATCCCTGGGTTCATGTTGACATTCGAGGTCAGGGATGTTCAAAAATTCACTTCCGTATGGTGGCGTGTGACCGAGTTCCTCACAGATGCTAATTTTTACCCTTCCGTGGGGCGTCTTCCGATTTTTTTATTTGTTTGAAACTGAATTTTATGGTATTGTGAGATAGCTCTTCATTTTTTTGTTCGGGTTTTGACAGGTATGTTATCGTTTGCATGTTGGTATCGAGATGGAGGGCCGCGGAAAACGCGGAAGGAATGATTTGGAACTTTTTCAATTTTGCTAAAATAATTATTTGCATATGGTTTGTTGTTGAAGAGTTTTGTATCCTTTTTGTGATATACGTTGCGGGATACATTGAATTGTTTTCCTATGAATTTGAAATTCAAAAACCAGTTGCCTAAAGCAGTATGCAAATTCATGAAGTAAAGTTTTCCATTTTACAAAAATGCTCACTATTGGAAACATTAAAATAGATGACATGCGAGAATGAATTTCAATTAGGTTAATTTAATTTAAATAAAACTTTTTTATATAAATTGAAACGTTTACTTTAAATGTCAAACATTAAAAAATTTGCAAGAATATAATGTAAAGAGTTTATCTGAAAATCATCAAATGATAAATTAATTAAAATCAAGGGGGGATGAGTCGGTGGACCTTCAAACTTCAGTATAACTTGGCCTCACTGGGTGAGGCCTTGAGCAGAGCTGTTACAGAACGTGTGACTGAATGTCACGGTCAGCTGAGTGCGCTAGCTTGATGCTAACATCATCTTGATTTCCTCAAGTAACCTTGGTACTCATTTTATCGACCCCGGAAATTAATTAAATACTCTAAACATTCTTAGGAACCAGTTCAATGTAACAATTAATGTGCTTCTATAGATGTAATACTTTTAAGTGAAGGAAATTTGACTCATTCAAAGAAAAAACCAACTACTGCTATTTATCTACATTTAGAATTAACCAAATAATAATTAAATGGAATTCCGTAAGCTAAGAATTGAAAGAAGGAACAATGGGAACAGTAAATTGTACTATAAATAAAACAATTTTTGAAACTTTCTTAAATAAATTTAACAAGAATATATCGCATAAGATAATATACTTAATTTCACACTCAACAATCTTCTTTGTTCAGTTAAAGCACTTAAATTCGTATGGAAGACATCCGCTTTTATATTTTCTGACTTTGAGATACCGATAAAATAAATCCACGATACTGTTTATTATATCTTAGGTTGACAAATAGAATATTATTCCAGTAGTACTTAAATGGGTTATTTTTGTTATATGTATTCTGTTCTAAAACAAATTAGAATTTCAACCATAGTTCTGTTGTAAATGAAGGAATCTAATATCTCTAGAAAAACCTTTAAACCGACAAAATCATGACAGCGGTTGAGAGACCACACCGAAATAGTTATCCGGTTTCTTTAGAATAGACGTCATTCTTTTATAAATGAAATAAGAAAACAAAAAGAAAGAAAACAAATCACCTAAGCTAATTTTTATAACAAAGACAATCGGAATAACAATAACAAAAGGACTCCCATTTCATAGAAATCTTTGCGCCCCACACGTTCGAAGAAACTATTTCCTACAGGATTCAACACTCGTTAGATTAGCATGAATGGTAAATAACACAGGTGGCAGAATTTACACTAACTAGTTTGTCTTAACAAAATATACGTGAAAAGCACGGAGTAATCCCAACAAATTTAACTCTGCCGGATCCAATTTTTTTACTTATAAAGACAAAAGCGTTGGCCTAGAAGAAGGTAAAAGCCAATTTAAAAACATAATTTTACAGTTTTAAATTTATTCAAATGACCGAGCTGTTCCAAAAACAGTTTACAACTCGTAATATGTTAAGTCATTCACAGAATTTAAGCTGTAGTTTAGTTCCTGGAAAGAAACTAGTTAAAATTCGTCTATGGAATGTGTTAAAAGTTTTTACACAAGACAAATTATATTTACCCATTAAGGACGGTTGGCAACAAAATTTGCCAAGGGACATTTCATTTTTTACTGACTCTAATAGAGGACATTAAAAGTTTAAATGCATGACAATAGCTTCTAAAGAATGTATTTATTCAGATAAAAATAGAAATTTATACCTGCCATGCCGTTTTGGGGGTAAAATCGCTGTTAGAATGAGAGCGTTTCACTACATTTTGGAGATAGCTGGGAGATCATTTGGAAAACGCCAAAATAATCTAATGTTTTGGTTATTTTTATGACTTGTTTCTATTGAAGCATATTCACAAGATCCCATTCTAAATATTATTACCACTTACAGTTGGAATGGGGGTATTTAAATTGCCAATAGCAAGGGTTTTCTTCTACTGGCAACTTTTGTTGCCAATCGTCTGATGTGTGGTCAAAACTTTTACGAGTTACTCATAAGAAGCTTTTGTAAATTAATTATTTTTAATGCTTTTTTTTGTTCTTATCATATATGTAGATCTTATTGATACTTTAGCATGATGAAATGTTTCCATTGGATCATAATTTTAGTGTTTTTTTTAATAGATTTTAGATTTTTACCGATTCCTAACAGATTTATTGGTTCAATCGCATAATAAATCATTTCTGGATACATTTATTTTCCTTGAAAGGGGTTTCTGGAAATTTACAGTAGTCAAAAAATAAAATAAAATATCACTGGAGTAATTTAACCCATTTTGAATGGGCTAATACCTAGTTTTTATCGAGTTAATGAGTAATATTTAACATTTTCTGGGGGGAATATGCGAAATCTGGAGCCATAAAGATGAATACTGTAATTATGATGACTTTTTGATAGAGAATGACTAAAAAGAACGTAGAATTCCAATAAGAGAAAAGGCTTCGGAAGGCAAAAAAATTATATACACACTGTAAAAAAAGAACGTCTTTTAACGTATTATTTTCCGTGAATTTTTCATGGATTAATTCCGTAAACTACAAAACGGAATTTTCATCGTGAAGTTTCCGTTTTTTAATTTTCCTCTCCTCACGCATGCGTATTGTATTATTTCTCCACTAGTTTTGGTGAGACTCAAATATAGCTGTAAATAAGTAATGGAAGTTTGTGCAAGCGTCTTCAGGCGAAACGAACCTTCAGCAAATTTATTATTGGTAAGTTAAATATATTGTTTTTATTTTTTGTATTATTGGTAGTAAACGTTACCATGCTTTAAAATAGAAATACTCTGATATACTATTTTTAAACAGATATTTAAACATCGTACGATCGCTTTCTTCACCACGTAGCTGAAGTCTTAAAATATTGCATACCTAACTAGTCTTATTAGATCGCAAAAATGTGATCTAAATAGTTGTGATAACTTGTAACTTTTGATTAGACTTGTATTACTGTGATCGGTAGTGTAAATTATTTAAAAGAATAGTCTATTTGTTATTTACGGATTGTTTGTCATTTTTTTTTCAAAATTGTAATCAGGAATATACTGAATCACAATAATATTAGTATATTAGATCGCAAAAATATGTTCTAAATAGTTGTGATTAACTTGTAACGGAAAGTTCCACTCCAATGACGAAAAGATATTAAACGAACGTTCTCTAAAATAACGGAAGGTTTCCCTTCTTTGACAGAAAAATACAAAACGGACATTCCCTCAAATGACGGAAAAAGAAAATACGGATACCTTCTCAAATGATGAAAATAATCCGGCAGCTGTGCTGCCGGGAAATTTCCGTTTATTGAAGAAAGATTTTTTTACAGTGCATATAACCAAAGGTATCCAAAAAAAATGAAAGTTGAGAATATATAAGACTCTAGCAGGTAAAAATGTCCCTATGTTCCAGACTGGGAGATATAAATAAACATTTTTTAACCTGGAAGCTAGCTAAAGTACAAAAATCAAAGGGTTCCGACCATTCCGACTTAAAAAAAGTACTAGTTCGGATATTCTTAAAGCCTGAAAATAGGTGAATATCAATATTTGAACTGAACTGGCCCTATTCAGGAGGGGTGAAATACCCTTTCTTGGACCCCCTATTAACAATTTAGTACCCATTCACTTTTATTTATGGATTATTTCTTTAAATTATGTATGAAAACATTTTATTATAAAAATCGTAAACATTCTAATTAGTTTTTTCGACTTTTCATTTGTCAGAGTTTGGACCCCACTAAGAACGGTTGGCAAGAAAAGTTGCCAGTTAAAAAATCATAAAAATTATTTTTTTAAAAATCTGAAAATGGGCATTTCTTACTACATTCGGTCCAAATGAACAAAATACGAAAGAAAAAGTTATTTATTTTCATTATTTTAAAGTAGTCCTTAATGGGTTAAGGTTCCAAAAAGAAAGTTATCTATAAAAAGGACAAATAACAAATAATTATAAACATATTAAGAGTATTCTGTATTAATAATCGGAACAATAATAAACATTCAGACACCCAAGTTGAAACTGCCATTAATGTAATTAAAAACAGTTCAATTAATCTTTAAATTTTAACAATCATAGAGAAGAATTTTTGATAAATTATTAACACCAAAAAGTTATTCAGAAAGGTTTAGAAGCATACAGGCTAGATATTTTAATTATGAAAAGCACTTTGAATCAAATTCGTTTTTTAAACACTCAAAATTTTCAATTAAAATTTTCACAAGAATTAATTTATGTTTTAAAGCACCTTTTGATTAACGAAAATTCCATAGATAAAATACCTCACAACTGCAAAAAAATATATTAAATGGTCGTTTAAGTTTCAAATAAAGGGGATATTGAACTAAAATCGACAAACGCAAAACAAATCATACTTTCTAGAGATATTATAGTCATTGATTTAGTTTAACCACGAGCTAGCTAGCTAGCTTTCCCATTCCTTAAGAGCACAGTTTATTTTCAAATCCGTCTTAAAAACAAACAAGCCATTCAAATCAACTGTTCTTTCACGATGAGAAATAGAAGAACCTCACACCCAAAATTTTTTTTCAAACCTACGTCTAATGTAAAAACAAAGACTTGTTATTGACACCGTCGAAAAGGAAAGAATGGAAGATTATGGAAGAACGAAAACACCTTAAATAAACATATTTAGTTCTTAAAATGCACTGAATCTGAAATTCGAGGGATTTCTTCAAGTTCCTGCTTTTTTGAAGGACCCATTGTTGTATTTTCTACTTGGAAAACATTTAATGTCTAAAGAACATTTTAGAGAGAACATTCATTTAGAGAGAACTCATTATTTTAAGTTTTTCATGTTACACGAAAGTTAATCATCATTCATTACTCTACCTTAACAAACGAAATTAACGAAGAACACTTTTTAAAACACGAAAAAGTTCATGGAACTTGTTTTCCGAAATTTTTTTTCCCTCCATTCCCAGAAATGATTCTTTTTTGCAACTGAAAATTGTATAATTTCATACGGTAATATTATTACACACTATATTTCGCTCATAAAGAAGTAACATATTTTAACTACATTACAAAAAATTCATAGAGCTCGTACTAAATATACGAACATTAAAATGCTAACGTTTAATTATTACAAATATCCAAAACCACAAATATATTTAACAAAGTATATATTGTTCATAACAAAAGTGTTCTCCACAAAACTGTTTTCACAACACAGATTAGAGTAAATTTCATGTTCCAAAACTATGTTCCATTACATAAATTAATTTATATACTAACCACAAAACAATCGCCCTATCAATGATATATTTTACGTGTAAAAAGCCACTATAGAATTTTAGGACGGATTTTTTCAAATTCAAAATTTTATCAATTATTCCCAAGATAACAGGAAGGATTTCTTAAAATGACGAAAAAATTAAATAAGGTTTAGGGTTGTTAAAAAAGAAACTTTTATCCATTGATCCAGTTTTATTTACACTGTAGAAAATATAGTACCTACTAATATTATAACCCATAATTTATTATTGATATTAATGGATGAATTACAATTAAAATAGAACTAAAGCAAAAAAATTTTTACAAAATATTCCATTTATAGGGGGTCATAAATAATAACCTAAAATGCTGACATGTCACAAAATTTAGAAAATTATCTCCCTCTTTAAGAAAAAATTTACATTACTAAATTCACATTACATTAATACATTAACTTGAATGTTTTATTTAAAACACAATATTTCCTGTAACCATCAAATGTCATTATAATAGTACATATCTAAAACATCTATTATCTACATTTAAAAAATAATTAATGCTTTAAAAATAATACGCAACACGAATTAAATAGAAGAGCTTACATCTGTATATTCATTAAAAAATAATGTGCTAAACAATAAACTTCAGTATAAACTTATACGAGAAGAAAAATAAATTACAGAAACTTCCACTTAACCAAAAGTCAAAATCGATAAAAGTAGAAATACAATTTTTTTTTAAATTTTATAAGGACCCCTTAGCAGAGGACACAAAACTTGTCAAAGAGGCGTAAGGTTAAGTTTTAAAGCATTTTGTACATCAATATCTTGCAAGAAACAAAATTGCTAGTGTTATAGAATTAACTCTTAAGTTAATGGATGCAGAAAAAGTTAATATACACAAAGTACGTTGTAATAATTCGATAAACCAAACCATACAATAATCACCGAACCTAAGCTCATTACGCACTAACCAATATTTGTGTTCCTATTTAAATACAGATAAAAATTTTAATATACGTAAACAAAAACAAAATTATTTAAATTTCAAATAAAACTAAAAAACCGACCTTACAAAATCCGTCATAACCCTAAATATTTGAAAGAAAGAGAAAGAGAGAAAACTGTAATTCTCGGTAGTAACTATCCGTGAAAGTTTTGAAAATCTGTTTCTTAATATTAAAACAGTTGTCAAATGATGTAAATTTTTCATCATTTTTCACAAGTTCCCTCTGTCCTTCCTATTAATTATAATCTGCAGAATAGTGATGAGATTCCCATTTTATCAAGCAAACATCCAATTTCTTTCAATAAATAAACACGGCATTTACCCAATGATAAAACACCACTCAAAAACTGACCAGTATTTTTTTTCTCCAAGTATCTCCTTTTAAACCAAGTTAATTTTTTCCGCACCAGTAGTGGAAAAATGGGTGTTCTAGGGCAGCCGGAGCAGGGAGCAGGTACCTGCTCCGGTTGCGCCGGCAGCTCTGTGACTCCTGCGCCGGCGGTTCTGTGATACCTGCGCCGGCAGCTCTGCAACTCCTGCTCCGGCAGCTCTGCTACTCCTGCTCCGGTTGCGCCGGCAGCTCTGTGATCCCTGCGCCGGTGGAAAGGGGCTCTTGACTAAAACGGGAAGAGGATAATTAGGAGTTACCTGCTCCGGTGATCCCTGCTCCGGTAGAAAGAGGTTCCTAAGCAATCTACTAAATTGGGGTTCAACCAATAAAATGCGGCTCCACCACTAAAATTAAAGTTATTTGACGCATCAATATACTCTAAGACCCACCACCCAATCAGCAGAAAGCATGATAGTTAAAATTATTTTACTGCATAAAATTATAAGGTTAATTAACAAACTGTAACCGCTTTTAACTCTAATTTGAACAAAATTAGTAAATTGCAACTCTTCCACTATATTGGGGCTCTAGAACTCATGCAACAACAAGAAGCTAAATTGAGACTTTCTAAATTATTTTAATATAATATTAATTGATAGTTGAAGTTATTAACAAAGGTTAATTTACAGTTTAAAGCTATTTTACATAAAATTATAAGGTTAATGAACAAACTAACCGCTGTAATATATCACCTATTGAATGCCCATACTGGAATAAAAGACCAAGACAATCACAAACTCAAATGTAGAGTGCACTACTCACCTGTCATTGAGACTCCTTTAACAATGCACCGGCAAACCGCCCCTCTTACCTTTCACAGAGCAATATGTGTGGCGATAACGGGGTAACCTCCATTGGGATTGACAGCGATTGCATCTTTTCCCGCAATACCAAGGGGAGAGGGTTTTCAAAAGATATATATTTTTTCATTACAATCATTTCTATTTCGTTAAATTTACAGTTCAATATTCACTTTAGTTACAGTTTGACACAAAATGCTTATCCTATCACAATCCTTAACTTTGAAAATACAGTATTTTCACCAGAAAGGATGCTTTGAAAAATTGAGAATGATTGAACATTTTCAGACAACCAGACATCTAATACGTTATCCTATTGGTGGAATTATTTTTATTTTACTTTGCTCAGGAAAGGATACTTTGAAAAATTGAGAATGCATTTTCAGTGCAAGCATTTTCAGACCACTTGACATATAATACGTTATCCTATTGGAGGAATTATTTTACAACTTCGATTAAAAATTACTAATTATGTTCATATTGGATAAGATCTTCAATATTTTAAGCATTTTTTTAAAAATAAAATATACTTTTATTACGAATTCTGTTCGAGGAGTTGATTTTTTTTCATAGAATGTTAGAATCATTCAAGTTAAAAATGATAAATCCATTAATTTTACTATAGTTCAATTGAAGATATTACTTATTTTATTCGCATAGTACCTTTTTCTAGATTTAAACGTGAGAATATATGATTAATCACCTAAACAAAAACTATTCCATTACTCTTTTTTCTGAAATCATTGTATAAATGAGAGAATTTTTAAATTTTTATACAAAAATTGAAAAATATATACGATTTTCCCAACAGTTGAAAAAATTTCAATCATTAACCTTTTATTTAAAGTACGTTATTAGGCTACCACTACAGAACATACACTATATACATTCATTTTATTCATAACTTTTACTATATTTATTGAACATGTAATATTTTTTCTATACTAAAGAGAACTGCTTTGGTTTTTTTCAATTCATGGAATGGTTACGTTGATCATTTTCAACCTTTTTTTGAAAATAATAACTTTTTTAACCCATCGGCTATACTTGCTCTACAAGAATTTTACCCTCTGCTGTACATTTTTACTATCAATTTATATTATTCACAAAAGCAAACAATATAATACATATAAACTAACTTATGAAAGAAATCCTTTATGGATATAATGTTTTCTCTTACCTAAAGCCTTCTTTCATCTATAATCCATATAGAAAATTAAACTATTCTAATAAAAATTAAAGGGGAAACAAGACTTAAAAGGAAACATACATTATAAAAACAAAGAAAATTATTACAGAATCTAAAAGAAAAACTAAAAACTCTGCTAAAAATAAAAACTTAACTGAAAATTTTGTTAAAAATTAAGATACATGCAGAAAAATAACTTAATACTTTGCTAAAAATAAAACGAACACAGAAAAACTTTCACTGAAAAACTAAAATCTTTGTTAAATATAAAAACTTATTCACTTCGAAACTAAAAACTTAACTAAAAATTTTGTTAAAAATAAAAACTTAACTAAAAACTCTGCTAAAAATAAAAACTTAACTGAAAATTTCGTTAAAAATTAAGACACATGCAGAAAAATAACTTAATACTTTGCTAAAAATAAAACGAACACAGAAAAACTTTCACTGAAAAACTAAAATCTTTGTTAAATATAAAAACTTATTCACTTCGAAACTAAAAACTTAACTCAAAATTTTGTTGAAAATAAAAACTTAACTAAAAATTTTGTTAAAAATAAAAACTTAACTGAAAATTTTGTTAAAAATTAAGATACATGCAGAAAAATAACTTAATACTTTGCTAAAAATAAAACGAACACAGAAAAACTTTCACTGAAAAACTAAAATCTTTGTTAAATATAAAAACTTATTCACTTCGAAACTAAAAACTTAACTAAAAATTTTGTTAAACATAAAAACTTAACTAAAAATTTTGTTAAAAAATAAAAACTTAACTGAAAATTTTGTTAAAAATTAAGATACATGCAGAAAAATAACTTAATACTTTGCTAAAAATAAAACGAACACAGAAAAACTTTCACTGAAAAACTAAAATCTTTGTTAAATATAAAAACTTATTCACTTCGAAACTAAAAACTTAACTAAAAATTTTTTTAAACATAAAAACTTAACTAAAAATTTTGTTAAAAAATAAAAACTTAACTGAAAATTTTGTTAAAAATTAAGATACATGCAGAAAAATAACTTAATACTTTGCTAAAAATAAAACGAACACAGAAAAACTTACACTGAAAAACTAAAATCTTTGTTAAATATAAAAACTTATTCACTTCGAAACTTAAAACTTAACTAAAAATTTTGGTAAAAATAAAAACTTAACTGAAAATTTTGTTAAAAATTAAGATACATGCAGAAAAATAACTTAATACTTTGTTAAAAATAAAAACGAACACAGAAAAAACTTAACAAGAAATGAAAACTTATACACTAAAAAATTAAAATCTTTGTTAAATATAAAAACTTAACTGAAAATTTTGTTAAAAAATAAAAACAACTGAAAATTTTGTTAAAAATAAAAACTTAACTGAAAATTTTGTTAAAAATTAAGACAAATGCTGAAAAATAACTCATTACTTTGCTAAAAGTAAAAATGAACACAGAAAAAACTTTACAAGAAATGAAAACTTTACACTGAAAAACTAAAGTCTTTGTTAAATATAAAAACTTATTCACTACGAAACTGAAAACTTTGTTTGAAATGAACTAGAAAACGAAAAACTTTACACAAGAAATGAAAACTTACACTAAAAAAAAACTAAAATCTTAGTTAAAAATAAATGCTTAACTGAAAATTTTGTTAAAAATTAAGACAAATGCAGAAAAATAACTTAATACTTTGTTAAATGTAAAAACTTAAAAGCTACAAAACTGAAATATAATTTAAAATAAATAAAAACTTACAAGAAATTTTACAAGAAATAAAAAATTACGCTAAAAACTTTACCAAAAAGAAATTATTACGAAAAACTTTAACAGAAAGAAAAACTTAAAAACTATAAAACTAAAAACTTTGTTAAAAAATAAAGGCAAATGCAAAAATTAACTTAATACTTTGTTAAATATTAAAACTTAGAAACTATGAAACGAAAAACTTTACTAAAAATAAAAGCTTATACACTACAAAACTAAAATATTTGTTAAAAATAAAATAAAAACTTTGAAAAAATTTTACAAGAAATAAAAGTAACACTAAAAACTTTATCAAAAAGAAATACTTCCTGTTAAAAATAATAAAAACTTTGAAAACATTTTACAAGAAATAAAAATTTACACTAAAAACTTAACCAAAAAGAAATTATTACGAAAAACTTTAACAGAAAGAAAAACTTAAAAACTATAAAACTAAAAACTTTGTAAAAAAATAAAGGCAAATGCAGAAAATAACTTAATACTTTGTTAAATATTAAAACTTAGAAACTATGAAACGAAAAACTTTACCATAAATAAAAACTTATACACTACAAAACTAAAATATTTGTTAAAAATAAAATAAAAACTTTGAAAAAATTTTACAAGAAATAAAAATTTACACTAAAAACTTTACCAAAAAGAAATTATTACGAAAAACTTTAACAAAAGAAAAACCTAAAAACTATAAATCTAAAAACTTTGTTAAAAATCAAGACAAACGCAGAAAAATAACTTAATACTTTGTTCAATTTTAAAACTTAGAACTTATAAAACTAAAAACTTTGCTAAAAATAAAAACTTTAGGAAAACTTTGTTAAAAATAAAGAAACCAGCACAGAAAATTTTAAAAATAAATAAAAACTTCGAAAAAATATTACAAGAAATAAAAAAAAATAAAACTAAAAACTTTGTTAAAATAAAATAAAATTGAAAAGTTACACTAAAAAAAACTAAAAACTTTATCAAAAAGAAATACTTCTTGTTAAAAAAAATATACTTTGAAAAATTTGTACATGAAATACACTAAAAACTTTTCCAATAACACCCATACTTTGTTAAAATTAGAAGACAGATAGATTCACGTCCCCCTTTCGTTGAGACCCTTTTTTTTATTATGAAAACTCGGTGGGCTGAAAACTCCTTCTTAATGAAGGAAATTTAAAAATAGTACTTTTAAAGTTTTCAGCCCACGTTTTACATAATAATTAAAAAAAAGAGTCCCAACGAAAGGAGGATGTGAATCTATCTGTCTTCTAATTTTAACAAAGTATGGGTGTTATTGGAAAAGTTTTTAGTGTATTTCATGTACAAATTTTTCAAAGTATATTTTTTTTAACAAGAAGTATTTCTTTTTGATAAAGTTTTTAGTTTTTTTTAGTGTAACTTTTCAATTTTATTTTATTTTAACAAAGTTTTTAGTTTTATTTTTTTTTTATTTCTTGTAATATTTTTTCGAAGTTTTTATTTATTTTTAAAATTTTCTGTGCTGGTTTCTTTATTTTTAACAAAGTTTTCCTAAAGTTTTTATTTTTAGCAAAGTTTTTAGTTTTATAAGTTCTAAGTTTTAAAATTGAACAAAGTATTAAGTTATTTTTCTGCGTTTGTCTTGATTTTTAACAAAGTTTTTAGATTTATAGTTTTTAGGTTTTTCTTTTGTTAAAGTTTTTCGTAATAATTTCTTTTTGGTAAAGTTTTTAGTGTAAATTTTTATTTCTTGTAAAATTTTTTCAAAGTTTTTATTTTATTTTTAACAAATATTTTAGTTTTGTAGTGTATAAGTTTTTATTTATGGTAAAGTTTTTCGTTTCATAGTTTCTAAGTTTTAATATTTAACAAAGTATTAAGTTATTTTCTGCATTTGCCTTTATTTTTTTACAAAGTTTTTAGTTTTATAGTTTTTAAGTTTTTCTTTCTGTTAAAGTTTTTCGTAATAATTTCTTTTTGGTTAAGTTTTTAGTGTAAATTTTTATTTCTTGTAAAATGTTTTCAAAGTTTTTATTATTTTTAACAGGAAGTATTTCTTTTTGATAAAGTTTTTAGTGTTACTTTTATTTCTTGTAAAATTTTTTCAAAGTTTTTATTTTATTTTTAACAAATATTTTAGTTTTGTAGTGTATAAGCTTTTATTTTTAGTAAAGTTTTTCGTTTCATAGTTTCTAAGTTTTAATATTTAACAAAGTATTAAGTTAATTTTTGCATTTGCCTTTATTTTTTAACAAAGTTTTTAGTTTTATAGTTTTTAAGTTTTTCTTTCTGTTAAAGTTTTTCGTAATAATTTCTTTTTGGTAAAGTTTTTAGCGTAATTTTTTATTTCTTGTAAAATTTCTTGTAAGTTTTTATTTATTTTAAATTATATTTCAGTTTTGTAGCTTTTAAGTTTTTACATTTAACAAAGTATTAAGTTATTTTTCTGCATTTGTCTTAATTTTTAACAAAATTTTCAGTTAAGCATTTATTTTTAACTAAGATTTTAGTTTTTTTTTAGTGTAAGTTTTCATTTCTTGTGTAAAGTTTTTCGTTTTCTAGTTCATTTCAAACAAAGTTTTCAGTTTCGTAGTGAATAAGTTTTTATATTTAACAAAGACTTTAGTTTTTCAGTGTAAAGTTTTCATTTCTTGTAAAGTTTTTTCTGTGTTCATTTTTACTTTTAGCAAAGTAATGAGTTATTTTTCAGCATTTGTCTTAATTTTTAACAAAATTTTCAGTTAAGTTTTTATTTTTAACAAAATTTTCAGTTGTTTTTATTTTTTAACAAAATTTTCAGTTAAGTTTTTATATTTAACAAAGATTTTAATTTTTTAGTGTATAAGTTTTCATTTCTTGTTAAGTTTTTTCTGTGTTCGTTTTTATTTTTAACAAAGTATTAAGTTATTTTTCTGCATGTATCTTAATTTTTAACAAAATTTTCAGTTAAGTTTTTATTTTTACCAAAATTTTTAGTTAAGTTTTAAGTTTCGAAGTGAATAAGTTTTTATATTTAACAAATATTTTAGTTTTTCAGTGAAAGTTTTTCTGTGTTCGTTTTTATTTTTAATAAAGTATTAAGTTATTTTTCTACATGTCTTAATTTTTAACAAAATTTTCAGTTAAGTTTTTATTTTTAACAATATTTTTAGTTAAGTTTTTATTTTTAACAAAATTTTTAGTTAAGTTTTTATTTTTAAAAAAATTTTTAGTTAAGTTTTTAGTTTCGAAGTGAATAAGTTTTTATATTTAACAAAGATTTTAGTTTTTCAGTGTAAGTTTTTCTGTGTTCGTTTTATTTTTAGCAAAGTATTAAGTTATTTTTCTGCATGTATCTTAATTTTTAACAAAATTTTCAGTTAAGTTTTTATTTTTTAACAAAATTTTTAGTTAAGTTTTTATGTTTAAAAAAATTTTTAGTTAAGTTTTTAGTTTCGAAGTGAATAAGTTTTTATATTTAACAAAGATTTTAGTTTTTCAGTGAAAGTTTTTCTGTGTTCGTTTTATTTTTAGCAAAGTATTAAGTTATTTTTCTGCATGTATCTTAATTTTTAACAAAATTTTCAGTTAAGTTTTTATTTTTTAACAAAATTTTTAGTTAAGTTTTTATGTTTAACAAAATTTTTAGTTAAGTTTTTAGTTTCGAAGTGAATAAGTTTTTATATTTAACAAAGATTTTAGTTTTTCAGTGAAAGTTTTTCTGTGTTCGTTTTATTTTTAGCAAAGTATTAAGTTATTTTTCTGCATGTATCTTAATTTTTAACAAAATTTTCAGTTAAGTTTTTATTTTTAACAAAATTTTTAGTTAAGTTTTTATTTTCAACAAAATTTTGAGTTAAGTTTTTAGTTTCGAAGTGAATAAGTTTTTATATTTAACAAAGATTTTAGTTTTTCAGTGAAAGTTTTTCTGTGTTCGTTTTATTTTTAGCAAAGTATTAAGTTATTTTTCTGCATGTGTCTTAATTTTTAACGAAATTTTCAGTTAAGTTTTTATTTTTAGCAGAGTTTTTAGTTAAGTTTTTATTTTTAACAAAATTTTTAGTTAAGTTTTTAGTTTCGAAGTGAATAAGTTTTTATATTTAACAAAGATTTTAGTTTTTCAGTGAAAGTTTTTCTGTGTTCGTTTTATTTTTAGCAAAGTATTAAGTTATTTTTCTGCATGTATCTTAATTTTTAACAAAATTTTCAGTTAAGTTTTTATTTTTAGCAGAGTTTTTAGTTTTTCTTTTAGATTCTGTAATAATTTTCTTTGTTTTTATAATGTATGTTTCCTTTTAAGTCTTGTTTCCCCTTTAATTTTTATTAGAATAGTTTAATTTTCTATATGGATTATAGATGAAAGAAGGCTTTAGGTAAGAGAAAACATTATATCCATAAAGGATTTCTTTCATAAGTTAGTTTATATGTATTATATTGTTTGCTTTTGTGAATAATATAAATTGATAGTAAAAATGTACAGCAGAGGGTAAAATTCTTGTAGAGCAAGTATAGCCGATGGGTTAAAAAAGTTATTATTTTCAAAAAAAGGTTGAAAATGATCAACGTAACCATTCCATGAATTGAAAAAAACCAAAGCAGTTCTCTTTAGTATAGAAAAAATATTACATGTTCAATAAATATAGTAAAAGTTATGAATAAAATGAATGTATATAGTGTATGTTCTGTAGTGGTAGCCTAATAACGTACTTTAAATAAAAGGTTAATGATTGAAATTTTTTCAACTGTTGGGAAAATCGTATATATTTTTCAATTTTTGTATAAAAATTTAAAAATTCTCTCATTTATACAATGATTTCAGAAAAAAGAGTAATGGAATAGTTTTTGTTTAGGTGATTAATCATATATTCTCACGTTTAAATCTAGAAAAAGGTACTATGCGAATAAAATAAGTAATATCTTCAATTGAACTATAGTAAAATTAATGGATTTATCATTTTTAACTTGAATGATTCTAACATTCTATGAAAAAAAATCAACTCCTCGAACAGAATTCGTAATAAAAGTATATTTTATTTTTAAAAAAATGCTTAAAATATTGAAGATCTTATCCAATATGAACATAATTAGTAATTTTTAATCGAAGTTGTAAAATAATTCCTCCAATAGGATAACGTATTATATGTCAAGTGGTCTGAAAATGCTTGCACTGAAAATGCATTCTCAATTTTTCAAAGTATCCTTTCCTGAGCAAAGTAAAATAAAAATAATTCCACCAATAGGATAACGTATTAGATGTCTGGTTGTCTGAAAATGTTCAATCATTCTCAATTTTTCAAAGCATCCTTTCTGGTGAAAATACTGTATTTTCAAAGTTAAGGATTGTGATAGGATAAGCATTTTGTGTCAAACTGTAACTAAAGTGAATATTGAACTGTAAATTTAACGAAATAGAAATGATTGTAATGAAAAAATATATATCTTTTGAAAACCCTCTCCCCTTGGTATTGCGGGAAAAGATGCAATCGCTGTCAATCCCAATGGAGGTTACCCCGTTATCGCCACACATATTGCTCTGTGAAAGGTAAGAGGGGCGGTTTGCCGGTGCATTGTTAAAGGAGTCTCAATGACAGGTGAGTAGTGCACTCTACATTTGAGTTTGTGATTGTCTTGGTCTTTTATTCCAGTATGGGCATTCAATAGGTGATATATTACAGCGGTTAGTTTGTTCATTAACCTTATAATTTTATGTAAAATAGCTTTAAACTGTAAATTAACCTTTGTTAATAACTTCAACTATCAATTAATATTATATTAAAATAATTTAGAAAGTCTCAATTTAGCTTCTTGTTGTTGCATGAGTTCTAGAGCCCCAATATAGTGGAAGAGTTGCAATTTACTAATTTTGTTCAAATTAGAGTTAAAAGCGGTTACAGTTTGTTAATTAACCTTATAATTTTATGCAGTAAAATAATTTTAACTATCATGCTTTCTGCTGATTGGGTGGTGGGTCTTAGAGTATATTGATGCGTCAAATAACTTTAATTTTAGTGGTGGAGCCGCATTTTATTGGTTGAACCCCAATTTAGTAGATTGCTTAGGAACCTCTTTCTACCGGAGCAGGGATCACCGGAGCAGGTAACTCCTAATTATCCTCTTCCCGTTTTAGTCAAGAGCCCCTTTCCACCGGCGCAGGGATCACAGAGCTGCCGGCGCAACCGGAGCAGGAGTAGCAGAGCTGCCGGAGCAGGAGTTGCAGAGCTGCCGGCGCAGGTATCACAGAACCGCCGGCGCAGGAGTCACAGAGCTGCCGGCGCAACCGGAGCAGGTACCTGCTCCCTGCTCCGGCTGCCCTAGAACACCCATTTTTCCACTACTCGCACCCCTAAATTCCCAATAGCACCGATCCTTATACAAATGTTTTTGAATTTTAAATTATTTGATCCATTTAAAAGTTCCCGACAACTATTTTTAACAGCAAAACAATAGTCAAAATATACATAATAAATTCCATTAAACGAATCATAAGTTCCCTTTACACCTCCCGATTCTTCCAAATCTAAGCAATCCCTCCAAATATCCCTCCCCAGAAACAGCAACCTTCAATACCATCCGAAAAACACTAGATTCGCCCAAAAGACCAATCACCCTCGAAAATCATCCCTACATCAAAAGTAAACAAGGGGCGCATGGTACTCACATGTCCCGGTGAAGAGCGGAGGAACGTCGGCCGTCAGTCGCATCGCGCCGCCGCCGAGTGAGCGCGAGAGGCCCACGCAGCGGCTGACCCGCTCCACTTCGGCCCCGCCAACTAACCTACTTTCGGACAAGGGGGGGCACGCAGAAAGGAACCGCCGCTCCTCCTCCTCCTTAATTGGCGAAAAGGGTTGTTGGCGGGAGGGTTTTTTTAAATGTTTGCTGGTTGGGAGAGGATTTTTAACGAGTTTGGGTTTTGTCTTGGGTTCGTGGTTTTATTTCTTCTTTTAGGTCCTTGGAGTCCGAGAAAGTATGGTTGTTAGGGTTGGATGTGGGAACTGAAGATTTAGCTTTTTAGATAGCTACCATTGGAAGGTTTAGGGAAAAAATCTGGGAGAGGGCAAGCTGGGGAGACTTTGGGGTCGTGAAGTGCTCCCGATTCGAAAGAAAATATTATTTTCAGTTTATATTTTTAAAGATGGAAATAGCCTTCAAAAGTAGGGGAGTGATCATCTCCCATTCTCCGATTTTTCTGGTCTGGATTTTTCTGGGTTCTTTCATTCTGGATTTTTCTGGTCTCCCATTCTCTGATTTTCCGCCTCGTGAGGAGCGTTTCAAGACGTAAAAACTGCGTAAATTCAACCTAATTGAGCGTGCGTTTTAGGGGTTTAATTCAAGATATTTTTCTGCTAAAGGTGTCTTTTCCTACAGAATAGATGCTGCTCTACAACTTAGTAATTGACTTTCTTCCCATACCTCAAATAGCTTTTAAAATAAAAATTATAACTCCAAATGTTTCCGCTAGAGGGCGTTGAAAGTTGTCTCATCGGATAGGGAATGGTCACTAGGGTGGCCCACTTTTCTATGGGAAAAAACAAAGTGTTATGAAATTTCCACGGCACCCCCTCAATTTTTTTGACCTACAGAGAAAACTATTCAGGCAAAGTTTGGGCTCTATACCTTAATTAGAAACCGTTGACCAAGAGGGGTGAAAAAGTCCAAATTCGAATATTTTTATACAAAACAACTAAAAACCAAAGATCAAACCCTCTCATTTTATTCATGATTTTTTATAAGAAACTACTAACGTTATAGATATAATGTTCCAGGTTTTGTTTTTTATCAACTTTATATTGGTTGTAGTAATTTTCTAATGTCCAAAGAACTTTTGTAAAGTTGTTTTTCCTGCATTTTTAAACAGCTAATAACTCTAGAACTATATAACTTAAAAACCTGAAATTAGTCCCATTTTGTTTGTAAATTTTTTGCCTTTGATTTAATGTGCATCATGACCATCATTTTCAAAAAGTTTTTTAAAAGTTAAAAAAATTTAATTACAAAAAAAGTTTTGTTTTAAACTTTTTGAAAAATATTAAAAGCCTTTTAACTCTCAATAATGAACATTTCTACCAAATTTCAAGTTGAAAATAAAATTTAATCATGTATAAAAAAATAAAAATATTTGAAATTTAGGTAAGTCCCTAAACTATCCCTAAAATTATACAGCAAGAGCGAATCACTCATGGAAAATTCATAAAATTGCTTGAGGGTGTCCATATGACTTAAAGCATGCAAAAAATGTCAAATTAAAAAATTTTCATTAAATTTTTTTCACTTTTTTTATTTTGAAAAATTTTTTTTTGAAAATGATGGTCATGATTCACATTAAATCAAATACAAAACATTTACAAACAATATGGGACTATTTTCAGATTTTTAACATGTATAGTTCTGGAGTTATTAGCTGTTTAAAAATGCAGGAAAAAAAAATTTACAAAAGTTCTTTGGACATTAGAAAATTACCACATTAAAAATAAATGTGATAAAAAAACAAAGCCTGGAACATTATATCTATAACGTTAGAAGTTTCTTATAAAAAATCATGAACAAAATGAGATGGTTTGATCTTTGGTTTTTTGTTGTTTTGTATAAAAATATTCGAATTTGGATTTTTTCACCCCTCTTGGTCATCGACTTCTAATTCGAATACAGAGTTAAAATTTTGGCTGAGCTTCTATTAGCTGTTCGAAAAAAGTAGAGGGTGCCTAGAACTCTACCTGAAAAAAGTTTTTTGGGCCACCCTATAATGGTCACTTTACTATACCTAGACCCAACTTTCATGACTATCTTTTGGGGTTCAAAAGTTAAAGGTGTTGGACCACTTTTCGTGGGACACCCTGTATTGTAAGTGTTGGATTGAAGGAATTAGCATTAAGGGTATATCAAATTGTTGCTATTTAAAATTATTTAAAATTATATGCTAACCTTATTAACCTTAAAATTATATGCTTATGTTGCTAACCCTTTAAAGTAATATTTTTTTTGTGATGGAAATCAAAAGGATTTTACAATTTATCATGTAACAAAGAACGAGCTAGCAGACTTGGAAAGTTGTTTTTCTGCCTAATGTTTACTATGAAGGAAAAACCTGTTTTACAGAAATCAAAAGAATAGAGGAATAAACACGACAATATAACGACTGCACTGCTTCTCATTTTAATGTCCTTCATTTTCGAAGTCCTAAAAATATACTAATATAAGCTTACAATTATTCACTTAAGCGTTAAATTTCCAAAATCCTAACAACTTAGATGTTTAGTCACTAATGATTTTATAGTCACTTAGATTTTTATAATCTACTAAATTTAGATGCTCAAATACGAAATAGTATTGGATAAAAACCTTTAATTTCCTAAGTATACGGGAAAATAATTTAAAGTATAAAAGTATTAAAATTCATATTAACACTTTCAGTTAAACCCAGGTTGCCTTGGACATTGGTGTGGCTCTACTTGCAAGTATCGTGAATATCGTAGAATTTCGGACATCGGAATCACGATATCTGACAGTATTGACCAATATATTGAGTAATTTTTTGTAAGAGATAATGATAAAAAAAAGTACGTAATATTGGTCATTTACGTCATTTGTACGAAAACTAAGAAATTTAAAATTGGACCTTTTTAACCCTCTTTTCGTAAAATTCCTAAAATGATATCGAAGATATGATTTTGACTAATACTGGGCAATGTCGTGAAACCAATGTCGTTTTCTATAGGATTGAACTGTAATTTCGGGCGGCTTAGGATTAAAAGGGTAGGGTTTAATGTGAAAGAGAGGCTGAATAAATTGTATAGGTTTATCACCTTATTGAATTATATTCCGCATCCAAATTTAAAGATATTTTAAAAGCAAAATTTATTTCATTTCCAAATGCTGCATTTATTTTCTACTCCATATTTAGTTTCATTATTAGTTACTCTTTTACTATAATTTAGTAATATTTTATAATTAATATCAAACTTCTTTTCACTTTCCCCACTTGAGATCAGAGACATCAGACATGCCTAGCGTATTATAAGAGAACCTTGAAGATAGTTCAAGTATCTATATAAACTTTAAAATATTCTATCTGAAATTAACTTAGACTTATCCCTTTTAAATCATTATTATTTTAATTAAGAGGGATTTTTACACATATTAAACTTCATTAAGAAAATAAGATTTTTTTAATATCCAAATGTCTGTAGGAGTCAGAATCACTCATAAACTCAAATAATTCTAAAATGAAATTTTATGGGGGGATTTCTGGGAAGTATATTACAAAAGATACATTACAAAAAATTGGACGATAATAATCTATATTTATAATTTAAGGGGGTTCAGTACCCCAACACTTTGAAGAAAGTCGATTTTGAGATTTTGATAAATTATAAAAGAGCTAACATTTAGCTTTCAAACGGTGTATTACTTATGCCTGTAATCGGTTTTAAAGCATATTAAAAATTGCCTTAAAAATGCAAACAAACCTAAATTCTCTATGCCACGCCAACTTCGAATGCAAATATCTCAAAACTATGTTTTTAAACCTTCGATGTACCTTTTCTAGCAAACAGATGAAACATCATAATTTTTTGCATACATTCCCGTTATGATGTAGTTGATGTACTGAAATGAGCTCTAAGTAATTGATTAATTAGAACCAATTTTATTGAACTTTTTACATTGCATCTCTAAAATTTTTGAAATATAGCATTTTTTTCCTGATAAAAGGGATAGTTTAAAAAAATTACAGAGATTTTTTTAAAAGCTCATTTCAGTATAACAACTACATCATAACAGACCTGTATGCAAAAAATAATGATGTTTCAACTGTTAGTTTGCTAGAAAAGGTACATGGAAGGTTTTAAAACACAGTTTTGAGATATTTGCATTCGAAGTTGGCGCGGCATAGAGAATTTTGGTTTGTTTGCATTTTTAAGGCAATTTTTAGTATGCTTTAAAACCGATTACAGGCATGAGTAATACATCGTTGGAAAGCTAAATGTTAGTTCTTTTATAATTTATCAAAATCTCAAAATCAATCTTTTTAAGGTGTTGGGGTACTGAACCCCCTTAATGCAATTAGTACTTTCTTTTGAGAAATGAAGTAATCTACCTTTGAAAACTGTACTTGTCTCAGAGACATACATGCAAAGCGAAAGAAATAAAACTTGCCTAAATTTCATTAACATTTAATGAAGCTTAAACATATTTGGGATATTTTCCTGCTTCGGGAAAACCTATCTTGGGCCCCATAGGATTATAGCCTGAGGATACGATCTGACCTTCAACAAAGCTCTAAAATTTCAGTCAAGGTCAACAACTCAAGAGCTTTAAAATCAAGTTTGTGATAGGTCATCGGGAAGAGATTTCGGGTATTTTTAGAATGGGGAAACACCAGGTGAAAGAGAAATTTTTCGTCTATTAGGTTTCTTGAAGGTATCAAAATAAGCCATCCCTAGAAATTATTGATGAAATTTTTTTTTAAATTAATCGGAAAATACGCTACATTTAAATTCCTGGATATTGTGATTATTGCCTAACTTTTTTTCAATAAAGGACAAACTTTTAAACTTTTTTTAATCGGACATTAAACGAGTCATTTTATTTATATAAGATATTTGCGTGGGAATTGTTTATAAGTCAAATGTAAAATTGAAAAATATATAAGACAAGAGTTAACCCAATTTAACTGATTAAATTGCATTGATCTGCGATTCCATTTTAATTTAGGTAAACGATCAGTTTTGGTAAATGGACGATTCCCGCGTGTAAAAAAGAAATTTTGTCGCAAAAATGTTTCGATTCTGTTATATACTTAATTTTTATTTAACTTCAAAGTTCATTTTTTAAAAAGGCCCCCAAACGGCTGCTACGTCACAAATAGTTGTGTGACTTAAGTTCGTACAAACAACAGTACGAACAACCAATCAAGAATAGCCTTTCAGCGATTCTAGATGTTTGTTTAAATTACCTCAAGAGCGTTTCGATGGCAACTTAAATTTAGCTACTTTTACTTTCAAATATATCTAAATAATTTTTTTGAAACTTTTAATCACAGAGTATGGAGCTTATTCATCTCCATAGACGCTAATGGCAACTTTTTAACATTGGTTTTCCCATAGACAAACTTCATGTACATAGGACCACCTCCTTTAATACCACTGTCCTGCTTATTCTCTGTCATTCGCCCACTGAAGCTGTCACTCAAATCCAAATCGAAAGAAGATGCAAAAGAGACACACCGATGAAATTAAAATGCCGCTTGATAGAAGTTACATACCCAATCAGGAATCACTTGGCATTTTGCCTTTTCTGATTGGCTAGTAGTGGAATTAATTATAATCTGGGAGCAGAAATTAAATTAAGTACCTAAAGAGGAAAACTGCCGTTTGGAATCTCTGTAAGCTCTATCTATACCCTGTGCTTTTAATGCATATTTTTGAAATTAGATCCATTTTACCGGAAAAATTGCTTTTTTCTATTTTAAAAAGCAGAAAAAAAGAACATGGGCTCAGGCTATTTTTAGAGCACAATCGAGGTGAACTAAAATATTTTAAAAGTAATATCTTAAATTATAATTTACTGAGCACATTTTATGTAGCAGTAAAAGTTACAGTCGTAAATTTTTAAAATACTACTGTACCATTTTTAGAAAATTCCTTCGATTTAGCAAAAGAGTATAAAAATACTTCCTATAGAGAGCAACCTAAAGTGACTTTAAAATATACTATTGCACTTACTTTTCTTATCATTTGATGCAACATTAGCAACTCTGGAGTGGGTGGCACAGCTTTATCATCAAATACTGACCCTTCATAAAAATTTTTTTGGAATTTTCCAATTATCTCGAAAATTAAATTTAACAAAATGCCCTACAAAAGCTTCTAAGTGTCCCACTCAAAAAACAAGCTTCAAAATAAGAGTTCATCCCAACTGTAATTCAGCGTCTAAAGCAGCCACCTCCGGTCGATGAGTAGTGAACAGGGAGGTCCTTAACATAAAACCGGTAAATCTAGATTAATTCCATCCTATACTAAAGCTTAAGCATCCCATAACACCTAACACTTTTTTTACAAATTAAAAATTCTTATAGAATTAGAGACACAAAGCCAATAATCAATTAACTAAACAGTTTTATTTCTCGAAGTCTATTGTTCAAATCCATGCTAATTACCGAGGTGGATTGTTTTCGAAAAATAAATAGACCATTCATATCTAGAAGTCGCATTGCTTTCTATACACCCTTGTTTTTCTGTGTTCTGCTGTGATTATCACGAACAATAGAAGCGATTCCTCAAGGTCATTTATCCCTTTTTAAATGTCCAGATCCTTAACAATATAGTTTTCATCTCTTAGATCTTATTGTGTGAGAAGTTTTCTTACACGATAGTAAAAATATTGAACATTTAAACCTATAAATTTCTTATCACTTTATTTTGGGCAGAAAGTATAAAAGTAATTAGAATGTAGAAAGGAATTTCATTTGAAGACTAATAATTTTAATATTTATTTAACACTGTTTGATTTGTTCACCAAAATTAAAAATAACTCTAATTTTTAACAAAATAAAAGAAGAAAACTTCACGTTTTCTTTTTTAAAAATGTCCTCATCGATAGATGACCATAGCTTTGCAAATTTCTAAGTCAATAAAACATTGTTATTTTGAAAAAAAACTTTAATATTAACCCTTATTATTATAATATTAATATTTAATTATTATATTATTAGTAGAATTAACCCTTTTAATCCTAAGACACTCAAAATTTACATTGGATCATATGAAAAGTTTGGAGTGGTTAGGTCTGAAAGAGTTAATACCTTTTTATCGGGATACTCAATTTAAAGTTAATTATCTCTTATAATCTATTCTATCTTTATTCAAAAATATTCCGTATAATATATTTTTTAATTTATCCTAGAAAAACTTTTTAAAATTACTTTGAAAAATCTTATAGTGGTTAAATTTTCATCCATATTGTGGTTTTCGTGGTTTGAAAAAAACATAGTTCAAATTTATCTACTAAGGGGCGTTGCAATAAATGTGGAACACTTCAAACAAAAAACCAAAGGGAATACTTGACAGAGTACTAGGTTGTTAAACCTTCAAACTCCGGTATAACCAACCTCACTGGATAAGGCGATGAGCAAAGCTGTTACAGAAAGTCTCAGTCAGCTGAAGCAGAAGCCCATTGTTTCCCCTCAGTAAACTTGGTCCTCCTTTCAGCAACCCCGAAGGGATGAAAGGAGTATATTTTGCGAACAGAACACGGGCCAGTGGAGTGGCAGCGAGATGAACTAAGCTACTGGGCTTCCCTTTATGTAACGTCTTTCAAGAAAGTAAATATAAACTTATGTAGGGGAAAGGTCTATTTTAGCTTAACTTTTCGTATTATGGCAACACTACACATGTAGTTAGCATCCTAATAACCGAAGCTTTAAGCCTAGCTAAATTATATTTTTTAATCAATGCGAGATAAATAGGTTAAAAACAGATTTCACTCATGAAAAGTATATTTTTAAGGTTGGTTTCTAATTTACAGTTTTAAAAAAATACAAATTCTGTTTTACAGTGAATTTTATGCCTTAAAGTGTATTGTTTCAGCAATAAAAGTCTCCAAACTTCAGTAAAATATACACACATTATTTAAGATTTTTATCGCAACTAAGGACTTTTACCTAAAAATTGAATTTTAAGGATACACTTCATGAAAGGGTCTATAGTAGTTTGCAAGGCTAACAACTCAACTATTCTAGCAAAAAAAGGAATTTTCCAAAAGAGTTGATTTGGTACAGAAATCTATTGCGAAACTAAGAAAAAATGTGAGCAGGTTCTTCAACTTTCCAAAACCTACATAAAAGTTCGCTGATCTAATAATACGACCCAATAGTACAACTTAGTCACCATGACTCAAGCAATCCTCCCGATTCCCCGACACAATCGCTTTTCAATCCCTTTCTGTAGAACCGCCTCTAATTAGACACGGGGTTGTTTATTTTAATGAGGAAGCATTTCCTTCCATGCCCCGGTGAACAAAAACATCAGAGGTCAAACAAAAGAATTAGATGCGAGATGGATGGATAGGACTCCCGGAGAAAAGTAGCGAGTTCACGCAAAATAACGGTGTCTATATTTAGTCCGCTCTCGTAAACACTTCCTAAACATGCAGGTTAGGAACACGTGCGACTTCGATGGTCAATGAGGGGTGGGAAGGGTAATTTAAATGGTAAATTGAAACTGTCCTTCTGAGTGTTTTGTAGATTAAGAATTTCATACTATACTCAGTTGCAACTTAACTTGAGCCTGTAGAAATATGCTGAGAGCAACCAAAGAAAGTAGTTCCCCGCAAGTTTCGTAACGCGTAGTAAGTATAACTTGCTCTCAAACTCGCCAGCGAATAAGAGCTTCTATACTCGAATGCAACTTAAGTTGAGCCTGACGGCATGGCCACGCGGAAGAAAATCTGAGTTAACAGAAAGCCGGCTGGGTTGCTAGAAGCTCTTATTGGCTGGCGAATTGTATACTACTACGCGTTACGCCACTTTAAAAAATAATAATACTGAACATTTTATGCATATCGGGATGAAAAGATGCCTATAAGCATCTTTTCAGCAACTGAGCATAGCAACCCAGCACTCTTTCTGTTTACTCAGATTTTTTTCCGCGAGGCCATGACGTCAGGCTCAACGTAGCATTCGAGTATAGTCCGTTTGGTTGTTTAATTTTTTATGGTACCAGGCTTATATTAGGGAATAGAGGAATTTAATACTAATCAAGCCTCAATTTTATTTGATAAATCTATAGGTATCTCTAGCCTAAATTAACTAGAGAATGCGTATTAAAGAAATTTAGATGCAGATTGTAAAAAGTCGATAACTAACGTTTACTGTGGCAGTTGAAAGATAATATGGATAAATCATTTTGATGTTTTTAATATTACTTTAAGTTTTATAGAAATAGTAGCAACTTCAACTTCATTTTAACTTCAATATAATGTTTTATGCATTTTAATCTAAATTAAATTGAGATAAGGTATTATTATAACCTGATAAGTAAACAATTCCTAAAAGAAAAAAAATTAAATTTTATATATTAGTTGCATATTTAATAAGAAGTGAATTCTGAAGTGAAATATTTTTTATAGTGAATGTTCATAGTCGAAATAAATGTTTGAAATAATTGTGACTTGCCTGCATTAAAATAGAGAAATATATATTTATCTTTTTACTGTTTTTGGCCCTCATCTCCCTATGAAAAGCTTAATAGGCCTTTGGATAGCTAAAGGTTGGACCACACTGACATAAAATATACGACTTAGGTTGAGAATACTGTCTCGATTCGATAGCCATAGAATAAACTCTTATAGGATGTAGGATATTACACAACACGCTTATCACTTTAAATGATGACTACATCATCAAATACATTCCACCAAGACAATCTCCACCTCATACTACAAAACGAACACCTTATACACCATACAGAAACAATACAACTCATCTCCACGGCAGCATTGTTTGCGGAAGAGGGCCCTGAAACGGAACGGTCCAAATAAAAGGAAAAGCCGCCACCGATGCAAATGAGGTGCCATAGGAATGCCTCCCGTGGGCCATTCGAGGGAATTCTTCGAGGTGCCAATCAGTGTCAGTGGCACAGTGCCACTCAGATATCCGTTATTAACGAGGCAGAAAGGAATATATTGGGGAGAAATCAAAAAAGGATCAAGGTCGTCCGTCCATTCATTTCGGTGGTGTTGATTAATGGGTCATTTTCGCCCGGACAGTGAGAGGTGCGGACGGACCCTCGAGGTGCGGATTTCTCGCCCATCGAAAGCAATAATCGATGTGGCGTCTTTATCTAATCCAATGAAAGCAACACGCTGGATGAGAAATATTCATCGATATGCTTTCTCCGATCATGTTTCCGAAGCTGCATCAGAATTCAATGTAAAATTGGATTACTAGCTGAAATGGTTGCATCCTTCAATTGAAGTAAAGGTTTGCAACAACAATGAGTTACTCTAACAGCTTTTCATTGGAGTTAGCTCATTGTTGCTACAAGCACCTCAATTGACCATTTTAGTCTTTCAGTAGCAAAAAAAATTATAATGAGATATTATAACTTAAAAATTGGCTCTGGGACTTTAAATACAAAAAAAATCATGCAAAAAACATTTAAAATTAAAAGCAAATTTTATTTTGGCTTAGTTCATAGAACAAATAATAAGAAATTACAAATTAACATGAATTTCAAATTAAATTAAAAAATACGATGAATCAACATCGATTTCGCAACTTTAAGGGGTTATATCCGGCTTATATTGGTTATTTTCCCCCGCTTTTCACTCACGTGTAGAGCAAAGGTTGGAGATTGTTTATAGAGCACAAAAAGTCAATTTGTCATTTTTTGGACGTATTCCTTTTTTAAACTGGCGATTCAATTGTTAATTTAAAAACCTCTGGATTATGTGTTTTCATCTAATCAACATTTTCCATCAAATTAAATGTTCAATTGAAAAAAAACACGTTTTCAAGAGCAATAAATGTTTTCTTTTGTTTATGTAAATAAAATGCCATGAGAAATAAAAATATTATGTTAAATAAATGCAATGAATAGTTATTTTCTAATAATTCCTTTAAAGGTGAACCAACCCTTATTTGATTTTACCCATATTTACTCAAATCTGCCAAGGAAAATTATCATCATATTTTAAATCGCTAAAATGAGCCAAAAACAGCTATATCAAAGCTATTATATCACAATTGGGAATTTTGGATATTAAGTCATTTAAAAATGTTTTAACATCTAAAAAGTTTTAGAAATAGTAAGCTTAATTGAATAACAGAATAATCACCAAATTTTACTTTGGGAAAATTTTGGTTACTACGAATAGTATAAAATTTTGCAGAATTCAAAATCTCGATCCGTTTTACTAAAAGAATATTATAACTTCTGGCTCTACTTTTCCTATTTCAATCAATTTTTAAAACTACAAGGTTAAGAGAACACATCAATCATCCCTAAACAGTACAAATCTTAACCCCATCTTAAAGAACCAAAAGCGACTTCGGAGAATTTCAGGTTTCTAGGTGGTCAAGATGAACTAAAAGGGTTAAGAGCTGCTATGACAGTAATGGAAATACTGACAAAGGAAGGAATGATCTAGTTTAAGGCAACCCCAATTAGCCAGTGATGGCCAAAACCACAATGAACAATGCTTGCGTGATCCAAAAGGAAAGCTGACAGCGTCTTCAAAATCAGATGATATTGAAAATGTCAAAGACATCGGGGATGACTCATACGATAACAAGATTATTCCCATCCAAATTGAAAACAAACTATTACACAAACTAATTATGCAGGGGAAAAAATTAATTGAAGTGAAATATCGTGACCTTTAATTTAAAATAATTTAATTTTTTAATTTATTAAACCTTCTAAAAAGTAGTAGGGTTGGAATGAAAATAGTATTATATCGTTAGGTGTACGTTCATTTCTTATAAACTTAACGCATGGTAAATTTCTTTTAATTGACATTAACCTAGTGGAAGAGTTTTAAATGAGTATGCCCGATTTCATTATTTTCATGTGGTTTTCATAAAAGAACAAAATATTTTCGGAATAATATCAGAAATATCCCTTTAAAAAATTGGAACCATTTCAATCAAACCTGTTATTGTGCGAGGAATAGGGACCACACAAAAAACCGCATAAAAAATTCGCACCAAACTTCGCGAGTAGCTACAAAAAATACACTGTTCACAACAATTAAAGGATATTGGTGGTTTTGGTACATATTGGCAAGCAAATAAAAAATTTGCAGTGGTTCAAGCATTTTTCATAAACTTTGGGCCATTTCAAAGTAAATCCATGCAGTTATCAAAATAAAATTTTTTTTTTTACTTCTTTTGATCAAAATTGGAAAATGCACATTGCGTGTAGTTAAGCAAAAAAACTGAAAAATCTATCAATACTTAATTGAAACCCCATTTCGCTTGGGGTATGCTTTCTCCTGACTTAAAACAACGTTGTGGGACTGTTTGCCACCAGGTTTGTTTGTTTATTTTTGAGGGGCTGGGGTGTTTTCTCCATATTCCCCTTTTAGAGCATTTTTCAGCGCCTGAGCTGTTTGGGAGGTATTGGATGGGCAGAATTTGGTTTCTCAAGCATGTGCTAGACTTGTTCTATTGGATTCCTGTAGAGAAAACGTGCTGGTCAATCCTTTCTAGCGATTTCCTCATCCTGAAGAAAATCATTAACTAAGGTAGCACAATGTTTTCTGTAATTATCATCCCTGAAAGTTAAATTATCACCAATTTCTCCTGCATGAGGGGCAACCAGATGTGTAAGGATATTGAACTCATTATCCTCAACCACCAGAAACGGCCCCTTTGGATGTGGGGGGTCTTTATTCCATGGATAGGGATGGTGCTCTATTTCATCACTCCACATCTTCAAATCTGACTTCTTCATGTACAAAAAAGGGGTTATTTTGTGTTCCTTGTACCCACCAGACAAAAATCAGAAGTTATCAGGATGAACTGAGAGTCAGATTTGAAGATGTGGAGTGATGAAATAGAGCATCATCCCTGTCTATGGAATAAAGACCCCCCCCACAGCCAAATGGGCCGTTTCTGGTGGTTGAGGATAATAAGGTCAATATCCTTACACATCTGGTTGCCCCTCATGCAGGAGAAATTGGTGATAATTTAACTTTCAGGGATGATAATTACAGAAAACATTGTGCTACCTTAGTTAATGATTTTCTTCAGGATGAGGAAATCGCTAGAAAGGATCGACCAGCACGTTTTCTCTACAGGAATCCAATAGAACAAGTCTAGCACATGCTTGAGAAACCAAATTCTGCCCATCCAATACCTCCCAAACAGCTCAGGTGCTGAAAATTCTCTAAAAGGGAATATGGAGAAAACACCCCAGCCCCTCAAAATTAAACAAACAAACCTGGTGGCAAACAGTCCCACTACGTTGTTTTAAGTCAGGAGAAAGCATACCCCAAGCGAAATGGGATTTCAATTAAGTATTGATAGATATTTCAGTTTTTTTGCTTAACTACACAAAATGTGCATTTTCCAATTTTGATAAAAAAAAGTAAAAATAAAATTTTTATTTTGATAACTGCATGGATTTAGCTTTGAAATGGCCCTAAGTTTATGAAAAATGCTTGAACCACTGCAAATTTTTTATTTGCTTGCCAATATGTACCAAAACCACCAATATCCTTTAATTGTTGTGAGCAGTGTAGTTTTCGCAGCACATTTACAAAAATCCTTTTTTATGCAGTGAATAAGGACCGCATAAAAAAAGTCTCACGTAGGACCGTAGCAAAAATCCCTCAGCATAGCTGAATTGAAAAACTCTTTATATTCGGACCGTAACTCAATCCCCACCCTACAGCTGAATTGAGAAACCGTTTCTCTATCTACCATACATTTTTTCAGTTTCCATGTAGTCGGCGACGGTTGTTGTTTCATGAGACCCATGCATGTCTCGTTAGTCAGATGTAAAAGATTTTTGTTCTAATTTGAAATTTTCATACACCGCACAAAAAAAATTGAAGGGAAAAATCGCACAAAAAAAGTCGCTCAAATAAAAAATCGCACATAAAAGGTTCGCACAAAAACAGGTTTGAGTGTATAAAGTATTAGCCCTTATTTATTTTATTTAAAAAAACTCTTTAAAACGTTTTGTGAAATGCCCTTTATTATGTTTAATTGTACGAATAAAAGCTTTTTGCGGTGTGCATTTTGGAAAAGTATATAAATTTTTCTGCGCTATGATTTTCCGAGTCTTAACACAAAATCCTAACAAAATTTGTACAGAATTTTAACTACAATAAAATTTGAGGGTTGGTTGGATGGCGTTTTAAATTTAAAGGCTGTATAAAGCAGGTAAATTTTAAAAAATAGGTAACATGGAATTTATAAGAACCACACCAGCTAAAATAATAATTTTCTTATTAGGTGATTTACGTTAGAATAACTACATTAGGTCCACACAGAAAAACTTTTTACAGAACCATAATGAGGTCTTTGACACGTAGCTACGAGAATCGTTTATAGCAGCTATTTCTACTTTCGGCCGACATCCCCATTCTTTCAACACAACTTCCAAATAAAAACTAAAGGCCTCTCTCATTCATCATTACGACGCAAAAACAAATTAGCGCAATTTTCTCCTTCATTTGCATATGTCAAGGCACTTGTCATTTCCTCCATGTCTTCTGCAAGTTCTATTGACACTGAGTCGGGGGATCCACCCTCGCGGATGACCCGGAATCCTAGTATAGCCCACACCCAGGGTTGCCCTCTGCCGTCGCAAAAATCCATGGGCGGGCGTTGGGTAAAAATGTGACCCATATATAGAGGTGTGGGTTTCCTTTTCTGCAGCTCTTTTGGTATACAATGGCGAAGACTAACAGTGAAGAGTGGATTGGATGACGGGAAAAATTGCGGTTTCACTGATTTTTTGGAGTCGGACGTCCGTGATGATGGTAGGGAAAGTGGGGATTTATTTGCAGGATGTTTATTAATAGATATGAGGTTTATGATGAGGCTGGGTTGATTTCGGTTGGAATGAGGGTAATCAAAGTGGTTTATAGCCACGTGAGTCATTCGTCATCAGGGCAATATTTGAATATTGAGTTAAGTTGTTTTACATACATGGTCAAAAAACGCTGAATGTTTAGTTGAATGGAGATCCGTTTTCATTTTAGGATACTAATAAGGGGTAAATCCAAACTATTTTGTTCTAGGCACTTTTTTGGGGAAGCTTTTTTTGCCAATGCCGTTCGTTGGCGAGGAGCCAATTAAACTTCCACACAAATGAATTATCAGAATCCACTATTTAATCACCCATTTTTGACGCCAGACCCAAATTCTTTGGAGTGCCCCTACTCGAATATGCTCAAAACAAGGTTGTTGACATGTTCACCAAATGATTGTTTACATTACTCTGTATTTCACAATTCCAAAGAATAAAATTACAGTATTTCTTCACAACACATCTACGATTTTTCAACGTTCAGGGAATTTAAGAATAAAATTAATTGTATTAAGAATAATATTAGAATTATTCCATTAGAGTTTGAAATTTTCATTATAGTAATTCATTACATTAGAAAGAAATTAATTTTATACTAATTTATCTCCTAAATATATGAATACCAGCTTCAGTATAACTTAAACGAGGAAAAGAAAAAGGTCTCCTTATAACCCACAAACATAAGAAAATATTGAAAAACAACTATTATTTCTATACTTTCCTGTTTTCTTCGTTATTTTTATGAAAAAAATTGTTCAGTACTTACACATTGTCCCATCGACCGTTCAGTGGCCGTCAAATTCAGCAGCACAGCTAAAGAATCCTCGATACTACACCTGAATTTGAAAACGTTATCAAAGGTCATCATCTGTTTTATAGCTGTGCCGCTGAATTTGATGTTCAATGAACGGTCAACAAGATAATACGTAAGTACCTAGAAAACTTTAACTTTTTTTTTGCCCTAATTACATCAATCGACAAAATATATGGTTCTTGCGTATTATACCGTCGCCCGTGCCGCTTACTCAAAAACTGTATCAAATCCCATTGACTTTTCTACTGATGTTCCGCTGAATTTGACGGCCACTGAACGGTCGACGGGATAATACGTAACTACCAAATAAATTTTTGTACGATGCAAAGCAGGAAGAAAATCAATGCATATAGAATGCGATTTTGTAGATTTCAAGACTCACCCCATGATATCCAGACAGCAACGCGATTAATCCGAGTGTAGCAGCGGGTGATCTTAACCTTGAGAAAACTTTCCTGACCAAATACTGCAAAGTGTCTGATGTGGAACCACCTTGGGTTTGAACCTCAGCAATGCTTCACCAGAACCAAACCAGGAAGAGACGGTCGACACTCAGCGGACGGTGTATCCAAAACATGACAGATCAAACGAAAACGCGTTCAGTTACAGAAGAGCGAATTCTTCAAGATCGCGCAAAAACGGGTGGCAACACCTCATCACGATCGAAACAGAACGCTCCAAATCGTATAAAAGAACAATGGGGAGGCTGCAGTAAAAGGAACCTTCAATCTTTGTCATTATTACCATCCTTTTTCGATTCTACGTCTCATTGAGCCAGCAGAAAAAAAGAAGGTTCGTTCCATTTCCAAACAAAACGAAAGAGGTGCTTTAATTTTAATCGGGGAGGAGGAGAGAAAAAAGATTCGATTTAGAATTCGAAAGACTGACCCAAATAGCTTATGCCACTTGGTCCTTGTGATATTATGCCATTCGCAATAAACATCGACAAAGAGCGATGCATGGAGGAGAAGAAGAGGAAGATATTCGATAGAAGAAGAAGAAAAAAAAGAATATTTCGTCCAGAGTCCAGCATCTCTCCCCTCCCAAGCGGAACGTTCGTACATCCCGGATTTAATAACAATCCGCGGGAGGAGAATATAAAAAAAATGGAAAACGTCAAGTTTATAATGTGCATAAGGTGAAAATAAAGAACTGCAATTTCAGTATTATTCGCTCTCTTGACCATATGGGTTAAAGAGAACTGTAGAAAGAAAAATTTCTTTTCCGCTCATGCGAGGATGTTGGCGTTTATATTTGCTCACTCACATACATGTGTAGGATTTCTATTCTTTGTAACGCGAATTCTTGTCACTCATCTGATAACAGCCGCTTTGCATTCAATTAAGGAGCAAGGTTTTGTTCATTTAACAAGACTCGATTGGGTCAGCTTTTGGTTCTCGGTAAATAGACATAGTCTTAAGCTTAATGACTTCCTTTTGCTTGGGCTATTAATGTGAAATGGCGCATTTTGTGCTCACGCGAATTTATTTTGCATGGACAGGATTGACTAGCTCGGGTTGTTTGAAACTCGTCATGGGAGCAATTTGGTTTTGTGATGGTATAGCAGCTTTAATTTAAACATATGATGCACAACTCTACTATCGTTAGTTCATTAATTACCAACAAACGAAATAATGGTTTTAATATTATAATTCATACACTTTTAAAATATCCAATCAAATTCATTCCATAAATCAATTTATTATCAAATAACATTTAAATTTGTGGAAAATCATCTTTTACAGTACGTAAATAGTTGTACTTAAAATTGCTGTGTGGGGGGAGTAATCCAAAAAAACTGGACCCGATGTCAAAAATAGCTATAAAATAGTGGATTTTGGCAACCCAGTTCTAAATAAGTTAACCCTACAGTGCATACTGTTGCCATTTGGCAACACGATATTTTTCCCCATTTTCTACTCGAACTTCAATTTCCAAACGACAACACCATTCAATAAGCACAATAAATATAAAATTTCATTGTTATAGCACTTTAGATTGCCAGTAAATGGCAGCAGGGGTACTATTTTGAGACATTTGTTAGTAGCCAGTGAGACGAAAGTAAAACGCCAAAATAAAAGGACCATTTAAATTAAAATAAAAAAATTTCCAGCTTGAAAAGAAAATGTTTTGAAAAGATAAGTTGTTTTTTATATTTTTAGATCATTTGGTTTTATTTCACTTCACAATTAATTTCACAAGGGACAAATTAATTTCACAGGGACGAAGTTTTTTGTCAATTAAAAGTAGAAAAAAATTAAAATAATTTTGTTTAGTATTTTTTTACTAATTTGCACCATAATAGAAGACACATAAATGATTTTCAGTGAATTTAAAAAACAATGCATTGTAGGTTAAAATGCTTACTCGTCGCCAATAAACATCAAATTTCAGGAAAAAAAAGTCGATAAGGCCAGGTTTATTTGAACTTACCAAATTTAAGTTTTTATTTATTAATTTTAAAACTACTATATTAATACTATCAAGAAAAATTTTTTAATTGGGGAGAATTTTCTGTTCTTACGTATTATCCCGTCGACCGTGCCTCTGAATTAGAAAACGTTATCGAAGTCTAGTGACTGTTGTATAGCTGTGACGCTGAATTTAACAGCTGCTGAACTGTCGACGGTGTAATACGTTAGTACCAATTTTTTGTGTTTAACTTACTAATGAAAAAATAATGGGTACTTACGTATTATCTCGTAGACCGTTTAGTGGCCGTCTAATTCAGCGGCACATTAATAAAAGCATAACCAGCTCTCATGGGAAAAGTCAATGGGATTTGATAACGTTTTTGATTAAGTGGAAGTTTCGACGGTATAATGCGTAAAAACCGAATAATGCATCGAATTTCGTTAAAATGTCAATTTTAATCAGGTCAGGATTTTTTTTAATAACCAAGAGTGAAATATACTCAAATAGAAACATAAAATATCAAGGAAGCAAAAAGTTTTTAAAAAATATGAAATTAGCTTACTTTTAAAATTTAGGGGCAATCGCAAACTGGGACATTTAGTTAGAAAGTTTTATTTGCGTTCATCTCATTCAGTTTATTATTCCTAGCATTCAATTTGATGGAAACTTGATTAAAAATTAAGGATCTTGCGCATATCTCGTCAAAAGTGCATTATCTCGTCAACAGTGCCGGATAGATAATACGTAAGTACCAAAAATAATATAGTACAAGTCTCTCAATGTTAAAAAATAACTTAATATTCGGTATTTAAGTTACACATTAGATGTAAACGATGCTGAAGGTTAAAATATTAAAAGGTTACACAATTATACACAATTGTAAAAAATGTCAAAACACTTAATTTTACTTAATAAAATGTCTTCTAATAAGTTTTTTTAAATATTGGATCCAACTTACCTCACATCAAGAACACTAAAAACTAAGCCTAAAAGTCATTTAACTTAACCAATCCTGAAATCTAAAGATCGGCGTCAAACTCGTGCTTGAAGAAAGAACTGTTAGTAACCAAACATTTGCCACACGAATACTTAACAAACAAAAATTAACACATGTGGCTTTGAAATAGCTTTTCTTTAACCCTTTATGCCCTAAATTATTTTCCTCATCCTCATGCAAAATATTTCAAGTTTACGTAACTGCAACTATAAGTAAACTAAATTTGGCTTTACATGTCGAAAATTGGACGAATTTGGAACATTGGGAAGTGGGATTTACAAGTCCCGTCGGGGCATAAAGGGTTAAATGGAAGAAGTTTTTGTGTTCTTCCCTGCATAAAATCCGCTCTTGTTAACTTATAAATGTTGCATCAAATTCCAGAACTTTAAATTTTTAGCAATCAAATAAAAAAAAATTTGTCATACTATTATTATAAATATTTAAACTATTTAATTATATGTGGTTTATTTTAAACCTATATTATTATTACATGCAATTATTATATTATTTTTAATACAGTTACGACAAATAACATAAATGCATAGTTCAGTGTGCATTAATTATACTATTTCAATGCTATATTGTTTTAAATTGATAGATAAAAAACAAGTAAATAAAAAATCCCCCCAAAGGTTGTTCCTGTCTTCAGAAACAAAATTTTATAAATAAATTTTTTTGACGCTAGTCTGTAGTCTTTACGCGATGGGTCACCAATGGGGAACAGAACCCATAACTTCTGGCCAAAAAACACTATACCTTTTAACAGTTTTTTAACACAGAAAGGTAAACTTGTAAATATTGTTTGGATCGTAAGGTCTACTTAATAGTTAAAAACCAAAGTTTAATGGATCAAATTGTTTAAAATCCGTCGTGTTGGAAACAAAGTTCTTCTTCAGCTTTTCCCAAGACAAAAACAAATTAAATGCGTAGTTTGTAGATTTGTAACTCAACTCATAACTATCTCTCAATGTTAAAAGCTTATTATAAAATAAATAGTAAACAAAGAGTTTATATGTGCGGCCTATGATTAAACTTGTAAGTAAAAAGGTTTGTGGTTAAGAAAATCGAGTAACTATATTATTAAAAATACTAATGAATCGTATAATTAAACTTTTATTGTAATGATACAGAAATAAAATTGGTAGTTAAATAAAAGAGTCACTTTTAGAGTTTTTAATTTATAAAATTATTTTTTTACAAGTACAATGTATGACGTTATGTGTTATAATTATATTATTGATTTTAGGAATTTATTTCAGATGATTCTGATTTTCACTCACTTTTATCGATTAGCGGGAGAACCCCCACCCATATTTTTACAATGGAATGTTATCTACATACACCATTAAACAAATAATTTGTAAAGACCCTAGAATACATATTAAAAAACAAATTTTACACTATCTGAAATCTTAAACCATCATTCCTATTTTAAAATCGTCCTCAAATTCATTAAACTTAAATTTTACTCTTACAGTTTGAATACCCTATTGGAAAAAAAAATTCTGGTATTCCATAAACCAGTATGAATTATACAGGATCCAGTATAAATGATACTGGATCCAGTATAATTCATACTGGTTTATGGAATACCAGAAAATTTTTTTCCAATATGGTAGTTTTAAATACCAAGGTAAAGGGTTGGCAGAGAAAAAAGTCCATCAGATATTTATTTTAATCTTAAATGAGTAAATTTTAAATTCACATTTTACCTCAGGAAAAATCTGAATACCCCAACTGTTTCATCTTCTGGTTTCGCTAGCCATCGTTTGAAAATTTTTCCCACATAAGAAGAGTTTTATCAGGGGTGTCACCCAGTGTCACAAATATCCGAACATAAGTTTGTACACTATATTTAAAGATCATATTTCAAAAATTTTTCTAGGGGAAGGCCCCCAGACCCCCTCCTTTGATTACTTGGAACTCTATTAACTGCAATTTCTTTTATATTAAGTTCCGCAAAATGCTAATTTTAGCTACAATTATGTATGAAAAGGCTAGATTGAGTCTATTAAAAATGCTTTAGGAATAATATTTTAGGCCCCTCTCAAAAGAAATTTCCCTGTATGCCAATGGATTCAATTATCCGAATATGTTGACCAAGGGCGTAAAAGGGGGAGCCCGAAATTCAGACTACTTTGTATACAAAAACAAGTTAAAATCCTGTTTTTAGGGTCAAATTTCAAGACCCTCTTTTGTACTTGGAACTTTGGTTAAAATACAAATCCCACCTAAAAATGTGTATCCGAAATTCGAGCTAAAGGCCTCAAAACTAGTTAAAAATTTGATTTTTGAGTCCGTTTTTCTAAAATTTTCTATGGGAGAACCCCCAGACCCCCCTTTCGTTGTTTGAACTTTATTATACACAACTTTTCCTATATTAAGAACTTCTTCATGACGAAAATTCCGCCTAAAATATATTAAGAAGCTACACTAAACCTATTAAATATGTATGAGAGACGCTGAGGAATAATTTTGGTCCCTTCCTGAAATGAATTTCGATATAAGGTTTGGACTGAAGAATATATTACATCATAACTCGTTATTGCAAAGTTGGGAAATTAAAGGCAACGGTAAATTAAAACCTTCAATTTTGAAATTTTTAAATAATAAATTAAATATGCCATAAGAACAGAAATATAAAATGGGGTTCCACCTGAGACCCTCAGTTCTAGACAAGACTGGTGTCGCAAATTTTATTATTTTTTTAACCGAATTCCAAAAGGGGGTGACACCGAGAGCTTCCACCCCGGGTGACACCCAGGCTACAGCTACGCCACTGCTTTCTATTAGAACAAATACTACTTTGCGGACCCCGTAACGCCACGTACTGAGTAAAAGGAATACTATATAAAGTAGATACGTGCGATTACCGAAGGAATTGGATTCATCCAGAGGATTCTATTTGCTTTTAAATCCACCGGTACTCAAAAGTACCGTCGGGTTAAGAGATGAATTTAAGCGTCACGTCCAAACCGTATTAAATTTGATACTGGAAAATATCTTTCACAATTTAAATACTGACTTTATTGCTTATGTACGCGTTAACGGTTTTAACTATCTAACCACCTTGCGTGTCGTAAGAGGGTACTAAATGGGGGATGAGCGCAAGGCTAATCCCTTTGCCTCATGGGAGCCAAGTCAGACTACTACCCTTTGGGTGCTCCTCAAAAAGAAGCTGCACAAACCCCCTACTGTCTAGCTGCCTCTAGACAGCGAGGGGATTAGAAACAACAACTATCTAATAATATTTCTTGAAATATTTTTTCCATCTATAAATCAAGTTTCAAAGAATAAAGTTATTACTTATTATAGAGGCTCTTTGATGTATATGTTACCGCTAAAGTTGATAATTAGTTAATCTGAAGAATACCTAGGTAAACTTAAGATTAACTGATTTCTGTCGTTAATGTGCGGATTTTTGAGTTTTTCGCATTTTACCTAGGGAATCTACACTATAACGGCCTCTTGATAGTTAAAGTTCAAAATAGTTTGTTTCGTTCAATACTTTCTCTTAAAATGTTGAGGTGCTTACTACGCCATGCGCTTACCCCTGCGCAGTTGGGTTTCAATACGTAGTTTGTTGTCATATTTGGTGTTTTGATTTCAAATTTAGAGCGTAGCACTGGTAGTTGTCATGTTGAATGTTAAAACACAAGCAAGTAAGTACTGTAAATTTACATGATTAAGTACAGTATATTACTACTAAAACGGGTATTTTGAAACAATTGTGTTGAAGCTCCGACTTCAGAGTGACAGAGATTTCTTTCAACGAAAGCAAATGTCCCAGCTGTTGAAATATCTTTTCAACAAACGTTAATTCAACAATCGCTGGAACCTGGGCAAGGGTTTAACATATGTAATCGATCGCAAATCCTAGCAATATTTCAGTGCAGGCTGCCAGCCGATTACACCGCGCTTTCATTAAGATTTGCTAGTTTAAGTGCTCATTGAAATACGCTGTCAAATCGAGATCGAAAACCACAATTGATGCAAATCTCAGTTGGTACTTTAATATTCTATTATTATTGTTTTTATATTCTAGTTTTAAAATTGCTATTTCATTACTATTTTTGTGGGATTTGCGTGTTTTGTGTAATATGAAAAAAGTACCGATCCCCCTTTTTTGATTCGTCATTGTTACTGTTTACCCCCAAAACCAGTTTGGTTATAGTTAGGGCAGGGGGGTTTGGGGGGGCGGCAGCCCCCCCAACCTCCTTAAACTTTTTATAAAATAAAATAAAATTTTGTACTTTAACGGATCACCCTCGTTAATATGTAAAATAACTGATTACAGGTAGTATGCAGATTAACGAGTGTCTAGTCGGTAGGGTGCAGAATACCTAGGTAATTTCAAGATTACCTAGGTAATCTTAGAAATTGAAAAAAAATTCGCTCTTTAACGGATCGCCCTCGTTAATCTGCAAATTACCTAGGTTATCTGTAAATTAACTGATTTCCGGACTTTAACTGTAACATATATATTAATATAAATGACCGGCATGTGTGTTGAGTAAATTTATTTACATATATAGGGAGTAAAACTGTAAAACATCTAAAAAGTAATTTTATTAAAATCTGAGAATTCCAATAATGAAAAGGGAACATATTTTGTTTACTTTCACATTGAATCTTCGAAAGAGCGTTTGAATTAAAAATAGTAACCTATTAGAAGAGATATGCTCGAAAACCAGTTTAAAGACCCATCTTAACACGTTCTTGACCTTCCTCAATTCGACTATTCAATTCGCCACACGTACCCCATATTGCGACATAATTTTTTCAGTATTAAGCCAAACAAGGTAAAAATCGGTTACATATGAAAGAAACTAGTTTAGACTTTTTTTTGGCGGGGGAACGAAATTGCAATTACTGATACAAAATTACTTATGATAGGGGTTAATTGAAAAACGGAATTAAGGTATGAAAATTATATAATCATAATTTAAGGGGAGTTAGTACCTTTCACACCTCGCGATGCTTGAAAAAACATACCTTTTTCGATTTGTCATAAATAATTAAGTTTTGTATATTTTTGCATACTATTAGAGCAGTGAGTAGATAATTGTACAAATTTTTAAAACATGCAATCATATTTTTAAAATAACCCTCCAAAGTTTTGAATAGTAAGCATAATTTGCCAACATTTCCTACTATTTGAAATACATGTACTTGACTTTCCCGCAAAATAAATTTTGAAAGAAGCAGTATAAAACCTAAATTTTTGCACCAAACTAATCTATATTAATGTCTCTTCTCTGTAAACCAAGGAATATATAATATTATAATTTTTAGTATTTTTAAAAAAATCAGATTTAAAAAAATAAGAAATTTCAAAATATTTTACTCTTTAATGACCCATAAATGAAAAAACATAGCTCCAATACACAAATCCTTGGTTCATAGAATTAAGATCAGCATAAAGAATAACCATATTAAGTTTTAAAACAATTGGTTCATTAGTTTTTTTTAATATTGTGGGAAAGTCCAAAAATATGAAAATGAGAAAACGAAGGTTAAAGCGCGAGAAAGAGGAAGCGCGTCACTGTTTAGAATTACGTTTTTTAGTCACTGAGAGCTTAATTATGGACAGATTTGGATGGAGTTTATTTTAAAATGTTCATAATAGTTCAAATAATTTTTTAAAATTAAAATTGAAAAATCGATTTTTTGGAGGTAAAAAGGTACTAACTCCCCTTAAATCTTAATATTTTTAAACAACTTAATCAGTCATTCAAATCACAAAACATGTTTTTCTTCATCATAATATTTTCCCATGTGCACAAAAAATGATGAATCTGATGAATCTTAAACTTTTATTTTACCCACATAAATTTTACGGTTGTGTCATTTTAATAATATAATTACACTCATTTCCATAAAAAATAGCACGCCAAGACAAAAAAGAGATATCAAAGCCAAATTTATTTCCATGATTACCCATAGTATGAAGGTTAATTGACAAAAAATTCAGACTTCTTTTGAGGTTCTGGGGCCCAGAAAATCTGTATAAAGGGTTGACTCCATAGGTGTCCATTACCACCGCCACACGCCTTGGTATTGAGTGAAAAGGGCTCTGAATGGGCTGTTGGGAATTGGGGGACCATGGTGTGTCCCCACGTAGTCAAATTTGATCTGGTTGACCAACGATCGTTGCATACCAGGCTAAATGCTTTCTCCTCATTGACCGGACTTTTTTTGTGGGTGTTGGTTCTAAGAGAACGGGAAAGACGGGATGAAAATGCAACCTAGGGGGTTAAGAAGAAAGCTTGGACATTGCATAAAACATGTGGATGTGCATTTTTATCTTGAAACTTGTGCGCAAGACACGGCTGAAGGTGAAGTCGGACTACCGGTTGCAAAAACTCAATAACGCAGCTCTGGTTGGTAAAAGCACTGGTAAATCCTACTCAGGAGTTGCAGAAATGGAATCCAATGCATCACCACTCCATTATCCAGCATCACTACTTCGTGGGACGTTTAGAAAATCAACAGCTGAATGCACTCTCCCTTTTGTCTTCAAACTCATATCCAACCCTCGTGGTGCTGCAAACTAAAGCGGGGTTCTCTTCTAACCACAATGTCATGAAGTTGGAATTTTCATTTCCTTATTTGGTGCACTATTGGAAACAAAAAGGTCCATTTACAGCTCCTAGTTTTATAGACAAGGATTTAAGAAGCTATGCGGACCAAATGGACAATCCGCAGTACTGCAAACGACATCCATCCCACTGCCGCATGTGCTCAGTATGATCTATCGGTACATTGACCAACCAGAGTTACCTCATTGAGGTTTTGCAGCCGGTTGTCCGTCCTTACCTTTAGACCTGTCTTGTGGACAAGTTTCAAGATAGAAATGCATAACCACATGTTGTATGCGAAGTCCAAGCGTCAAGGTAGCATTTTTACCCCGTCCTTCCCGTCTATTGATAAAATTTTTTAATAGTAATCAAGTAATCTTAGACACGTTTTGGATACTTTAGTAAGATACTCTTAATTTTTAATAGTTGATCACTTATAAATATCACATAGTGATATTAACTTTTCAAACTTAGCTTACACCAACCTTTCTTACTCACTAAATTTTTAAATTTTATATTTATTAAATATAAATTGAAACGTCAGTTTGAAGAAGGGAATAAGTCCAAAAAATGACAAATTGACTTTTTGTGCTCAAAACAATCTCCAAGCTTTGCCCTACACATGGGTGAAAAGAGGGGGAAAATAACTAACCCCTATAGGGAGATATCGCCCCTTGAAGTTGTGAAATCGATATCCATACAATGAAAATTCCATTTCTTCTTTTCGATTTTCTCAAAACTTGATTTTTGGACTTATTCCCTTCTTCAAACTGACGATTCAATTATAGATTTCGTATCGTTACTTTTAATTATTATTTCATGTTTTCAAATATTTCATTACTTTAATCACGGAGCGTAATACCTTTTTATCATAGGTCACCAGTAAATATTAATGGTAAGAGGGGGGTCAGATGCCCGTCTAATATCAATAAAAATCCGCTTAATAAAAATTACCTTTCAGTTGAACTTCCGATAACGACTCCGTATTTCATTTCATAACTTTTATTTATAAATTTAGTATGTAAGGGTCGAAAGCGAAAGATTATAAAAAATGCATTGCATATTACACACGAAACAGGAAATTTGCTTAGGATATATAAAGGAACTATTTAAAACTAAAAGGACAGTTTTTAAGTAAAGATAGCATGTGTGTGTGCCATTCATCTCTTAATTTTTTAACTTTTCCCATTTGTCTTATCATGATAAAAGGACAGCTATTGATTAGAGTTTGAGAGAAGGATATATCTGTTAGATATTTTTGTTTACTAACATTTATAGCAGAAGTTGAAACCATAAGATCCAAACTAACAAGTAACATCATTACACAAGGTCCACGAAGTTGTACTTTATTAATCAAATTAAGTTCTAATAACTCCGTATAAGCGTAAAGCTTAGCTTTGTGTGATTTGAGTTGTTACTATTAGAATACATTTTCATTTTTCCAACCCGTTGAATACAAAATTGTCACAAGATTAAAAGTGTCACATAAGATTGATCAAATAAGGAGGATAAATAAATATTATTGCTCGTTTTTTTACATATTTTAAGTGCATCTTAAAGGTATGATAAACTTTGACATAAAAAGTTTAATCTTTTTTTAGTTAACTAATTCATGAAAGTAATCATATGAGATCTTAATGTGGATGCGAAGCCACAGTTTATACAAAAACTGGTTGCATTTTACACACACAAGAAAACAGGATTGTGGAAACTTAAAATGAAAGGATTTTTTAACAAAATTTCCTGACGTGTTTTGGGTTTTTATTATCGAAACATCTTTCGAACAACTAAATATGTTACACTGTTCAACAATGAAAAAATTTCCTTGAAGAAAATAGTCATTTCTTATATATTTTGGGTCGCTGAATACGAAAATCACCATTAAAATTCTCAATTGACTCAGGATTTTTGGGGGACAGCCCCTCCCCCTTTTTACGTTTTTTGACGACTTTATAACTTTAAACTCGATTTTCAGGGTCAAAAAGCATTGCTTTAATCTTAAAATTGCCCCCCAGGGAACAAGAAAGGTTCAAATTAATAAAATATGATAAATTTATAACAAATTGATAGGTTTAAGGGGTAGTTACCCCCTAAGAATGCAAAAAATTAGCTAAAAATTTTGAAGGTTTCTATACGCTATTTTTTCCTCTTATTTTTTACGCAATTCACGTTTGAAGGGTCCTAACCCCACTGACCCAAATTTGATGGCAATATGCTGAAATTATTTTTTCTAAAAGCGGTTCAGGTGAGAGCGCCCCCAAAGCTCCCACGTAAGGGTTCAATTCCGCACTTAAACTGTGCTGTACAAAAAAAATTTGAAGGCACTAACTGAATTTCAGCTGATTCTTGTGTGAAATTATCTGAATTCAAATATGACACCCATTTTCCTCCATCACCCTCAATTTTTAAGGGGATGCCCCCTAATTGTTATCCACAGCCGTGCATCTATTAACATCTTGAAACATGGAATCCTCACTCCCTAAAACCGGTCAGTTTTTAAAGAACTGAAGAGTTTCCACTTAGGATACACCCAAAATATAAGAAAAACGTCATTTGTAATCTTTTCAAAATGATCAATATTAATAGACGAGATTAGTGTGACGTTTTTTGTTTTGTTTGGAAACATAAATTCAGTCTGTGATTGGTTCCGTGAACTGTACGGACAGTACGGATCCGTATGTAACCAATCACAGACTGAATTTATGTTTCCGAACAACGGAAGTGACGTTTTCACTAATCTCCTCTATTCCTGAGCTCGCGAGCGCCTTCGTGATTCTGGAAGTCTTCCGAACTCTTCAGCGGGGGCTTCTGGGAGGCTAACACCTCAGCCGCTTTTAGTAAAAATTATTGCTGCATACAGTAATCAAATTTGGGTCCTTGGGGAAGGGTTAGGACCCTTCAAACGGGAATTGCGTAAAAAATGAGAGGAAAAATAGCGTAAAGAAACCTCTATAATTTTTAGCTATTTTTTTGTATTTTTAGGGGAGTAATTACCCCTTAAACCTATCCATTTGTTATAAATTTATAATATTTATTAATTTGAACATTTCTTGTTACCTGGGGAGCAATTTGAAGACTAAAACAATGCTTTTTGACCCTGAAAATCGAGTTTAAAATTATAAAGTCGTCGAAGACATAAAAAGGGGGAGGGACTGTTCCCCGAAAATCCTGAGTCATGGGGATTTTCGTATTCAGCGACCCAAAATCTATAAGAAATGACTATTTTCATCAAGGAAAAATTTTGAAGGTCAAATTTGTTGAACAGTGTTATTCAAGAATCCCGAGGGTGTCTCTACTCAGTAGAGCACAGAATGAATTCATACATTTCATAGCGAACTTGAAATCTCATTGGATATTTTAAAGCTCTTTAATAAAATGTTCTGAATAATGGAATACGAGGTTAAGGAGTCAATATACGTAATAAAGGAAAATCTCAATTACCGTGTCTAGAGGCATTAGTATATCTAATTTGTCTAATTATATATCACAAAAAAATATATCGTTTGGTGTAGTTTGTAGTTGGTAGAAGACCTTCGTATTTCACTTACACTCCTAACTCATCCCACGAACATATATTAGGGTAATTCCATGCGTGAGTGACCACTACAAATGAGCTGAATTTGAATCTTAAAATCACAACTGAAGGATTATTGTTCAATTTAACTAGATCTACCTTCGGCTTGATAACAGTAGTGGAAAAATGGGGGTTCTAAGCCAGCCGGAGCAGGGAGCAGGTACCTGCTCCGGTTGCGCCGGAGAGCGGCTCTCCGGCTCCGGTGAAAGCGAGATTGCGCCGCCTGCGCCGGTGGAAAATGATCCCTGCTCCGGTGGAAAGGGGCTCTTGACTAAAACGGGAAGAGGATAATTAGAAGTTACCTGCTCCGGTGATCCCTGCGCCGGTAGAAAGAGGTTCCTAAGCAATCTACTAAATTGCGGATAAATTGGGGTTCTACCAATAAAATGGGGCTCCACCACTAAATTGGGGCTCTGCCACTAAATTGCGGCTCCACCACTAAAATTAAAGTTATTTTACACATTAATGTACTCTAAGACCCACCAGCCAATCAGCAGAAAGCATGATAGTTAAAATTATTTTACTACATAAAATTATAAGGTTAATTAAAAAAACTGTAACCGCTTTTAACTGTAATTTGAACAAAATTAGTAAATTGCAGCTCTTCCACTATATTGGGGCTCTAGAACTCATGCAACAACAAGAAGCTAAATTGAGACTTTCTAAATTATTTTAAGATAACATTAATTGATAGTTAAAGTTATTAACAAAGGTTAATTAACAGTTATTTTACATAAAATTATAAGGTTAATGAACAAACTAACCGCTGTAATATATTACCTATTGAATGCCCATACTGGAATAAAAGACCAAGACAATCACAAACTCAAAAATGTAGACTGCACTACTCACCTGTCATTGAGACTCCCTTAACAATGCACCGGCGAATCACCCCTCTTACCTTTTACAGAGCAATATATGTGGCGATAACGGGGTAACCTCCATTGGGATTGATAGCGATTGCATCTTTTCCCGCAATACCAAGGGGAGATGGTTTTCAATAGATATATATTTTTTCATTACAATCATTTTTTCTATTTCGTTAAATTTACAGTTCAATATTCACTTTAGTTACAGTTTGACACAAAATGCTTATCCTATCACAATCCTTAACTTTGAAAATACAGTATTTTCACCAGAAAGGATACTTTGAAAAATTGAGAATGATCGAACATTATCAAACAACCAAACATATAATACGTTATCCCATTGGTGGAATTATTTTTATTTCACTTTGATCAGGAAAGGATACTTTGAAAAATTGAGAATACATTTTCAGACCACTTGACATATAATACGTTATCCTATTGGTGGAATTATTTTACAACTTCGATTAAAAATTACTAATTATGTTCATATTGGATAAGATCTTAAATATTTTAAGCATTTTTTAAAAATAAAATATACTTTTATTACGAATTCTGTTCGAGGAGTTGATTTTTTTTTTCATAAAATGTTAGACTCATTCAAGTTAAAAATGACAAATCCATTAATTTTACTATATTTCAATTGAAGATATTACATATTTTATTCGCATAGAAGCTTTTTCTAGATTTAAACGTGATAATATATGATTAATCACCTAAACAAAAACTATTCCATTACACTTTCTTCTGAAAGCATTGTGTGAATGAGAGAATTTTTATACAAAAATTGTAAAATATATACGATTTTCCCAACAGTTGAAAAAATATCAATCATTAACCTTTTATTTAAAGTACATTATTTGGCTGGCACTACAGAACATACATTCATTTTATTCATAACTTTTACTATATTTATTAAACATGTAATATTTTTTTCTATACTAAAGAGAACTGCTTTGGTTATTTTTCAATTCATGGAATGGTTACGTTGATCATTTTCAACCTTTTTGAAAATAATTTTTTAACCCATCGGCTATACTTGCTCTACAAGAATTTTACCCTCTGCTGTACATTTTTACTAACAATTTATATTATTCACTAAAGCAAACAATATAATACTTATAAACTAACTTATGAAAGAAATCCTTTATGGATATAATGTTTTCTCTCACCTAAAGCCTTCTTTCATCTATAATCCATACAGAAAATTAAACTATTCTAATAAAAATTAAAGGGGAAACATGACTCAAAAGGAAACATACATTATAAAAACCAAGAAAATTATTACTGAATCTATAAGAAAACCTAAAAACTCTGCTAAAAATAAAATCTTAACTGAAAATTTTATTAAAAATTAAAACACATGTAGAGAGATAACTTAATACTTTGTTAAAAATAAAAACGAACACAGAAAAACTTTCACTGAAAAACTAAAATCTTTGTTAAATATAAAAACTTAATCACTTCGAAACTAAAAACTTAACTAAAATCTTTGTTAAAAATAAAAACTTAACTAAAAGCTCTGCTAAAAATAAAACTTAACCGAAAATTTTACTAAAAATTAAGACACATGTAGAAAATTAACTTAATACTTTGTTAAAAATAAAAACGAACACAGAAAAACTTTCACTGAAAAACTAAAATCTTTGTTAAATATAAAAACTTAATCACTTCGAAACTAAAAACTTAACTAAAACCTTTGTTAAAAATAAAATCTTAACTGAAAATTTTATTAAAAATTAAAACACATGTAGAGAAATAACTTAATACTTTGTTAAAAATAAAAACGAACACAGAAAAACTTTCACTGAAAAACTAAAATATTTGTTAAATATAAAAACTTAATCACTTCGAAACTAAAAACTTAACTAAAATCTTTGTTAAAAATAAAAACTTAACTAAAAACTCTGCTAAAAATAAAAACAACTGAAAATTTTACTAAAAATTAAGACACATGTAGAAAACTAACTTAATACTTTGTTAAAAATAAAAACGAACACAGAAAAAACTTTACAAGAAATGAAAACTTATACACTGAAAAATTAAAATCTTTGTTAAATATAAAAACTTAACTAAAAATTTTGTTAAAAATAAAAACTTAACTAAAAATTTTGTTAAAAATAAAAAACTTAACTGAAAATTTTGTTAAAAATTAAGACACATGTAGAAAAATAACTTAATACTTTGTTAAAAATAAAAACTTTCACTGAAAAACTTTCACTGAAAAACTAAAATCTTTGTTAAATTTAAAAACTTATTCACTTCGAAACTAAAACTTAACTAAAAATTTTGTTAAAAATAAAAACTTAACTAAAAATTTTGTTAAAAATAAAAACTTAACTGAAAATTTTGTTAAAAATTAAGGTACATGCAGAAAAATAACTTAATACTTTGTTAAAAATAAAAACGAACACAGAAAAAACTTTACAAGAAATGAAAACTTATACACTGAAAAATTAAAATCTTTGTTAAATATAAAAACTTAACTGAAAATTTTGTTAAAAATAAAAACTTCACTGAAAATTTTGTTAAAAATTAAGACAAATGCTGAAAAATAACTCATTACTTTGCTAAAAGTAAAAATGAACACAGAAAAAACTTTACAAGAAATGAAAACTTATACACTGAAAAACTAAAGTCTTTGTTAAATATAAAAACTTATTCACTACGAAACTGAAAACTTTGTTTGAAATGAACTAGAAAACGAAAAACTTTACACAAGAAATGAAAACTTATACACTAAAAAACTAAAATCTTTGTTAAAAATAAAAGCTTAACTGAAAATTTTGTTAAAAAATTAAGACAAATGCAGAAAAATAACTTAATACATTGTTAAATGTAAAAACTTAAAAGCTACAAAACTAAAATATCTGTTTAAAATAAATAAAAACTTACAAGAAATTTTACAAGAAATAAAAATTTACACTAAAAACTTTACCAAAAAGAAATTATTACGAAAAACTTTAACAGAAAGAAAAACTTAAAAACCATAAAACAAAAAAAAAACTTTGTTAAAAAAATAAAGGCAAATGCAGAAATTAACTTAATACTTTGTTAAATATTAAAACTTAGAAACTATGAAACGAAAAACTTTACTAAAAATAAAAACTTATACACTACAAAACTAAAATATTTGTTAAAAATAAAATAAAAACTTTGAAAAAATTTTACAAGAAATAAAAATTTACACTAAAAACTTAACCAAAAAGAAATTATTACGAAAAACTGTAACAGAAAGAAAAACTTAAAAACTATAAAACTAAAAACTTTGTTAAAAAATAAAGGCAAATGCAGAAAATAACTTAATACTTTGTTAAATATTAAAACTTAGAAACTATGAAACGAAAAACTTTACCATAAATAAAAACTTATACACTACAAAAAGAAATTATTACGAAAAACCTTAACAAAAGAAAAATCTAAAAACTATAAAACTAAAAACTTTGTTAAAAATCAAGACACATGTAGAAAAATAACTTAATACTTTTTTCAATATAAAAACTTAGAACCTATAAAACTAAAAACTTTGCTAAAAATAAAAACTTAAGGAAAACTTTGTTAAAAATAAAGCAATCAATACAGAAAATTTTAAAAATAAATAAAAACTTCGAAAAAATATTACAAGAAATAAAAAATAACACTAAAAACTTTATCAAAAAGAGATACAGTAGAACCCCGATTATCCGCGAGCGGATGATCCGCGGTGCGGATTATCCGCGAGTGCCAGGAAAAAAGGTTTTTAATGATGAGAGCAAATTTTAGATGAGATTAGAGACATTTTAGATGTAGAGCAAAGGTTTCTGCTGTACTGCACCTATTTTAAAAGTTTTACATATCATGTTTAAGTACAATAAAACATAGTTTTTAAGCTGAAATATTTTTTCGTGTTTTCACATCATTTTTAGTCTTTTTTCGGGTTATCCGCGATTTTCGTTATCCGCGGTACCCTTGCCACCCAATAGCGCGGATAGTCGGGGCTCTACTGTACTTACAAATTATAAAACTAAAAACTTTGTTAAAAATAAAATTAAATTGAAAAGTTAAAATAAAAAAACTAAAAACTTTATCAAAAAGAAATACTTCTTGTTAAAAAAATATACTTTGAAAAATTTGTACAAGAAATACACTAAAAACTTTACCAATAACGTCCATACTTTGTTAAAATTAGAAGACAGATAGATTCACGTCCCCCTTTCGTTGAGACCCTTTTTTTATTATGAAAACTTGGTGGGCTGAAAACTCCTTCTTAATGAAGGAAATTTAAAAATAGTACTTTTAAATTTTTCAGCCCACGTTTTACATAATAATTAAAAAAGGGTCCCAACGAAAGGAGGACGTGAATCTATCTGTCTTCTAATTTTAACAAAGTATGGACGTTATTGGTAAAGTTTTTAGTGTATTTCTTGTACAAATTTTTCAAAGTATATTTTTTTAACAAGAAGTATTTCTTTTTGATAAAGTTTTTAGTTTTTTTATTTTAACTTTTCAATTTAATTTTATTTTTAACAAAGTTTTTAGTTTTATAATTTGTAAGTACAGTAGAGCCCCGACTATCCGCGCTATTGGGTGGCAAGGGTACCGCGGATAACGAAAATCGCGGATAACCCGAAAAAAGACTAAAAATGATGTGAAAACACGAAAAAATATTTCAGCTTAAAAACTATGTTTTATTGTACTTAAACATGATATGTAAAACTTTTAAAATAGGTGCAGTACAGCAGAAACCTTTGCTCTACATCTAAAATGTCTCTAATCTCATCTAAAATTTGCTCTCATCATTAAAAACCTTTTTTCCTGGCACTCGCGGATAATCCGCACCGCGGATCATCCGCTCGCGGATAATCGGGGTTCTACTGTATCTCTTTTTGATAAAGTTTTTAGTGTTATTTTTTATTTCTTGTAATATTTTTTCGAAGTTTTTATTTATTTTTAAAATTTTCTGTATTGATTGCTTTATTTTTAACAAAGTTTTCCTTAAGTTTTTATTTTTAGCAAAGTTTTTAGTTTTATAGGTTCTAAGTTTTTATATTGAAAAAAGTATTAAGTTATTTTTCTACATGTGTCTTGATTTTTAACAAAGTTTTTAGTTTTATAGTTTTTAGATTTTTCTTTTGTTAAGGTTTTTCGTAATAATTTCTTTTTGTAGTGTATAAGTTTTTATTTATGGTAAAGTTTTTCGTTTCATAGTTTCTAAGTTTTAATATTTAACAAAGTATTAAGTTATTTTCTGCATTTGCCTTTATTTTTTAACAAAGTTTTTAGTTTTATAGTTTTTAAGTTTTTCTTTCTGTTACAGTTTTTCGTAATAATTTCTTTTTGGTTAAGTTTTTAGTGTAAATTTTTATTTCTTGTAAAATGTTTTCAAAGTTTTTATTTATTTTTAACACGAAGTATTTCTTTTTGATAAAGTTTTAGTGTTACTTTTTATTTCTTGTAAAATTTTTTCAAAGTTTTTATTTTATTTTTAACAAATATTTTAGTTTTGTAGTGTATAAGTTTTTATTTTTAGTAAAGTTTTTCGTTTCATAGTTTCTAAGTTTTAATATTTAACAAAGTATTAAGTTAATTTCTGCATTTGCCTTTATTTTTTTAACAAAGTTTTTTTTTTGTTTTATGGTTTTTAAGTTTTTCTTTCTGTTAAAGTTTTTCGTAATAATTTCTTTTTGGTAAAGTTTTTAGTGTAAATTTTTATTTCTTGTAAAATTTCTTGTAAGTTTTTATTTATTTTAAACAGATATTTTAGTTTTGTAGCTTTTAAGTTTTTACATTTAACAATGTATTAAGTTATTTTTCTGCATTTGTCTTAATTTTTTAACAAAATTTTCAGTTAAGCTTTTATTTTTAACAAAGATTTTAGTTTTTTAGTGTATAAGTTTTCATTTCTTGTGTAAAGTTTTTCGTTTTCTAGTTCATTTCAAACAAAGTTTTCAGTTTCGTAGTGAATAAGTTTTTATATTTAACAAAGACTTTAGTTTTTCAGTGTATAAGTTTTCATTTCTTGTAAAGTTTTTTCTGTGTTCATTTTTACTTTTAGCAAAGTAATGAGTTATTTTTCAGCATTTGTCTTAATTTTTAACAAAATTTTCAGTGAAGTTTTTATTTTTAACAAAATTTTCAGTTAAGTTTTTATATTTAACAAAGATTTTAATTTTTCAGTGTATAAGTTTTCATTTCTTGTAAAGTTTTTTCTGTGTTCGTTTTTATTTTTAACAAAGTATTAAGTTATTTTTCTGCATGTACCTTAATTTTTAACAAAATTTTCAGTTAAGTTTTTATTTTTAACAAAATTTTTAGTTAAGTTTTTATTTTTAACAAAATTTTTAGTTAAGTTTTAGTTTCGAAGTGAATAAGTTTTTAAATTTAACAAAGATTTTAGTTTTTCAGTGAAAGTTTTTCAGTGAAAGTTTTTATTTTTAACAAAGTATTAAGTTATTTTTCTACATGTGTCTTAATTTTTAACAAAATTTTCAGTTAAGTTTTTTATTTTTAACAAAATTTTTAGTTAAGTTTTTATTTTTAACAAAATTTTTAGTTAAGTTTTTATATTTAACAAAGATTTTAATTTTTCAGTGTATAAGTTTTCATTTCTTGTAAAGTTTTTTCTGTGTTCGTTTTTATTTTTAACAAAGTATTAAGTTAGTTTTCTACATGTGTCTTAATTTTTAGTAAAATTTTCAGTTGTTTTTATTTTTAGCAGAGTTTTTAGTTAAGTTTTTATTTTTAACAAAGATTTTAGTTAAGTTTTTAGTTTCGAAGTGATTAAGTTTTTATATTTAACAAATATTTTAGTTTTTCAGTGAAAGTTTTTCTGTGTTCGTTTTTATTTTTAACAAAGTATTAAGTTATTTCTCTACATGTGTTTTAATTTTTAATAAAATTTTCAGTTAAGATTTTATTTTTAACAAAGGTTTTAGTTAAGTTTTTAGTTTCGAAGTGATTAAGTTTTTATATTTAACAAAGATTTTAGTTTTTCAGTGAAAGTTTTTCTGTGTTCGTTTTTATTTTTAACAAAGTATTAAGTTAATTTTCTACATGTGTCTTAATTTTTAGTAAAATTTTCGGTTAAGTTTTATTTTTAGCAGAGCTTTTAGTTAAGTTTTTATTTTTAACAAAGATTTTAGTTAAGTTTTTAGTTTCGAAGTGATTAAGTTTTTATATTTAACAAAGATTTTAGTTTTTCAGTGAAAGTTTTTCTGTGTTCGTTTTTATTTTTAACAAAGTATTAAGTTATCTCTCTACATGTGTTTTAATTTTTAATAAAATTTTCAGTTAAGATTTTATTTTTAGCAGAGTTTTTAGGTTTTCTTATAGATTCAGTAATAATTTTCTTGGTTTTTATAATGTATGTTTCCTTTTGAGTCATGTTTCCCCTTTAATTTTTATTAGAATAGTTTAATTTTCTGTATGGATTATAGATGAAAGAAGGCTTTAGGTGAGAGAAAACATTATATCCATAAAGGATTTCTTTCATAAGTTAGTTTATAAGTATTATATTGTTTGCTTTAGTGAATAATATAAATTGTTAGTAAAAATGTACAGCAGAGGGTAAAATTCTTGTAGAGCAAGTATAGCCGATGGGTTAAAAAATTATTTTCAAAAAGGTTGAAAATGATCAACGTAACCATTCCATGAATTGAAAAATAACCAAAGCAGTTCTCTTTAGTATAGAAAAAAATATTACATGTTTAATAAATATAGTAAAAGTTATGAATAAAATGAATGTATGTTCTGTAGTGCCAGCCAAATAATGTACTTTAAATAAAAGGTTAATGATTGATATTTTTTCAACTGTTGGGAAAATCGTATATATTTTACAATTTTTGTATAAAAATTCTCTCATTCACACAATGCTTTCAGAAGAAAGTGTAATGGAATAGTTTTTGTTTAGGTGATTAATCATATATTATCACGTTTAAATCTAGAAAAAGCTTCTATGCGAATAAAATATGTAATATCTTCAATTGAAATATAGTAAAATTAATGGATTTGTCATTTTTAACTTGAATGAGTCTAACATTTTATGAAAAAAAAAATCAACTCCTCGAACAGAATTCGTAATAAAAGTATATTTTATTTTTAAAAAATGCTTAAAATATTTAAGATCTTATCCAATATGAACATAATTAGTAATTTTTAATCGAAGTTGTAAAATAATTCCACCAATAGGATAACGTATTATATGTCAAGTGGTCTGAAAATGTATTCTCAATTTTTCAAAGTATCCTTTCCTGATCAAAGTGAAATAAAAATAATTCCACCAATGGGATAACGTATTATATGTTTGGTTGTTTGATAATGTTCGATCATTCTCAATTTTTCAAAGTATCCTTTCTGGTGAAAATACTGTATTTTCAAAGTTAAGGATTGTGATAGGATAAGCATTTTGTGTCAAACTGTAACTAAAGTGAATATTGAACTGTAAATTTAACGAAATAGAAAAAATGATTGTAATGAAAAAATATATATCTATTGAAAACCATCTCCCCTTGGTATTGCGGGAAAAGATGCAATCGCTATCAATCCCAATGGAGGTTACCCCGTTATCGCCACATATATTGCTCTGTAAAAGGTAAGAGGGGTGATTCGCCGGTGCATTGTTAAGGGAGTCTCAATGACAGGTGAGTAGTGCAGTCTACATTTTTGAGTTTGTGATTGTCTTGGTCTTTTATTCCAGTATGGGCATTCAATAGGTAATATATTACAGCGGTTAGTTTGTTCATTAACCTTATAATTTTATGTAAAATAACTGTTAATTAACCTTTGTTAATAACTTTAACTATCAATTAATGTTATCTTAAAATAATTTAGAAAGTCTCAATTTAGCTTCTTGTTGTTGCATGAGTTCTAGAGCCCCAATATAGTGGAAGAGCTGCAATTTACTAATTTTGTTCAAATTACAGTTAAAAGCGGTTACAGTTTTTTTAATTAACCTTATAATTTTATGTAGTAAAATAATTTTAACTATCATGCTTTCTGCTGATTGGCTGGTGGGTCTTAGAGTACATTAATGTGTAAAATAACTTTAATTTTAGTGGTGGAGCCGCAATTTAGTGGCAGAGCCCCAATTTAGTGGTGGAGCCCCATTTTATTGGTAGAACCCCAATTTATCCGCAATTTAGTAGATTGCTTAGGAACCTCTTTCTACCGGCGCAGGGATCACCGGAGCAGGTAACTTCTAATTATCCTCTTCCCGTTTTAGTCAAGAGCCCCTTTCCACCGGAGCAGGGATCATTTTCCACCGGCGCAGGCGGCGCAATCTCGCTTTCACCGGAGCCGGAGAGCCGCTCTCCGGCGCAACCGGAGCAGGTACCTGCTCCCTGCTCCGGCTGGCTTAGAACCCCCATTTTTCCACTACTGATAACTAATATCTTTAAATTAATACGCAAGGTAAGGGAAGGGTAGTTTAATTAATATTCTTTTCCCCGGAATATGAGTCGCAACTGATGAGATTTTGCCAAAAACAGAAAATATATCCTAAACTAAATGAAATTTAGTAGCTTGTATACATAAACCAAGCATTAACAAAATGAAAACCGAAGGTTAATCTAATTTAATCGAATAATAATCATTCTGTTGTGATTTTAAGATTTAGCTAATTTGTAGTTTGAGTACCTCATGGTATTATCCCTTATCAAATGAAAATCCCAAAAATATAAAAAATCCTCAAAAAAAAAGATATAATGATCCTCGATCATATAAAAAAAACCTATCACCCAAGGTCATCTGTCAATGCAGGTCCAGTCCTCGTCTTTCTCACATCATTCTCCACCTATTTCTCTCATTCGTTTTTCTCTCTCAAAGTTCACTTTTCGCCCCAAAGCCACTTCAGCCCCCCCCTCGTCACCAGGGCAGGCCAGGGCGTAGGACCGGTTCCTTCCCCCCTCCGGGGCTCAGAGGCTTTGACCTTCGTTGTTTTCCCGCGCTTCCGCGTGGCTTCGTGGTCTTCCGGAAAACATCGGAGATCGCAACTCGATGCAGGTGCTTTTATACCGTGTGGCTTTTTTATCACGAAGGATACAACAAACAATCGCTGAAGCTTTCTTTTTGTGCCAGGTAAGTGCATTAATTGGTTTTTATATATTCGATTTTTTGGTAGTGATTGTAGGGGTGGATTAAATAAAATTCTTGGAAGGGATTTGAATGAAAGTGTGAATGCGGTAAATAAGGGTTTAGATGTTGTTGGTGGAGGTACTCGTCGTGAGATCCAAAAGGATATAATGGATTTCAGACTTCCACCTGATAAATTGAATGTATTTTAAAAGCATAAAATTATTCTTAAGTGGTTTTTATTTCCTGCATTCATTTTCTTAACCTTCTTATTCTTACATAGAGAGGGAATTACCTACCGATTCAATGCTTCTGAAATTTTTTGATAGATCAAATCCATTCAAAGTTATCAAATTACACAATAATTATTTGTAACTTACTCCAGGTTTTTAATAGTGTTACTAATCCTGTAGAATAGGTGTAGAGCGAATGGGAAGATTGGGAATCCAAAATAGTAGGGAAAAGTGTAGTGAGTGTAATAATCTGATTTGTGTGTGTTGCTAGATTAAAATTCCAAAAACTTTAAAATTTTCAAAGTTATTTATTGATTGCAATTTTAAATAATGATTCCTTACTAGAGAATAAAAACAAAACTATAACAACAAAACCATTAGATTCGTTGTAATGCATTAATGGAAAATGCAGCTTAGTACATGAAAAGAACTTTTTAGGTAATTGTTTTAAAAAGCAATAAATAATGAATCTTTGAATACCGTTTGCATCCAAATAAACAGTTGAAAAGTGCTGGATATCTCTTTTCAATACAATTAGCATCGATGAAATAATATTAATTTCAAATATATATTTTAAATAGTTATTATTTTGCAAATAATAACTATGATAGTATATGATAGTTTTAAACGTCTTTATTGTATAACTTTCACTATATCAATGTGTCCCTTTCAGGTCATAAAAGTGACTTGAAAGGGACTGTAATAATTTAAGTTTCTAAAAAGATAAACTGAAATTATCTTTTTAATCACCAACGCAAATTTAAATGGAATTTGTTCCATCAAACTGCATTTTACGTTACCTTAATATGTATTTGATCAACACATTTTTATAGCTCAAACAATATTTTTAATTACACAGATTCAATACTTCATTAATGGAACAGTAAGAGTAATCAATTATAGAATATCATCCAAGTGCTTGTTTTCCTTATAATAGGATCATCTACGAGTAGCTCTGATCTTGAAGTAAGAACAATAACTATGGAATGCTAAAAAAGTATGCAAAGATTATCCCATAAGATAATATGAGAGTTGATCAAAGCTCATTGCAAAGTAATTGACGGTCACGTAAAATGGTCTTTTTTAAATGTGAGATTCCTATGTTATTAAAGTCCAGTAGAATTCCGAAAAAAATATTTCTGTGCTCATGGTTAAAAATTTAATTGATTTTTAAAACTGAGAAGCGGATTTGTAAAGGGAAACGTTTTCTTTAATTCCAATCCTGCGATCATCGGGTACAATGAAGTTAGTTCCAATTAGCTTCAACGAGATAAAAATCTTTGATTTTAACTACAGACAACTATCATTCTTAATAATCCACTTGTAGAAGTTCCAATTTACTGGCGTGAGTCCGTGAGTGATCTCACGAGTAATATAAAAGATATTTTAATTAATTTAAAAAATTTAGGATTCCATTTGCAATTTTAAAATATTTAAAAATTAATTTTCTAGGCCAAATTAGATTCCTGTAATGCATATTGTAAATGTTTTTTAAAATACTCTTAATCTGGATAGGTGGTTGTGTAGAGGTTATTTTAGCGTCGAAAAATTTTATTTACTTTTTAACTTCCACAGCATATTTAAAAGTGTTCTAATGTGTTTAGAGTAGTGATGGGCAGGTATCGATACCAAATACTTAAGTACTCGATACCTATAGGTATCGAGTGTATTCGATACCCACAAAAGTATCGATACTTTATTGACATATTTCGTTTTAAATTTTTCAATGAAGTAATCTTTATAATACCTACTGTAGATCAAACGCAGCCTGTTTCCGTTTTCATTTTGCAACGCTCAAACCCAAGTCGTTATCATCCGCGAGAGAAATTTGACGCGGCTAGGTTTTTCCCCCGCCAAATCCTTCGCCTCTATCCACCTCCAGGCCCGTAGCTACGGGGCTTTTTGATGGATCGCTTTCAGTTTTTTGAATATTAGTCTGATTATGGATAGGCCCTAAAAAAATTGTCCCTTCAGGTTCATTTCCCGATATTGAAAAAAAGTACTCGATACCTAAAAGTACTCGATACCTATAAGTATTCGATACCAAAGTATTCGATACCTATAAGTATTCGATACCTAAAATTATCGATTTTGCCCATCACTAGTTTAGAGCAGGGATTTCCGACTTTCAAGTATTTGAGGGCCGCAATCGAAAGCACAAGTCCAGTGGAGGTCCGCGAAGTAATCAGGCAAATTTCATATATGCAAGGATGAGAGGATGATGGTATGTACTAGATATACAATAATACTATAAACTCTCTCTACTCTCATTGTCTCATAGGAACTCCTATTTTCATCATAGACAATGACTGAAACTACTCTATCACCCAAGGAAGAAGGTTAGGTTAAGGTTCAGGGGGATTTACCACGTAATGTTTTCGAATTTTAGCAAACCAAAAAGTGTTATGAAGCTACTTTTGGTAATTTTCGGGAGTTGTTCTGAACAAACAAGCCGCCAGTTGGAAATCCCTATGCTAGAGCCTAAAATAACATCTTTCACAACACCTTAGTTTTGTTATAACGGTCGAGAAGCATTTTTATTAATCAAAACTTTGTAGATTATTATGTGTTTTGAACTAACGTTTTAAGTTTCTGAATATCTTTTAGCTGTGTTTTTTTATTATTTCCCAGCTTATTTTTATAAAATTCCTTACTTCCATACAAAATATCATAAAGTACATTGATTTCTTGCCATGAAAAATTTTTTCGAGTTAAATTTCTACTGTACAATCCAATAATGTGAAATTTTTATTCACTTTACAAACGTAAAAAAACAATTACTCAAAAATGTGTGCAAACCAAAATAAAATTTATTGTTACGTTTCTTCTTTTTTTTCTTGCTCTTCACCTCGTTACCATACCCTTAACTGAATACAAACTAAAAAGTACAACTCAAGACTTAAAAATAATGCATTAAGTTCTCAAAGATGACACGACGTTTCTTTTAAATCATTGTAAGAAACCATTTTACATTTCCACGAGAAGTGCGGAAATAATTCCCAACTTATGCGAATTTCCGAAATTGGAACTTAAGTCCTAAAGAATAAGGATGAAATATTTTCCTTCCCATAGAAATGAGTCTCTATGAGAGGCTGAAGGCAGGTTGCCTCAAGAGGAAGGAGCTTTACGAAGATCCAGATTTCCAGGCCACCCAGGCGTCCATTTTTTACCACCAAACTCCACCTTTTCAGTTTGTGTGGAAGAGACCAAAGGTAAGGATACTGTTTTTTGGAAGTCAATTTACAAGTAAATTATGAAGTTTTAAATTGTTAACAAATAAATTTTGCTGCGCACACCAGTGAAGCTATTCGAAGGTATATTCAAGTCTTTGCAGATATTTTAACAAGATAGAAGCTATTTTTTTTTAAGAATATAAGGTTATATACACTAGCGGAAATAAAAATCCCAACACCAAGAAGGAAAGGAGATATCAAAGTCAAATTTGTTTCTATGATTGCACATAGTATTAATGTGAATTGATTAAAAAATCAGCCTTCCCGGATGTTAGGGGGCCGAGAAAATTGGCGAGGACTGTTGTCTCCATAGGTGTCCATTACCGCCGTCACACGTCATGGTATTGAGTGACAGGGGCTCTAAATGACTTTTGAGGGATTGGAGAACCATGTTGCCTCTTTAGGTAGTCTAAATTCATATGGTGCACCAGCGGACGTTGCATACCGGGCTAGGTGATTTCTCCCTATTGACCGGACTTGTTTTGTGGGCGTTGGTTCTAGAGAACGGGAAAGACGGGGTAAAAATGCAACCTAGGGGGTTAAGAAGAAAGCTTGGACATTGCATACAACATGTGGTTGTGCATGTTTCTCTTGAAATTTGTCCCCAGGACAGGTCTGAAGGTAAGGACGGTCTACCGGCTGCAAAATCTCAATGACGCAGCTCTGGTTGGAAAAAGTACTGGTGAATCATTCTCAGGAGTTGCAGAAATGGAATCCAATGCATCCCCACTCCGTTACCCTGCATCACCACTCCGTGGAACGATTAGAAAATCATCAGCTGAGTGCGCTCTCTCCATTGTGTCTTCAAACTCATACCCAAAGGTGGTGGTGCTCCAAACCGAATCAGGATTCTCTCATAAACACAACGTAATGAAATTGGGATTTTCATTTCCTTATTTCGTGCACTATTGGAAACAGAAAGGCCCATTTTCAGCCCATTGTTTATAGCCAAAGCTGTAAGAAGCCATGCGGACCGAACGGACAATCCGCAGTACTGCAAACGACATCCATCCCACTGCCGCTTGTCCTCAGTATGATCTACCGGTGCTTGGGCCAACCAGAGCTGCTTCATTAAGGTTTTTTAGCCGGTTGTCCGTCCTTACCTTCAGACCTGTCCTGGGGACAAATTTCAAGAGAAAAATGCACAAACACATGTTTTGTGCAATGTCCAAGCTTTCTTCTTAACCCCCTATGTTGCATTTTTACCCTGGCCTATCCGTTCGTAAAAACTAACGCTCACAAAACATGTCCGAAGAAAGAGGAGAAATCACCTAGCCCGGTATGCAACGTCCGCTGGTGCACCATATGAATTTGGACTACCTGAGGAGGCAACATGGTCCTCCAATCCCTCAAAAGTCATTTAGAGCCCCTGTCACTCAATATCATGACGTGTGACGTAGGTAATGGACACCTATGGAGACAACATTCCTCCCTGTTTTTCTCGGCCCCCTAATATCCAGGAAGGCTGATTTTTTAAGCAATTCACATTGATACTATGTGCAATCATAGAAATAAATTTGACTTTGATATCTCCTTTCCTTCTTGGTGTTGGGATTTTTATTTCCGCTAGTGTATGATAATCTTAACCCAGGAAAGATTGAATTAATTTTTTTCTCAAATTAAATTCTTATCTTTACTGTATGCTTATGACATGTCTTGAAGTAGCCTAAAACCATTTATTCAAAAAAATTAATTATTTTAGTCAGAGAAAAGGGTGGTACCATATGGTACCGCTAGGCTCTTACACTACCATTTTGTGTATCATACATATTCTTAAAAGTTTGGGATTTCAAAGGTGAAATAAGAAATAGATCACACTTTTATCATTTTATTTATCATTTTTAACCAAAACAACAAGTAAAATTACAATTTAGGCAATGATTATTGACAAATTAATTATTAAATACAAATTAAGTCGACCAACTACAGGCGTAAGCCCAGGAAGGTTAGTCCAGTCTTTTTAACCCAAACTACAGGAATCCCAGTATCTGTCAATTTTCCTCTTGAACTCGTTTACCCCACTTGAATTTACGATTGTTTCAGGCAACGCATTCCATCTATCCACTACCCTATTAAAAAATAATGCCCTTTCTACAATCCGTCTTAAATTTTACTTTATTCAATTTGAAATTGCGACCCCTTGTTCTATTACCCGTATTGAAATCTAGTCCCTCTGTGTCCCCTTGCTTTACCATTTTAAAAACAAATCTCCTCTAATCCATCTTTTTTCTAGAGTGAACATTTTTAGCTTCTTTAATCTTCCCTCATAGCTTAAACTGGATATACCCTTGACCATTTTAGTAGCCCTATGCTGAACACTTTCAATTGAATCAATATCTTTTTTTAAGTATGGAGACCAAAACTGAACAGCATACTCTAGATGAGGTCTCACCAAGCCTCTGTATAGTGGCAAAATAATATCTATTATATATATCTTTTTACTAGCAGATGAACACTGATGAACCCATTTAAAGTCCTCATTTACTATCACTAGTTTATTACATAATAATTGTTTATATATAAAGTAATGCGTAAAGTAATGCGTATAAATAGTTGATATTACTCTCATTATACCAATTAATAGTTATGTTTTGCTCTTAAAATTATATTATCAAATTGATTTCTAGAAATAAATTTTGTACACATTTGTCGAAAGGTGATTGAAAAAATTTTTATACCACGAAGTTAACTGATATGATACTGAATTGAGAGTTATACCAATTTTTCCCTCACAATGAGTGTTAAAATTAGGAATTTTGTTAAAAATCCCATAAACCGAATTTTATATTTTACGTCTATAGTTTTGTTGAAGGCTATGAACATTTTATTGATGATTTGCATGAAATACTACCCTTTTATAGATGGATATTCCAATCAATCACTTAAAATATGAAATTTTTCTCATTAAATTTAGAATTATTGCCCTTAAAAATTAAAGTTATGGAAAATACCCTATAAATTCAATAAGTTATTGGCATAAAAATTATTCCATAGGTTTTACCATAAAAATTAATTGATTTCACAGCATATAAAATGTGTGAAACAAAAAATACACTACTTTAAAACAATTGCATTATTTGGTAGCGTATAAGCCTAACGGTACCATACGGTACCGCAAGATTTCTATACCAAAATTTTCTACCTTAAAATTATTCAATCTTTTCCAAATTTGGGCTATTATTGCATAATACAATTATAAATAATAATTCACTATTATTTAATCCATTCACTAATTTTAATTAATTTTCATTAAGCCATTAAGCAGGGGCGTTATTTCAGTTTTTGGTTGGGGGGCAAGGATTTTTGGTCTGAATCACGCTGTAACTAGATTTTTGGGGGGGTGCCTCAACTTCATTGTTAAGGTATCCCCCTATGTTAGAACACTGAAAAGTATTATTTGAATGATATTACATATAATTTCAAAATTTGACAACGAACTCCAAGGAAAAATGGGGGGTTCAACCCCAGGAAAATTTTTAAAATTTGCCTTTTAAAGTAGTGTTTTAGCTAATTTTGAGACCCTTTGGGCGGCATCTAAAGAGAACAGTTTCTTGTAAACTATAGAATTTTCTAGGGAAAAGAGTTGTAAATAAACGTCAAAGTTTCAAGGGGGCCTCCCCCAGAAATTTATTTTAAAAATTCCTCTTTAAACTAATGTTTTATCTCTTTTTCAAACTCTTTAGGGAGCTCCTAAAGGGAAAAGCTTCTTGTAAGTGTAAAATTTTAGAGGGGGCTGGGGGTCCTCCCCCCAAATTTTTTTTGAAATTACCACTTTAAACTCGTTTTTCATCTCTTTTTCAAACTCTTAGGGGAACACTAAAAAGGAAAAGCTTATTTAAAGCGGCAGAATTTTCAAGGGGAAAAACGCTTTTTAACAGAGGTCAAAATTATAGAGGAGGCTGGGGGGTATGCCCTAGAAAATTTTTTTAAATTTCCCTTTTAAACTAGTGCTTTATCTCTTTCAAACTCTTCGGGGACCTAATAAAGGGAAAAGCGTCTTGTAAATGGCAGAATTCTAAGGAGAAAAATCTTTATAACCACCGAAGTAAATATCACCCTCAAAAGTAGTGTTTTAACTCCTTTTGAGACTTTTGAGTTGCACCCAAAGCTCCTTTTGGAAGTTACAGAATTTTCAAGGGACTTGCAGCTAATTTTCACATAACAGTGGAAACCTTGGGAGGAAGTTGCCCCCCCTGCCCCCCTAAATGACGCCCCTGCCATTAAGCATTAATTTATTTAAAAATTTAGTTGTTTGAATGTTATTTACAAAAGTTTGGTCCATGTAGTAGTGACATCAACCGTCAAAATGAAAAAATAAAAGTATTTTGATAGAAAAAAGCCGTTTCTTCGTAGCCTTTAAACAATTTCTTGGCTAGTCTTTTTTGTATAAAAAGACGATTGGCTGCACATTTGATTCTACTTTACACCACTAACAAATTTTACCACCACTAACTACTTTACACCACTAACTAACAAAGTTTACCACCACTAACTACTTTACACCACTAACTACTTAGCACCACTAACAATTAATTCATCTGTGGTGACTTACCATTTCATATGATAAAAGTAACTCTTATTTTTTACTTAGTCTAGGTTCCAATAATCTTTCTTTGAAACACTTTAAAACTTGTCTTCAAAAGTATTTGCCCTTACGACCTTTCACCTATTTCGGGTAACTGGTTTGTTCTATGGTATATGCCTTCTAATCGAAATAAAAATATCATTCTATTAATATTAATAATCAACCTGTGTTTATAAATTTGTTAAATAGTTTTGTTGACATTTATAATTTTAAGAGTGTGTGGGGTGACGCGAAAAAACCGTTCAGTGCAAAAACCGTTCAGACAAAAACCGTTCAAAAAACAAAAAAATTCATAGCTTTACACATGTAATTATTTTTTTTTATATTTTATTGAACGGTTTTAGTATTGAACGGTTTTTTCGTATATCCGTGTGTGGTTAGGCGAATATCGAATTATAGCGTTAATTTAATGTTGTTTAAGGGTGGCCTTTTAGTTGATTTTTTTATAGTTTCGCAGATGTGGGGATATTCTTATGTCAACTTCTTTCAATACATGGGCTTGGCTTGAATGTTTTTGTAAAATCCCCCAATAACCCAGTGGCATTGAGGTTAACGCTTTAAAGGGGATCAAAGAAGATTTCAACTCCACAGGTCAATGGGTGTGTTAGGTACATCTGTTTAAAGGGGTTCGGAAAATGGATAGGCTTACAGCTTTTATAGTTTTTAAGGTATAAAATATGGTAAAAATATGTTTGATGTGTAACTTATATCTTTTTGATGCAACACAATTTTAGCCTTGAATAACTTTTTATCACTTGGCGTAATATTATGCCTAAGAGAGGAATCTCAAGGGGATTAATAATTAATAATTTTAAATGCGTATGTGATCATTATTGTCAAGTTCTATTACATGCTTCAAAATCAAAATGTATTTATTTTTAAGGGTTTTAAAAGTACTACAAGTTTTTACAGAAGCGAATAAAATTTAAATAGCTGAGTAATGATTAAAAAAATTAATACTATAACAATAATGATATCAATATTTTTTCATAAGTTCACTTCTTAATTATCCAGTGATATTTAAACCTTTCTCCCGTTATACGTAAATAAATTAAGATAATAACCATCTCTAACCAAAGTGTAGATAAGCAAATGTTTTATTTATAAGGGTAAGAAAACATGAATTTTCCGTATATTGTTAGGATTTATTAGTGATTTGGAACAAGGAGATGTGTTCTCTTAGTGAGACGTAGATTTTTGTAGGTTATGAAACCTACTGCAAAATTTAATGATGTTTAGAAATTATGTACTCAGAAATTCCAAGTGAATATGGACTACAAAAGAATCAATTTCATCAAACTTTCCTGGAACGCCCTTGCGTATAAAACAGCTTATTATAAGTTGAAAAGTTTTTGTTCTAAAGGGTTTTAAATATATTCTGTTTTATAAAATATTTTTACTTTATGCTAATAACTAACTTACTCTGAATAAATAGCAAAAACATTAAAATAATTTCCATTTAATGATACTAAAACTCACTATAAACATTATGAATGTGATCTTTTCATACTTACATTTATCATTATAGGAATTATGTACCGATCCAATCTTTGTCGATGATGCCCCAGATAAGGTACCCATCATTGCAGGAAAGCTAGGTAAGTGTAACACAAAAATACACATGGTGTCTTAATAAGGTACGTCGAACCGCACTTATTTCAGCGGACCAAATCGTAATAGTGCGGAAAACTTGCCCACCCACAACAGTAACTTGTGTGTGAAATTTTAGCCCTATCAAATAATATCTTCTGTTCTGAACCTCGGCCTAAAGTTTTGAATTTTTACCAAAAATTTGCTATTTTGCAACATTTCTTTCGGTTCTGGGGCCTTCTGATGCACAGATTTTTTTCAAGAGGTGTGGTTGAGGTCTAGGGAGATTATTCCGTGAACCCCATCCTTATTTTCACCTTTCCTCCCACGCGAGTGGGGGTTTTGAGGGCGAGCGCGCTGCTGGTAATGTTGGCTTTCCCTCCTAACGCCACGCTGCGCCCGCCTTCGTAGCCCGTTTTGTGCATCAGAACCTCACATAAACCAATTATTTTCATGAAAGTGACTCAGAACCCACCATCTGTCCATCAGGTTCCATGTATTTATTATTATTTCTTTAAAATTTTTATTTACTTTAATTCCTATTTTAGAAACAAGTTTTTTTTGCAATCTTCTGTTTAACAAACTGAAACTGCCCTAAAATGTCGATGGGAATGTATTTTGTCTAAATAGTGCAGTTATAAAGTCAGATTTCATCTGAGGGAACCTCTTTCCTTTATTTACGAGGGGATCTGACGAAGACCTTCCGAGCAAGAGCACCCCTCCTCAGTGGTACAGCTAGAAAAAATTCCGGAAAGTAATATTTATATTTCGGAGGGAATTTGAGTTAATTTATGTGTTTTCCTTTTTTAATCAAGTAAATATATCCCCCTATCCCCCTTGATTTCACCCATGGCACCACACACCTTGCTAGAAGCTCTGGTAACTAACTGTAGAACATTTTTCTTCTCTGGAAATGGTGATTTTGAGATTTTCCAATCCCCAATGTAATAATTTTAGCCCATCTTTCAGTTTCAAAGAACTGGTGGAACCGTAGTCTGAGCACTTTTCCAAGCTATCATTTCAACACAGCGTTTAGCTTTGAAAGTTTAAGCTGCGAAACCCTGAACTTACAACCAATGACATGATTTCTGAACGGCTCATTCCATAAAACTAATAAGATAAATTTGAAATATAATTCATTACATTATCTGTTTAGAGGTAGCATAGTGTCTCCCTTGTTTGCGTCGAAAATATATAATATAGGGTATGCGAGACACTGAGTGATATCTCGATCACTAATGTGAGTTGTCAGAAGAGGTAAAACTTATTTTCATCAAACTTATTTCCATCGATTACATTATTCAACTATTCCAACTCAAAACCAATCTCAACATCCGATGGGGGTCTTGGTTTTCCCCGTGTATGCCATGTACTTACTCCTTACTGTGTTAAGTTACACTATGGTTCAATATGTTATATTTTAAAAGTCTATTAGACGGTACGTGGCATTTCCTTGATTCAGTATTGGAAAATAGTTCAAAAATGCATTAAAATGTCTTTTTTTACATTACCAGAAAACATCTTGCTGGGCATAATGACTGATTATGAGATATATGTTAGAGAAACACCCTTAACAAGATTTTGTATGCAAGAGAACAAGCAATTGTTTGTAGGTGTTCGCAGCTTAGTCATAACAATGTTGAAATGAAAGCCTGGGAAAATGCTCAACCACCATTTCTAGTTTCACCAGTTCTTAGAAACTGAAAGATGGGCTAAAATTATAACAGTGTGGATTGGGAAATCTCGAAATCACCATTTCCAGAGAAGAAAAATTTTCTACAGTTAGTTACCAGAGCTTCCAGCAAGGTGTGTGGTGTCATGGGCGAAATCAAGGGGGATAGGGGGATATATTTATTTGATTAAAAAAGGAAAACACATAAATTAACTCAAATTTCCTCCGAAATGTAAATATTACTTTCCGGAATTCTTTCTAGCTGTACCACCGAGGAGGGGTGCTCTTGCTCGGAAGGTCTTCGTCAGATCCCCTCGTAAATAAAGGAAAGAGGTTCCCTCAGATGAAATCTGACTTTATAACTGCACTATTTAGACAGAATACATTCCCATCGACATTTTACGGGCAGTTTCAGTTTGTTAAAAAGTAGATTGTAAAAAAAACTTGTTTCTAAAATAGGAATTAAAGTAAATAAAAATTAAAAAAATAATAATAATAAATACGTGGAACCTGACGGAAAGATGGTGGTTTATGGGTCACTTTCATGAAAATAATTGGTTTATGTGAGGTTCTGATGCACAAAACGGGCTACGAAGGCGGGCGCAGCGTTGGCGTTAAGAGGGAAAGCCAACATTACCAGCAGCGCGCTCGCCCTCAAAACCCCCGCTCGCGTAGGAGGAAAAGTGAAAATAAGGATGGGGTACACGGAATAATCTCCCTAGACCTCAACCACACCTCCTGAAAAAAATCTGCGCATCAGAAAGCCCCAGAACCGTAATAAATATTGCAAAATAGCAAATTTTTGGTAAAAATTCAAAACTTTAGGCCAAGGTTCAAAACAGAAGATATTATTTGATAGGGCTAAAATCTCACATACAAGTTACTGTTATGGGTGGGCAAGTTTTCCGCACTATTACGATTTGGTCCTCTGAAATAAGTGCGGTTCGACGTACCTTAGTGTCTTAATCATTTTCAGAAAAAGTTTTACCTTATTTGAAATAACCGGAAAAGTTTAGCTTGTGGATTAGACATATCATGGAAGGTATTTTGAGATTAATATATTTAATACATCGCTATCTAAAGTACTCTCTTGAAGTTATTCCACAAAATTTATAAAAAAAGAAATGCAAAAAATAGTTTTTTAATGCCCGTTTAACTAATTCCAAAAGTTTCAGTAGTAAATTTCAACATTTTCTTTATTCCATCATTATTAGTTTCAATCGCCCCAAATTCCAAACCTGAATTCTACTTAAATTTTATATTTCTGTTTAAACAACTGAAACTCTTTTATTTTGAGAATCCATTCATTGCGTTGAGTTTGACCTGAATATCGTGATTGACATTTAAAAAAGTGCGATACATTTGTGGAAATTGATTGATCACGAAACTGAATATTTATTATGATTGATTATAAATCCATTTATACAATTTTTACCTGATTGAAGAGTTGAAATACAAGATAGAACATAGATTCGGGGGGCAACCTAATAACTAGTGTAAACGTCAAGATTTAGGGTGACAATACTTTCAACGGAACTATTCAAAGTATCTGTTCACAAGAATAAAAATTATATGTTTTTAGAGAGAGAAGGTATAAAGGTTGTGTAAATACTCCAGAACATTGTAAAATTACAGACCGAATATCTAATAGTGCGTCAGCTGTACACTCAACAAAAAATTAATCATGGTACAAACAAACTGTACAATAATCAAGAGATTTCATTTAATATAGAACTTATTAATTTGAAAACCTAAGGATATTACGCTTTTTTCTTTCTTGCTTCTTTTATTAATATTTTTATAATGCTGTTTTTTATCTTTCCAAGTATAGAAAGTTTTTTAAATGTGTAGAAGTATCTAAGCAGACCATTTGAAATGAACATCTATCATAAGATGAGCTTCCATTTCACGTCCTTAAGCGATAGTTTATCCTAATTTCAGACAAAATGCTAATTTAAAATAGTGATGACGTAAAGAATTATTTACAATAATAATGTATAAATGAAGAATGAGGTCGCTAAATCAATAAATTTTACAGGATTGCAATAGCACCCCCATTCAAATACCACGCATACACATTCTTTAACATAACCAATACATATGGAAATTTATGGTTTTTAAAAATTATAACATTATTAATGTGCTAAATCTCATTTACTTGGAATGGAAACATTTATATAAAGTTGTAACTCCAATTTTTTGGCACAAACCAACCATAAGCTCGTTATAAATACACTGCAAAAAATAATAGCACATAAAACAGAAAAGCTCTGGCAGCAAAAGCTCCACGGCTTTCCTTTCCACAGAATTTCTCTGTTGACTGCAAACTGGATAATATATGTCACCAAATCCAATCTGTTGACTGGAGCATTTTCTATATACGACTTTTTCTGCAAAAATATTTATGGAAATAACCCACTAAAATTTCCTTGGGAAAAAATTAGACACCAGCTTGTAGAGAGATAGATAATATACAGTTAAAAATGGAATATTTCTGATGCATAAGTTCCCTAAAGATGCAAAACAATCGCGGTATACAGAAAAAGTTCAGTCAACAGAGAAATTCCGTGGAAAGGAAACCTCTGGCTACTTTTACAGCCAAAGCAATGTCTTTTCAATGTCTTTATGTGATTATTTGATGCAGTGTAGCAGCATACGTACGTTTCTTCAAACTCTTTTTGGTGGCTATAAGGCAGTTCTCTCCGCAGGGGACCCGTGGTTCGTGTCGTGCGTGGGCTGCATTGCCAGCAGCCGGGGACTCTTCTACAGGGTGGTGCCGGCCGACCAGAGCTTCGAGGGGGTCGACTACTGCGGCGTCTTCCGCTTCCGGCTGTGGTGGTGCGGGGAGTGGAAGGAGGTGCTAGTGGACGACCGACTGCCCACTGTGGCCGGCAAGCTCGTCTTCGTCCACAGCGTCTCGAGGTCCGCCTTCTGGCCCTGTCTGCTGGAGAAGGCATATGCAAAGTGAGTCAAGTAAAGGGGGATTGGCTGTCTAGTAGGTGAATAAGACCTAGAGAAGCTCTATAGTGATGGATGTCCTGACTTCACGATTGATGATCAATTGCCAACAACTTAACTTCGCTCTGAAGTTTTCTGACTCTCCACACTGTAAAAATATGGCACGTTACGCAAAAAAGGGTGAAATGAAATTGCCGCCATAGTCACAGTGTGACCTCACTTCGAGTCCCTCGGTCACTCGGTGGGAGGTCCCTCCGTGTCGTGGTGTAATATATCTCAATGATATGGTGGTAATTTCTTTCCACCACTTTATTGTGTAACTTGCCATATTTTTTATAGTGTAAGGGTGATTCTCTATAAATGTGAAAAATTGCGGTCCAGGGGTCAAAAATCCATGTATTGTCCTAAAATTAATTTTTCTTCACAACATTCTGATAAATAGCCTTATGATAAGTATGGAACATATGCATAATAATTTTTGAGAGCAAAAATTAAGGAATTAAAAAACTTGAAAGTTCAAAATTTCATCATTTTGGCTTGTCCCACTACTGACATATGCTCAAACAAAAGGAATTTTAGTGTACTAAAAGCATATTTTTTCCCGATTTTTTTACCTAATGTTATTAATCATATCTTATAGTATATGTTTTTGTGGAAGAAATTTTTTTTTGAATTTTTTAAATAACATTTTCGAATTGAAACATGGTTGTCCCAGGCAATAGCGTTATTTGCCTGACATGAACATTTTAGTTAATTATGAGGCACATAAAATTGACAGAATGAAGCAATTCTTCTTTTTAATAATCATTTATAATCAGAATAAGTGGGTATTCTCTTTCAGAGCGATTATAAATTATTTTACTTAGGAAATTTTTACTTTGAACTGTTCATAACAGAGAGTATGCTTTTAAAACGTCATTATCCTGTCCTCTATATCTCCTAAACCAAACAGAGTAAAAAATTGAAATTTGGATATGTTAGAGGTATTATGATTTTATGGTTATTGTGAAATTTGTAGCCCTAAATATCAAAAAATAAAAAAAATGGCGAAGGAATTACTTATAAAAACGTCATTATCCTGTCCCGTCATTATCCTGTCCTCCTTATCTCCTAAACGGAAAGAAGCATATTATTGAAATTCGGATATGTTAGAGGTATCATGATTTTATGGTTATTGTGAAATTTTCAGGTCTAAATCTTAAAAAGTAAAGAAATGGCGGAATGCTAAAAATCATCATTTTTCTGGCGCGTCATTATCCTGTCCTCCATATCTCCTAAACGAAAAGGAGCATATTATTGAAATTTGGATATGTTCAAGGTATCATTATTTTATGGTGATTGTGAAATTTTCAGGTCGAAATATGAAAAACTAAAGAATTGGCGAAAGAATCAGGAATAACGAATTTTCCATTTAAAAGCTCGAACAATTTCTTTATTAGAACTCCGAAACTGGCAACGCAATGATGTGTTTATTTACTAATTAGTTCTTGTTTTAAAAGTCAAAATTCAAGTAAGAAAATTTATTTTCCCTGTAATAGTATTCTAAAATGTTTCTTTATGATTATTCTTACCTCATAACTTGAGAATTTTCTTGGTATAATATTCATTTATTCTTTGATGGTAAATAATTATCTATATTTTTATTAACTCGTTCGACAACTTTAATATATTCTCAAGTTATGGGGTACTAACGGACTCTTTACCCGATAACACTTTCTAGTCTAATAACTTTTCCTTCCGGAATCTTTAATAAGGTACAATAGTGACATCCAAGATGAATTTGATGAAAAAATAACTTTATTTTGCCTTCGAAATAAGATGTTTCATTGTACCTAACCTCATTATCCTAATATGAAAAATTTGTTTTTTTTTTAATATTTTTTTTCTATCTAAATGTTATTAAACTTCACTGCTGCTCATTGGATATCAACTAGAAGCTTCTCAACTAACATTTTAAAAAAATCAGAAGTTTTGGAAGAATTTTAATTTTCCAAAATTTTTGCTCTCAATTTTTCGCATTTCTAGAGAATCACTCGTAACCAGTTTGTGGCAAAAGGTTGAAGTATTTTTATCGGTGTATCTTAACTACACCTTCTCAAAGACTACCCTGAAAAAAATTTCAATGTGTTCTTAACCCTCTCTTTTAATTGAAGTATTTATTTATTGTCTAGATCGTACCACATAAGTATAGGTTACTAAAAATATTAGGTCTAGATACTGATGCATTGAGACGGTTTGATCAATTGACAAAATTTACTCATGGGTTTATTATACTATAACTTCGTTACTAAAGTTTAATTGGGTATTAAATTAAAAAGATTGAACACAAAATTACTTGAAACAAATAAATGGGAAAGATGGATTGGTATATTTAAAAGAGATAATAATATGCGTATCAATATTTTATTAGTATTTCAAACACGCTTTCGAAAATCTTGGTTACCAATAACACTTCTCCCGTTGCTTTTAGACTGCATGGCTCGTATGAGGCCCTGAAGTACTGCACTTCTCTGGACTGCCTGGCCGATTTGACAGGGGGGATTACAGAGAACGTGTCTGTGGGGTATGAGGCATTACTGTGCGAAAGAATAGCCACGAAACTACTTAAGATGACAACAGTCGTGACAGCTATCACACAAAGACAATTGCAGGTATATTTCTACCCTTTTAACTCCAGTGATATAAACGTAACGGAAACATTACTTTTATAATGTATTGTAAAGTGCTCAAAATTAAAACATTTATCCTGAAATACTACAATCTACCATCGCACATTTCTAAGAAAAATACTCAAAAACTGTTGTTAATTTTTATACAACTTTATTTGAACGTTTTACTTTGTGTGATATACAACATATAGTTAACTAGTTTTATGTTCCCGTTTCAGTCTCGTAACTCTTTGGAAAAATTACCGAATGGAATACTGACTGGTACGCACTACAGAGTTGTTGAAATACAAAAAGTGAGTTGATACCAACAGTATTTTTTTATCCGAGTTTGGAAAGAATTTTAAGTACACGGTACGGGGGGATATGTTAAAAAAGGTTATCCAAGCTAATATAGTTACAATGGAGAATTGCAGCATCTCTTAAAATTCTAAATTTTCAATTTTAATTTATTAAAAATTCTCTCCCGATTCCAAAAATACGCTTGTATTTTCCCACAAACTTTTTAAAGGTAATTATGACATATTTTTATACAGAAAACTCCTTACAATGTGACGTCTCATGTGTTCTTGGAAATGTGGGAAACACCGTTTTCATCGAAACACTAGGCTGTAAAAAAAACTAGAGCTCAGTCTTTCCAGTCTTTCAAAGCGGGATGATAGCAACAAGCGGGAGCAAGGCACATTTAACGTCACAAGCTGTTTCAGCTCAGGCAGAAAATATGCTGTTTTTAATTGAAAATAACTTAAAATTTAGGGCTTTGAAAGGTAAATTAAAATGGTTTTTGGAGGTTTTAAGCCATTCTGAACACATTGAGAATAAAAAAAATTTGACTACAATTGTTTAATTAGTTAATAATTGTTAATTTTCATAATTGTTTAATTTTTTATATTTTTATGCTGTTAACTATATTAAGTTTTAAATTTATATAGCAAGCATCCCAAATATTAACTTACAAACTTAAATTGAATACTTACCACAAAATTAATAAAAAGTTTATAAAAACTAACAAACGATGAAACATGAGAACAACGAAAATCTTTTACGCATTTTTCTCGCAACCCATTTAAAATGTTTTATAATAGTAGGGGGAAAAGAAATTAGCAGTCAAAAAATCGAATTTAATTTTTCAAATCTAGCTTATTGGCATAACCTGCCTGCATAAAATTCCGTTCGAATACAAAACAACCATGAAATATTGTTATTAAAAGCAAAAATCGTATCAATCACATTTCCTCCTTTAAAAATACATCCCTATTTTAAATGGCCTTCCCCTTCAAAAAACAAGCAAATTTCTAGAGACCTAGAGAAAATTGGATTCTCGAATGAAATTACAGGTCAAAAGAATAAGATTACATTAATATGACCTTTTGGAAATACCTTTACAGTCCTTCTGAGCGGTTCCAAATTAATTTTGGTGCTGCCATCTATACTGTCAATGAGTAAACTTTTTCATAACCCATTGCACTCCTCAAATAAACCTTTAAAAAATAGCTAAATACAAAATTATGTAGGATGTGGAATTCAATAGGAAGTTGTGTAGATTATTTTAGTCAATTGTTAAGTTCATAAGAAAATATTCCTTTAAAACAAAATAGAATATTTTCAATTGATTTTATTTAAATCAACTAGAAGACTTGGAAGCCTCTATGACGTTAGGGGGCATCCATAAATTACGTGAGGTGTTTTTTCCAAAATCTGGACCCCCCTCCCCCCCACGTGAGATTTACCTACAACCTTTAAAAATAATTTTCTATCCTATTCGTTTGCATTTTACTTAAAAAAAAAGAAAATAGTATAATTTCTAACTTAAAAAGTTGACGTGAGATTTTAATCGACCCCCCTCCCCCCTTGGTGAGATTTTTCCAAATCCCTCCCCCCTTTTTGACCTCACGTAATTTATGGATGTCCCCTTAAGAGACTCAGTCAGATACTATACTCTGTACCTCCATAAATTTACTTATATAGGTATTGGTTTAATCATTTATTTTCTAATAAGTTAATAATATTCATAATACTTCCCTCTCTAAATATTTTGTATGCAGGTTAAGACAAAAGATTTTGAAGATGCTACTCTGGTGTGGTTACAAAAACCCCTTTTTGTTGAAAACCATTACATAAGATCGTAAGTTGGAATTATATATATATATATTTCGTTTCAAAATATCATGTAGTTCAATAGGATCATTTATGTACTTGGTTCCTTGGTTGTTTACTTTAAAAGCGAACCATTACACTTTTATTATGTTAATAAATTTTATGAATTTTGCAGTTCTGACTTAGATGACATTGTTAATCTACAAGAAAGACCAGACCAATTTAGGTAAAAAAATAATGAAGAACATTGATCTTTAAAATAGTAATAAAAAGTAATTTATTTGAAGCAACACAACTTTCACGCAAAATTGTTTCATTTTAATTAACTGTACTAATAATAAAATGTATAATATCTATTTACAAATATGATATTTAACTTTCTTGCAAGTTTCATTTTTGCAAGCATTTCTTATTAAACGAGAAGAATGGAAAAATGTGCGGGAAAATAAATAGAACGAATATTTACACTGTACTAAAAATGTTGAAGGATTTATCTATCTTGTATATAGCATGTTGATGGACGAGTTTGTAAACACTTTCGGCTGCCTAGAGGTGGTCCATTTGGATGGAGACACAAGCAGAGCGGAGTGCAGTTTGAAGGCAAAAGACCCTTGGCACATCAAAGTGTGGCACGGACATTGGCAAAAGGGAGTCAATGCAGGAGGATGCAGAAACCATTCAGGTATCAAAGCTTCAATTGAGTGGCATTAACTTAGAATGATCAAAGATTTAGTAAAATAGGGATTTTTGAATACACCTCTGAGAAAAGGGAAGTTTTAATGTATTCCTTTGTTGAAAATAATTTTATCGTGTTTGGATAAAAATTTAGAATGTGGGAGGATAAAAATTAATATAAAATAATATTAAATTGCATGAGAGAAATACTTTATTAAACTAGCATATCGCTTTTTCACTGGGTTCTGTGCATAAATTAAACAATTAACATTAATTAAACAATACTTACTAGTCCATTTGAAACAATCTAGAAATAGCACTTCACTTTATCTTAACGTAAATAATACATTACTTTTATTTGTCTTAAATGTCAACAAAAGGGGCGATATCATATCGTCGGCTTAGTGGAAAAAGACAGTCACTTCAAACTCAACTACTTTGTGTGAGGTTACATCAATTTGATGTTATCCAATCGCTTTCTTGTGCACCATGCAATTTCAACTGCACACTGATTTTTTTTTCAGCTTAACGAATTTTTTGGAAATCTGCTTGTACGTTAATTTCAATTCTAAAAAAGTGGCTTGCGGCCGTATTCACCGGTAACACCGGCGGTTAAGCGACAGTCAAGCTTCTGATTGGCCGTTGAAGAAGGAACACTTCCCACCTAGTTGACTCCCGGTTAACCGCCGGTCAAGTGACCGGTGAATACGGCCGTTAGTGCATTTCTCCCATATACAAACCATATGTTAACTTACTAAAGTAAAAGTAACAAAAGATTTAACAAAAAATTAAAATACTATCATTAAACTGAAGACAAATAATTTTTTCAGACACATTCCATGTGAATCCCCAATTGCAGTTGATAGTTGGAGAGGCTCAAGATATGGTCATATGTTTGTCGCAGCATATTGTATTGGAGCCTCGGGTCATAGGATTCAGTGTTTATCAGGTAGCGGTTAATTTTTAGTTCTTATATATAAACTCAATGATCACAAATAGTTTTATAACCTTATTTTCTTTATTTCAGATGTCCAAACCTTCATCCGACGTTTTAGGAAAATCTTTTTTTAAAATAAACAAATCAATTTTAAACTCACCTTACACCAACAGCAAACAGGTAAGAAAATCTGAGCTTATCACTGAATCTTCGTATCAAGTAAAGAACAATTGAAGTAGTAAAATTGTTTGAAACATACTAATTTTGTTTGCAAAGAAAAATATATTTAAATAAAAAAGAGCAAAAGGCCTGAAATAAAAATAAGTTATAAGACATTCCTTTGTAATTGTTCTTGAAAGAAAATATTAGAAAAACTTAATCCTGTACCAGACTTTGGGGTTCTTTTTTTTGGGGGGGCGGGGGGTGGAGGTGGAATTTTTATTTAGGGGCACCAATTTCTCCAAGTACATTAAATAACCTAAATGTAAAAAATAAGGTTTGAGCCTTATCGTATTTAGTTTTGGGGATAACACTGAATTATAAGCGAAAATAAGAGGGTCTGGCTGTCCTCCCCAATACATGCTTTTGAAATTTGCCTCTTAAAAATAAATGATGTTCCTAATCAAAACAACGTTAACCCTCTAACTATGAAAGAAATATTGTTTTGCTCATTCATGTAAGTTGAGGACAAATAAAGTAAACATGCTAATTTTTGTTTAATTCAAAATTTTTAAAAAATGAACAGGGGACTGAACCTAAACTTTATAAATTATTATAGCATCTTATGGTGCAATTGTATTAAAACATGTTGAAAATTATTGCTGCTAAACTTATGGTAGCATACTATTTGCGATCGTGGGCAGAAAAGGGTTAAACTGAAGCCCTTGATGGAGCGAGCACTCACGAAGGCACCGGGGGAAAATATGTTGCAACTGAAGCGAGTAGTGCTCGCTCCATCCAGGGCTTTAGGTTAAACAACCTATAAACCTTTTAATCGGATACGGCATTGGGGAAAAACCATCAGCACATCAGTGAAACCTACTGTTCTTTAACCCTTTCAGTCAACCACCCCCAAATATTCCATGCAGGATTGAACTGTAGGGGAGAGTGTTGTACCTACGGACAGGGCCGCCCATAACTCTACCGGGCCCCCCGACAAAAATTTTTCACGGGCCCCCTAACTTTTTAAGTTTTTGAAGTATAATAAGGAATTTACATTTCACAAAGTATCCCTTGAGTAAAATATACAGGGTATCTCAAAAGGTCGAGTAGAAAATTAGCATGCATGTCTGTCATGCCATGGCCAACAAGATTTTCATAGGAACCCAAGTCCGCTAGAGGACAATGTTTGCCGGCGAAGGAGTAGCATTTATAACTACTTTATTCTACTGAAAACTTCATTTATTATTACAGATTCGGAGAGAGCACCCTCGAAAACCACTGTAAACCGAATTTCATTAAATTCTGCCTGCAGGGGCGGATCCAGGATTTGGTTTTGGGGGAGGGCTAAGATTTTCCAAAGTCCAATTGAATCTTTTTGATTTTAATATGGAAAGGGTAGTGGAGTTATCCTGCTTTAACTACTAAAAGGGGGGACTGGGGGTCCTCCCCCAGAAAATTTTTGGAAATTTAAGTAAAAAACCATCTTTTTCAACTCGTTTTGATACGCCTCATCCGAATTTCGGATATAGGTTTTATGGTAGAATTTCCACGTTTTGACGAACTTAATATAAAATAAGGTTGTAATAATAGAGTTACAAGTACCAAGGGGGTCTGGGGTACTTTTGGGTCAAAATTTTTCTTTTTTTTACCGATTTTTTTTACCGAAAATTTTTATTTTTGGGTATTGGGGTCAAAATTTTTCAAAATTTCACCTTAAAATAACAGGGTTTTAACTCATTTTGGTGCATAAAATGCCAGAGCAAGAAATATTGGTAGCTTTTTCCAGTGTGCGGGAAAAGGTCACATTGGGAAGGGGTTGTGTTATCTCATGTTGCAGAATTCGATTGGAGATGAAACTTCTGAAAAAGAGACCGACCACTTTTGACGGGCCCGTCCGTTTCGGGAACTGAATATGCTAAATCAGTGTGGTCCAACCCGAGGCACGCGTGCCACGAGTGGCACTCGAAGAAATTTTTGTGGCACTCGGCCTCAAAACTAAATGCGTATTTTAACTAACAGAGAATATAATCAACATTTCAATTTTTATTGCAGAAAAGTGTTAAAAACCTGGTTTTTGGAGTTTAATTTTCAAAAAATTTCAGGGGAGAACCCCTGAGACTCCTTGGAAATTATTTTTAGCTTAAAATTCAAAAGGGCATCAGTTAGAAACTTTAGTTTGGGGCAACAATCCCATGGGCATTGAATAGAGTGAGGTGCCTTGTGAAATTCAAATGGAAATATGTGATTTTCAAGCAGACCCATTTTACCAGGCTAGAAAGTGCGACGGTCCTGAAAATTTCTGGAAGATGGTTTCTAAGGAACGCTTCCCAGAACTGCTTAAATTCTCCCTGAAAATGTTATCCCTGTTTGGGACAGTGGAAGATCCAGGGGGTGGCAAGGTTCTCAAAATGAGTAAAAACCCAACTTTTACAGGCCTAATTTCAAATTTTTTCTGGGGGAGGACCCCCATACCAAATGGGGTATTCAGTGTTTATTTTTAGGAAACCCTCAAAATTTTGAAATTTTGGGTCAAAAAGTAAAGGTAATAGTGTTGAAAAGTGCCCCTTTTAGACTCAAAACGTTTCTAAAAATGAGTTAAAACCCTACTTATACACGTCAAATTTAAATTTTTTTTCTGGGGGAGAACCCCCATACCCCCAATGGTACCACAAGGGGATCTTGTCTGGAAAAGTGTCCCCCCCTTGGAGCCGTGCTGGATCCGCGCCTGGTTTGGGAGTACAGAGTACATATGTGTGCGAAAGTGCTTTTTCATCCCTCAAACAAATAACATTAAAAGCAAGAAATCGAATGGAAAATATTTCTCTGGAATCTAGCCTGAGACTTTGCCTTACTGAACTCACTGTCAACATCGATAAACTTGTATCAGAAAAAGAATGTCAATCCTCATTGATTTCACCATTGCTCATTGTAAAATATAGTGATATATTAAATTAGTTATATGTAATGCTTTTTTTACTTATGTCTTTTGGCACTCACTCTCATATACTAAAGTTAGTTTGGCACTCGGGCAAGTAAAGGTTGGACCACCCTGTGCTAAATGATATGAATTCAGCTAGTTCAATTTTTATTTGGAAAATAAAAAAAACATCTAGTACAGACTTTGACTAAAAAAACAAAGTGGAACTCGTGAGCCCGGGCCCCTTAAAGCTCCGGGCCCTCCGACATTTGTCGGGGTTGCTGCCCCCTATGGGCGGCCCTGCCTACGGACGGTTGTACCTTCAGCCACCTCATTTTAAAATTCGGGAAAAAATGTAAATTTGAATTTGTGGTTGATTTTGAATGTAAACAGATGCTATCTAGTTGCTAACGTGAAATCAGCTGTTTAAAATATTATTTAAATTTTCTATAGTAAAAATACTGTTTTTAGGTGCTCAAAGTTTTTTTTAGTGCATCACTACATTAACTATTTTCTTCCTCTATGATTATGATATGATAAAATGGGATATATGGGGGGAATCCCCGAGATTTTGACTTTTTAGTTTTGATATTAGAAATCGTCAGATCTCAATTCTTTTAACTTTTATAGAACTTTGAATGCAAAAACACCTGATGCTGTACCTTCGGACACCATGAGTGTTGTACCTACGGACACGTTCTTGTGGGTGTCTGTAGCTAATCGGCGTTTTAGAATCAGGTTTCATTTAACTGAATACATTTTAATAAATGTTAAATTAATTCTAAATGGTAATCTATTTGTCAGCGATTATTTTCAAGTGAGTTTTAGATGAAAAATCAAATATTTTGTGATCTAAACTACTTTTTTAAATTTATGATTCTACTTGGAATTTAATTTAAAATATGGTGTAAAACCCTAAGCACCCTATCGCATTTAAGTATGATGATTAAAAAAACTTAAAATTTCCCCTGAAGAAGATTTACCACCAAATTATTATTGTTATTACCACCAAATGCTTGCACAACTAAGTGTCGATCGAATTGGGGTTTTTTTGGATCAGTGAAGTTGTCAGATCAATCAGCATGATTGATGAAACTATTACCTTAAATTCTGATCTGAAAATATAATGTGATTTTTGTGTTTTTGGTAAAAAATCAAGACTTTTATAATTCAACTTCGTTTTAATGATCATTTAGATCTAAAACTACATTACTTTAAAAAATATATTTTCAATTTTAAAAAGGCTTGAAATAGGTTATTAAAAGGTAATTCATCAATAAAAATGTTCATTCTTAGCTTTTTTCAAGTAAAACTTCCCTTTTTAAGGGTGTCCACAGGTACAACTGGGTCTGTCCATAGGTACAACAGGTTGTTGTACCTTTGGACACAAATTTTTCCAAGTTATTATAAATGATTAAAAATCCAATTTTCAAGATTTTGACTAATAAAAAATATCTCTCTACTCACAAAGGTTAGGACTATAGGTTGGGCACTTTAAATGGTCAAAATGTGATTTTACCTGTCTTAGAAAAATCCAAACGTGATTTTTGTCCATAGGTACAACACTCTCCCCTATAAATCGCATACCTCACATATTTTTCACTCAACAGGTGTCGGTACGGTGCCACCTTGAGAAGGGGTGCTACGTGCTGCTGCCCACCACTTTCGAGCCTTGCCAAGAGGCGGACTACACCCTCCGCGTGCTGTCCGGCCGCTCGGTCCGGCTGACCCTGCTGGACTGTGTCCCCAGCTCCATGAAACCGGCCATCATCCAGGCACCCACAGCCCAAGACCGCGTCTCCTCCTACGAAGCCGTGTTCCTCAAGTTCGCCGACGAACACCGCACAGTGTCCTCTTTCGAACTGCAGGAGTTACTGGAGACCTGCTTGCCCAATGGTGAGTTTTATGCTACAAACGAAATTTTGAACGTAAAAGTCGGATTTGAGATTTTGTAGTTTTTCATGATTTTTTTAGGAGTGCAAAAAAGTATAGGGGAAAGGAGGGTAAGAGAATGCAAAAAACAACTATTGGGGGCTATAAAACCAAGAATTTAAGAGCTAGAGAATTAAATATTTACTGATCGTAAGTTTGCCTCACAAATCAACCTTTAAAAAAGGAGTCTTGGCTTAAACAAAAATTTGGTACTTACGTATTATACCGTCGACCGTTCGGCGGCATAGCAATAGAAGGGTCAATAGGCTTTGATAACGTTTTCGTATTATGCGGCATGTTCGACGGGATAATAATAATTGTAAGAACCAAAATTTGTTAAAATTCAAACAGAGAATAAAAAATTGAATGTGTACACTTACCTGATGTGGCGGATAGGTTGGTTAACTATACTAAGGTTAAGTTTTCTTTGATTAGTTATGATAAACCATGTAGACAGATTCGTATCTTTTAAACTTAGAACTTTTGACTTAAAATTTTGTTTTTCAGACTATGTAAAAAGCTGTGCAACATTAGAAGTCTGCAGACAAATCATACTAGCTTTAGATGTATCCTTTGATCTGATTGACATTTATCTGATATTCATTATGAATCATTACAGAAATTTAAATGTCTCAAATTATTTACTATGCAAATTAAGAAATAATCACACAATTTATTACTATTTTGATGAAGTGAATAAAATATAATATAATTAACATATAATAGACAGTGTTAATATAATGCAGAGGGCATAATAATAAATAATTTTCAAAGCTGTTGAAATAATTTTCATTGCAGTATAACTAAAAGTAAGAGTTGAAACTATCAGTCTTTATCATGGGGGAATGCTCCCCCAACTTTTTAAGAAACTTTTCATGTTTCCAAAGCCATTAGGGACAGCTTGTCCCCCCAAAGTCCACCACTTAAATCTATCCATGGTCTTCATTAAAGTGTTGGGAAAAATTCCTATTTATGTGCATTTGGTTTTAAATGTAATAACCAAAGTACACTCATAAAATAAAAGCTTTTATCCTTAATTTTTATTAAGAGAAGTGGAAGTGGTAGACTGAAGTACCAAGATTACAAAAATCTGATGTGTAGTTTAAAGTTATGGCAGGTTAGTATTTTTGAAAGTTTTCTTATATATGTTATGGGCAAAGTGATTAATCAGGCATTATTAATAATGCCCAAAGTGGAGGGGGGCAAAGTGATATATTTCATTGACAATGCCATTAAATTTATCACATTACCCAAGCATTATTAATAATGCCCGAGTTATCACATTGCCTGTAACACATACATTAAACACTTCCAAAAAATCATAAATTTTAACTTTTCTTTTCCAGACAATTTTTCGAAGTCACAGCAGGGGTTCTTCAGGAATTTTAAGGGCTGAAAAGCTCAGAGGAGCACTAATGGATGTTGGTAAGCAAAAGTTATGTATTATAACTTATATATTTAACTAAAATGAAGTTTTTTCAATGAAGACATGCACATTATAAATTACAAATACAAATACAAATTAAGTCGACCAACTACAGGCGTAAGCCCAGCAAGGTTGGTCCAGTCTTTTTAACCCACACTACCGGAATCCCGGAATTACGCAGCTTACATTACTATATTGTTTGTTTCTTGAGTGACTGTGATGATAACTTTAATAGACAAGCCAATTAATTTTTTAACTTATAAGATTGATGCAAAAGTGAAATGGGGCAAGTTGATTTTTCTCCCTTAATTTATATTACATAAATTTGGTTCATAAGATCTTAATACTGCAGGGTATTTTCCCTGGAAAAATTAAAGGAGGGTATAAGAATGATTTGATTACTAATGTTGGGAAAAATTATTTAATAAATCAATGACCAAATAAAGGTTACATGACTTCAATGGAATTAAAAAACAGGTGTAAAACCAGTTTTTAAAAGTCAAACCAAAAGCTTGTATCAACAAATAAACATATTAAAAAACAATTACACATTACCATTATACACAATTATTGGAAGCATAAATGACTGATATAGCAGTAAAATATATTAAATACACAACTCATGCATTTTCTGCAACAGTACTAATGTATATAATACACAGCTATAATAAATACTAATAATTTAAATGAGTTTTACAACATGAGAATATGGATGGAATGGTAAACATTCAATAAGAATCTCCTTAAAATAATATCACTTGCACTTCAAAATAGATTAAGCATACAGAGAAAAATATCCAGCTTATTTTATATCTAAAATAAATGAATGTAGGTTCTTCGCTACTATGACATTCAGCTAGAGAATGTGAGCGTAAAAGAGGTACGACACATTTGTGCGGCAAAATATATGTGAACTTAAAACATGTCCTTGATTCTAAGCTAAACACATGAATTCAAGTCTAAAATTTTATTGCTCTATCCATAAACTTTGAAGTCATACTATAAATTTCCAGCTAAGTTATTTTTACATGTTGATTGAATTATCTAAAGGCCATTAAGACATTTATGTTCAGGTTTTCAGGTCAATATTGATGCTCTGTCATTGCTAGTGTTGAGATACATGCGCAAGGACGGCACACTAAGGTTTGGAGACTTTGTATTGTGCATACTGCATCTCATGGTAGCATTTGGTAAGCAAACAGATTTTATGTTGGATAGATACCTAAAACAACTTGAATTAATCAATAAACTTTATAACAGGTTTTAACCTTTTGCAGAATACTGACAATAGCTAAAACTTGCATCACATACAGTTGAACTAGATTTGCAATTATACTTTTATGAAAATATTGAGTAAAATTTTTAAGGACTAAATTAAAAAATATATATATATTTAATACCGGAAATGAAATCTCGACAAAAACTACAATTAAACATTTCTTGAAAAATCAGATTTCTTTATGAAAGATTTCTGATTAGTCAGATTTCTTTATGAAAACTATTGTAATACCCTGATATTGTCACAGTATTTTAATATTGCATAACCTAAATAAACTGCAGATCAAAATAAGATAGGGAAACTTTAGGTGCCAGGTTAAAAAAAGAGAAAAACTAAAAGGATTATAATAATTATATTCTTGGAGACATTTAGTAGAACCTTGTTAACTCCTCATGATACTAACAACATACAGTTGTTTTTATGAAAGGGCAGTAAAACAAATAAAATTAGCATTTCAAAGCAATTGGGACTTTTTACAGGCTACTGTAATGTAGAAGTCTTTATATCAAGGGGGCTGTTCTAAAGGGGTTGTACTGCATAGAAATTCACATTGATTTAAAAAGAGAAAATGGAGCCTAATTTTAGCTTTAAATCAGTCTCCTGCAAGGAAGCCAAAATATTTTTTGGAGGGGGAGTTAGCCAAAACTATTCGTCAGACTTTAACTTTCAATGTCAGAGGTAAAATATAGCTATTTTAGAACATTAAAAATAACAAATTTGATAAGTAACACAGCAACTAAAATGAAAACTTAGTTATCCAAGGGAAAACACTGTTCATGGAACTCAAAGGGGGTGAACCTGGATACTGTTAACTGTCTTGGTATCTGTTAAAACAGCAGCACTATGAGTTGGAAATTATTGGCACAATTGGGTCACTTTAAAGTTATAGAATTATTAATCTCTTACACACAAGACAATCTCTCATTCTATAAGCAAAAGATACTTTTTAGAAATTTATGATTGTGTGATGACTACATATATACACGTTTTTATACATATACTTAGAAACTTTCATAAATATAACCATACCATATTAACAACAGTATTTCATTACTCATATCACAGCAAAAACTTCAATCAACGAATACAATTATTTTGCAAGTTATGAAAAGAGGCTCACCGACCACTAAAGTTAAATATTATTCATGCATATTTATGCTGAGCTTTAAAAAACCTATAGCTTTAAAAATTGCAATAAAGAATAATTATTGAATAAATGTTACATGCAATGCTGCATTTATTCAAATTATCTTGATAATGCATGAATTAGTTATGATACTTGTTTTGTAATAAAACTTATATTTTAGGTACCTTTGAAAAAAAAGATTTGTTACAAAATGGGTTTGTGAAAACAACTTTATCTGAAGTAAGAAGTTGTCTATCTATAAAACTTTTATGATTTTCAACACTAAAGCATTGCTATAAATCAGCAAAAAAGAACTTTTACCTAATTAGAAATAGTTTCAATTACAAAACGTTTTTAGTGTCTTTAAAAAAGTTATAGCTATAAAACTTTTTTTTAAAATTGCATTATGCTTCTTACTTAAAGCTTTTAATGTTAACAAAGTATTTTTAAAAACATGAGTTAAACCCAGAAACATCTTTTATTCATAAAAGTAATCTTACTTTTTTTTCTTTTTAGTGGCTGCAAGCTTCACTCCAGTGTTGAATTGAATTAGATCCAACATAAATACAAAACCTGTATCATCGAACTTAGCATAGTGCCAAATATCATCTTCATTTTAAGAAAATATATTTATTTATGAAAATAAAAATTATTTATTAGTGTCCTACATATTTTCAACATAACTTTAAGAGCAAACAGGATCAAGGAATAATACTAGTACTTGACTAGTGAGCATTGACTTGGATTTAGAAAAGTTGTTTAAATCCCCCAATTCACCCAAGAAAAATATAATTTTGAAGAGATAATTTAAATTTTTAATCTTCTTTCAGTCAGGCTTAAATGATGGGTTTTGTTTCAGAATTTCAAAATAGCAGGATATCCACTTTAACACACATATGCAATTTAATCACTTTAAAATTTTGAAAATAATACTTAAAAACACTTCAATACTTGTAAAAAGCATAGAAATCTTTGTACTGGCTACTTTTCTGGTTTGACATCGACCAATATTCTAGTATATAAAGGTTCATATGTAGAAGAAAGAATCTTATAATCTAAAGTATTTAATCCATCTTCATCTATTCGTAATCTTGCTCCTCTCAAAAGATTGTGTCTGAAAAAAACAGTAAAAAGTTTTAATTTAATTCCATTAACTTATTAAAATAAGTTGCCAAGAAAATTAAGTAAAAATATTTTTTAATTATGATGAGTCATAAAAAAGAAAAGTTGGTAACAATCGATAGTTTTTATTATGACCATGAAGTATTATACTCTTTGTCTTGTCAACATTTAAAATATATTTTTAACAATCCAAACGCTCACATTTAGCTGAACACAAATGGATTTGTGAATATTAATAACACTGTTCTTTAGAGAAACATATTTCTTACTTATGCTATACCAAAAGTTCTGTAATAAAGGGTTGAGGGTTTTTTATTATTATATTATTCCAGAAAACTTACTTAGATATGTATTTCCAGTTTATGGAATTAAAGAATGTAACGACAGTTCAAAATTTTTCTCAGTAAGTTCAAACAGGTATTGATAAAAATTTATCCAGATCAAGGCTGGAGATCAAGGATTGGAGAACTACATGTTAACTAAAATGCTTTATTGACTTACCAAATTTTAGCAAGCATAAATACAATTTCACTTACCTATTAGGGTTGGGTGCTTCTTTTTTGTGAAAGAGCATGGTGTAACGGGATATATCAGGAGCCCATCGTCTTATTTTCATTTGCTTAGCAAGTACCCTAATTATTAAAAAAGGCAAATATAGATTAAAAATGGAAACAAAATATAAAAAAGACACACTAACTGTTATACAGACACAGTGGTAAATTAGGTCTTTAAATGCATTTTGATTAAATTTATGAAAAACACAATAATTGCTACAAGAATAATGTGATTAATGGGATTCATAAAAAAGATGGAATCCAAACTTTTGACCAAAGTAATCTAGCATAACTTAAACAAAGCATGAAAGAAAACATATAAGAATAAGTATTAAATAATATATTTTTAAAAAGGTGCATGCTCGAAAATGCTGAAAAAGCTTATTATGCATTTTCTTGAAGCTACTAATTTTCCTTTTTTGCTTTTAAAGAATAATAGGACTGATATATGGTATTTTAGAAATACCAAGTAATTTAAATCCGATAAAATTTTAAAGAAATTGTAATAAAACATTAAAAAATATAAAATTATGGAAAACAAATATGTGGAAGAATTTTTTTGCATTACTACAAGGTAAGACTCGACTGACTCTTGAAATGTCCTTTTATGTATTGAGATTTATAGTTTAACTAGCGCTGGAGCACTAAAACCAGGCTTCAGTTTTTTTATAAATATCATCTGGTGCGTTACAGATGGACTTTGCCAGTCCATTTTTAAAGAAGATTATTCTGGTGTGTTACAGATGGGCTTCGCCAGTCCATTTAAAAAAATTCTTCTGGTGTGTAACAGATGGGCTTTGCAAGTCCAAATGTGGAAATAATTTAATGAAGGAGGCAATTTTATGTTTATGCTACAACAATGGATTTTAAACTGCAACAATCGAGAATATGCCTACAACAATTTATGTTACACTTTCTCTTGTCATATTTACAACAATATGCTTTTGTCCTGAAGTTAGGCATGAAATATGGGTTTTTAAGCATAAAATTGACCAAAAAAGTTGTTGGAATGCTTCGATTTTAAATTATTTTTATTCAGAAACCTTCCCTGGAGCGAGTATATCAACATCGTATAGTTTAATAGTTAATGTAGGTGGGAAAAGTTTAAAACTATAAAGGACATACATACAGACATACAAACATTGATTTTTATATATATAGACTAGCGCTGACGCGCTAGTTTCAGTTTTTTAGTTTTTTTCAGTTTTTTAATAAATATGATCTAGTGCGTTAAAGATGGGCTTCACCAGTCCATTTATAAAAAAAATTTCTGGTGTGTTACAGATAGGCTTCGCCAGTCCAAATGTGGAAATAGTTAAATTAAGGAGCCACTTTTATGTTTATGCTACAACAATGGATTTTAAAGTGCAACAATCTGGAATATGCCTACAACAATTAATGTTTCATTTTCTCTTGTTATATTTACAACAATGTGGTTTTCCCCTGAAGTCCGGGATGAAATATGGGTTTTTAAGCATAAAATTGACCAACAAAGTTGTTAGGATGCTTCGATTTTAAATTATTTTTATTCAGAAACCTTTCTTGGAGCGAGTAGATCAACGTGGTATAGTTTAATAGTTAATGTAGGTTCGAAAAGTTTAAAACTATAAAGGACATACATACATACAGACATACAAACATTGATTTTTATATATATACTAGTGCTAAAGCGCTAGACCCGGCTTTGCCCGGGCGCAGTAGCGCTGACGCGCTAGACCCGGGCTTCGCCCGGGTTTCCGTTTTTTAATAAATATCATCAGGTGCGTTACAGATGGGCTTCGCTAATCCATTTTTAAAGAAAATTATTCTGGTGTGTTACAGAGGGGCTTCGCCAGTCCATTAAAAAAACTATTCTGGTGTGTTACTGATGGGCTTCGCCCGTCCAAATAAGGAAATAGTTAAATAAAGGATCTATTTTAATTTTTATGTTACAACAATGGATTTTAAACTTCAACAATCGATTTCAATCTGCAACAATCGAGAATATGCCTGCAACAATTAAAATTACATCTTTTTTACAACAATGTGGTTTTGCCCTACAATCGAGAATATGCCTGCAACAGTTAAAATTACATCTTTTTTACAACAATGTGGTTTTGCCCTGAAGTCAGGCATGAAAAATTGGTTTTTGAGCATAAAATTGACCAAAAAAGTTATTAGGATGCATCGATTTTAAATTATTATTCTTCAGAAACCTTCCCTGGAGCGAGTAGATCAACGTGGTATAGTTTAATAGTTAATGTAGGTTCGAAAAGTTTAAAACTATAAAGGACATACATACATACATACAAACATACAGACAGACATTGATTTTTATATATATAGATAGATAGAGATATATATAAATAAAGGTTGTAAGTATTACAGACTTGCCAACCTCTGAAAGTCAAAAATCAGGAGATTTTCTCAAGAAATCAGGAGAAATTTTTATTGACGTACAGCCCTTTGCAAACCAATTATAAACAGATAATACATTCCCATGTTAATTTCCATGTTCATGATACTTATTAAATAAAAATTTAATAACTATTTTAATTTTTTATTTAGTTATTAAACATATAAAGGTGTAAAAATAATAAGTAACAATACAAAAGTTTAGAAAAGGAATTATCTCCATGTAAAAAGTTGAATAAAAGTTAATTTGATGTTGAGTTTTAATGCTAACATACCTCTTTCATAGGTAGGGTTCATACAAGTTTTCAGATATCAAAATCAAGGAGTTTTTAAGGAGAGTTTTTAAAAAATTCAAGGAGTACCTTTTCACATAACTTAAGAAAGACAAATTTTTTACACAGCTTCAAACACACTGTGCCAATCACATTCTTGAATCAGGTTTAAAACTACTTTAAAAGTCAAAATTCAAATAAAAATTAAGGAAATTAGTTAAGAGAATAATTATTTATGTAATAATTAAATTGCAAAAACGATATGGTCAAAAAATTGTAGAGAAAAGAGGAAGAAATTAGTATTTTTGAAGTTATATTTAGAATCTTAAATCAGATAAGGTACCTAAAACGGGTCATAATCTGATTTAAAAAACACCACAGTATTATCATCTTATTTTAAGTTGCTATAAAGCACCCTTTCAGTAAAAATTTTACAACTTAGAAAATCCTCTTAAGTTCAAAATACTGACTAAAATAGAAGCTTATCAGGCTGCTCTGACCAAAGTTAAGTTGTTTTTTCTGCACGCAGAAAACAGTTTTTTGTGCACCGCCGTTGAAGACAGACGTTCGTAAAAGCAGTCGCGGGAAAAACGGAACTGCCGCGAAAAATCGCAATTTTCCCGACTTCCGGAACACCGGACTTGTGGGCTTCTGACCAGGGCAAAGTTGTTTTTTCAACATCGCAACAATGACTTAAGAAGAAGCCAACTTGAATTGGCACCCGCGGCCGTCCGAGAAAGTCGCGGGAAGAACGGAACAATCCGAAAAAAAACGAAACTTTCGGGAAAACTCGCTATTTTGCCCGATTTCCAGGACACTGGTTCCTGCTTTTACTGAAGCACCTTACTTTCTTCCATTGCACAATTCTTAATAGGAATATATATTAAAGTCCTTTCATTTCATTTTAAAAACTTCTAATGACTTGGAATGCTCTCTACTTAACTGACTTAACTTTCGATTCCTTGCCTATGCAGGTTGGTTGTGTGTGGTTGGGGCAGAATTTCGATAAATGAAGAATTCCGAAGAAAAGCGGGAGAAAACCGAGAAAGCGGGAGATTTTGCAGAAAATCTGGAGGGTGGGAGAAAGAGCGAAAATCCGGAGTCTCCCGCCAAAATCTGGAGAGTTGGCAAGTCTGGTATTAATAGACAAAAGCGAAAAAAACTACAATTTAAAGAGTTAGTAGCAATTACCTTTCATAAAGGTCATCATCTTCTCCACCCCACCCAAAATATTTGTTGGAATATCCATTTATAGTGGAAAACTGTTCCTTTGTAAAAGCTACTACTCCTCCAAATAGCTCAGGGTAGGGCAACCTGAAAGACATATATTACAGCTCATTGCACACCATAGATACTTGATTACGTGTCCCCTTTGGAAACAGTAATTGGTCAAAACACTAAAAATTACCAAGGGGAGAAGAAAACGAGTTTTAAAGAGGTAATAATGATGTAATAAATCAAAATAAAGCAATGAAAATTACATACACAATATAAAAAAAGAAAGGTAAAGGTGTTTTGAGTTAAATAACTATTTTGATAGTTACCATGGTCAATCATGACAAAATCATTGTTCTATAATTATAAATCCACTGATCCAACACATGGTTAAAAATATGATTCTGGCTCACATTTAGGATGAGTGATAAGATAAGACTACATGGTTACCATTGGTAAAATCCCATTTCATGGGTACGCCTTGGCGCGTTTTTTGGCGCTAAGGTTTTTTTGGCGCCAAAAGCAAAAGTCGCCTGTTAGGTTCGTGTTGGTGTCCTTCTTCAATAATTAGCCGGAATAAAATCCAAGACATTTATTACAGCATTCAATCAAAAGTTACAGCTTCTCCGATCGTCCATTCTCGCTCGCATTCCGCTCAATCTCCTCAGAACATAATTAACAAAAAAAAACACATCGAAAACGTCTCTTTCCAATTCCGGCAACCCGCCGGGTTGCCAAAACGGGGAGGGTCTTCCCTTTGAACCTCACATCTCCCCTCCGGTCTCTTACCTGCCGGACCATGTCCTGCATGGGAGACCAACAAAAAAAATCCAGTCCCTCTACAGTCCAAAAAAGGTCTCTCCTCAGTCTCCTATTGTCCTTCCATGACGTCGATGTCCTTTGGTCAATCCCGAGCCACAAAAAAAATAATCATAAATCCTAATACTAAAATAATGACAGACGAAAAGATTCCTTGTTATAACATCAGACATAGTTACAACAATATAATAAGAATAAATGCACTAAATCAAATGGAAGGAATGAATATAGAAAACACCAGAAGATCAGATACATACACACATCCTAATTCGAATCTTAAGTATCTTCGTGCAATCTAGATAACGCATCGGCTACTCCATTTAACGATCCCGGTTTATGAGCTACTGATACATTAAAACGAGATAAGGCCAAAGCCCACCTCTGTAGCCTTGCATTTTTAGGTACCCCTTGGGTTAAAAACTTCAACGGATTATGATCCGTATACAACCTTATATTTTGCCCATAGGTCCAGTTCTCAAATTTACCCAAAGCCCATATTACAGCATAAGCTTCCCTCTCTATGGTACTCCATCGGGATTGTGCGGGAGTCAGCTTTTGACTAGCAAAAGTGATGGGATTTGCTTTCCCACTTCCATCTCTTTGCAACAGGCAAGCACCAATCCCAGTAATCGAAGCATCGGTGTGGATTTCATATGGCCGAGATAAATCTGGAGTAGACAAGGACGTTTCCGACACCAGCGCATCCCTCAGGGATTCAAACCCTCGCTGAGCCTCGTCTGACCACGGAATATCATTTGGGACGGTCTTCCGAGTCAGATCCGTTAATGGTTTTGCTATTTCAGCATAGTGAGGTATGTATTCCCGGTAATAATTGAAAAGTCCTAGCACTGATCTTAAAGCCTTCTTGGTGCTTGGGATTTTCAGTTTTTCAATCACCTTGATCTTGTCTGGGTCAGGACCGTGCATTCCAGATCCGATAACATGACCCAGATATCTCACCTCGGATCTTGCGAAACAGCATTTTTCTAGGTTCGCAGAAAAGTCGTATTCTTCCAAAGTCTGTATCACTGCTTGAATATGCTGCACATGTTCCTCCCAACTTGACGAAAAGATGATGATATCGTCGATAAAGCTTTCGGCGTAATCGCTATGCGGCCTAAGGACCTGGTTCATGGTTCTTTGGAAAGTAGCTGATGCGCCTGAAATTCCAAATGGCATAACTCTCCATTGATATTGCCCTTTTGGAGACACGAAACTAGTTAATTCGCGGCAACTCGCATCTAAGGGTGTTTCCCAGTATCCTTTCAAGAGGTCTAACGTTGTCAGAAATCTTGCAGATCCTGTCTTGTACCGTAGATCTTCTGAGTTTTGCATAGGGAAGGGAATGATTTTCGTAGCTGAGTTCAGACCTCTATAATAACAACAGAGCCTGATGGAGCCATCCTTCTTAGCGATGCAGACCATTGGATAAGCTGTTGAAGCCATAGAGGGCTCAATCAATCCCCTTCGAAGCAAATCCGATATCTGTTTCTCCACCTGTGGCTTTAACATTTCCGGTACTTTATAGACATGAGGTTGCTTCCTCTCCACTCCTGGTTTAAGGGTTATAACATGCGATCCGACTTTAGCACGCTTGATTTCACCATCAAATACTCTCGGATGACACCTAAGGACTGGTAGCAATCCGGTGTAATGTAATATAATGTTTATTTTATATTCATCATTTCTGTTACCATGTAGGGATCCAGTGAAATAATTGTTTTTGTCTTCCAAGAGAAGAAGACGACTGTATTGCTTTGCTGACGTACTGTTAAATCCCGCAGATAATCTTACTGTATAAATACTGTGTTTTTCTCTCTATGTTAGATGAGAACCTTAGAACTCTTACGTTGCATTTACGATTTCAATAAATGGATCTGATTTTATAAGATTTTGGTCTTTTTTCCATTATGGGTTATGGGCCACCCAAAACGCCCATCGCGTAAAGCTCCAAATTTAAAAATGCATTTAAAAATTTAAAACATCAACGCCCCTTCGTCTGATCTAAGAGTTGCTGAGACGGGGGCCACGTTTTGAGATGCAATCTGAAACTGAACTTTCTCGTAGCATAGCCTTGCTGAACGGCTCTAACTATCACACTTGGCGGAACGATGTGAAAGTTCTGCTGATGGACAGAGGCTGCTATTCGTTTATTGATGGTAGCGAGCCACCTTTTGAAGATGACAAAATGTCCCGTCGGGAGATCCAGGATTATAATCAGCGGAAATCACGATGCTACTCAACAATCTACTACAGCCTTGAACCCGAGTATCGTCTTCTGATTAACAACGCTCCTGATGGCCCTGCTGCGTGGAAGATCCTGAAGGACACATTTGAGCAAGTGTCCCGGGCGAGAGTCATCCACCTCATGGATGAGTTCTTCAGCATACGACCTTCCGATGGCGAGTCAATTAGCATCTTCTGTGCACGTCTGAAGTCTGCTGTCGCCCGACTTGCGGATGCCGGGCATCCTTTGAAGGACATATACCAAGGTTTTCAAGTCATCAGGTACCTCCCAAGAGACTTTCAAGGAATCGTCCAGAGCATTTACAGGTGGGAAGATCCTAGATTTACTTTTGATAATATCGAGAAAGAACTTGTCATGGAAGAAACTAGACTAGCTCAATTAAGGAGGGATTGTGGTGATTCTTTAGAGGCTCAAGGAGCCTATGGTACTAGTTGTAATTCTAGTAGTGCTAGTAGAGATGTATTAAGTGATTCAAAATGTCATGGTTATTCTAAAAATGTTAAATATAACCAAGTTAGGGAAAAATCAAAGTCTGATAAAAAGGTTAAAAAGAGTCAAAATCAAATTGGTCCTTGTTTTCATTGTAATGAATTCGGACATTTAATTTCGAATTGTCCAGTTAAGAATTCCTTAGGGTTAACTGAAAGGAAGTTAGAAAGTAATTCTGTAACTTTCCATTTTCACAATGAGTTTTCAGATTCAACAGAAAGTAAACATGATTCTCTTGTAACTGAAACGAGTGCTTGTCAAACTGAGGTCCAAGACAAGTATAACTGGGTTATTGATACGGGAGCTACTGGGCACTTTTGTAACAATCGAGAGTTGTTTATTGATTATAAGTCTGTCCAAAATGCTAGTATATCTTTGGCTGTTAATAATGCAGAAAGTCAAATTGAAGGTATTGGTACTATTAAGTTTACTGTATATTTAAAAGGTCAAAAGCATGATATATTCCTTCATGACTGTATGTATTCGCCAAATCTAAGACGCAATTTGCTTTCTGGGTCTATTGTAGAGAAAAATGGGTGCTATTTCTTGGGTTCTCGTGGAAAGTTAACTGTCTTTACTCCTAGTGGTAAGAAATTGTTTTATGGTAAACGTCGAGATGGACTTTATTTTGTGAAGCCTAAATATGAGAATGCAAATAGATCATCTCAAAATGTAAAAACCACTGGTAAAGTTAAAGTTCAAAGTAGTGCTAATGTGAAAAATAAATCAAAAGTTAAGAGTAACAAAGTAAATGTTACAGAGGATATTGATTTATGGCATAAGCGTTATGGTCACATTAATCGTGATTATATTCTAGAAACATTAAAAAATGATGCTGTTAGGGGATTGCCAAATCTCAAATCATCAGATGTTTCATGTAAAAGTTGTAAAGTTGCTAAAACAAAGAAGGTTTCTTATAAGACTATTGGTAGTATTAGATCTACTAAACCTTTACAACTACTGCACATGGACGTGTGTGGTCCTTTACCAACTCCAAGCCATTCAAGGTGCGTATATTACCTCTCAATCATAGATGACTTTTCGAGAAAAGCATACGTGTTTCCTATGAAACACAAATCGGAGGTTTTTGACTGCTTTACTAAATTTCAGTTAAGAGCGGAGAGGTTTTTGAATTCTAAAATCCTTAATATACGTACCGACAATGGGATGGAGTTTTGCCATGAAAAATTTAATGCTTTCCTTTCAGATCAAGGTATTAAACATGAGCGGACAAACTATTATACCCCGCAACAAAATGGTTTGGCTGAAGTGTTTAATTTAACAGCGCTTGATGGAGTAAAAGCCATGTTAGACTCTAGTGGGTTGGATAAAAAATTTTGGGTCGAGGCTTTATTTTGCTTTGTTTATGTAAGGAACCGAATTTGCCTAAAAAGGGAGAAAACCCCATTTGAACTGTATTGCGGCAACAAACCTTCGGTAAAGCACCTTAAAGTTTTTGGTTGTGTTGCTTATGTTGGGGTGGCAAAGCAAAAGAGAAAAAAACTAGACATGCGTGCCAAAATGGGTATTATGTTAGGATATGCTCAAAAGACCCGGGGTTACAGAGTTTGGCTTAAAGATGATAGGAAAGTTATAGAAACGTCAAATGTTAGTTTTGATGAGAATTTAAAGGGGGTGGAAGCAGTCCTGGGCCTTAAGAAACAAAATGTGGCTTATTTTAAAATTTATTCCCCGATTTCCTTTTCGGATGATGAGGATTTTGTTCCTGAGGAAACAGTCGATTCTAAATCGGAAAGTTTAGAACTGGATGATAAGTTAATGGTGCCTTCACCTTCTGATCAATCTAGGTCATCTAACAATTCAGATTCTGAAAGTGAGAGTGAGGGAACCGTACCATGTGATAGCATTAAATGGGTTAGAAAAGCCGTTCCTAGACCGGATGGGTCAAGGGTCGATATTTACTATTATGCAGATAATTCTAAAACAAGATTGCGATCTTACTATGACGTGGAGAAGTACTGTAAGAAACGTAAAATCAAATTTGACAAAAGTCTTTTTGATTTTAGTGGTAAAAACCACTTTTCTCATCCAATTTCAAAATTGTCACCCCAAAAGGATAAACTCGAAGCTAATAATGTTGAATTTATCCCCCACAGTTACAGAGAAGCTAAAAGATCCCAATTTTGTGACGAGTGGTCGAGGGCTATGGATGAGGAAATGGGGGTGATAAAAGACCGAAAAGTATGGGAACTGGTACCACCACCTCGGAATGCTAAAGTTATCGGCAATAGGTGGGTTTATGATTTAAAAAGGGATGAAAATGGTAAAATCCTTAGGTTTAAAGCACGACTAGTTGCAAAGGGGTTTAACCAAATTAAAGGTCAAAGTTATGACGAGGTTTTCAGCCCCGTAGTTAATTTTGCACTTATTAGATTGTTCTTTACTATTTGTGTATGTTATCTAAAATGGGTTTATTGTCAGCTAGACATAAAATGTGCTTATTTGCACGCGAACTTAAAAGAAGTTATCTTTATGCACCAACCTGAAGGGTATGTGGATCTTGAGAAACCAAATTTTGTGTGTAAGTTGAACCGTGCTTTGTATGGGCTTCACCAATCTGGTCGTGAGTGGTTTCTAGAGTTGGATTCTGTTTTAAAGACTCTTAAATTTAAAAAGATAAAGTGGTGCAATTGTGTTTATGTGTTAAACGAAAGTGTAATATTATTGATCTATGTTGATGATATTGTCGTATTTTCTAAAAATCAAAAATATTTAGAAAATGTACTAATTTTGCTGGGAGAAAATTTTGATATTAAAATTTTGGGTAAAACAAAGAAATTGTTGGGAATAGAGTTTGAAGAATGTGGTAATAAAGTTTTTATCCACCAAAGAAATTATATTATTGAAGTTTATAAAAGGTTTTGTAAATTTCATATACCTAACAGTTCTCTTCCCATTTCTAAAGGTACGGTATTGACAAAGCTCGATTGTCCATCTTCTGAGGAAGATATAAAAGAGATGTCAAAATTACCTTTCAGAAACATTTTAGGATGTTTAAGTTTTATATCTAACCGTACTAGACCAGACATAAGCTACGCGGTAAATGTTTTATCGCAGTTCCAATCCAATCCAGGAATGCCTCATTGGACCGCCCTATTAAAATTGTTGGGTTATGTTAATGACACAAGGAATTATAGCTTGGATCTTTCCAGATTTGATGATTTGCAAATAAAGTGTTATTCTGACTCAGACTTTGCGGCCAACAGGGATGACCGGATATCTATTGGAGGTATGGTTATATGCCTGGGTTCTGTCCCCATTTCATGGAGGACTTATAAGCAAAAGAGTGTTTCACTCTCGAGCATGGAGGCAGAATATGTATCTCTGGCTGAAGCAGCCAAAGAACTTTTTTGGATTAATAACATTGTTAAAGAATTTGAAATTTTCAAGAGGATTGTAAATCGTTGTGTTTTGTTCGGTGATAATCAAGCCGCAATTGAATTCTCCCACTCCCCTATTGAAAATCACCGCACAAAACACATCGATATTAAATATCATTTTTTAAGAAATCTTGTAAGTGATCAAGTGTTTGATTTAAAGTTTATTAAAAGTAAATCAAATCTTGCAGATGGTTTTACAAAACCATATGTTAAAAGTGAACTTGATAGTTTCTGTAACAAATTGTTTGGTGTTAATGGCCTTAAATCTAAGAATAGTGTATAAAATAAAGCATTAGGGGGCCACTTGGTAGCAATCCGGTGTAATGTAATATAATGTTTATTTTATATTCATCATTTCTGTTACCATGTAGGGATCCAGTGAAATAATTGTTTTTGTCTTCCAAGAGAAGAAGACGACTGTATTGCTTTGCTGACGTACTGTTAAATCCCGCAGATAATCTTACTGTATAAATACTGTGTTTTTCTCTCTATGTTAGATGAGAACCTTAGAACTCTTACGTTGCATTTACGATTTCAATAAATGGATCTGATTTTATAAGATTTTGGTCTTTTTTCCATTAAGGACATCGATTAATTCCTCTCTTTGGGTTATACTTAGGTGCTTTAGCTTCAACTTCTCCATAGACAAGTTTGTTTCCTCGCAAAGTTCAACTGGCGCATGCGGTACTTCTCCGAATTCTTCGTCAGCTTCGTACATAATCCCCAAGGAGTACATTGGATGTATGTACTTCCGGAGCTTGTTGCCATGAAGATGTCGTACTGATCCATCCGGTAATTTTACCATATAGGAATTAACCGACCTCTTCTTCAGTACTTCTCCCGGGCCAGTCCATTTTGCACACAGCCTATTGGTGGAGTCGGGAATCAACACAATTACTTCATCTCCCACCTCATACTTCACGTCGGAAAATTTCAGGTTATGGTAGTGCGTATACTTATCTTGTTGATTCTTGGCCGTATCTGCTGCATATTCTGCTGCTCCCTGTAGACGTTTACGTAACCCATGCAAGTATTCTGTTACTGATTCGCCAACTCCTTGTGGTAAAACAGCTTCCTCTTCCCAACAGGATTTCAAAATAGCAAGTGGTCCAACTGGTGGACGTCCGTAGACTAACAGGAACGGTGGTACCCCGGTCGTTGAATTTGGGACCTATCGAGACCTTCAGTTTAATTGCGGGTTCCACGGCTCTCAATTTCCAGTTGGCGTAACCGGATTTGATGTTCTTGTTCATCTTTCCTTCTTGTCTCCTCCCTTTCTGCCTCTTCTTTTCTCCTTCTTTCTTCGATTTCTTCCTTTCTCCTTCTTTCTTCGATTTCTACCTTTCTCTTTCTTTCTTCGATTTCTTCCTTTCTCCTTCTTTCTTTGATTTCTTCCTTACTATTTCTTTCCTCAACGATGGATGCAAAAAAGTCTTTAGCAAACGCTTCATCATAGTTTTCATCCTTGAGTATTTTCTCTCTTATGGCATAAACTGTCATTTCCTCATCCACTTCTAAGCTAAGCTCTTTAGCTAAAATTAAAAGGTCCTCCTTTCTCCCTTTACCGTACAACGCCATTTTTTTAAAATATGAATTAAGACCACCAGATATTTAAGGCAAAACACTCAGGAAATCCACTAAATTACAACTACCATCCCCAAAACAAAAATCACAAAAACCTTTTTAAAAAAAAAAATATCCTCTTTAAGAACACAAAATTAACCTCTTTTCAAAACACAAAACTAACTTCTATAAAAATCAAATTAACTTCTTTTCAAACCACAAGAAAGAACTCGTACTACAACGTTCTTTTAATACCACAGTTAACTTTGTTTTTGTTTGCAAAAAATACTAAATAGTACTGTCCCGTGTAAAAACAAATAAAATAGAACCCCCCAAAAAAACTATCTTGGTAACGAAAACGGAACTGCTGCTCACACATTACACTTAATCATATTTCCGTTATATATTAATAAGAAATATACTCCTAAAACATCATAATACAACAATCAATAATCATTTCATAAATTAAATACTCTAATTCAGAACGATACCAAAAACCCAAAAATTCAATATCTTACTGGCTCAGGATGACTCTGTGAAAACCTTTTCTTTCGTTTTTCATCGAAAATTCGTCGTTAAAGCTGAAACTCTTCAATCCTACCGGGTGCGCCACTTGTTAGGTTCGTGTTGGTGTCCTTCTTCAATAATTAGCCGGAATAAAATCCAAGACATTTATTACAGCATTCAATCAAAAGTTACAGCTTCTCCGATCGTCCATTCTCGCTCGCATTCCGCTCAATCTCCTCAGAACATAATAAACAAAAAAAAACACATCGAAAACGTCTCTTTCCTATTCCGGCAACCCGCCGGGTTGCCAAAACGGGGAGGGTCTTCCCTTTGAACCTCACATCGCCAAACTCCAAGCTGCGGAAAGCTAAAAACTTAGTATAAACTACTTAAACGAAATAAGGAAACAATTTAAACATATTGTAACATAATTTAAAGTATTTATCACTTGATTGAAGAATCTTTAAGACTTAAATACTATGATGCAATAATAATATAGTTATGATGTCTTCTTTCTCATCCGATAAATTAAGCAATGGCATATAATTTCAAAGATTAATTACCCTGTATAAGATCCACGTAAATACACATGTATTTCAATACGCCATACTGAATATTAAGGTTCCGGCAAATATCCGATATCGGATTCCGATCCGCCATTTTGTCATTCATCAACATTGAAAAGTACTCTCATCTAAATATAGTAAGATACTTATACAAACATCCTAAATCAACTAAATAACTCTTCACTCATGCATTTTTAGTAATAAAAAGCACAGATAACATACCATATTCCCGTACTCAAATCCACACATAAGTATCATAAGCCTTCCAAAACACAAGAACTGTTTTGAAAATGTGCAGAAAGACATAATATTTGAAATCCGCGCATATTCAACGCACATCCTCAGTGCGCACAAACACAACTAGGTTCTTAATATTTTCTGAAGGAATTGATTCTGGAATCGAATGCCACGGATTTGATACCAAGGAATCGAACCCTTAAAGGGATCGATTCCAGCAGGAATTGAATCTTAGGAAGCGTGCTTAATCTTCTAATTAATACAGATAAGTATTAATAAATATGTTTTTTATACATTTTTATTATTATATATTGTTATCATTATATTTTTATTATATATTATTATATTCATATATTTTTAATATTAAATATTATTATTATATATTATAATATATCATTATCTATTATAATATCCGTATTTTTCTTGTTTTTATTAAATTAATAAAAATTACTAATTATCCTTGATTTTACTAATTATCCTTCCCACTTTTTCGATACTGGCCCTAAGGAATCGATTCCAGGTTGGAATCGAATCCTAGAATCAAGCCTCAGGAATCAATCCCGGAATCGAATGAAATGATTTTCAGTTACCTACGCAAAACATGACAGCTGATTTGTTTTCCGAGTCATTTGCGTCATCACTCTTCAATTGGCCATTTTGGAAGGTTACAATGCAACGCAGGATACAAGAGCGCATTCTTACGTCATTTTGGATGAATCGCGCACTGCGATCGTTAGACTTGGCAATCTATCTCTGACTACATCATCTATCGCCAACCCGTACCCATCAACTAGACTTGATCCGTTACCTTTAATATACAAATCAAAATACTACCTAAATCTTCAGTAGAGGTGAGAAAATGTCTCTGAAGTTGTAATATATTAAGTAATAACATTGTAAACACACTTGAATTTATTTTAATGAACACACTCAAGAAGTAAAAAGGAAAATTAAAAAGTATACATACACATATCTAAAGCTATCCAATGCTGAACACATGTGTCTGGGTTCTTCTGAACAACCATAAGTATGACGAGGACTTTGAGGTATTAAGTCAACATCATGAAAAATGAAGCAGCAAAAGTCGGGTTCTTTAGTAGCTTCTAAATAGCCGATGTTAAAAAGCTTAGCTCTATTGAAAGCATGTCTTGAACTCTGGGAAATGAAACAAAAAATATAAGAAAAAATGTAAAGCATAAAATCCAAGCTAAAATATTTTAGAATTAATTCTAATTTTAATAAAAATATTTATTTTGGCAAGGCCTAAAAAATACATATAATTATTGGAAACAAAACATGTCCCACATGCACACATAATTGAAAAATGTTGGAAATAAAACTTTTAAAAGTGGAATTTTCTACAAAGATGAACTTCTTCAGGGGTCTGTCCAGACCTTTAGTAGAATCCAGTTTTTGTAAAAATTGTGAAAATCCACTCAGAATTTTGTGAATTTGAAGTTAACGTTAAATTAGTTTTTTTTTCAGCAAGGAGCCTGTTTTTGTGAATTTGTAAAAATAGAGTACCATGTTTGTAGTATTGTGAAAAATAGCGTTTCAGGGCTAAAATATACTTTGTGAAGTGTCCGTTTTTAAGGTAAAATGTTTTGTGATTTGTGAAGGGACTGTTTTCCCAATGAAATATTTTGTGAAGGGTCCGACAACCAACCCTAATTTCTTCTAAACAGATTAACTTATTCTAACACTTAGATAATAATTTTTTGTTATTATAGGGGGAAAAATTTAGTTTTTTAATATTTTTAGCAATGGAATATAAATAATTTCAAATTTGGAATCAAATGTGTTTTACAAATGTAACTTTGCAAATAATTCCATATTAAAAGCAACCTGTTCAATCACAAAAATTCCATAATCCAGTTGCTGAGCCTGAAGAAAAGGATGCATATGCTGAAGAAACAATTTCAAATGACTTTCTCTGTTTCTGTATGGGATGATCACAGCCACTCTTTGCCATGAAGAACAATGTTTAGGATACCATCTTCCACCAGAAAGAATTTTAAGTTTTTCAGGCATTTCTTTCAAAAAAGTTTCATTCAAAACTTTATTTACATGCTTGAAACCGGCTGCAAGAAAATCTAAGTATTAGTAGATTATACCTATACAATGAAAGGTAATCAGAACAATGCTTCATGTAAAATATTCAGATTACTTTTGAGAACATTTATTCCTGCTCTGACTTATTTTAGAAAATAATTATTAGCTTATTTTTTACTGCAACAGCCTATCAGGCCAGCACATAATAAGGATAAATATGACATGTCAATGACAGTCTCATTTATATCCAAGCAAAATTACAGTAAATGTAAACACAAGCTTAGGTACTTCAAGATGAAGAACAGTAATTATAACTACACATTTAAATTTTATACTTGATGATTATTAGCTGGAGCCAAATCTAGCTATTCAGACTTAATTAGCAATGTTGAAATTTTTCTAATTACACATAAATAACAATATGAAAATAATCAAAATCTACACTGCTAGTTAAGGTATCTTGGGAAGAGGCTCCTAGTGAGCAAGTGCCTCCACCCTATCAATTCAAAGTAGAATTTTTCCTGCATAATTCATCAGAACATTCTGCTTTTACTGCAACTAACTTATCCATAAGTACGGGAGACCGGGGAGGGATGGGACACTTTTTCCAAGAATATTTTTTAAAAATTTAGTTTTCATTGTATAAATTTGAAACTTTCAAACAAACATCTAGGAACATTTTAAAATGTTTAAAAAGTATAACCAAAGTGATAGCAAACAAAACTTAGGATTTATGAACGAATTAAAGTAAACTCTAAAAGTGTCCCATCCCACCCCGGGCCGGGGTGTGATGGGACATATCTTTTTAAATTAAAATTTATGATTACTTTTTAAATATATGTAGGGTTCTAAAAAATCGTTCGATTTGATTCCGGAATCGATTCTTTCGATTCGATTCCAACCTGGAATCGATTCCTTGATGCCAGAATTGAAAAAGTAGAATCGAAAAAAAATCCCAAATCGAAACAGTAACCTGCTTGCATGTGTCCTTCAAGGTCGATCCCCGAATCTCCCACTACAAATCAATGAGTTTTTTAACCTCGCGGAGAGGAAGGAGAGGGGTCAAGGCAAGGGTCATCCGGGGGCAGGGCCCGGGCCTCTCCTCTGCGTGTTTTTTTGTCGCTTGTTTGTTGTTTTGCTTTTTTGAAAGTGAGGGAGAAGAGAATTGGAGAACATGTTTTCGTTCAATCAGGCTCGGGCCCGCCCGGCCCTCACTCCCACACACGATCGGGCCATCGTTTTACATGAAAAATTCCTGAACTCAAACTTAAATTTCGAAATCCATTTTTTTACGCTCTAAGAATCGAAAGAATTTCCCATTATTAAATTTTTAATTAAATTATGTCATTGACTCCATGGAATTGAAAGAATCGAACGATTCTTTCTATTCCATGGAGTCAATGACATAAGTTACTACAACTGAAGTCGATGAATTTTTCACACGCGCGTCATCGACTCTAGAATCAAAAGAATTTCCCATTATCAAATTTTATATTAAATTATGTTAGACTCCAAGGAATTAAACGATTCTATCGATTCCTTAGCCTTAGAGTCAATGCCAATGACATAAGTTACTAAAACTAAAAATTTGTAAATTGCTCCTATTTTTACTTTCCAAGAATCGAAGGAACTTCTCGTCATCAAAATTTTATTACACGTCATCGACGCCCAGGATTTCAAATATCCAATATTCAGTTAGTTCATGCAAGGAATTTTTTCGATTCTTTCGATTCCTGGCCCAGGAATGAAAAAAAATTCCTTTCGATCCCTGGGCCAGGAATCGAAAGGAATTGTTTCGATTCTTTCGATTCCTGACCCAGTAATGAAAAAAAATTCCTTACGATCCCTGGGCCAGGAATCGAAAAAAAGTCCTTCCGATTCCTGCTAGGACAGGAATGGGAAGAATCGAAAAGAAATTATTTTCGATTCCTCCTGAATTGAATATTTGATGATTTTGAACTATCTCCATTTTTACACTGCTTAGATTTTATACACGAATGTAAACAAAATTCATTTCCCTTCAATGAACAACTATATTAAGTTCTACGATTCCATGAAGAGATTTTTCGAAAGCTTTCTTTCAAGAGTTGCAAGTTCCCGATATCGAAAAAAATGACTAAATGGTCAAAAAACGATGGTTTTTCGTAAATTTCTCTAGAACCAAGCAATGTAGAGCTTCGAGTTTACGAAATTCGAATTTTCAGGACCAAATTGCTCTAGAAAAGAGAATACTGCACAATCTGGAGATCCTGAAAAAGGAGTAAATGGTCCTGGATCGTTTTGGCGGGAAAAAAGTAGGAATTTTAATTTTCACTCACCCCCTAATGTGATATATGGTTCGATTTCTTAATTTTAGATTGCACATATACCAAAATTTCAGAAGCCTAGAGCCAGCGGTTCGTGTGTTAGTGTTATCCGGGAAAAACGGAGTTTTTGGATTATCGGTTTTTCAGGAAAAACTCCCAAAATAATTTATTCCACACCAAAATGATTTGCATATCCGTAATCTGTGAAAAATTATCGATTTATCCATGTAAGACACTTGGGGCGGGGTCGAATTTTTTCCGAAACTCTCTTGACAGGACTTGTCCCAAAAGATGGAGTGTTTGACATTAAATACAAGTAAGCTCCAATCTTTTTCTAAAAATCCTGGATGACGTAACAATCACCGTGGATTCCATGAGTTCTGGAAAAACTTTGCCATAACAATTAGTTACTATAAAAAAAATTAAAAATAAATTTATATTAATATTTTCGGATTTATAAGCTTTCTTTGGACTTGTGTTTTTTCGTCGAAATCTGAACTTTTTTTTCGAAGTTCAATTAGTGCCTTAATTACCAGCCGATTTTCACCAAATTCGAATATGAGGTATATGGCAGGGTATATTTTGAGATTTTAAGGTCGAAAATATAATATCATTTTTCAATTTTGGTAAAAATCACGACTTTAGTGCGATTTACGCACGAGTCCAGGGACCCTAATTTTTGTCCTAAATTCACAAAACTCCTGATTCTGCAAGATTATGGAAATGTAATGAAGGTTCAAAGGTCGCCGACCCGATAAAAATTGATTTCATTGGTTTTTGAGCGATTCTCTACTGCACTACCGAATCGCACTTTGGAAAGGCCCCTATCACGTAATTCCCGGTCCTGAAAATTCGATATGTTGCTCTCGGACCCAGGTGTATTACTAGAATTCTTTGTCGAAATTCCTCGGAAATCCATAAGTATTTTTTTAAAGAAAACCTCTTTCCCAATAGTACTGCAGTACGCAAAACAGGGTCTCAGAAAATCGTCAAGTTTCCTAAATAATGTTCAGAAACAGAACCGTTTCGAATTCCAAATCTCCTAGACGTAGAAAATTAACCGACCATCAGTCGAATTTTTATAATTAGTTTTATTATTGTTTTTTAATTTTAAAGTAGCGGTATCGAAAATCCTTGGTTCGGAGGTACTTCGTACTATTGTACAATTACTGCTTTGTTTATTTATATTAAACAATAATCTTGTAAAATCAGTTGGTAATAATAAAAATTAAAAAAGGAAACATTGATTATTATTAAAATTAACTAAATAGTTAATTATTAATTAGTTTAATAAGTTAATTAAAATTTAGAAGGAAACATTAATTAATCAGAAACATAATTAGACAGTTTAATTACTTAATAATTATAGGTTTTTATTTGAAAAAAAAGGTTCAATTCCTTGGAATCGATTCCTGATGGAATCGATTCCTCGAGAGGTACGATTCCTAGGAATCGATTCCAAGCCATTCGATTCCGATTCGATTCCTTCAGAAATATTTAGAACCCTAAATATATGATTAAAAACCATAAAGATGGAAGTACTTTACACATTTTAAAGATTTGTTACAAAAACATTCAGTTATTTTACCCTATATTTACTTCGAAAAATCAAGTGAAAAATTAAGTGAAAAATAAAAAATAGTTAAAATTCTTCTTTAATCTAAAAAATGTTTTCAACTGCAATACTAATCAGTTTCAAAACAATGGTATCTAAAGAATTGTATGCAATAGCTTGTATTTAGGTATTGAGAGGAATTGGGCCCACCCCAAGTCATGGTGTCCATCCCACCCCGGTAGCAACAGTTTTAAAAAATAGGTTCTTTCAAAAAAACTGTAGCTTTTAGGCTTAACTCAACTATATATTCATAAGAATGCATTATTCTGTTTAGAAAACAAAAGTAACCAAGAATCAGATTGAAATTTCACTTTGAAAAGTGTAATACTTAGTTACTTTTGTTATAGTGAAACCATCTTTTTCATTAAGAAACTTATAGAAGCTTGCAACTTAAATAGTAAACAGCAACCAGTATGAAGCCATGGTGGCTTTACCAGGTGGAACACTCAAAAACTAATTTTATTTATAATTTTAAGATTTATTGAAGGTGTCCCATCCTACCCAGTGTCCCAACCATCCCCGGTCTCCCCTACCAAATTTCAAGATAGAATCTCTCATGAACTTAATAAATTATTTACGGATGCAATAATTGCACTGTAAAGGTGCTTGTTTTAAAAACAAGCTAACTCCAATGTATATCTGTTGAAGTTTGATCGTTGTTCCAGCCAGAGTCGCAATTTTAACATTTACAAAATCTGAATAATTTTGGGACTTAGACACAAATACTAATTCTAATTTACTGTTGTCATCATCTAACTACATTTAATCATTTGGTTTGCAACAATATCTTATTTTGTGCATCCAAAAAGGTTGGAGATTTATTACGGGATAGACAAGATGAAATTACACAAAACAAAACTTGAGTTAATTATAAACCATGATTGGAAAATTAAGATTGAAGAATAATATTTGGAATCAAAGTAAAGGCACAGCTTTAATAAAGGTTCTACATGGCAACTGCTTTCTTTGGCAAAAGAAAATGGTAAATCCAAAGAACCCTGGCCTGGGCGACATTTTTGAATTTGGTGTTGCTAATGTCGTTCATAGGTGAGTAAGCAATTCAAAGAAATAGGTTGCAAGAATCCACTATTTTATAGCCATTTTTAGGCACAGGCCAGGATTCTTTTGTTGAACCAAGAAAACAATCACCGTGTAAAACTCTAATAGATTGTATATTCCGGTTCATCCAAAGAATCTGGACCTGTGCCAAAAAAATGGCATTAAAAATAGTATATTCTAGAAACTCAGTTCTATAGAAGTTGAATTGCTTACTAGCCAATGAACAACATTATCGCCAGAAATGTCGTCCAGGACCGGATTCTTTGGATATCCTGCCCTTGGATATCCTATATTCCCAGAAGGTAGTTGGTACAACTCCAAAACGTACATCCCCATTAGAATATTTTGTGATAGTACTAAGTCACCTTCCAAGGAAAGAAGAGATAAAGCTATATTCCAAGCTGTGTCCAAATTAATTATTACCAATAACACTAATCTATACCAAGAGATGCAGTTAATAAATTAATCACCTAGGTCTGGTGAAACTAGAGGACATAATTTAAAGTCATGGGCCCTTCTTTGGACCAAGCACATTTGTAAATCATCCTTCAGTTCATTATATCGTAAATAAGGATAACTTATACAAGTGCGATATCCTAATGGATGAAACACAGAAAGTACTATACACACGAAAATTGCTATAGAAATAAGATTCGATTTGGCTAAGTACACAACACGCCGTATAGCAAACAAATTCATTTTAAAATACATAACAAACAGGAACTTTTCGTTGCATCACTAGAAAGGGAGTAAACTTTTAGATTAAATCCTAAAACACATATAAATATGCCATTCATGGTAAGAATCGTAGGACATTACTGCCCAAATCAAATTTTTCATATCACATTCGCGCGGTTTATCATTCTATGTAAACAGACAGAACATCAACATAATTTTGTTTAAGTTCGGTTGCAGTTAAAATATTCAATGTACTAATTTATAAACCGTTCTTTTTCGTGGCTGAATCTGCATACTAGAAAAATGTACTTCTTCGGAATATTGCCTTTTTATTTACAAATCTACCATTTAACAAGAAGTTTTAATATTTTTGTTAGATAAAAAATCAAAAATGAAGGTATCATAATCAGGCAAGCCACCATATTTGAAAAAGGAATTATTTCAATTAATTTAATAGAATTGAAATTCTTTCACAAGGAAAATAAATAATTTTCTAATTATTTACTTTTTTAAATTGGGGATTGTATGTAAAGTTGTAGTGAATAAAGTAGGAAATTTAAAAAGAAAAAGACAGAATTCTTTATTCTTTTTGTTCATTTTTTTGGATATGGAGACTTTATTTCAAAACAATTATGAAGATTCTTTTGATGCTCTTTCTTTTGAAAGAAAATTAGTTGAGCTTGTTGAAGAATTGAGATTAAGACGTGTAAGTTAAGTTTAAAAAAATCTTAGTAAAAAATTTTTTATACCTATTATTTCCAAAAAAATATGTTCTACATAAGATTCACTTTCTGAAACTCAAAACAATTTAGGAATTATTTCTTCTAATATTTTTTTTCAATCTTAGAGCTTGGAACTTGAAAGCGAAAACACCCTCAAGTCAGTAATGGATGAAAAGTACAAAGCTGAAATGGATTTGGTATTTTAATTTAAATATTTTTTTAAAATTAAAAGCATGCTTAAGTATGATGTTATATCTCAGTAGCTTACGCTATAAGGAACCATTAAATTTGGAGATTTTTTTCCTTGGTAAAGTAATTTTTAAACATCATAAAATTTCTAAAATTACCATGCAAACTTTGTTTTCTAAAACAGAAATCTTCTAAAAAGGACAACGATTTTGTAAATTCATCTTTCTTATCTTGAGAATTTCCCAGCTCATAGCGTGTTACTATTACTCCTATTTTTAAATCTGGCTGTAAAAATATCCTTTCCTATTATCGTCCTATATCTACCAGGGAGGAGATAGTAAAGAGGAGACTAAATACGAATTCGCAGTAGCGCACATTTGAAGCAGGAGGTTTTCCTTTGTGCGCTTCAAAATCCCAGAACGCTTTGCGCGATCGGTCCAATGAATGGTTCAAATTCCGCCATCGAGTCATGGAGGAGGGAGGGGACGAAATGACAAAATGTACCACTGAGCGGATGACGTTCCATCTTCGTATCTCCTTGCGCAGTCCATCATAGGACCGAGAGCGCAGAACGGGGAGAACGGTGTCGCCAGTACTTCATTTTCCGATTAATTTATCCGTTTCTCTCGTTTAATTCATTCTGAAATTATTTTAGAATGAATTAAATTATATAAATTAAATTATTTTAAAATTTATTCTGAAATTTTTTTTCTCTCTCGTTTAATTTATTCTGAAAGAACTTACCGAGCCCCTTGAAACCTAGTTTCATATTATTAAAGTTTCACACAGTAGGAATAGGTACTGTTAAAAAATTATCCCTCTTCTACTTATTATTTTTTACTTATCCGTTTTATACAGGATGAGCTACGAAGAAGTTATGCCCGCGAGAAAGCAGACTTTGAACAACAAATAACATTGCTAAAGAGAAAATTGGACGACAAATTATGTGTATCTGATGATGAAAAGGTTTTTAAACTTTTATTAAATTTAATGGAGTATTTGATATTCTAATACTGACCTTTTCCAATAAATAATTTGAAATCTCAGGCTTCCAACTCTTGCCTTTTTTACAGGCTAAACAACTGGTAGTTACTAAAACATATTCTCAAGAAATACGAGTGTTAAAAGAAGAACTTAGAAGCTCACATGTAAGCAAATTCTATAGCCTTTTTAAATTCAGTAAACACTTCTAAACAATTCAGTAAACACTTCTTATTGACTAAAATTTCGTTATAGACACTATCCATAAACAAAAATGTATAAGTAGTTTCTAAAATAAAGCTTTACATTTTTCTTTATTGGTCTTAATTTAAAAAATGCGATAGGTGTCCCACTTATCCCAAGTGCATGGGGTAAGTGGGACACCTCGTCTTCATTTATAGGGGGTTTTCTAACTTGATTTCGCGTGCTTTTTCGTGATTATGCTTAGTGAAAATAGCCATTTTGTTCCTTAGAATCTGTAGTTTACGAATCTCGATGGTGGACACTTCGGGTCTGCGCCAGGGGATGGTGAGAGGCGCAGAAGTGGAAAATCGACGAGTTTCAATTTTGTGTTGTTTGGAGTCAAAATGGTTCCTTTTACTTTATTAATTTGCTCAAATGCTCCATAATACGAGAGAGGCGAGGGAGGACTAACGGGACATAGAGTTTGGAAAGGATCAGTTCACTCCAGTAGAAGGGGTGGAAGGATAAAGTGGAACGTAAAAATTTGTAAGCCTATTTTCTCTGAGGCGCAGGCTTATAGTCGTCCATTAACGTAATGAAAGGTGCCATTCTTTTCCTTATTTTCAGGCGAGAAAGAATTGCGATAGTAGAAATCTGGCAAAGCTCACTAGGGGTAGGGAGAGGGGCAGGAAAAAATTACGAAAATCAGCAATATCTCCTGAAAAATAATTTCTTTTCTGCACCAACTGCGGTTGAATGTTTTGTAAATTGACACCAAAAATGGGTAAAATGCATTAAACCGATTTTCGAACGAATCTTCTACTTAAAATAGGGCCTGAGAGGTGTAGAAAAAAATAAGGGGAAATTCTCAACTTTTAAGTCTTTTAAAAACTTATTTTTCCTCCTGAAGAAGCACTAATTTCAGGCTAATTTTTCCCTTTATACACTTAAGAATACGAAATACCATTGTAGATATCTGGGACCTGCGATTAAGGAGGGGGACAGGGGCAGAAAAAATATTCCTGTTTTTATACTCTTCGTGGGAGTAAAATTCAAAATTTTCTACTTTTAATAGAGTCATAAATGGTGCAAATAAAGAAGATAGAAACCTGATATGTCTAACAGCCCGTTAGAAAAGAGTTCCTCCCATTGGAAGGTGAAATGGAAGGGTTAAGCGGAACATGGAATTATATGGGATGTTTTGAAAAAAATTGTGTCTATTTTAGTGAAACAATGTAGAAATCTATTTGAGCAGGTTCTATGTAATCTGTAGAACTGGAAATGCGACAATAAGTAACTTTCACTCTCGACCGAGGATAATAATTGGCGCAGAAAAAAAGTTAAAATTATACTTTACTGAGAAAAAGAGTAATTATCCTGTTTAAAAGGTTTTATGGACTGAAATTTTTGATTGGGGTCACTCAAGGTGGTCTATCCTGAGAAGCATAAACTCATCTTTTGGGGTTGAATGGATGAAATGGAATACTAATTCGATTTTTTGACAAATGGAGTGAAATTTCTTGGAAGAGAGTGATAATAAACAAATCGATTCCTCTTTCCAACTCTCTAGAATGGGTTACCCGACAATGAAATTTGGGAATCAAGACAAGGGTCCGTGGTCGGCGCAGAAAAATTTTATACATTAAATTTAAGTTTGTATAATTGTGTCTAAATAAGATAAAATATCCCTAAAATAAGAAATTTCATAGCAGATATGAAGGAGACCCATGTTAAAACTGTTTCTTGGAGGGTAAGAGGATAAAATAGAATATTAGGGGATATTACATTTTACTATTTTACTAAAAAGTGAGTATTTCTCGCAAAAATTGCATTAAAAGGATTCGATTTTCCAATTTTACTCCATGGAATATGATACGTGTAAGATAAATCTGTAGTATTAGGCAGGGGAAGGTTAGTTGGGCAAAAAAAACCTGTAATTATTACAAAATTAAGGCAAAAAAACTTTATAATATTCTAATTTTTTGAGAAATAATTAAATGTCTTAAATTTGTAATAATTACAGGGTTTTTTGCCCAACTAACCTTCCCCTGCCTTATACTACAGATTTATCTTACACGTATCATATTCCATGGAGTAAAATTGGAAAATCGAATCCTTTTAATGCAATTTTTGCGAGAAATACTCACTTTTTAGTAAAATAGTAAAATGTAATATCCCCTAATATTCTATTTTATCCTCTTACCCTCCAAGAAACAGTTTTAACATGGGTCTCCTTCATATCTGCTATGAAATTTCTTATTTCAGGGATATTTTATCTTATTTAGACACAATTATACAAACTAAAATTTAATGTATAAAATTTTTCTGCGCCGACCATGGACCCTTGTCTTGATTCCCAAATTTCATTGTCGGGTAACCCATTCTAGAGAGTTGGAAAGAGGAATCGATTTGTTTATTATCACTCTCTTCCAAGAAATTTCACTCCATTTGTCAAAAAATCGAATTAGTATTCCATTTCATCCATTCAACCCCCAAAGTTGAGTTTATGCTTCTCAGGATAGACCACCTTGAGTGACCCCAATCAAAAATTTCAGTCCATAAAACCTTTTAAACAGGATAATTACTCTTTTTCTCAGTAAAGTATAATTTTAACTTTTTTCTGCCCCAATTATTATCCTCGGTCGAGAATGAAAGTTACTTATTGTCGCATTTCCAGTTCTACAGATTACATAGAACCTGCTCAAATAGATTTCTACATTATTTCACTAACACCCGTATTGACCAACACGAGTTACTCTGGAGTTAGGAGTAAAACCTCGTACTCTGGAGTTAACGTTATCGACCACACCAGAATACCTTAGCTCTCGAGTGAAAAGCAGTACTTCCGCTGACTCCTCAACTTTGGCGAGTTACTCTCGAGTTAACAGTAAACAAAATGGACGCCGGAGGTGTTGTATCGCACAGATCAGACGTATTTCCCGAAAATAACATAAATGGCCTGGATAAGCTATAAGAAATGGTGGGGGAAACTACGGCCAAAGTCGGAGGAGGTTAGACAATGACATGAGGTAAGTTTTTAGGATTTTTAAATCTCTTTCGTTTTTACTTCTCAGCTCTCGCAATCGTGACATCTAGATTTATGCTACTATATATTTTTATGAAGTATTTTGAGAATAAACGGTAGTACTGTTGCATTAGCCAGGTGCAAATTTCGTCAATAGGACTATATTTGCTTCGTCTTACAAATTACATGTATGACAAACAATTAAAAGAAAGTTCAATTCTAAAATTTCCGCCAAACACCGGCAAGCTCTTTTGAACTCAAAAAGTAGAAATATTGCTAATTAATATCAAATTCATTGATTAAAATGTTTGGTTAGATCAATAGCTATGCAGTTTATCAACAAAAATCTGAATGTTAACGGAATTGAACCAAAAGCATAATATTAACTATTGGAGTCTTCAATATGTTTTGCACTCACTCTACTCTTGGCAGTTGCATCCTGCTTATGCAACAGAACTACTACTAAAAAAACAGCTGAGAGAAACACAAAATTTAAATCAAATAAAAAAATATCACATCAAATATAAATGCATAATCACATATCCAATTTATTTTTCATGCTATGAATTATCTTTAATACCCTCCTCCTATTTTAGAAACTAGAAACATTTATTTCCATAAATATGTGTAAAATGTTATATCCAATAACCAAACTTAAAAATGTAGAAGTACACTTCATATACACAGTGTTGAAATGTTACGAATTTTGCAGAAAATCTTTTTTAATTGTTATTACATTGATTTTTATTTACTGTATTTTTTAAAATCATTATTACAGTAATAGTGAACAATATCACTGGTATAAATATCCAGGGTCACTACTAGATGGCGTGGCTATTAAGCTAAAGCTTTCTTTGGAAGGAGAAATTGTGTTTTTGTTTTCATTCATGCATGGGGTGTCGTGTTGTCACGTAGAACAGAACCAGGCTTGTTGTCAAGGGTAAAAATCAAGAAGTGGGTTTGGGTTGGCGCCTATTGGCAAATTTTTAGCCTCCAACTTGACTTTGATTCTTAGGTCCAACTACTTTGCTTGGCGTTTCAACCCACTTCAAGATTTAAGCCGCTGTTACTGCAGGTTTTTTTAAGGACCAGATATCGCACATTTTTATCTTTTAAGCCTAAATTTAAACGACTAGGACACTTAGTTTGCATAAAAATTTGAAGAAATTTTTGTGTACAGAATGTTTTTTGTGTTATCCAACTATGTGATCCTATGATAACTAATTGGGCATTTGCTCGCTTAAAATTCTCTGCCATTCATAGTAATCCCTAATGCTTGCAGGATTTTATTCATGTGGGATACATAAATAGTAACAGTATTGCCTCTGAGATGTTCGGTGTAATATTATTATTGGTTATGTTACTTCTGAATTCAATTCCTGCTATTCCTTAGAAACTTTGCCTTTATTATAACCAAACAATAGAGGATCTATAACTAAGCTTGCAGTTTATCGTAGCTCAGCAAATTAAGAAAAAAAATGTGTTTCATTTCTATATATTTAAATGAACAAACCATGCTTACTTATTTTCTTCTTTTTAGGTTCAAATGTTTTATGCTTGTGGTTTCTCCTCTGTATTAGAGGCGCTGACTGATATAACCTGTCTAGGAGGCTGGGAATATCCTGCCAATCAGAGAAGGTACGTACTTATGAATTACAATTAAGGTCTGTTACAGAGGCTTTGGCCTTTTTGTTAAAAATACTAATTACCTTTGTCTTTCCAATTTTTATTGTTTACCAAAATTATCCTTTTAAATTTGGCCTTTTCACAGGTATATCTCTGCACAGATCCATGCCAGGAATGTCGTCAAGAGTTCGTATTGGGTTTGGAAGCCACAGTTTGCCTGCCTCGGGATTCCCTTGTGCTGCCGTCTGCAGAATGCCCAAAAGATGGTCCTTGCCATGCCGGTTATGCATGACACCGAGAAATGCTTTTGATTAACAAGAAATTTCCCCTGATGATGATGGCTTCATCAATACCTCTCTGCAGATAGTGGGAATTGCCCAGAAGAATTCCATTGTGTTGAATTTTTTTCTCCGAAATTAGTATTATAAATAGGGCTGGAATTTGCATGTAATGTATCTTTTCGGAAACCTGATATTGCATTGATTTTTCAAATTCTACACATTTCAAGGGATTTCGGATTGATTCAGACCATTTTTATTTTATAAATTTTTACATCTTTCAGTTTATTTACATGTTTTTGTACATTTAAGTTATAAATACATATTCATATCCAATTTTGGGTTTTTTTTCCAACTAGTGTTTCGAAATTTTGTTCCAAGCTTGAAATTTAGCGTTTAAAAGGGTTTTTTCTTTAATAATTCATTAAAAATCTTTAAAATAACAAAATTTCTTCCTATTTTTAAATACATATTTTGCACTTTTTGTTACGTATTTACCTGTAATACATACATATTTGTATATATTTTTAGTTACATGGAAATCACAGCCCTATTTATAAATATGCTTTCATTTTTTAGATAAATTATTTACATTCTTGAAGTTTCTAATGTCAATTATCTAAACCAAGTTTGTTGCAAAATTTTTTAATTGCTATGCATTTTTAATTATATTTCATTGTTTTACTGTGTTACACAATATTTAAAAGAGATGCCATAATTGATATTTGTATGTGAATGTATATGTCGGCCAGCGGCGTAGTGGTAGTGCAACACGCTACAGGCCTAGGGTTCAATTTATGGGTCTCGGGTTGGGGCAAGGTCCATTCAGCCTTTTGTCCCTTCAATGGGTCTATAAAATGAGGAACAAGTATGCTTACAAACTAAACACTGGGGGTCTTGCGTTAGGCTGACCATCTAACTGGACATTTATTTGCCTAGCACCCCAGGCCCCACTGTCATGAAAACGAAGATGGGTAGGGGAGAACGAGGATGAATGGGACAGTTCCATCATCACTTCATTTCCCGTTTCCAAAACTTTCCATCAATAGCTTGCTATATTCAACTCATTTAAGTAATTTCTGATAAAGTTTATTAAAATAGGGTGCAAAAATTTATGTTTAAACTTGTGTTTTATGTTCCAAACTCATGTGTGAACATGCAAAGTCTTAATGAGCAAATAGTTGGAACTGTCATCTCAAATATGTCATGGTCAAACAGTTATTCAAACAAGTTAGGTTTTTATGCTCTATTTTTATGAAAAGTTCCTTCAAAATGGCAGGGAAAATGTTACTGCAGGAGAGGAATGCTTTGGGGGTTAGGTCCAAGCATAAAAAATTATCTATTTGCACTCCCAAAAGTACAAACCCATAAAAAGCGAGTAGTGTTAATAGAAATAATACCAGCTTTAACCACTGAGCTGAAAGAACAAAATTATTTGCTAGTTTATGTGTTAATTTTACTCGTCATAAAGCCGAATATATGTAGGCTGTTTTTTGCCTTTTTAATTTTTTTCCTTGGAAAATAGAAGTGTGTTGTTCCTTTAAAAAGCTAAACATTGTTCAATATTTAAAATAACTTTGTTATTTTGAAAATTTTTGAACTTTTTTTAACTGTCCCATTCATCCCCACCAAGAGTTCAATTATTGGTTTTAAACCTGTTACAGGATTGAAAAATTTATATTTTTTTCAATATTAGCAAAAATGTGAAATTTGTCCCATTCATCCCCGCTCTCCCCTATAGTAGGCCTTGACCCACTGGGCAATTGCGCCAATGTTTTTTTATGTGAATGTATTTCTGATTCGATAACTTCTTCATATCTGCCCAAACTGTGCTCTAGTTGAATAAATGGAGAAACTGCATTATTTCTATAGCTTGTGATTATAACTCTGACTATTTCTACCACCACCATCATCTCAACTGTACTTTTACTAAACTTGTACCTTTTAAGAAAGACTATACCATTTAAACTGTTGTTTCAAATGGGAAATAGTCTTTATCTTTTTCAGTATGTTAGTTTAAATCTAAATCTTCATAGTCATTACATTATTTATAGGACCACTTCTGATTGGACAGCAGTAACCCATGTGAAGTACATGGAAGTAAATGTTTTGAATGTTAAAGATAATTGATCATCTTGACTATGCTTCATCCATAAATATAATTAGCTGGTGGCTCAAAATGTTTTTCTTGAAAATATTTATTGTATAGTTTTTTACAAATTTTAATTGTTATGAGACATCACTGAGCTTACTTGAAGCAGTTATGATGATGTTTTTTTGTAACTTCTTTAGAACTTATATTCTTTTCTCTTAAAATTAAAAATGTATTATAACTTTGATCCTTCAAAGCTGAAGGGTCCACTTAAAAGCTTTGCATTAAGGAATAATATTTATTTAACTTTTATCCAGGTCCACAAATGTATTAACTTTATTTAAAGACCTTAGAGTTATCAAAGTTGCAGTGTAAGTTTTATATTAACATGACATTTTGATTCAGTGTTTATTGTGTACTTAAATTGATGTACTTCTTTCAAATAAATTTTCATGCTTTTCTTAATCCAAAAAACTTGAAATTGTTTGTGATTCTTTATTTATTTATTAACTTATCAAATTAAATACAACTTCTTCCTAAATAAATTTAGCTTTATTACATTTTAATAAAAAAATATTTATAATCACTACATTATTATAAAAAAAATTGTATGTACATTTATAATCTTAATTTTTTAAATTTTAATCCTTTTCAATATGATTTTTTGCTAAAATTTCATTGTACAGATGTCTGGCTAATTCATCCTCAACTTCATTACACGAACAATTAAAATATTTATTAATATGTTATTGAACAAAGGAATATGAGTTAGGGATAAAATTAAGAAAAACTTGATTAAATCTAGAATTACACGGTCGCAAAAAAATTCAATATGTAAGTATTCCTTAATATATTCCCTTCACCATCATCAATTTTTTTCTATCATTCAGTTTTATCACATAAAAGAAAAAGCCACTGAGAGACAAATAGACATTTTCTATGATACATGTTTAGTCAAAACTACCTAAACTGAATTTGATTTACATTTTTCCCCCATTTTCAAACATAAAACCCCTTATCGGTCATATGCGAAGGAGTGAACATTCCCTCAAAGAACATGGCTCTTTTCTTGAAAGTAGAATGATTCATAGATGTTTGTGTTACAGCTTATAGTATTAAAATAAAAAATTAAATTATAATGATTAGATTAGTTATGCTCATATAAAAAATAATTTGTTGATAAAAAAGGCTTAACATAATTTGCAATAAAAATTTGGAGACTGAATTTTTCTTTGCTTAACAACCTGTATTTCTGCGGAAAATTACTGAAAAGTACTTCATTTCATTGATTATCAATGGCATAAAAAGGAAGATAAAATTGTATAAAAAGTTTTTAAAATAGTGTTTCCTAATTACCTAAATAGAAACGACGTTTTTACCAAAAATGTGGGACATATTCAAGATTTTCCGCTTCAAGGGTGAATTTTGCCTGACTTTCAGCGAGCTCTAGCGACCAAAATATTAGTCTGACAAGAAAGTTTTAAATGACAATTCTGTAGCTTGGTTCTTCATTTTGATTTTTTGTACTTAACTTTTTCACGAGAAAGCCATGCTTTCCGTTCTATAAGTAAAAAGCCGAAAAATTGGGCAAAATTTTAGCGTGTTTTCCGAATTTTCACAATAATATCATTCGAAATTTCGTATGAGAAGTTCAGATTCGGGTTCAGCACTATCGAAAACATTTAAAAACCGTTGAGAAAAGAAAAGCTTCTGATTTTTTTTTCTTAAAATTGCCCTTTTTCGACACCTGGTTATTGGACTATCAGGTCTGTTTATTTTTAAATTGAATATCGCATTGTCTTTTTGCAATCAATAATGGATCTGTTCTTATTGAAAATGGAAGTCAACACTTCCATCTCGAACGCTGTAAAGTTTGCTGTTATCTTCGTCATTTTTTTCAATAAAAAAGAATTGATTCCGAATTAAAAGTTAAAATAATCGGAACAACAACAAGAAATTGTTTGATGTTTTCGCGCCCTATTTCCTTCTTTACATGCTTTTAGTCACGTGGGCTACTGCTGTCCAATCAGAAGTGGCTGTATAAATACAGTTCTCCTTAACTCTGGAGTATCTTAATTCGATGTTGGTCGATAAGCTTAACATTTATCACTAGAGTTAGCTTAACTCTAGAGACATCCTACTCTAGAGTTAGCTTGGATTTGACTCGAGATGGTCGATACGGGTGTAAAATAGACACAATTTTTTTCAAAACATCCCATATAATTCCTTATGTTCCGCTTAACCCTTCCATTTCACCTTCCAATGGGAGGAACTCTTTTCTAACTGGCTGTTAGACATATCAGGTATCTATCTTCTTTATTTGCACCATTTATGACTCTATTAAAAGTAGAAAATTTTGAATTTTACTCCCACGAAGAGTATAAAAACAGGAATATTTTTTTCTGCCCCTGTCCCCCTCCTTAATCGCAGGTCCCAGATATCTACAATGGTATTTCGTATTCTTAAGTGTATAAAGGGAAAAATTAGCCTGAAATTAGTGCTTCTTCAGGAGGAAAAATAAGTTTTTAAAAAAAGACTTAAAAGTTGAGAATTTCCCCTTATTTTTTTCTACACCTCTCAGGCCCTATTTTAAGTAGAAGAATCGTTCGAAAATCGGTTTAATGCATTTTACCCATTTTTGGTGTCAATTTACAAAACATTCAACCGCAGTTGGTGCAGAAAAGAAATTATTTTTCAGGAGATATTGCTGATTTTCGTAATTTTTTCCTGCCCCTCTCCCTACCCCTAGTGAGCTTTGCCAGATTTCTACTATCGCAATTCTTTCTCACCTGAAAATAAGGAAAAGAATGGCACCTTTCATTACGTTAATGGACGACTATAAGCCTGCGCCTCAGAGAAAATAGGCTTACAAATTTTTACGTTCCACTTTATCCTTCCACCCCTTCTACTGGAGTGAACTGATCCTTTCCAAACTCTATGTCCCGTTGGTCCTCCCTCGCCTCTCTCGTATTATGGAGCATTTGAGCAAATTAATAAAGTAAAAGGAACCATTTTGACTCCAAACAACACAAAATTGAAACTCGTCGATTTTCCACTTCTGCGCCTCTCACCATCCCCTGGCGCAGACCCGAAGTGTCCACCATCGCGATTCGTAAACTACAGATTCTAAGGAACAAAATGGCTATTTTCACTAAGCATAATCACGAAAAAGCACGCGAAACCCATTTTCGTGAAGTTAGAAAACCCACTATTATATGGGAAGTGAGCGAAACTTAAAAGGAAGTAAGTGGGTCTTACTTGATAAATAAATTTTCACCACAAAATATTTTATTCTAACTGTAACCCTGAGTGAGAAATCTACTCACATTAAAATCAATATGACAAGGTAAGAATAGAATGAAAAGCAAAATAAGTATTTTAAAGAATGTTTTTAAATGCCAAAGGTTTATGTTTTACTTTATATATGTTATATGTTTTACTTTAACATATAAAATAGTGTTGAAAAAACATACTAAGGTTGATTAAGATTGATTTTGGCACTTTAATAGACATTTTAAGATAAAAAGAAATCAGACACACTAAATGAGAATGAACACTATTGATGAGGTATTTCACTTTAATCACCATAACTTAAAATTAAAACGCAAATTTTATAAAATGTCGATCAAATTGTTTATAAATTTTAATGATTTTTGAAGTGGTGAGTAAAAGTTCTTGCTATAAATCGAAATTTTCTGAAAATATTGGGGGAAATCATCCCTATAACCCCCCTTAAATCCGCTCATGTCTTCAGTAATACTAATAGTTTCCATATCATTTGGGACCCTCTAGAACCACTTATGTCATAATAAGAGGTCTCACTTACAAATAAAGAGGGGTCCCACTTATCCCAACCATGCTAAAACTATGGGGAAAGGGGGCCCCCTTTTAAACACTTCAAAATTAAAAATTTTGAGAAATTTCAAATTGCCGTATGTATTTTAGGTCAAACTCTGCAAAACAGTTCAATAAACATTAAAATGTAAGGAAAACTTACCAGGAAATACGTCTTTGAAAAATACGTCTAAATCCATTTTGGGAATCTATTTTAAATTAGTTCTATAATCTTAAAAATAAATTAAACAAATCTCAAATACATGCAAAACTCATCGGTGTGACAAGCTGTAACATAATCAATGCGATTAAGTGTGAAATTTCCTGTACATATTATAGTTTTAGGGGGTGTCCCACTTACCCCAAGTAACCCTACAAATAAAAATAGGATGAACTAGAAATAGTAATAGCTAATAGAATTAGAATAAGGACTGTTATTAATAATGAAATTTCCCTAATTTTATTCAGGTCATAAAATTAAGGAATGAATGAAATCACTATTAAAGTAACACAATTTAATTTGAAACAAATATATCTATATATTCGGAACTACCGTAATTTCGAGTATATAGTCCGCGGACTATCTGTGTTTAAATGTCAAATTTTTGAAGCGGCGGACTATCTACCAGTGCGGATAATACGCTGATTTTTCACGGTTAGAATCGTTGAAAACAGTATCAATAACAACAGCTGGTCAAGAAAAAACCCATTTCACAGAGATACTCGCCTGTTGTGCTGACAGCACAAAATTGAAGCCGCTCTTAATCATATTTGTAATTAGAAATTTGTTTTTTTATTTGTATTTTGCGTTTTATTTCTGAAGGTATATTAGTAAGTAAGTACTTTTTTCTATTTATACTTAGTTCTTTGTTTCTAAAATACATTAATATTGCCGTATTATAAAATAACGTAATTTCGGACGTATAGCCCGCGGACTATCCGGTGGTGCGGACTATCTGACGATTTTTGAAAAAATTTTTACATAAAATCGTGTCTGCGGACTATACGATGGTGCGGACTATATGCTCGAAATTACGGTACATCAAAAATACTTAAGAATAAAACATAAATTATTTAGTTAAAAAACTTTAGTTCTTATTTAATTTAATTTTATTTTATTTACTATATGTTCTAATTTCTGTAGTCTGAAAAGTTGAAACTCATAAAACGTATTCAGGAACTCGAAGGACAGTTAAAATTACACAACAATTTTCAAGAAACGATTGTTAAACAAATTGGTGAAATGAGAAACCGCTCAAAAGTTTTGGCAGAAGAGTGCATGGAGCTTAAAAAATTTCAAGAAAGTTTGCGTAGTAACGGTAAGGCATTAAATCTATATTATAATTTAAAAGAAACTAACACTCATAATAATATCTACCAATAGTGTGGTAGAAAATTAAGACCTGAATGTGCATTAATTTGTTAGGCAAACGGATGAACTATATTTAAACAAATATTTATACACTCATATTAGTAAATGTCCTTTGTAGTTTCAGAGATACACACTAACTACAGCAAATTCGATGTGAGCTATAACCATTTAAGGGAATCAGTTTCACTTGCCGAAAAAAGAAACGAAACTATGAAAAAAGAACTAATTGCAACTCAGTAAGTAACTTCATCTCTACTTTTTCTTATTAAGGGTAAAAATAAATATATAAAGTGAATAGATTTAGAAACATCCGTGGATTTTCAAGGGCTGAAGTTGCAGTACTTAAAAGTACGGAAATGCAAGTGGACGAAACAGTTCAAAAGAAGGAAAATATTCATGAAGTGAGTTTTTAAGTTTTAGAGAAGGTTCGTCATTTTAAAAATATTTTGGAAGAGTTATCATTCCTTAAAGAATATGGGGTACTTTTTTCCGTTAGCCGGGCGCAAGTGAAAATTCGCCAAATAATGTAGAATTCCGCCAAATTTTTCCATTAGTCATTCGCTTCGCTTGGCGACTTGGCTCGCATTTGGTTTACAATTGGCGACATTTGCGCACGGCTTTCGGAAAAGTACCGATTGGTAACTGAAATATATAGTATCTCTTTTTTTAGTTAGAAGAGAAGATTTTGTCATTGCAAAACTTGATCCTCTTTTCTAGAAAAGAAAATGAGGTATGAAGTTATTTTTATAATAGGTTTTATGTGTAAAAATATTGAATAAATTCAATTGAAATTCAATGTATGACAACTTGTAGTTTTTAAGAGTATTGTTTAAAATTTACACTGCTTGGTAAGCAAGTAATAACTGTGTTAAAATCATTGAGATCCCTACAAGTAAATTTTAATTTTTGAGTGCACAAAAATGAGAGTTTTAATTTAATAATAATATTATTTTAGAAAACCCTAAAAAACCTTGTGGAATCTAACAAACACCTTTGTAAATATATGAACAAATACAACGATGGACAAGAATTAGAAAAAGCACTGCAATCAAAGTTAGAAAAATACGAAAAAGATGAAGAAGCTTGGAAAATGGACATGGATGAAATACAAAAGGAATTGATTGGGTTAAAAGCGGAGAATATTTCTTTGAAGGAGGTTAGCATTTTTGCGATTCAAAATGTGTAGTTTTCCAGAATAAAATTGCTGGTGTTTTCTTTAATTTATACTCCAAACGAAAATAAAATTTAATTTATTATTCATATTTATGACTTCAGGAAAATTAGCTCAAGTTAAAAATATATCTAGTACATTGAAGGACCTTTTATGTAGGCACATAATTTCAAGACGAACAAGAATCGGTATAAAAAGGGGGGTCCCAGACCAAATCCCAGGGAGTTAAAAATGGAGCGACACCCCAAAAAATCATTGAAAAATTCAATTTTTAGAAGAACTACTATTGGTAAAAACTTAATTATGGTCTTAAAAATTGTGGTTTAATATGATCTTTAAAATTACCTCAAAAGTCTGCACTTTAAATTTTTTATTATGAAAAAAGTTAAAAAACACAAAAAATGTGAAAACTCTTCCAAAACCTTATTTTGTGTTCCGAAATCCTTTCTTTTGATTTGATAATCTGAAAGATCATAGTTGAAAACCCTTAAGTCCAAAGTTTTACGTAAATACAATCAATATTAAACGCTTGATATCCTGTTAAAGTTTGTTTTTTGCGTGCGCTAACAGCTGTTCTGGAAACAGCTCTAAAAAACTGCTTGCGCACATAATAAACAAACTTTAAAAGGATCTCAAGCGTTTAATATTGATTGTATTTACGTGAAACTTTGGACTTAAGGGTTTTCAACTATGATGTTTCAGATTATCAAATCAAAAGAAAGGATTTCGAAACACAAAATAAGGTTTTGGCAGAGTTTTCACATTTTTTGTGTTTTTTAACTTTTTTCATAATAAAAAAAATTTTAAAGTGAAGACTTTTGAGATAATTTTAAAGATCATATTAAACCACAATTTTTGAGACCATAATTAAGTTTTTACCAATAGTAGTTCTTCTAAAAATTGAATTTTTCAAGGATTTTTTGGGGTGTCGCTCCATTTTTAACTCCCTGGGATTTGGTCTGGGATCCCCTTTCTATATACCGATTCTTGTTCGTCTTGATGAGTACTATCATCCCTGAAAGTTTGTTGCACCATTTCAGATACACCCTGTATGTGGGTAAAGAGTTAAATTTTGGTTTATACTTTTAAAGGTTAACTTAATTTATATATGTTTTGAATTTTTTTTACTGATTAAGTTTCTTTATAAGGGGTAACTTTATAAATTTCTCTACTTTAAACCGTTTTACCAAACCTCATGTTTCTTTTCAGAAGTTGGCAGAGGAAACTAGACCACCAGCAACGAAACCACAGGAAAATAATGGCGATGAAACCTTACCGAAGGATGCAGGTAATCCTGAAACCGGAACCAACGACGACTCTAAACTATTAATCACCGACTCTCACAACGAAAAAAGCAATTATGAACTAAAGGAAGTCGATATAAATGTGAAGGAAGACGTAGCTCAATGCATGCTTAAATCAGTATCATCTTTCTGCGAATTGGCAACAAAGCGAAAATCCGACGCAATGGAAGAAGAAGAAGACGACCCCAACCCCATTCCCTTCAAGAAACCGAACAACACAGGTGACAGACGAGATTGGACAACATTATTGAAGAACCGACCCATGCCCAATCCCCTATTCGTAGAGGAGGTTTCGTCATCGATTGAGGACATTAGTTTGTCCCAAGACGAATCTCAGGACATCTTGAGAAGTGATGGGGACAACAACGTGCAGGGGAGAGAGACGGAGATGAGGGATTTGGCGAACGTGCAGATGAACTTGAGGGAGTTGAAGATGAACGATGCTGACGATAAGGAGAAGGAGCGTGTTGAGGAGGGAGAGGAAGATGATAAGTGACCGGTTTGCGGGACGAGTTCAGATGTCATTCTTTATTAGGAGTGTCTGTTGCTTTCTTTTTGCGTACAGAATATACGCTAAAGTACGCATTCTAGAAACCCATGTATACCTTAATCTGTAAATTTTGATGCAGTAATAAAGTGTAAGGTATTATTTTGTTAGGTTTTCTTGAGAGAGAAGGAATCGATAATTTTATTTAAAAAAAAAACCTATGTTTTAGTTTAAACTGAATTTTAAAATTTTGAAAAAAAAATCTGAAATTAACAGAAAAAATTAAATTTGAGTCGCTATTGTCTGAAAAGAGAAAAAAAAATCCGTCAACTCCCTAGTGATGTTTTTCAAGTAATTATATTCTCTGATCAAATTAACGCAATGTGAAGTATTTTTTTAACTCAAATACATAATATAAACTTGACATAAAAACTTTAGGGTTTTTTTTGTAAAAGAATGTATATGTGTTATAGTTAATGTGTATAATTTGGTAATGTGCAGACTATTAACTAAGGTAAAATGTGAATTATCTAAGGTAAAGTACAAAATATTTTATAGTTTACATAGGAAATCCACACATTACCAAATTATGCACATTAAATGTAGTTTTAAATACTTTGTTATTCCTTCTACTCTCTTCTTCTTTTTCTCTAGCACGACAGCCCAGGGTGGGCCAAGGCTTTCCCAAGAACATTTCTCCATCTCGATCTCTGTTTGGCAACCGTTTTCCAATTTGTTATTTTCAGTACCCTAAAGTCGTCCTCCACACAATCAGTCCATTTCAGTTTTGGCCTACCCCTTGATCTAATTTGTTATAGGTTTTTCCTTCTACTCTCAGGGCAACAAAATCGATGCAGTACATTAAACAAATAAGTAATTAAAAATATTTTCAATTGAAAATTTTGATAAATCATAAAATTAGTACAAAATAAAGATTTCATTTTAATAAAGTTCAATCACAGTCACAGCTAAGAAGGGAAACAAGAATATAGAAATTTATTAAAGTCTAATCACATGTTTAATAAGTTAAGTACGGGTCAAGTGACTTGACCGCCTTCTGCACGTCCTCGCTGTCTTCTTCGATCTCGTCGTCTGCAGGATCTTTCTCCATTAGGTCAGCACCGAACACGGTCTCGTCTTTCACTCCAGCTGTCGTCCACACCCTTATGCTCCCGTCGTAGGAACCGGTAAATACTTTTCCAGGAACAACCTACGAAACATATCCCATTACAACTACGGATTCGATATGATGGAAGTGTACTATAAGGAATTAAATTACCTGAATGTAAGTTAAGTTGTTTCCCATTCAGTTGAACAGTGAAACAGTGTGAATGAGCTTTTAGACAACGTTTAAAATAAACGTCAGGCTGATAATTTTTTTCATATTACGATTTCAATTACGAAAATAGTTGTGATATATTGTCTTCTGAAATAGCCGTTGGATATGATTAGCCACAGAGTATAGAGCTTAACAGAGGATTCATCTCCATAGACGCCAATAGCAACTTTTTTAACATGGGTTTTCCCATAGACAACTTCTGGTACTTCGGGCCGCCTCCTATAGTTCCACGTCACTCCTGCTAAGTCTATGTCTTTCGCCAAATGAAGCTGTCACTCAACTCCAAATCGGAAGGGAAGGGAAAAGAGCAGCAACGATGAACTTAAAATGCCGTTCCATATCCAATCCATAGTTCCATATCCAATCAGGAATTACTTTCGCATTTCGCCTTCTCTGATTGGTTGCCAGTGAAAATAATTATAATCTGAGAGCTTGAATTAAATTAAGTACCTAATACTACATTCACACGTGAAAAGTTAATCTAGTTTAAGTGCTAATCTAGCTTAAATATAGCATTGTGACAATGCTAATTTAAGCTAGATCAGCACTTAAACTAGATTAACTTTTCATGTGTGAATGTAGTATAAAGAGGAAAACTTCCGCTTGAATCCTCTGTTAGCTCTTAAACTCTGTGTGATTAGCAAACCCTATAAATGAATTAGTTTTTTTATATGAAATAAATCCTCTTTTCAGATTAGGTTAATTCCCTCTCAACGCTAAAAACTAAATTAAGGACAATTTTTAAACATCCCATCTGTACTTTGAACTTCAAATCCTTCAATTAATAAAAATAAGCATAGTAGGTAGGTATAGTACTAAATATGGTGCAAGTACAGTCGTACTAACAAAAAATGGTGCCTAAGCTAATTGTTATAAAGTTAAATTAATTTTACGTATGTTCAAAGGCTTACATATTAACATACCTCTACACAAACAATAGCATTTTCATGACCTTTGAATGTCCTTTTGAGCGTTCCTGATTTAGCTTCATACATTCTAGCTACTGTATCACCACATCCAGTATAAACTAGAAAGAAAGAAAATGACAATATTATCTTTAAATAAGAAAATTTATTACTTGGTTTATTGAAATTGGTAACCTGAAACTAGTCCTGATCAATTAAAAAACAAATCAGAAACCTTTAGTAATTACTATCTATCAAACCTTATTTTAAAATCCAGGGACTTAAAACTAAAAAGGGGGACCATAAATAAATTATTATTGAAAAATTAGTTATCATTTCTTTTAAAAAACTTCATAAAGTAAATTTTACTTGTTAATGGATTATTTTTTCTATTTTCGAAAACTTTAAAATTATAATTAATTTAAATCATGGATGTAGTTAAGAGAGTAGCTTTATTTATGACAGTGATATTGAAAAACTAATATAGAAGAAATAAAATTATTAACAAGGATTTTTTATTTTAATCTTAGTTCGGGATAAATATATTTTAAATTATAGTTACATGCCTTCAAATAGTCAAGAACTTCATAAAATAAATTTTACTCGTAAATTGATTTTTTTTCTATTTTCGAAATTTTTAAAGTTGTAATTAATTTAAATCATACAGGTTGTTAAGAGAGTAGCTTCATTTTTGACAGTGATATTTAAAAACAAATAAAGAATAAATTAAATTATTAACAAGGATAATTTATTTTAAACTTAGTTCTGGATAAACATATTTCAAATTATAGTTATAAAGAAGAGACATACGCATCCCTTCAAACAGTCTAATAGAAGACACGGTGTGTCTGTGTCCACTGTAGATACGCGTACATTCTCCGAATTCCAACACCCATGATCTGGCACTTTTATCGGAGCTTCCAGAATATAACATTCTTTTGTTCACCTATAAAATCAAAAGAAAAAATCCCTTAAATGAGTTGATTCTGATTATTAAGTTTTATAAAACTTTTAAAATGGGAAATTTTTTGAATGAATTTTTTGGAACTAAAACTTGAAAAAATTAGTTAAACTTTCACTTTTTAGAAGTATTTTCAAATGATGTTAAATGAATTAAAAAAAAACTTACTAAACGGCCGAGGATTGAGAACCAAATTTTCAACCCCACTCTCTTATAAAACACAGAACCATTGAGAAAAATACTAAAGCATATTTTTTTACAAATAAATAATAGGGATATTCTGCACAAAGAAAAATAATAACCTTATAATTAGACAAACTAGCCCCAAAATGAAATATTGCATGAACACTATGCATACTTAACCCTTTCCAGTCCTAGACATACCAAATTTTTCATTGTATTCAATGACAATCCCAAGCGATATTAAGTGAAGCGTTAAACATTAAAATCCTTTGTAAAATGAGTTTTTGATATTTTGATACAGTTGTTATTTGTTAAAACCAAATACCTTTACATTCTTACCATGAGACAAAATATAGGACCTTCATGACCTCTAAGTACTTTGAGAGCCTCTCCACTCATTAGATTCCAACTCTTGATCAGGCCGTCTCCTCCGGCTGTATACAGAATCCCTTTCGTGTCGTCATACGCCAGACAGTTCAGAGGAGCTGTGTGACCCCGGAATATCTTCAAAAAAGATGTAAAAGCATGAGAACTGTATTAACTGCAGTTCAGGTGAAACCGTGGATTCCATTTACCGTTCATTAAAAATTCAATTTACTTGAAATATTTTCGATTTGCTTAATAAAGTTTTGTGGTCGTCTGACGGAAGGTTAGTATGACGTTAGCTTTGAAAGTCTAGTGGGATTATTTACCAGGTTTAGTCATTAAAGATTGCAAGATCCATTTAGTTGGGTTATTTCGTTGATTTACATGTGCGTTGTAATGCACGATGATTCGAGATTTATCACAAATGCTCTTATGAGGAAAGGTTCATTAGTCTAACATCATGTGAAGCGTCTTGTGCAAATTAACCAGATCACAGAATAAATTTTTTTTAGAGCTGTGGGGACATTTATCCCCAAAGAGTAACTGATGCTGCTTAAAAACAGCCATAAGTAATTTTAAAAAATAAATTTATAATCTTTAAGTTGGAAAATAGTCCATATCATTGTCAGTGAAATATGAGATGATTTATATCCGTTATAAAACGAAGAAAAATATTAAATAATAGTATTTTGATTAAATTATAAATTATTTTCCTGAAAAGTTCCTTTTATATGTACCTGAAGAAAAAAAGACTGGCTACGATATTATTTATTTTATCTACACAAAGATCGCTGATTAAAATTTTAAAATGTATTTGAAAAATTAAATTTTTAAGAATATAACAAGAGTTTCAGCTACTTTGTGTGCTTTTATTTTTTTTAAACAAAATAATATCCATAGATTTTTGAACTATCCAACGCTTTTGTTCAGATAGCTCTCCTCTAATATTATTCCTCTAATATATTCTTTAACACTTTTAACTCAGCATGAAAATCAATTTTCTGATCATACACTGATTCAACTTGATTTCCCTTGAATATATTTTATTTTTTCTAGTGACAGGATATTAGGCAGCTAAATATCAAATAGGAATAAAAGTAAAAAAACAAAAACAACAAAATACATTAAAATTATGAATACCATGCCTTAAGGTATACATTATGTAGTGTACATACCTTAAGGCAAAGACCAGAATCGACAGACCAGGACCTAGCAGTGCAGTCCGCAGATCCACTGACAAGGATGCCTGCACCCAAATCCAGACCCGCGTTCTCGTCCATTGGAATATGGATCAACGGATACGTCCCTTTAGAATGACCCTGAAAAATTTGATCCTTTCGTTAGAAATCTAGAGAAGAAGTAACCGTTTGTACTTGTCACTATGCATGAGTAGTTTAGTACAAAATAGAGTTGTTTGAAGGATTGTTAATATCACTATAAGCTGGAAAAAGGGTTAAATTATGACAGAGAGAGAGTAACTTTTATATCTATACTTAACTGTAGAGAAAGAAATTTCCATTGAATAAAGATAAAGCTAATGAACTTCCTGCAAAATTTCAGATAGGTCTAAATTAATAATTTTGAATAAGAATGGTTTTAAAGAGAGATAAATATATAATTTTTCAAAGAAAGTATACGTATTTCGGTACGTATGGGGTGGATTTACATGCATGATAGTTAAGCTCTGAATGAGTCGGAATACTCAAGTTAATTCGCTAAATTTAGTTTTACTCTAAATGTCTAAATTAATAACACTAGCTGACAGTGGTTTCCTAACAACAACCAAATTACTATTTTTGTTACTAATTCATATAGTTATTCAAATATCTGCTAGTAAAAAAGTTCCACCACGTCCCATTTTTGTGTAACAAAAATTTTCGATTTCCTGCTTTTTTTCTTAATTTTTGAGTTTTAAGCGTCATTTTTGTCCAATAGCATCGCTGCAATCCTCTCTAATTAATTTATTTATAGTATCCCAGTATGTAGACATTCTTTTAAAAGTGTGGATGTTTTTCTACTGCAGTTCAATTTGAAAACTGACGAGCTTTCAGTGTAGATTTTGCACATATATGCGCAATACGTTTTGCTAAATTTGGGTACGGTTTAAATTAAAATTCAAAGGTAAAATTTAACAGAAAAAGTGGGAAAGGGTTTTTTCCCACTGATTTGGGTACAAATAACTGACTAAAATTAAATCTGGGATCCTCACTTGTTTTACAGAAGTTAGAATGTGGCTCTTTTTAAGTGCGTAAGAGTCAACAGACTATACCTATAGTGTGGGGAGGACATTCAAATTATCGTGGTTATTTAATATAAATGACAAATACAAAAAAAAAACATTTCAAAAAGTATTTAAAAGGACTTTTTTCGTCATTAAGTGAAGGCAAACTCAAAGTCAGTATGAACCTCTGATTAAAAAAGAATTCACGACCCTGCTTTGAAGGAAAATTTAATAAAACGCAATATCAGCGAGGAAATGGTTTATAGGAGAGTGGTCAGAGGATTTGTAGAAAATAAGACCGATAAAAATGTTTTAATCCCAATAGAAGGTTCTCTTTAGTCTTACCAAGCCATAGAATGTTGAGGATCACTCAAAATACATATCTTACATCCACGTTTGAAATTATTTCCGGAAAATCTCACTATAGTCAATCATAAACCAGGGTAAAGATTCTCTTAGGAAATGAACTCGATACATAGATCACTGAGAAATAGCAATTTTGGGCTACAGCTCTTGGTTCATTGAAAGAGGAGATTTAACGCCACTTAAGAGACAGAAAGTGATAAAATCGCATCGTATTTAATGAATATTTCATGATTTTTAGTTTTATATTGTCTGAAACATTTATATAATCTTAATTATGATAGTATTTTATGCTAAAATAATGAGATTAACTGTTAAAATTGAGTGTTTTCAACGCTTTTTTCCGTTTCTTACAGTACTGGTGCCATATTTGTAACAGAAAAACTGTACGTGCTGCAGCTTTTTCACAACTATTTCTGAATTCTACACCCTGAAATTAGTCATAAATACCTAATCTCATTTTTGTTAGGGAAACAAAGTTTAATTTTGTCGACTAGTGTAATTTTTAAAATTATGTATGACTCCAAAATCTTCCTTTTGATTTGTTACATAAATTTAAAATACATTCCTCTACCCTTGTATGAAACATTTTAAGAATATAACTAAAGCAAAGTTGTTTAAATTTATGAAAGAAGTTGAAATTTTTTAGAAATGATACAATATCTATATATTTAAATTTGTTTGACGGTTTAGGTTTATTATTTCTTGATATATTTACACTCGTTAACAAAATATTTGTATCACTCAATTTTCTCTTCTGTTGGTGTGTCTTATTAATTCTTTGAAAATTTAAGAGGTAAAACTTTTCCAAAATATTCTCTTACGAAGTATCATTGATTTTCGATATTTTTCTCTTCGTCTGATTTGATTTGAAAGTTTAAGGTACAACTTACGATTAAATAAACAGGTTGTGGGATGAAAATAACTTTAAGATCTGGCTATTCAGCATAACACTTATTGAGAAAGTTTGTAAATTATGCAACACACAAGCAGTAATTGAGACATGCTCCAGTTTTTGTGAAAGGGGGTATGCAAATTATGGAGTCAGTTGAGCCTATATCTTTTTAAGATAAAGAGAAAAAGAAAGAGCATCATTTACTACGCAAAACAATTAGGTGCGCTTTGAATAAATTGTAGAGGAAACTATGAGCTTTAATATTTATTCATGACCCAAAAATGTGTTTCAACTTTACTGTGAGATAATTACGCTACTCTTTCAACCGATTTTATTTGTACTAATGGACAATACCAGCATTTTTTGAAAACAGAAAAAAATGCATCTTTCCAGTAAAGGAAATAGATCTACATCCAAAAATCCACATGAAAAGTTTAAAAAAAATTTAGTTAATATATTAAAGAGTTAATATATATAAGATATTGAACTTAATGTTTCTTTCAAGAAAACTGCAGGTTTTGTGAAGACATATTGCAGGTTTTATGCAGTGCTATTTTCCCTTCACAAAACCTGCATTTTTATACAGAGCAAATAATGAAGATTTAAAACTTTACTTTTCTTCCTTCATAAAAACTTCAGTTTTTATTAATTTTATTTTCGACCAAGATTTGACGCATGCGCATTTCCAAGTGTTTGCTGAATCCGATATCCGAAATAAAGTAAGAAAATTTTTATGAATAATATAGTTTTATTAATCACATAATTTAATTGATTTAATAATTAAATAAAATTAATCAAATTAGTTTTTGTCTTTATTTTAATCATCCCGGAATTCTGACGATGTTCTGCGCAGTCCCGTTGCTAAAAGATTTTGTTTATTGTGATAATGGCGGTATGAAGTAAGCAGCGTTGAAATCGGTGAGCGGAAAGTTATTTATCTGAATCTTAATGATTCCATACTTATTTCTTGCTATAATATGATTAATATTCTTTTATGTACTCATCAAAATTTGTCCTTTTGTTATAGAATGCTATTTAACTTATACATTGTAAGGTATCGTATTTAAAATAACTGATTTATTTATTGCTTTGGTACCGTGCTTTATACATTTCGCACAAGTATTATTTACAATCTTATTGTATTTCTTATCACTTCAATCGGAGTAATCGTAAAGCACCTGAGTATTATCATTTGAGGAGTGGTAAAACATGGCGGCCGGTATATATAGCGTAAAATGATCGGATCTCCCAAAATTTGAACAGAGGAAACGTTTGCAAGCATGAAAATCAGGCGTTAATTTTGATGGCAATCGGAGACGTTTGATGACAATGTATATTGGATGTCTTGATTTCCCCGAACTTATCTTCCGTTTGAAAATGTTACGAAATGGGTATAATGCCACTTATTTAATTTTTTGGGATAAAATTAGGCAAAAACACAAATGTTAGCAATGTAAGCGAGGTTTGAGTCAATGATTATGTTTTGGTTCACTGTTCAATTCAATATGAGTGGTAAGTAAATTATATAAATAAATATCTTTATTATTTTTTGGAAATAGTTTGAACATTAATTTTTTTCCGCGTATAAGCTGAAACCATGAATTTTCTATAAAAAAACAGAATCAAAATTTCCACATTTGCTTTCCCGCCATAGAGTAAGCCCATTTCAGCTTGTTATAATTTTATGCTTGGCCCTTTTTGGGATACGAGAATTATGTAACTGTATGAAAATCAAAGTTTTTAAAGATTGTTTGTGTTTTTGGTGCAGTATGTTTGCAGGGTATGACGCAGGGTTTTGTGCCATTTAACTCTTACGAACCAGGATGTTAATAAAAGTCCCAAAACCAGACTAAAATATTTTAGTATCTTATTAGCGAGCACAGCGAGCCTGGATCGCGAAGCTATCCACTAATTGCAGATTAGTTAAAGAGCGAAGCGAGCAGGGGGGTAGCCATTTAGTCACTTTATAATTGAACACAAATTTATATTTAGGTTACAGTTCAGAAATCTTTCAAGTTAAGCTAGCTCTGTATATGTGGATGTGTGATATTCAAGTATTCACTACACAAAACTTCCTTTTCCCCTATTTTTCTATGATAATGTTTGTTGATGAAAGTAGTATTTTACTGAGTTGTTGTTAAAAATGTTGAAACGGTATTGATACAAAAATGTTTTATTATTCAAAAAAATCAACAAAAATTATTTTTTCTATTAATGTGTGTTAGATTTTATTATGTTGGTTTTTCCTACCAGTTTGCTGATTTTCTTTTGCTGGATGCTGTTTAACCGTATCCAACATTAAAAATTGGCAAAAATCCTTTTAAAAAAACTTGCAGGTTTTTTGCATGAAATTCGGACAAATTAACTGCAGGAAACCTGCAGTCAAAAAAATCAGCATGAAACCTTTAAAAAAATCAGCATGAAACCTTCAAAAAACCTGCAGGTTTTCTGCATGAAATTCGGACAACCTAACTGCAGGTAACCTGCAGTCAAAATCTACAGGTTTCTTGCAGGTTTATTTGTCCGAATTCCCTGCAGAAAACCTGCAGGTTTTTTTTGAAGGTTTCATGCTGATTTTTTTTGCTGGGTAAATTTGCAATTCATTTTCAATGAATAATTCTATATTTCCATATAGAAATAAAAGGCTATGGAATTTATACTTCATTGATTCTGTTAAGGGGGAACCATTTAAGTAGAAAACATGAAACTAGAGCACATAAAAATTTTCTGACCAAATTTTGAAATTTATTGAAATGATCGTAAAATTGTTTGAAAATAACTATAAAAAATACTTGTTATCCGTTTAATTAATAAAAGCAAATTTTAATTGGGTTATTCATTTTTCTGAAACCAATTTATAAAAAATATAATAAAAAATTAGGGAATATACCAATAAGAAATTTAAAAAAGAAATAACTATACTATTCTACGCGTAATGATATTTACCCTATGTTCCGGTGAATGCTGAAGGGGTATTAATATCTTGTAAATCACCGAAGATCCGCTTTGGTGATAAAATTTGTAATAATTATAAAAAGGACTATTCTTATAGGCTTTATAGAAAACCATTTTGACTATTTAAGAATAACAGTTTTGAAAGTATACTGTCAGAACGAGTTTTTCTCCTCAAATTTTCAACAATATCTAAATATAGTATTTCTTTACCTCATTTTAAGCAAAGATACTCAAACTACAACTCGGGAACTCTTCTTCTGATTAATTAAAAATTCGAGATAAATAACGGATATACTATGGATATATATATAGATCGCGAGCTAATTAAATGTACAGGATATTTTTAAGGGTCCAATTTAAATATAGAACTATAGAATCTATGATTTTATATTTTATTGAATTCCTCAAGGGGGCATTCCATTGGAATACATGGCAACAGAGTACACAATTTTCTCTGACCTAATTTTTATTTTGAAATGAGCTTAAAATTGTATAAAAAACACATTTCAAGAATACTTGTACATAAATGGTAGCTGTTCAAACAATGAAAATAAATTTAATTAGTATTTATTTTTCGGAAACCCATTTCTTTCAAAAATTGTCCTAAAAAAGGGTATGTAAATAAGTAACCACCTAAAAGAAATTAAAAAAAATACCTATACTGTATACGAGTAATAATATGCACCCAATATCCTGGTGAAGACTACTGGATTATGAATACAGTATTAAAGCTCCCTTTAAAATAGCCCCTAGAACTTTCATTAAATATAATATCATAATCTTAACTGTTTCTTCTTTACAAGATATTCATACAAGATTCAACAAGAGAATGGAAGTCACCTGAAACACTTTGATGCAGACCTCCCCTTGGTCGTCGGAGACCTCCCTTAGGTCAAAGAGCCACGCCCTCACCGAGTGGTCGCTGGAAGTGGAGAAGAAGAGCTGTCCGACACACAGCAAGCGGGAGATGCGGGAACTGTGCCCCGCGTACACGGCCAGACACTCGGCCGTCGCGATGAACCACTTGCGGATGGTAGCGTCCGAAGACCCCGTCAGCACGCACTGCTCGTGCACGGCGCAGCATGTGATGTAGCCTGCGTTAAACGCAGCAAATCAACAATGACAAGATGATGGTACGATAATCCGTTTTCCTGCCAACCCAATTTAGAGATGTTTATCGCTTTTAATTTGGAAACAAAGCATTTGGAATTGGTGATATTTGTTTTAGTTGGAACTCAAATAATTAGGCTAAGCACGCACTTGAGACTTATCACGGCGACTATAACACTAGGTCACTCGAGAGCAATGCATTTCTACGGCGAGATTCGCTTGGCAATCGGCCAACAGTCTCGTCACCTAATGCGCGAGCTCTAACTTCTTGCAGTAGCCAGGGTAAGAATTTTGTCTCAGTTGCCGTGACAAAAGTCTCTAGTGCGCGCTTAGCCTTACAATTAAAGGAGATGGAACTACACTGTTCCACCACCTGTTCTTTCCGAATTTTCCTAAACTTCACTTTCTGAATTATAAAAATTAGAAGGGGGAAGAAGTTGTGTGTATATTTTTTGCGTACCTAAAATCTTATCTTCTTGAAAAGGGTAAAAATACTAGCACAACAAAATAATATCGGTATTTTCTATTCTGAGGACTGTTTTTAAGGCTGGTTTAAAAAAATGATTCTTCGCACGAATCAATTTTACCTTTCTAAAGAAACTTTAAAATATATTTTTTTCTATTGTGTATCAGGAATCCAATGACGTAAACGAAAGTTTCTTCACAAAAACAATCAATGAGTTCCGATATTCCTACGTAGTTTATTGATATGAAACGCAAATAATAATCAATAAACTGTGTAAAAACTAGTGTCGCAATCATTTTATGTCGATTGAAATCAGCTTACCATCATGTCCTTCAAGTACCCCAAGGCACTCCGTCGGATCTGACAACGTGCTCCACATCCGGACAGTCTTATCATCGCTACCGGTGACCAGCAACGATCCGTCGTCACTCAACACCATGCAGTTGATCCCTCCCTTGTGATCCCGTATGTCCTGCAGCAAATGGGGCTGACGTTTCGCCTTCTTCACTCCACCACCAGAGTCCTTAGACGGCTGGCAGCCCATAGTCCAGTCACTGGCTCGCTGTTAGTATGACTGGAATGTGCGGGTTTGGCATTTTGTTGCAACCTGCAAAAACATTTTTAGGGTGTCTGGTTGGTGTCGCGAAAAATCCGTTCAATGCAAAAACCGGTCGGACAAAAACGGTTCAAGAACAAAAACAAAAAATCTTAGCTTTACACATGTAATACACTGCTGACCATCCAAAGTGGTACACCACGAAAGAAAAAAGATATCAAACCCAAATTTATTTCTATGATTGCACATAGTATTAATGTGAAATGATTAAAAATTCAGCCTTGCTGGTCTTTAAGGGACCGAGAAAATCGGTGAAAAGTGTTGTCTCCATAGGTGTCCATTACCGCCGCCGCACACCATGGTATTGAGTGAAAGAGGATCTAAATGGGCTTTGAGGGATTGGAAGACCATGTTGCGTCCACAGGTAGTCAAAGTTCATGTGGTGCACCAGCGGACGTTGCATACCGGGATAGGGGATTTCTCCACTTTCATCGGACATGTTTTGTGGCGTTGGTTCTTAAGAATGGGTTGGTCAGGGTATAAATGCAACATAGGGGGATAAGAAGAAAATTTGGGCAATGAGTTAATCACGTGGTTGTGCATTTTTCTCTTAAGACTTGTCCGTAGGCGAGGGTTGAAAGTAGGCGTAGACAACAGGTTGTCGAACCTCAATTCTGCAGCTCTGGTTGGTCAATGTGCCGGTAAATCCTACTGAGGAGGTGTGAGAGTGGAATCCAATGCTTCACTACTTCGTTACTCTGCGTTAAGAAGAAATCTGACGATTTCAAAATCAACAGCCGAGTGTTCTCTTTTCTCGCTGTCGTAAAGTTATCTCCAATTATCGTGGTGCTCCAGACAGCATTGGGATACGCTCATAAACTCTGTCCCATCATATTGAGATGTTCGTTTCATTATTTAGTGCACTGTTGCCAACGCCAAATCATGTGTTGAAGATTAGAATTTTTCTGAAGCTATGGTTGCCAAACGGGCAGTCCCCTACACTGTAAGCGACATGCATTCCATTCCCACACCTCCTCAGTATGATTTACCGGTACATTGACCAACCAGAGCTGCAGCATTGAAGTTTTACAACCTGTTGTCTACCCTTACCTTCAACCCTCACCTGTTGACAAGTCTCAAGAAAAATGCACAACCACGTGATGAACGCAATGTCTAAGCTTTCTTCTTATCCCCTATGTTGCATTAATACCCTGACCGACCCGTTCTTAAGAACCAACGCCCACAAAACATGTCCGTTGAAAGAGGAGAAATCCCCTAGCCCGGTACGCAACGTGTGCTGGTGTACCACATGAACTTTGACTACCTGGGGACGCAACATGGTCCTTCAATCCTTCAAAGCCCATTTAGATCCTCTTTCACTCAATACAATGGCGTGGGGCGGTGGTAATGGACACCTATGGACACAACACTCTTCACCGATTTTCTCGGCTCCCTAACATCCAGGAAGGCTGAATTTTTAATCAATTCACATTAATACTATGAGGAATCATAGAAATAAATTTGGGTTTAATATCTCTGTTCTTTCTTGGTGTACCATTTTGGATGGCCAGCAGTGTAAATTTGTTTTTTACTGAACGGTTTTCGCTGACCGATTTCTGCATTGAAGGGTTTTTTTCGTACATCCGCCTGGTTGTTACGACTGAAACCCATGTCTATGGTAGTTCCAGAGAATTATAAGTATACCCAGTTTACACGATACGTTTGCCCAGTGTTATTCTTAGGATTTTTTTGGAAGAGGAAAGATACTCCTTGACTTTTTTAGGAGGCGTGAAATTCATTTATGAGTAGTGAAATACGGAAATAGCATAAACTATTGTATATTATGAAGAGAAATTTTTTTTATAAAAACGCTTTTTTAATGGACAAACTGAAATAAAAAAAATGAGGATGCTATTTTGGTTTTTAAAAATTATAGTGTTTGTTAATATAAGTATAAAATATTAAACAGTATAAATAAAATAATTTATTTTACATGAACATTCTAAATGAAATATTTAATATAACAAATTTGAGTAGAAAATTTTTTTGATTTCGGTGGGGTACCATGCATTTTTAAGCAACATTTTAAAAATTCAAAGCGTGAAAATACGCCTGGCTAGTTTTTCAAAGCGTATTTCCTATTTTCAATGCGTGAAATACGCTCTCAGAGGCGTTAAAATTATCACTGCGTATGCCATCTTGATACCATCTTATATGAAGGGTTCGATTCATCGCATGCTATAGCATGAAATGACGGGATTTAACGAAACTAGTAGCTATAGCTACTAGAAGAGTATCAACAGAAATTATAGTGAAAATTATTCTACGCTCTGGGATGTATAAGAACAAGTACCAGACATTTACATAGAACTATTAATCGTTGCTGGTGTATACGAAAATTTTATTTTTCGAACATATTTCTGTTAATGTTAAGCCATTTCAATGTTTTTGAAGGAAGCATGCATATCTGCCTGTTATCTCCAACACTCAAATATCTTATTGTTGGTTTCGTAATTACTTATGAAAAATCCTTGTATCTTTGAGTGCATGAAGTAAATATAAAACAAAGGAACTCGAAGCTCCCTGCAAAGGAGTGAAACATTTCTGCAAATGCTGGTAAACACAATAATGAATGAATAATAATAAACTATTTTTACCAAAATCGTTTTGATTATATTCAAATTATGTTGGCAAAAGTTACTGAAACCAAAAAATATGTTTTTATAATGATTCTATACAAATTTAAGAAAACTTCCTTATTCTGAACATTTTTCACAACACTATTTTTTGAACACATTTCTCAAATATTCAGAACACAATCATAACATAATTGGGAGTTAGAGTGTTTTGCCTAACAGCACAACTAAAGTGTAGTTAATTTGAGGACAAGGAAAGTGTTTCCTATTATTATAATGTGTATATTTTGGTGTAGAGTTTTTGCAGTGTATTACATGATTCTTCAATCTCAAATAGATCTTTTATACATGAAAAGTAATAACAATCATTAACCATACAATTAATAGACATCTAAATTTATGGATAAAAATTATACACGGGTTTACATGACAGTGTGAAAACGCCCTTAAAAGTATGCAGTAAATAGAAAATTCTTCTGTTAAAGGATACTGCCAAAACGTTTTCCCCCTTTATATGTTTAAAATTATATGCGTTTCTATTCAATTTGGTATTTTATTGGCATACGTAGCCGTCAACGAATCAACTCAAAAATGCCGATAAGAGAAAGAAAAAAATGTCTGGCGGATAACAAAGTAGAGTAATTATTGATTATTGAGACTCACTCATTCATCTTAAATTATCAATTGCTTTTTTATGAACATGAATGAAACTTGATTGAGAAAAATACAAAAAAAATTGCATTTTTTCTGTATATAATTACCTTTATTTGAAACTGATTGTTAAAATAATGCATATTGGGGTAGGAATTTATTATATGAGAGCACATTAAGTAAACTTATAATTAGGTTAATCACAAAACTTATGTTTATTATAGCTTTTTCTTTGACTATACTAAATTGTGCATGATTTGCAAAATTTATTCCACGTTTACAGTTAGCCCAAGTTTAGATATCATTATAAAACATATTAAAGATGTAATTACATGCCTCAGTTTTAGATATACGTTTCTAATCCCTTTTTTGTTTGCATTTTAAAAGGATGCTCTAATTGACAGCTTAAATTAGGTGCTCATTAATGAAAATATATTTGAAATAAATTCGACTCCTCATGTTTTGAATGCCAAACTGCGAATTCTCCCAGTGCTATAGAAACTGTCTCTCACAATTGCAACATTATAATAACAAAAGCGAAACTCATAAACTTTGTACTTTCACACGGAAGGTTCAATCAATGTTTGACACAGTGTGTGCTCTTTCACTTCCATTTGCCTAACAAGTGTGAATTATTATCAGAACATCATTAAGGAAATAAAGTGTGTAAGCTGCATTTTTCTGCTTATAAAATCGCTTACGTATTTTGACACTATGAATAAATTTAAACTGAGAATTTCAGTACATATAAAGACATGTTATTAGACGACTTTTAATTTCATATTTAAATTATTTGTTACACCTAATAAACATACTATACGCAAGCATTGAAAATTATATTTTGAACATTTAGCTCTAGTTGAATGATCTACATGAGTTTGATCTTTGTTACTTATGAATCGGTATAATTTCAGAAAATATGTTCTGAATATAAGCTTTTATTGCAAATTTGAAAAAGAATAAAGAAGGAAAAAACTTTACGCACAACTTTGAATAAATTTATTTCAACTATCCCATTTTTTTTTAATTTCTTTTTGAAGATAATTTTAAAACATTAAAAATGTGCAATGTGCATGATGCATTTAAATAAATTGTATTTTATAACTTAAGGAATAAATTTTTCTCAGAATGAATCCAAAGAGAAGATGTATTCCTCGTAAATTACAACTGAGGAAAATTTAAAAATTTTTCATTTATTTTTTATCTCGAGGGACAGCCCAAATTCACAAATTTCATGCTTCTAAACTTTCATGAATTTAATCAGTTCGCTCAAACAAAGCATCAAATGTAGATAACCCACCCAAACATATCAACACGCAAACATTCAATACCCATCCACTGCTTTAATCAGAACGAGCAGAAATCGGAAAGCATCGGGATGAACTCCATGAATAATAAATCCAAATAACGAAAAGGTAACTCACCGGAAACATACACTATTCACAGGCAAATCGCAAACCACAAGGATCACGTGGATATTCCTCAACAGAGGACACCCTGAAAGTCACCAGTCACCATTCCACATAGTGCAAGAATGCCCCAGTCATCAAACTAAGATTCTAATGCTTGTGGGGCACACCGGAAGGATTTTGGATGGGACTGTTTTTGCGATTGTTGAGTGTCTGTGCCCCAGTCTCTATGGTGACGGGGCGTAAACAAACTGCCGGGCGGGCGTCATCAAGTGTGACCGGATCACGCGCCCCTGCTTTTGGGGCTGTCCCGTCAGAAAGTTGAGTGTCGGCACGGCAGGGCTATTACCGATGGTCGTCTTTCCGGGAAGGAATTACGAAGGGGTCGGTGGCAACAAGTCGTTCAAGGAATCTGAGTCGTTTGAGTTTGATGGATGCATATTTGATTAGGTGTTGAAGAAGATTGATTTTCGGTTTCTTCGCCTTGTCTTTGATGAATAAATTTCCACAAATACAATGGGTTCAGTTTGACAGTAGCTTTTAGGGATTCCTGACGAGTGATTTGGAGATTGAAAATGGAGATTCCATTTTAATATAAGAATCTTCATTTTGAAGGAGATAGGAATTTAGCTGTTTGGTTATTAGGATTGAAACTTTTGAAACGTGCTCTTATGTAGGAGTATGACTTCATCAAGTCTATAGCTAAGCGCGCACTAGAGACTTCTGTCGAGGAGACTATAACACTAGGTCACTCGAGAGCAATGCATTTCTATACGGCGAGATTCTTGGCAATCGACCAACAGTCTCGTCGCCTAATGCGCGCGCTCTAGCTTCTTGCAATAGCCAGGGTGATAATTTTGTCTCAGTCGCCGTGACAAAAGTATCTAGTGCGCGCTTAGCCTAAATCAGCTGACAAAATTGAAAAAAAAATGCAATCTTTAACAAACAGTGTAAGCAGAAAAATACCTCTACTGCTGTATTCACCACTGACTTGACCTAAGGTTAACCTGGAATCAATCACTCCGGCTTAAAATTTGTTTTCTTTCTTCAGCTACCAATTAGAAGTTTTAATTCCAAATTAATAGGTTAGGTTAATGGTGAATACGGCCACAATTTCAAAATGTTTTTTCAACTAACCCAATATCAGCAAAGCCCACAGAGTACACTTTTGTTTTGTTAGCGTTGAATATGTATTTTAAAATGTCTGGTTGGGGGGCCATTCTAAGTAATATTTTTAAAAGATAAATTTTGGGTATTCTCTCAAATGCATCTTCATTCTAGAAGTCACCAGCAAATAATTTCTCTTTGCAACCTTTATTTCCAATAACTGAATTGGAAGAAAAAAAATAATAATTAAAAAAAAAAAAATAATAATAATAATAATAATAATAATAATAATAATAATAATAATAATAATAATAATAATAATAATAATAATAATAATAATAATAATAATAATAATAATAATAATAATAATAATAATAATAATAATAATAATAATAATAATAATAATAATAATAATTATTATTATTATTATTATTATTATTATTATTATTATTATTATTATTATTATTATTATTATTATTATTATTATTATTATTATTATTATTATTATTATTATTATTATTATTATTATTATTATTATTATTATTATTATTATTATTATTATTATTATTATTATTATTATTATTATTATTATTATTATTATTATTATTATTATTATTATTATTATTATTATTATTATTATTATTATTATTCAATAATAATAATTATTATAATAATAATTATTATTCAATAATAATAATTATTGAAAAAACAGCTCCGTGCTTAACTTTTGGAAGTGAGTGTATTAGCGAAAAGAATCTTGTGCAAATGTTAATATCGATTGAAAAACAACGTTTATTTTTACACAATTTATAAATTTTTTTTTTTAAAATGTAGACAATTGTTTCGGGGATCAATGGATCCCCTTCTTCAGTACAAAAAGACGAAAATAAACATCAAATCAATAATTTAAACATAACATGAAGGCAAAAAGTTACAGTTTAAGTGAAAATACAATAGAGGGAAAACGATTTGAGTTAAAAATACAAAAGCAATGGTTATTTATAAATTACAGAATCAATACAAAGGTAACCAGATGGGTGAGAAATAAGGAATACTATTTAAATCATTAACAAGGAAATCTGAAAATTTATTTATATAAAACGATTCAAAAAAATCAAGGTCACTAGGTATATTACAATTTTTAATAATGGTAGCAGATGAAAATTCAAAGTTATGTGTTACAGTTAATGTTCATAATCTGGTAATGTTCGGAATACCTAGGTAAAGTATGAAATATTTTGTACTTTACCTTAGGTAATTCTCATTTTACCTTAGTTTTTCTGAACATTACCGAATTTCGGACATTAACTGTAACATTATGATTGAGGTTCCAAACATGTTTAGCTATGGATGATTTGTCGAATTCTTGCTTTCTTACATAACCCTCATGCTCTTTAACTCTAAATTTTAACGCACGTTTTGTTTGACCTATATAAGATAAACCGCAGTTCTAATCTTAAAGATCCTATAGAAACACTTAATAAATCTGGTATTTATAGAATTTATTGCAACTGCGGTTTATCTTATATTGGTCAAACAAAACGTGCGTTAAAATTTAGAGTTAAAGAGCATGAGGGTTATGTAAGAAAGCAAGAATTCGACAAATCATCCATAGCTAAACATGTTTGGAACCTCAATCATAACTTTGAATTTTCATCTGCTACCATTATTAAAAATTGTAATATACCTAGTGACCTTGATTTTTTTGAATCGTTTTATATAAATAAATTTTCAGATTTCCTTGTTAATGATTTAAATAGTATTCCTTATTTCTCACCCATCTGGTTACCTTTGTATTGATTCTGTAATTTATATATAACCATTGCTTTTGTATTTTTAACTCAAATCGTTTTCCCTCTGTTGTATTTTCACTTAAACTGTAACTTTTTGCCTTCATGTTATGTTTAAATTATTGATTTGATGTTTATTTTCGTCTTTTTGTACTGAAGAAGGGGATCCATTGATCCCCGAAACAATTGTCTACATTTAAAAAAAAAATTTTATAAATTGTGTAAAAATAAACGTTGTTTTTCAATCGATGTGAGTGTATTAGTTGGTTAACACACCAAAAAACTACAGTTAATATTCAAAACATTTTAAGTGGAAATATTGTATTTCTTCTTAAATTGCAGGAATATGTTTTATTAAATTTTATACCAAAAATGTAATAAAATTATGAAAATACGATTAATTAAGGGCTCTAATTGAGCATTTTAAATGATTTTTGGAAGAATATTTTTCTAATATTTTGTTGTTTTTTATGGGAATCATGTGGTAATGCAGAAATCGTTCAAAATTTAAAATGCTGGTTTCGACACCTTTCACTCATCGAAATATAGGCGTGAATCCAGCACGGCTTTAAGAGGGGGGGCACTTTTCCAGACAAGATCCCCATTGGTACCATTGGGTATGGGGGTCCTCCCCCAGAAAATTTTTTTAATTTGATGTGTAAAAGTAGGGTTTGAACTCATTTTTAGAAACGTTTTGAGTCTAAGGGGGGCACTTTTCAACACTATTACCTTTACTTTTTCACCCAAAATGTCAAAATATTGGGGATTTCCTAAAAATTATCACTGAAGATCCCCTGGTGGTACTAATGGGCTGTCCAGAGTTCCAGCTACCCCCTGGATCCACGCCTGGAAGGTAGAAATTAAAAATTTTAAAGAAAAAATATCCATCTCCACCCGTGCAAGGCCGGGCATACCAGCTAGTTTTTAATAAAACTGAATAACCAATCTAGATGGTATACGCGGCAATTCATGAATGAAAGTTTGATGCCATAGTAACGTTTAACATGTTTTATTTATGTTTTATTAACATTGATTCAATAATTTAGGTCGACAGATCATTGGAGTTAAAGCTTAAGAACTAAGAAATTTTCTCACGCCATTGTTGTATTGAAAAGGTAATAATTTTAATAATGATTTGATACTCTTAAAGCATAAATAAAATTATAACGTTCATCGTGTCACAGGGGATTAATAATTTGTTTCATACTTCGAAGCATAATATTACTTAGTAATTCAATTTAATTAGTCTTTTATACATAATACCCAAAATATAAATTTATTAATTTTGTCTCTCTTTAGCTTTCAAAAGAAATAAAATCAAATTGTCGAGGTTTCTAATAAAACTATGGAAAAAAATCTAATTTTTTTGTGTGTGAAAATGTTATGTTTTTTATAGTAAAGATATATATTTTACCATCTTAAAACGTTTCAAAGTTAAAATCATGAAGAAGTGTGAAAAATCATTAAACGCCTAAAATCAGTCATCCTATTCTAGACATCATATTTACTCCCAAGAAACAATCGACACCTACAGGGACATGTTTAGCCATTTCTTTTGCTATCTTATGATTACACTGCATCTTTTATGAGGCAACGTCAAATGCATGCAAGACACATAATTAGCTTTGCCTACACAAGATGCCATCTAAGTGTATTAAAGAAAAAGCACATTATCTGGAAGAAGATCAGGTTCTAAGTCCCCTTTCGTACGGGAAAAATAATTCAAATCTAAAGAATATTTTCGAAGAGTTGCACGTTGCAACAAATACGGGGAAATAAAAAGGATTTTTTGTCTTACTGGAAACATTAAGGGAAACAGGTATTTTTAGTTTATAATTTTAAATTTTACTTAAATTGTTGTTAGGTAGACACTTTTTTAAGGTTCGTGTTCCATTGAATTTCGAGAGCTAATTGTGTAATTGACAAGTTCTGGCATGTGCCAAGAGAAGGGAGTTCTTATATAGTTGAGGAAAGCAGGCATGTATAAAAACTCACGCCCTTTCTTAATGCACTTTAATTCATACGTTCGCTTTAAAATCCCATACTGAGGAAATTAGTTACAATAGCTTAGAATTTAATTTGATTATTGGATCCAAGTAAAATTAAATGCATGAATTCTAAAAACATTCAGTTTATGTAACATTATTCGTAGAAAATTCAATGATTTAAATAGTTCTACAGAAAGTTGGTTGTTTTATAGAGCTAAAAGCTTTATTTCTGGAAAATTCTAAAACTTAAGGACTATACAATTTTAACAATTTTGAAGAAAATGCAAGGCAAAGAAGTAATTTGGGAATAGTAATATTTACAATTGGTTTGGAATTAATTACATTACATATTATTACACAATTATTACATTATTTTTATGGTTTGGCGATAAATAGATAAAATGCTTGGAAAAAAAACTCCTTACATTTCATGATATTTTAAACTTTAACAGGGAAAATAAAATAAACTATTCCTTTGTGATTAGATTTGTGTTATGATAGATACTAATTTCGGTTACAATAAGCCAATATCTGACAACAATAAACTGCTGTCATCGGCATCAACAATTCATTAAGAGTTCGACACAAAAAAGGAAATCCACTCCCTCGATACCAAAGGGAGATTCCCCACCAAGAGTGTCAGCATCAGGGCCCAAGAGGAAAGGAATACCACAAAAAGCACCTTCTCAACTGATTAAATTCTTTGAAAGTTCTTTTTCTTTGATTAGAAATGACAGACTCCCATGATTGGATGAATGAGTTCATGCTTGCCTGGGATTTTAACCAATCACCAAGAGGGGAAGACTTGTTTTTTTTCTACCACATAGAATGAGTGCATTGGAAACGTGACTTTCACTCAGGACCGCTTCTGTGACTAGCTCAATGACTGGGAATGGAGTTTTTGAAAGAGATATTCAGGGTCTTCATATCCGCTTTTAGGTTTTTGAAGTATTGTTGGGGGAATATGGATTTGGTTTATCTTTCTGATGTAATCATCCTTTTCTGATGTAATCATCCAATGGTTCAAATTAGGACCCAATTGCTTCCGTACTGAAAAAATGAATTTTGATATTCGTTAAGAAGAATTGATGTTTTCTAAAAATACTTCTACTCGTTTTATGAAATTTCAGTGTAACCTTTATCTCAATTTATAACCGCACTTTGTCTGTAAACTAAAAATCAGATAAAAATGTGATTAGACTATTATATACTTTTTTATAATATGTGTGTGAACTTCACCGAGTAAAGTGATGTTTGTAAATGCGTTAGTGCTTAAAACATAAAATGTGAGAATTGCAGTATTCCGAGCATTTCACTGATTTTACTATTTTTTTTATTTCTGAAATTTTTAAGCTGTATTACTGACTTTAACATCCAAAAAATTTTTGCACATAAAATTAAAATTTCTAAATTTTTTTCTTTTTAACAAGCCAAAAAGTATGTTTTAAAAATTAAAATTTATAAATAATGTATGTTGAGGTCTTTAAAATACCCTAGAAATGGTATGAAATATCTATTTTTTATTAAAAACCCTCATAAATTTTACTTTCTTAAATAATGTAATATTTTTTAAATAAAGTATGATGTGATTCTAAACCAAAAGGTAGATAAAATGGATAAAAAATAACTCTAATGAGTTCTAAAACTTACCTCAAATAGCCGTTTGTTTGGTTAAAATTTTGTAACGCTGAGTTTTGGCTTTTATTGTCCAGTGTTACATAGCGCAAACTGTTCAAGAGTCCTCTGACAAAATTCATAGTTAATCCCACAAAGTAATCTTCATGGGGTTTTGAGAAAACCCCTCAATACAAAAATACTATTACCAGCAAGCTCGTAAAAGTAACTTTAGGAGAAGGGATGACACGACATTCATGATTGTGAAGCCATTAAGCCGATTGTAAAAGGATGCAGTTTCTGTCTGAAAATAATGCATTTCGTGACAGGGTGATGAGTTAAGGTGTTTAATAATGCATTAGTTGACGTTTTATATCTTCAAAGAAAAGTTAAATGAACTTGTTAAGTTGTAAAATAGTTAATAAGCTATAACTTAAAATTTTTTAAATGTCATTATGTTTTATAATTAGTTTATGGACACTGATGGTATATTTTAAGCAGATGTTTTTAAAAATTCAATTTTAGACACTTCCTTTATTTAAACATTTATCTAGTTTAAATAATTATGTCAAAAATACTGTCAATGATTAGTTTCTTTTAATATATATCCTCTGTATAATTAAAAAAATTAGGGTGATAAATAATGAAGTGGGAATATTTTTTAGCAATTTTATATTTGATTTATGTTATTTTGAAAGAAATGTTTCGTCATTTTATTAAAAAAAATAAAAAAGTAAAAAAGTAAATAACAAAATAAATTTCTTAATGTAACCATAAAAACTTAGTGATAAATCTTTTAAAATTCTGCCTGTATAAGTTAGGTTAGGAATATTAGCTTGTAATAAATAAGATTAAAATAAAAATCTACGAAGTTGTACTAGGTAGGGGAGGGTGGGGACGATTGTAACACGGGGCAATTGTAACACTTAGATTTCCTTAAAATGAGAGGCTGCCTGGGCGAAAAGGAGATGGACCGTACGTAAAAGGCAGGTGAATGAAAGAATATCAGAGATTATCAAGGCTGACATTTGAGTTGTGGCTGTGTAATTGAGAAAAGGGTGTTTTTCGAGTATCGAAGTAAATTTCTACTTTTGTGTAACTTTCCTTCTCCTGCACTGTAGGTATGAAGCACAACAACACTGATTTTATGTATTGTATGTGCATGTATCCTAGTTTTATTCTGCATAGTTTCAAGATGATATTGTTGTTAGTTTCGTGGAAAACGAGGGTTGAACTAAAAATGGTGACGTGGGGACGATTGTAACACTTCAGCCAGGGACGATTGAAACATGTTACAACTGACCCCAATGTAGAAAATAACATGTTTCAAAAGTATTTTCAATTGATTTATAATTCATACTTACCTTTAATATTTACATAAAATTATGAATTTTTACGGTTTTGGGATGCCCAGATCACGTAAAAGGAAAACTGAAAGGGGGCTGATTAGTCTAGAAAAAATGGAGGGAGAGGCTGTTGAGGTTTCGGTGTCTAAAAAGTCTATTAGAAGTGTTGCTCGATCTATTAGAGTGTTTTTCGATCAAAGGCAGTAAGAGGAACCATTTTTCGTGCAAAAAATGGTCTCCGTTCGTTGTACTACATGGGAATTAAGTTATGAATACCCTAATTGCAATTGTGAATATAATCATTCACTATTATTTACTCATCAACATTCATTATTATTTAAATATCATTATTTGAATGGAAAGTTCATTATTTCCATTCTAGTCTATGTATTTAATTATTTTTAACAAGAAAATATAAATCTATATCTATATAAATAAAATCCAAATACGGGTGATTCATTCATCATTCATAACACTCATCACGAAATCTCCAAAACTGCCGGACCGATAGGCTTGAAATTTGACAGAGGCCTTCCTTTCAGCCATTAGACGCGCACTAAGAAACGATTTTAAAATCGAACGACTCCTTCCCTGTTTTTCGGCGCTTTTTCGACTCCGTTTTACCCATTGAAATAACATTGTGCATTGTTGAAATGCATAAATTGCAGTGTTTACTTCTCTATCTTAAGGCGACGTCTTGCCTCACTTGAATGAAAATAACTGATTAACATTTATACATATTTTATTATTTACAACAAAATTTATGAAGAAAAACAGTGTGAATATCTGTATTTAAATATTATAAAAGTTATCAGAAAACCGAAGTAAATTAAAATAATTAATTTACTTTCTTTAATATTTTAATTTCTCAAAAATAAATATATTTAAATAGCAAGAATTAAAAGTTTCCAAGGAAACAGAGCTAAAATTTCATTGCTTCATAGCGGAGTTTATTTACTAGACTATAATCACTAGATTTTTATTATAACTAGCAATCTGTTTTTACTCTTTCAGAGAAGCTTTTAAAGAAGTTGGTTTTATTAAAAAGAAGACAAGCTTACTTGATAACTTTTTATCGAGGGATTTTTGAAATTTATTTTATTTTGAAATTTACTTTTTGCGGAATTTTAAAAGGGTAGCGGGAATACTTTAAGAAAATTCTGTTTAAGATTTTAAACACTGGATTTCAAATGGCAGAGATGATTTCAAGTAGATTGTTTTTATCACATAGGAAGGATAAATGTTTAATAGACAAAAAATCGGGATGGAATGAGATATCACAGTTGGAACTGGGATGAGAAAAGGGCACCGGGAATACTGGGATGAAAATTATCGGGAACACCGGGTTATGAAAATTATCGGGAACACCGGGTTATGAAAATTATCGGGAAAACCGGGACGTTAAAATTATCGGGAACACCGGGTTATGAAAAGGTACCGGGAAAACCGGGATATGAAAAGGTAGCAGGAACATCCGGATATGAAAAGGTACACTTTAAAAGGTACATTTTAAACACTAGATTAAAAAAAACGAGATGATTTCAATGTGATTTTTTATCACATGGAAAGGATAAATATTTGATGGAATGAGATGTCACAGTTGGAACTGGGATGGGGAAAAGGAACCGGGAATACCAGGATGAAAATTATTGGAAACACCTGGATTTGAAAATTATCGGGAACCGGGGGTTTGTAAAGGTACCGGGAAACCTGGGACATGAAAAGGTACCGGGATACGAAAAGGTACCGGGAAAACCGGGATATGAAAAGGTAGCGGGAACATCCGGTTATGAAAAGGTACCGGGAACACCGAGATATGAAAAGGTACCGGGAACACCCGGATATGAAAAGTTTCCGGGAAACCGGGTTATGAAAACTATCGGGAACATGAAAATCGGAAATGAAACTATCGGGAATATGAAAAAGTACTGGGGAAACCGGGGTTATTGGTGATTCGAAAAATTGGACATATAACTTGGGAGAACTTTAAAAAAGGAATTAATACACTCCACTCGTGCAAGGCCGGGCAAATCAGCTAGTATATATATATAATCCAAATACCACTGACTGACTAACACTCATCACGAAATCTCCAAAACTGCCAGACCGACAGGCTTGAAATTTGACAGAGACCTTCCTCTCGGCTATTAGACGCGCACTAAGAAACGATTTTAAAATCGAACGACTCCTTCCATGTTTTTCGGCGCTTTTTCGACTCCGTTTTACCCGTTTTACCCATTGAAATAACATTACACATTGTTAAAATGCATAAAATGCAGGATTTACTTCTTATCTGAAGGCGACGCCTTGCCTCACTTGATAAATATTATTTAAAAACATTTTATAACTTACAACGGAGTTCAAGACAAAAACAGCGTAAATTTCTAATTAAAAGTTAAAACAGTGATTAGAAAACTAAAATAAATTGAAATAATTAATTTTGAAACATTCATTACTTTTTTTAATATTCTCAAAAATAAATACAGAGCGTGTTGGTTCACTAGAGTTATACATTCACTAGATTCTTTATTATTGTTAGCAATTATAGTTTATACTTTTTCAAAGTAGCTTTTAAAGAAGTTGGTTATCATAATAAAATTCTCTCTGCTCATCCGGATTATTTTCGGATGGTTAGAAGATTTTTTAAATAGTCTGAGATCGCTATAATAATTTCTTTTGTTATAAGTTTTATTTATTATAGTGCTGCATTTATTGAATTGATAATAGTTAAATTTTCAACATAGGAACTGATTGGGTTTGGGTAGATATCAGTTACAGGGATGAAAAAAGGCACCGGGAACACCGGGATATGAAAAGTATAGGAAAATTAATGGGAACAACAGGATATGGAAATTATCGGGTATACCAGGATATGAAAAAAACCAGGAACGCCGGGTAATGAAAATTATTGGGAACACCGGGATATGGAAATTATTGGGAACACCGGGATATGGAAATTATCGGGAACACCGGGATATGGAAATTATCGGGAACACCGGGATATGAAAATCATTGGGACCACCGGGATATGGAAATTACCGGGAACACTGGGTATGAAAATTATCGGGAACACAGGGATATGAAAATTATCGGGAACAACGGGTATGAAAATTATCGGGAACACCGGGATAGGAAAATTATTGGGAACACCGGGATAGGAAAATTATTGGGAACACCGGGATATGAAAATTATAGGGAACACGGGAATAAAAAAAATACTGGGGAAACACTGGAGAGATTGGTGATTGCTGATACGAAAAATCAGACACATAACTTGATAGAACTTAAAAAAAGGAATTAATACCCTGCACCCGTGCAAGGCCGGGCAAATCAGCTAGTTGTTAATAAATTTGTATGATTTTCTATCTTTTTTATGGATTTGTGTTGCGTTACAATTGACCCTAATATGTGTTAAAATTGACTCCTTAAGTGGGGTCGATTGTAACGTTTTTCAATTTTCTATGTTTTATTTACTAAATTTCAATGCATTTCCACCGGACAGTTTTCATAACAAAATTGTAATTGGGATATATCAACCTATTTTCATACCAATTTTCATAACTATAACATAAAAAATGACTTAGTTTGAGATCAAATAAAATATTTTGTTACAATCGTCCCCACCCTCCCCTACCCATGAAAAGGTCTTCGAAAATAAAATGTTTCGCAAATATACCTTTGGGCACGTTAATTTCAGCCATTTAAAATATAATTTCATAAAGAGCTAATTAAAAAAACTCATTATTTTCATTACATACACCTCACACTCATTACATGCATCTAGTTATTTGAATCTTAACCGTTTTCACATTACAATCTGTTTGTAGTTAATATTTACATCTTAATAAGTAGGCATACGTTAACTGTTAACACATTACTTAAATTCACTTATGTTTGTTTAAAATGATATGTGAAGTAAGAGAGAGAGAGAGAGAGTAATAAAAACATTCGAAATCTACAATGGATCTGCTATAAATTAGCATAGAGAAACATAACGTAAGCATCTCTTTCTAAACAAATCAAAATTGTTTTTAAAAAAATTGAAATATCTCATTGTTCTCCTAGAAAGGGTTTTGTTGCGGATATCATTCATAAAAATTCAAATCTTGTTCTCTTGGTGTCACGTGCTCGAGTGATGAATCACCTATTTCTCCCACAGAGAGGATCTAAAAACTTACAAAAATATCTCATATATTTTATTCAGATTTCCTTTTTTACATCAAGCCAAAAGAGCTTCTTTCACCTGAAACCTGAATATGGAACAGTAAACTGAATTCGATTGCTACCTTTTATACTTGCCAAGTATTTTAAAATGCTTCCGTCCGATTAATAAAAACTTTTAAGCCTTAATACCCAAGAGAATAAATGAAAATGCATTTTTCTGCTCTGCATTCATTTATCAACGTCTGTTGGGTATATATAATCTTTTATACTAATGTGATGTAAAAACCTAAAAGAAAAACAATGTTTTTGTAACGAATGGTTTAGTGATGGATAGTATGAGACTGTAATTAAGGGTTATGTTTGGGATTTAAAGTGAATGCAACTCAGGCTGTAAATTTTGATGTAGCTTAAGGGGTAGAAAAATTCTTGACAAAATTTATTTCATTCTAAACTATTCAAAAAATTATTTTAGTGTACTATGAAGCTACATACAGGGTGTTCCAAAAAAGAACCCTAACTTTAAAAATTCATAGAAAAAAAGCTAAAAGTGGTAAAAACATGCGGTTTGCGGCTTTTTTATTCTTGAACAATGAAATTGTTTTACACAAATTTTTAAACAAGTGTAGTTTAAAAATCCAAATATATAGGGCATCACTCTACCATTGAAATAGTATGGGATGAATCCTTATTCAGTTTTTCGTCAGGAATAAAAAGAAAAATCCTTATGAACATAATCAATTCGAGAAAAAATATAAAATACTTCATAATCATTCGATCCTAGAATCAATTATTTTCACTAACTCGGACACCCAAAGATGAGCGCAATATGGACTCAAAGCATAGCTTTTTTCACTATTTTGAAGATACTGTTTTGCCAACGGTATTAGGTTATATTATATTTTGAGCAAAAAAATTTATTAATCTAAAGATCATGTAGACACAAACAACGTGTTGTTATCTCTTTTAGTTTTTTCTATGAATTTTTAAAGTTAGGGGTCTTTTTTGAAACACCCTGTATTAGAGGAAGTAAGTACTTTTCCCACTTTTATAAATATTTAAATTCTCAACTTTGATTTCAATCGTATGTGTAAAACTTGAAAAAATATGAGTCTATACATTTAATCAGTGTCATACACTTTATGTAGTTAAACCTCCACAGCGAGTTAATCTCAATATGATCGATGATTAAAATTCACTGAACTCATCACAAAACTCATTTTCAGTTATTAAATATTCTCCCTATTCGCCATCTTTTCTTTTATAAAATATGTCTTAATTTATACTGCAATCCAAATCTATGTAAAAAACGTCACAACATCAACCCAAGAAGAATCAACAAAATTTATAACATCCCAATGCCAAAAAAATCTATCTTCTATAGAAGCTTTTGATTTTTAGCACCGAAATTATATAATTCCTTGCCATATGAACTTCAAAACTGCCAGTCTAAATACATATTTAAAAGAAACTTAAAGAATATTTATTTTCAATTGATACAGTGGAACAGTTTTTTTCTTTAGCAGTATTTAAAATCTCTACAGCATCTTATCACCATATTGTTTATTTCCATTTATGTATTTATATATTTGCTGTACTGAAATTGTTATATATTTTAAAAGACACTCTGTTTGCCACACCTGATTGTATTTATTTTTTATGAGTTGTTTATTTCATTGCCGTTTTCTCTATCGAAAATGTAGATATAATTTTTTTCAAAGGTTACCAATATGGATCAAGTGATCACTGGTGACTATAAGTGTTTTTTCTTTGTCTTTTATATTTCTATGTAACCTTATATGTGTAATAAATAAATAAATAAAAACTTACATAAAAATGCAAACAAGAACTCGGAAACTAATTCAGAGAGACACAAGGTGCAAAAGCATAATTGAGTCAGGGCAAAATTTACATATACGATTCTGACCAACATGACACATCAGACCAGTGTAGAGTAATATTTACGAATTTTGGAAAACAGCTATGAATAACCTATAAGACGCGTTTGCTGTCCTTTGAATTAGAGAGTTGAATTCAACAATTGGAACATCGCTGTTCCACCTCTTCCCACTGTCAAGAAGCACCCGATGCGTGAAGAATTTGCAAAGTGAACTGGTCACTGGGACGATGAAATATTCAAGGGATCAGGCCGCATCCCTCACAGTGGGTGAAGCTGACCATTTGATGACGGGCTGGACAGTGTTTTGGTCACTTACTGGAGCTCTCTCCCATTGAGTGTAGGTGGGGGACAAGATGTTTAGAGACACATCTCTTTTATCTAAATTATATGTATGTGAGCTATTTTTAAATGCAAAATTTGTTTCAGCGTATTTATTCAAGGAAATCCAAGATCTTTCCCCGTTTCTCCTTATGAAAACATATTGAAACAGACCACAAAGAATTCCTGGAAATTAATCAAGCTGGTGTATGGCTTGTTTATTTTCGGAAGGCAACTGAGTATTGTAAAATATTGTATTGTGGAAGGTACGTTTTAGGGTTGAGATTACCACCGATTAACGAGAAAAGACAGACTTATGTAGTATTTAATGCGTATTTTACTCATGCTATCTTATCCATATACTATTACAGTTTTTAAATATTTCGATAACTGCTTATTATACATTTCAACTTTATAAAAACTTTCAGTTTAACTTGTGTTGCATATTAAATTGTGCGCTAATTTTCTAATCATATTTGAATAACGCACCTTTAAAAATGTATTGTGTTGATGATTTTCCTGCATTATCTATTATAAACGATCTAAAGAGTCAGCGACAGTATGAAGTGAAAAATTAATGAAAAGAAGAGTGGTGGAAATTAATTTTTTATTAAAAACTGGTATTGGGATTAGAAATTAGATCCTATTAAATATTGAATTTATGAAGTTTTGTCCATTGTGTTCATATTTATTCAAAAAAGCTTTAAACTGCTATAAAAGGAAAATTTATGTAAGAAATCACATGATATTATAATCCTTTAAAAGTAAAAAGTATCTTTAGAAACCATCTCATTATATAAGAATACTTAATATAGTGCTTCAGATTTAGATAATTAAATCAAATAGTTTAGTTACATGAATTGAAAAAAAAACTATTTTCTTTTGCATAAGAGTGAAAGGACAAGACATAAAGGAGAAATATGTTGTGAGACTTTTCACAAACTGAATTAATAACAATATTTTACCAGTAGCATACTATTTTTTACAGTAAATATTTCAAGTAACAATTAGGTTGAATGTTTCTAAAAAACATGGAACAACATTTCTCAAATTAAAACGTTAACCATTTTTATTGCGAGAGCAATCCCTTTCTTTTAATGGCTCCATGATAGAACCCAAACAAATTACAAGGATTATTATAAAGCGTATTTTTGCCCTATAGTCTGCGTAAATAAAGTTGGCGGCTCGCTACTAGTCATTTTCCATTGCTTTTCTATTGCGTTTCCATGGTGACGAGCCACCGATTTTAATTACACGGACTATAATGCATCAAAGAAAAAATGTGTGTAATTTTTAAAATGTGTCTTTGTTAAAGAATGTAAAGTAGTCAAATCTGTACATTGCGTAGAAGAAACAATGAATGATAGTAAGTGTGAAGTTTTTTTTCTTGGAGAGTAACCATTTCCCATTTTAAGCACATTTTACGCTTGAACAATCATTTAATGCTTTTTATAAAAACTCAAAATAATATTTTCTTAATTTTACTAAATAGTGAAGTACTGCAAGCTATAACACTTAAGAAAAATTCTGTGCTTAAGTCTGTGCTTTAAGGTAACTAAATTATTATAATAGGTTTTTTAAAACAAGTATTATATTTAAAAGGTTTTGTATTTTAAATTATATTGTTTGTACTTGTTTCCCCAATAGAGGGAATATAATCTTGTAACGGTAACCGAAAACTTAATACTTACAGTACAAACTGAAACGTTAAAAAGGCTTCTATGCACTGATTTTATGAAAAATTTATACTATTCAAATACCATGCATATTTATATTACAATGCTTTCAATAGTTTCAGCAAGGAATATTAAGCTACGGAATAGTAGTCAATGGAAAGTCCTATTTCGAATTTCAGAACGTATTTCCCTAAATAAGTCAACCAATAAGGATGCGTTCGATGCAAACTTTGCTTACAGTAAACAAAAATTGTGAGCATCAAGTTAATGTATTTCGATGTCGTAGAGCATTTCGAGGAAAGTTTACCATAGTTCGATTCAAAAGCAAATATATCTGTACGTTATTTAAGAAGTATTGCTTCATTCTTGAAGCCTAATCCTCGAAATTCTATTTGTTGTAGGGAGTTGTTGGCCTGAATACCAAAAAAGACCAATCTCCAAGCTTTATACTGTTCCCAGAAAGGTGATTTAACAATAGACGAAAAAAGCCAAAGGCCACTTTTGGCTTTGAAAATGCGACTTAAGGCCAGAAATAAAGCTGCAAATCCTTTTCAAAGATAAGGAAAGGGACTCGTGTTTTGAAATATGAAGGAAGAGAAGTAAAAGTGTAAAGGGGGAAACCCTTGAAGAAGTTTTTTGTGCATTTCTTTTCTGAAAAGTGATCGGTTGAAACAAATGGTCAATACAACTGGTAAATGAAATAGGTTGGTAATAATATCGCCCTGGGCTTCAAAAAGGAGTAAAGGATTGAAACATTAATTCCCATTGAGCTGTTATCTCAAATCAAATGATTCAACTTGTTTTCTAATAATGTACATTTAGAAAAATTTTACTCTGCGACATGGTTAGAAATAGGACGATATTTATGCCAGATAGTGCAACGTCCTATTAAAAATAATCAGTACGTAATATTTTTAAATTTAACAGATATAAAAATAAATTAAGTAAGAAAATATTTATAAGATAAGTATAAAAAGTTATTCGTATGATAAAATGTTTTTAGACAATATCCGTGTTTTTGCTTCCGGGAATGCTATTCTTCTAAATTGCTAGTTCTTTTGATTAAAATAAATCGTTTTCCAACTTCGTAATTTAAGTTTAAAGAGCTTGAGAGTTATAATTATATGAAGATTATTTGTGTAGGCTTCTGTCTTATTTTTCAATTTTATAACACTTAATTGATCTAACATAAAAATTCAACTATTACTTCAATTTAAATAACTATAATTAATATAATTCATACAATTTTAAGGTATCACCAATATATTAATTATGAGTGATCAATTTTCCCCTAATTTATTTCCTAAAACCTTTTTTTCAGTCTACCGTTAAGGGTAAAATCAAATAAAAAGCTTTTAAATAGGAAATTCTTAAATACTTTAATGAAACTTAATTGTCCTTTTAAACTCGCATAACTTAAAGAGAACGTCCATTGGCAAGATATAATAACCCCTCTTAAATGTTTTGGTATCGTTTTTTAGAGTAAAAGTAAATTTATTCTTGTTCCCAATTTACAAAATATCTAAAAATAGCGCCAATTGCCTTATTAGAAGGAGAATTATTTGGAGTTTATATAAAAGTAATGTTTCATAGTCTTAATATGTCTTACACTTTATTTTGCTAAAAATACCATATTATTTTTTTTAGAATAAAGCAACCATCATATCGGGATCCTAAAATCCTGCGTTTTAACAAAATTTAGAAAAAAGTTCCCAGACGTAGGTGTTTTTGAAAATATGGCAAAAGCATCAACACAAAGTTACAGAAATTCTATTCTTAAAAATTTACTTTATTTTTAAAGTTTACTTCCTGCAATACAGATTTCTTAACATCATTAGAAAAATATTCAACTTTTTTTTTGATCTTAATGAATGGGAAACTCTCTAGTTAATAGTATTTTCGTCAATAGAGTCAATATTCTTTTGGTACATAAATTTTTAGTTTTGAAATTTTTTAAGCTATCAAAGTTAGTAACATTTTTATCAATAACTTATTAACAAAAAGTTTCATTTTAAGCCTATATTAAATACCATACTAAAAACTATATTAACTTATGTGTTCCAGATTAATATCACCACCGTTATTTTTTCAACTTTCCAGGAAAAGAAAACTTAGCAATTTTAGTATACTCACATATCATAAATCAAGACTTACCATAAAATATCTTTATTATTGTGTATGTAATAATTAGAGGAATTACATAACGTGTATAGCATAAAGATATTTATGCAAAGACTGAGGCTTTTTTCATTAAAGAAACAATTTATCACCTTCAATAAACTTACTAGGGGAACGAATGAATTTATTTTAAGAACAGAAACTAGTTAATTGCATTTGATTTGAAATATTTTTCTTTTTTACCTCCTTTTTATTTTGAAATAAAAAAAAATATAATTAATTTAATAAACATTCAAGTACTGTTTCAGTAAAAAAATTGAAATACTTTAAACAAGTGTATCTAAATAAAAATGCAATATAAATGCTTTAGAAAATATACCTTTTTATTAAAATTTTACTAAAATTATTATTTTCAAATTACGCTTTAACTGAATTTACGTAATTAAACTTAAAGGGATTAAATACATAATCACAAATATGTATAGAGGAGGAGAATCACTCAAAGCGGGTAGGGGTTCATACACTGTAAAAAATAATCCTGCAAAAAAACAGAAAATTTCTGGCAGCAAAAGTTGCCAGAAAAAATCTGTAGGTTGAAAAATCCTGTAAACAGAAAAAAGCTGTAACCTACAGGTAAATGCTGTAAAAAGGAACTTTCTGTCAAGTGGGCTACAGATTTTTCTGTTGCCTCTCAGTAATTTTCTGCTTGTGCGCATGCACTTATTTTAGTAGAGTTTTTTTAATTTTAATTAATTGATATCCGGGAATAGAACCCGCGACCTACCGCATGCTAAGCACGCACGCTACCACTGAACCAAAGAAGATTCAGTATAACGTTGCCAATAGCTGTATTGGTTTTCAATGCAGTAAGTTTCTGTTTAAGTACAGATAAGCTAAAAAACTAGGTAAAAGCTGTTATTTTACATAAAATAAATAGAAGTGCGGTGGGAATGTTACATGACAGAATATCTCTGTAAACATAAAGTCACTGTTATTGAAATTTCTGTTTTTCTACAGTTTTTTTTACAGTGTATACTCTCGGATGAAACCCGAGTGTCGAAGTATGTGTATGCCGTGATTAACTGAACACTTCCAAGTTTCGATCAACCTATAAAACATCAGATTTGTAATATGGGGTGATTGGGTGCAAAATAAGAAAAATGCTTATTTGTCAAAAAATCTTATATGTGCCTAACCAGTACAATTATCAAACTATTAATAATATTCTATTATTTCAACACAATATTACTTTAAAATACCATGAAAGAGCCAGAACTTTATTTATATTTTTGAGATTTTAACCCCCTTAAAGTAAGAAAGGAGTTTTCGGGGTTAACGGGTAGGGAAAAGCGGGTAGCTATCCGCAATGGGAGATAACATAAAAACGTTAGTCACGTAACTAAGGTCTCAAATGTTGGAGGACTTACTGGAGATCACTGGGGTCATGCCTCCCCCCTAACTTATTACTAAGGGTAATTTCTATTCCTTCATTGTAAACAATATTCTCAGTTCAACCAGGGACAGAATGGATCTCTTTAGTTGAAAAGTCTCTTGCTTGACCACCTAGGGTCTTCTTCCTACATTCAATCAAACAATAACTATGATTTTTGAGCTTTCAAAGTTAGCATACTCGCTTTGAGCTGCTACCCCCTACCCCTTTTGCACAAATACGTATAAAACTAACTGTTCAAATATATCTCTGAATCTGAATATATGAATTAATATACTCCTGTTCATAAAAAATGCAACACCATGAAGGACTTGTTAGATTTTGATGAAATTTACACAGCAAGTGATCTTTGTGGATACAAATAGATGATGTAATTTTCAGAACAAAGGAACAAAATTTACTATCGAAAATCTGTGTTTAATGCCTTCCATACGCGCTGCAAAGAGATCCTCTATACTATACGACAGGTCATCGAATCAAACAGATTGAAATTTTGACTGAGGAGGTGATTTTCATCTAAGATTCATCCCAAACCCAAAGTTTGCCAATATTGGCAACATAACAAGCATTTTAAGCATGAGGATAAACCAACGAAATTTTAGTCGAGCTCCATAGGTGAAATTTTGGATGAAGAAATTTGTCAAGAAAGAAACTGTCTTTACTGGATGTAAAGAAAGTTTGGAACATTCCAAAAACATGTGTACGGGATTTGTTATGATGAATTACAGCTTCAGGATCGCTTCAAATGTAGGGTATAACTTTTGGTTCCAAAAATTTTTAAAATTTTTTTTAAGAAATGAGATTGCCCTCATTTTTTATCTAATGAGGTTGCCCATGGTAACCAATAGTGCTCCAGGTCAAAACACTTCTCTTCTTCACCACAGACTCAAGATAAAACACTCCAAAAATTGCAATTTTCGGCATAGCGTCAAAACCCAATTTAGGTGTCATGTTAACCAAATTGATGGGAGATTTCTTTAAAAGGATCTTTTGTTATCAGTAATCTTACGAAAATATTTATTGTGGATCCCATGGTAGCTTTATGCACCGATGGAATTCCATCGATGGAGTGCTGTGAAAAAAAACGATACTTGGTGAACTTCGGTGCAATGGCGACCGATTAGCTGATGGAGCAGACAATGATAGACCTTTAACAGTATTCTAACAATTTGAAACAAGTCGAAAAGTCAATCAATGTTCCGGCACTGTCATGCGAATGAAGCCTCTTTTATCCCGTGCTGACGTGACTATAAGGGGTCCAGACCCCAATTTTCAACTCGCCTAACCCTTTTTGGACCTCTGCTTACAAACCCATATCAATATTGTCCGGTTTCACTTCATCTGACCAGCGGTAAAACAGTGTGAAAAACACCCCTTCGGGAGGCCTAACATTAATCCGCTTTAAAATTCTGTTAAATTTTCATATGACATCTGTTAAGGTCTAAGGGGTATAATAACATCTAATGACAAGAAAATCAACAGTAAACAACCTTCTTACAAGCCCTTAACGTCCCTTTACAGCCCCCCAAATATACGAATAAATCAGTGGTTTCCCCTTCCAATGGTAATAAGTGAATTTAAATTAGTTTATGTTTGTCTACCAAAGGGAAAACAGTCTGTTCACGAATTCATTAGCATTATTTTGAAGTAAAGGCAATGCAATAAATCAATGCAACTTAATCTAGACTTTCGAATGAAAATATATATTTTTAATCCCATAACTTATAATACTCTCTAAAATAACATCAATGATACTTTTGTGGTTAGCCGTTTAGCTCCAAAACTAACTTAACATTGTTCCAATCACCTCAATTAAAGCAACACCAAAACCTATAAAGAAATGTTTTTACGTTATATAAGAGCAAAGAAACTATAAAGAAACTGACTCCTCACATGCTTTACGATGCGTAAGAACAAAGGCTACCATATCACAGACACTAAGCTTGTAGCAAATAAGCATTAAGGAAGGGACCTGATTAATAGCTCTTTGAATACGAAAAAGTACCGGAATAAGCTTCGTAATCCTCTTTTTATATCCTTTAGGCTTTTCATCGAAATTAATCTTCAAAAGTCGGTTTTAGTATTGTTTAAGTACCCTGGAGATCTTTTTGTGTTGGACGATTTGAGGATACCTTAAAATTAGTTGAATACATATTTTATGATTGGGTATTTTTAGGTAATTTTAAATAGCTTGTATATTTTTCAGTGTTAACTAAATGCACACAAGCAGTTAAGCATTCCATAAAAATCTAAAAAAGTTAAAACAATCCTTCAGCATCGTTCTTTCCCTTGGCTTTTTAACATTCGTTCCTTGTATATGACCATAAAGGTCACTGCAAACTGGGATCAGTTTTTTAGACGCTACAAATAAGTTAAATAACATCTTAAATGAAATCTATCCGATTATAAATAATTATACCTACTGACGGAAAGTCAGAAGTTAAAGCATATACCATACTTTAAGAAGAGAATATACCCGGGCAGACACTCTGAAACTTGGAAGTATATACCATACTACACACGTCTAAAATTTATGGGGAAAATCTGATTTTCAGTGGTCAGCTTTCCTGGAAGGAAATCTCACCTTTCTGTCAAAGAAAAACCATCTTTATGTATTAGTTTCACAATCTATCATCATTGTTCTAAGCATTTTCGTGCTAAATAAATATCATTCCCTATTTGATATCTAGAGAATGGTGTTTCTTCTCAATTTTATGATGTTTGAAATTTCCTGAGTGGTAATTTCCAATTGGAAATCAATAAGAAATATATAATGTTATGTCTTTACCTCTGCGATAAACTTTTATAAGTCTATTTTAAACTTATGAAGTACTTATTTTTTTAAATTTCATTCTTTAAATAAGATTTACTATTCCTCTATTCCTTTTAAACGCCGCAATTCAAATTTCAAGTTAAAGGTTCTGATTTTTGACTTAAATGGCTTGTTTCATCATTAAAAAAACTATTCTAATAATTTTTTGGCGGAAAAAAAATCCTAAGTATGATTTTTAGGATGTTCCCATTTGGGAACATTGGCATTTGGGGTGAAGTTTTTAGGGGGATTTCCAAAAGGCACATATTTTACAATTAATTCAAATAAAATGATTGAAATAGGTTTCTACTCAATAATTATGAACATTTTTATGATTGTGGACGATTTTTTCATTTTTATTATCCATACTTGGACGATTGAGTAACATTTTATAGATTTTTCATGAGAAAAAATTGACATGTTTATTACGTACACGAAGCTTTTTCGTAATTTTTTCTTGCACGATGGGTAATATTTTGGTGTAAAAAATACATAAGAGTGCTCCCAAGCTCTTCAAAGCTAAATAGTTACGTTTCTGTGAGAAAAATTAGTTTTAATTACAGTTCTATATGGATATCTAACATAAAATCCACTAATTGCATTCAAATCTAATTAGCTTTCAAAATTGATAATCATAATTATCTCCATTGATTCATTAAAGCTGTGTTTCTCATGGAAGATTCCGAACTGAACCACATATATCTTACTTCCAACTTAGGTTTGAAGAGTGTTTTTAGATGTACGCACTTTTCCTTATTTTTCAAAATTCTTCAATTTTATTCCTAAAATTTTTATGTAAAAAAAGTACTTGAACAAAAATATATTCGCAAATCCTCAGAAGCACTCCAAATACGCTCTTTGCGTAACCCCTACTGATAATTACTGAAAATTAATCAATTGAGGAGTTAGAAAAATATACAAGTGTAAGAATCTGCTATTAAGATTTGGAATTTATTTCTCCATAAATCAGGTGAAAAATAAAAATTACATATATTTGAATTTAAAACATCATTCTTAACCTGTTTAGATCCTTTGAGACAAAAAAAGGTTCAAAAATTAAAGAAAATAGGAAATAACTTGAATTTTTGCATGTTATAAAAATCCCCTGAAATACTATACCCCAAACGCCGATGTTCCCATTTGGGAACATATACGTTGTATTGGTAATTACTCTCCAAAATTAGAATATGAAGCTCTTCTGTCAAGCCAAATGGGAAGATGTGTACTTAAGCTACCTAAACACAGCAAAATTATTTAAAACTAAATTTATTTAAAATTTTTACAAGTTGAAACTCGTGCAACTTTTGGAAGAGCCAAAAATCTCTAATTTTGATGTAAATTCTACAAAAAGGATTAAATTGCACGTGAAAAACTTTTGCATGTAAAATAACTTCATATCTTTGAGGTTATTTCTACCAAGTATCAAATTCCTGCATGAAAAATTAAGTGGTGAAAAAATTCCTTTAAATGATGTTCCCATTTGGGAACATCGGCAGGTAAAAGGTTAAAGAGTTCAACAAAGCTTATTATTTATACGTAGATACAATTAATATAAGTAAAAAATAAAACTTTTTCAGTGTGGGTGTAAATTGTAGAGCTTTCGTGAATTTTATTTGAGTTGTAATGGACATCTTAAATGAGTACAATTTAAATGAAATTAGTTTCATAACTAAAACTAGAAACATTTATTTAAGAGATATAATACAATGATAATTTTGAAGTTGTTGAAAATATGGAATATTTAATTAATGTATCAAAAGACTGAGTAGATAGTTAATAATTACTAAGGTTTTTCAAATGAGATTTTCCACATTAAAAGCATACCGTTTTGTAATCGTAAATTAGTTACTTTAAATTATATTGTAGGTATCTCTCTATTCTAAAAAAAGTTTTTGTAAATGGTTTCCAGAGAAAAGCTTTTTAATTACTGATCCGTATAACATGTTTTTGGTATCAAACTGTTCGGATTCTTTTGAGGATGTGCAAAGTGCCTTTAGAATTTCTAAAAAAATTCTCAATTCTAAGATATTTCCATTTTTCTGGATTACGGATATGGTTGCAGTTAACAGCAAGAAACTGTCGTACAATTTATTATACCTCCAATCACAATGACCAACCGACGCTACTCATTAACGATGAAAATAATTCCTTTCACGCTTTGAAAATGCGCTTCAAAATATGTACTTTCTAAATAAAATATTTTTAAAAGACTGATAAGAGTTTTCCAGAAACTCACAGATCTACTATTCAAGTATAGAATTTCAAACACCAAAATTAATTGTTTGTAAACATTGAGTGCAATGTAGATTTTGTCTCTTATCATTTTTAATAGCTTAAATAGTATTGTTTAAAAAGTCTGTTTTAAAACTAAAACTTGAATGATAAAACACTAGATATTTTGACGAGTTACTAGGTACTATATTAAATTTAACAGATTCATTGCTGAACGTTTTTGTAAATATTGAATAACAATAGCACGAGCAGACTTGATGGATATTTTCAAGGAAAACGTGTTGATTAAATTATTGATAATTTAACCAATAAATATTCTAACTTTTAAGAGAGTGTGCTTCAAGAAAGTTGGTTGAAGTTTTTTCTACTAATTGTTATAACGAATGTTTTATAAATAAATAATTTTAGTGAGCAGGGTTTTGAGGGGATTGTGAAGCGATCCGAAAGGCCCTGCGTCAGCAGTTAACGGGGGTTGGCGAGCGATAGCGAGCAGGGGGCGGTAGCTCCCTAGTACATTAAATAATAATCAGTTAAATATATTTTAATAATTAACATAATAATTTAACTTTTAATCTATGCGGTTTTTATATATATTGAATAAACCGATAACTAACACGATATAAACTAGTTCTAAAATTCAATGGGTTCACAAACAATATTGAAAATTGTCTTTTTATACCCCTCAAGAGAAAACCTCTTGAAGTTAAACCAGACCTCTTTATATAAAACTAGCAGATACCCTCAGGTGAAAAATGTTTCTCGTATAGTGTAATAAAATAACTAATGTGTTTTCTTTCTCTCTATTTTCACTCCCAGGGTGTCATTTAGGGAGAAAAGAGGTATACTGCCTCTACCCTAGAATTATATTTTTAAGATAAAATTTCTAAGATATATGTTAAAAAACTTAATGTTGTTATAGTAATGTGTTTATAACCCGTTTTTAAGTTTGATGATGTTTCCGAATTTCAATTTTTTATTCTAAAAACTGCTTTGTTTTATTCAATTTTGTGAGTTTATTAAATTGGTTTCATCAAATGATAATATATAGTTATGTCAATGCATTAAATCAAATTGTTACAGTAAAAGATTTGGTATTGTATTTTTACTGTCGGATTTCAAAGACGACTTTTTAGAGAAATAAAAATTGTACTTGGTTTTACAAATGACGGCCTGACAAGGGTCTTTAATATTATTTTTAAATTTTAAACGATTTATATAGAAAAGTTCAATTAAAAGGTTCAATTTTTGTATGGTTTTACAAAAGAATTGACTTTTTTGTGTTGGAGGATTTATTTTTGTTTATAAAATAAAGACGCAATTTTAAAAAGTTAAAAAAAGTCTAATGGTCAAAAATATAAAAATTTCGAAAAAATTTTTAAACTTGAAATAAGTTTTGAACACAAATTATTAGTTATCACTTTTTCCTAAAATTTTGTACCACGAATTTAGGATCACCCAGTTGTATTAAGTAAATTGTATACTAAAATGTTTAAATTGCATCCTAACACTTGAATCGCCAGTTTAAAAAAGGGAATAAGCCCAAAAAATGACAAAAAAATTTTTTGTGCTAAAAAAATTTTCCAACCTTTCTTCTACATATGAGTAAAAAGAGTGGGGAAATAACTACCTCTTATATACGCAGATATAGCCCCATGAAGTTGTGAAATCGATGGCCATTCATTGTATTTTTCAGTTAATTTGGAATTAAAATTAATTTGTATTGCTTCACTTGAATCGCCAGTTTAAAAAAGGGAATAAGCCCAAAAAATTACAAATAAATTTTTCGTGCTAAAAAAATTTTCCAACCTTTGTTCTACATATGAGTAAAAAGAGTGGGGAAATAACTACCTCTTATATACGCAGATATAGCCCCATGAAGTTGTGAAATCGATGGCCATATTGTATTTTTCAGTTAATTTGGAATTAAAATTAATTTGTATTGCTTCACTTGAATCGCCAGTTTAAAAAAGGGAATAAGCCCAAAAAATTACAAATAAATTTTTCGTGCTAAAAAAATTTTCCAACCTTTGTTCTACATATGAGTAAAAAGAGTGGGGAAATAACTACCTCTTATATACGCAGATATAGCCCCATGAAGTTGTGAAATCGATGGCCATTCATTGTATTTTTCAGTTAATTTGGAATTAAAATTAATTTGTATTGCTCTTCTTATTAGTTGTGGTGTAAACTAGGCCAAAATAAAATTTATTGGCTTTATAATTTAAAAGTGTTTTTAACTCTTTTTTTATCCAGGGAATATTTGACTCCATTCATATTCTCTTACTCCATTGATACTGCTTAATGACTCAGTTTCATGATAATTTTTTAATTTTATTTGTTTTAATCCTTCTATTTCTCCCTTTTCTTTTATTAACAAAGCAGAAATATAGTTTAAACGTCAATTTAAGTTGTTTTTAAGGTTTTTCTTCACTTGAAATTTCATAAGGTTGAAAAAAGGAATTAGTTCATCAACTTTTTTCAACTGTAAAATACTTTTGAATCTATTTATTTTTACTTCGATTATTGCCATTTTTTGTAAATAGGGTCCTAAATTTCCAGTAAAAATTTGGTGGTTATACAATGAAAATTCGATTATTTATACATTTTTTTATTTTCTCAAAATTTGGGTTTTTTTACTTATTCCCTTTTTCAAACTGACTATTCACTTATATTATGAGACTTGGCCTCGATTCTCTTAAAAGAAAGAGCTAGCTAGCGTTCAAAACTAGATTTCATACATGAAAGTAAACCATTGGCTGAAAAAAACACTCTTCGAAGAAGCTAATTAATCAATCACTGAAGAATGTCTCAAAACAAATCAAGACTTCAATCTTACATTGACCCTTTTAAATACGCATTCCTCTTAAACAATCCTCTAACACCTCCACATCTCCCACAAGTCCTCACACTTCCCAATCCCTCTCAATCGTCTCCCATCGAAGGAAATGACCCCCCTCACCCTGGGGTACAAAGCGGACATGAATAAAAGAAACCCTCGGACAGCACAGCATGGACAAATTGCTTTTCAAGAAATGACTCTTAACCACTCTTTCATTCAGTGTTGTGCTCAGAGAATAGCAAAAAACATCTCCTTTGCTTTTCACCCACAAGTTTGATCCCTCGACTTGGATGGGCCAATGGGAGGAGTTTGCGCTTGTGACGTCACGATGGAAATCTCCTCCCAGCGGTGATGGGGCCAGCGATATAAGATGTGAAATTTTTGGGATCTTTCGTTCTGTATTGGCACCGGACCCCTCGAATCTTGGTGTTGTGGACCAGCGGCTTTCGAAGGTTAAAAGTCTTGAGTTTTTAGCTGACAGAAAAAAAATATTTGGTAAGTTATTATGTTTGAAAATGCAAGTTTAAAGCTTTAAGTTTATTCTCTAATTTAGTAAAATATTTTCACATATTTGAAGAAATATTAAAATGATAGAAATAATTCCATTTTATACCTATTTATTATTTGTTTAAAATTAAATATAAGAACATGTAATTTGTTTTCCCAAAATGGAAGTAAAAACAGAACAACTAAAATCTTCAGTTCAGAACTACTTCTTAACGAAAATACTATTTAAAAAAGTTTCATACTCTTTGTATAATGTCATTTCAAACTAAGTTTAATTGTGTATGCTTAAGAAACTACTATACATTAACATTTGCTTTATATAACTTGTTATAATTATTAATCATGCAAGATTATTCTAAAACTATAATATTTTTAAAGATCAATGGTTATAAAGAGAATGTAGGGGAGGGTGGGGACGATTGTAACAAAAATTTTTATTTGGTCTCAAACTAAGCCATTTTTTATGTTAGAGTTATGAAAATTGGTACGAATATAGGTTGATACATCCCAATTACAATTTTGTAATGAAAGCTGTCCGGTGGAAATGCATTACAATATAGTAAATAAAACATCGAAAATCGTTACAATCTACCCCGTCTCAAGAGTCAATTGTAACACACTACAAATTTAAAGCAAATTCATAAAAACCGATAGAAAATCATACAGATTTATTAACAATATATCTCTTCTTTTTGAAAAATAATTAAATACATAGACTAGAATGGCAATAATGACCTTTCCACTCAAATAATGAGTTATAAATTATAATGAATGAACATGAGTAAATAATAGTGAAAATTATTCAGAAAGGCAATTAGGGTATTTATATATGAATTCCTCTGTAGTACAACGAACGTGGGACCATTTTTTGCACTAAAAATGGTCCTGTGGCATGTAACAATCGTCCCCAGATGAAGTGTTACAATCGGCCCCAAGTCGCCATTTTTAATTCAACCCTCGTTTTCCACGAAACTAACAACACTATCATCTTGAAACTAAGCAGAATAAAACTAGGATATTTGTACATACAATACATAAAATCAGTGTTATTGTGCTCCATATCTGCAATGCAGGAGAAGGAAAGTTACCCAAAAGTAGAAAGTTACTTCGATGCTTGAAAAACACTCTTTTTTCTCAATTACACAGCCACAACACAAAAGTAATCCTTGGAAATCTCTGATATTCTTTCATTCACCTGCCTAGTACGTACTGTCAACTCTTTTTTGCCCAGGCAGCCTCTCATTTTGAGGAAATCAAAGTGTTACAATTGCCCCGTGTTACAATCGTCCCCACCATCCCCCAATGAAAACTTCTTTTTCATTCTCTTTTTGTAAGATTTTTTAAATTTGAAAATTTTGAAATGTCATTAATTTTTTATTGTTGGTCTTACGTTTTAGGTGATTTTTCTGACATTAATACGTCTATGATTAGGATGTTCGTGTTTAAATTTTTTATGTTAAAGTTTTTATTTAATTTTTGATGCATAAGGTGGACATTTGCAAAATGTACTCTATTTTGTTAGGTCAACACAATTTTCACAATTAAATTTCATACTATTTCAGAATTAAACTACGTCTTGATTTTAAAATATGTTCAAATTAAGTATAATATTGCAAATGGCTAAACTTTTTAAATCTCATAAAAAACTGTTCAATACCTAAGAGTTAGATTTTTCACTAAATGAACAAAAAATATTCGTGCTGTAAAACTTAAATAAAACTTCTGGATGAGAACATAGCAACTTGTATGGAAATACTTTTAAATTTATTTTGACTTTTAAATTTATTAGACGTTTTTACACTCCAATTGTTAATCACTTAGGTATTCTTAGCATCGAGATATTTCTACAAAAATAATGGTATTTTTGTAGGGGAAAAGTGGTGTACTTCGGACCTAAGTGTACCTCGGTCCTACACTGTTTATAGCTAAAATTTTTGTGGTATGGCAACACTAGACATGTAATTAGCATCCTTACAACCAGAGCTCTCCGTCTAACTAAATTTTCACTAAAAAAGTTAATTATTTCAGATAACATAGGTTAAAAACTGATTTCTTCCATCAAAAGTAAAATTACTAAGTTTCACTTCTAAGCTACAAGTTTAAAAAATACAAATTAGCAGAAAACGGGGCAATTCGATACACTTTAAATAAATCAAAAACCATCAAGGTTGTTTAGGTCGTGTTTTTACGAAAAGTTGCCTTTATATTCTCAAACATTACATATTAAATCGTTAAGCTAAAAACCCAGCAAAAAAATCAGCAAAATTTCTTCAAAACAGTAAAGGGAATTTAGACACTTTGTCTGCAGTTTTCTTTAAAAAACCTGTAGTTTTCTTAAGACCTGTGAAATGCCTTTAGAATGTATTCAAAACTTCTGTAAGAACTACAGACTTACGTGCTGAAGTCCTATTGCTACAAAATCCTACTACTATTATAATTGTGAAAGTTTGTATGTGTTTTTTACTCTTTCACGCAAAAACTACTGAATGGATTTTAATGAAATTTTACAATAATGTAGCTTATACATCAGAATAGGACATAGGCTATAATTTATAAAGAGAAAATCAGTCCTTCATATTTTTTCCCATTTTTCCTGCTTTTTGCACTTATTTTTCCGTGTTTGAAAACCTGTTTTACCAGTCATACAAGCCAATAATAGGAAACTTTAGTACCAGTGTTGTAGTTACTAGGCAATTTTATTAATCTCTATATAAATAAAAACGTTTATGGCTGTGTGTGTATGTATGTGTGTTCCTCATCTCAATTTAAACCACGCCGAAGGCGTGGACTATTCCTCCACTTCAAGATTTTTTTCCTTTGAAATAAATATAGGGTAGGTTGGGGCAAAGCCACGCAATTTTCAGTATTTTACAACGTTTTTATTAGGTCGCTTTCAATCTTGTCTGTCCGTCCGTCCGTCTGTCTATCTGTTCGGGGGGAATTTAGTAATCAATTTTAAGCATACTTCCCCATGAGCTAGAGACTTCAAATTTTGAACATAGTTCAGATCTGGATGACAATACGATATTATCTCGTTATTTCGGTTCAATTTGCAGTCCCTGAACCCCCAGGGGGACTTAAAGTTTCGAAGTTCAACAATAGGACCTTATTGTTAAAAAATCATTGTTGTACAGTTTGCCTCTCGTCATCAAGATGGCTTTAGAAGTGTTGTATAAAATATTAGTAAAATGAAAATTTGTAAGAATAAAAGTATTACACAGTACATGCAAACACATAATTATACTCTATTCATTTAGAATTGGCGCTTGAGAAATAGTACTTTCCCCCACGCTAGAACCGTAACCATAGTTACGCTCATCATCGAGTAGCCAATAGTAAGCCTTCTTCGTTCCTTTGACGTGGATAGTTGCCATGGTTACCGATCGGTGGTGGGGGAAGGAAATATTTTCTTCAGGAATCAAATTTTCTTGGAAGGCGTTCAGGGGTTCAGGTCGCGAATTCTAATCTTTACACAACAAAACTAAAAAACAGAAAATAATTAATGAAAAAAAAACCTTTTTAAAGAACAAAGTTTTTAAAATGCACTAAAAAGTATAAAATAATTTTTTGTAACTCCTTGTAAAACGAAAAACGTGGGGATCATGCATCAGGTATTTAATCCAACATAATTTCATCATTCATTTAAATAATTTTTAACTGTGGATACAATGGTAAATAGAGTGACAAGATGTAGTAGCTGTAAATATTATTGCATGATCCCCACGTTTTTCGTTTTACAAGGAGTTACAAAAAATTATTTTATACTTTTTAGTGCATTTTAAAAACGTTGTTCTTTAAAAAGGTTTTTCATTAATTATATAACATTGTCGTCGAAAGGGGGTAGATAATCCCGAAATTTCAATTGGATATGTTAGATTGAGATCCTACTTACAAAACCAATCCAAGTTTAAACTTTTATCGATGGTATTTTAGGAGAAATTTACAATTTAGTAGAAAAAAAATTATTTAACAAACAAAAAACATATGTATATTCTTCTATTAAAGAAGCTCTGTATTGTATGGTTAGTGTTACGGTACTCCAGTAATTTTTCCCAAGTTATCTGTATTTATATTCATACTCTGTAAAATTTCAGCAAGATCTTAAATATATTTATAAAGTTCTTTCAAAACGCAAGCAATATATCTAGGATTTTTCTGTCCTTGCTGTTAAAATATTCAGTTATCTTTATTGAAAAATATTTCAAGCAATTCCACACTTGAGATACGTTATTTACTTACACAAAGACATGCAACAAATATGTCTAAGAGGTAAACTTTATAACCATATCATATTTCAGAATTTTGTATCCTAACTCTTGAAAGTTTTATTGCAAATAAACACGCAACTTCAAAGCTGCATTTAGAACTCAACGGGCTCATAAAATGATCATACTTTAACAGAAAACGCGTTTAAATAAATTGGTCTTTGAAAGCAAACCATAGCAATTACTGTCAAAGGAGCTATTTGTTAACCCCAGCGTATGAAATCTAATAAGTGGATAATATATTTAACATAGTTTAAATCTTACACCTTCATTCCTTCAGATCACATAGTCAAATCCTTTCATATGGAACCTTACGAGGGATTAAAAAAGTTCGTTATCATTTAAGTTAGCTAAAGCCAATCTCTATTAAAACAGTTCTTAACAGTCGACGATGCCGCTGTTTCACTATCAGGAATTTTAACTTTGATAGATTCGAACTATCATAGCATAAAAACTATCTAGGTGAAAATAATAAAATTTTATAAAAAACATTTAAGAATTTTTACTTGAAAATATACATGGTGGTCCTTAATTCATGGTACAAACTTCTAGGGGTGTTAGAGTACACCTAGACGAACAAGAATTGGTATAGGAAGGGGGGTCGCAGTTACACCGTTAAAGAGCTAGGTCCTAATGTAGTGCGCGAGCGTTACGAAAGGACGTTTTGCCAAGGCCCATTTAACGAAAAAAAAAACATAATGAAATGAAAAAATTTATTGCATGAGGTACAGCAGTATCCGTATTACTTACATCATAAATTTGATAGAAATTGGACCATGAAATTCTGTTAAAGTCTGTTTTTTGGGTGCGCAAGCTGTTTTCTAGAGCTGTTTCCAAAACAGCTGTTAGCGCACGCAAAAAACGAACTTAAACAGGATCTCAAGCGTTTAATATTTATTGTATTTACGTGAAACTTTGGACTTAAGGGTTTCAACTATGATCTTTCAGATTATCAAATCAAAAGAAAGGATTTCGAAGTATAAAATAAGGTTTTGGCAGATTTTTCACATTTTTTTGTGTTTTTTAACTTTTTTCATAATAAAAAAAATTTTAAAGCGAAGACTTTTGAGGTAATTTTAAAGATCACATTAAACCACAATTTTTGAGACCATAATTAAGTTTTTACCAATAGTAGTTCTTCTACAAATTGAATTTTTCAATGATTTTTTTGGAGTGTCGCTCCATTTTTAACTCCCTGGGATTTGGTCTGGGACCCCCCTTTCTATACCGATTCTTGTTTGCCTTGATGAGTACTTTCATCCCTGAAAGTTTGTTGCACCATTTCAGATATACCCTGTAGTACAGGAAAACGGTAGTTTTTTAAACAATTTCATATAGAAGTTTTTTTCGACGGTTTTATATGTTTTCCAGGGCGCTGATTACGAATATAAAGTTTTCTCCCACGTGGGGGTCAGCTTCATATCGAAAATTGCAAAAAATCGATTCGATAATTTTTTGCTCTTTTTTCGATTCTTCGCTTTTATTACAAAAACTATAAATTTCTCGAAGATAATTTCAATTACAAAGTTGAAGTAACCAAAATTTCCTACAAAATGCACTGTTCAACTTTGATTTTCTGAAGAGTGGTTTTCCGCTAGAGCGCGCTGAAACACATCGATTTTTTGCCTTTCCACAAAAATAAGGAAAATGCGCGCTTCTACACTCTACAAAATGAAAACTATTCACGTTATTAACAAAAATTTTATACCACGTAAAAGAGCATTTAATTTTCTATAAATAACGAGCTTTACATTATAATTTTTTGAGAAGGGGGAGGGAGTTAAGGAAAGATCGATAATAAAACTGTTGATCCTCGCAGACCAAACAGACTTTTGCGGTTGTTAATCTGCAATTTTCTCTTTATTTCCGGTATATTACCAACTAAATGGGTTGTTTTGGATTCATTCATGAATAACCATGCTTAAAAAATAAGTTTTTAAATTTATTTATGAAATATTGGGTGTTTTAGGCGGAATTTCAATCAATTTTTTAAATTCATAAATTAAATTATGGGAGTGTTTTAATGAACGAATTTATATGTTTTTTGCATCGGTTAATCCGAATTTCAAGTTTATTTTAATTTTGAAAGTCATCTTCGTTTCAAAAATTGCAAAAAATATTAACATTTTGCTCTTTTGTTAGATTTTTCATCGATTTTCTAAACAAATATTCATTTTAGGTAAAATAACTCAAAACCAAGTTAATGTACGTACAATTTCCTATAAGATGCACTGGTTCATTTTTATTTTTCGTGGAGCGGTGTACGTTTTATAGCGTTTTGAAGAAAAGCAATTTTCATATTTTTCTACAAAAAAGTGATGAACGCTCGATTTCTCCCACTACAGCTCTAAATAAATTCAAGTTACCGACAAATATTTTATGCCAAATAAAAGAACATTTAATTTCCTACAAAATGCACTATTTAACTTTAATTTTATAATGAGAGGTATTTACGCTAGAGCGCGCTGAATTACAGCTGTTTCCTGACTTACCACAAAAACATGAAAATTGCTTTTCTTCAAAACTCTATAAAACGTACACCGCTCCACGCAAAATAAAAATTAACCAGTGCATCTTATAGGAAATTTTACGTATATTAATTTGGTTTTGAGCTATTTTTTCCTAAAATGAATATTTGTTTAGAAAATCGATGTAAAACCTAACAAAAGAGCAAAATGTTAATATTTTTTGCAATTTTTGATGCGAAGATGACTTTCAAAATTAAAATAAACTTGAAATTCGTATTAACCGATGCAAAAAACATATAAATTCGTTCATTAAAACACTCCCATAATTTAATATATGAATTTAAAAAATTGATTGAAATTCCGCCTAAAACACCCAATATTTCATAAATAAATTTAAAAACTTATTTTTTAAGCATGGTTATTCATGAATGAATCCAAAACAACCCATTTAGTTGGTAATATACCGGAAATAAAGAGAAAATTGCAGATTAACAACAGCAAAAGTCTGTTTGGTCTGCGAGGATCAACAGTTTTATTATCGATCTTTCCTTCACTCCCTCCCCCTTCTCAAAAAATTATAATGTAAAGCTCGTTATTTATAGAAAATTAAATGCTCTTTCACGTGGTATAAAATTTTTGTTGATAACGTGAATAGTTTTCATTTTGTAGAGGGTAGAAGCGTGCATTTTCCTTATTTTTGTGGAAAGGCAAAAAAATCGATGTGTTTCAGCGCGCTCTAGCGGCAAAACCACTCTTTGGAAAATCAAAATTGAATAGTGCATTTTGTAGGAAATTTTGTTTTCTTCAACTTTGTGATTGAAGTTATCTTCGAGAAATTTATAGTTTTTGCAATAAAAGCGAAGAATCGAAAAAAGAGCAAAAAATTATCGATTTTTTGCAATTTTCGATATGAAGCCGACCCCCCACGTAGGAGAAAACTTCATATTCGTAATCAGCGCCCTTGAAAACATATAAAACCGTCGAAAAAAAACTTCTATCTGAAAATTTTTAAAACCTCACTTTTTAGCACCGTTTTCCTGGGTTATTAAGCAATTTAGCTTTTTAGTTATTTGGAAGTTAAGGTGGAATTAGCATAAACGGTTATAAAACCTATAAATACTTCTATTAACAAGAATTTTCGTTATCATTTGTCTCTCTAGCGGACGAATAGGAGCAATTTTTGGCAAACCATTCGATTGAATTCTCTTTGGCTTTATAAATACAGAAATATTGAAAAATATATAATTTTCGCTTTTTATTGTATTGAACATTATAGAATAATAAAAATGTGTAAGGATAAATCACCAAATGTTATGGTTATTTATACAGAATAATTTAATCAATATTTATATAATTTTTACTTAGAAAAATTGAAAAGATGAAATCTCTTCAAGCCACGTTTTAGAGAAATTGTTGGGTGTAAAGGGGGATAAAGTTTAGAAATTGTTATTTTTAAATTATATTTCATGTGATTTTGTTTTTATACTGATAGTAGAAACCAAAACTTTCCAAAGTATTGTTTAAGTAATCAATTATTTTAAATTTGAGCAATGTAATCTATTCAAAAGTCCCGCAAATAAAAATATCAGATTATGTATGGTATCATATGACAATCCCCCAAACAGTTCATAATGCATTTTCCATAAAACAGGATATTTTATTGTGGAAAAATAATCAGGTTATCGATGTTATTGGTTTTGCATTACGGCATTGATTTACACGTAAGACACTGTAAGGGAATTCAAACAAAATCCAACCGTAAAAATAATTGATGATTGAAGCTCATTTCCCCCATTTTCTCATTCCACTGGTAGATTTGTCTTTAATAACACATTTAATATTTCACCCTAAAGGAAAAATTGATTTCTACATTTTATGGGAGTGAAATTTTTCTTCTAGTTTATTTGATGCAATTTTCCACAAAGTAGTTTTTGTAAAAAGAAAACAAGAAAAATGAAATAGATCATTCCGTTTTTCCTTAAAAATTGCCCCTATTTCCTTTTCTAAAAGCTGTTCTTGGTTCCTATTATGGTTCCAGTATTGACTACCGCAATGACTATTACAAAAAAATGTTGAAAAAGCTGTTGAGTTTTAGAGAAACATTACAGTAAAATATCGAAGATCCCAATAATCTCAAAAGCCTTATCTTTACGTATATGCCCCATGGCCTTTTTCGATGATCAACAAGTATATTGTTCTCATTCTCACTTCAAAATTCATTTCCGTTTCCCAGTTTCAAAAACGTTGAATTACGGTATGAGGTAGGGAATCATAGGATTCTTTGTTTAGATCTAGAAAATAATACAGAAAAGCATCAGTGTGTAGGATGTGGGTTTGGTATCTTAAAAGAAAAATAAATAAGTATTGGACTGTTTAAAAAGCTACACTCTATCACTTCTTTCATTAAAACAATAGAATATTTGTATCCTACGATCAGGAATATTTTACATTCCTATCATGAATCTGGAATTATTGTGTCTATACTATGAAAATAGGTATACGCATATAATGGTTTCCAAGGAAGTAATAAATGAAGAGAGATGTTCGAAAACAAATAATTCTAGCAACAAAATGTTTCCGATGGAAGTCAGAATTGTGTGTAAGTTCGGGAAATATTTTCTTCCTTTAAAATGTCCTGAATCATACAAGGATGAAATAAAATATAGCTAAAACTTTTCCCACGTGGGCATAAAGATTTCAAAGAACCCATTTTAATTAAGATTCTTGGCTATTTGAGTGTAACTCTTCTGTAACTTTTACCTTTAAAATATAACATATTAATTTCAAAACAGGTGTCCCAAAAAGAACTGATACATTTTAAAAATCATTAACTAAAAACTTGAAAACTAAAAAAGATAAAAAAAATATGCAGTTTTTTGCATCCTACTCCTAAAAATATCAGGACTAGGATGTAATAAACCACGTATTTTTTCTTCTTTTTTTATGGATTTTTAAAATGTGAAAATGTGTCAGTCATTATGAACTGGCCCTTGTAATTTATAGTTTCTAAAAAGATCAAATGTACCACCGGAAATATGTTATCTGAAAAAGACACAATTACTGTCAATACAGAGTGAAATGTATTTTACCTCATATATTTAAAGAATTACGATGTGTGTGAGAAAAAAGAAGGGTTTTTAAAGAATTACAAATACACCATCCTTTCAGACTGTGTCTATCATCTAAAAAAATATCAAAATATATAAATGAATAGTTAATATAAAAATGACACCCAAATTTACAAACGAGATGCTTAGTCTGTTCCAGTTGGAAATTCTTGAATATACGTAGCTAAGTATGGCAAACTTTTCACGCTATAGTCCGTTTACTACATCTATGATAATTCACATTAAACGAAAGACAGCTTTCTCAAACCAAAGTGAAAGAAAGATCTGGAAATTCCATTAACTGGAAACTCCTTAAACGCACGCTCTTTGATGAAGCACTTGAGTAGAAAATATGTCTCTTCTAATTTCATTACATCGAGAAGTAATACTACAGGTCATTCTAGGTTCACTAAATGAGGCTTTAAGTCCTCGTCACTGTGTTTTATTAAGCGCACACATGATTTGAAGCAATTTTCTTAATAAGATTGTTGCAGATGAAAGAATTCTGAAAAATACTTATGGAACAACTTGTTATGGTTAGCAGGAATTTTTCTGCCTGTTCTTCTTAAAGTGGATAAATTTATTTACATCCATACAACTGCATTAGGGGAAAGGGGGTTTTAAGCGGGATTTTAGTAATGTTAGAACTGGTTTAATATTACTTAAGGTTATTCAAAAGCATGTAATTGTTAGAAAGTCATGAAACATTTGCTAATGCGCCGAATAAAGATGTATAGGATTTAAAATAGTCTATTCCCTCTTGTTGTTTCTGCTAAATACTATTGTTTTCATCTTCTTATAGATTATGCTAAAAGTATAAAATTACAATTAAGAGAAAAGAGACACACTGATAGTTCTTTTTTGCCGTACATTTAACATCATAGATATATAACATCTCTTTTTTTATGTTTAATATTTTACTTAAATATAAAAATATAATTTTTGAAATTTAATAATAGGGAATTTAATTAACTGTAGATATGTAATGTCAAAATATAAAATTTTTCAGAACAATGAAAAATCCTAGGTGTTTGATAAAACCAAATAGTTATGAGATGGGAAATAAAATGTGTTTAAGTAACTGAGAGAAAATTATAAATTTTGTAGTTTCCTGCCTGCATTTTATCTATAAATGTGTTCATTTCAAAGAACATATATTTTTTTTTGCTTATAAGGAAATCCATTTAAAAATAAAGTAAAATTTGTATCTTACTTCTGATGTAAAACAAATGCAGATATTCTTTTGAAAGAATTTCCTCTGAATAGTGAATAAAAATGTTTCATTTTTATTACACTCCTTCAAAATATTACACTTTTTTAAAAAAAAAGTTTGTATTTGTTAAGTAAATGTTGTGTTTTAGATAAACTTAGGGCAAATGAGGTTCGCTACAAAGAATGGCAGCTTTAATTTATATGTTTTAAAATGTAACAACAACAACAACATCTCATTAATCTGACTTTTTTCCCGAAAGCATTTCTTATCTTTGATTCCACCAAAAAAACTATAGAGATAAATAAAACGGAATGGTTTTAGCAAACAATTTATGATACCAGGTATAAGTTAATTCCACTCATTTGATCCTTTGAACCACCAGATTCACATTAAAACGTTAAAAGAATAAGTGTTTGTGAAAGAAAAAAAGAACTGTTCTCCTCATTTAAATTCTTTATTTCCAAGAACAAGTAGAATTAAAGTTTAAAAATTATACTGGATGCAAACTGCGGCAGGACGCTTAGGAAGATCGAATGTTAAAGCTAACTTCAAAGGATACTTAGCTAAATTAAATCGCGCTTTCTTTTTCAAAAAAACGGATTTGTGGAAATTCCAACAGATTTCGTCGTTTATTTTGCAGTGTTCCATTTCAAAATGTCCTAAATATTCTATACTCGTGAAACGCATTGGGATAAACACGATACCCGGTCCTTGAAACTACTCAGAATGCAATCATCCTAAGTCATCCTCAAAAAAGGAACTTAACTTCCCTAAAACGCTTTAGGCAGTGATTTCAAACAGTAACGAATTGAAATATTTAAAGATCTTTTGAATCCATGCAGCCTCTTTGAAGGATTAGTGTCCCATAATACTTGATTTGAATGGAATTGTAGAAATAAGGTGCTGGGAAAAAAGCAAAAAACGATATACTATGTGTATAGACTATCTATACACATAGTAACTAAATCTAATATTATAAAAATTCCTTTAAATCGAAAATCATGAGTAATTTTTTTTAAATCTTCAGGTTTGATGTATAAAAGTTAAAAAAAATCGTAAATACTCGTACTATACAGTATTATATTAATTTTATTACTTGATCTAAAATGTTACACTAAAATATTCACATATTTTTGCAGTTAATCCGTTAAGTTATCTTTATTTTCCGTTATTGTCCACTCGACACCATTTTAGAATTCTTCATTAGTTAGTATATTTTTAACCTTTTAAGAAATGCTTCTTTTTTCTACTAAAATCTTAGAAAAACTAATTACATTGTCGTTTCTTACCACCGTTTTTATGCGGTGGTTGTAATTTACAGTTCGTAATAAAAAAAAATCTGCATATAAAGCATACTGGAAATCAGTAAGATTACAGTCATCCTTGTAAAGTTATCTTAAACTTAAAATGTCAAAGAAAACGAATGCAAGGAAAAAAACTTTCAAGCTATTGGTGATTTCGTTCAACGAACTGACGTATAGATTCGTAAAATCATCGTCTGGTTTCACCATTTGGGCTTGAGATACAGAATTTAACTTGAGTTTAGACACTTTAAAACTGAATCGGATTCAAAAATTCTTTGAAAGGTTTGAATGTAAACGGCGAAAACGTCTTAGTCTCTTTATTTATATCAGGGGTTTCCAACTGGCGGCCCGCCGGGTCATTTTGTGCGGCCCGCGAAGCTCTCTGAAAACTCTCCAAAAAGTAGCCTCAAAACACTTTTTAGCACACTAAAATTCAAAAATTTGTCGGGGGAGATCCCCCGACCCCCCCATATACCTCTTAGATCATGGACTAGCTTCGATCGTTTTCTTTGGTGCAAGAATTAAAAGTTTGAAGTTTCGAGAGGTCGTTTGTAAAACCTGAAATTCCCCTTGAGCTTAGCAAGGGGGTATGAAGGCTTTTATAACCTTTATCATGAGGAGGGACAAAATGGAGCATCAAAAAATTAGGCAAAACAATCATCTAAAGAAAATTTAAAAACATTTTCTTTAGGAAGACCTTTTCATTTAAGTAATATTCAGAATATTAGATATATTCAGTATTCCAACGAGTTGTATAAGAGTAAAAAAATTCATATATCCTTTGGAATTTTGGAAAATACAGTAGTGCATACATTCAAAATATGTAAACAACCTTCGTCCCTCTTTTGCTGGAAAAGTTGCTGGAAAAGACTCTCACCCCCAAAAAATTATCATCGTTAAAAAGGAGCCAGATTACTTTGCGGCCCGCCACTTGACTTGTGATTTCGATTGCGGCCCGCGAGTACTTAGAAGTTGGAAACCCCTGATTTATATGGTGAAATCAAGCTTTCTTTGCAATTTGTCATGTGTAGGACAAAACAAGACGGGTCACTGGCATCACAAACCTCATATTCAAGTTCTATTTTACTGATTCCTTAAACTCATACACAAACTCAACGATGCAGATCAATTCTAAATCCTCACCCCACCCGAAAAAGGCGCTAACCATTTAAACAGACTCATGACAAACTTTTGGCGTTAATTATTGCAGTCTAGTCTTACCCCTTTGCAGGTGTGTGGTGTGCGTGGGAGCTGCATCAACGAAGAAACGCTTCATTATGCTCTGTTTCCCTACACGACCGTCGAACTTAATGAGGATAATAGCCCACGGTCAACTTTCATTGTGGGCAGAGCATTAATAAACTCATTATATACTAATGAATCGCGTCGTTACACTGGGGGATCTGTTGGGTCCCTCGTCCTTTGCTATAAATAGCGAGGCTTAGACGAGGGGGATATTTAATTATGCTATGGCAAAAAGTGGGAGTTTGGATGAGATGGATAATATTGGGTGTTTGGTGTTACTCAACAAATTTAGATGATTGATTACTTTAAATTCTGTTTTTTAAGTGTTTTTTTATTCTCTTTTTATCACAATCTCTAATCTTCGTCCTTTTTTTAAGTTATCCGTGTCTATTTGTGTACTCTATTTACAACCACGTCATTATCACAATATTCATACAATACTCTTTAAACTTAAATTTGTATTGTAATTAATATAATACTTAAAATACTTTACTTTCACATCTAACAGCACAACTTTTCATGGATTTTTTTATGAAAAAATTTTACACCTTAACTTTCTATAATGCTTCTTTGCATCACTCTTTTGGTTTTCATGATTGAAAGTCTACTCAGAGGGGTTTCAAGTTTCTAACTTTTAATTAGTAGATAAGAAGTTAATTAAAATACATGCAAAAATTAAACTAATGGATGATGGTAATTAGTATCTCCTTATTTCACCTCTAAACTTTCACAGAACATCTAGTAGTCTGAATGATTCCCAGTACTAAATAATAGCAATCTTGCATCCCTGCATTTTTACAAGGACCAACGTAAGCCCTTAAACTTTGTATTTACACCTGAATATTTGACTTATAGAGACAGACTTACAACATATTTCCAACAAATACTCTACCAGAGAAATCGTCACTTGCACCATTATTAAGCCTTAGCGGCCATTTTCTATTACATACTAGAGATCCTCCGACGGTACATTCATCCACGGATATCCATCTCCAGTGTGACAATTGATTTCGGTCCTGACGTCTGTGCAAGTATATGGGGACAATTATTATGCTCCCCTTGGTGTCCGGACACGATTCAGCCTCAAGCAGATAGCAGTAATGGATCTGGTTTTCACTCGACCGTTTAATAGGTCCGTTTGGTATTGGTCTCTGGATGTTCTACGAGGGGAACAAAATGGATGAGTTAATTGGGATTTTAACGGGTTTCAAAAGTTGTTTTTTGGGGGTATCTGTGTTTCTTTAGTTCTTGAATACTTGAGATGATGCGTTTTTCACTTTTAAATGCCGTTGTTTTGTTTCGTTTATAAACTTTCCCCTCCAAATAATCTACAGGGGACTCATGTCGAATAAACAGTTTTTTTGTTATCAATCCTTCGAAATTGAGAACTTGAGTTACGTTTTGCTTTGTTAAGTCTCTCTGGTGAGTGAAATTATTTACGCGGAAGATGCGACACTGTCATCTAGAAGTAGTACGTCAAAACCTAGAATGACTGCAATGGAATGTTTTGAATGTAATATAAAAGAAAGGCGAGTAAGAGTGAACATCGTTTTTCCCCTTGTTATAAAAAGTACAAGGGAAGCAAGTGGGATAATATCAATACGTGTATTTTCACCTTTCTTAAAAGACTATCATTTGTATTTTCATCTTTTTTCTATATTTTATTTATCACAGGCACACTGTTTTTTTACTGTGTTAGCATATAATTTTTCAGTAAGGGAATCTTAAAAAAGAACAAGTGTGTACTGTCAAGCTAAACATCAACGTGAGGTATGGGTCCTTCTGATAAACGTAGAATTGTTAGAATTAAGCTGCAAGGAATTTTAAAGATATTTATGGATGATTTAAAAAATAGTACATCGGCAACTAAGTTCGTATAGAAGATACAGTAGAAAATATGTCGACCGAAATATAAAAAACACTTTATGATTCTTTAAGACGTGAGATTGATGTGTTGTTGTTGAATAAATGTTATTTCTCTTTTCCACTAAAAAATGGCAAATGTAAGGAGTATTGAATATTTCGTAATAGTATGAGACATTAAAGGTAGATTAATGCCTATATTATTAAGTGTTTTCATTCATAGTAACTATTTCGTGTTTACTGTAATTTATTTAAAACTTATCTTCTCAAACATTGATACATTGCCTAGAGTTTTAGAATCATATGATAAAGAAAAAGCTCAAAGCAGGAAGTATTGCTGTGGGAATTGGCACGAGTAGTTGTTAATAAAATATTGAATTATGGCTACGGTGTTATGGACTTTTCTTTTACTTCGAAAAGCGGAACTCATAATATGAAGTTTGGAAGAAAGATTCAAAATACTGTAAAAATATTTCAAAATAACAATCCTCCAAATAATTGATTGTGTAGTAACTTAAAAATCGGATCCTAACTTTTCTAAGGTTCTTGCATTTTCCTTTAAAAGAAGTTGAGATTATTTCCAAGGATAAATAGTAATCATAATTAGTGACAGAGTGTGAGAATTTTTTGCCCTCTTTGATTTAAACGCGATTTGCGTTTAAAAAAAGTGCTCGTTAATGTCATCTGAAACCTATTTTTATAATCATTAGGTATATCTAATAAAATTGTTTTAAAAATCATAGTGAATAATTTAATAAAATGTAAGAGTAATATACTTTTACCTCTTAAATGCAGTGAAGTAAATAGTTGAATAATCACCCATCTTGTTAATTTAAAGGAGTAGAGTAATTTTTCAAAAGAAACGAAAAGACTTACGGAATCTTTAATTTGGAAACGATACGACTTGCGGAATATTATTTTAACAAAACTAGTAATTCCTATTCCTGATGTAAAAAATGAGTTTGGAAACTTTTGAGTTTTCAGATTGAATGAAAAACAAAGATTAAGATACTTTGAATATATATAGGTACTTTTGAGCAAATTATTTATTTCAAAAATTTTACCTTTACAAGAACTCTGATTAAAAAGTTTTTATTCTATTCAGCTAGATCCAGTAATGCTTGCAAATATTCTATTTTCACAAAGGAATATTCTAAAAGATAATTATTCTTTAAAATTGTAGATAATTACCCATGATGTAACGGTTGAAACTCTAAATATTTAAGTACGGTTACTTTCACGGTCTTTAATTACTTGTAATTACTCAATAATTAAAACAAGGGCGTATTGGTTTCAAAAGTGGAAGAATAGAGCGTTTGACTTAATACAGTGTGTCTTTTCAGCAAACCATCCATAATATAATTTATCTCTTGCTTCTGTCAGTTCAAATGTTTGCTAAGAATAGAGTCGTTGTTAGAATAGTAGTTGACTAGAATCTATTGTTTTCTCCTATCTTTAAGGTAGAGGATATCAAAGAAATTTAATTAAAATAGAGATTCCCTCTGATCCTTTCTTAGAGCAAATGTTTATGTTCAAAATTACTATCTGAACTTCAATAAGATAATGAGTCTGCAAGTAAAAATTCAAATAATTGCACATTTTTGAGTCTTAAATACTCAAGATAATTCTTGTATGTTTTACTTGAATGCTCGTACCGTATAAAGGTATTACTATATATGCTGTGACACTAAGACATTAGTTCATAAAAACGTTTGAGACTGTTAAATGTTATTTGAAAAATAGGTGAAAGTTGCTCTTATTAATATTTTTTTATTAGTATTATTTAATAATTGAGATTTGTAGTCGTTTTAAGTTACCAATCATGAGCAATTTTTACTTCTACATACTCGTTTTTTAAATTTATTACTTGCGTTGGTATATTCTTTTTGAGGAAGACCATGGAAAAATCATATTTTCTAGGCATATAGGGAAATTTTTTTTCAAAGTACAATTGAAAATTTAGTGTATAAAGCGGAATTTTTCAGTGTTAACGAGGGTATAAATATGTATTAGAAATGACCTGTTTTAAATACAAATAGCATCTAATTACATCTTAAAACAGACTTCGTTTAGGAATTATACAGAAATTAAAAATATTACTTTCCACCCCTTAACTAAACAAACACGTACACCGAATTAAAATAATCCATTCACTCTAATCTTAGAAGCTGAATTTTTTTTGCATTTACTTTATTTACCGGTGTTTGTATTTAATTAGTTTTTTTAACAAAGTCAAATCTTAAAATCGTGTCCTTTTGATGTAATTAATCTTTTTGTAAACCGGCGTTCCACATTTTGCAACTTCATCCTCATGAAAATAAATCCCAAAATGAAGTAATAATGTTTGTTACATGCGTCTCTATTTATTTTAGCATTTTATTTTGTGAGAATAAAATGGAAAGAATAATCTATTTCTATTGTTGGTAGATAAAATAGGATAATTTCAAAATATATCACTTTACTTCTAACCTAACTTTTAATATATCATATTAAATTTTCTCTATGAAATTATTTTGGTGCAATTTCGTAAGCAGATTATATAATTATGATATAGTATTTATTAATTTTAATAGAATATTTTATCATTATTGATGTCCTTAATTTTTAATGACATAAAGGAAAATCAAGGACAAATTTAATTTTCAAGAATATATTTTTGTATTTTATCACAACTGGCCCTCAGATTTTTCTTCTGGTTTCAAAAAGTAAATTACTAACGATTTCCGTATGTTTGAACTGTAAAACAAATGTGTGGAAACCGCGTATCACGTTTAAACAAATTCATTCATTTATTTATTATTTTTTTTAATATTACTATTATGTTCATTTTCATATGCAATCAATGGCCGACCTAACACTTAGATATTGATAAGCTCTGTAGCGTAAAATTTCACAGCAAAACAAAGGTTAATTTTACAACCAGAGGATTAGGCAAATTTTTATTTATGATTTTATATGGATTTTAAGAAAACAAATTGTACAAGTGACATTTAAAATCACTTCTCTTAAGAAGAAGCCTTAAAATTAAAATTTTAGAAAAATCCTTAATGAAAGAAAATTAAGCTTTCTTGAATAGTTAATATTCAAAGCATTTATTATAGTTTAGGAATGTATCAATAATCAAAAAATATTCTCTCTTCAAAACGGTTTTTTAATGATTCGGGAGGAATACACAATGGTAAACTAATGTTCAATTTGTTTTCTCTTATTTATTTAATTTCATAAAACTTCTGTTTAATCGAATCGTCTCCTCTATTTACATTTTAACTCAGGAAGAGTATGTAAAAAAATACGATTCTAAATCTTTTAATAAAAAGGTAAAAATAACAATGCTCATCTTTTTCTGCTCTTGAGTCTGAAGTCGTATAAAACGATGTATTTAATTGTTTCCAAAAATATTTTTACTTTCTTTAAATTTAAGTTCTTTAATTAAACACCAATTTGCTCCAAACTTATTAGATTTTCTTTGGAATTTAACTTAATTCAGTTAGTTACGATTTTGTTCTTTGAAGGCCCTGTCACGAAAACATGGGGAATTCTTTTAAAAATGGGTTGATATATTGAGGAAAAAGAGTAGCGTAAAGCATGATGAATGTACAAAATTTCCAGTGCCAATTAACATTTAGTAAAACACCTTAGAGCTCTAAAATATCGATAACATTTTGTTTTATTGAAAAAGCATTTTCTATTTTTCCTTGTATATGTATCAAAGAGTTATCCGGGGTTATTAAATTTCCCAACCCTTTCTGTTGTGATTTTGTAAATGAATTTCATGATATTTTAAAAATTTAAATGGTAAATAAATCTGCTGTTTTTTACATGATAAACTATTGTAAAAGATATACATGGCTTTGGTAGGGGATAATTTTGTTTGTGATGCAAAGAATGAAAACAATCCATTCAATGTTGAGTTAGTAAAAAGTTCTAACTTTCTTAATTCATTTTTAGCATTTACATATTTTTATAACATCGACCAACTATTAATGTTTAAAAAAAATTTCACGTTGTGCAAGCTCAAATGTAAAGACATTTTAATCGGTGAAATAATATTTTTTGCCTCGGGATCGAATGATACAGTTTTTTCAGATAAAATTAAATTAATTTTCACTTGGAAAAGTTAATTTTGGGAAGTTTGGAAAAAACATTGCATTCGTGGACTCGAGGAAGATATTTATTAATGAATGTAGTGTCTTTTGATGCGTTATTAATTTATTTCTTGACTTTTAAATTATTTTTTGTCGCGTATTCTCGTTTTGTTTCAAATTGGTACTAAAAAAATTTATTATGTCGTGTTTGAGACAAGCATGATCAATCGTTTAACATTGGGTGAACAATTTCATTGAAATATCAGGTTTAAGTTTTTCTATTTCAAAATTTTGAGCAATATATTCCTAATAAGAATTTTATTTTTGTTGTAATGTTTTTAAAATAATTTGAACAATTTTAGAAATTTGGAAACTATTTTCCTTGACTCTGGAACTTCCAATTTTTAAATTCTGCATGAAAACTCTTCCTTCACATAATTTTTAGTGTGAGTAAAATGAAATTTATCAATTTTGTTCTAATATGTTTCACGGGTTATCCTTATTTTAATCAACTTTACCAAAACCTTTTTTTCTACTTCGGAACTTTGCTAAATTTCCCAAGTATCAAGTTACGAAGTATCCATGAATTGTGAAATTACATTGCATAAAAAATTACTTTGTTAAGCACAGGAAAACTTCTTTAGTGGTAAACTTCTTTAGTGGTAAACTTCTTCCATGATAAAACCTTCTTAATATTTATGCCTTCTTCGAAAGCATTCGATCTTATATCCAAACCACTAAACTTAACATGCACCTTCCAATCTAAGTTTCAAAGTACAAAGATAGTATTAATTTAAGGAACTCGAACTTTCATTTTACTCCCCTAACCCAGGTTCATTTCTCCAACATTTATCCTAGCTGTATTCATTTTCACTCAAGAATTCGTTATGCGTCATGTAAATTCGTCGATAAATTTCCCAACTCAAAGGCTTCCCTAATCACCCTGACTGAGTTTTGTGAATAAATCAAAACAAGATGGACCTCCAACTGCTTCGGAAAATTTGATTTGACCGGTGCTGTCATTAAGAAAATCTTTCCCGTGTGTTCTAAGGACCAATATCCTTCCCCCTCAACAAAGAGAAACACGTTATATTATCTTCCTCTGATAATATGATCAGGGAAGGAACTTAAATTTGTTGGGAGCCTAAATAAATAATTTACTGATGTGTATGGATTTTGCTCTAACTCTAAAAGTAAATATTTGCTTTATTGAAACTCATTTCACGTTTAGTCATCCGGTTGGATAAGCTAGAAGCTTAAAACGAAGGGTTTTGTAAACAATGGATTTTAAGATTAACTATCTTCATAGTTTTGTATGGGCTTATTACAACGGTCGACACAATTTTTTTCTGGCTTTCTGTTCTAATATTAGAATTCTGATCTAGGCATCAAAAAACCCTAAAATATCCATTTTTAGCTTTTAAAGTTTGCTTTTATCTTTTTACGTCGAAAATTAAGTTCATTTTAATTGATTTTATGATAGCAAATTGCATATAATTTGTGAAGGGTAAAGTAGCGAGTGTTTACTAAGTTATCACAGCTGATTTAAGAACTGTCATTGCGAAGTTAGAAAATTGTGTCAAGACAGTGTAAACAGGATGTTGATTCATTTTGTTTTATTTGCGGTGAATTTATTAAAGTAAGAAGCAAAACATTTGCTGTGGCAATAAATTTGAAGCTTTGCGAAGTTTATGAACCACTTGGAATCTTAAGTTTTTGGTTCTTTTCATTTTACTGATACTATTTTCTAGCTAGGAAATATAACAGTAAAAATAGAAGTTTTAGCACCTAGATCTTATATATTTTTGAAGAAAAGTATCATTCTGACATTTGTCAATGGATTCCACTCAAAGAATATTCTAATCCCTAAAGAATTCTTGGTATTCCAATCCTCCATAACAGTTTTCCGTGAAGGTTGTGAGGATCTAAAAAATGAACAATATTCATAAATAAGAAAAATAGAATGTTTAGGAAAGGATGAAAAAATATAAAATTAGAATATTTAGCATTTAAAATAATATTTTTTACAACTTAAAATATTTTTTTGGATATTTTGTAGGATTAAAAGGAAATTTTACTAAATTATAATGAAATTATCCTGAATGTGTGGAAAACGTAATTTCAAAATTAATTTACCGGGTTGTTAAATATTTGTTCTGGAGTTACTTTTTCTCAAAAGTATAATAATCTCTGAATTTGTATTTATAATGTGATGATGGAAAATCTCGTAACATAAAAATACACAAACAAGAAATACCTCAAACCTTAAGGCTAAGCGCGCACTAGAGACTTTTGTCTCGGAGACAAAGACAAAATTGCTTCCCTGGCTATTGCAAGAAGCTACACTGTAAAAAAATCTGGAGAAAAACAGAAATTTTCAATAACAGTGACTTTATGTTTACAGAGATATTCTGTCATGTAACATTCCCACCGCACTTCTATTTATTTTATGTAAAAAAACAGCTTTTTTTAGTTTTTTAGCTTATCTGTACTTAAACAGAAACTTACTGCATCGAAAACCAATACAGCTATTGGCAACATTATCCTGAATCTTCTTTGGAGCAGTGGTAGCGTGCGCGCTTAGCATGCGGTAGGTCCTGGGTTCTATCCCCGGATATTAATTGATTAAAATAAAAAAAAAACTCAACTAAAATAAGTCCACACGCATGCGCAAAAGCAGAAAATTACTGAGAGGCAACAGAAAAATCTGTAGCTCACTTGACAGAAAGTTCCTTTTTACAGCATTTACCTGTAGGTTACAGCTTTTTTCTGTTTACAGGATTTTTCGACTTACAAATTTTTTCTGGCAACTTTTGCTGCCAGAAATTTTCTGTTTTTTTGCAGGATTATTTTTTACAGTGTAGAGTGCGCGCACATGGCGACGAGACCAAGATCACTAGGCCAAGAATTTCCTCATAGAAATGCATTGCTCTCGAGTGACTAGTGTTTTAAGTCGCCGAGACAGAAGTCTCCAGTGCGCGCTCAGCCTAAGGCTAAGGGCGCACTAGAGACTTCTGTCACGGTGACTATAAACACTAGTTCACTCGAGATAATGCATTTCTATGGTGAGATTCTTGGCAATCGACCAAAGAGTCTCGTCGCCTGTGCGCGCACTCTAGCTTCTTGAAAAAGCCAGGGGGACATTTTTGTCTTTGTCACCGTGACAAAAGTCTCTACTGCGCGCTTAGCCTAAGATTAGATTTTAAGAACATGGTTAAAAAAAAGTTTTAAATAAATACATTTGTAAAGAAATAGAGAATATGGCTGAAATACAATTTCATTGAAAATTTTTTTATTTTTCATCTAACTTCATAAATTATAACACCTTAATGTGCAATTATTGCTGCAATAACTTAAAAACATGCTGAAAATTGATGCTAAACTTTAGGTATCATATTTGCTACCATGGGCCGTTCAGGGTTAATGTATTACTTATATCTCAATGCTGGTTAATTTCTACCTCAACCTAATGATTTAAAATATTATAAATTCACGTTTTTTTCACTTGGCCATCCTAAGTGATATTTTAATAAATTGTTATAAATCAGAGATATTATTAGAAAGAAATTTTCAAATAAAAAAATCCTATTTAGTGTATTTCCCCATTCATTTCTTATTTCCAGATTTTTCAAAGTATCATATTCAAAGTATGAAACGCTTTTTAATCTTAAATGTAGCACCAAATTTAATCAGAACTTTTTAAAACCATTTATGATTATAACTTTACTCAATAAAATGTTATTGAAAATAAATATCCATTTTAATCCCACTTTAAAAATTTAAGTCCTTGCATTAATTTCAATAAATCCGTTAAAAACAAAAAAAAATCAATCTTATGTCCTTGATAATATTCTTGAAAGCTTTAACCATTTGATAGTGCTGATATAGACATTTCAAGCCTGTCTGCATAGGAATGATATTGTTTTTAATGCATTAAGAATTCCCTTCTTGGCATTAATGACAGCAATATTACATTTTTAAAACATACATTGGCATAAGTTTAAAAGGCATATTCAAAAACATTAGCAGTTAAGGTCAGCAATTCCTCAATTTAACTTGTTTAAGTTTGCAAAATTTGCAAACCTTATGTAAGATGGGAACTGCTTAATGGAAAGAGATGTAGAAAACACTCTTAGATGCGGCAAAGTCTCTGAGTGCTTTAAACATTTTCAATCATAGAAGAAAGATAAAACTCAATGCATATTAGAATAGGTTTTATAGAAACTAAAGGTTTTCATATTTTTAAAAAAAGCTGTACATTGTGGTAGAGTAGCCTAGTACTTTATTAAAATGAATAGGCTGCAGTAAAATTTAGTTAGTAATGAATCGTTAAACACAAAAATCAGGCGCAATTTTTATGAAACTGCCCATGGTTGACTAAAACTGAGGGGATTAAACTCGTTATACTTCACATAATTTTATAACCTTTCCAATATTTGAATTCCATTCCATCTGGTGGGATTTTTTCATTGTTTTTCTGATTTGACAATTTGAATAAGTAATAGTTAATTTCGAGTCTTTAACTGATTCCAATAATCAAATATGTCAAATATTTGGAATATTACCAATATTTATACAATTTTATTTGAATGCAATACACCGCGATAGTATTTTTCTAGAAGGTCAAATCTATTTCAATGCATAGTTAAATCACACTTTTATATGCAAATATTTAAACGTAATTCGGAACCCAAAAATATTTAATTTTAGATGTTATTGAAAGTTTTCCGTATGAAGTAAATAGAATAGTATTCAACAAGTTTTAACGATATATAGGTACTGCATTCAAAAATATTTACAATCCATGTTTGTTTCTGATTAAAGCCATTTACTCGTTTCATTCAAATATCAGGCTGGTACGTACATTCTGTTGAATCGATCTATTCGACTTATTGGGTAGGATTGACATGAAAGCCGAAAGTAATCAGCAAGGCTATTTTTGCCTTTGTCGGATGCGGCATTAGTGATGAATTCATATTGAAAGTAGTTTGGAAGCTGCTTTCATATGTATTTGAAATACCCACTACTGACCTTATGGAAATAAATAAATAGGATAAACACGGAATTGCTTATTAAATGGGAGTGAAATTTCATAAGTATGATACGCTTTCAAAATTTTATTCTTCGGTACATCAGTTTTATAGAATTAAGTGATAAAAAACTCAGAAATTTCCTAAAAAAGAGGGAAGAAGAAGATAATTTATTTATACACATTTAAAAACTATGAGCAAACAACCTGGAGTTAGAATAAACCATGCATAAATATGAAAAAAAATAACATACGCGAGTTTCCAGGAGTCAAAGACCCATATGGTAAACCTATGGAGGATTACATGCATAATAATTGAGAAGTTATTATCCAAAAATAAAAAAATATAATTATAAAAAATGAGAGAATTTTTTAAATGTTAAAAAGTGAAATGATAAAAATTACTTTTTTAAGCGAGATGGAAGGTTTGCTTTAGCACTGACACAAGCTTTCCCTCAGAGTGATGGAGATTATTCTTAGTCAAGTTAAACTTTTATTTCATTATAAAAAGTTGTATTTAAAATCATGCAACTAACTTATAGGGATAATAGAAGACTCATCAAGACCAACAAAACATTGCTATGGAACGAGGGAACCCAAATCGCGTTTAAGAGGGGGATATAAATCGATAGAAATCGCAAAAATGTCAACGAACTGTCAAAAGAATGATTAATCCTATCATCACTCAAAGTCTCTTGCATGATTTCTTATCAGATAGTTGCATACGTTTTCAACTATTACGTAACACTGTTTAGAATTAATATTTTTTAAAGCTTAGAAATTTGAAAGGGTATGATTACTTTACCATTCGTCCTGTATAATCACCCTGTATGTCGCTTTAAATGAGGTTGGTATTAGTTATTGAAATAGGTAAGATGAATGGCTCGGATATTTTTTTCAAACGCTATAAAAAAAAAGAAACTTTCTGTATTACAATTCCATTTGAAATATTTTTGTTTCTAACTTACTTCATTGTAAGAAAAAAAATATTTGAAACAAAGATATGTAAGTGTTTAAAAAGTCAATGGGATTTATGTAAATTGTGGTAGAAATGCTTATAAAGTACTACGCCATGAAAGAAAAGATTTCCGAAAGAAAGGCGTTTACTCCCAGATGTGAAAAAAAATCCTTAAGAAATATGGATTTGACATTAAGCATTTCCTTTGAAAAAGATACATTTATATACGAAAAGAAGCAGTCATTATTTTGAAACGGTACTAAAGGCAAATAAAATGCACATATGGTTACTTGGTTTTCAATGACGAAGAAAAATTTTTTTCTATTGATTGAAACGAACTCTTGTTTACATTTTCCATTCATTATGATGAAAGGGGGAAAGGCTTTACATGTTTCTGACGTTCACTTTTCAAAGACTCTGTATCCTTGGTTTCCATAATTATAACCTCACATAAAACGTTAACTTTACATTCAAGAACATATAGCACCAGCTTATACTATCTTTAATTCTATATACCTTAGAAGTACTTAGTTAAAATCAAGCATTTACTGAGAAATTATTAAACATGGTACAGGAAGTAACAAGTACTGTAAAGAACATACCAGTCTAATCTCGATTTTTTGGAAAACAAGTGTGAGTGAATTAATTGTACCCTATTGTTAAATCAGTGTATCTCAAGTTTCCCCCCTTTATTTATTTACTCTTTAATTGTTCATATATTATGTGGATAAACAATCTTTTTAAATTACCGATTACTTAGTACTAACATATAAAATTATACTTGAACTTATGAAATATTTTGGAAGATAAAATTAATTTCCTAATGCCAAGTGCATTATGAGGTACTATTTAAAAATAATTTATATCACTTTTTAAAGTTTTAAAGGCACTACTTGAGATTGATAAGAAAGGATAGCTTTTTTTATCATTGTAGAGGGGGCCTAAACAAAAACATATCTACTTCTACAGACTGTGAAATATATTTATTAGAAAAAGTTTTAAACACAAAAACTAGACTTTTAGATCAATTAATATACAGAAAACAAATTTCTCCTCTTAATTTATCCCCAATTGTTTGGAAGAAAAACTATAAATAAAAATATAAATACTTAACTAAATTTTCTAAAGGACAGAATTGATTACACATATTTTTACCGACGATAAATTAAATGAATTATCTCATTAAACCGTCTTCTTAAATTCTGACAAGATAATTACAGATTAAAGGGCCATAATTTTGGGAAAAGCAGCCAAATATGGCCCACGCCCAAGCATTTTAATTTGCTTTAGAAACAGCGAAAAATAAAGGATTTAGAGATGCGTTTCGAATAAACTCTTAACTGAAATAATAGCTTTGTTTTCTTTTAACACTATTTATTATGGACTAGAAAACTCATTTAAGCTTAATTATATTCAAAAGAATGTAAATAATGCTTTCGAAATTTTCGTATAAAAATAATGAATACTGTTAAGTTTACTGAAAATATTATATTTTTTAATGAAATGTCATAGACGTCGTAGGTTAATTTTTGCACAATGTTTTTAAAGCATGGAAACTTTTTAAGAGTAAGACGTCAAATGGCAACTTTTTAACAAAAATCGTAGAATCCAACGTAAAATTTTATCAAATTATCGTAAATATTTCTTATGTATAAATCTATATTGCTCGGGGTTATATCATTGCACATACTACGACCAATAACTTTCAGATGAACTTGCGCTCTTGTGTCTAAATTTCATAATGTATATTTTCACTCTCATGCTAGATATTATACAAAGCAAACTAAATCAGGCTTTGAAACATTAATATTGAGTTGTTTCGCTTGTCGAATACGGGGATTTAAACTGCAGGTCTGCATAATAAGGAAACCCACATAGAAGAAAAAGCCTGGAACCCATTTCATGTTTAGTGTATACTTAACTGGGGGAGAGTATGGTAGTAGACCTTAATAATCACGCCAACACTTAATATATCATCAAAAATACCCTGTTGCCAAAAATCATCTAAAGTAAATTTGCTTAGAAGATGAAGATCCTTGGTTATTGAATCCTCTTAATTTTACAACATCGTCATGAACCCGTTTAAAATGGTATACTCTGTTCATTTAGAATTGGCGCTTGAGAAATAGTGCTTTCCCCATCACCAAAAGCGTAACCATAGCTACGCTCTTCGCGCAGCCTCAGAGACTGATTAGTTAGTTGTATTTTCTACTGCAGTTGAGACTGGCTAGAAAATATAATGCGCATCTTTGGGAGATGTTTATATTTTACCGTTTATATCGGAAGTCAGGTGGTAAAAAAGTAGTGAGCCTTCTTCGTCACTTTGACGTTGATAGTTGCCATGGTTACTGATTCGGTGGTGATGGAAGGAAATATTTTCAGGCGTCTATTCAAACTGAATAGAGTATAACCTACTTCAATGGTCAACTTAACATTGAACTTTTAACTTTCTTCCAGATACCTCCAGCATGAGCCACCTTTGGACACTGATTCTCCTCCTCGCCTCCATGCACGTCTGTTCGGCCTTCTCAGGGGGCCCCCACCACCTCCAACGCCTAGCCCGCCTCGCCCTGCCCTACGGGGGCCCACGAGGGGCCCACTCCCTCGCCCTGGCCCGCTCCGTGGACGCCCTGGCCCACCGGAGACACGCTGCCGAAGACGCTGCTTCTGAGCCCGACTTCGAGGACGAAGATCTGGACATCGGAAAGCGACAGTTTGACGATTACGGACACATGCGGTTTGGGAGGAGTGTGCAGGAGCAGAAAAGTGGGAGGGAAGGGAATTGAGGGGGTTTCTTTTTTTTTGAGGTTTTTTGATGGATTCGGATAATTTTCCTTTTATGGTTCAGTTGTTTAAGGAAAATTCGAAGGTTGTGATTTGTTGTTGTGTTGTCATTTGAAAAATAATAAATGGGATGTTTCTTTTGTAGTCGTCTTTTTTTATGTGTGATTGTTTCAGATGTGGAGATATGATCATTATTGTTTGATTTTACTGAGGTGTGTTTTGCACGATCGGGTAGTTTAATGTTGATTATAATTTGTTCTGTTGAGTTAAAAAAATTGGAAACAAAAAATATTGAAATCTAAAGTGTTGGCTATTAATTTTTAAGTTATCTTTCGGTTATTGTTTTATGTATTCGAAAATGAAAAACTTGTGCTATATTGATCTAAAAAGAATTTTTTCTCTATTTCACCTACTTTTAATTTTATTTCTGAAAAAATAATTTGATTGAACACATTTTATAAAAAAATCCTACTTCTAAAAGCTGAATCCCAGTGAGAATCTAATTATTAATGTGAAAACAAACTGTAATATGCAACTCTTTTTACAAGTCAAATAAATAAAATCAGATTCCTATTTTATTTCAGAGCTTTTTCAACAAAAAACCAGTATAATTACACAATACTAGAAAAACTTTTCCAGGCTACCTCCGAACTTTTAAACTTTCCCTCCTTTCTTTTTAAAACTTTGTCACAAATGCAACTTTATTCATTCAAAGAACATGTTGTTTTATTTCATTTTATTTTCATAAATACATAGTAAGTCCCTTCTACCAACAAGTTTCTTATATGGTAAGCTCTACAAATTGATGGAAATTAGGCTTTAATCCATGTAAATTTGTGATTAGGTTCACTGTAATAAACATTCTAGTCAAATTTTTACTCGGCCAGCTCAGACCAATTTTAGTTACATCATTTTCAATTCACAGTAACACGTTTGTTTTTCTTAATTTCACCTTAATTTCCATTCTTAAAAATTAATTTTGATAATAATATCATTAAGTAGTATAAAACTGCAAAATGCTTGAAAATTATTGCACCGTGTGAAAAAATGATGTTAGGATAAAAAAAAGACAGAACTCTCCGTTCTCTCTCCGTAAAATGAAGCTTTTTTTTCAATTTCAAGTTAATGAAATTTTCTAAAGTAAGCAAATAGATGAAAAAAACATATTTTTGTAGTTTCAGTATCAAAGAATTAAATTGAAAAGTTTGGAAATTCAGATGATATCATTTGTAAAAATTAAACTTTTTTTGTAATAGTAGTATTTGAAGTAAGACTTTTAAAGGTGAAAATACTAGAAGCAATCTAGATTTTCTTCAAATTATAACTTTTATCCTGGAAAATAAAAACTTAAAGTAACATATTTGCCTAAAATCTTTAAAAAAAATTCTGTATTAAATAAAATTGTATTAAACATTGTATTAAATAAAAATACAAATGTTTGCAAATACGAACATTTTCGAATGAAATTTGAATTCTATTGCAATGCCACGTATGCCTCAACTAAATAATAAAATACCTTTAAAGAACAAAAAAAATACTTTATTCTTTAATTATTTGTGTCGCGGGTAAAAAATGAATTTTTAGAGACGCAATAAGGGTTGATTTTGTAAATAAATAGTTTCATTAATTTAGCTGTTAAGGTTTAAAGATTTTTCAACTTCATTTTTGCTAAAGATAAATGTTCCGTGTTGAATAAAATGACCTCAAACAAATGTTTGTTATAAAAAATTGTAAAATTGTAATGCTACTTAGAAAATTTTAAGTCAGTCATTTGGAGTTTAAGAAAATACATTTTATTGTAGTAGACCTTCAAAAAAATTTCTTCGTGAATTTCAGTATCTTCTTTAGCCTCTTCGTATCCTCCGAAGTTTTGATTTTTTTCTGAAAAAAAATCAAACATGAAACAAATTGCAACAGAAAGTGTTTCAACTGTTTTCACATTGAATTGATCTCAATAATAACATATTAAAAATCCGTCAAAATCAGTAGGAGGAAATGTTTTTATTTAGTTTTAAAAATTACTGACAAAATTTGTTTTTAAATTTAATTACAATGATCAAGACGGATGATAAGTGTTTTATATAGGCTATACTTCAGTTCTGAATACGAATATTCCTTTTAATTTTTTAAAAAAAAGTTTCAATTAAAAATATTATTTAAACTATTCGATATTATTAACTTTATTTAAAATTTTATTTTTTTTTCATTAAAAAATGCACTTTAATTAATATTTCTATAAAAAATATTTGATATATTTACCAAAGTCGTTTTTCCATGGATAATGTAGTCATACAGTTTATTGTATCAGATAAAATCCACATATAACTCTTAAAGCATTAGCCAACTAATTAATTCAATAAAATGTACATTGAAAATCCAGGTAAAATATTTAATTTCCAATAAAAGACCATTGATCTTAGATAATATAGTTTTAAAATTATAATCAATATTCACTACTTTAACTTCTATCACTACAACCAAGTAAATGGATTGAAAAGAGAGAGAGATTCAGCCTATATTTCTGATTACCAGAATCTAGGTTCTCCATCTAATGCGGTTGAAAAGAACCGTTTTGGGGACTCAACTGCGAGGTAGGTCAATTTGCGACTTGGAATATCATGGACTGTGTATTTGTTATTTTGGGTCATCCTGGACCACCTTAACAATCAATATTTTCCTAAGGACTTCATTGTTTAAGTAAAAAACATTCCATTAAATTTGGCCATTTACAAAGGTAATCTATATTACCTGTTAAAATTGAAAGAAAGGATGGTCTCATTCAAGACAACCTACAAACTACTTATTCTAAGTCTGAATACAATATAACTCTCTTGTAAAAGGGATATGATAAGAATGAAATAAAGTATGTACCTAATAAATTTAATATTTATTTAAATCTTCAAAAAAGTTTAACTATTTATAAAGATGTTAGTGAATTTCTTTCTAGCAAAGTGCGTCCAATATTTTTAAAAATTTTCAAAAAAAGTTTGGAATTCATTTCCCAATTATCCCTGAGGTAAAGATCTCAGGGGTTATTGAGAACAGACGTACAGAGGGTTGTAAAAAATTGCTGAGCAAAAATTACAACTCTATTGATTAAAGATTAATTAAGAGCAACAATAATTATTAACAATGAAAGTCTCTTAGCTGCGAAATCTGTAGAAATCAACAACTCTTGAATGAAGGACTCGAACTTAGATTATCAGAAAAATTGGACATTATTTATTATCTTTATGATGGAACTTTCTGCTGGAGATCAGAAAATACGGTAATACTTTCAACCCCTTCGGTAATACTTCGGTAATACGGTAATACTTCACACTATACTAGGGCTTGTTCCCTTTTACCCCTGATTCCCAATTACCCCCACCTAGCAAAAACCTCTATCAGAAAGTATTGTTGTCAATATTATGAAAAACTTACCGAAAAAAATTTCATGAAATCATCTTAAACATTCGCGGAGATATTATTAGCATGTGAAAATATAACTTCTTCAGACTTTTTATTTTTCAAAAAAGAAAAATGCTATTTTCACATACTAATTAATATTCACAATATTTTCATGAAATTTTTTCAGTGAGTTTTTCATATTTTTTGAAACAATACTCTCACTGACGTTTTTGCTCTTTCTCCTTTATTTTTTTCATTAAATTTTTACTTTCTTTCTTTGTCGCTGGTGCACAGTAAGTTATCTCAATAGATTGTTCTACAAATTTGACCTTCAAAATTTTTTCCTTGATGAAAATAGTCAATTCTTATAGATTTTGGGTCGCTGAATACGAAAATCACCATTAAAATTCTCAATTGACTCAGGATTTTCGGGGAACAGCCCCTCCCCCTTTTTACGTTTTTCGACGACCTTATAACTTTAAACTCGATTTTCAGGGTCAAAAAGCATTATTTTAGTCTTCAAATTGCTCCCCAGTTAACAAGTAATGTTCAAATTAATACAATATGATAAATTTATAACAAATGGATAGGGTTAAGGGGTAATTACCCCCCTAAAAATACAAAAAAATAGCTAAAAATTAAAGAGGTTTCTATACGCTATTTTTCCTCTTATTTTTTACGCAAATCCCGTTTGAAGGGTCCTAACCCTTCCCCAAGGACCCAAATTTGATGACAATATGCAGCAATAATTTTTACTAAAAGCGGTTGAGGTGATAGCCTCCCAGAAGTCCCCGCGGAAGAGTTCGGAAGACTTCCAGAATCGCGAAGGCGCTCGCGAGTTCAGGAATTAATATCGATGATTTTGAAAAGATTACAAATGACGTTTTTCTTATATTTTGGGTGTATCCTAAGTATAAACTCTTCAGTTCTTTAAAAACTGACCGGTTTTCGGGAGTGAGGATTCCATGTTTCAAGATGTTAATAGATGCACGGCTGTGGATAACAATTAGGGGGCATCCCCTTAAAAACTGAGGATGATGGAGGAAAATGGGTGTCATATTTGAATTCAGCAGATCATTTTACACAAGAATCAGCTGAAATTCAGTAAGTGGCTTCAATTTTTTTTTGTACAGCACAGTTAAACTCTAAGTGCGGCATTGAACCCTTCCGTGGGTGCTCTGGGGGCGCTCTCACCTCAACCGCTTTTAGCAAAAATCATTGCTGCATATTGCCATCAAATTTGGATCCTTGGGGAAGGGTTAGGACCCTTCAAACGTGAATTGCGTATAAAATAAGAGGAAAAAATAGCGTATAAAAACCTCTATAATTTTTAGCTAATTTTTTGCATTCTTAGGGGTTAACTACCCCTTAAACCTATCCATTTGTTATAAATTTATCATATTTTATTAATTTGAACATTTCTTGTCCCCTGGGGGGCAATTTGAAGATTAAAGCAATGCTTTTTGACCTTGAAAATCGAGTTCAAAGTTATAAAGTCGTTAAAAAACGTGAAAAGGGGGAGGGGCTGTTCCCCAAAAATCCTGAGTCAATTGAGAATTTTAATGGTGATTTTCGTATTCAGCGACCCAAAATCTATAAGAAATGACTCTTTTCATCAAGGAAATTTTTTCAGTGTAGAACAGTGTTATCCATGGACTTGCCTATGGGTAGACCTTTTCAATATAAAACTATTAATAATTTATAAGTTATATAAAGACAAAAATTAGTTCAGCGGTTTCGAATCTTATAATTTTAAAGATATCCTGAAATGTAAAATGGTTAATTCTATAAATTTAGATTTTGCAAATCCTCTCTCTTCCGCACGGGGAAGGAATCTCAATTTCCTGAAAAATCACTCCCAACATCCTCAGCTGACTATGATTTCGTTTCAACGATAGTTTTATCAATGCTTCTTTTTAAATATTTTATATAAAAATTTAAATTTTTAAATAGTGTTTCTTTAATCCTTTAATTTGAAAAGGTTTTAATGGCCATTAGCAACAGTTTTGTTTAAGGTATGAATTTAATTAAGAAGATAGCACCCTACTACCCTACTCAAATTATTTGCAAAAATATGTGTATTTGAATTTGAGAATTTAAAAATAATTAAATACCCCTTTTTTCTTTGGACCTAGAAAATTTATCAAAATTATTTGGACCCCACGAGAAATTTCCGACCCTTGATCTAAAAGCAGGTGGAAATAAAGAAACAGGGTTAACTATTGTAGGTATCAATAAGAATCATCCTAATCATCTAATAAATCATTTAACATTTATTTTGAATTAATTAATTATTTATTCTTTAAAAAAGTTACTAAGCTCTACGCAGCAATATATAAAAAGTTGAATTGTGCAAAAATTGTGGGTGATGGGAAAAGTTTGATTGTAGATTTGAAATCAGCGTAAAAAGTTACCCTGTAAACACTGCAAAAGTATTTCTGTCCAAAAACCTTGTTTATCCATTACTTATCAAAATGCGGATAGCTTAAAAAAATTGCTCAGTTGCTCAGCATGGATATTATGTTGAGCAAAACATAATAATGTGTATTGCAGTAAAGCAAGTTTCAGCTAAAATGAAACGTGGCGCCATCATTTAATGAAAATTTCAATTACCATTCAACATATTATTTCTCGTAGAATTCTCTAAAAATGTCTTCTTCTTTAAATAATTAAAATTATTTTTCAAAATGATTACGGCTTGAAAAATCAAATCTAGTTATAAAAAGTTTTAAATTACGCTACTTTGATTTAAAAAAATCAACTATAACAGATGGAGTAGTAGGAATATAATCAATGTTTTTAAAATCTCCAAAAAAATAAATTAAAAAGTCTGGTTAAAGGCACACACTATGTTCTTAATTTTTGCAACCACTCATCATTTTGTAAACTACAATGAAAAAATTAAGGAGAAAAGGACTAAACACACTGCCTAAACACATTCAAATACTGGAAGAATCAAGTGTGATATAAAAAGTTACTTAAATATAATCCTTTTCTTAAAGACATCATTAATCGGAAACGATTATAAATATTTCAATTCAATTAATCAACAACTTACCATCTTACTATTTAATGTCAAGTTTCCAAAAATATCTTCTCATAAAAGCATATTTTTCTTTGACCATTGGGCCCCTTATTATTTCAAAGAAAAATAAGTTAAACTGGAAATGGAGAAAAGGCACTGCTAAAGAGAAAGGCACTCCATCTTAAAAGGTGACGTCTTGCCTCACTGATAAATTTTATTTCAGAACATCTTAAATTTACAACGAAATTTAAGACAAAGAACAGTATAATTTAGTGTTCGGCAACTACTGAGTACTGGTCAAAAAGTAGTTCACTACCAACTACCAACTAGTCTGGGCAAAAGTAGTTGTAACTACTAGTTAACTACTTTTTCTTGGAAGTAGTTGTAACTAGTAGTTGATTATTTCCCAAAGTAGTTAACTAGTCTATTTAATTTCATAAGATATTTTTCCCCAAATTTTTGATTACTTTTTATTATGTATAGCAAAAATATCATGGCTAAAGATTCGCCAATTTTTGATAGCTATACAGGTTTTTGGTGTCTTAAAGTTTTTTTTAAGTATTTATATTAGTCGGTACAGTGTTGTATATAAGGGGGGGTTAAGGGTTCTAAATCCCCATAGCCTGAACAATAATATTTTAAGCACAAAATTGGGCCGTTAACTTTAAGTATTGCCTTACTAATTTTTAATGCAGGAAAAACATCTAGAATCCTCGTAAACCTAGCCTAAAATCTCTTTTCAAAGTGCTGGAATTTCTAGGAGAGAAAACCCTGAACTCCCTAATTTCTAGAGATGATTTCACTTTGCTTCCTCGCCATGGTCTTTCGTGCTTCCGAACACTTTTTAAGCATGTTTAACTTGTAATTTTTCTCAGGGAAGAACCCTCTTGGACCCCTTCTAAGCATTTGGAAGAAAGATTATGTCTGTAACGAAAATTGGCGGATGAAAATTAGTGAAATTTTCACTTCAATACGTAACTTCTATAGTAAAGACGAAAAAATCACTGGTGTTCATCCATTACACTGACTATAGTTTTAGTTAAACTTTTTGAAAGTGCCTACCCACCCGATATTGCTTTAAGAAAAAACTGCACGTGTTAATCGGAAAATTTTTCCTCTCCTCCCTCCTCATTCTATGATATGATGCATTGATGCTATGATTTACATCAGTGGTGCCCAACCTACAGCCCGCGGGCCAAATGTGGCCCGCGAGGCTGATTCATGTGGCCCGCGGACACTTTAAATCTTAAAAACCACTTTCAGAAATCTTTCAAGAAAACCAAGACATCGTGCGAGATATTATGGCACTTCCATCTAAAAAAAGATGATAAAAATAGAATTCTTCAACATTCGGTAATATTTTTTTATTTTTTGTTTTGGTTTTTTCTAGATATGGGGAATTTGCCATTAGATAAATGTTTTTCAGTATCAGTTAGCCATTTGAATTCAGTTTATAAGGATCTTTTTAGAACCAAACTTCGAAAAAAGTCCGATCGTAAAAAGTTGAAGATTCACTCGAAATACCGAAACATTCAAGAAAAGTGGACAAATTCATAATTCTTCATTTAGCGAGAAAATAAACCGTTGTGTCTTATATGTCAGGAGACTGTGGCAGTGTTTAAAGAACACAATATCAAGAGACACTACGAAACGAAACAGATAATCAAATCATCTTAATTCAGTTTTAAGGATGCGTGTTACAAATTTGGAGCCGAACTAGCAAGTACTAGTATCCTCCAAACAGGTGCAAAACTACTCATTGAAAACTGGTTTGTAAAAGTGTTAAGTGTTAAAGTGTAAAATTGTTAAAAGTGTTTTTTTATGTGGCCCGCGAGATAAATCTTCAAAAGCAAATTGGCCCTCCGGTAAAAAAAGGTTGGGCACCACTGATTTACATAAACAGAGCACAAGATAAAAAAATAAAAAGGAAACCACACAACTTAAAGGGTTGCATTTATATGTAGATTGATGGGATGAAATATATTTCAAGGTTGCCAAATATGAAAATGTATCACGAAAAATGGCAATGTTAGTAGTTGCAACATATTTTTTAAAATTTTAATCTTTAAATATTTTTTGAAGTAGTTGAACTTTTTGAAAGTAGTTGGAACTAGTAGTTGGTGAAAAAATTAGTTAAACTACTAGTTCAACTACTCTAAACCAAAAACAGATGAACTACTAGTTAACTATAGTAGTTGCAACTAGAAGTTAACTACTTTTCAACTACTTTTAGTTAACTAGTGCCGAACATTACTATATTTATTAAATAATAAAAGTTATCAGAAAATTCAAATTACTAATTCGAAATATTATTTACTTTTATTTAAGATTTTAAATTAGCTGTGCCAACTAGTTATCGGAGAGCAGATATTCCGGAAGTTGATTAAACCGGGTGAAATGGTTTGCTTGTTTATTTAATTTTAAATCGTTTTAAAATCGTGAATAACCTTTCCTCTATTACGTGTTTAACGTTTTAAGTTAAAAAAAAACAAAATAATGCAACAATTAATATATCTATGAATGAAGTATAAAAGCAACAATGAATATAACACAGACCATAGTTTTAAAATGATATTCAAAATTACAAGACGAATTTCAACAATGTTATGAACAACGAATTCTAAAATCGAGAGTCAATGATAATTTCTTTTCCAAATGAAGTTATTTCCATTGTTGTGCTTATTGAAAAGGGCGATAGGAATTTATTTATCAAGGTTACATACTTTAGGGAGTATCTAGGCCGGTGGACCTTCAAACTCCAGTATAACTTTAGCCTCACCGGGGAGGCCATGAGCAGAGCTGTTACAAAACGTGTGACTGAATGTCACGGTCAGCTGAGTGGGCTAGCTTGATGCTAACACCATTTAATTTGTTTTTTCTATCGTTTAATAATAGCTACCGATTACACATACATTTTAGCTGCTCGCGGATAGTTTTTGCAGTGATTTTCCATTTTTTTGTGAAGCTTATTTTTCTTGGAAATTATACAGGGCCAATTTCAAAGAAAAATCGTTTCAGCACTCTAGGAACCCAAGGACTAAAAATATGCTAATCTGTGAAAAATATTGTGAAGTTCATAGGGAAGACCCTCCCCGTTGGCAACCCGGCGGGTTGCCGGAAAAGAAAAAGAGACCTTTTCGATGTTTGTTTTGTTGTTTTTTTTTGTGATGGTTGTATGATGGAGCTTGGAGCGAGAGGTCGCGTGTGCGACGAGATCTGTAAATTTGTCAGCTTAATTATTAAATCTTACTTTTAATTATCAAGGCTTGGTTTACTTGAACAACGAACCCTAACAGTGGCGCAGCCGAGCCGGTAGGATTAAAGAGTTTTAGCTTCAACGACGATTTCCGATGAAAAACGAAAAAGGTTTCGAAAGGAGTTGGTCCGAGCTATTGAAGACGTTGGATTTGTGGGTATAGTTTTGAATTATAGTGTTGAAATTTTAATGATTATTGATTTTGGTATGGTGAGGGTTTTGGAGAGTGTGTCTCGAATTAATATGGAACTGGATGATGAGTAGTGTGATGAGTAGTTTCGTTTTCGGTGAATTGGGTATGGTGATTTCGTTTTGGTTTGTTCGAGTTTTTTTTCGGTGAGTGTTGTCATTCTAAAATTAGATCGAGGTCGGTTTTTTTGTTATCGAGGGAGTTTGCTGTTCTTTTGTTGGTTGATTCTTTTTTGAGTGCGTTTTTTTTACCGGATTGATTCGAAGGTCTGCAGGATGTCGTTGTATGGTAAAGGGAGTAAGGAGGACCTTTTAATTTTAGCTAAAGAGCTTAGCTTAGAAGTGGATGAGGAAATGACAGTTTATGCCATAAGAGAGAAAATACTCAAGGATGAAAACTATGATGAAGCGTTTGTTAAAGAATTTTTTGCATCCATCGTTGAGGAAAGGGAAGAAATCGAGGAAAGAAGGAGACAAGAAGAAATCGAAGATAGAGAGAGATTGTTGAAATGGGAATTCGAAGAACAGAAAAGAAAGAAGGAGAGACAGTTGGAATTAGAGGAAATGGAGAAAAAGAAGGAGAGACAGTTGGAATTTGAGGAAATGGAGAAAAGGAAGAAGGATAGAGGCAGTGGGAATTCGAAAGGTCAAAAATTGTATTCCCTGAATTGTTAGAAAAGTATAGGATTGTGCCTCAAGAAGACCTATCTTACAGAAGTTCTTTGGAGCCAGATACCCATTACTTCCAAGATAAGAACTTTCCACCAGCAAACAAGACTGGTATCCACCGTCAGGCTGATCGGAGAAGGGGATCGTTCAGATGCTTCGAGTGTCTGGAGGAAGGACATTTGAGAAGGAATTGTCCGAAGTTAAGACGCTCTCGCAGAACAAACCGGAAGGTCTGGACGGGACGGAAAGATCTTGACAGAGTTTCTGTGAATGTGGAAAATTCACGGTTGGAAAAGACAGTAGACGATGCGGAAAGGGGACTTCAGAAGGCAGTGTTTGAAACGGGGAAATCAGTGGAGACAAAGCTGGTCAACCCTGGAGACTATCAGATATTGAAGGAAAAAGAAATTAAATATCTGGGAGATGAAGGACCGGTGAAAGACGATATGTTAAATCTGGAGGAGAGGACTCTCAAGGAAGTGGACGAACCTGTTCGACATTTAGAGGATGACGATGATATATCAGGCGTTGAATTCATCCAGTGGGATCAGGTTGAAGTGGAGGTAGAAGAAGAAAATAGAACTTCGGAAGAGAAGGTAGTCGAAGATGAGCGCTTGGATGAAGAAAGAGAAAACGAAGTTCCTGGCGAGAATGGAATTAACGTTGCAGAAGAGTCTCTGGAGGTAGAGACGGGAAACGAAGTTTCCAGAGAGAAGGAAACTTATGCTGGAGAAGCTGTATGTGGAAATCAAGGTTCGGAAGGAGAGGACGTGGATGAAGAATCTACGGAAGAAATGGAGGAAACTGAGGACTCTGGATCTGAGGATGAGGCTAAAAAGGATGATGTCAGTTCCGAAGTAGGGAAGCCTTCTAAGAAGCGTCGAAGGCGACCTGCGAAGTCTAAAGCTAAAGTTACCCCTGCCAAGCGACGAGGCAAAGCTGCTGCTTTCAAGTATGCCGAGGATCCTGGCTCGGAAGAAGAGATGGATTTAGGTTCAGAAGATGAAGCTCCTAAAAAGAAGAGTCGAGAAGCTGAGAAGAAAGCCCCTGCAACTCCTATGAGACGTGGCGGCCGTCAGAAGAAATCGACCAAGTGCACTGAAGACTGTGGCTCCGAATTCGAAGAAGGCCAGGCCCCTGAGAAAGAAGACTGCGAGCCTGAAGTGAAAGCTGACACCAAGGAGAACCCTGTGTTGGACCCTCAAACTGAGCTGTGGTGTTTTAAAGGTGGAGGTGGAACTCTATCCGACGACTTGGATGAGGACAACAACGACGACTTGGAACATGATGATGGACCTTTTTCAGATGAGTGACATTTTTTATTATTATTTGAAATTAATTTGTACTAACTTTTATTTTTTTGAAGTGATTACTGAGAAGACTGTAATTATTACAGGCATGAGTTTTTTCCGCCGAAACGCGATTTTCCGCCTTTTTTAATTTTTTCCGCTACTTCCGCTTTTTATTAATTTTTCTTCCTTCAGGTATTAGTTTCTTCTGCGGAATCGCGATTTTACGAAATCAGAATCTCGAAAGTCGGGAAATCGCAACTTCTCACGTAAGTTCCGTTTTGCTTGCGGAGTTTCTCCCACGATGCTTTCTTGAACGACCGCGGCGTTAAGGTGAAGTCGGCTTCTTACCGCGTTGTTATTGCGATGTAGAAAAAACAACTTTACCGTAGTCAGAATCCAACAAGTCCGGAAGTAAGAAAAATAGCGATTTTTCGCGAAAGTTCCGTTTTTCTCGCAACTGCTTCTGACGGGTCGAATCCCTGTTGAGTGTTGTGTCAGAGAGCAGCCTAGTCTTTGAGAATTGCGTTTTATCGAGTTTAGTCAGTATTTTCAACTTATGAGGTTTTTCTAAGTTGTAAAATTTTTGAAAGGCCGCTTTGAGAAGCAACTTAAGATAATACTTCAGTTTTTTAAATCGTGTTAGATTCTAACCTGTATTAGATATTATATGATTTTAGATTCTAATAATACTTTTAAAAATATGTTTGACTTTTTTCTTCACTTAGCAAAAATTATATTGGTAAAAAATTCAGTAATTTAATTATATTTTAGGTAATCAATATATTATCTTACTATTTAACTGATTTCCTAAATTTTCATCTGCTTTTAGTTACAGTTTGGTTATTTTCATGCAAATGAAAACTAGTCATTAATATAATGCTATCAATATTAATGACTAGTTTAATGCCAGTTTAAAGTTCTTAAATATAACCAAATATAACCCAGGTAAATTAAAATTTGTCTTGTTAAAATTATTTGTTTCACGCACTTAAAAAATTATACATGACTAAGCTCACGCGCATTTTCCTCTTTTTTCATCTTTACACAAACTCATCCCTGAATTATCTGATTCCCTAAGTTAAGTAATTTTATGAAGTGGTATATCACTAATGATAATTATGTAAAATGAAATTGAAGGGTTACTTAATTTTTGATGACAATTGAGGATAAATGACTGTCTGAATAAGAATAGTTCTGGTTTTCAAAACTGAAAGTGTAATGTTTTGTTTTCTGTTAAATCTTTTGATTTTCTTACGAGTTCCATGTTTTTTTTCTTTTGGTTTGTTGTGGATTTTTTTTAGTCACTCGAGTGGATATTAGTTTCTTTTTAATGCTTCTTCACGAGAATTATAGAGCTCTTTCAATCACGTGACCCCTATGACGTCATGAAGCTTGGTGGAGGACCTACAATACTTCATTAACATTAGTATCCCCATAGAGAGCACATGTTTGGCATAGTTTTTCCTTAATATTTCCTTTAAAAAATTTTTTAAAGCTTTCTAAAAGACGTGTTAAGAAAGAAAACATGTTATTGAAGGTAAGTGCATAAGGTTTTGTTTTTTACTGGTAAGTTAAATTTAGAAAAATGGATTTGTTTATGCTTGTTGGCACGTGTTTGTTTGCATGTTTTGCGAATCTGATATATTTATCCGTAATGCTACTGAAACGCGAAATATAATGAATAGTTTTTAACTTTCGTATGTATTTGTGTTTGTGATTAAGTTTATAAGATAATTTCGCTCTTTTTTAAAACTCTAAAGAGATCTGTTGTAATAGTCTCCCATCATATCCTAAACCCTTTGTTAAATGCATGTTATTTCCCAATTATTTAGTATTTTTTCATATTATATGACTATTTAAAAGAAATCAAACTATATTCTTTAATATTGATTTTATTTGATCATAACATTGTCTAATTGAATGCAACTTTTTGGATTTTCCTCAGAGATCAAATATAAACAATTTAAGCTTTTTCTAGACTTCTGTAAAGCCTTATTGAAATTTTGTATTTTCCCCTTAACCTTCCTTTGATAGCCCATTCACCTGTATAATTTGTTATAATTTTAAAATGTATATATGATTATTGTCGGTATTGTTTTATATAAGGTCTACTTTTAGTTTGTGTTTATAAATTTATTCTTTTGATGTTTCAAACATACGTAAAATAAACATACGTAATAGAAAATAAATTAATTAAGGTAAGTGCATAAGGTTTTGCTTTTTACTGGTTATCTAAATTTAGACTCTAAATATAATTTTATTATTATGTGCTTTATTAGGTAACTTATAAGTTGACGGTTCAATTCTGTAAATGTTCCTGCTAAATATCGCCAAGCTTTTTTAACGCCATATATTCAAATATCGACAATTCAAATTCGAACAACAGAACTCTCCCTCATGTGTGAGACTGTTATAAGTCAGAACTCTCCTTCCGTGTGAGCCTGACACCTTTGTATTTCTGAATATATGTGTTCATATATTGTTGGATTGCCAGCGGAACAACAGAACTCTCCCTCATGTGTGAGACTGTTATAAGTTATAAGTGTTATAAGTCAGAACTCTCCTTCCGTGTGAGCCTGACACCTTCATATTTCTGAATATATGTGTTCATATCATAGAGTTAGTACAAATATAGAGACAGCTTACTCTTCTCGGTAAGGCAACCCTGTATGTCGAAAAGAGTCGGACCTGTGTAAGTGGCGGAAGTAAATTTTTAACATGGGAGCTCCCGTAGGCGGGTGAAATTTGAGGTATAAAAACTGCTCTTCTTCCCAGAAAAATGATGAAAAAAAGATATCGACAATTTGAAACTCGAGAAAAAGCAATGACGAATCGTTCAGTGAAGAAAAAATTTCTCTATCTCAATTAGTTTTTTACCTGTTATTATTTTAAATTCCGCGGATTCGGAAAAAACAATTTTAAACTGTATTTTTATAATGTTGCGGGGGAAATTTCTTTAAAAAAAGCTTCACCCTATATAATATGAACCCTTCTGATTCGATACAAGTCATTTTCGATTCGTTTAAACAATTATTTAAGGGAGAAAATTTCCGATTTAGTGGTCGAGGTAGGAACTGGAAGTTGGCAAAGCTTGGCGCTTGGCGGTATGAGCTTGGCGGGTGTTTTTGCCGTAGTTTCTATACGAGTGACAAAGCCAAAGGAGGAATTTAGTGACCAAGTTGGTTTAAAAAGTCAAGTGTGAGTGGCAGAGCGAAACCGGGAGATCGGTCACGCTTCGAACAGCGGAGCAGATGTTTAAGCTGTCTCTATATTAGTACTAACTCTATGGTTCATATATTGTTGGATTGCCATCGAAACAACAGAACCCTCCCTCATGTGTGAGACTGTTAAAAGTCAGAACAGTTTACAAAAACAACCAGGAACGTGTGTGTCCCAACCAAAACAGGAAAATTCTGGTTTTCTTACTATTGATAGGTGTAAGAAAATGATGGGTTTTTGCAAGAAACATAAGTTTAAAAAGTTAATTTTTTACTGAATTGATGTGCTACAAAAATGGTTTCAATAATTTGTGAAAGAGTTTGAGTTGAATCTGAGTGAGGTTTGTTTTTGAATGTTTATTTGGAACATCCAATAACAAATCTTTCTCGGGTAACTCAGTCGTTGATTATGCCATCAAGAGTGTCCGACTGAAAGATCTTCCCAAGCTTTAGAGCCGCTTGCCAGCCAAGGCCATCTCTCTCAGTTTCTACCCTCTTGACCTGAGCGATGCAAGGGTCTTCCAGCTTCCACTGTCTTAAAACCTTTCGAAAAAATCAACACATCTTTCTTGTTCCTTTTTTCAATTTCTGTGAGGTATTATTTGTATGTATTTATTATTATTTATGTTATTTTTTATTATTTTATATGTTATTATAATATTTTGTACGTATTTTGAGTGTATTCATCTCAAACACGACAATGATCATACAGCATAAAAATTATTAAAATAAAATATGGTCTTGAGTATAAAGTAGTCTTTCAAACGCTCCGGGAAGCTTGTTTACGAAGAAGAAATATGAGTGAACCAAGTTGAACCTGAAAGCTCGGATCCCTTCACATGAAATTTATTTTATTTTTTAAAAAGGATTCTTTTTTGCCTGAAGAATGTTTTCATCAGGGATGCAGAATATGTCTGATCCGGCGATCTACGATCGGGGGAAATTTTAAGGAAAAGTGTAATATTGAATTTTAGTAAAGTAATAAAAATTTACTAGATGTGGATACCTACGAATATTCAGAATTTTTGTAGGTCTTTATCACTTTATAAAATTTTGGGGGAAATCTTGGAAGTAAAAACATTTTCTGCATCCCTGGTTTTCATCACCATTGTGAACTGAAAGCAAAAGGAAAACAATCAAGTAAGTAAATTCCTTTATTAAGTTAAATTATGAATAAAAATGTTACAGCTAAATGATGACTTCAAAGATGCATTGTAAATTTTTATATTACAGGATGTTAGAGCTTAGCAAAATTAAAGTACATTATACAACATTATGATTGGAAATGCACAAATAGCAATAGGGAAATACAATTAAGTCTCTGAAGTGAGCACCTTCATTCCAAGAAGGTGGTTATACAAAAGAGTGTAACTTATATACAAAATGGGATTGCATTAAAAACTTTAAACATTTTCCAAAAAAGGCCCCGTTTACATAGACCACTGGAAAAGCCGGGTAAAATGCAGGAATTTGAGGCTGGGTGGGGAAAACGAAAATGTGCTAAAAACCCGTTTACATTGCCTCTCTCGAAATGCCGGGATTTGACGTCACTGATCATGTGACTTGTCGAAGTTGCGTAATCTCTCTCCCATCGTTCGATGTTTTGTTAATTTATATTTTGAGAAAAAAAAAGAAATTTTTTTCAGAAGAAAGACTTTTTTGGCATTGGCCAACTGGTCAACATAGAAACTTGCATATTCTGTAATCTGTAAGGCTTAATATTGTCAAGCTGTTGGGGATGCCACATATTGGACACTCTTCTGATGATACAATTGACAACACCGAGAAAGATTTGTTATTGGATGTTCCAAAGAAGCATTCAAAAACAAACCTCACCCAGTTTAATGTTGTTTTCCCCCTTCTGAAATCAAACATATTATTCACAAAAAATAACAAGGTATTTATAACAATATTGTTTAAAAAACCTTAAACTCAAATTTAACCATGAGTAATAATTATCAGGAGTTATCTTTAATTTCTTTTTTAGACCATTTTAACATTATCATAGATAAAATGATCTTAATAAAAGCCAACAAAAGTAATATTAAAACCAGATAAAAACAAAATATTTTAGAATTAACTTCGAACAAAGTATAGAAACATTTCAGTTCAATATTCTGTAATCTGTAAGGCTAAATAGTATTGCCAAGCTGTTGGGGACGCCAAATGTTAGACACTCTTCTGATGATGATATAATTGACAACACCGAGAAAGATTTGTTATTGCATGTTCCAAAGAAGCATTCAAAAACAAACCTCACTCAGTTTTATGTTGTTTCCCTTCTGAAATCAAACATAATTCACAAAAAATAACAAGGTAATTATAACAGTATTGTTTAAAAAACCTTAAATTCAAATTTAACTATGCGTAAAAATTATCAGTGGAGTTATCTCTAATTTCTTTTTCAATTTTGCACATTTCTTATCACATTCTTTCTATTGAAAATTCTTGCTAGTAAGTACTAACTGTTTACTATGCTATCAGCCCATTTGCAAACACAGAAACTGTTTCGAGAACAAAAGTTCAACAAAACATAACATATTTCTTCAGATGTTTTACAACAAATTTAATTATTGCTGAAATGGTCCGTCGCTAACTTTTGTACCCAAAATTTGTTTACTTTCAAAATAGAAACCAAAGTAATATTAACACCCGATAAAAACCGTTTAAGATTGAAATTTAAAAAACATAATCAAATTTCAATACAAAAAATTCATAATAATGTAAGGTTGAATCGATTTAAAAAATAAATATGCAACTTCCCCATTGTGGTTGTTTTGTACTAATATTTTTCTAATCCAATGGTACCACTGTTGGACATATATTAAGTAATGCACAACAAACAGTAACTATTTGGCAGAACTGAATGTAAAATTTGAAATTTTTGTCTCAGACTGCCAATAACCCTTTCCACATGTAGGGGAGAGGAGGGAGGAATGGGACAATTTTCACTAAATATTTTTTTATTCATTATCCCCTGCTTATTCATAGATGCAAATGGTTGGATAATAAACTTACATGTTTTAACTTAATTTTTTAAAAATATACAGTTCTTAAATATTGTTTAATTTTATCACTTTTGATCATTCAAATTACAAGAATTTTGTCCCATTCCTCCCTCATGGGTGGGAGGAGTGGGACATGAGTATGGGAGGAGTGGGACACTTTTGAAAAGTAAAGAAAATTAGTAAAATATCATAATGAGAAAGGGCCTAGTATTTTACCTACTATTCTTTTAACCTTTGCCCACATTGTTAAACAGCTTTCAATCTTATATCTATTATAGAATAATTTTAAAAAAAAATATTTAGTACACTTGAACTCTGTCCCATGGTGTTAAGAATCAATAATTGAATTACAATGTAGTACTTGGAATTGTTTATTCAAGAAAAGAAAAGCATTTCAACTGAAGCGATAAAGATAGCTATCAGAAATTAATATTTTCAAATTTTGTTTACATTTTTGCAGATTTAAACAGACAAATTAAGTTTAAGCTGACTTTTGCAGATTTAAACAGATTAATTAAGTTAAGATTCAAACAGACAAGTTAAACAGACAAATTAAATTAACTAAGTTTATATTCAATTGTAATTAATTGTTGGGAATCAAATACCAAACCCAAAGAACGTTCGGTACTTTGCTCTGGTTCTTTCAGTTTTAATAAAATGTCATTTGAGTTTACATAAGATTTGTCCTCTTTTTCAGGATAAATAAATGTCCAAACTTTTATGGAAGTTGGTTTAGAATTCAACAACATATTTTTATCAAAAGTTGGTCTATTTCCTAACAAATAATGCAATTTTTATAGAAAGGAGTCTGAAGAGGGAGGAATTGGACATGTCCCATTCCTCCCTCTTTAGAGTGTCCCATTCCTCCCTCCACACATTGCTTTTAAAATATAACTTGTCACATAAACTATGCTGGTGTTAGGCTTTATGAAATTGCAGATTAGCATACATTAGATCTTTTAGATTACAATGGCATTATATAATGTTTGTTCTACAAATTACAGGAGAAATGAAATAAAACTAAAGATAGACTGGAAATTAACTTTGGGGGTGGGAAAATCAAATTTTTACAACTATAAACAGAAACTTGCTGCTGGATAAACTAAATGAAGGAAATAACAAGAAGCTATAAGAAGGCCATCTAATGACTAAACTGGAAATAAAATAAACTGATTTATTTTGCCATAATTTCAGCTGTCCCACTCCTCCCACTGTCCCATTCCTCCCTCCTCTCCCCTATCCTTAGATTGGATATTTTTCTATTCTTTTCCACGTCAAAGGGTGAGAGTTGTGTCTTACCTTTTGTAAAACAAAGCATTTTTATCTCGGCACAGTATAACCTTGGTATAACTAACGTGACCAGACGTCCCGTTTTGAACGGGACCGTCCCTTTTTAGAGTTACGAGTCCCGGTGTCCCCGAAATGAACTCTGGGACGCAAAATTGTCCCGTTTTCTGAAACCGCGCGAAAATTTGAGTGTTTTTGACGAATTTTTGTTAACTTGTAACTACATTACATCGCAGAAAGTAACCGAATAGAATAATCTAAATGTTTCCACGAAAACTCGTTGGGCGGAAGTATTCAAACACTTTCAAGCCAACAATCTTGAGCATGAAAACTTTTCTATTTTAATTGAATATATTTTATGTTTGCCTGCTACAAATGCTCCAGTAGAAAGAGTATTTTCTAAAATGAGCAAATTGTGGCCATCTGAGAAGACCCAGTTACAAATTTCAGTTCTAAAGGCGATGTTGATAATTAAGGTGAATATAAAAAACGTGCCCAGAGTTTCATTCTTACTTAAAATCATCACCAGCTAGTATATTAAAGCAAATTTGTTCCTCTGATAAATATAACTAAACGTTTCGGGTATATTTTTTAATTCGTAACTTTTAAGCTAACTGACTTTTTCTGAATAAATAACTTTAAAAAAAAACTGTTTTTATTGACTACCTGTTAATTAACCTAAATAAACCAATGTCCCGTTTTGAGTCAAAAAATAAATGGTCACATTAGGTATAACCCAACTTCATCAGTAATCAAAAAACCCCTATCGGATAGAACTATGTCTCCAGGTAGTATATAGTAGTTTTTCCAATATCCCAGACTTTAAAGCTACCTTACCTCTTTGTCACTAGCTATTGTTTACTAACACCGTACCTCCAGCAGTTAACAGTTAAAGGAAAATATCTGGTCGTGACGTCATGTGCGAATGCTCTATTTGATTCTGGTTCTGTATTTTTAAAGTTTAAGATTTTGATATTGCATTTTTGTATTTTGATTATAGTATCCGGTATTGTTAAAAAGGCTTCTGTACGTCTAGAATTATTTTTTTTTGTCTTGTGATTGTTTTTCTTTTGGTTGGTCTCCCCTGCAGGACATGGTCCGGCAGGTAAGAGACCGGAGGGGAGATGTGAAGTTCATAGGGAAGACCCTCCCCGTTGGCAACCCGGCGGGTTGCCGGAAAAGAAAAAGAGACCTTTTCGATGTTTGTTTTGTTGTTGTTTTTTTGTGATGGTTGTATGATGGAGCTTGGAGCGAGAGGTCGCGTGTGCGACGAGATCTGTAAATTTGTCAGCTTAATTATTAAATCTTACTTTTAATTATCAAGGCTTGGTTTACTTGAACAACGAACCCTAACAAATATGTGAGGTTCAATTCCGTTAGAGTTCCAGCTAAATATCACCTATCTCTTTTGAACTCTTAATATTCAAATATAAACAATTTTTTAAAAATGTTTAATGGTAAACTAAACAGTTACAGATCTAATTAAACATTTTAATCTATGTTTTTGAAATTATTTAGCAATATTTATACTTTTTGGTTTTGAAAAGAGATTGGCGATATTTAGAGGGAACTCTAACGGAATTGAACCATATAAGTGATTTCGGAAATAAATAGGAGGTATATATAAAAGGGAAATTAAAGTCTTCAGTTTATTGCTATTTCAAAACAAACAGTTATTTGTTGAAATTCTGTGATCATCATTTTACCATACATCTATTTTAGCATATCTTTAAATTTATACAATGGAATAACTTCAAAGCATAAAATGTAATAAAAAATTTTTTTTGTTGTTACAGTTCATCAACAATTGCATTGAGAAGTAAGTTTAAGTTTTTACTGAATCGTTTCTTGCTTTCTATTTACGTTTGAAACAAAACTACCCATTCGACAAAAGGTCATAGAACGCGCATTGCTTTCTGTGCACTGCATGCCGCTTCATCTGAAAGTTATTCAACTTACAGCCTATATTTAGAGCTAACTTATTTTAATTTTTGCAGCATGTGTTTGGGTCTTCTACGAGCTCCCTATACACGATCTAAATGGCACCTAAGACATATATTGCATGCAGTCTGCAATCACTCGCTGACTTCCTTCCGTTTCGAATTTCCTACTCTGGTTCCGGAAAAGATTTAAAATATGGCCTCTCGGGAGCAGCGGAATATTTATTACCTCTCCCTATTGCGGTAAAGCAAACATGTGGATACAAAAAATGGATCATCTTCCTGTTTTATGGGCGATGAAATTTTAGAAGCTTTTATAAAGTGCTTAACTAGTTTTCTGACTTCGCTCCAGATGGCGGCACCAAGTTTATGGTTTTGATTTATCTTATAAATGAATTTTTTAATTTCAGATAAATTCCTTGTTGCGTGTGAAGCTTTTTATTTGAGGTGAACTGTCAAAACTTTTTAATGAAGTATGATTATATTATGTGATTTTTAGTTAGTGATTGATTTCATTTAATTTTGTGATTGCAATTTAAAATGAAAGAGAAATATGACAAGGGAAAACAAATTATTAATATTTTTTAAAGAATCGGGAAAAAGAATTTAATCTATACACATGAAAGATTTTCGTTACTTTTCCCACTGCAGTTATCTCCACGTTAAAGGTTTTGTCCTAGAATTCAGTGTATCTGTCATCAGAAAAATATAGGGACCCTCTCCCGTCTCCATCTTCAGATTTTTTTTTTCGATTTTTATCCAATATTCCGGAAAGAGCACAACTGAAAAATCCCTTAACTAGGTGTGCACAATCTACGGACCGCATGTGGTCCGCCTGACTTCTTTTTGCCTTATTATAAATATTGAATGATTGTAAAAATGAAAGATTTATCTGGAGCCCCCCGAAATTTTTACAGTGATTTTTTCCCTTGAAAATTATGTGACTTACAAGGAGCTTATCTTTTTGGGGTGTACCCAAAGTGTCTAAAAGGATAAAAATTTGGAAATTTTTTTTGAGGAGGACCCCCAAAGAAATAAAAAAAATTTTACGATGTTTTAGTTTAGGAAAATGAAACCAAAATGGAAAAAATATAGTTTATTAAGGTACAATGAACTATGAATTATGGTAGTACTTTTTCATCATTTTCTCAAGCCTACTTTGTCACCTGTAATTTTTTTTTCGGTGACTACCAGTGAAAACTCGTTGTATAAAATTGTCTTCTTCTTATCTCCTACTACGTAAGGATAAAATTGTGTTAGTCTTGATGTGTGTGATTTGAATATATCAAGTAACAATTAATTTATGTCTAAGAAAACAAATTTTTCATATAGCTTTATATTATCTGCGTCTAAAAGAGGCATATTTACTCAAAAATTTTAGGATGTCAGAAAATGTTTAGATTTGAAAAAATGACAAAAAAAGTTAGGAAATATCAACAACAGTTGTTTTTCCTTATTGTTCACAGAACCATACAGGATAACCGGAAGTTTACAGCAAACACAACCCTACACAATCCAATCGAGAAACCTTCAACACAGAATGAATATTCATATACCACCCCAACACAAACTCTGAATAAACATGTCCATCCATGCAAAACGCCTATCCCCATCCATCCCAAGGATTAGCAATCTCCCAAAATCCACTGAACCCATTAAAGCCTCCCCTAATTCGTCAGCGGCAGAAGTTGAGACCCTTTCCAGCAACAGTTCGATCTGCAAGGCCCGAATTAGGAGAGCATAAATTTGCCACATCAGCCGCCCCGTCCAAATTGAGAAGGAAGTTGGAAATTGTTGGGAGCAATCTCCCGCGTCAAAAGTCTACCCCGAAACTGGACAACTTCTAGGTATGGGTTTCCTGGATTTTTGTCTGAATGGGATATCGGTGGAGAGTGGATATTGATGTGGATGTTGATTGGATATCTAAGTGGAAATGTCTGTGTGATATTTGGCATCATTTCGGAATATGAATCGATGTCGACAGCATGAATCGAAATTATAGGGTTGGTGGTTATTTAGTCATGGATATTTTCTTGCTTCGTTTAAAAAATGTGTGGATTTTGCAGTTGTAGGTAGGGATTTTAAAAATTTCTAGTTGGATGGATATTCGGTGAAATAAATAAATTACTAACCATAACTAACACAATTAGGTTAAAAAGATGATTTTTGAAGTTCAGTATGGCAAAATGCAAACATAAATGTCTAAAAGTAGCAGGGGGAAAATCGGGTAAGTTTCAATGAAAGAAATCGCATCCACCTTTTTTTGTCAATATTCAGATAGTTGACAAGGTTAAAAGTCTCCATTTAACAAAATTCCTTCCACTTAATTTTTTGCATTTCAGTTTAATGTTTTTATCAGATTTACCTTAATCTCCATTAATGTAAATTAAAATAATCCTTAAGTTTTTAACCTGAATCTTCACATGGTTGGAAGCATCGTTTAGCTTGATATTTCAATTCAGATGAACTTTATGAACCTTTTTTAACTAAAAAAGATTAAAATGTACATGTAGTCTTAAGATTTAAAAAGTACTAGTAAAAAATTACTGTGTGAAAACTTTTAAATTTATACTTTCATGATTAAAATGGAGGCAAAAATTGTAAAAAACTTTTAAAGGTCTACTTTTTATTCAAATATTTGTCACCATTTTTAAGTGAAATAATTATGCTAATAAGTTTCCATATTCTTATAAATTTCATAAAATTCTTCAAAATCTTAAATATTTATGATTTTTTAATATTTAATAAGATTTTTAATATAATTTATTCTTAAAATGAAAGAAAACATGACAAGTCAAGCTGTTGATTTTGAAATAAAATGCATTTATGGGTGATTCTCTAGAAATGTGAAAAAGTCCAGTCCAGGGGTCAAAAATCCATGTATCTCTCTATTCTAAAAAAAAGTTTTTGTAAATGGTTTCCAGAGAAAGGCTTTTTAATTACTGATCCATATAACATGTTTATGGTATCAAACTGTTCGGATTCTTTTGAGGATGTGCAAAGTGCCTTTAGAATTTCTAAAAAAATTCTCAATTCTAAGATATTTCCATTTTTCTGGATTACGGATAAGGTTGCAGTTAACAGCAAGAAACTGTCGTTCAATTTATTATACCTCCAATCACAATGACCAACCGACGGTACTCATTAACGATGAAAATAATTCCTTTCACGCTTTGAAAATGCGCTTCAAAATATGTACTTTCTAAATAAAATATTTTTAAAAGACTGATAAGAGTTTTCCAGAAACTCAGAGATCTACTATTCAAGTATAGAATTTCACACACCAAAATTAATTGTTTGTAAACATTGAGTGCAATGTAGATTTTGTCTCTTATCATTTTTAATAGCTTAAATCAGCGGTTCCCAAAGTGGTCCATATGGACCCCCAGGGGTCCACAGCGACTTCCAGGGGGTCCATGGGCATGAAAATGAAAAATGGGGGGTCCACAGCGGCTTCTAGGGGGTCCACGGGAAAAATTTCAATAAAATGATAAATTTTAGTAAGTTTCAAAAATTTTGTCTTTTTTATAATCAAATTTTAGTAATATGAAAAGTAGGTTATCACCGAGTCCTCGCAACACGAGCAGGGGCGATGGAATCTTTTCTCTCTTATCGCCACCCACCAGGTTAACATGCCATATATTAATTGTAATTATTTCGGAAATTTTATCATTTTGGGAATGAATAACCATTAACTTTGACAAGTTTGCGACCAAAACTTTTATTGTTAAAGCTTAAAGTTTTTGTGCCTTAAAATGTAATGATATTAAAAGTTTAGATTCGTTCTTTAGTTTAAAACTTTTTAAATGTTTGATTTTTATGATTTCATTAAAAATGTTGTGCAATCATATCGATGGTAATTTGATTTCTTTCCATAGTTTCCATAGTTATCAATTGTAGTTATTTCTGAATTTTTATGATTTGGTGAATGACTCACTGTCACTCATAAACCATTAATTTTGAGAAGCTTGCAACCAAAACTTGTTTAAGTTAAAATATTTTTTGTCTTGAAATGTATTGATATTAAATGTTTAGATTTGCTTTTATTTCAAACTTTTTAAATGTTTGATAGTTATAATTTCCTTAAAAATATTGTGTAACCATATGAATAGCAAAAATTAAAAAAAATAGATATTTTTAAATATGTAAAAGTGTGAAATCAAATGCTTATAAATGCACGAAAAAACACTTGAAAAAAATTACAAAATTTATGCGTGGTTTAGAAATACTATATATCATGAACATAAGATTTTTAGCTACTTTTTGAACGGTCCCTAAGATAGGGGTCCACGGGGTACGAAAAATGTAGTCAGGGGGTCCACGGGTCAAAAAAGTTTGGGAACCCCTGGCTTAAATAGTATTGTTTAAAAAGTCTGTTTTAAAAATAGAACTTGAATGATAAAACACTAGATATTTTGACGAGTTACTAGGTACTATATTAAATTTAACAGATTCATTGCTGAACGTTTTTGTAAATATTGAATAACAATAGCACGAGCAGACTTGATGGATATTTTCAAGGAAAACGTGTTGATTAAATTATTGATAATTTAACCAATAAATATTCTAACTTTTAAGAGAGTGTGCTTCAAGAAAGTTGGTTGAAGTTTTTTCTACTAATTGTTATAACGAATGTTTTATAAATAAATAATTTTAGTGAGCAGGGTTTTGTAGGGATTGCGAAGCGATCCGAAAGGCCCTGCGTCAGCAGTTAACGGGGGTTGGCGAGCGATAGCGAGCAGGGGGCGGTAGCTCCCTAGTTGTCCTAAAATTAATTTTTCTTTCCAACATTCTGATAAATAGCCTTATGATAAGTATGGCACATAAGTATAACAAATTTTGAAAGCAAATTTTAAGGAATTAAAAAACTTGAAAGCTTAAAATTTCATCATTTCGGCTACTACTGACCCACTACTGACATATGCTCAAATAAAAGGAATTTTTGTGTACAAAAAGCATATTTCCACCCAATTTTTTTATATCATATTATTAATCATATCTTATAGTATACGTATTTGTGGAAGAATTTTTTTTTGAATTTTTTAAGTAACATTTTCGAATTGAAACATGGTTGTCCCAGGCAATAGCGTTATTTACCGGACATGAACATTTTAGTTAATTATGAGGCATAAAAAATGACAGAATAAAGCAACTCTTCTTTTAAATAATTAATTACAATCAGAATAAGTGGATATTAACTTTTAGTGCAATTATAAAGTGTTTTACTTGGAAAGTTTTTACTTTGAACAGTTCATAACAGAGCGTATGCTTTTAAAACGTCATTATCCTGTCCTCCATATCTCCTAAACGAAAAAGAGTAAAAAATTGAAATTTGGATATATTAGAGGTATTATGATTTTATGGTGAATGTGAAATTTGTAGCCCAAAATATCAAAAAATAAAAAAATGGCGAAGGAATTACTTACAAAACGTCATTATCCTGTCCTCCATATCTCCTGAACGAAAAGGAGTATATTATTGAAATTTGGATATGTTAGAGGTATCATGATGTTATGGTTATTGTGAAATTTTGATGGTCTAAATCTGAAGAAATAAAGAAATGACGGGATGCTAAAAATCATCATTTTCCTGGCGCGTCATTATCCTGTCCTCCAGCATATTTCCTAAACGAAAAGGGGTATATTGATGAAATTTGGATATGTTTGAGGTATCATCATTTTATGGTTATTGTGAAATTTTCAGGTCTAAATCTGAAGAAATAAATAAATGGCGAAATATTTATTTTCTACGGTGTCATTCTCAAAGTAGCAGCGGGTGCGCGGCCACTCTGACTCGGCGTACCGAAAGTGCACATCAAGGTTAATCACCGTAAAATTTAGATAGGAATTTTTTTCTCACAATAAATGTATTTAAACTTGACTGCCGCTTATTGTACATCAGCTAGGACGTGTTCATCTAACATTTTTAAAAAATTCAGAAGTTTTGAAGGAAATTTTATTTTCAAAATTTGTGTTTTAATTTTTTTAGATTTCTAGAGAATCACCATTATATAGTGACATCTACTTTTTTTAACATACAAACAACTTTTATAAAGCCTTAGAAGTATGCTGTCTAAGTGACTTGTAGATATTTTTATACTCCGCAATTTGATTGGTAGCTTGATATTGTCAGCTTTATCTTGTTGTCAAAACTTCTTGTTGAAGATTTTTTTCCTAGAAAAATAACTAGTCAATAAACTTTCAATCACTGTCCAAGATGAAGTTTTATGGAGTACCTACTAGTCAATTTTATGGAACACAATCAATAAAAAGTTTAGAGAACAATTTGCTTTTTTTGTGTAAATATTTGATCTGTCAAATCCAAAAAGTTTTTTTAACAATTTTCCAGACATCTTTTATAGCTGTGTAGTGTAGAGTGTGTCTTTCCCTTTATTTTAAATAATATAAAATAAACACTCATTTATGGCCTATTATATTTATGAATTTCGGCTAGCTGAATCTGAAAATGATCCTCGTTTTTTCCTGAGCTGTTACATTTCCTGACAATTTAGGTTTTAAGTTTTATTAGGAAATACCTTGAAAGTTTGGAAAATGGACTTTTTCTTCTAAATTTCTAACTCAAATTTCTCCACAAGATCAATATTAAATGTTTACTGGGGTGCTGAATCTAAAGCTAAGCTAATTTAAGTAAAAAAATGGACAAATTTCAAAATTATTTAGCAACATTGGAAAAACTCTGACGTACAGGAAGTTTTTCCAAATTTTTTTTCGTTATCAACACACCAAAAGAAATCATAATTTGATAAAAACTTTAAAACCTAATTTTCATTGCATACTTGTGAAAATAGACCTTTTGTTTGTTTAACAGTTCATAAAAATGAAAGATTGTAAATTTAAAACACTTGAATTGTTTACTCACTGGATAATATAAATTAAGCATGCCAGATAATAGTCAAACTGGAAAATTCAAAATAAGAAAACTCACTTTACTTATCATCAATTTACTATAAATTGAAATTGAAAAAACCAGAAATTTCAAGCTTCACTTTAGGAATCTTGCTTCCTTTAGAAATACTATTCCATTTAGTGTTAGGTAGTTTTTTAAAGTGAAAGATTCTTTTTTGGACACTTTGATTCTCAGGTAGGAAAGTACATGAAGAAAAATATTTCGTTCTCAAAAAGAACATAGGAGTAAATAAAATTGGAGAAACTTTTCTTCACATACATTGTGGTGTTTGAGGGAATAGGATACTATTACTTATGTTAGAGATTGAATGTGAATCCCTTAATAAATTTCATGCAGCTTTGCATTAAAACAAATTTGAATAATAAAAAATTTAAACATCTTAGGCGAGATAAGGATCATTCCAAAGAATTTAATATTTTCGCTAAAGATTTACATTTTGAAAAATACTTTTGGGAACGTTTTAAGTTTCACATACATATTTAGTTTACACATTAGCTGTGAGAAATTTAAGATATCAGATGTGGTCGTTGCATAGATCGAATTTCAACAACTTACCCCTAGTTATTTAACTCTTATATTATAATGTTTTAATTTATTTTGGTTTTAAATTTCAGCACAGCTTCGATAGGGTCCTAAAACGTTCTCCAAAATATGTAATGATGTAACAATTGTTATTCTTAGGATTTTTTGGAGGAGTAAAAATGCACTTTATTTTTTTAGGAGACTTGAAATTAATTTATGAGGAGTAAAATTACGGAAATAGCTTAACTGGATATACAGAGACAAATTTTTATAAAAACTCTTTCGTTTTTATTGGGCAAAAAATAAAATAGAAAAAAAAATGAGGATGCTATTTTTTTAAAATTACAGCATCTGTTAAGTATTTGTAGAGAATATTAAACATAAAAATAAAATAATTTTTCTTACATTTAATATTATAAATGAAATATTTATTTAATATTACAAATTAGAGTAGAAAAAAATATTATTTTGTGACTTCGGTGGATGCACCATTCATTTTTTTAGGCAAAACCTAAAATCTGAAAATTCAAAGCGTGAAAATATGCCTATCGATTTTTTAAAAGCACATTTCCGATTTTCAATGAGCGAAATACGCTCTTAGATGCGTTAAAAATATCTCTGGATGTAACATTATAATTTTACTTATCGAATATACAGTAGGGTGGGTCATTTTCCTATGGCAACAAAAATTTTTACAAATTCTATCGGGCACAGCAGGAAAAAGGTGCCAAATTGTCTTAAACTAACATGTTTGTGTGAAATATTATTCCATTATAATAAGTCTTTTTGCCGCCGGATTGGCCTCAAATGGACCAAAAATATGTAATTTTTCTTATTTTTAAAAAAATTTTATAAATTAATTTTTGTGTCGATAATTATACAAAGCTCTCAAATAAGGGTATTTAAAAGCAATTTTAATCATATTAGTCACATATGGGGACACTTGGGATGGACTATCCCTAATATGCCACTGAAATTTCAAAGAAAACATCAACATTTAAATATTATCCAAATATCCTCCGGGGGTTGAAATCTTATAACCCACAAAAGGTACCCACCTTCCAACATATCCATTTTTATTAAATTTAATGTTTTAACCATCCTACTCAACCGGGAATAAAGGTTTCGCACATTTTTATGATTCCAGAAAGAAATATTTGATTGTCAGTTCTAATGATTGAGATACTTCAAAATATGTTGTATTACAACCCAAGTATTTCAACTCTGGTTTCCTTTTTAATTATTTTATTGTCTTCAATGAGGATTTTTATACCATTTCGCACGTTTACATTCACGACAAATTCGTTCAATCGAGGTAAAAGCCCGATTTTCGTTTGTCCATTTTTACATGAAATTACTATATTAATCGAAACTTTGCCGACAATCTGGAGGCAAAAAGAGTTATCGTAATGGAATAATATTTCACACATGTTAGTTTGAGACCATTTGGCACCTTTTTGCCCCTGGAAAAATGTAAAAAAAATATTTTTGACCCACCCTAATATACAAGGTGTTTCAAAATTGCGTTGCACGGCTTTTATTTGGAACCAACGCCTCCTAGGGTCACGGAAGTGAGGTCTACCCCTAGGTAAGTAAGCCTGGAGAATCCATTGAGAGGACTTACAGAGCCCCTAGCGGTGAAATTAAAAAGTTTAAAAAATTAATTTAAAACTAAAGGAGATAGAGCAAAAATCTCAAGGAGAGTATTGTTACCAACGCCATGAAGAACTCACTGAAAAAATTTTATCAAAATATCTTGACTATTCGCGGAGATATTAGCATGTGAAAATAGCACTTTTTCAGGGGTCAAAAAAGAAAAAGTTTACATATTTGAAAATTTGTCAGGGTTATTTTGTAGTTTTATGTTTTTTTTGTTTAAAGAACACAAAATTTAATCAAAAAATCAAAAAAATTATGGAATGCACTATCAAAACAGAAATAAAATAAAAGTGCTTTTTCAGCCCACCCTATTGAATATTGAAATTTTGTTTTATACGCATAGCTAGTATTTTCTCATGTATAAAATTTTAATATTTTTTAGGTTTGCTAGTTTAATGTATAAATAAGATTTTAAAATAATACTAATAATAACAATTCGTATGCTGACGTTCTTTGACTACGTAGAATACTAGTTTTTCAATTAACTACATGTATAAATGTAGTTATCTTTACTTGGGTACATCGTTTTGTTGTTCACGCTAACTAATATTTTGGAGACAAAGCTGCTGCTCAAATTTTACGTAAAACAATTTTTCAAAGAAATAAAACGTGGAATTTGTATTATCTTGGATAATAATATGTTTTTATAGATAAGTACCTTTCATTCTTATAGAGGTGGTGCTCTCCTTTTTTCAATTCTAAATTACCTTTATATTAAACTTAATGTAAACAACAAATGCTAATGAATTCATTATTTAGTTCATATAATCTAGCAGGCATATGCCTATTAATAAATTACAATTCCTATATTCATTCATTCGTTCATTTTTATTGTTTTAATATTCAATGTTTTACACTTTAAAATACATAAAACGTAATAAAAGCTACCTTTTTAAAGTATATCTCAATCAGTAATATATCAAGCCAAGTTAAATATCAGATCCATTTTTCATCCATCAGTGATTTTAAAATGCTACTCCTCCTACAAGAATTGACATACATTCTTGAAATTTGGTTTTCAAATACATCAAACAACAAATTTTTGTAACAAAAGTTGGCATCGATTTAAGGTTTATAGTGCTCTGAATTCTAAAAATATTTGTTTTTCTTAAATCACTAGCTAAAAAAGCAATAAAATGCTCAAATTCTAAATTCAGTAATTTTTATAAAATAATTTACAATAAATGGTCCCAAGAAAACTTACTTTTGGAGAAAACTCAGATTCAGATATACTTTTTAATATAAAACGGCTTTAACGACCGTATTCACCGGTAACCTGACCGGTGGCGGTCAGGTCAGGAAACTATGGTTACAGCCTCTGATTGGTGGAAGGAAAATATTGAATTATTTTTCCACCAATCAGAGGCTGTAACCATGATTTCCTGACCTGACCGGTGAATACGGCCGTAAATCTTTGTTTCACTTCTTAATATCTTGCCAACAATGGTTAAAATAATATTATATACCATTTATTATAGCTCATTGCGTTTTATATGCACCTATATATTGTATTGGTTATATATTACTGCTATATTAATTAGTCTATTAATAAAAAAACGATATTTTCTCAAACTGCATTATTATTCCCGTCTATATATCGCAAATTATCATTGTAACCATAACCACTACAATCAAATGTCTCAAAAGGATGTTATTTATAACGATTTCTAAAATAAAATCATTATTCATCGGATTACTTTATACATTTTTGTAATTGCTGTAATAGTTTCATAGCGGCCAACATTTGAAAACATAAATTAGGGAGATTGTGAGAAAATCTCCCTAATTTTTGTGAACGAATTAGGGAGATTTTTACGACATCTAACTTTGTCAGAAATACACTACTTCTCTCCAAGACTTAAAAGAAAAGAAATTAAAAATAATACTATGTAAGGATTCTTACTTAACAGAAATACAACTTTAACTTTTTTATTACCTTTTACTATTAATTTTTATCATAAAAAAATTGCAAAAAAAGCTTGCCAACATCATTTTAAAAACAATGCCCACATTTTAAACTTGCTCCTAGGCTATTATCGATCGGTTTCTTAGACACTCGAAATCGGAAAAACGAAAATTACCGAGAAAATCCTCAAACTTGATTTATAAAGAAATTCGGGAGATTTAATACTTTTTCGGGATATCGGGAGGTAACAGTGAAATTCGGGAGTCTCCCGAAAAAATCGGGAGAGTTGGCCGCTATGTAGTTTTATTATGAATTCATTTCTTTCTATGCATCTTCAGAAAGGAAACCTATACCGTACATATTCCATTTGGAAATCCCTGAAAGATGCACAAAATCCTTTCTAGAAACCCATCTTGTTTTTTTTCCAAATCCCCTTCGCATAGAAAACGTGGGGGTTTTCTCCATTCAGCTTCCTCAGGAGCTTTTCTCATGCCGACAAATCATTTATGTACTCTTCCTCTCACAAAATATTTAGTTACGTGGATAGAGGCTAAAAAAATTTGCGAATCTTCTATTTTTTTGTGTAAGTGAAAAAAATGGGGGTGATTATGTGAAAGGACGCTTCTCTTGCAAATTAATATTATTTTCTTCAAATTAATAATTATTATTTGTAACTGAAGATTGTAAAAATTTCATTTCAGTCAACTAATTCCATTGAATTTTCCGAAAATATTTTTAACTTACATTTTCCAACGCTTCAAATAAAAACTAATTAGATTTAAATAAATTCATATTCACATTTCGATTTATTTCTTTCAAATGGTATAAATTAATTTTGAAACTTGCAAGCTATAATTTATTTAATTTCATTTTGAGGATTGTGAATACTGTGAAATGATGGTAAATTTATATTTTTTGCTTACGAATTTTCAACCATTTAGATAATTAAACTTAAGGGATAATATATGTTATTTAATTTAAGTTTTAAAAAATGAATCCCCTCCTACTGTAAAATTAAAACAAAAGGAAGAATATTTTATTCCTGCGATTCCTAATTCCTATTGAGTTGGGTTTTAATCATCGTCTTCTGTTGCAAGTAAGGAAAGGAAGTAATGAATTGTTAGTGAAGCAACTATTTTCTGAATTCCTTAAAACTTCCTACTAACAGCTTTCATAGCAATGAAATATAAAATTTTAACCAGTATTTTAGGCTATTACTTTGTTAGTTGTTCAGTTAGTTTGAACCATCTTGATTCTTGATCTCATTTAAAGTAGATAGAACAAATCACCAAATAAAATAATAAGGGAAGTAAGCACATATCATAAAAAACAACCCTTTAAAAATCAACACTCTTACTTCCTTTATCGGATCCATAAATAAGTTAAAGGGAGGATTTAAGAACAACTGCACTGGAGAAGAATGAGTCCCAAATCCCAATAAATCTGTGCGCCGCAATATTCCGTCTACCCCTGATGTAATGGGTGTCTGGAGCTTGACGATAAATTATAAAGCTACATTTCACTGAGAATTTTTAAAGGATTTTGGGTAGATTGACATCCAATAAAAGGCAAAGGGAACAAAAGAAAAAGGAGCGTGCTGAGTGATAAAGGAAAATATGACGCCAAAAGAAATTTCTTAACATCTCGTAAATAATGCTCCATTAAACAGTCGGAATGCTGGAAAACAAGCAGTTGCTAGAAATTCCTTAATTCTCAGTATTTTGCTTGCCACATTTGAGGAAATTTAGGGATGAAAACAAGATAATGAATGTGTGGAAGTGTGGGTTAAACTTAGGAATTTGTGTTTGTGTTGTATAATCCCATTTGTCTGGATATTGTTGACACTCAAATATAATCGACTAAAAACGGCAGCAAAAGATGTCAGATATATTTTGCATCTAGGGATTTGGACATTTCTGATGTACGAGAATATTCTGGCAACTTTTTCTGCTGAAACATTTAGGGACAGCCAACTAAAAATTGCAAAGTCGGGAAAAATTAAACACCTGTCTGTTGGAAGGCAACATGTATTTAAAAAAATAGAATTTGTTGACGTTGATTAAGATGTAAAAAGTTGCATGAAGAGCGTAGCCTACAGAAAAAGTTCAGTCAACAAAGAAGTCCTGTGTTAAGAAAGCTCTGGCCAGAGCTTTTATGTTTTTTTACAATTTCTTTACAGTACCCTTTTTCATAACATATTTTCTAAGATTTCGATGTTTTTTCTTAGGAAATGTTAATTTAATATTTTATTATTATTATTCCAAATATATATCAATATATATTTTGGAATGCTTAAAAATAAAAACTGATATATTTAACTAAATCAAATAATCAGATTTAAAATTTAAAATAATTTTTGAAGTTTATAGTTTCAAATTGTTTTGAATTTAAATATTTTTGTAAAATAAGAATAAGAGAGCATCCCCTCATATAACGTCACAGTTTTAAAAGGAAGGAGGGATAGTTTCTGGGGGACATACTGTGATAAGGGGTGGAATGAGTTCAAAATCTATAAACTGTTTTTTCTTTAGCTGTTACAATACTATACTCTGTTCATTTATAAATAGGCGGCTGAGAAGAAATGCATTAGAAACAGTTACAATTGTAATTATCATCGAAACATTTTTCTTGTGCAATGACAAGGAAGCCTAAACAGAAGTAGTCCTGTAGTACTGTAAAAAATCGGCCACTGAAGTTGTGTGATGAGCGTTAATAAGCGTTATTGAACGTATTTGATCCTGTTTCAGCCACCTATTCTAAATGAACAGACTATAAATCAGGCATTTATTAAGTACGGCTTTTTTTATTTACTTTTTATGAGTAACGGAAATAGTCATATTAAAAATTTGAGTTTAACGTTAGTTTCTAGAGTATGATATCATGAGAGGGAAATCATGAGAGGGAGGGGAAATCTATAAACACCTTAAAACTAAATGACGTTTTTTTCTGAATTCCTTCCCATCAGTTAAATTTTCCCCTTACCTTAGCTTAGAGGATCTGTAAAATATACTTTTTTTACAAATGCTTTCGTTAGGAGAAGTCACATATATTTCATAAATAGTTTCTTTCGATATTAACTGGATATTCACTCAACACACCAATTTTATTGCATTATTTTAACGAAAACTTAAACTACAAATCTATATAACTATAAATTAATTGCTCTATTTTAGAAAAATATGTTAGGGTCAAACTTTGATAGAAAGAATGAAAATAAAGTTTTTCACACATATGAAGCATTTATGACTGAAATTGTAAATGGAACCCTATATCTGAAGGAAATAAAGATGTGAAGATAACATAAACTACTCTCTTATACCTTAATTGACTAATGTAATAATGTAACCTATACATGAAGCTCAGAAAAATTAGTCGCGTATGTCTTATATAATTGACATTAATCGATAAGACACACTTTTGATTGATTATCTATACGTACTAATGATTCAAAATTACCCATAAGAGAATCAGTTAATTCTCTTAACCTGTGGTATAAGCACCTTAATGTATATATCTGAAACTTCGTTTACATTTGTTAGCTTACATAACAGATTCTTGAGCGCACGTTTGTCAAATTATACCGCATAAAAAATGGCCTCAGTGTGGGAATATCCGCTCAGATGGAAGGATGTCATTCATAAAAATATTTGTCTTTCTTACAAATCTTGAACCATTCGTCTCATACAAGTGCGACAAGCATTAACATGCCTTATCGAGACTCTCATCCATCTCATTTCCTTATTCTGAGCATACTCCATTTGCATGACGAAGGCGAAAAAAAATCGTTCTATCTTTTTTTAATCTAAAAAGGCATAAAGATTAACGTCTCATGGTCTAACTTACAGTGACATATGTGCATAAAGGTTTATCTTTCTTCATGTTTAGTATCATTTATTGTATCATGACTTTCGTGTTAGGTCTGAAGATTGTGATTTCTAGTGAATTAGATTCCCAAGAGGATGAGATTTTGAGGTACCGATGTAAAATTAAGAATAATTAGGACTGAAACGAAACTTCCGGCCTGGATGTCAAAGGAATCACGGTTGTTAGTAAGGTTTATGGTTGGTTCTAGGAATCATTAAAGACTTAGTAGAAAATATCTGTCCTGTTAATTTAACCCGTCTTAATGAGTCTCTTTCTAGGAAATGCATCTGAGTATCCTATGACATGGGAAACTGTTAATCCAAAAATTATCAAACTTTTAACCGGAACATTAAAAGAGATGCATAGATAGGACAGAAGGTATCCGATATCTTTATTTATATTTAGTCGAGATACATTCAATTAATTCATTTGAGTGTAAATAAATTGTGTTCTATGTTCAGGGGCGGATCCAGCTTGTACTTCTGGGGAGGGCATCATGATGATTTTTAAAACATCTCCCGGTTTAAAAACTGAGATTGCTAAAAAATGAATGGTAATATGCATTTTTGCCCATATAGGTACGTACTATTAAGCAATCTAATTAATAATATGGAAGTAGGGCTAAAAGAGAAAATAAATACATTTTTACTAACAGATTGCCAAAATTCTACTAGTAGAACTTTCTACAATAACCCCCCCACTCGAGCTCAGCGTTAAAACAACCGGTAATAAAAGCACCTTTTGTATCATCATCGTTTAAATTTTATAACGTCCTTTCGTTAAAACAACCGCAATTAGTTTGTCCCTGAGGGGTCACTCTATCAAGGTTCTCCTACATAGAATTAAAATTAACATGGTTTAAATGCAATAGTTTTAGAAAAATAACATTTATGATCCACGGAATTCTACTAGAGTTTGGGGAATTCCGTCATATTTAACTACCTTCAAAAATTCTTTTCCTTAAAAGATGCTATATGAAAATGGTCCACCAGATTTGAATATATTAACATCCCTAAATATTTTAAAAATTCCCACAACTCATTCTATTCGATTATTTGATACTGAGCTGGCATTTATAATTTCTATGTCTATTTACCTTATCATTCACCTCATATTAAGAACTTGTAGCTGGAGCAAATTCGAATTTCTTTGCATGTTCAAAAGAGGAAAAAATCAACACCAGAATCCAGGAGAAATATCCTAACCTAAAAGGTCCCACTACTGATTTCGCATTAGAGTAGAGATCCTTCCGAAAATTTCCTTTTACCTGGATGAGCGCACTGCGGCTTGACGACGGAAATTCTTAATTTACTTTCAATTAAAATTCAATCTCGGAACAATCTGGATGTGAAGGACCTAATCAGAATCTAATAGAAGCTACCCAAAAAAGATAATTAAATGGGGAGAAAGAAATGAAATAGAATGTCACGGAATGAGGGTGGTATGATAGAGGGTGATTTGAATTCCAAAGAACGTTTTTGGGCTGCCTCTCAACTACGCCCACGTCTACTTTTACTATGGGTATAGGCATATACCCATAGTATAAAGTGGTACTGAAGTAGTAAAAGTTTAACATTACAATATATTCTTAAACCATATTTTTGTAAAAACCATTTTTTTCTACGAAAATTTGCAATTTAAAACAGTTCCTTATAACTAAATTAGAGATAAATTTTATAACTTTTATTTATAGTTAACTAAAATAATGGGCAAATATTTTTAATAGAGGTTTTAGATGTTGTTGAATGGTTTTGATAACCAATTAAACTATTAGATAAAGGGTGGCATTGGAGAGAATACTACCATTGACATAGTTGAATTATTTTTTTTGTGCTATGTAAAAAAATTGAGTTTCTTGTCATTCAATGAGGTATTTGCATGAGTGAGGGATTTGTTTGATTTTATACTTTTTCGATACATTATGGTCTAAAACTCCCAAATTTCTGATTTTTAAGTTCAAAAATGTGTTTTAAATAATTTAAAATTCAATTTTATTTTTGCCAAAACGTCAGAAAAGTCACGTTATCAGAAAACGGGCTTCTATTGGATGTGACGTCACAGCGCATGAAAACCATTGTGTTTTCTGTTTTCACGTGATCAGAAAACGGGCTTCTATTGGATGTGACCTCACAGCGCATGATTTGTGATTCGAAAGTGTTTTCGCGCCCAAACAAAAAACGAAATTTCAAAAATTTATATCTCAGAAACTAGGCTTCGGAAATACTTGATGTAAACGTTATTATTCATTGTTTTTTATCTACTATTTTATTAAAATTTAATCTCAAAACGTGAGAATACCTCATTGCTGATATGTAAGTAGAACCTGGGGTCGATTTCTAAAAAAAAGAGATATCGGAACTGAAAGAGCGAATACTTTTTAATACCTAAACTTAAACATTTATTTTTAATTTTAATTTATAAAATAAATTCAAATGTGTTGTACTAGATTAGGAAGAGTGTTCTAGCTTAATTATTGTATGAGCGATGAACTCTTTATACACCTTTTTTACAGTGGGATATACTTTTTTCCATTAGGTGCTGTAGCAGGCGGGACGGTGAATGAACCAATAGTTGAATTAATGTTGAACAATTAATGTTGTATATTTTTCCAATTTAAGGAATATAATGCGTAGTTAAAGTCCTTAAATGGTAGAATTTAAGATTTTAGAAATTTTCTTTCCAAATTTGCCCAGCGATCTGGCAAATTTGGTTCAAATAAAAAGGAATGAGCGGATTGTGGGTAGTTTAAATGGAGGTTCACAATCATGTTTTAAAAGAACAATTAACTAACAACCTTACGATTAAATCACAAATATTATTATTTGCAAAAAAGATAAAAATGCATTAAAAATTATTTTAAATTTAAAATATGCCTTTTTCATATTTTTTTGGAAGGATTCTTACTATTGGATGAACGTAATCGGAAAATAAATCTGATAAGTTGAATTCTAAGTACAAAAAGCTGGGTCTGGGGGTTCTTCCCCAGAAAATTTTTGGAAATTTGACAGTAAAAACATGGTTTTAATTCATTTTAGGACTTTTTTTCGTACATAGAAAAGTATCCGCTGGCCTGATGAATGGGTCTCGCGGGCCGTAGTTAGGAGACCCCTAAAATAGAATATAATTTTTTTCCTAAAAAGAGGTTCCGGAACGCCATTCCGGACCGTTCCGGCTGAAATCGAGCCCTTAGTAGAACCTTCAAAAAATTTTCCCTAAACTAAAAAAAAACAAGATATTACACAGCTTAACTTTTTAATACATTTTTTAAATGTTTAACGAAAAGCATAGAATTTAAATTTTTTGAAATACAGTGATGACAAAAATTATTTTTATTTTTTTCTCCATTTAAAAAAATTAATTTTCTAGCTAACAAAGAGATCAGAGTGTAGGTAAAATTTGTGGGGTCTCTGATATCTTAGGAATAACAATAATTTTACTATAACCGGAATTTCCTATAAAAGATTGGTCGTATAAATAACTGTAAGCTCTAACAAAAATTAGCTTGGGGGTTCTCTAATTTTGAAAAAGTTTGCTTTGGAAAAAGTGACTAGCGGTCGCCCATTTGGCACTGTTTTATTGCCAATGAATACTTCAAAATACAATGAACATCAGATAGATCGGATCTAAAATACTAGGACTTTCGCCAAAGTTAACTCTTTCAAAAGGTAAGAGAACTGAATTTTTTAAGAGCTTCTACTGTATTTGAAACTCTATCGCAGGAGGCAAATTTAGAGAAATTGATCTCTAAAAGCATATGCATTGAGCTTAAAAGGGCCTCTTCGAGCATGAAAACTTTTCTCTATGTTAAATTATCCAAAGTAGTAAATAGGGTTATTCGATTGTTAAAAGATTAAACTATATGTTCATAAACTATGAATTTCTGATATCTTTTAACTAGTATTTTTATTTTAAAACTAATTTTTTACAGCATTTATGTAGTAAGCGGCCTACACCACTTTTGGTTATAGTGGCATTTCGGTTATAAAATTGGCTGATAAAGTATTAGTTGTTGATTGCTTGATAAATTGCAAAATAATATTTTTAGTCAATTTCAGTGTCCTATCTAACCAAAATTCAACTAACTAAAGAGTGGTAGGCCACACTATAAAAGTACTTTTTTTACTTTGCTTTGTAGTTAAAGTTTTTTCCATAGAATGCTTTTAAGAAAATTCATCATGCTAATTTTTTTCTTAACAAGGGATATAATATCCCGAGTGTCTGTCTGAAAGCTAAGTCAATTGTCCCCAAAACTTGCTTACACAAGACCCAAATCCAATTACTTTTCTCTCGAATCATTATTTACTCAGGTAAAACAGTCGTACCCAGGTGACACTCAAAGCACATTCTGACCAGCCTTGTTCAAACAATGCGCCAAAAAAAAACGCGAAAAACGAACGGGAAAACTCGGAAGAAGACCCAGTCTGAATCCGAGAGCTGGCTCGGCAACCACGTGTCAGCCGTGACGTAAGAGCAAGCTCACGTGCGCTCGCGCATCGGCCGGCAGAAGCAAGGCGGGATCCGAACTGAACACTTCTACTCCAAACCAGCAGGCGAACAGTCGCTCAACCCTTTCCCAGTGCAACAAGTGTCCCGCGCTCGTCTGATTGGTCGCTGGTGCGTGATTTTGGGCAGTCGATTTCCCACGAATTAAGTTTTATTTATTTTTTAATTTTTTATTGTTGATAAAAAAAATTGTAATCGTTTGATGGAAGGAGAGAATGTTCGATTTTGTGGAAGTTTTTTGTTTTGTTTCGGATGTTGCACTTTCTAAACGGTTTTTAGAATAACGGATAAAAAAGTTGAGTGTGTGTGATGTTGCCAATTTTGAAAGACAAAAATTTCCGACTGTTGTTTTTGGAAATTTATCTAATCAAGAAATATTGTTTTTTGAATGATTTGAAAGGATGTCCGCTTATGAGAAATAGGTGATTGCTCAATGTTTAGAAACGTGTTTTTTCTTCTGCTTTTATAGTTTGTAACGTCAGCGATAATTCCATTTTTGTTCCTATAAGTTGTGATTTTCATGAAATGGTTGTGATTATATACTTTTAAATGAATGATCAAGCGTGCCAACATCTTGAACATATCAAATATATTATACCATAATTAGTATCATTAAAATAATATCATTTATTTATTTTCAAAGTTCTGTGAAACTTTCTGATCTATAGAGTGGATAATAGCTGTTTTTTTTTAAGGAGATCATTTTTACTGATCTCAATATTGAAATTGAGTTTGCTTACGATGAATCCAAAAAAGTGTTTGGTATTATATTCATACTGAGACAGAGTTGTATCTGAAGTACATAGCATCCCCTTATCATATATTAGACATCCCGGTAACACTTCCATAATATTTGCTCAAGAACTGATTTTATATCAGACACACTTTAGACGTGGTCAACCAATGCAAACCTCATCGCTTCGTCGGCATATCACCTCATGACCTTAAGTATCGAAACTATTCTCAACTAATGCTTAAGTGTTTTATAAATGCATATCGGGGATAATCGTGCATATTTGTGTTGCTATCCCCACAAAGAAATCGTTTCAGTGCAAAGAAACGAATATAAGTAAATCATACTTGTGATCACCGATCTATTAATAATGTGTTCATGTTATACATACAAAGCTCGTGTGTTTGTTGTGCTCATCAGTTCATTCAACCGATGTTGTCATTCATGAATTCAAAGATATCGTGATCAGGTAGCATTAACGGGATGTAAAAAGTAATTGATCACTTGCTTCACGAATATTCTACCAAAAAACGAGTGATCTAATTTCATAAGGTGAAACTTGTGTATGAAACATGGAACATAACTTTTGTTGAGGTATTTCGCACGCAAAACTGAAATTATACATCACACTTTTGCACATTCCACACTCCATCTTCGGTTTCACCAAAACGACCAAAACATTGCAAGCAAAAGAGGAAAAACTTGGACTTTTGAATTCTTGGCAGAACACTAGAAACAACTCTCAAACGTGCATCACCAACTTCTGAAGAAAACGCATCATGGTGTGCCACCATCCACCATTCCAAACAACTTGCATTTGCTGACATCGACCGAAGTTCAAAATCAACGCTATGCAACATAAATACACCTCCAAGCATCGGTAATGTTCGCCACATATGTCTTGACCGCCCTTGTATGTTGCTGGACGTTTGGCCAAAGCCGAGGGGCCAACTTGACCGTTGGCTACCTGGCCAACATCCATGGCAAGAACCGTCAGGGTCATATCATCAGCGGGGCTATGACCTACGCCGTGCGGCAGGTCAATCAGCAACGCATATTGCCAGATAACTACACACTGGAGTTCATATACAATGACACTCTGGGGGAGACCTTGGAAGGTACGAACGCAGTCATCAATATGTGGAAGATGGGTGTTACGGCCTTCTTTGGGCCAGAGAACTCGTGTGAAGTGGAAGCTACAGTCGCCGCCTCGTTGAATCTGCCTATGATATCCTATGTAAGTACTCTCCTTTCTTAATCACGTTATGTGAACTCCAGAACAAGAAAGTGTACCCCTATCAAACAGTTTTCAGAGTGGAGCACGAAAACTGCTTGCTTGAAGGAAAATCTAGCCTCTTGAGGTCTTTAAAAGTTGTTGACTCACATATTCATGTCATAGTGTAAGGCAATTCAGAGTCCAAAGGCTCATGTTATTGTCATTTGAGCACTGTTCTTGTTCTGGAGTAAATATTTCAAATTTCATGAAAGCAGACAATGTGCATTATAATATTTAACTTTAAAACTATGATTTTTTCGATTTTCAATGTAAAATCCCAGTTTGCAAGTATTTTCACATTTGAGTTAAAATTTTCTGACGTTTTTTAGATTACCGAGGTAAATTTTGAAAAAAACTAAATTTCGACCGCTGGCGAATTCAAATCTATTACGTTTTCAGCAATTAAGCGACTGGAGTGGTAATATTCCAATTTGTTGATGTATGTAATTCTGTAGGTATCTAAGATTATCAAGTTCAATCTTATGTAACCCTCAAAGTATCTATCCTAAAATTTTATTGATACACCTTTAAAAGCTCAATTGTTTAGAACACCGTGGATTTTCTAAAATCTGGTAAGTTGTCAGTAACAATATCCAAGAGAGGATTTAATATTTTATGCAGTAAGTAACGGAATCTTAGAAAAAAAGTAGCTATTTAGCCTAAAAACTAACAAGCATTAGGTAAAATCACGTTTTAATCGCGAATTTGATTTATTCATACGAATAATAATATCTCGAATAATAAACATAAAACACGGATTCATTGATCGTATTATAAAAATGAGTAGAAACTAAGTTTATCTTAAAATCTATACAAAAATAAAAATATTAGTATATTCTTTGGTAAAATGAACAGTATAACCTTTGAAAGTATTTTAATATCCGGCTTCTCCCAACACAAGTTTGAAATATGGAATGAAGAAATATTGAACAAACATTAACAACCTTGCAGCATATATTGCAACACCACTTCGATAAAAACCTTGTTGTAGTTTCACTTAAATGTGTTGACAAAACAACTCCATCCTCATATCAAAGTGTCCCATACCTTCGAAAATAACAAACCTTACACTTTCCTCTCGAACATTCTATCAAAACCAACACGCCGGGAAAATATCAATAAGACTCCGCTTAGATTTGAATTCACGAAAAACTGTCACAGATTTCTTCATCCATTATGTAAAGTAAAGTGTCATCGAGTTGTGAAATATGAGTCATGTCACACCGCATGTGGTAAGCGAAGACTCTTGAAATACGTCGAAAACGCTCATTCATGATATTAAATTTAACCCCCTTGAATGGAAGATGCAAATTTGTGTGAATGGGCTAATGGCCAATTGAATGACATATACTGTCAGGTGTTTAGTGGTTGAAATGCTAACCTACCGGTTTGTGGTTAGCGGTTACCCATTAACTGGAATGAAACGTGGAAAAAACATTGCTGATCTTGTTGCCATTGTATTTTATGCATTTTATAATCTTGTAAACAGAAGTAAGTTTTAAACAAGTTGCGTTTAACTTGCATTGCAACAAAAAATAATTATCTTTTAAGCTCTAAAAACGCGTTTTATAACTAAGCGGAGTTTGATGTTAATGTTAATGTTAGTCTACTTTTTCTGATCTGATGTTAAATGTTAGTTTTTCTGGGGGAAAGGCAACTGTTATACTATAGTGACTAGAATAGACCTTATTTTAGTCACTATAGTTACACTAGAAGTTCTTTGCTAAAATATTAAAATTATTAGAAGATGAAATTTAAATATTCCTTATAGTTCAATCAAATTTGTTACAAATTAAAAAAAATACCACTGTGTTTTTATTAGGCGTAATTTTAACACAAGAAACATTGTTTGAAATTATTTATGGTGACTTATGCAATAACTATGAGGGAACCATAAATGACGTGCGGAGACTTTTTTGCCATCAATGCCACGGTTGTTGCAACTTAACTGTGTTTATCTTACCACGACATATCTTATCATACAGACAAGTATATACTTAGAAAGTTAGATAATTTTTAAGTACTTCTTACCTCTTCGTAGACGCTTCATTCTGTTAAAAAAACGTGATAATTCATGTTATTAAAACTTTATTTTACTCAAAATTTCTTTTGTAACGCAATTTTAAATTATATTTTTTGGTTAATGACAGCTAAAACTTTATTTAAACATTATTACTTTAATGGTAGTTAAAAAGATAATCTGGGGCATGTTTGATTCAAATTAGCATACGGTTTCCGATATTTTATAACTTTTTGCGTTACTTAATAATGGAGAAACAGTAATATAACTGTTTTGGGATTAATTGGATATTCAATTCATTAAAATCGATTTATTTTAATAAAGAAAAATATAATTTTAAATCTGACTTCAAACAATGTTTTTTTTCTAGTTTTAAATTTGACGGATGGGATTTTATTTACTTTCTCTATGTAAGAAATGAAATAAAAGTCAAATGTAGACATTGGTTTCGATATTTATAAGAAATATTTTACAATTTCGTTTTTAAATTTAGAGCTGTAAAATAATTCCCTGATTCATTCTGAACAGAATATTATAATATGTTATTCATTATATATTAAGTTATAATATTGATTACAGTGTTCCCTCGTTATTCGCGGTCGTTACGTTCCAAAATATACCGCAAAATCCGCGAATAAAGAACCCAGTTTTAAAACGCGCATATATGATAACATAACAGATGAAATGGTTCCGTCATTTATTAAATGAAACTAATAAAACTGGTTCATGCAAAAAGTAGTTTTAACTGTAAATGATTGTAATAACTATAAATAATTTGTAGTAAATATCAATAGGGTTACTGGTTAGAAAACTTGCTTAGTAGAAGAAGTTACATTTTTCCAAATGGTTTTACATAATAAATACCGGAATCGAACAATTATATCTTTTCTGCCAAATATGCAAGTTTCATTGCTAAAAAAACTATGAAATCGAAATCCCCGAATATACGGGGGTAATATTGCTCAACCGCGAATATGCGAGGGCCAACTGTATATTCATTATACAGGGTGGTCCTTAATTCATGATACAAACTTCTAGGGGTGTTGAAGTACATCAAGACGAACAAGAATTGGTATAGAAAGGGGGGTCAAAGTTACACCGTTAAAGAGCTAGGTCCTAATGTAGTGCGAGCGCGTTTCAAAAGGCCGTTTTTAGAAGGCCCGTGTGACGAAACAAAACATAATAAAATGAAAAACATTATTGCATGAGGTACAGGAGTATCCGTACTACTTAAATCCTCAATGTGATAGAAATTGGACCACTTTCTAAACCGTGGGGTGAGTTTTAAAACGTGCTCTTAGTCAAACAATGGAGTTCCATTAATGGTATTTAGAAAAATGATGATCGGGGAAGATATTTTCAATGATCAAACAGTTTCAATGATCCATGTTACGATCATTGAAAATTCCTTCCCCGATCATCATTTTTCTAAATACCATTAAGGAATGTGATTCTTTGACTAAAAGATTAATATTGCACTTTTGAAACTAACTCCGTGGTTTAGAAAGTGGTTCAATTTCTATCACATTGAGGATTTAAGTAGTACGGATACTCCTGTACCTCATGCAATAATGTTTTTCATTTTATTATGTTTTGTTTCGTCACACGGGCCTTCTAAAAACGGCCTTTTGAAACGCGCTCGCACTACGTTATAGGACCTAGCTCTTTAACGGTGTAACTGCGACCCCCCTTCCTATACCAATTCTTGATCGTCTAGGTGTACTCTAACACCCCTAGAAGTTTGTACCATGAATTAAGGACCACCCTGTATAATAGGGTGGGCCGAAAAAAACTTTTTATTTTATTTTGAAACGCTATACCGCGGAAAACTTGCCTCTGGGGTAGAGAAGTAAAACGCAATAAAAATTTCTAAAATCGGTTAAAAATTGCAATAGCGCATTGCACCTAAAGTTTGAAAAAAAAAGGCTATTTTCATTACTTTTCAAAAAAATCAAATTAAATCAAATAACTTTTATAAAAAGTATCTAAAGGCATATAATAGAATAAAAATGTGGAGAAAACATATTTAATTGAAAAAAGGTGGTATTTTACAATTAATTGGTAGTATGAAAACATCTAAAAATACACGTTTTTACCAGAAATCCACATATTTCGTATGAAACAAAAAAAATTATGAAAAAAATTTTTTCATTACTATACTACCTTTCTAGCTATCACTCAGTAACCCCCTTAACAGTAAAAATATTTTTTACAGTTCGCTTCGCGATCGGAGCTCGCTCGTTGCACAACAAACCGCATCACTATCTCTCGCCGAAATAAAAACCTATTTTATATTTTGAAACGCTATACCACGGAAAACTTGCCTCTTGAGTAGAGAAGTAAAATGCAACAAAAATTTTTAAAATCGGTTAAAAATTTCTTTAGTACATTGGTCCTAAAATTTGAAAAAATATGCTATTTTCATAACTAAATCAAATAACTTCTGTAAAAAGTATCTAAAGGCATAAATTAGAAGAAAAATGTTAAGAAAAAATATATTTAATGGAAAGAAAGATCTTATTTTACAATATAAGGTTGCACTTGGCATTTCGCCTTTTTTCTTCAAAAATCGCATTTTTCGATTGAATTAAAAAGTTATTATTCCTGATGGTGCATAGTATGATTTGTAATAAAATGTAGTCCTTTACTGGTTATTAACTTCTTTTGGTATTTTGAAAGAAGACTTGATTGAAAAATTTGGCATTGAAGATCTTGAAAGATTAATAGTTCTTATAAACCCATCTCCTGGCATTCATACCGATGACTTTTCGTGATGCCCTCTGTGTTACTTATTTTACACAACGTTCGACTGTTTGTGTGTGACATGGGAATCTGTCAAAGTTCCAGTCATTATCATAGACTATATCTCTTGATCGTTAAATCTTCGTAGAGGTGTATCGGTGGGGAGAAAGAGAAGCATTATACCAGTTAATCTATATATAGTCTACGTATGCTCTATATATGCTCAATATGGTCTGTAGCTTGGAAATTAGGTTTGGGGGGATGGAAACTCCTAACTGACTTTCTTTTAGAAGCTGAGTTTCTAGCCTTAATTGTTCTTCTAAACAAAACTCCCTCACATATGATCCCATTTATCTATGATCATGCCCAAAAGCAAGTTTTCAGAATGAGCAAAAAAGGCATTTTGTTTAATCATTGGATCAATGATTTCTAATAACTTTTCTGGCAAAAATCTAGATGTTTCTATCACTTTAAACACGTGTCCAGGTCAAATTTGAACCATTTACTTTTCTAAATAAAGAATCATACAGACAAATTAATTTGATTTAATTTGATTTTAATATAAAAGAAACTAAAATCTTCTGTTCATCTGTTGGATTATCAGTACTAAAATACAGTTTATGTTATATAGTACTGATAAATAATCCAACAGAGGAACATAAGATTCTTTCAAACTACCAAAAGAAGTTAATAACCAGTAAAGGACTACATTTTACTACAAATCATACTATGCACCATCAGAAATAATAACTTTTTAATTTAATCGAAAAATGCGATTTTTGAAGAAAAAAGGCGAAATGCCAAGTGCAACCTTATAGTGCAACCTTATATTGTAAAATAAGATCTTTCTTTCCATTAAATATATTTTTTCTTAACATTTTTCTTCTAATTTATGCCTTTAGATACTTTTTATAGAAGTTATTTGATTTAGTTATGAAAATAGCATATTTTTTCAAATTTTAGGACCAATGTACTAAGGACATTTTTAACCGATTTTAAAAATTTTTGTGTTGCATTTTACTTCTCTACTCAAGAGGCAAGTTTTCCGTGGTATAGCGTTTCAAAATATAAAATAGGTTTTTATTTCGGCGAGAGATAGTGATGCGGTTTGTTGTGCAACGAGCGAGCTCCGATCGCGAAGCGAACTGTAAAAAATATTTTTACTGTTGGGGATGGTGGACCTTGAAATCGCTCAAAATTGACCAAAATCTATGTTCTGTTAATATTTCGTTAAAATTATAAATTCTTGAAAAATAATTCCACCAATACATGTGTTGTTAAAATAAATAGAGTTGGTGTGTTACAAAAAGTCAAAATAAAGTCAAGTCCCTGAAAAAAACTTTAAATAGCTTTTTCTCACAATATAAATTTTTGACATTTTTCTGTCTTAAAAGTGTTCCATGCAGGATAATAATTAAAGAAACTGTACCAAATTTGCAACAAAGCTTCCTTATGTTATGCTTAATAAAGTTAGGAATTTTTTAATTGATATCTCTATATTAAGTTTATAAAATCTTCACTTTAGTGTCAAAAAACCAGAAATTTTCAGGAAATTTCAGTTTAGGAGTGAAAAAAAAATTATTAAAAAATAACTACTTAACGTATTCACTAATGAATACCTATTTTTGTTTTGTATGAGTTTTAGAGCAATTTAGTACTAAAATGAAGTCAAAATACAAAAAGTTATCCTGCAAGGAAAATTTTTTAAAAAGTGCCCAAAAAAATGAATTTTTTAAATTAAAATTTAAAAAAATAATTTTTTTTGAAAATTCAAAAATATATAATATGTTTATACTGTATTACATTTATATGCCAAATTTCATATCTCTAAGATAATAATTAAAAAAAATGGTTTTGAAGGTCCACCATCCCCTTAGGGGGTTACTGAGTGATAGCTAGAAAGGTAGTATAGTAATGAAAAAAATTTTTTCATATTTTTTTTGTTTCACACGAAATATGTGGATTTCTGGTAAAAACGTGTATTTTCAGATGTTTTCATACTACCAATTAATTGTAAAATACCACCTTTTTTCAATTAAATATGTTTTCTCCACATTTTTATTCTATTATATGCCTTTAGATACTTTTTATAAAAGTTATTTGATTTAATTTGATTTTTTTGAAAAGTAATGAAAATAGCCTTTTTTTTTCAAACTTTAGGTGCAATGCGCTATTGCAATTTTTAACCGATTTTAAAAATTTTTGTTGCATTTTACTTCTCTACCCCAGAGTCAAGTTTTCCGCGGTATAGCGTTTCAAAATAAAATAAAAAGTTTTTTTCGGCCCACCCTACTGTATAATTCATTATAGGTCAGATTATAATAATCTTTGCTTTCACATTGAAAGGAATTCTAGTTCCTTATTCTACTTTCATATGTACATTCTAAGTATAGTTTTTGGAATATTCCCGTTGGAACAGTTGACTTCCTCCAAAAAAATGCTTGGAATAGGATAAGCTATCATTCTTTTGGGTAACTTTTTCCGACATAATTAGATCTGTCAACATTGGTACGAGTGAGCATTCCTATTTAATTGAGTAACGTACTCTCATTAGGAGAAAGAATGTTCTAATTCATCTATAGTGAAGAGTTTATCTAAGTAATTTCTACATTTTGGGATTTCATTCAAATATCACATTCCTACAGCTAAACTTTTCTCTGTAATTCTAGTAAAGTTTAGTAATATGCATCAAAAGGAAAAATTTAAATGAATTTGTGTCAATGGTGTATTACGAACATAAGTATAATAATATGTGTTATGGGGGATGCAATAGTACCCACTTTGGAGAAATGCCTAGAGATGTATGTGAGGGGGAAGACGCCAGCAATAGGAGAAATGCCTATGGAGAAATGCCATGGTTAAAACAATAAAGATTTAATGAAGAATAACAATAATAATTACAAAATCTGGCGTTTCCACCTCTTGCTATCCCACATTCTTGAGAGCCAAATCAGAACTGAAACTCAAAGTTCTAAACAGTTCACCCGCCTTTCTCGCGGTTGCCGGTGTTGAGTTGCAAAGTGCCTTCTTGCACTCTTCGGTGGCGTTTATCGGAGGCGACACGAGCGGAGGTATTCTCAACCTTCACATGTATCACCATCACGCTCGGTGGTTTTACTGTAGGTAAAATTGGTTCATGATCATACCCAGTTAAAATTTCAGAGTGATACCTCAATTTTCATATTAAGAAAAAAATAAAGTAGCTTTATTTATCTAGGTCTAATATTTTTCCAACTTTTATTGAACATTTTATAAAAAAGGATGGAATCCCAGTGGCGCAGTGGTAGTGCATCGCGCTTCCACGCCACAGGTCCGGGGTTCAAATCCCGGGCTGGGCAGGGTCCACTCAGCCTTTCATCCCTTCAGTGGGTCGATAAACTGAGGACCAAGCATGCTTGGGAACTAAACACTGGGGGTCTCACGTTAAGACTGACCACCTAACTGGGACATTTGCCTAGCACCCCAGGCCCCACGGTCACGAAAACGAAGATGGGCATCGTAGGCCTTGGCCCACTAGGGCTGTTGAGCCGATGGTTTAGTTTTTTTTTATAAAAAAGGATGTGATGATCAAAATTTATAATGATGTTCTAAACTTTAAATTCCATGCGAAAAGCTCCAGTTTCTATTGCTTTACAAGTATTCGAAGAAAATAACATTTTGGGGCTAATTTTTTGGAACAAAAATTGCGTGACCCAGGGGCAAGTGTTTTTCCGTATTTTTTTCAAATATCGAATAAAAATCTAAGTAATAAAGAAGGAAAAGTTGTTTTTAAAATTTCAAATTATGTATTTATATGTGTTTCTTAGCATTTGGTGTTTTCATAGTTGTTTTTGTTATATTCTATGACTATCGTTCTTACTATCCTTCTTTAGTAAAGTTATGACTATCTTTACACAAAATATCCCATATAGTTGGTACTGTACTGATTGATTTATTATAGTTATTTACAGTTTTATAAGAATAATCTTTACTTAATTGAAAGAAACGCTTTAAAAGTTACTAATGATATGACTCTTAATAACTATTACTCTCAATAAACATGATGAATGCCGAAGTTTTTACCTCTACTTATGGTTTTTAGTCTTCTAAAAGACAGTATCTCTTTTACACCAAAAGTCATTTACTAGTATAAGACATGCATTAAATTTTCACCTAAACGCTATCCGTAATTCACTGATCAAACACAACATTTTTATGACTGTGAGTAAGCAGATCATCAAATATAACTCACCAGGCATTTCACAACACTTTTTTTATGTATATATGTTACCGCTAAAGTTGAAAATTAGTTATTCTAAAGAATACCTAGGTAAACTTTAGATTAACTGATTTCTGTCGTTAATGTGCGGATATTAGAGTTTTTCGCATTTTACCTAGGGAATCTACACTATAACGGCCTCTTGATAGTTAAAGTTCAAAATAGTTTGTTTCGCTCAATACTTTCTGTTAAAATGTTGAGGTGCTCACTGCGGCATGCGCTTACCCCTGCGCAGTCGGGTTTCAATACGTAGTTTGTTGTCATATTTGGTGTTTTTATTTTAAATTTAGTGCGTAGCACTGGTAGTTGTCACGTTGAAAGTTAAACAAACTAATACAAGCAAGTAAGTACAGTAAATTTACAAGCTTAAGTTCAGTAAATTACTACTAAAACGGGTATTTTAAAACAATTGTGTTGAAGCTCCGACTTCAGAGTGACAGAGATTTCTTTTAACGAAAGCAAGTGTCCCAGCTGTTGAAATATCTTTTTTAACAAACGTTAATTCAGAGATCGCTGGAACCTGGGCAAGGGTTTAAGAAATGTAATCGATCGCGAATCCTAGCAATAGTTTAGGGTAGGCTGGAAGCCGATTACGCCACGCTTTCATAAAGATTTGCTAGTTTAATGCTCATTGAAATATACACTGTCAAATCATGATCGAAAAACCACAATTGATACAAAATCTAAGTTGGTACTTTTATATTCTATTCGTATTATAATTGCTATTTCAATAGTATTTTTGTGTGATTAGCGTGTTTTGTGTAATATCAAAAAGTACCGAGCCCCCTTTTTTGATTCGCCACTGTTACTGTTTACCCCCAAAACGAGTTTGGTTATAATTAGGGCGGGGGGGGGTTGGGGGGGCGGCAGCTCCCCCAACCACCTTAAAATTTTTATAACAATAAAATAAATTTTTGTACTTTAACGGATCACTCTCGTTAATATGTAAAATAACTGATCACAGGTAGTATGCAGATTAACAAGTGTCTAGTCGGTAGGGTGCAGAATACCTAGGTAATTTCAAGATTACCTAGGTAATCTTAGAAATTGAAAAAAATTTCGCTCTTTAACGGATCACCCTCGTTAATCTGCAAATTACCTAGGTTATCTGTAAATTAACTGATTTCCGGACTTTAACTGTAACATATATAATGGGTATATACTATGGGAAATGAATTATCAACGCCACAACATAAAAAATCAGAAATTACTCAAATCTTAAATCGAATATTTTTTCTTCATTATTATTCTCCGTTCATTATACAGAGTTAATTTTCACCATCAAAATATTACATGATAAATTACAACTTAGAATATAATTTGAATTTTATTAATATTAAAGTAAAATATAAGAATGGGTTATACCTAATATACCATGAAAGAATATAATTTTAAAATCAGAAACATTAAAATAAATGTGTCTAGAAAATTAAGGGAAGAGGTACTAGATTTTTCTTTTAATTTATATGATAAACTAGTATAAAAATATTTAAATATGCTTTTCTGAAGTCTTAAAATTTCATTTTTTATGTACATGGATGCCGAAAAGTAAATTTAGGGGAAAGGGGGGCAATTTTATTCAAGGGGCACTTTGATACACTTTCAATATCTCAAAAACTATCAAGGTTATTTAGGTCGTGTTTTTACGAAAAGTTGCCTTTATGCTTTACATACAAAACCGTTAAGCTCTGTAAGAAGTCTATAAATTTTAGTGAAGAAAACTGAATTTTTTTCGTAAAAATTTTCCAAACGTAAATTTCTAAGTAAAATGCATTCTACTTGGAATACAAATATCTGTAAATTCGAAATAATAGTTTATTATTGTTACCAATAGGGGGTATCCTTAAATTTTAAGTAACATTTGCCAATTTTAATTTAACAATTTTTTTTAAATAAAGGTTTTTGTTCGGGGACAACAAATGGGGCAAATTGATACACTTGGATGTGTGGTACTTTGATACACTAGTGGGGAACATTGATACACATAAAAGTTCCCATATTTTGCATTGGGAGATAATTTATATTTAAGTAATTTTTAAAAAATCAGTTAAGGGTAAGTTAGATCTACAGTGATGGGTATTTATGTCAATTTTTGAATCTTTGAGCTTTATTGAGTGTTCGATATTGAAAACTTCTTGCATTGTAGCTGGGTATTTATAAACTTCCTGAAAGAAAATGAAGTTGATAAATAAATACATCACCAAACGATGGAATCTGGGATTCTAAAACATATGAGAAGTTCTTATCACTTTACAGGTAACAAATAACTGTATTTAAAAAAAACAGCGACAAAATAGAACTCTAAATGACCAAAAACTAACCAGTTAATTGGTGTCGTTTTTTTAAATTATGGGTGATTTTCGACAAAGATACCTTTGAATTTTATGCAACTAATTCAGGAGCAACTATACCTATGAAAATTAGCTTATTATTTCCCTAATTAGATATTTGTTAAAAATTACCATTACTTTAATTCTTTGATTTTTTTATCCTTGAATGTTGAATAGAAAATATATTATTCATATTCAAAAAACGGTAATGGCAATAGATCCTATGATCTCTCTCAACAGAATAACGCTTGATACCTTCCAAATTTTTTGTTATTAGTTACTATTTTTGAGAAAATAAATCACTGTATCAAAATACTCCAAGCAATGTATCCAATTTCCCCACCGGTGGGGCATATTGATACAAAACTCATTTTTTTACAAAAGTAGTTATATTTTAATTTCAATCAATTTTATATTCTTTTTCTAATTGGTCACATAAAATCGAATCATTTTTAGATATTTTTAGAATAACAGTATCTGAATAAGTCCTTTTTTCTACTTAAAAAATTGATTTAAATTTTGTTGTATCAAACTGTCCCTCTTTCCCATACTTACATATAACAATATGCATTCATCATTCATTCTGGTTCAGTGTTTTAATTATAGTTTTTGGATAAAATTTAGAAGAAAAAACTTAAATAGAACTATAAACTTAAACTTGAAAGGACCAAGAATAATGTATTTTTATTCAACATCAATAACAAAACACCCTGATATTTTATCTGGATTCTGAAGTTACAAAACCTAGTGCCACACATCTTTAACATTTTCTAGCCAGAAAATCGCCAGTGTTATTTATGGATGATCCCCCTTAAAATATAACAAATCGACCCGAACGTAGTAAAAAGTTTACGACACAAATTAAATGAATGACGAGTCCAGAACCTAGATTTGTTACACAGATAAGAGTCCTCCGGGAGTACAGAGTCACTCCTGATTAATATTTTTCCAAAGTTGGTGTTAAATGATTTCTCTTATCATCCTTTGCTTTACGACGGTTTTATTGAAGCAGCGTGCTGTGAAATCGGCTCATCTGTTTCTCTGGCCGAGTTTTGTTAAAACTAATGAAATTAAAGAACTGAAGACGGAGTAAGCGGAAATTGACCGACTTCGATTTCGAAGTTTATTCTGAGCTGTATTGATCAGTTGGAATGCGTTAAGACGGTCTTTGAAAGCAATTTATAGGCGCTTAAATGAATTTGATGTGCGATTCGTCTCAATATAGATTTAAACTTAGTCGTTAACTTAACGGCTTCGTAATAATGTCAATCTTATTAAACTGATGTTGTGAAATATGTTAAGAATTTTAATTATGTAGTATTTTTACTTTGGATGTTTATTACAGTTGATTGCAGCTTAAAATATTGAAATTAGTGTATGTGTAAGTTTTTTTAGTAGTGGGAGGGTTAATTCAATAGCTGAGAATATTAATGTATTTAATTGTATTTCCTTCTTTTGCGTTACACTATTTTTTAATTTTTCTCTTCCTTTATCTTAAGTAACTTCAGTAACACACAATATCCGTTTTTAAATAGTACACTTATACACTTTAAATAGTACACTTTAAATAGTACACTTATACCAATATAACTTTATTGCGATATGTTTTTACCTCTAAAACCGAAAATAGAATAGTGTAAAATAAAATTTTATTTATAAAATTCTGTTAGAGAAAAAATCATGGTAAAGGTTTCATATATCTCTCAATTTCATATTGAGTTTAGTTTTTTTATTACAGCATCAACATTTTTATCGTCCTCATATTTTCTTAACCTTTCATTCACTGAACACGATACAAATAGAAAGGTGAATCAATAATGATTTACAAGGAATATACCTCAACTTCAAATACTATTGTTTTGCGTGCGTTACATAAAAGTTTCCTTCAAAAATCCCTTGAATTCTTTACGTAAGTTGTATTTATTGAAGCTAGACTTGTGTGTATTTGCTTTTATTCTTCGGATTATACCTAGAGTACAATTGAACCTGTTGATAGCAAACGTCAAGCGATTAAAAAAATAGAGCCTTGTAGAATAGTTTTGCGGTTTATTTCTTTCAATAATGTTTACAAATATTCTTTAAACGATTCTCTACTGGTTTTTTGGCTTACGTTGTCAAATATGTGGATTTTGAATTCTGCTGACATACATTTATCTTGAAAGCTTTTTAGAATCATGCCACACATCTTTTTTAGCTTTTATCAGCAGTTTTCTTAGTTCTTAAAAATTTCTTTTAGCTTTATAGTATGGATTGTTATTCGAAAATTTTAACATTTTCAGCTCTGATTTTTTCCACAACTTTTTAACGTTACTTTTCTTTTACTTTTTTTTATCAAAAACAAGCTTTCAATTCCTAACATTCGAATTTTCTGAGACGATTACTTATGAGAAATTATGCACTCCACCAGAAATAATTCAATCATACTAAGTCTTTCTTGAAAATTTGCATATTGGTTTGCTATTTAAAAGAAAACGCCCCTTTTCTTACAACTCCTCATGATAAACTATTGTTCATTTTACTTAGCTGTTACCAGCACGCTTTGCCTCGCCCCAAGAAAATTCTGAAATATTTTAACTTTTGTTAATTGTTTTATTGAATTGATTGTGGAATAATTGGATTATTGAACTCGCATTCAGAATGAGTTCAGTTGTCAATGATTGTTATTTTCACAGACTGGTTTGAAAAACTCAAATTAATTTAAATAATTTTTTTGAATTCAAGCATTAGATAAATACATATAATTTGAGTGGACTTAACACCAATCTTCTTAACATATTGATCTTTGATCCTATGATTTCTCTATTTGTTCTCAATCAATTTTCTCCAAACAAATTAAACATACCTTTCTTTAAACCATAAATTCAATACACATGAGTTTAAAAAGATTCATAACAATCGGTATGAGAGTACATAAGCGACACACCAACACTGGTTGATAGCAAGCTTTTTCTGGGACAATTTTTAAAATCGATCCATCTACAAGATTTCCCACGCCACGAATTTCCCATTTTCCCCCGCAAAAGGATACCTCCTATTTTCTCAATACATCTTCCTTCCCATTTCTATGCATCTCCATGATTCCCAACACAGCCTTGGGAGCGCTATCTCACTATCTGGTATTTAGATTGAGCTGCCCGGCTCACTCCGATAACCGGGATCTGGAAACGAGGAGAGAGCAGCAGCGCTGACAGAGTTATTGACATCATTCCAAACAACTTATCGCTCGCTGCGACGAAAAGCGATGGGCTTATTTTTATTTCGCATTCGGTTCCGCCGTTTGGAGTGAATGAATGAAACTGCCCTATTTACACTGTTTGTTGGATCCCATTTATTGGGTTTTCTCAAGTGAGAGAGAATTTATTGGGGGATTTTTAGTTATGGGGGAATTCGTGTGAAGTTTCTTGTCGGGAAATAGTTGGAAAACTTAACTGCACGTTAGTTAGTAACTACAGTGGATTTGGAAACTATAAACGCGCGTTTATTTCGCTGAAAATTATCTATGTAACGAAATTTACAATATAAAAAACTTTCTTGTAAATTAACGAAAAAAATGTATTGAACTTCTGCAAACATATGTATGTTGCTTTTTAAAATTTGATAAATTTGGATGAGCCAAGTGCCAAAGTTTCTAAAAATGGAGGAAAATATATTCAAGCTTTGAAAATTAATACATAACTGAAAGTGATAACTTGATGTGAATGAACAAGTGATGTGAATACTTTTAAAAGATTGCGAAAAAGTCAGATTGACGAGATTTGCACCCAGCTAATCCTAAAGTACCAAAATTTTTAAGGAATCTTATATGAAACCATACTCAATTGATAAAGCTAACTATGTAAATATGAAAAAATAGAAAAATAATGGAGTCTCTGACATTATATTGATTCTTCGTCTTTTTATAATTATCAGTGCTGATAAGGAGATAATGAAAGGGAGTTTTTAATAAATGTTATGAATTTAAAGGCGGCACACTGTAAATTTTATTAACAATTTAAGAATTAATGTTGTTAATTAAATAACAACTATATTAAAAAGTAAAACTGTGTACACACATTTTAAAAGAATCTTAAACATAGAAAAAACAAGTCAAGATGATTTTTTGAAATTAACATAATATCAGATCTTTGGACACGATTTTTTCACCAAGCAATATTAGTCATTAAATAATTAATAGTTGTAGTTGTAATTAATGAAGTAGAATACAAGTTGAATCACGCTAAGTTAATGTAGCGTATTGTCACCTATCGAGTATTAGGCATTTCCTATTTTAATTGAGTAAATTTGACACAAATGAAGAATTTTCCGTCAAAACATGATTTTAAGAAAGAATTTTTCCATATAGTATGCAGTATCTTTTATTTACTAAAGCTATACTCAGGCGATGCCATTTTTAACACTATCATGACACACCATGTCTTATCAGCTCCATTTTTGTAAAAATGATTTTTGATGTTTTGGCACTTTCTTGCCTTCTTATCTCTGATCTAGAGCAAGGTTACAAAATTTTAGTGTCTGCTGAAGGATGTCAGAAAATTAATCGGTTCAATAGTCAGCTTTCTATTTTTAACTTCTACAAAATTAAAACTGCATAAAGGCTAAATATTTTTTTCACATAGTTCATGTTTTCATGCATAATAAAATTTCGTATTTTGACATTAAAGGCATACATTAGTCTTCTAATATTTGAGGTTGTGAATTCCTTAAATTAATTTTAGTAAATAAAACTAATTATTTGTAGATGCCAGAATATTCTTTCTTTCCTTATAAGAATACATTATATTTGTTAAAGATAAGGTTGAATCGATTTATTTTAAGCATAAACCATTATCCAATCGAAAGGCTTTTAAAAAATTTTAAAAGCTGTAATAAGCTGAGATTATCTAATTTTTGAAAGAAGTTTTTAAATATCTTCTTATTTCTTAAGAAGGTATGTTCTTATTTTTTAAAACATTTTGGGCATGAGAAGAATTTTAGGGAGAACCAAGTTTTACATTCTCATTTCTTATATGGTTCGAAATACAAGTCAATCATTTTTAAAATGGTTAACAAAAACTGAATAATTACTTTTTTAAAGTTCATATTATAAACAATTCAGTATACCAGGTTTGCTTTAGATTAAAATCGTAAATTGAGCACCAGTGTGTAATGAGCTATGAGTGGACGACAGCTACATAGACATTCACAATACATTCTAATCTTTCTTAAAAGTACAAATTCCAAAGGAATTTGTACTTATTTTGCGTTGTCAATAAAAGATAAGAAGCTGATCCTAAAAAATTTAATGCTCTCCATCTTTGTTTCATTGTTTTTGTTACACTTTTTGCAAGTCGGAATAATAAACACTCATAACCCTTTCAGACCCAGCCGCCCCCCAATTTCCCATTAGATTCAATGGTAATCTCGGGCGGCTTAGGATTGAAAGAGTTAAAAAGAAACCAGAAGCAATTAGGCCGCTGTTTTCATCCCCAGCGTTAAAAGACGACACGCTTTAACCTTATTGACTCGGATCCAGAAAAAAGTTCAATTGCGAAGTGTGTGAAGTTCGGCTTCTTTAAATCGTTCCAGACTCCCGTGGCACTGAAATAATTAAGATACAAACCTCGTGTTTTGGGCGTCCTTCCTTTGAGTCTCGAAAGTTGTGACACCTTTCCAGAATTAGAAACGGTGATGGATGACAAAAGAAGAAAATTCTGTCCCATCCGTCTGGTTTTGAAAAAATAGAGCAGGTTTTTTTTCATGTTGCTCTTAAACTAATCACCATACGTTCTCAGATACAATATTCATTATGAATACTAACTCTAATGCGCCTTTCATCTTTGGATTAACGAGGTGTGTGAATGATTAGTTGGATAAGATTTTGCTGTCATATTTCATATTCATGTTCTAACATCAGAATGGTTTTGTAGCTGCTCAGAGGCTAAAAAGGAACTTATTTTCTTCCTGTAGCCTAGGCAGTGGCGTATATAAGGGGGGCGGGGGAATCCGGCGGGGGAAAAAAATCCGGACTTGTTGTACCAAAACAAGCTAAAACCCAGTTTTTTAGGGACAAATTTTCAGGGGGAAGACCCTCAAACCCCCCTTTCTGATAGGAATTTTATTATTACAAATCTTTTTATAATAAGTTCATTAAAACCCTAATCCTACTTAAAAATATATGGCCAAAATTAGGACTAGGTGTTCCAGAACCAAGTAGAAATCCTGTTTTTAGGGTAAAATTTTCTCAGGGAAGGATCCCCAAATTTGTCCTCTTTTCTACTTGGAACTCTATTATTTTCAAATTGTTTTTCACCCAAATGCAAATCCTATCTAAAAATATAAATCAAAAATTCGGACTAGGTGCACGTACCAAAACTAGTTAAAAACCAGTTTTTAAGAGTCAAATTTTCAAAAAATTTCTGGAGGAGGATATATATAAAATTTTATATTTTATTAAAATTTTATACATAAATTTTTTATATAAAAATATCAGATACCATATTCATTATGAATGCTAACTCTAATGTTCCTTTTATCTTTGGATTAACGAGGTGTGTGAATGATTAGTTGGATAAGATTTTGCTGTCATATTTCATATTCATGTTTTAACATCAGAATAGTTTTGAAGCTGCTCAGAGGCTTAAGAGGAACTGATTTTCTTTCATGTAGCCCAAGTAAAAAGCAGTGATTCTCAACTTGTGTTCCGTGGGAGGTTTTCAGGTAGTCCCCCTAAATTAGAACCTTGGTATAAAAATGTAAATTAGTTTAGAATCTTAGGTATTAAAGAAAATATTGAAACTTATCCAATATCTTTTGAAATTTCAAGTGTTTACATTTACCGTAAGAAGAAAATGGGTGCCCTATAATATATGCTTGCCAGATTATAGTTATATGACAGAAATACTTATTTAATGAAGGAATTGTATTCAGCAAAAAGGATATTAAAATTATAAAAAATTCAATATTCTATAGTAATACATAAAGTCAGGGCTCGATTTCAGCCGGAACGGCGTTCCAGAACCTCTTTTTTCGGAAAAATATATTATATTTCAGGGGTCTCCTAACTACGGCCCGCAAGACCCATTCATCTCAGGCCAGCGAATACCTTTTTATGTAAGAAAAAAAAGTCCTAAAATGAATTAAAACCCTGTTTTTATTGTCAAATTTCCAAAATTTATGGGGGAGAACCCACAGACCCCCCTTTTTGTACTTGGAATTCAATTTATCACATTTATTTTCAGATTAAGTTCAGAACAGTAAGAATCCTACCAAAAAACATATAAAAAAGGAATGTTTCAAAATTTAAAAACTTTTTAATGCATTTTTATCTTTTTTGCAAATAATAATATTTGTGATTTAATTTTAAGGTTGTTACTTAATTGTTCTTTTAAAACATAATTGTGAATCCCCATTTGAACTACCCACAATCAGCTCCTGGTGTTGATTCTTTTTTATTTGAACCAGATTTGCCAGATCGCTGGGCAAATTTGCAAAGAGAAAAAAGAAACATTCCTTTATTAAAAAATACAAGCTTTAGCACCATCTTAAATTCTACTGTTTAAGGACTTTAACAACGCATTATATTCCTTAAATTGTCAAAATATACAAAACTAATGGTTCATTGATGATAAGCCGTCCCCCTTCACCCTGTTGGCACCCTGTTGGGAAAAAAAAGTATAACCCACTTTAAAAAAAAGGTGTATAAAGAGTTCATCGTCCTATTAAATAATTAAGTTAGAACACTCTTCCTAATCTAGTACAACACTTCAACTTATTTGAATTTATTTTTTAAATTTAAATTTGAAAATAAAAAAATAATTGCTTTTCCAGTTTTGATACCAATAATTTTACCGTTCCATTACCTCTTTTTTTAGAAATCGAGTCCTGCATAAAGTAATAAAATATTTGCTAGGAAAGTTGTCTTCTTAACTTTAAGCTAGACTCAATATCATTTATAGATCTTAGAGAAGGCATTTGAACAGGATGTTAAGTTTACAGAACATGAGAGCTATCTTCCAAATTATTCCCTGAGTTAAAGGGATTACATCGTTACAGCGCTGTCTCTAATCACCAATTTAACTTCCATCTTTTTAGATTAAAAATTAAATAACACACATTTTCCAGAAAGTCGAGTCTTGGAATTGAAAAGAGACTTGTACCATGTAAATGTTTGAACTCTCAGTTCTTATAGGGTTAGTAAACAGGTGTGCTTGTCCTACTAGCATAGTCTGATGAAATTCAAACATTGCAAGTGCCGTTTATACAGCAGAATTTCTAACTCAGGATTGAATTTACAAGATTTGAGTAAAAGAATGCGAAATAGCACATTGGTAGAAGTAACCAAAATTTTAGTTTAATATTCTAGTAAATAGCTAATAAAAGTATATAATAACCTAGTAAATAACCAGAAATAGTAACTTAATAACCTAGTACATAAATTAATATTAAGTATAGAATTGCAAAATTTTAGTATTGATACAAGTCAATAGGGATTCCCTTCCTGAAACAAAACATGTTTGGGAATTATTTCTAATATCACATTTATTACCCTTCATTAAAACTTTAAAATTAAAATGTTAAAAGTATCCATAACTTTGAGAACTCAGTAAAATATTTACTACTAGCTGTTATACCCGGCCTTGCACGGGTGGGGTGAATAAATTAATTTTTTAAATATTTCTTAAAATACATTTATAATTTTGTAAATTAGCAATATTACAAATCATCCCGGTATCCCAGGCGCCTCTTTCCTATCCCAGTGTGTTCCCGGTAATCTTATCCCGGTGGTCACGGTAATTTTTCTAATCCCGGCGTTCCCGGTAATTTTCCTATCTCAGTGTTTACGGTAATTTTTATATTCCGGTATTCTGGGTGTCTTTATGGTAAATTTCCTATCCCAGTGTTCTCGGTAATTTTTATAACCCGGTAATTTTTCCATCCCGATGTTCTCGCTAATTTTCCAATCCCGGTGTTCTTGTCACTTTTTACAATCCCGATGTTCCTGATAATGTTTAATATCTTGGTGCCTTTATAAAATAACCAATTTGTAACCATAGTAAAAAAGTCTGGTAAATTAGTAAGTCTAGTGAACAAATTAACAAATTTAAAACCAGTGTTTAAAACTAAACTAAAAGATCTAGTAAATGAAAAAGTCTAGTGATCTGTCTCATTTGAAACAATGTTTTATTTTTAACTCGTTGTATGACTGGTAAAACAGGTTTTCAAACACAGAAAAATAAGTGAAAAAAAGCAGGAAAAATGGGAAAAAAAGAATGAAGGACTGATTTTCTCTTTATAAATTATAGCCCATGTCCTATTCTGATGTATCAGCTACATTATGGTAGAATTTCATTAAAATCCATTCAGTAGTTTTTGCGTGAAAGAGTAACAAACATCCAGACAAACATTCACAATTATAATAGTAGTAGGATTCTACTTTAATACACTCATTAAACTTGGATATGATATACCAGTCATGATTAAAACTTATAATGAATATTTTTTTAGTTTCGTTCGGTACTTTTCTCATCTTTTTAAATTTCACTTTCTCGTTCTGGACATTTTTTATCAGGAAAACTTTGTTATGGAAACTGCCGTTTTAAATATGTATATTTACTTTGCTTTTTGATTTTGTATCGATATTTTAAGTGTTGTTTATTATGTATGGAGGTTATTTATTTTTTAATTTGGTAAATCTTTTCATTGATTTTATCCATTACTTAAAAAGTAAATATTTTCTGAATTCTAAATTAAATAACAAATCACGGCCTCATTTATTTGGTTTCAAGTATTTAACTGAGTTTACGGGCATTGGTAATTTTAAGTTCAGTGTTGTTATCTAACATTTAAGGGGACATCCATAAATTACGTGAGGTGTTTTTTCCAAAATCTGGACCCCCCCCCTCCCCCCTTGGTGAGATTTAGTGAGAATTTTCTGTACCTTTAAAAATAATTTTCTATCCTATTCGTTTGCATTTTGTGCTTCACAGCACCTAAAACTTTTACATTGTTAATGATGTGGGGGAAATGACATTATGTTATCACCAGGTTTTCTTTATTATAAAAATCATACTTAAAAAACAAAGAAAGTCGTAAAATTTTTAACTTAAAAAATTGGCGTGAGATTTTAAACGACCCCCCCCTTGGTGAGTTTTTTCCAAACCCCCCCCTTTTTGGCCTCACGTAATTTATGAATGTCCCCTAAATTTGAAATCTTACATTAATACAGTGACATACATAATTACATGATTGAAATAGTTTAAATGGACCTTTTTTATGAATTTAGTTTTCAGATTTTGCTATTTTTTTCTCATCTAGAATTAGGATGATGAACTGAATCGAACTTCCAGCTATTGGCATAACTATTTTCCCCCACACGTAACTGAAGCATCATCAATGACCACTCTTAGCTTAAGAAATGCGGACGGGAAAAAGTACATGCCACCCAAATCCATGCCGGTTTAAGTAATACTAAATTATTGAAAATAAGAAATCACTTCAATAAATCCAGGAACCAAAGGAGAATCAAATCTTAAGGCCAAGAAAATACATCCCTATCTAACCTATTTACCTATAGGGGAGAGTGGGGCTATTTCGCACATGGGGCACATTCGGACAGATGGCATTTCCCCTAGTAATTATTAATTTAAAAACCTGAAAAAAATATCAGTAGATGGAAGCATGACTACCACCTCATGCATGAATTTTCAAAGCCCTGATCCATTTTGCTGTATACGTACTAGAAATTTGCTAGCGTTAGAAGCACCAAAGTAAATTTTCTTGTCATTTTGTTGGCGAAAAATATCAATCAAAAATAACTCTCAAGTGGACATTCAGCATTTTATTCAGTAGAGGCACTACTAAAGTAAGTTTCTAGAAAGGTTTTATTTCCCTGCTTCAATTATAAATATCTTGTTGGGACGTGGAAAGATTGAACTGGTAGATGGGGCACATTCGTACACCAAAAGATGGGGCAGATTCGGACAGTGCGAATGTGCCTCATCTTTCCCATTTTTGATTATGAACGTGATTTATATGTTTATAAGTGCAGTATATTTAATAACTAAAGTCTAATTGTTTTTTTATTGTAATTGTTTCAAAATTTGGTGATGATAGAAAATAACATCTTAAAGAAAGCTTCAGTTTCAAGGAATTTAGACCCAGATTTAAACATTGAAGAAATAAATGTCCCTGAATTGTTTAATACCAATTGACTTGTACTTAGGTGATTTTATTGTAGTAGAATTTGCTACTAAAAAGAAAATTTTGTTATGTTAGTCAAATAGAAAATTTGGAATTGAATGGTGCTTATTTAAAATAATGACGAAAAACTTTAAAATCTTTAAACTTTTATTTTCCCAGTAAGTAATGATTCAACATTCACATAAAAATATAATATCGTATTACAAATTCCCCAACCGTCAGTTTCAGGTGTTAATATGCGAGCTGTTGGTTCACTTTTCTTTTCGAATAAAACCTGACAGTTAAAATATTGGTTAAACTTTTTCTAACTAATTATATTATACATGAAGTATGTCAATGTGCAATATACTCTTCATTACTACAATTTTTTCCTCATCAATAACTTAGATGTTCAATATTTTCTGAAGCTGTTTTCTTTTTGTAAAAAATCTTCAATTTTAAGGAAAAATATGTAAAAGTGCCAAATATTTCGTTTAATTACCCTTACTTTAAAGTGCCATAAACTTTTTAGTTTGTAAAAATAATTATTGTATAATTTTTGCATGTGTACGAATGTGCCCCACACGTGTGCGAAACTGCCCCACCATTGGGGCACATTCGCACGAAGTTTCTCGTTTTTTAGATTGATGATATAGGTTAGAAATTCTAGATGAATGCGACCAATTATCGTTCTAAAATATCGGGAAAGGTCTTAACTTTCATTTGAATCTGAGTTTGTTTCAATATCTCATCTAGATTCAGAGAAATATGCCGAAATGCTTTTTTTGTGCGAATGTGCCCCTCTCTCCCCTATGTCTGGGTTTTAAGAAAAATTATCACATCAACTTTTTCACATAGTAGTGATTTAATTTTGATTCCAAAAAGGAGGTATCCTTTCCGGTTCGGTGAAACAAAAAATTCAATGTAAGTATTTGGTTCTTACGTATCATCCTGTCGATCGTGATGCTTAATCTGAAGAGCATTACCAAATCTTATAAACTGTTCCACTGAATCTATAACGGTTTCTGAACAGTCAACGGGATTCTACGTAAAAACCAAATACTTTTTTTCATCTAAAAGAAAAGTGTGAACTTCAAAAGGCATCATGGGAAAACCACCTCTGCCTTGAATTCACCAGACCCGTTCCAATTCCAGATCAGAATTTCTTCTTTCATCAAGTTCCTTTCAAATACATCTAAATGGGAAAGTTATTGGTTCCAATTGGTTCAGCTCGCCGGCTCCAAATACCTTTCCTAATTCTATCAACAAAACTTTCTCCTTCGTTAAGCCACATCAGCATGGAGACATTCGTTCTCAACAAGCAAACGTAGAACCCTCCTTCCTATTTGAATGCCGCGGCGATCCCCATAAGCATCCCAAACGAGCCGCTAAACGTGACCCACATACGTTCCCGTCTGCTTTCGGTTTCGGAAAGGATCGGCCGTGACATTGACTCTTTCCAACTTCTATTTTTGGAAGTGTCTTTCTCGGTAGGCAGGAGGAACTGTTTCAACTGACATAACTCAGTTGAGCCACACCTGTGCCGGCTGATTGCTCATTCAACTCACGGCTTTACTGTGATGGGCATTTTCAAATGAATCACTCTTTGATGCACTCGGATATTGAATGAGTAACTCATTCATATTACCTTCAGCCATTCACATGATGTTCCACTCAGTTGAGCTACACTTCAGCATTTACCTCACGTTTTAAAATGGATGCACCTCACCTGAAGTGTTTGAAATGAGTCACTCATTTTTTTTAAAATGAGTAACTCATTCATCTTGTCAGGAGGCATGCACGTAAAGATGTTTTGGATTTAGTAAACAAGGGTCATTTTCTTGCGTGGAAAAAAACGGGTTCGATCGCGAATGGATGTAAATATTGAACAGGAGAATGGTTTGATTGTTTTAAATCTTGTTTGGGAGATTTTTCCTCGTTTGAGTTGCCAAACCGGGTTGCAAGACTTCTGTTTACTGAAAGCAGTTACAGAGATTTATTGAACGTTTCAAGGACGGATCGTTAACTTTTTTTTGTAATGTTCTAAACAGGTGGAACCGCCGAAATAAATGACAATGTCCTATTCTCTCTTGATTAGGGATATACATTGTAGCTGATACTCTTTTACCTTTCCTAGAATTCCCGTTTAAGCCTTGGTTTAACAACCGCAAAATACTTTTAAAAAATAGGGTGTTGTTCAAATATGGACGAGTTTTATATTATTATTGAAGTTACTCATAGGGTGGATTTTTTTCTATCAAATTTATAATTTTTGTATTTTTCCTATGTTTCATAACAGAAGGAGTTATTAAGGGGACACATGACATAAAATGCATAAAATTTTCGATTTTCCAATTTTGCTTTGAAACCTAAATTCAAAATTTTTTTAAATTAACTTTTGTGTAGCTAAAACAAAAGAGATGCTTATTATTATCTATCAACTTATAATCTATAGCTGGTCCAAATTTGAAAGTAAAATGTGCAGTAGTTTTTTTAAATGTACCTTAACAACACTTAGTCAATATGTATCGTAGAAACTAAGTCCATTTTAACTATAAATTTAAATATTAAAATATTTAATTTTTTTTTACTTTTCATGTGTTATTTATAAACTACAGTATCTTGACTGCTTTCTGTAAAAATTTTAAAGATGGGAATGCATTTTTAATTATAATTCTGAAAGAAATTAGTAAAGCTAAATTTCACATATTTTGGCTGTCGGGATGTCTTGTGTCCCCTTAAGTATAATGTTTACCTACGCTAATGTCACACTCTTTTGCAGGCGTGTGTTAATAATATTTTACTTTCTTTAAATTAACTAAAATATACAATGGATGAGTATCAGTAATACTCACTTATATTTTACTCTTCCCTTCCTGGGAAATAACAGCAATACCTTTTCATCTTTGCGAAACTTCCATTCCGTGAATTACATAAAGATATTTGCAAACTACAATAACATTTGAGACATTGTAATACAGTTTGAATGGAAAGACTATTTTAAATTCAAGACTCATCGTCGTTCAAATCTGAGTGATACATTAAACTTTACGAGAGTAAACTTGATCACAGAGAAAAAAGAAGCTATCTTCATGGCTTATAAACTAACCACCCTTTCAAGCCCAGCCAACACTAACTATTTACATGTCTCGACATGGAAAAGCCGTATTTCACTTAAATTTAATTGTCAATTACACCGCCTCTCAAACAACCATCTAACCAACAATTTACTTCGTGTCTTTCCAAATTGGATTGGTTAGGGAAAAGCTATAATGACACTGGATTTCAAAATATGTGGTCTGTGTGCAAAAGTCTGGAACCTCTGTGCTCATTATCTGAGGTGTCTAACAATGGAAGATTCACGAGGGGTATAGGGGAGGGTGGAAGGCCTAATCTGGGAGAAATGGCGACTCTCTTCTGGAATGGTGTGTTGATGGATTAATTTTGGGGGATCCCGTCGGATACAATGTCTTTTGAGGGCGAGGAGGATTTGATGTATTGTAATGAGGGGAAGGTTTTAATTAATTGGTGACTGGTGGAGTGGTATTAGGGAGTTTTACTAGATTTTAAGTATGTTTTGTGGTGGTAATCGTATCATGAAAACTTAATTGTTTTTTATCAAAACACAATAGGTTTAAGCTTGTCTTCTTGCATGTGAATCTGTTAACAGTTTATGAGTGTTGGAAATATATTTTTAACTGCTATCAATTAATTAGTTAAAAACTGTTGTTTTCATTAAATTTCTTCTTTTTAAAGATATCCCTTTTGTTCCATTATTTTCAATTTTAATTCGTTATTCAAACTTCATAGTGTATTATAATAGAATTCCTCAAATAATGAAATTTGAACATCTTCTTTAAATCGTTGAAATAATAAATTTGCCAGAAACACAGTTTTCAAAAAGGATCCGTAATAAGCCTTTTAAAAGTACCTTAATATTTTAGGATGTTTGGAGACGATGAAATTCATGAAAATAGTGTTACGTCCAAAAAAACTTTGGTTGTTTTCATATATTTGAGTTTTCTTTGCTCGAATTATTAACCTAAGATATTAAGTTAATTTTAAGTACCAAATGTACAGTATGTGTGTATAGGACGTTGTCAATTCAAAATGTTCTAACTATTTACATAAAAAAATCCTTCATCTGCTGGCCGGTACTCGAGGATAACATATAGCTATAAATAACTAAAAACAAAAATTTTAACTGACAGTCTCTTTACTTCATGGTTTCATTCAAGCAATAAGAAAACAAATTCTAAATAAAACCCTTCATTTCTTTGGAATAATTTCAGCCCTTGTATAGTATTAAGATTTATAAATACTTTATAATATCAAAATTCTCATCCGGCTTACTCAATATATTTCGCTGATTCAGTTCCATAATAACTTATCTATCATATGCAACGTGTTTACTTTGGCCACCCAAGTGGTTGAGAAACTTATCAACCCTGTGGAAACTCAAGAGGGCGGCGGTGTATGCGCAGCGGGTACTTAACCCTTAATGGGACGTCTACCGTGTCAACTATGAAATGACTAACAGCTATCGAAGTTGAGGTGTTTATTTGCCCGAATTGCCCATTTAGTCTCTCTGGAAGTGTAATGAAAAGTTCTTGTTTACATTGGCATGTTCGCGTTATGGGTGAAGTCATTACTTTTGATGTGGCTGTCGAGTACTGTTTTAACGTGTCACCATACTTGAGGGTCATCAATATCGGCCGTTTTAAATAGTATAATATGGATTGTTATAACCCAATTTGTTTTGTTGTCATGAAAAGGGTTCACATCTCTTTTTTGTGCAAGAGGAGGTGGTTTTTAAAGTTCGTCCTGAAATAACTTTTGTGTATACCGTGGTTTATTTACAAAAACGTATCATACGTGCAAAAACTAGTGTATAGAATTTAAACGAATACAAATTTTTTCTCACAATTATGTGTATTTATGCGCGGGGTAAATATTTTGTTCTCAAAATTGATCGTTACAATTATCTTTTACATAGTAATTTAAAGGAAGCAAAGTAGGGTGTGGATTAAAATATATTTGTAACCCAACTTGTGCATTTCAATTTTGTTTGGAAAGGGAAAAATACTCAGGTTGAAAATAACTGAAAAGGGATGACTAAGGATGCGGAAACATTTAACTCGACAATTTTTGTAGTATTTTTTAGTTTTTGAACAGATAATATCAGTGTAATTTCACGAGAAAAAGTGGGAATGGTTTTTGGAGTTTCTTACTTAAATGTATGGCAACAGTTCTAGCACATGAGTTATTTAATTCTAGAGGAGGGAGGATTGCTATCAACTTCTTTTTTATACAAACTTTCTACGAACTCCCTGTTGCTGCATTGTCATTGCTTAAATTTCACCTGACCAGCTGTTGCCACACTCTATTGTCAGATGAAAATAAATAAAATCATTGTGAAATTACCACTCGTTTATCTGTAATTTAACCATATGATTGTTTCCTTAAATAACTTGTTTGAATTCAGTGGTTAAATTTAAAACGTTTTGTTCTAAGAAAATAAACACCCCGTTAAACCAATAGTTGTTTAAGGCATAAGCAATGCTCTTCTATCAGGAATCTAAATCTGATGATAAAGGGTTTTGTTTGTAATCTAAACATGAGTTTCTATTTTAAGCGTGTTAATCAAATTTGAATTCCATGATGTAAACAATGACTTAATTTAAATACCACCTTGATATGAAATTGATCGTTTTAGTTATCTGGAAATCATTTTATTTATTTTAGACTTAAAAACAAATAATATTTTATACAAGCAAAATTAGTACTATAAACTAAAGAAACTTTTTAGTTCAAGATTTTGTGTAGGTGTTAGTAATTTTCATGCAGCTTAACTTAATGAGAAAATATTTATGTAATTTTTTTCATAAATATACTGTAGGTTCTAATTTGGCATAAAAAGAATACAGCTTAAGAAGAAAAATACACATTTTACTCGTGACGATATGCAACATCTGTTTATTTATGTTTTTAATTTTATGTATCAAATTTATTCGTATATTAAGGTACAATAACTAGTGCCTGTTTGATAAGAAAGAAAGGAAATTTTTTAAGGTCAACTAAGTTAAGTTTATTTTGTTTAGAAATAAGATTAACCCCATCCTTCAAAATGAAAGCGCAAAAAAACAAGTTGACTGTTTTGAAATAAATCGTTATACGTTTCAACATTTCAAGACTGACAGATTATGCAATAAGGATAAAACATTTTTTACTTCACTCTGTCACTTAAATTTCAATTATCTTTTGTTCCTTTTAAGTAATACATGTCATTTCACAGAATGAAAGTACTCCGGGACAGAGATAATTTTTAAGTTGTTAAATGCTATTATTTAAAATGCTCTAACTAATAGTATTCTGATGCCTTAAAGACACTCACGTTCTGGAAAACTTATAGAACTGAACTCAGCAATGTCGATATTCCTGACAACTCGTTTAAAAATAAATTGGTATTACCCAGACTCAAATATTTATTATGTCTGAACTATTGTTTTCCAGTTATTTATATTTTCTCCATTGCTGCTTGTCTTGTCAAGCTTTCCTACTTGAATGGTTATTCCTTTATTAATGATACCATTCGATGTTAGATATTTAAATTTCAAGCAGTACCATTTATGGTAGTAAAAATTCATAATTTGTGAATCAGTATCGAAACATTTTTATAATTGAATCGCTTATTTCAGAAACGTGTTAAACGCAATGTTAATCCTATGGGGTTTAACACGTTTCTGAAATAAGCGATTCAATTATATCTCTTACCAGAAATGAATCTACGAATATTATTTGTTATCTAATTTAATCTTCGAACATACTTCACTTACTTCTCTTCCAATGTTCCACTTTATATCAATTACAAATTAAACTGATACAAATTTTTCTTCATTTACTTTATTAGGATTCCTAGATATAAATAATAATACATAGTTATTCAATCAATTTTACATTGGAAATTTAATTAACCCAATTTCCTTAAAAATTTAGACTTTTGATTTGCAACTTTCAGTTAGCGTATATGAGTAGAATTTTTAACGGGTTTTGATTTTTCTCACTCATGGGAATTTTGATAAATAGAGGGACAGCTCTCTTTTCTTTAAATAAGAAAGCATCTTAAAATGTTCTTATTAGCTTTTTATTTAAAATTTTAGGCAATAAACGTAAGAAGGAGGAAGGAGAATCAAATATCTCGTACTGGCGTAACACATTAATAGATTATAAATTCAATGGAAAATAACAGAAAGAAAAGAAAAAAACTACAACTGTACAAACTACAAAACTACGTGCTCTACTTCCATTATACAATGTTTTTTTTGTTTCTTTCCGCTAAGTTTTATTAGAATTAACACTACATGGATATCATTACTACTGTATACCAGTGATAACTAATTGCTTCCATCATTATCATTATTATTATTATTTTAGGTAAAATATTTGTTCATACTTACCTAACCTATATGTCTCGGACTCAAATAGAAAATATATTAGAAATTAAAATATTTTATAAAACTATAATCTCAATGACCTAAACCGGATCCGAAACACAGCACCATAAAACTAATTTCCCTGTTTTCCCCAGGAAATCAATATATACGAACATTTTAACGACGCAGAAGAAAGTACAGCTTCAGGTCAAGGGTTCTTTCCCGGGGTTTTTCACAAAGTTTCTCCCTCTCTTCTCCTTCTTCGCTACTCTTCCCGAAATGTGAGTTGCACAGCTGTGAAGAAAACTAATTTACCGCCATTTCTGCATTTCCTTAACTGCCTAATGGAAGTTTTGCCGGACTGAAAGGCCCTCGTTTTGGAAAGCGAAGAGTGGCTATGTGTTTCTTGTTTCAAAACTTTTCCGCGTTGTTGAAGAGGAGCACCAAACTCAATTCCCTTTGCTTTTGAAAGGGGATGACGTCAGAGAAAACAATTCACTTTTCGAGACACGGTAGGCTGGGCCGTTGATGTGATTACTTTATATTTTTAAGACGTTGTTGTAAGCATTGTATGAGTGTTTATTCACAAAATAACTCTGTTGGTTTGTTTGTAGGTTTTTCGCATTTTATCGTCCATAGATAATGTTCAAATGATAAAGCGATGATCGATTAAAAAGTGAGCTGAGAAGCTCATCCTTCTCAAACTTATACTAGTACTAGTAGGAACGTGGCTGGATTGTCCAAGTCTAATTCCATATTATGCGTTTATTTCTTCATTAAGGCTACAAATTGTTAACGACACACCAGAAAGGGCCATCTGATTTTCCTATAGTTTCTAGAAAATCAAATTCACATTTTGGCAAGATACCCAATCAAAGTTTAAGTGCATTGATAAAAACTTTTTATTTTTAAAATGTATTTACAAAATATGTTTTTAAGCAAGTCTAGTTTACTGCCAAGTTACTGATGATGTGTGTGTATTTTGAAGTATATTCTAATGCCTGTTCAATTTATTTTTGAATAAGTATCCCAGAAATTAATGCAACTTATCATTGGTAAACATTATTTGTTACTTTCTCATTCTACTTGTTACCATAATCACATTTATTTGTGGTAATGCTCTATAATAAGTTTATTTAACCAAACTCCTTAATAAAGTACTTTATAAAAATAATAACTCTAAGATAAGTAATCATTCCTAAAGAGGTCTAAAAGTACAAATAATTACTCCAAATTTCACGTAATGCTACCAAAACTACGCTGACTATTTTATGTTGTGTAATTTACACTGTTTTTATATAACGTAATTTAATTTTTGGGTAAATCAACTGTTAATTATGGGTGCAAGTGCTTGAGAAACAAATCTTTACCTGCATTAGTGTGTTCTTTAAACATTAGAGTACAGACTGGAGGTTGTCCCATAAGTTCTGTTAATTTTTACAAAGTTTCGTATTTTTATGAAAAACTGGTTATAGGTGGAGATTTCAAAAAAAGGGATTTTGTTTTAGGTACATTTATGAACATAATGTATGATTTTGACAGTTCTGGGGATATTATTTCTAGTGTTCGGCAACTACAGGTCAAAAAGTAGTAAACTACCAACTACCAACTAGTCTGGGCAAAAGTAGTTGTAACTACTAGTTAACTACTTTTTCTTGGAAGTAGTTGTTACTAGTAGTTGATTATTTCCCAAAGTAGTTATCTACTAGTTAACTAGTCTATTTAATTTCATAAGATATTTTCCCCAAATTTTCGATTACTTTTTCTTACCTATAGCAAAAATATCATGGCTCAAGATTCACCTACTTTTGATAGGTATACAGGTTTTTGGTGTCTTAAAGTTTTCTAAGTTGTATTTATATTAGTCAAGTACAGTGTCGTATATAAGGGGGGTTAACCCCCTTACTTAAACTTAAACCCCCTTAGCCTGAACAACAATATTTTAAGCACAAAATTGGGCCGTTGACTTTAAGTATTGCCTTTCTAATTTTTAATGGTGGAAAAACATCTAGAATCCTCGTAAACCTAGCCTAAAATCGCTTTTCAAAGTGCTGGATTTTCCAGGAAAGAAAACCCTAAACTCCCTAATTTCTAGAGATGATTTCAAAAAAGGCATTTATATGTCAATTGCTGGGATGAAATATATTTCAAGGTTGTAAAATATGAAAATGTATCACAAAAAACGGCATTGTTAGTAGATGTAACATATTTTTAAAAATTTTGATCTTTAAATATTTTTTGAAGTAGTTGAACTTTTTGAAAGTAGTTGGTGAAAAAAGTAGTTAAACTACTAGTTCAACCACTCTAAACCAAAAGTAGTTGAACTACTAGTTAACTAGTAGTAGCAACTATTAGTTAACTACTTTTAGTTAACTTTTGCCAAACATTAATTATTTCTTTTCAAACTGGCAGTTTGAAAAAAGACCGCAAACGACGGTTTTCGCATAATTTTTTTCTTTCGTTTGATAAACTAGGAAGAACTCATAATTCATGGCAAAAAAAGATTAAACTGTATGTTTGAAACTTTCAGATTAAGATGTCATAGTTTCAAAATGATTCAATTTTGGTCTGAAACATAACATCTGTTGCAAAAATTTACCTCAGTAATGTTTGTCATTTCAAAGGAATTTTCACGAAAAAGCATCAAAATCAATAAAAAAGCTTACAGATAGACCTAAGTATTCAAAATGTGCAGTATATTTGTTACAGTTAAAGTCCGGAAATCAGTTAGTTCACAGATAACCTAGGTAATTTGCAGATTAACGAGGGTGATCCGTTAAAGAGCGAATTTTTTTTCAATTTCTAAGATTACCTAGGTAATCTTGAAATTACCTAGGTATTCTGCACCCTACCGACTAGACACTCGTTAATCTGCATACTACCTGTAATCAGTTATTTTACATATTAACGAGGGTGATCCGTTAAAGTACAAAATTTTATTTTATTTTATAAAAAGTTTAAGGAGGTTGGGGGGGCTGCCGCCCCCCCAAACCCCCCTGCCCTAACTATAACCAAACTCGTTTTGGGGGTAAACAGTAACAATGACGAATCAAAAAAGGGGATCGGTACTCTTTTCATATTACACAAAACACGCAAATCCCATAAAAATAGTAATGAAATAGCAATTTTAAAACTAGAATATAAAAACAATAATAATAGAATATTAAAGTACCAACTGAGATTTGTATCAATTGTGGTTTTCGATCTCGATTTGACAGCGTATTTCAATGAGCACTTAAACTAGCAAATCTTAATGAAAGCGCGGTGTAATCGGCTGGCAGCCTGCCCTGAACTATTGCTAGGATTCGTGATCGATTATATATGTTAAACCCTTTCCCAGGTTCCAGCGATTGTTGAATTAACGTTTGTTGAAAAGATATTTCAACAGCTGGGACATTTGCTTTCGTTAAAAGTAATCTCTGTCACTCTGAAGTCGGAGCTTCAACACAATTGTTTCAAAATACCCGTTTTAGTAGTAATATACTGTACTTAATCATGTAAATTTACAGTACTTACTTGCTTGTATTATTTTGTTTTAACATTCAACATGACAACTACCAGTGCTACGCACTAAATTTGAAATCAAAACACCAAATATGACAACAAACTACGTATTGAAACCCAACTGCGCAGGGGTAAGCGCATGTCGCAGTGAGCACCTCAACATTTTAACAGAAAGTATTGAACGAAACAAACTATTTTGAACTTTAACTATCAAGAGGCCGTTATAGTGTAGATTCCCTAGGTAAAATGCGAAAAACTCAAAAATCCGCACATTAACGACAGAAATCAGTTAATCTTAAGTTTACCTAGGTATTCTTCAGAATAACTAATTATCAACTTTAGCGGTAACATATTCAATTATCTCTGAACTTAAGTTCAGAAATCAGTGCGCACAATTCAAGCGCACAACGTTTTAGCTTATCACAATTGCACTAACTGAACTTACGCTGAGCGAACAAAGCAATTCCTTGCTTCATACGAAAACACTACAATAAAAACAACTCCTTGGCATTTAAAAATAAATCAATTCAACGATATTATAAAGAGAGAGAGAGAGAGAGAGAGAGAGAGAGAGAGAGAGAGAGAGAGAGAGAGAGAGAGAGAGAGAGAGAGAGAGAGAGAGAGAGAGAGAGAGAGAGAGAGAGAGAGAGAGAGAGAGAGAGAGAGAGAGAGAGAGAGAGAGAGAGAGAGAGAGAGAGAGAGAGAGAGAGAGAGAGAGAGAGAGAGAGAGAGAGAGAGAGAGAGAGAGAGTTGAAAAGAAATAATATCACCAGAACTGCCAAAATCATGCATTATGTTCATAAATATACCTAAATCAAAATCCGTTTTGTTTGAAATCTCCACCTATTACCAGTTTTTCATAAAAAATTTCAAACACGAAACTTCGAAAAAGTAAAGAACTTATGGGACAACCCAATATCATTAAACGATTTGTGATTTCCTCGCCTTAGATCACATTTCTTGGAAAGAATCGTATTAAATGGTACAATTAAATTAATGCCAGAGATTGGGGATAAGAATGTTTTCTTTGGCATTCTTGTAATTTATTTGATTGAACAAGGACAAATAAGTTAAAGCGCTTTTAATGAGTTAGAAGACAAGATTACCTGCTCTGTTTGAAGTTTTACATAATCTTCCAGGAAGGGATCGAGTTTTTTGGTAATGCATTTAATGAAATGAATTAAGGTCAGACTTACTATTTTAAGCTTATAAATAAACTAATAATAAATGATCAAATTTCCTTTTGATTGACAAAGTATTTTTACCTGAATGGATTTTTTGACTTAAAAATATACAGTGGGACCTCGCATATTCCCGGTTCAGTATTCGCGGTTGAGCAATGTTACCCCAATGTTGTTTCGATCTCAAAGTTTTTTAGCAATGGAACTTGCATATTTGGCAGTAAAGATATAATTGTTCGATTCCGGTATTTATTATGTAAAACCATTTTGAAAAATGTAACTTCTTTTACTAAGCAAGTTTTCTAACTAGTAACCCTATTGGTATTTTCTAGAAATTATGTACAGTTGTTACAATTATTTACAGTATAATTTACAGTTAAAACTACTTTTTGTGTGAACCAGTTTTATTAGTTGTATGCAATAAATGACAGACTCGAACCATTTATATCTGATATGTTATCATATATGCGCGTTTTAAAACTGGGATCGTTATCCTCGGATTTCGTGTATCCGCAGTATATTTTGGAACGTAACTACAGCGAATAACGAGGGAACACTGTAGTTGTGTCTTTTTACTTTGTTCAGTAACCCCCCACTATTCTAACTATTAAAAAAACTCTATAACAAGCATTCACACTAATCATTCCTGCATCATATGTTTATGTAATAGGCAGTAATTGAATAATTTATGATGTCAATAAATAAGTTATAGAGGAAATGAAAAAAAAACTAGCCTAAACTGTAACTCGACAGAAATATAAGTAAATTAGAATCTAGGATAAAAAGAAACAAATAAAATCGTTGCTCATTTTATTCCACCACCAAGTAATCTGTTTCAATAATTTAAAATTCGAATTTAACTCCATTCCTTCTATTTTGTTCTTAACCTTGCGTCGCTTCACACGCAGCTAGAGATAGATACCAATCACAGCAATTGGGATGACGCCTCAACAAAACAAATTGTCGTCATCTATTTCCCGACACATCGCGATTGCAGACCGTAGCCCTCTGTAGTATATTTAGAAACAAAAAGTGAAAGGGCCAAGATAACTTTTTTCTACAACGGGAAAGCGACATATAAACAGCGCAAGCATCCTGTTTCCGCATTGCCTTCGACACAACTTTTCTCAATACAGTAACATGCCCAGCAGCGGTCACGGGAGAAGCCTTCTGAAAGACACCGAGAAAAGATGTGGTTTTCAGTTTTGACGCATTTTGTCCTTTTTCCGTGAGTTGGTGACATGTGCCTATAGGGTTATGTCCTGATGCGTTGGTCATTTCAAGGTTGGACCCTTGGGGCGATGCTCTGTTAACCTTTAGGCTAAAGGTGTTCTTTGCTGACGGGTTTGGAAATTTATGGTTTAAATGCCATTTTTGAATGAAGAATTTGCTGGAAATGAATCAATGAAGTAAATTTTGAATACTCATTAAAGTTCATAACATCCAACAGTTCCGATTTTCCCGTATTTTCGTTCCGATTTTCAAATCGTGTTACGAAAATACAATCTTTTATTAAATTGTTTCGAACACAATGCATAAAACCTGTAAATAAGCTAAAATTTGAAGCAATTTAATAAAAAGTAGTTCCGTTGTAACAAACTTGGAAATCGGATCAATTACAGAAAAGTTGGAACAGTTCCCAGGTATGGAAATATGTTATAAACGAACAGTGATGTTTAAATTTAAAGGATTTTATACCTAAATACCCAATAAATTCACAAATAAAAGAACTTAGTAGCTAAGTACATTTAATTCACAGAGCTAGTTTTCTTGGCATGATTCTATTTCACGGAGTGTTAAATGCCAGGGACTGCTGGTGCTTTCATTAAAATATTTATGAGTCCATAAAGAAATCATCTCCACCTTTGGCTACTAATTTACATTTATATGTATGTTAAAGTCAGAGAAAAATTTTAATTAAACTTTAAAATTAGTTTTAAATTAACTATAATTAAATACTTCCTTTAAACCCCTATGACTAAAAACATGTTTGTTTTTTGACCTAAAAGGCATGCTTAAACATTTGTGTCTGAATCATCAATGTTAAATTTCTAATAACAGGATGGATAAAATAAAAAATTTAATTAAATGGAAAGATGGGATTTATTCAAAGATAAACTTATATTAAACTAGGTAGTAAAGAAAGTAAGTAGAAAATTTTAAGAATTACTTTAAAGGATATGAAAATTTAAATTAAAATGCTTATTCTAGTTAATTAAAGTGATATTAATATTTATCCAATAAGAGGAATATTTCCTAATGACTTTTTTTTTATTTTCCCTACTAATAACATTTTAAACAACCCCGAATAATTTAAAATATCTCCTTAAAAAGTTAACAGGATCCGGTTACCTATAAATACATTCATCAGCACAAAATTTGACACTACAAGACAACATCATAATTAGACCAACAAGTCTCCCGCCTCCAACGGTAATTAATTTACACCAAATCAAACGAGGCCAACAAAACCACTTAACGAGCCGAAAAGGAACATTTTAATGATACGAATTTTACTCCTCTGAATACAAAAACACGAAAAAAATAATAAACACACTAATTACAACCCCTCTCCCCCCCGAAAAAATAACCCCCTTCGTTTCGACTGAATATGAAATTAATTAAACACAACCAACAAGTTAGTTCATTAGCGAATTTTTAAAGGTATATAAAAAGGCTTGTCTTCAGCCTCGCCCTTGGGAGGAGCGTTACAGAAATGGAACGATCCCCGGTTTGTGGGGGTGCTGCTGCTCATGTTCGATCAATACCAGGTGAGTTGCACGTGGAGGCTGCTTCTGCTTCGTGGAGGAGCTCCTGCGCCCACGCGGTGCGATGCTCGTAACATGCCTTTTTGTAAGGTGGGTCAAAACTTAAGTCAGGGGTGGGTAGGTGGGTGATTAGGGATTTAGATTATTGATGAGAACGAAGGGGGAGATATTTGGAGGGTTTGGCAGTGTTATTAAAGAATCGTGTTTGTTTGATTTTAATAAACATCAACCTATGCAACAAATGTATTAAAAGATAATAGTATTTTCTTTTGATGATGATGATGATGATTCAGTCAACAGAATATTGTTCTTAAATGTATATTTTAAATCTTGATTCAAAATAGTTTTATTTTGGGTTTTTTATGTAAAACATTGGTTTGTATCCATTCCTATACATGGATTAATAGCGTTACCAACTAAAGTATATTACTATAAAGTACTGTTTTCTGTTCTGAGTGTTCAGCCTATGGAATACTACACTATATCTTATACACGCGTACCGTACCTAAACATACAATTTTATTGAAGGTAACACGAAGAATAGGGTTAAGTATTGTTTTTTTATTTTTTACATGTAATGATAGTTGGGATGGATGGCTTTATGTTATACTCACAATAGAGGGTGCATTTCTTTTAATATTATAGGAAAGAAAATGATTTCTTTAAAAATGACAGTAAAGGACGCTTCAATCATGACAGTTCTTGTTATTAATTTTATCCGATTTTTTTAATCTTATCCAACAACCTATTCAATAGGATGTTATAGTATAATGTCTAACACAATAAGTTATAAACGGAATACATAGATTTCTTTTCAATAAATAGTATATATTTTTTTAATTCCGAAATATGTTTTGTTACATTGCTACTAAGGTACAGTTGGGGAAATAAAAAACGACTCAGTTGCGATTTCTGGCGAACCACTTGGGTTAGGAAGACAAATGAGGTGTCATTTTTCATTGTTTAAAGTATTCTTTAACCAAAAAAAATTTAGAGTCCTTAGGGGGTCGTCTTCATATTAAACGAAACACTAACTTTTTTTTTCAATGGGGACTCCCAATTATTATGATATTTTCTGAAAGGCCATCCCTCAAAACCCCTAAATACCCAGTTTCATCTAGATTGATTCACAATTAAAAATTTTTTGAAAAAATAAAAAAAAAATTTTTTAAATCGTGAAATATTTTGATGGTAATCGATTTAGGTAGTAATTTTATGTATAAAGCCAAAATTTCAATCGATTTCACCGAATAGTTTTTGATAAAAACGAACTTTAATCTTAACCCGCGAGGACGCGCGCGGGGTCTGCGAGACCCCAACGCTTAAATAAACCTTTATAAAAACTCTAATTTTTAATGAAAATATATGAAACTCCGTGTAGCTGCCTAAAAGGTTTCCACATATCACCTCATGAAGTTTAAATAAAGTTGGTATGCTATTTTCCGAGTTAGGTTGTTGTTTTTAAAGAAAATGCTTCCAAAACTGTGAGGATTCGTGCGAGTTAAATAGCCAAAGAGGTTTCCAAAAGTAAGGAAGAGGTAACTATAATCCATAATTTTTCTTGCAAAAAAAGAAATTGGAAATTAAAGGATTTTAGAAAATAAACATCGGTTCAGTTTAGCCAAAGAAATTCGATTCCTCCGCTCACATTCCATTGCATTTCCTGTTTTCCTAGTCTTATATTATATCTTAATAAGAAGCAGTCAACTAATAATGCACATTAAACAATTAAATTATATATTTAAACTATCCGTGATAAAAATTTTGCATGCACTGAACGTTTAGAACGGAAAACGGTTTGTGGGGTCTGAGAGACCCCACGCGCGTTCCCGTGTAACAGAAAGTAGCGCGCGTCCTCCCGGGTTAAGGGGCGGTATACCGTTGCCGAATGCATACCGCGAATATTCTTTCTCGTTCGTTTTTCTCAAAAACTATTCGGTGAAATCGATTGAAATTTTGGCTTTATACATCAAATTACTACCTGAATCGATTACCATCAAAATATTTCACGATTTTAAAAATTAATGTTTTTAATTTTTTCAAAAAAATTTTAATTGTGAATCAATCTGGATGAAACTGGGTATTTAAGGGTTTTAAGGAATGGTCTTTCAGAAAATATCATAATAATTGGGGGTCCCCATTGAAAAAAAAAGTTAGTGTTTCGTTTAATATGAAGACGACCCCCTAAGGACTCGAAAATTTTTTTTGGTTAAAGAATGCTTTAAACAATGAAAAATGACACCTCATTTGTCTTCTTAACCCAAGTGGTTCGCCAGAAATCGCAACTGAGTCGTTTTTTATTTCCCCAAATGTACATGGAGAAATACGATGGCATTTTCAAAAATCCCTCATAAAACACCAAATTTATGTCACTGCTTTATTAACTTAATCGTAAACTAACCCTAGAATTCAATTTTTAAATGGAATATTTCCATTATAGTGCTTTCTATATATTTTAATCTCTTATTCAAGTTTTTGATGCGTTATAAACTTTAATTTCGAAAAAAATCAATGCTACTATAGTTCAATCATTAATCTTTATATTCTTAGATTGCCAAAAATTAATTTTCAAAAATAACAGATATTTTTATGTAAAAGCATAATCCATATGAAACATGAAACAATTAATTACATTAAATTTTTAAGAACATTTTATTAGCTACTCATTTAACCTTCGATTCCCACGCACTATACACACAAAAAAAAATTTTATACCTCACATAATTAAATTATAAATTTTAATATACACAAACGAAACGTCCCTTATGAGCCTACGAGAAGATTAAAGAAACTCAAAACCACCGCGCTCCATCTTTTCAAAACACTGATGTTTACACAAAACGAACATGATTAATTAAATTTTACAAAACGCGACAAAAAGGTTGCCTCGGAACTCCTACTAAAAAAGAATGCAACCGGTCTTTAAAAAGTTTCATACTCCACTCGTATTTCAATCTCCAAATTAATTGTGGCTCGTTATTTTTCAGAAAATCGCTTTAAGGAGCCCCTCGTATTATTACTTAATGTGGTGACTCCCTAAAGCATTAAAGTTGGTTCCCTCTCCTAATGAGGAATAATGATATTTGGAAACGCTAAATTAAAAGTCTTTTCCGAAGGCTTTAAAAATTTCTAAATTTAATCTCGGGGTTTTCAGAGTGTTCGTTAGCGTTAATTCTCTTGCGGGACTGGGGGGTTTGGTTATTTCAACTCTTGGGGAAGGTTTAAATGTAATTGAAGTTTTTAAGGATCTCTTATGGGTAATAAATAGTACGGATATATACCCTTTGATGTGTGTGATTTAATATGCTTCATGCGATATATTTTGCATGTATTAATAAATTATTTTTTATTCTTGGTGTATTATATATATCTAATTCAAAAATTATTCAATTGACCACCATATCTGATCTGATTCGAATAATTAAAAAGGAAACACACCCTAATGTTACACCCCTGAGCCCTATGTATTCTTGTTACTGCTAAATATTATTCCAACCGTAAGTGAATTAAAAGTATATTTTTCTCTTGTCTGAAGAAAGGTATGGAATATTTCTGTATGGGTAGCCGAAAGTGAATGAATAAATTGGAATTCAGTTTATCTAAAAGTGCATGAATTCTTTAGAATATCCAAAGCATGATAGAGTCTATAAAATTAATGAAATACTATTTGCAAAAGAAAAAAAGAAAGTTCCATCCCCGAGTTCCTTATTAAAGAAAAAAGTTTCGTTTATTAACCTGAGGAAGTTCAGCCAACTTAAAGAAAAATAACGGCTAAAATGAAAACGAATGTCATTAGGGGAAGAAGTAAAATAGTTTTTTGCTAAACTTTAATAACTTCTTATTTTCCTCTCTTCTTTTCGAGAAAATATTGTAACGAAAACCTAATATATTGGTTTGGAAGCTTTCGTCTGATTACTTAAATCCCAGCTCACCCTTTCAAGCATTCTCTTATCGAATGAGTTCATTAATCCCTGTAGGGAGTGAAGAATTGCTTTTTCGAAAAAGAAGAGGATTTTAAGTTTAACTGAAAATAATTTATTTTCAATCCTTTAAAGCTCTATTATTTTATGACAAGGTATCTTGATAGTTGAAAGAATTCATGTGTGTAAGTTCTTAATGCCTCAATGATGAGGGTTGTCTTGTCTTCACTAAACTATATCCTGATTTTTTTTTTAATTTTTGAAGTATCGTAAAGATTAGTAATGGGCTTACACTAAAAAATATATTTTTCATATATTTCAGTGATAAAAATATGTTTCATTGATACAACTTTGGAGGTATATTGTATTATATACAAGGAAGTTTCTTTTTTAAAAACATGTTTCTAGACGAGTTGACTCATATTTTAAAAGCCTTAGAAAAGGTCTTATTTCCCAGAGCCATCATAAGAATCTCCTCCTATTCCACCCTATAAAACCCGTCACCTTTAAATACAAGCATTTTCTTTCAGAATAAGCATCTTTTCCCTTCCCTCTAGAAATTCCCCTAAGCTTTCCCTTTTCCTTCGCAACTTACATTCGAACTGTCTCTACGATTCCCTCACATCTATAAAACCCTACAGAAAAGAAAGAGCACAAACAACGCCATAAAAAAAACCATTCGAATCCCGAATAAATTGTCCAAAAAACAGGGGAGCCCAACAACAACCTTTTCCAGGAAGGTTGTCTTTGGCAATGATATCCTGGTCCACTAACGCTCAGGATTGAAATTTCTGCTTGCCGAGTCCACTTGCAGAGCAAGGAATTCTATTTCAAAATATAAAATTGGATTTTCTCTGACGAGACTCGACTTCATTGAGTTTTCCTTATCTCTTACCTACCATATTCTTTCCCGGTCCCTTATTTCTGCCCACAGGTCTTGGGGTACGCGTGCGGGGCCTCGGGGGTTTCTTGGAAGTGTCAGGAAAATTTTGGGATTCACATGAAGTGTATGTGGGAGGTTCTCTTGGGATGATAAATGTAGGAATTTATGGTCGTGAAATTTTATATTTGGGAATTGTTATAGATTTGTTAACTTATAAATCCTCTATAGCGCCTTTTCTTCTATAACGCCTTCGCTAGTTACTACAACTTCAAGTTTGCACGTTTATTTATTTACACTTTCCCTAATACTAATTGCCTAGTTTTATTTCTTTATCTTCGTAAGGAGTTTTTCCTCTGATTTCACATTGAAATAATTCTCATTTCCTTTCGGCCGGCTGCCTAAACCACTGAACCGATCTGGACAAACTTGTTCTTAAATGAAATCTTACTACCTCATAAAGGAACCCATTTTAAATGGCGTTCCTCCAAAACCTTCCATTTGTAAATTAAGAATTGATTTCAAATTGACTTATTGTTTGAAGTTATTATTTGTATCCATTTTTTATTGTAATATGCCTTCTTAAGATAAATAAGTAATAATTTGATTAAACCTATACACCCGTAATTTTTTATTAATACAAAATGCCTAGTATTCCGTTGAGATTAACCTCAAAACTTTGAATTTTGATAATTTAAAAAGGCAAACATGTAAAATTAGTAAGAAGAAATAAAATTTGGTTTTGATGTCTTAAAATTCCCTAAAAAGTTTTATTCCTTATCCACATCCCTATTCCCCGAAAAATCTCATCTGATCACACACAACTCCAAAACAACCCCTCCCTAATTCCCATTCGCATAACTTCCCCCATTGAACACACACCGAAACACTGTCACAAGAAGAGCAAACGCGAGACAACTGCAAATCGTTCCAACGAAACGGTACGATCCGACAGAAACGAGCAAAACGCTTACTAATAGAATAATCTCGTCTTGGAAAGATGAAGTCCCAACCTTTTGCTATACTACTGCCTTGATTATAACTGCCTCGGGCGTGCCTAAAGTGTTCGATTTAGGGATGTAATCTGCACGGAGAGTGGATTATCGCACTTTTTTCCCGCCTTTCGCTTGAGGCCGCTTTTGTGTCAGGCTCGGGCGACAAAAGCTTCCGTCGATAATCATGTTAGGGACATTTTTTCGTTCCTCGAAAGTGTGACGATGTTCCATTCTTTTTCGCGAGTATGAGGGGTAGACTTTCTCTCTTTAAAGGTGTAATGATATTATTTTGGAGCTTGATTTGTGTTTGTTTGGGTTTGAGTTTCTCGCTTTAGTGTTTGTCGATAATTTAGATTTTATTGTTCTGGAAGAGTGGCTATGTCTATATAAAGAATGAGTTACACGAGGCTTATCTTAGTTGAAAAAGGTGTGATAGTTGTTACTTTTTCAGATAAGGGGATTATATTTATTGATAGAGAAGAATTTTATTCGAGAAAAATTTTATATCTCCTAGAAAACATTAGCTTTAAATGCACTAATCAACCTGAACTACAGGATTTTATTAGTTAGAACTATTGTAGTTATTTAGAAAATGTGTTTACGTCACAGTAAAAATCATTAAGGGTTTGTGTATGTGAACAACAGTGCTCCATGGCATCGGTTCATAGATGCCCACTGTGTAACAACTAAATAGATAATGATATGAGGATGTTTGGAGAAATTACTTCTGTCATAGTGTGTGTTTTGCTCTGATATTAAAATAAAAAAATGAAAATTATGTTCAAAATACAAACATCTATACAACAAAAATCTTCATCAATATAAAATATAATAGACATTTATTAAACATTTACTGTACATTTACTTACTGTATAACATCGTAGAAATAATATTTTCTCTACCACACCATTACTTATTCAATCCACTTTATTGAACAAACAGTTTTAGTCAACTACTTCCTAAACCGCAAAGGATCGCCAATTAATAAAATGTTAATCCTTCAACACCTCCTCTAATCACGCAAATTGTGTACTAAAATCACCTTGCCTCCCTCATAAATATGATCCACCAACACCACCTGAACAGTCATCCCATTACTTAAGCACCGCGCTGCGTTTCTCTGAGCTTCCGATTAGCCAGTGCTTGTGCTAATTCACAGCTCTTAGCACGCAATGAAATGGCCCTCAGTGAGTCGGAGACATGGGAAACTGCCGTTGGTTGCAAATGGGCTCAGTTTGCGGCCTGTTTCAGGGGTTTGAGGGTAAGTTTAGGGAGTTTGGAGAGCAATCAGGCATGGGACTGCGGTGAGGGTGTAATTTGGTGCTAGATGTTTGGGGCATTGTTGAATGGAAAATTACTGCTTGATTTGTTTTGTTAAGTTTTAGTGCGTTTATTATCTGAACTTAAAAATCCCGACTTTCTTTCATGCCTCATTTAATAAATCTTTCAATTTATTCAATGTTATCTCTATAAACCCAAACTTTCTAGTTAACAATTGAGGACTGGACTTCAAAAACAATCGAAGTTCCAAAAAGTAAATTTTCTGCAATTGATCATTTTGGATTTGATTCTCCAGAGGAATAGTCCACATAAAAAGCCATCTTTCGGGCTAATTTGAAACTACGTATAATTTGTGTGGTGCTAAGCCGACTTTATAGGTTGTTGGAGATGGTACTTAGATTTTTTTGGGGTATTTAACTCATATTTTTTACTTTTGGCACTTAGCTTCTTTTTGAAGTCCAGTCCTCAATTTTACTTATTAACACTTCTACAAAATTTTGTATGGACCTTTAATGCATTATGTATAAAGAGGTTATGTTAACAGTATCTCCGCTTTTTAAATAACCACACACTTTAAAAGGGTAACTAGCTTCCAAGCATAGACTATATATATATATATATATATATATATATATATATATATATATATATATATATATATATATTAGGGTGGTCCTTATTTGTATGGTAAAAATTTTTTTTGGGAATTCCGGTGGTGACGCCCCCTAGTTTTGTGTCACTATATAAAATAATAATGTATGCAAAATATCAGCTCATTCGAATAATAAACACCCGTGCGCAGTTGCCTTGAAGTTTCAAAAAAATACTGATTTTTTCACAAAACATCCCAAAAACCATAGATTAAACCCTCCCATCTTCTTCTTGATTTTTTAATGAGAATCTAATACAATTATTGTTATAATGTTCCAGATTCCATTCTTCTATCACCCCTATTTCGGTAGTAAAAATTTTTTAAAGTTAAAATAACTCCTGTAAAGTTGTTTTTCCTGCATTTTAAAAAAAGCTAATAACTCCAGAACCATACAACTTAAAAACCTGAAATTTGTGCCATTTTGTTTGTAATTTTATTACCTTTCATTTGATGTGCAACATAACTGCCTTTCTTTAAAAAATTTTCTTCAAAATAAAAAAATGGAGAAAAAATTAAATAAAAAAAATTTTTATTAAATAAATTTTAAGTTTTTCCACTCCCAAAATGAACATATCTGCCAAATTTCAAGTTGAAATTAAAATTTGATCATGTAGAAAAAATTAAAAATTTCCGAAATTTTGGCAGGTCCCTAAACGTTTCATGTAATTTAACAAAAGAAGGTGTTTCACTCATGGGGATTCCAAAAACTCCCTTGAGGGTGTTCATACGATTTTTACCATGCAAAACAATTCACTTAAATATCAGAAAATACAACTACTAGCCGATTCGGTACAAAATCTTACAGATTCCTGTCGGGTACCAAATGGTAGACTGCGTTGTGCGTAGTCATCGGGGTATGATTTTATTTTATTCTTTTATCTTTAAACACTTTTAATTTCATTTGATTTGACATGTTGGAAGTGAAAAAATAACGTAAAAATTTAATTCTAAGGGAAATTCAGGTAAAATATAGGCACATCGAATTAGGTTGGAAACTAGCTCTGTAGGATTTTGTACCGAATCGGCTAATAGCTGTATTTTCTGATATTTAAGTAAATTTTTTTGCATGGTACAAATCGTATGAACACCCTCAAGGGAGTTTTTGGAATCCCCATGAGTAAAACACCTTTTTTTGTTAAATTACATGGAATGTTTAGGGACTTGCCAAAATTTCGCAAACTTTTATTTTTTTCTACATGATCAAATTTTAATTTCAACTTGAAATTTAGCAGAAATGTTCATTTTGGGAGTGGAAAAACTTAAAATTTATTTAATAAATTTTTTTTTCAAAAATTTTTTTTATTTAATTTTTTCTCCATTTTTTTATTTTGAAGAAAAATTTTTTTAAAAAGGCAGTTATGTTGCACATCAAATGAAAGGTAATAAAATTACAAACAAAATGGCACAAATTTTAGGTTTTTAAGTTGTATGGTTCTGGAGTTATTAGCTTTTTTAAAATGCAGGAAAAACAACTTTACAAGAGTTATTTTAACTTTAAAACATTTTTACTACCGAAAGAGGGGTGATAGAAGAATGGAATCTGGAACATATTATAACTATAACTATATTAGATTCTCATTAAAAAATCAAGAAGAAGTTGGGAGGGTTTAATCTATGGGTTTTTGAGATGTTTTGTGAAAAATCAGTATTTTTTTGAAACTTCAAGGCAACTGCGCACGGGTGTTTATTATTCGAATGAGCTGATATTTTGCAAAAACTATTTATTTGTATGATGGAACAATTTGGGGGGGCGTCGCGTTAAGATTTCCAAACTTAAAAAATAAGGACCACCCTAATATATATATATATATATATATATATATATATATATATATATATATATATATATATATATATATATATATATATATATATAATATTACATTCTAAATTATTTTTAAAGAATTAGAAAATGAACACAACATGCCGGCGCCATGCAGCCATGCAAATCAGTTCCCTTAAACCAAAACAACTTAAAAGCAGATTTTTTGGATCTAGATATTTCAGTAGATAACAATAAAGCAACTATAGATGTTTTTGATAAAAGAAACCTTTTTAATTTTAAAGTTCTAAAACTAATATATTGGGAATCGAACATCTCTAAAAAAGTGTATTACAACACAATAAATAGCCAAATTGCAAGATTTAGGAAAATTTGTTCAAATCGTGATTTATTAAGAAGACAGATAAAAGAACTCTTCAACATATTAAAATCTAATGATTTTCCTGATAAATTGATTGACAGCCTATATCGTAATATTTTAAATACGATTTCTTAAGATTTATGGTATTTTTTCTGGAGTTTTTCCGTGTACAACACATGTTTTTTAAATCCGCCTTACACAACAAAGTGGGTTTGTTAGCGGTCTTACCCTGAAGACTTTGTTTTATGCACATACACCCTTAAAGAACAACAACACAATGACGCAATTCATCTGCATTAGCATCTGGTTTTTTTGTGGTATATCTGGCAGCAATCTTTTTTCGGGTTTTTTGAATTCTTTGGCAACATCTTGCCTTGTTTTTCATTACTTCGAATATAAATTCGTCTTGGAAAAAGTTATTGTTGGTCTAAGTTTTACGTGCTATTGAAGATACCTAAAGTGTCATTATTTCTCAAGTTTTTTCAGGTTCAAGTTGTAACCTTGTAAATAAATTTAATTTATATTTATATTTTGAACTGGAAAGAAACCAGTGCTACCCAAACCTCAAAAAGGAGGGTGGGAAAAAACTTCAGCCACCACGGAGTCATCGGAGGATAAAGATGTCCAAATAAGGGGGAAAAGATCCCTTGACCAGATGTCCGGTAAAACCCCAAGAGAGGAAGAAAAGGAATCTGAAGACAGAGAAATCAAGAAAAAAAGAGAAGATTACTTTTACATCAACCAAGAAACAATTTTAAATCAGGCAAAAAAAGCCTACGAAAATGGATGCACTAAATTCAAAATCAGCTTTAAAAGCAAAACAAACGAAGAAATCCCAACCAAACATTCAATCTTAAGAAAAACCTTCAAAGAAGTCCTGAACCAAGAGGATGATATATACGTAACAAGAGCTAAAAATATTATTATAACTGTAAGAAGTTGGAAATCAACGATAAAAACCCTAAGGGTGAAAGAAATAGGAGGTATCCAAGTAAATGCCACAATTTTCGAAGATGTCTTCACAACCCAATATATTGTAAAGGGGGTGGATACAGATATCAAAACCAGTGAAATTGTTGAAAGCCTTTCGGCACAAAACATAAACGTACACAAAGTGATTCGATTCACGAGAAAAGGAGGTGCTGAACCCACTAAAACTATTCTAATAAAAGAACTAGGAAAGATCCAAAGATCAAAAATCAAAATCGACAACATCCAACATTCGGTAGAAGAATTTATAGAAAAAGTGAAACTCTGCCACAAATGCCTAGGATTAGGCCATTTCGAAAGAACTTGCAAAAGGGAAAAAAGATGCGAAAATTGTGGGGGAAACCACATACCGGGAGAGTGTGCAAACCCAAAAAAATGCTTCAGATGCTCAAGCGCAGATCATGATGCTAAAGACTTCGAATGCCCAGTGGTAGTAAAAGAAAAAATAATCATAAACAGAGCTAGACTAGAAGATATCCCGATTGCCGAAGTAAGAAAAGAGACTAACTCTGGAAACACATATGCAGAAGCTGTAAAGAAAAACCAAGAAATATCACAAGATCCAAAACAAAAAATAGATCATCAAGTGATCCGAGAAAAAACCAAAGAAACTGACCTAAACAAAACAACCCAAGAACTGAAAGAGCTAGTAAACAAACTATACGAAATCACAAATCGCCTAGTTCTTAATCAACAGGAAACAATAAAAAGAATAGAAATTATTGAAACAACAAAAAGCCAGGAAAAAGAACCAACAAAAGAAGTATTAAAAAATACGGTAAATGAAATAGTGGAAGAGAAAATACAGAAACCTGTTCAAGAACTAAACAACATAATAGAACCACTCGCAAACATTCTAAAACAATTAATACAAGGGAATCAAATGGATACTTTAACCTTTTCTCCAGTAAGATTTCAAGAAGATCACTTAAACTTTGATATGACAAACAGTGAACAAAGCTCTTAGCAAAAAAGAGTAGCGAAGAGCCAATAGTAAAAAGTAACATACAAAAAACTCAAACGAACAGTCGAAACAAAAATGAATCAAAATGAAATTTTTTACACACAATGGAACTCAAGAAGCTTGAAAAATAAAAGAAATTGGCTAAAACAACCATTCATTGCAAATTCAGATGTCATAATGATCCAGGAAACTTTCTTATCCCAAACAGACCAATTTAACATAAAACAAAAAATAATTTATAGAGAAGACCGATCATCACACGGGGGCGGACTACTAACAGCAGTACAGAAAAGCCTACCCTCACAGAAAGAAATAATTCACCCTCCCCAGTCAGAAAACGAACTACAAATAACTAAAGTTTACATTGAAAAAAAATGGATCAAGTTCATCAATATATACTCACCAAAGGGACACTTCAACGATGATTGGCTCCAATATGTTTCTCAACAACTACAGCAAGATAGTTTTATTGTGGGGGACTTTAACGAACATCACCCAACCTTAGGAAGCAAAAAGAAATCCAGGGATGCAGACAAATTCATGGACTGGGTTGTTGAAAATGAACTAGTCATCTTAAACCTAAACCAAAAAACCCACATATCAATGGGAAAACAGGGATCATTAATTGACCTTACGTTATGCACAAAAACACTCGGATTATCAACCGAAGCAATCGTAATGGACGATCTTTTTGACAGTGACCATCACCCCATACTCATAAAACCAGCGACGAGATGCAGGGGAAACCGAACCATAAAAAAAATCCATTGGGGAAACTTCAAGCTCAAAGTAAATGAATCCTTCAACGAATCACAAACTATAAACAACATCAGTGACATCGAAAAAGGGTTTAAAGAATCAGTAAAATCATGTGAAGTGAAAAAACTAATAAAACTTGAAGAATCGCCTCCATACTGGAACTTGAAGTGCACTGCACTGAAAAAAAAGAAAAAATACCTCTTAAAACAGGCCAAAAAAAAAGTAAACGGGTCAGAATGGCTAGAATATAAAAAAACAGCAGCAAGACTAAGAAGACTGATTAGATACTTGAGCAAAGAGTACTGGAACAACGTATGCGCCGAAGCAGGGGAAAACAAGAACATATATAAAATCCTAAAAAATATAAAATCAAAAAATCAAATAAACCAAGAAACAATAAATTCAAACTGTATCATAAAAATTGGAAACTCTACTTTAACATCGAAACTAAGTCAAGCAAACGCTTTCATCCTGAAATTTGCAAAGATGACAAATCAAAATAAAATCCCAAGCGACCTAAACAACGGAGAAGACAAATTAAAAGGGGATTTCGACAAAAATGAATTCTACAAAATAATAAAGAATCTGAAAAACAGAACTCCCGGCCCAGATGGGATCACTGCAAAAATGATAAAACAATTATCAGAAGAGAACCTAAATAAAATTTTGAAACTATTCAACAAGCTATGGGAAAAAGGCGAAGTCCCAAAAAGCTTCAAATCATCAATAATAATACCTATCAAGAAATTAAATAAAAACCCAGAAGATATAAGTTCCTATAGACCTATTGCACTAACCTCAGTCCTTAGCAAAATTCTAGAGAAACTCATCACGAAAAGAATAACAAACTACATCATGGAAAACAAAAGCTTAAATCCATTTCATTTTGGCTTCATCCCAAGAAAAGGCTGCGAAGAAGCTCAAACAGCAATCTATACATCGGTTTTAAAAGCCAGAACAGAGAAGAAACACGTGACGTTAATAACTCTAGACTTAAGAGAAGCATACGACTCAGTATGGCTGGATGGCCTGGTTTTGAAATGCATGGCAATAGGTCTGTCAGGACTGACGGTAAAATGGATAGAAGATTTCACTCAGGACCGAAGAGCCAAAGTCAAATGGAGAAATACAATATCGGCGGAGAAAGTCATAAATAGGGGAGTACCACAAGGTAGTGTGATAAGTCCTGTACTTTTCACGATCTACATGAGAGACATATTTGAGAAAATTCCAAGTCACACACAAGCGGTAGTGTTCGCAGATGATGTAAACTTAATCATCACAGCTGAGTCCCGGGAAGCTTTGAAGGAAAACTGTCAAGAAACCATAAAAAATATCGAAAATTGGTGCAACGAATGGAAGATGGAAATCCAAACAAGCAAAAGTAACATAATTGATTTCTCCAACAAAAGAGAAAAAACACACTTCGATGTGACGGTAAAAGGAGAGATCATTCCTTGGACATCCACAGTCAAAATCCTAGGGATCTGGTTCTCATCAAACCTAACTTTCAAAACCCACATAGAAAAAACTAAAGAGAAAGCCTTAAAACAAATGAATATATTAAGGGCAATCGGAGGAATTGGATGGGGTGTGAGAGGAAACCATCTCCTAAAAATTGCAAATGCGTGCATTAGAAGCATTTTAGACTACGCCCCACACATCATCTCAAGCACAACGAAAGCAAATAAGAAAACTTTGGAAACTGTCTACAACTCGATGCTAAGGTTGGCTACGGGTCTCCCTAAGTGGACGCCATTGCCCATATTATACCAAGAAGCAGGACAACAAGATTTAACCTCAAGACTGGAGCTGAGAAATTTTGGATTACATATCAAACTCCTGAAAAACCAATCTCCAAACCTCCAACAGATTAAGAGCATAAATGAGAAATGCTCAAACAATGTATTCCAGAGAAACCCATTTGGACTGGTGACCGAAATGAAATACAAAGAGATGATGATAGACAAAGGAGATGTGCTACAAGCATGCCACCCGGTAGAAATGGGAAAAATGGAAAACGTGGAAATCTATACTGACGAGCTACAATTTCAAACACCCAAAAACAATGTACATGAGGGCCTCAAAGACCTACTGGAAGAATTCCTGAAGACTGAAGGAAAAAACGCAACAATAATATCTACGGATGCATCCAAAAACGAAGAAGCCTGTTCAGTAGCAGTAGTGAACCACAAAAAGGGAACCAAACTAAGTGGAACAATATCAAAAATAAATTCCATATTTACCGGCGAAGCAACAGCTATAATTATAGCAATTAGCAAATATGTAAAACATAGAGAAGAATATTTTATTTTCTCAGACAGTCTATCAGTCCTGGAGGCCCTAAAAAAAGGAGTAGAGATAAAATCCCCTACTATCATTCTAAAATTAGCAAAAATTATTGAAAAAGCATCAAAAGCATGCTCAAAACTTAAAATCATATGGATTCCGGCCCATATAGGATTAAAAATAAATGAAATGGCAGATGAGGAGGCAAAAAGAGCATTAAAGAAAGGGAGAATTGTAAATTGGATATCCCCAGAGGATATAATTCAAAAGGCAAAGAAAATAGAAAGAGAAAAAAGAGAAGAGGAGTATAATAACAGCAAATATAGGGAAATACTATCAATAAATTCAGGGTTAGAAAAACAAAAATTCTTTAATCTGACAAAAAATAGGAGAGATGAGGTAATCCTAACCAGATTAAAAACAAGAACCCTGCCAACAAATGCTACATTAGAAAAATGCAATCTAAGAAATGATGCAAGCTGCAGATGCGGTAACATCAAGGAAGATATAGAGCACATTCTTTTTTCATGCCCCAACTATGAGAAAGAAAGACAAAGACTGAGACAGAAAATGGGATGCATTCCGTTATCCTTCAAGTGGCTAATATCTTTTGAAGACCAAGGGAAAAAGAAAGCAAAATCCATCTTGGAGTTCCTCTACTCGATAAAAAGATTTTAAAATAAGGAAGAAAAAAAAGGAACACTGGTATAAGCGATCGAAATCGAGAGCAAAACCAGTAAAAACCAACCAATCAACCAACCAACCAACCAACCAAATTCGTCTTGAAACCATCGTAAGTTTTACTTTCTCCTCTGTTTTCTTTCCCACGGTTCGGACCCCGATGGCCGATATCTATTCCTTGGCGTATATCGCCCTATCGGCCATCACAGAAAACCGTGGTTCGCTGGCACCCGGGGTTCCTGATGAAGTGGGTGCCGGCTAATTCTTTGTTTTTTAATTTTTGTTGTCTGGGTCTGCTTCTCAGGGTAATTATGCCAATTTTGATTAGTAATCGATGAATTTTTTACTTATATATATATATATATATATATATATATATATATATATATATATATATATATATATATATATATATATATATATATATATATATATATATATATATATATATATATATAAAATCCAGTACTTAAATCTTGATAAAAAAGACCATATAATCTATATCTATATAATCCAAATACCACTGACTGACTGACTCACTCACTAACACTCGTCACAAAATCTCCATAACTGCCGGGCCGATAGGCTTGAAATTTAACAGAGACCTTCCTCTCAGCCATTAGACGCGCACTAAGAAACGATTTTAAAATTGAACGACTCCTTCCCTGTTCTCCGGCGCTTTTTCGACTCCGTTTTACCCATTGAAATAACATTACACATTGTTGAAATGCATAAAATCAAGACCCTCTATATAACGTCTATATAACGGTATATAGAGGGTCTTGATAAAATGCAGTGTTTACTTCACTATCTTAAGGCAACGTCTTGCCTCACTTGATAAATTATTACTGATTAACATTTATACACATTTTATAATTTACAACGAAATTTAAGAAGAAAAACAGTGTGAATATTTGTATTTAAATATTATAACAGTTATCAGAAAACCGAAGTAAATTAAAATAATTAATTTACTTTCATTAAGATTTTAATTTCTCAAAAATAAATATATTTAAATAGCAAGAATTTAAAAGTTTCCAAGGAAACAGAGCTAAAATTTCATTGTTTCATAGGGCATGGTTTACTAGACTATAATCACTAGATTTTTATTACAAGTAGCAATCTGTTTTTACTCTTTCAGAGTAGCTTTTAAAGAAGTTGGTTTTATTAATAAGAAGACAGGCTTACTTGATAACTTTTTATCGAGGGATTTTTGAAGTTGATTTTATTTTGAATTTTATTTTTTTGCGGAATTTTAAAAGGATAGCGGGAATACTTCATGAAAATTCAGTTTAAGATTTTAAACACTAGATTTAAAAAAAGAGATGATTTCAATTGGATTGTTTTTATCACATGGAAAGGATAAATGTTTAATAGACAAAAAAATCGATGTGGAATGAGATATCACAGTTGGAACTGGGATGGGGAAAAGGAACCGGGATGAAAATTATTGGAAACACCTGGATATGAAAATTATCGGGAACCGTGGTATGTAAAGGTACCGGGCACACCGGGACGTGAAAAGGTACCGGGAACACTGGGATATGAAATGGTACCGGGAACACCCGGATATGAAAAGGTACCGGGAACACCGGGACATGAAAAGATACCGGGAACACCCGGATATGAAAAGTGTCCGGGAATACCGGGTTATGAAAATTATCGGAAACACCGGGATGTGGAAAAAGTACTGAGGACACCGGGGTTATTGGTGATACGAAAAATCTGACATATAACTTGGTAGAATTTTAAAAAAGGAATCAATACACTCTACCCGTGCAAGGCCGGGAAAATCAGCTAGTACTCATATAAAATCATTCATTATCAAATTAATTAACTCGATGAAGGATAAAAATGAAAGTAAATATTTGACATAATATAGAATGAATTAAATGATAAAAATAGAGAAATAAACACATTTTAATATCGGTTTAAGAATCGATGTGTTTACTTTTTGATACCTCTGTTTAGTTTTCTCTTCTTAGATACCCTCGCTCTGAATATTACCTCCACAATTTACGTCAAAATTTGCGTCAGTGGTATTTTTTATCGACCGTATTTATTTTCTTCACACATTTGCAACTGATAGCTTCAAGAATATTTACGGAATCGGTGTTTAGTTTTCCCCCAAAACTTTTAGAAAGTGAATACTTATTATGTTATGATCCCTTTCAATCCTAATCCGCCCTAGATTACCATTGAATCCAATGGGAAATTTGTGGCGGCTAGGTCTGAAAGGGTTAAACTGACAGCGATAAAACTGCTTTTTAAGTTGTTTGTTTTTCTCTTTTCACCTTTCAAACATTTCAATCCATTTATGGTTTCATTCAGTTTTGTAATTTAGATTTGAATCATATATAACACAGGTCTGCAAAAAAAAACTTTTTTCGAGCTGTTTTGGATATTTCACCTGAACTTTGTTATTTTTGGTGCGCTGAATCAAAAAATGACCTCCATTTTGTCCTGGGACGTCACGTTTTTTGACAATTCAGATTTTTAGGTTTTATTGGGAAATGCCTTAAAATTTTGTAAAATAAACTTTTTATACTAAATTTTTTATTCAAATTTGTTCCAAAAAATCTATTTTTATGTTTTTTGATGTGCTGAATCTAAAACTGACCTCCGTTTTGTCATAGGGTTTCACCTTTTTTCACAATTTAAGTAAAAATGTCAATTTTTTAAGAAAATAAAAGTAAATATTTAAAAAAATTATTTTTCGACTCAAACTTTATTTGAAAATAATTTTTTATGGTTTTTGGTGTGCTGAATCCAAAAAATACCTCTTTTGATTTTTAAGACACCACATTTTGTAACAAATTGAGAAAATATAGCAACATTTCACATAAAATGTAAGTATACTTAAGAAGTAGATTTTTTAATCCAAATTTATTTTTAAGGTTGTTAGTTTTAAGGTTTTTTTGTGCCCCGAGTTCAAAAATGGTCTCTGTTTTGCCATAGAATGTCATGTTTCCTGACAATTTAAGTAAAATTGTAAAATAAGTCATTATTTCAATTTTCATGAAAATAGGTTCATAAAATAAAATTATTGTTACATATTCTTCATGAAAATCATTATATAACTAAAATAAACTTATTTACACACTCTAAAGCCAATTTTTCCTCCTCATGAAACTCCCCTTGGTACCTTTACCCTTGTGAGTAGCAAAAAGAACGTTTCTTTGAACTATACAACAAAAATCCTTCATTATTCTCCGATTACATCTTCCCTATTATTTTCTTTCTATCTCTATAATGTCCTGATGAGATAGTTTACTATGTGCACCATTCGCAGCTCCTAATTTTTAAAACTAAAGGAGCTAGAAATGCACAAAAACTATGAAAAATGGGCAAATTCGAATATAATTTTGCAATTTGTGAAAAATCCTGACGTATAGGATTTTTTTCAATATTTTTTTCGTTATCAGCACACCAAAATACATAGGAAATCACTGAAATTATTCAAACAGCTTTTTCATTGCAGACCTGTGTAATTTAGGAAGTACTATATCTACCGACTTAATTTTAGTTTATTCTATATTTTTTATATAACTACTCAAACAACACAAACGTACATGATTCTTCCAATTTTTGTCATGCGTGGCCAAATTTCGTTTATTTTTAGTAGCAGTTACTTAAACTTGATATATTTGACATTAGGTGTGGTACAAGGGTAGAATCATAAAATTATTTTTAAATTCTTATAAATGAGAAGTTACATTTTAAAACAAGCCGAACTTTTTTTAACTGGGTATTAGCCTTTTCCTAGAATTTCCTTAAGTAATTAAATAGAAAATACATGTATTCTAATTACTTCATTTAATGAAGATATAAAGATGCATAACTTAGGATTTTACAGATCCGGGTTACATTCATTATTATTAAATAGGAAGACACCTCAAAATAGCCTCTCCATTCATTTCCTATAGAAGATTCACAACTCCTTAATACCCCACGGTAACATTTATTATTGCAAATCCACTCACCTTCATTATAAATTCAACTTTAGCCTCTCAAAATGAATGAATAATTTACTTACGGTTATCTTTCGCTTAAATTAATTGTTCCAGAAATGGAAAAATTTTCCCATTCGTTTTCAAGCATTTTCCACGCGAGTCAACTCGAGTAATCCTGGATATTTCCTGCAATTAAGACATTTGTTTTCCTAAACTTTGTGTGACACCCATACTTAATGTTAACCGTATTTTCCTCTATCTGCATTTGCTTTCCTGGGAATGTTTCACTCATATTTGCTTTACGTAACCCGAAAGGATTATTTACCTCTGACTTTTCATGTATTCTGATCGTATTTTAATTGCTTTCGCATCATTCAAAAATTGCTTGCATCTTTAAAATAATATTACCAGTTCAAATTGTAATTCAATTGTAAAATTTTTTTGGTTAATAAGTAGCATATAAATTAAAATCAAAATTAAAACATGTTTTTAAAGTTTTTTAAACCAAAATAATAAAAAAATTCCGTTTTATTGAGTTATCTTAATCTATAGAAAAGTAAAGAGTATGAACAGCGAATAAATGTAGTATTTTTACCTATTTATTATATTTATTCATTTGGGATATTTTGAAAATACTCTTGTTTTGTATAACTTATGCTCATCTAATTCTATTAATTCTTGTTTCTAAAGAATACTTAGTAATCTAAGCTGGATCCGATAATTTAAAACTAATTACTGCTTTCTTTCCTTTCATTTTATCTATAAAGAAATCCAATAAATTTTATTTCTTTGAGTCTTTTATTCTTGGTATAACGATCAAAAGGAAAGATGATAGCCCCTATTCGTTCTTTCGGTACAAATTGCAGAAACTTTAGAATCCAAAGGAACTCACACCGACCGTAACCTGAGGGTAAAAAAGATCATTCTTATACAGAAATAAATTTTTAATAAACTGGCTTCTGTTGAAATTCTGTGTTACTTGGTTGGGCTTTACATGGTGTACATCAATAGAATGGAATTTCTACCAGTAAATCCATGTTCTCCCAGCTTTTATTTGAGTTGAAAAAAATAAATTTTCTCTTTCCAACACTGAAAGGGGTGAGTAAAAAATTTATTCATTTGGATTTGTGATGTTTCGACTGTATATTTAATCATGTTTACTTTCCTTTGGATAAAGAGTGGTTTTAGGTCTTAAATTTTGTTTATTAACATTAGTTGTGTGTTTTTGTTCATTGGTATAAGAAAGTGTGTTTGTCAATCAACAAAAACTCTAAATAAAACCACTTTCATGAGATATTTTTGACGGAATGCAAAGGAAGTATTAAAAGCAGCTATTCAAATGAAAAATAATTTTCCAGAAACAAAAAATTAAATAATGTTTTATACGTGTTGATACGTTTAAAGGTAGCGTTTGTTTCGTTCGGTAAGTAAAAACTCAGAGTTAACAAAAATCAGATAATCTAATATTTGTTAGGAACCATCACACAAATTGCGTCACTCAATTTTCAAGGATTTTACACCCTTTCCTCCTTCTATTGTGATGCCAAACTTTTAAAGTTTAACCAAATGTAAGAATGAATCACTTTTTATATTACTTGTGAATACACTCTTTTACTGTTAAATCAAACCAAAATCGGATAAAATAACCTATTTTAGCTTTTTAACCGTAGTAAAAGAACAGTTTTAGGCTAAGCGTGCACGGCGACTGAGTCAAAATTATTACCCTGGCTATTGCAAGAAGCTAGAGTGCGCGCATTACTCGGTGAGACTCTTGGCCGATTGCCAAGAATCTCGCCATAGAGATGCATTGCTCTAGTCGCCGCGACAAAAGTCTCTAGTGCGCGCTTAGCCTTAAGGTGTGGCAGTACAAAGTTTGAACTATTCCTCCCTTCTATTGTCACATTGCTTCACTTATTAAGGACCTCCCCCTAAACGTATGAGGTAATTTGAGAAAGACCCCTTAGGAGTTTTGTCTCCATTCACTCCAAAGTAGCGTTGTAATTTTATTTCAATATTATCACAATACATCCCTATTTTAAATCTTGTTAAACATCAATATGCTGGTGACAGATAAATGCTTTTTTGAACTGCTATATCCCTCACAAAACCTCTTTATATACTTCTCATTCATTTGAGAAGTTAAGCACTAACAAAAGGAAATTTCATCCTATATAAGGGAGATAATGCTCTTGAAAACCCAAAATGCCGGAAGTTTTAAGAATATATTTTAACTATATACTCCCTTAGTGTAAAAGTTTTGAGTTAAAAGCTTTCGCTGGGAGTGTTATGAGACTACACAATGAAGCTCTTAAGAGAATTGTAGAGAAGTGGTATTGTTCGTTAGGTCACTTGGTCTTAAAATTCCTGTTATATTCCTTTGGGATGCCTGAGTAGGCGGATAAAGTTTTGAGATGTGAATGAACTCCTGTTTTGTTAAAATAGTAGTTTAAAGTGCATATATATGTGTACGAGAAATCTACCTGCGAGAAAAGCCTCATTTAGAGAACACCATATTTTGATTATAACTGGAAGTTCAACTGCTTTAGTTAGAATTACGTAAATTTAAAATTACATAAGATAGTTTGGCTAGAACCCTTATTTTTTGTGCCTTAAATATTATGCTTGTATTACAACTGTTCTAGCTTATCCATAGTTTTAAGTAGATAAAATAAAAATGAAATCTGGGAATTACCTATAAGAAAATATAAATATATCGGAATAATTTTGTTTATGAATTTCTTAAGGATATGCTGCAGCTTTTTAAAAAACAAATGTTCTTGTTTTGAATTTTCTTTGGATGATAATACCATGACATGCATTACGATTTCATCCATATTTCTTTGAAAAGTACTTCTTCAAAACTTTTTTTAATTTAATTTTTATTCTAAACTTAAAAATTTAATGCAAAACAGAATCTAATGCTAAAAAACTTATGTAACAGAAGACTGTTATCATATTTTTCCTTAAAGTCAAAGAGAACAGAACAGTGTAGTCAAGTTTTATGACTTTAAGTTTTTCCTTGGAGAGAGTCCAGATTCTACTGATCTTCTTGTTTTTGCAAAACTGCTTTCTTGAAATAAATGCATGTAAATATTTTGATGCATACCAACAGTACTTTTCTCGTGGAGTACTTTGTTTCAATTCGGGCAAAAATACCTTTTTTAACGCATCCTTATATTTTACATCAAAAAAATTTCAAAGGGCTTTCAGTAAGCTTCTGCGAGGATTTTCTTTCTGCTGTCATGTATATGTAATACATTGGTGGATTTTTGCTGCACCTTTTCTTTGTCTGAGTTTACCGTTTAACATGTATTTCTTGAGAAGGGTTCAAAAAGTTTCAGAAAAGTTTCAGTCACAGTTAAACTATTGAAGCTTTAAAAGTCTCGCTGTTGCTAGATCACAAAGATTAGTAACAACAACAACAGCTTTAAAAGTATAATCAGTAGCATTCTGATTCTCCAATGCTCTTTCTTAGTCTCAAAAATTTTAGTTTTGAAATTGTAATTCAATGTTTAACCATTCGAAATCTTCTAAATATGTACTTCTGTTTCTTTGCGTTCAATTACTTTCTTTATATCCCATTTCTTTTTATGTGCAAAGCGTTTTTTAACAGCTTGTTAGTTGCCCTGTAGTTAATGCATGGGTTTACAAGTTTACAGTATATGCGGAGTGCACTTGATAAATATGTGGGTCTAATGTTCATATTCAACCTGACCATAGGTCAAAGAAGGATTCCACCAATCAGAGTCAAGAGTCAGCAAAAATAATATTTATAATTTAATAGTTTTCTTCTTTAGCTGCTCTTCAACCTCTGGTCAGGTAGTAGTGAATAAAGAGTTCTTTGGTCGTTAATGCAAAAGTTAACCCTGGGTCTAGGTCCTCTGGAAACTATCTTTTCCAGATACAACACATGGCTAAACTGCCCATAGTCTGATCGCCACGTGAAAAACTTTTGACGTCGTAAACTATTGTGGAGATTGTTATAGAAACAGATTATTCATCTTAATTTTGGGGGTAATGGTATTTCCTAAACACACTGAAAAACTTTTTGTGCGAAATCTGTATGACTATCACATTCAGATTAAACTTCTTTTCAAAGTTTTTTTTTGTCAAAGTTTTTCTCGTGGTGGTCGGACAATATCAATAACTTAAATAAACGAGAAATAAAATATAAAAAACTGGAACCTTCATATCGCCAATGTTAACATTAATAACAATATGCTTCAAATGAACCATTCCCCGTTGACCAACATTCTACCGCACAGACCTTTCAGCTACTTAAAGGTGATGAAAGTGCAGACCACCTAAATTTCCACTCCCAAGCTATTCATTTCACCCTCCTCTTAACCAACTCGTTCCCCGCCAACTCTCCCACTCCGTCATCTAATTAGCGACCTTCTTGGCCCCCTACAAAACCACTTAAGTTACAACGCAGCCACTCATTTAGATTATACGCCCTTTTCCAACTTAGGGGAAAAATACATTCCCAAGGTGGCTCTTCGATAAATCAATTGCTCTGGGGAATATGGACCCCATTTTCGGAACGAAGAACGCCTAGTTGGTGGCTGGGGTTTTAATGCTTTTTCCGATACATGGTTAGTATGTGCTTCAGGCACTTGTCTGTTGGGCCTTAAACTCATGGGTTTTGTAATTAATGGTTGTAAGTGGATGAATGCGCAGTTTTGGGTGGAATTGATTGTTTTGCAACAGGTTGGAGAGGTATCTTCTCTATAGGGTTTAATTAAAAGGTGATTTATGTCTAATGAGGGGATGTATTAGTCTGGAACGAAAGTAATGCCTTAATTTAAGACATATCTTTAATTACCAAAGGTTTGAAAAAATTATGATTTTTAGGTTTTATCTATTTGATTGTGTTTTGGTATGGTTGCATTTCTTAAACAACTTATTTATTATTTATTCCATTTTTGGGGTTGATGGTCGTGTCGTTTAGAATTTCTCTCCAAATTGTTTCGCCCTTTTCTTCGGAGGGCATCCTCAGTGAAAGCAATTGATAAAACCACTTAATAACCATTTGTTATATTTAGACCATATTTGCCTTCAAACACACTACACTTGGTTGCAATGTTTCTTGACCCTATATGACGTCACTACGCAGAAAGAAAAGCTGAATAAATAGAAATCTTATTGGATTCCTACTTTAACTAATTGGAGTTTCAGTACTTAAATCTTGATAAAAAAAAAGACTATATATAATCTATATCTATATAATCCAAATACCACTGACTGACTGGCTCACTCACTAACACTCATCACAAAATCTCCTAAACTGCCGGACCCAGAGGCTTGAAATGTGAAAGAGACCTTCCTCTCAGCTATTAGACGAGCACGATTTTAAACGATTTTAAAATCGAACAACTCCTTCCCTGCTTTTCGGCGCTTTTTTGACTCCGTTTTACCCATTGAAATAGCATTATATTGTTGAAATGCATAAAATGAAGGGTTTATTTTTTATCTGAAGGCGACGTCTTGCCTCACTTGATAAAATAATTTGAAAACATTTTATAATTTACAATTAAGTTTAAGAAAAACAGTGTGAATATCTGTATTTAAATATTATAACAGCTATCAGAAAACCGAAATAAATTGAAATAATTAATTAACGTTCTTTAGAATTTTAATTTTCTCAAAAATAAATATCTTTATGGAATAGCAAGAATTGAAAAGTTTCCATGGAAACAGAGCTAAAAGTGCATTGCTTCATAGCGGACATGGTTTACTAGACCATAATCACTAGATTTTTATTGTAACTAGCAATCAGTTTTTACTTTTTCAAAGTAGCTTTTAAAGAAGTTGGTTATATTAACAAGAAGACAGGCTTTTAATAGTTTTTTACTTGATAACTTTTTATCTAGGGATTTTTGAAATTTATTTATTTTGAAATAGAATTTTTGCAGAATTTTAAAAAGATAGCGGGAATACTTTATGAAAATCCGTTGAAGATTTTAAACACTGGATTTCAAATGACAGATATTATTTAAAATGGATTGTTTTTATCACATAGAAAGGATAAATGTTTAATAGACAAAAAACCGGGATGGAATGAGATATCACAGTTGGAACTGAGATGAGAAAAAGGCACCGGGAATACCGGGATGAAAATTATTAGAACACCGGGTTATGAAAAAGTACCGGAACACCAGAATATGAAAATTATCGGGAAAACCTGGATATAAAAATTATCGGGAACACCGAAATATGAAAAGGTATCGGGAACACTGGGATAGGAAAAGGTACCGGGAACACTGGGATAGGAACAGGTACCGGGAACACCGGGATATGAAAAGGTACCGGGAACATTGGGATATGAAAATGTACCGGGAACACCTGGATATGAAAAGGTACCAGGAACACCGGGATATGAAAAGGTGCCGAGAACACTGGGGTATGAAAAAGTACCGGGAACACCGGGATATAAAAAAGACCGGGAACAGCGAGATATGAAAAGGTGCCAGGAAAACCGGGATACAAAAATTATCGGGAACACCGGGATATGAAAATTATTGGGAACACCGGGGTATGAAAAAGTACCGGGGACACCGGGGTGATTGGTGATACAAAAAATCGGACATACCTATAACTTGAGAGAACTTTAAAAAAAGGAATAAATGCACTCCTCCCGTGCAAGGCCGGGCAAATCAGCCAGTATACTATATACATGGGTTTAAAAACAAATCATATTTCTAAACTGAAGTACAAAATTTCACAAAAAATTTAAACAAGGTCAAGTAACGTTGCAGTTTAGAAAAAGTCTTAGTATGTGGGTATATGGATTTTAGAGAACTATATCTTGGAATTTATCGTCTATTCCTGCAATTTTCACCCGCAATGATATTTTTCTTTTATAATTCTTTCCAAATATATTTTTGTGTTCAGATTGGATTTTGTATACTTCCTACAATTATACACTATTTATGTAACTTCACAGTTAAAACATACACACACAACTTTTTTCATTAATTAGTATACGCAGCTAATTGTCTTATATTGGGAAAAGAAGCATTTGAACAACAACTAAAAACTTTGTATCAGCAGAGTCTTTAAATTAACAGCAGAATATTAAAAGCAGAATAAACCATTCCAAGTTCATATTCATATTTATTTCCAATCCTACTTCAGAAATCCTTTCATCTTTAAATAACCTGCGTACTTTTCAGAGAAAAGAAGACACATTCCTAAGTGAAAATTTTCTAAATAATTCTCATCTCCCTTTATACCAGATTTTCTGAATTCCCAGACACCATTTTATCATTATCCAGTTATTATTTCGTTAGATATTTCAAAACACATTCTTCACAGGCTTACATTCGAAAAGCTTTCGATCCCGTTAGCGCCAACACCGAAACACACAAAATTAAATTAACCCTCAGTTACTCCTCCAACCAAGGTAAACACAACTAGGTTCTCTAGCGGACGTTGCTTTCTGCTTAATTTACCTCCCGGCTGAACAACCGTATGCCGGTGTCGTAGCAAATCGGACGTAACAGATATGTTTCATTTTTTTCCTGACTTTCCCTCTCTTTCCAAACTTTCATTAAATTCGTTTCACGCTTTCCGATGTCGTCGGCGTCTGACTTCTTCGAACGTTTTGTCGAATTTTTACCCGTTCGTTTCCAGTGGGGTGGTGGGGTGGGACCGCATTCATTGACAGCCGCTTAATTAAATCGGAACTCCGCTCTGTTTTGCTAAAAGGTAAGAGATTAGTGGGTGTGGGAATATTAATTAGAGAAAGTTTTAGATTTGTTCTTTTTTGTTGAATAGTTGTTGGAAATGGAATCAGTCACTGCGTGTTTAATTTTGCCAGATGTGGAAGTTACAAGGGCGATTATCGGAATTTAGGCCGAATTTGTTAAAACCTAATAAATTGCTAAAAACGGATTTTCTCCTAATTTGTTTTTTTAAGTTCTTATTTTGCATATGTTATAAATTTAGTATTTATGCATTTATTCAAAATAGGCGGAAAATGGAAAAGAGAAAAATATTTTTTTAAATATCAATGAACTCAATAATGTATTTGAACTTTTATGTATTTTTCTTTGTACTATTATAAAATATTTTTCTTATTTTCATTTATTAATAATAGTTGTGTTAATGGTCTTTTTTACTAAGCCTAATTGCCATATTTTCAGCCATGAGCGTCGGTGTTAACTCCTTGGTAAAAAAAAAGGGTTCCACCAATCAGAATCAGCAAAAAGCTATTTTTCTATCTTTGGCTGCTGGTTAACCGTTACACTGATGGCTGTAAATATGACTTTAATAGTGTTAAAAGTTTGCTTCTATTCTAGGTTATAAGTATTTATCAATAATGTAGTTTGTATAATCTATAGTTAAAAGTTTGAAAACAAATAAAATTGACGAAACATTTTATTAGTGTTAATTTATACTTATACGAGAAATGGTCACTCTAAATACTGTGCATTTTACTTTTATACTGTCGAAATAATACGAAAACATATTTTATCAACAAAACCCAGTTACATTCCTTTCAAAAGGAAACCCAATTCTAAATAGAAAGACGCGTTATTTTTCACAAACACCAAACTTGCCAAAAGAAATTCGAATCGAAACTTTAAGAGTAACGTGATATCCCATTTGTCACGCATCCACGCCCCACAAAGAGCACGAAGTCTGTCACAAAAAGTAAAGTCAACTCTACGAAAAAAGAACTATTTCGCTTTGGAATCCGAGAAATCCAGTTATTCAAATTCGTATTCGGTAATGAACGCAATCAACAGGAAGGGACGCTACCCTTGAGTGATTGGATAACGCCATTCTTTCAGAACGACCGTTATCCCATGTTCTCGATAATTCGATTAGATACAGTGCAGAAAGAAACGGATTCAGTTGAACGTTCTCTAAAAAAAAAAAAGAGATGTAGTATCCGAAAATCCAAAATCGATTTCATTCTTTTCCAGTTTCCTTTTTTCATATTTGGAATTTTTGGATCCTTCCCCGTTCCTTTGGTTTCGTGAAATATTGAGGAAGCTTGGGAAATGCATATTGGAAAATCTGAAAGCTGGGTGAAACGTTATTTTGGAGTTGGTCACGTGAAAGATGGTAATGAACCCATTGTGTCGGTTCTTATAGAGTTTCTGCATATTGGAGGATATATTTATGAATAGAACGACAGAATCTGAGGAAAACTAGTTCTGGAAATTCTAATATGTGTTTTGCTGCAAGAATTCTAAAAATACATTAATATCTGTGTCTATTTGACGTTTCCAAAACTTAATGGGTTTTATAGCACATCCATAATGAATTCTACTTTTAATTTTTGTATGATTTTTAATTCCTTTGTTTTGATTTTCTATGTATAAAAATGTCTGTGAATTAAGTGTTTCATTCTACATTTCTATAGTCTGTTCATTTAGAATAGGCACCTGAAACAGGATCAGAAACGCCTAATAACGCTCATCACGCAACTTCAGTGACCGATTCTTTTACAGTATTTTAAATAATTCTGTTTAGACTGCCTTTTCATTGCACAAGAAAATCTTTTCGATGATAATTACAATAGTAACTGCTTCTAATACATTACGCCTCAGGCGCCTTTTCTAAATGAACAGAGTATAATTTCTTTTTTGATACACTTTAATGGCCTTTATTTTAAAAAAGTAGTTTAATATTATTATTTTTTTAATCCAAAGGTCATTTACAAATAGAATTTTACACGATTTATTTATTTAAAGTGCATTTTTTACATTACAATATTTAACGAATACTTAATTGTTAAATAACGTTTTAAATGATCTCAATACGGGTAACAAAAGGGATATTATAAAAGAATTAATTTTTTTAAGTCTTAAATTTGTTGGTTGGTCTTTTTTTAGAGTAGTAAAATATGATACGATTTAATAATTCCTCTTAAACATTATTTGTTTATTATTTTTGTAATATTTAATAAATAAACTTTTTTTATGTAAGCAAATTATTTTCATTTTAATTATTCATTTGTTTCAATAGCAATAACATATAAATGGTGTGTGAATTTCCTTCAGAAAAATTTCTACTTTAAAAAAACATAAAAACATTGAAAATATTTCATCAAACTAATTATACTGGTTCATTGCTACCACAAGCACTTAAATTAAATTAAATTTATTTTTTACGAGTATCCCAAATACACATTTAGGAAAGCTTTTGTTACCTCAGGGTTTATTCTATATCTTCCTATATCCATCGTTTATAAGTAGAGAAGGAATATTTTAAAAAAATGAAAACGTGTTTTACAAAATTAAAAAAAATTTCAATTCAAAGTTACATAATCGTTTTCCTATAATACTATCTGAAAGTAATGCGTTATTAATTTGCACAAATGCACAGCAAAAGCCAACTCAATCCATCTATTGATTTCCCTTCTTACCCCCAAACGGTCAGAAAAACGAGACTCGCCTCATTCTCTAACTTTATTCCAACTTCGGAACCGAGTCTCACTTTGATGATTCCGAGGAAATATCTTTTTCGTGTTTACCGGACTGGAAGTACGAAGTTTAAAAAGTTTCGCTTTTAAGGAACGCGACCAAAGATTCCCTTCTTTACCCAGTTTTGTAAGGCAAATAAAGTCGATCTTTATTGAAAAGAAGCCAACCAAGTGCACACTAACGGGTTCTCTTGGAAAGAGTTCCCTTTCCAGATTTCTTTCTTTTAAAAAAAATGGCTATCTTATTCCATCTGCGGAACGCTAGGGGTCTGCTCAACTGAATCTTGAAATTCTTGCCTTGGCACCTTTGAAGGGTTTAGTCTTTGATTAGTTTCATTCATTGGAAGATGTGATGGAGGTATTTAATTATTTTGGTGTAGAGAAGGAAATCTTTCGGATGATGTTCTGAAAAGTTTTCCGAGGTTTATTGAAGTATATTTTCGCAATTGCTTAGAATGACTAGTATCAGTGGTCTAATTGCGCTTAGGTTGGATAATTGAAGGTTCTCTCTTTAGGTTGCCTATTTTATTTCTACGGAGAAGACTTGACATTTTTAAGGGAGTTTTAATTTCCCTAGTTTTAAAATGTTGATTAAACAACCACACGAAAAGTAACAGAACAAAAAAAGATCACCAAATTTATACTTATCTCAAATTGTTGTACATTCTTATAACATTGTCCGTTTGAGCAGCTCAAATATGAATCCAACTTCTAATATATAGGTACAACACGTATAAACTGCCAGTTTCTTTTATGAAACATAATCTTTTAACTTTGTACGACCAAAGTTTTATTACTTTGGGGTATTTTTGGCCCAATGGCATCTGCTGAAATAAGTGAAATACTCATTGAGTTTAAAGAAGCAGTTGTCAAATATGGATGATGAATTAATTCTAAACACGAAATACATGCAAATTATAAAAGAACGAACCTTAATTGTGGTATTGTGAAGAGGGTATCATTATTATGAAATATATGGTGTTCGAAGAAATATAGGTTTTTTGTTCCGAAAGTTGATTTTCTCCACAATTAAATCAACCAATTCATTAAAATATTTACCAACTATGTTAAAATGCTGTTTACTGTTCATCTTTGTATTTTCCTAAAAAATTTGTTTAAGTAACTCTAAAATGAAATCAGTTTTGTATGAAAATATATTTTATTACTTGATTTTCTTATAAATTAAACTTGAAATTAACTTTTAATGGATTATTATTACTGATAGGTAACTTAGCAACGCATATAAACAGTATAGCATTGGCTTGTTAAAAATAATATATAAACCACTGAAAATTTAATACTGTCAAATATAATATGATTAACTACTTTTATTTGCTCTTAATATGTGAAAAAAACACTCCATTTGGGCCAAAGTTACCCCCATTTTACGAATCCTAGTAACAGGTGTTTTTGTGATACCGTATGGGATCAATAGTTTTTTTTTATTTCCTCTACTGAGAATATAACTTTTCATACAAGCGCTTTTGCACTCGAAAATTGTTTCACAGTTTGAAAGTCAACCAATCTTAAGCGTTTGAATTCCTCAAGTAAATTTTGATTCAAACTCAGATAAACAATAACACAAATGTCTAACATTTAATAAGTTAAAGAAAAGAATTAAAGAGAACAATGAAAATAATTTCCATAAACTCCCATGCAAATAATACCAAATATTAGAAATGCAATAGCCCAGAAGAAGATCAGTTTTAGAACAATAAATTCCAAAGTAAATATTTATGACCAAATTATGTACATTATTTGTAACTTTTCTACTTCGCATTTCCCAATTGTAATATTCTCTGATATATTTGTTTACTGAGAAAACGTAAATCAAGTTACAATAGATAATTGAAAATAGCAACAACACGTACGACTACAAAAATTTATCCCCCACCCCAGGGAGTTTCAGTTCAAAAACTCTTCAGTTCATTAATACTTCCAAGATGAAATAAATAGCATTTCTGAGACAAACTTAATTCCCTATTCGTTTGGATAAACACCGGATTAGGGCAGGTTTACAATCAACAATCAAGCAATTCGAGCGACGCGGCAGTCTCGACTAGCCGAAATTTTCCTATAAACGCTGACGTATACTTCTATGTCATAGCGTCAAGAGCAAATGAATCACCGGTTTGAAAAAGGGGTAATGTCCAAAGTATGGCAAATTAGTTTTTTTTGCGCAGTAAAATCCCCAAGCTTTGCTCTACAGGTAAAAATAAAGAGGAGATGAAGAAAATAACTGCCCCCTATCGGTAGATAAAGCCTCTTGAATTTGATGAAATCAATGACCATTTATTGCATTTTTCCGATTAAATTTGAAATTTGAGTTAATTTGTATTTCTTTTCGCTGTTATCTTAGCCAAAATACAATTTTATTTTAATTTAAAATAGTTTTTTCTTTTTTGTGGAATATAACTGAGATTGTGCCTTAATTACGCCGTTTGATTAAAATTTTAATTTTATTTTTCGTAGTCTTTCGATTTTCTACTTTTGTGCTAAGTAGACGTTTAATTTAGCTGTTGATTATATAATGTGATTTTAAGATTTTTTTATCTGAAATTTCATAAAGTTGAAAAAGGTAACAAGTCCATGAACCTTTTTCAACTATAATTTTTTTGTACTTTTTTTTTCGATAATTATTCTGTTTTCTAAATAAGATTCTGAATTTCCAGCACAAATTTGGTGGGTATACAATGAAAATTCCAATACTTATACAGTTTTTTTTTCAATTTTCTCAAAACTTGGTCTTTAGACTCATTCCCTTTTCCAAACTGACGATTCAAATGGCAGAACCTGATTCTTAATCGATAAGGAAAACAGCAGGAAATTTTCCCCAGTTTTCTCCAACACGTCCCGGTCGCATCGCTAGTACCCCAGCATGAAAATCCGCACTTATAAAACTTGGTCGACTCAAAAGGGACCTCAAGTCAAAATAAGCGACACCGACCTCCCTAACAAACTGCCGACCTCGGCCGAGGAATGTCCACCCCCGGGAAGGCCCCTGAGTGTCCCGGGGAGAACCGGCCGAAGAAGGGCACGAGCAGAATGTTAATTACGATGGTCGGCACGCGTTTCTCCGGGATAACAAAGACCCGGAAAGAATGCCCGGGCATTCCCGGCTTTGATGGATGATTCCCGTTGCAGTGATCGATGCTCTTCTCCGGGGAAATAGGAATCCGGAGTTTTTCCTGAAGAAAAGGGATCGGGATTCGTTTCTGTGGCAGACCAGTTGTGCGAGGATTGTTTGCTGTGTCTGCTGAGATTTTTTTGTTGCGTCTGGAGGAATGGATGGGGATGTTGGGATCAACAGGAAGGGAAAGGTGAGAGTTGGACTGTTGGATGTGAGTTTCAAGGGGTTATTGATGCTTTGGTTGGTGTCGTGGGCTTTGTCAGATTCGTTTTTGAGAATTAAGTTGGTTTCTTGTTTTGGAATGTGACAATAGCTGCTAGTTTTGAAATCCAATCCTTTCATAACTTGGCATTTGCAATTGTATTAAAAACTCTGTGATTTATGACTTGTCAGGGCGCTATATGATCTCACTTGATACTTGTGCTATATAACCCCAATGGAACCAAACCAAACCTAAGACTTGGTATGATGTACTCTTAAGGCGACGAAAAAAATACTGCGTGAATTGTGTGAATGATTTAATTTCTGAATTTAACGTATTGTAAAATATTTGTATTGACTTTGATTGTATTTTCTTTCTTACCGTTTGTTTTTACATGTTCAGGTTTACTGTTCAAGCCTTGAAAAAGAAATACCTTTGTTTTTGCGTTTCCAATAAATTTTAATAATAATGATTATTGTACTATACAGGGTGTATCTAAAATTGTGCAACTTTCAGGGATGATTATTTCTAGAGATGTTTCCAGAACAGCTATTTGCGCAAGCAAAAAATAAACTTTAACATGATCTCGAGCATTTAATATTGATTGTACAGTCGAATCCGCTTAATGTGATCACGGTTAATGTTATCAATCGGATAATGTTATCGAAATCGACAGGTCCCGATCATTCCTATTCAATTTAATGTAAAATATATCGTTTATTGTGATCAACTATTGATCAACACGCCGCTTAATGTTATCAAAATTTGTCCATATCCCCTAAAAGCGTCAGCTATCAAGTTTCGTTTTGAAGGTCAATTTCTACAAGTAAACATCTACCCCACCCTAGCATCTGGCGTTTCTTTTTCTCAAACTCATTAGTAAGAATAGGAAAAGATTCCACAAATATTGAAGAAAACGGTTAAAGGGGGGGCGGTCCGAATCCATACTTGTAAGAAACCATCGGCGCCTTGCAGATGTTTCTGATAAGAGATTTTAATTTTCCCTTGGTTATTGGAATTCAGATTATAAAATAGGTGGTTTATTAGATTGGAAGGATATAATGGAGTTCCCAGAAAAAGAGAGACCTTTCTACAAATAAAAATATAAAGTAAGCGATAATTTTGTTTTCATTAATTGAACTACTCTTATATAACCCTAAAAGATTTAAGTTGTCAAATACATTGTGTAAAATTGTTTTAAATACACTAATTACGAGCACGTAATTTTGATTTTAAAGCAAACAATATAGTTACAAATATATTTGTAACTATAACTATTTGTTTTCTCACATATTCCTCTAACCAGAGGTAGTGGTAAAATACTCCTTTTCATACCTGTGTCCTTTCGGGAATTAAATCTGTTCTATGGAATGCGCAGTTCATTCCGGCAGATAGTGGAGGACTAGTCAATAGTCACCACTTTTTCCGTTATAGTCGGCTAGACTAAAAGCTCTCCCTCCGCTCTCTTGCGTTACCTTCCTATACCGTGCTGATGAGCCCTAACAAGGGCGAAACCGGTCCACGGTTGGAGGCGACGCTTGAGAGCTGGAGTTTTCTCAAATATAGTTACACTTTTTGATGTAAAATCGCTTATTGTTATCAATCGGATAATGTTATCAGTTTAATCTCGGACAATTGCGATCACATTAAGCGGATTCGACTGTATTTACTTGAAACTTAAGACTTAAGGGTTTTCAACTATGATCTTTCAGATTATCAAATCAAAAGAAAGGATTTCGAAATACAAAATAAAGTTTTAGCAGAGTTTTCACATTTTTTGTGGTTTTTTAACTTTTTTCATAATAAAACAAATTTTAAAGTGAAGACTTTTGAGATAATTTTAAAGATCATATTAAACCACAATTTTTGAGACCATATCTAAGTTTTTACCAATAGTAGTTCTTCTACAAATTGAAAGTTTCAATGATTTTTTTGGGGTGTCGCTCCATTTTTAACTCCCTGGGATTTGTTCTGGGACCCCAAATCCTATGTGATTCTGACTCGTCTAGGTGTCTACTATCCTCCCTGAAAGTTTGTTGCACCATTTCAGATACACCCTGTATATAACATTTCTTTACTTAGGAGGGATTCAAACTACCAAAATATAGGTTACATTTTTCTGAACTTCATTTTTCAAAAAATTATTAAATTTGCTATAATTGGTTTATATAACATCCCCCTTACTCATATTTTCTAACAATCCTTTTTGGAAAGTTCTTACTTTTAAGAGTCAACGAAATATTTTCAACTTCTGGTAGTTCTAATGATGTGCTTGTTTCCACACTGTTCCACTTTGACAGTTGAATGACAGTATTGGTTTCAGTCTTTTTCTTCTAGGGGGGAAACAGTTTTGTCATAGAAACAATACAATGATTTATTCATAGTAACCTGACTTTGGAGACCTTCCATAAATGTTAGGAAACAATGAAAACAATGACGTTGGTTCATTTGTACTTTTCGAGATCTTGTTCATCGTGTTTTTAACGCATTAACCAAAGTTTGTGCTTCTTTGTTAACTTGTTGTGTCTAGCTTTTAACTGTAAAAATATTAATACATAGAAGTTGTAAATCATTTAATTAAATGATTGTAGTTTGTTTTAAAAGTAAGCTAAGGTTTTAAACTCAACTTTAACTGCCGTATTCACAGCTAATCTAATCGGAGGTAAACCGGCAGTTAAACTTCTGATTGGCAGTTAGAGGAGAAAAACTAGTTTTCCACCAATCAGAGTTTTGACTGCCAGTTAACAGCTGGTAAGGTTTGTGGTGAATATGGCTTTAAAAAGATGGCATTTGAAAACTTCAAAATTAAAATTAAATTGATACTTCATTTTAAAATTTTAGTAATTTTTATTTAAAGCTAATATAATGTCTAAAGCAGGGGTTCCCAATAGGTGGTCCGCGGACCCCTGGGGGTCCTGGGGCTGTGTCCAAGGGGTGTGCGAAGTGTCATCGAGAAATTAAGTATTTTTTTGTTTTCCTTAATTTGAAATAACCATTATCCTACTCAGCAGTTCATTCGTTAGTTTTGTTAGTTAATTGTCACTGTAGTACAAATAGATTAATGTAGGTAGGTGGCGCAGCCTCTGTTTATCACCAAATATAATCCATGTTTTGTTTTTTGCAATTTTTTTATTGACTAAACTACGATAGTTTCGGTTTTGAATAAATCGAGTTTCGGTTTTGAATAAATCGAGTTTCGGTTTTGAAATCGATTGTTGCCTGTAATCGATTTAAGCCTTTAAGTTCAAGGGGTCCTCGTCAGTAAATTAATTGTAAAAGGGGTCCTCGGCAAAATTTTATTGGGAACCCCTGGTCTAAAGCTAATATAAGCCCATAATGTCTTAAGTTTTTCAAAGAACTACACTGTAAAAAATAATCCTGCAAAAAAACAGAAAATTTCTGGCAGCAAAAGTTGCCAGAAAATTTCTGTAGGCCGAAAAATCCTGTAAACAGAAAAAAGCTGTTACCTACAGGTAAATGCTGTAAAAAGAAACTTTCTGTCAAGTGAGCTACAGATTTTTCTGTTGCCTCTCAATTATTTTCTGCTTGTGCGCATGCACTTACTTTAGTAGAGTTTTTTCTTATTTTAATTAATTAATATTCGGGGATAGAACCCACGACCTACCGCATGCTAAGCACGCACGCTACCACTGAACCAACGAAGATTCAGTATAATGTTGCCAATAGCTGTATTCGTTTTCGATGCAGTAAGTTTCTGTTTAAGTACAGATAAGCTAAAAAACTAGATAAAAGCTGTTATTTTACATAAAATAAGTAGAAGTGCGGTGGGAATGTTACATGACAGAATATCTCTGTAAACATAAAGTCATTGTTTTTGAAAATTTCTGTTTTTCTACAGTTTTTTTATAGTGTAGTGTAAAGAAGTTTCAGTTACAATATTTAAAGACTTGCGAGCATCCTTTGCCATTATATACCCCCTAACATAAAATGCTATGAAATATAGGTAATTGCTTTCTGAAATTCTCAACGAACAAAAGGAACTTTTTCTAACCCAAAACGACTGCCGTGAATCGTTCTTAGCCTGGAAAATTAATTAAATTTCCATTATCGGCAAACACTGCAACATTTTCATATCGTGTTTCTGCACCTTGTACCAACAACCGGCATTTTCTACGTGGGCCGGTAATTTACTTAGAGAAAAGAGTCTAAAAATACCATCATTGAAAGTAATAATCGTATTAAGATGAACGCTTTCGGTGACAGGCAGAAAAGATAACTTTTTGAAAGTGAAAAGGAAAGACAAAAAAAATATTTATTTTTTATCGAAAGTGTTCTTTGCTTAATGGTCTGGTCTCACGAACTAATTGAAAAGCCCTAAAAAGGAAACTTGAAACTTTCGGAAACAAAAGGAGCTTATAGTTTGAAAATTTTTGAAAGCTTGTTTTTTTTCGGAGTAGTTTTTTTATAATTTCTGGATGGATGAACTCAGGTTGTGGAGGTAATCTAGCTAGGCAGAAAGCGGTGTGTAAGATGCTTTTATGCTTCTGTTCTTTTGTGCTCAACCTTTTAAGAAGACTTATTTGTTTTCTTAATAGCGTAATTACCGTTAAATAAAAAGTAATTTTCATCGGAGTTTACTGTATTGAAGTATGACAGCTTTAATGCAATTTTCCATTGGTGTTACTTTGAAAAAATGATTCTAAATCCTCTTTTTATATTTCTACTAGTCTTATCAGGTAAAATATCTTTTTTAGGGATTGATTCTGAAGAACTTAGGACGCAAATGATTGACTTACAGTCGTATTCACCCCTTAACCTTATCGGCGGTTAACTGGCAGTCAAACTTCTGATTAGCAGTAAAAGAAGAAAAACTAGTTTTTTGCCAATCAGAGGTTTGACTCCCGATTAATCGACGGCCAAGTTAGTGGTGAATACCACCGTTAAAGAATCAAGATATTACCAAAATGAAAATTAACAAAAAAATTTTTATGTTTTCTACGCATGGAACTGACTAAAATAGTTGACTTCTTAACAGAACAAAACACATCAAAACTAACTTAAATTTTAAAAATTTCCTGAGCTTATAATATACAAGTTGTTACTCTTTAAACCGGTAGCAAAGGCAGAAACGTAGCTTTTTGCATTGCAACCAATGCATATCAGACATATCCGGATTGCTCAACGCATGCCTATGTAGCACCAGATGTTTCTTCTACTTATTTAGTGACGACTGTCCTCTGCAATGCCTTCATTACAATATTTTAGTGTATCTGTGTTACCCTCCTTTTGTAATCGTAAGCTAATTTATAAACATTTCATAACGAAGAAAAACATCCCAGTCTGGTTTGAATGGAACTTCTTGGGCAACCTACAGACAGACGACAAACGCCGGGATGTCCTCTGTAGTAGTGACACTTATCAAACAGGTAAACAGATGATCCGCGTCCCATCTCCACAGGTGGCGGTTGCAGCGACATTCATCCCTCGTCTGCCAAACGACCTTGGCATCGGGCCACGTACTTTTCCTTTTGTTTTCAGCTTTCTTTCGCTTTTGTTGATGGTGTCAGCCAAGCGGCTATTTTTAGAAAGAGGAAGACAGTTTATGTTTCTTTTTTTCTCTCTCTCTCAGTTAAATGACTGGGTCGGGCTGAGTGCCTCGTGGGCCACAAGGGTGTGTGGGGATATGATGATGATGATGATTCTTCTGTTGCTGCTGCCGGTTGTTTATATTTGAGCCTGGGGAAAGAATTAGTGTTGGGGAAAACCTGGTTGCGGAAGCGGGGTAAATGCTTTTGCGTGTTGGTGATGAATACACGTCCTTATTTACCCCAGAGTTCCTAGTCAACTACTGGACTCTCACAGCCAACGAGAGATTTGTAATGTAAAAGAGATCTGAAAGTGAGACTTCTCATTGTCCCAGATATCGAAAATTAACTTTAAATTCGGATATTTAGGTATACCTGTGATACATTGATTCAGAGAAGTGAGACGAAGTTGTTGATTGCGACAAGCAACGTCGGCTTTTAGGGTAGTGTCAATATAAAAGAGATCAAATTCGAAGCTAAATATTTTATTCTTTATTGAAGAAGGGGTATGAAACATAAAGTTAGTTATTGTGAATAAAGGGTATGTTTTGACTTACATTTTAGTGCAGACATATTTTATCCAGGGTCATTATTAACAGATATCAGTCATCAAGGTTGTATTTGATACACAAAATATAATTTAAGACCAAATATCTTGAAACAAGCTTTTTGTTGCATAACTCCTTCTTTATATCATCTCTTCAAATGTAAATTTACTCCCGAAATGGCCTTTTACTATGCCTTGTTATTTGTTTGAGTCTGAATATAAAGTTGCGCTATTTGAATGAAAATAGTAATACCTTCCAAGCAAAAAGTTTTCAATTCTTCACAAGTAATAAATTTGAGCTGTGCGTTCGGATTTTTCGGAATTGTAAACATTTATCTCTAAAAGCTAAATAAGTCAAATAAATATAATAAATTCTAATTTTGCAGGGTTATATTAATAAACTGTAAATATAGAGAAATAGAGCAAGGGCGTTCTAAGTTGGATTTAATTGCATGAATTTTTAAGATAAATACAATAACTGAATACAAACTGCATTTGAATTATATTTTTCAAAAACCAAAGTATAATTAAATACAATCATGTAGAAAACCTCTGTGGGATTAAACTATTTCAATTGTATGTATACTTGTAAATTGTATAAATATAAACTTTTATTAAAAACGGTATCCCTTTTATTCCGCTATAACCATATTACCCAAACCAACACTACTCTTCTATATAATTTCATCATTTGTTAGGAGTTCGGTACTTTATTCCTAAATAATTTTGTTCATTTCCGTATTTTATTTCACTAACTTATTGAACGAATCGCAAACATTACTTTCATGCATTTAACGTCCATATTCAATGCCCCCCCCCACCATGACCAATTCATCGCAACACTTTCTAAAACATTTTCCAAAATACTGCTACAGTCGAGTCCGCTTAATGTGATCGCAATTGTCCGAGACTAAACTGATAACATTATCCGATCGATAACAATAAGCGATCTCATATAAAAAAACAGCAGTGTTACTATAGATTGTTTGCTTTAAAATCAAAATCATGTAATCGTAATAAATGTATTTAGAACTCTATTTTTAAACTAGGAAATATTTTAAGGGGAAAATATAAGAGTAGTCCAGTTAATAAAATTAAAATAATCGCTTACTTTGTATTTTTAATTTTTATAGAAAGGTCTCTTTTTTCCGCTCCATTATATCCTTCCACTCCAAAAAAACACTTATTTATTACATAATCTGAATTCCAGTAAACATGGGAAAATCAAAATATCTTCTCAGAAACATCTGCAAAGCGTGGATCTTGGTGTTTCTTTAACCAATCACAAGTATGGCTTCGGACCCCCCCATAACTGTTTTCTTTCAATATAATACGGAATGATTTATTTTTCTTACCCATACTGAATTTCAGAAAAAAGAAGCGTCAGATGTTCTTATGGAGAAGATGTTTACTTGTAAAAATTGACCTACAAAATGAAACTCGAACCCAAAAGCGGTCGTTTTAAAGGGGATATGGACAAATTTTGATAATATTAAGCGGAGTGATGATTCATAGCTGATCACATTAAACGATGTATTTTACATAAAATTAAATAGGAATGATCGGGACCTGTCGATTCGGATAACATTATCCGATTGATAACATTAACCGTGATCACATTAAGCGGATTCGACTGTACTAGATACCGCTCGCTAAACCCACACCGTAACACGATCCTCAAAGAACCGTTCCACAATCAGTCAATAAACTCATCTCTCGACATTGCGAAACAAAATAACATGCAAATTTATTACTCAGCGTAGATCGTATCTTGATGGATGGTGCAATTCTTCTCCCCTCTCACACTTTCATCATCTGATACGCCTCAGAAATATTAGCGATTCATTCCTCACATTTTTACGAGCCTGACTTCTTCAAATAATGAATCAAATGATTCAGTGGAAACTGGCATTAGCTGGATTTTTAATCGGTGTCTCGTTACTCTTCTTTCATAAGCTTAGTTCACCTTTTCCTTGATGAGAGTCACAAGTTTGCCTGTTTGTGAAAGTAGCTGTTTCTGATAGATAGGAGAAAAAAATTGAAGGAAACTAATAGAGTGTGTGGTAACGTTTCAGACATCGAAATGAGACATAGGTGTGTAAGGGATTCGTATTTGTTTTCAAGACATATTACTGTACATATTGACATACTTCTTTGAACCATTCGCTGTAAATTCGTGAAACACATTTGCAATGATAAGTAAGCACAATAATAAACACTTCGAATTAAAAGCGTTTTGATTGTAGTATTATAGCATTTATGTTTTGAATCTGTTGTGTGAGAAAAAATTGTAAAAGTGTTACTAAAAATTTTCTATGACTGAAAGTGTTTTTATGTTTTGATCCAAATTTAAGAACACTTTCAGATTTTAAACATATTTTACAACACTGTTTACATTTAAAGAACAAATTTATTAATAAACACATTTCTAACACTTTCCGAACATGTTCATAACGCTTTCACAACACAAAAAGTTGTTAATGTGTTCTACCTAACAATACAACTAAAGTGTTGAGTTTTAGGGGCAAAGTTCTGAAATATTCTAAAAGCATTATGATGTTCTTATGGCGTGTTTTTCTGGGTGAAAATGGCTCATTCGTTAAAAGTTTGACCATTATAATAATTTATGATTACATAAAACTTACTTATATCCATACCATATTTTTTGGAAGATTCACACATGGGAGTTTAAGGGGCCATTCATTAATTACGTAAGGATGATTTTAGCAATTTTTGACCCCCCTACCCCCATGTAAGGGTAGGTAAGATTTTTCAAACCCCTCCCCCCTATTCTTACGTAAGATTCCATTTCGTTTTTCAAAATAGTAATAAAATGTTAGAAAAGGATCAGTTACACTAAAACTCTCAGTTTGACGTAAATCAAAGATTTTTATTTTTCAACAGATAAGTAATATTCTTGTTATCAACTACATATTACCATTATATTATCTCTTGATTAGAATAATTGGAATTTGTTTACATTAACTTGGAAAATCTTACGTAAGAATGGGTTTGACCCCCCCACCCCCCAAGTAAGGGTATGTAGAGATTATTCCTACCCCCCTCCCCCTCGGGGCCCTAACGTAATTAATGAATGGCCCCTAAGGTAATGAATACTAATCTCTACGAAGTTAAATTTAACAAGTTTGAATAAAATCCTTGCAAGTACGTATGGCATTTGTGAGTGACTTTGATATATTTTGCAACTTAAAAAAGATTTTTCATAAATGGTCTGGAAAGGTCTCTGATTTTATCAACCAAGTACTTTAACTTACTTTAATAAATACAATTTTTTCCATTTTCATTTACTATTATAATGTGATATTGGCCACACAATTTAATGTTAAAAGGAAAAGTCTTTGTGAAAGTTAAGTTAAGGCACACATAATACTTAAAATTAAATTTCCTTTTTAAAAACCCATGAAAATATTCCCACTAATATTCAGCTGCATCAATCCACATATTGAAAACTTTACAAAAATATAATTTGGCTTACATTTCAAACACAGAATTCCGAAACATCTATTAACCATCAAAATTTACCGAAACAGAACCAATTCCTTTGTTTCTAACGCAATCGGTATCCCAACGCAAAAAAGAAACCGTCACCATCTGAAACAACCCCACTCAGGGTTACTATCTTCCCAGGGATTTTACTCTTTCTCTCTCAATGATGTTACCAACCATTGTCTTATCAGCTAAAATAAAAGCTGTCCCAGCGCAAACAACACATTACGAGAGCGGCCTTGAACCGAGTGTTCTTATTTCTCTCGTCAATGTCGCAGCGGCAGTGCCAAGCGGCTTATCCTTCTTTCAGAGGGTGGCTCCAAATTTAAGCGACGCGCTTCGAAAACATGCTAATTCATGAAGAAATCGTCCTTGTCTACCTTGTCCTAGTGCCTTTTTCATTGTATTTGTTGAGGTTAAAATATGTTGTTGTTGTTGTTTCTTATCCTCCGTGTCTGACGAAGTCATATATATAAAATATGTAATACTAGCGGTTTTTGGCAGAAGTGCCAGTAGCGTTTCAATTAACATGCAAGTTTATTCTGTGATTTATGTGGTGTGAACTTGATTTGTGATTGTTAAGTTTTAGAAAATTTTAATACATGTAGAAATGCCTGCCTACTAATTTTACTAAGGTTATTGGAAACTAAATTTTCTTTTCTGAGAAATAAATGAATTTATTTCGTGATTTAAAAGTTGTGATCGTGATAATGGTAGGAAAAGAAGTACATTTACTAGGAAGTTTTACAAAATTTTTATTGCTTTTAGCACTTTTTTCTCCAGTAGTTTTTGGTTACTTTAACCCTTTCAACTAGAAAAAATCAGTTCAAAACGCTTCATTAATTAGGTTTTAAGATTGTGATTATGAACTCGCTAGTTTGACTCCATTAATTTGACTCTACATAAATTTAGCACCAAGTAAACACGTTAAGAAAGCTTTTAAATTTTTTAATATTTTTATTGAAGTCTTCATTGTTTGTTTGCATATTTGATACAAGATACGTTATTGATTTACTAAGAAAATGTATGTAATAATTACTGGCTGGAACAAAGGATGCAATATTGGTCCTGAGTAAAGTAAAATAAATATAGTCAATATTAATTTAATCAAAATTTCAAGCTATATAATTTGTTTACTTGTCGATATTGCAATTCGGCACTCAAATCTTTTCAGCAAAATAATCTGTTTTTGTACCAACGTAGTTGGCATTATCTTTTCTGACATTACCAAAGAGACACTAAAGTTTTAATCGTTTTAATGCAACTTAAAATAGCTAATACCTTCCAGAGTTTTTATTGACTTAAAAAATTAATCAAATCCCTAAATATTTACTTCAATAAAACCTCCAGCATCGTAAAATCAAATTTTCAATCCAACCTCAAAACTATTAGTTCTTATCAAAGGTTGCGGCATTTGGAATTTGCTTTCTGAAGAGAAAAAAAAGTTAATGGGATGCATATGAAAAGCCAGACTCAAGAAACAGAATTCAGTAAATTCTAATGAAGAACAAATTTTTTCTTGAAAAATATATTTCCCTCGAGTGTGGATAAATGATTCCGAAAAATTCTTCTCGGGGAATAAAACTAGGAATTCCCTCTTTTTCCCCATTTTCATTAAAAGGATGCATCTAATATAAGACGGAGAGAAGCGCACTCTTAAGAATTGAAGGCTCAGTTTACACCCACTCACGATAAAAGGAGTTATTCTCTGCTAATTTCATTTCGTTAATCAATTAACCGTCACTGTTTTTTAGGTTTTTAATTAAAGTAAAAAGTTAGTTATCACCTGGAATTAGTTCTTGCGTTCTTGATTTTAATGAAATATATACGAGACCGTGTGGATGGAATTCTTAAGATGTCTTTCGCTTTTCATAATTTAGGAAAGGGGTCCTCAGTTTTTTTCTTCATAGCGGGTATCATTGTTGTTAGATGGGTTATGCTAAATGAGTGTTACTTTATGTATGAGTTCCATTAAGTAATCCAAAAAGTATACAAGGTGTTCAAAAGTCCGTTTCACGGCTTTTATTTGGAACCAACGTGTCCTAGGGTCTTGGAAGTATGGTCTACCCCTAGGTAAGTGACACTGGAGAATCCATTGAGATGACTTACAGCGCTCCCTAGCGGCGTAGTAAAAAAAGTTGAAAAAATTAATTAAAAAAACTAAATGAGATAGGGAAAAGTCTCAGGGAGAATATTGTTGCCAACGTTATGAAGAACTCACAGAAAAAATATCGTGGATATTCGCGGAGATATTAGCATGTGAAAATAGCACTTTTTAAGATCTCAAAAAAGAAAAAAACTCACGAATTTACAATTTTTTTAGTGTTAGTACACTAACAATATATATATACAATATATATATTGTTATACAATAAATATAAATGTAAGTATAAATGAAGTATTAAGTATAAATGAAGTAAATAAGTATAAATGAATATTTACAATATATTTTCAGTCCTGAAATGTGCGAACTAAATTTTTATTCAAATATTTAATCCTCTCAACATTAATGAAATATGGTTTGTTCTGTTTACACTTATTGAAAAGATAGGAAGAAATAGTATTCAATATTAAATGTTTTATCCATTTATTGTAAAATAGTTGCTTATTGAATATCATGGTTGGTTACAAAAATATTTTGAAATTAAGTACAGAAATGTTGCACAAAAATGATGAATATGAAGTTGCAAAATTGCGTACAATTGTTCCGGGCAGGCTAAATCCCTTTCGTCAGCGTTACTACAATACAGCCAAGTGTTTTTAGCAGTTTTATAGGTGATGATCTTGATTTCCCTGAAATCTATTATATCCATTAATTATTCGAAATTATTTGTTATAGATTTCTCTAGAGTTCCTTACATCAATAGTTTCGAATTCTTAATTTTTTCTTTTGTAATCTTTCCCGGTTGCTTAACTTTTTTTGACAAAACCTTTGTCTCACTAACCCTGTTTAAAATGTTCCTGTAATGGCCGTAGTAGTTAACTCTGACACAAAGAGGATCTGGTGTATTTCCGAAGCAGTTGAATGCAATTTTAAATCTTTTATATGTGCAAAAAAATACCATAATTTTTTATACAGAAATAAGCATACTACTACTCTGACACAAAGTAACAGCCAAATTCAATGAAACGCAAGACCAAATAAAAGACCCCCGCTTCAAAACCCGAACATCTGCAACAAAGACAATGCTACCCAATTTCACTTTCACTTCTGAAACAACCAAAAACTCAAGGTAACAAACACAAACCTGGTTTTTAGATACCCTCCGGGGTTTCGAAAAAAAACTTTTTCCTTTCCAAAAGCCCAATAAAAAATCGTTGATTTTTCAAGCTTTATCTTTGTGCACCGCTCTAACCACGTTCCTTTTTGAGGGATGAAGATCCCTAGGTATTCCCAAGGGCCGTAGTAGGGTTTTAGAGGTCTTTCCTCAATCTTTTCTGTTTTATGTGCCTGGCTTTATTTTGTTTACAGTCCCGTGAGCTGTGATCACCCCAATAATTTATTCATAAGGTATGGTCACCTTTATATCTCGACTTATTCGGTTTTTATATACAAGGGAAGTTTGGTATCCCGTGATAAACTCTCAAGCGTCTGAAGGTGGTTTTTATTCCCGTATTTTGACTAGATAGGTAAAAAAATGATTTTTTTTCTGATTTTAAAGTAAAACTCAAGTTTTGTGAACTTACTATTTGCATTATTAAAACAAGCAATATAGTAAAAAGTTTAACCCATAAGTTAACTCGGTAGCCCATACTTTAAATTACTTTTTTTCTGGTTTATCCATCGATTTAAATTTTGCATTCCATAGCAAATTCTTCTTATCATACTAAAATGTGTTATTAAAAATGTGCGAGTCCCTAAAAGTAATTTTGAATTTTACAGAATAAATGTTAAGAGAACAAGCAATTTTACATTAAAAACAAGAAAATTTAAAATCCTAATACGATAGCTATCTTCAAAATAAATTGCTCACGTATTACACTAATTACCATAAAATATGACAATCACTTATGTTAGTATTGAAAAAGAGTACTAATGTATATTTCATAATTTCAAATTATTATGAATTACTTACATCAAAAATATTCTTTATTTTTTATTTTTATGAATATTTCAGAGCAGGGAGGTATTTTTAGTTCATTAATGTCTTCAAAAACTCTAGTAAACAGGCTTGCTAAGTAACCGTTCCCTTGAGTCATTCATTACTTTGAAAAGATTAAAAGAGAAATTGGGTAAAACATGGAGATGCTAATGGTACAAGTAAAATCGTTTAAGGAAACAAAAATGTGGAAAGGGATAGATTGCAAATTGTGTGATGCCTTAATGAGGACACTTTTTGCAAAAAAAAAAAGGAACATCATCATTTATTGAACCAGGAACTTGCCTCTTTAAAGGTTTTATTTGTCATGTATGAAACATTTTTGCATTATTTAAAAAAAGATAATTTCTCTTTAGTTCATCAAATTGTTTATCATTTATGCTTCAATTCAAAATCACCAGTTCAAAAAAATTATTAAAATTAAAAAAATTAAGAAAATTCTTGCCTTACTTTTTTCTGAAAAATTACTAATACAAAAAATTCAACTGATTTAAATTTGGTAAATTACTAAGATAAATCCCGTGAACTCTATTTAGGCAAAAACCCTTATTGATTTCAAAAATATTAACATTAGTTTATAGATAGCTCAAAATAAAGTAAAATTCCGTTAAGAAATTCTTCGACCCCTCCCCCTTATGTACGTATAATATCAGTATCTGTTTTTTATATTAGAAGGTTTATGTCATATGTATATGACTAGATATTCTTTTTAAATATTTTATATTTGTTTTATTGCTAAATACACACTATGACTGTATTCAAATAAACCTTCTTTCATTCTTTTATTTTAAATTTTATTCGAATTTGGTTCGTATTTCGATATTCTACTACTCTCTTTCAAAACAATTTTGTTCAGCATAGAGTCAAAATAGTGCAGCTTTTAGCAATACAATGTATAAGCATAATGTTTTTGAATAAATATTTTCTCATTCTTTTGGTAAATAAAATATTTTGGTAGGCTCATATTTTTTATGTAGTATTTCTGTTTCTAAGACATGTTTTTAATGACTTTGGTGTGAGACGAGGTATGTTTTTGATAGTTCTATTTAAAATATTCTCTCTCTCTTTCTGAATGAATATTTTCAAAATATACTATGGTTTCACTAGATTCGGTAGAGAATAAATCTAAATAGGTACTCTCAGAAATATTCATCAGTTTTAAGGACCTCTTTGGTGAGATTTATGATTAATTAGCTCTCGTTAAAATTAATTCTTTAGTTGATATAAACTATAAAATTTTCATATATTTAAATATTAAGTTTTGTTTCTCATTTAAGTTTTTTTTTCATTACTTTTGAGAAACTGTCAATCTCATTCCTTTAATGCAACTTCATAGATTTTCCACAGATTTATTCATCAAAGGTTATGCATCATTCAACAAACATTATAGTAAGGGTTAATGAGTTACTAAAATTTTCATTGAATTGTCAATTAAAAATGGAATTCATTTGTATTTTTTCATTATTATGGTATTTTTACCGTTATTTGAGAAAATCAAATTATCTCACAATTCGAATAAATCTCATAATTTTCCATACCAAGATTTTACATCAAAATAGTTGCAAAATTTTTGCTAATTTTAGAAAAGTGACAAATTCTCCATCTCTCCTAACTGTAACGAAATCCTGGATAGCTGCGCTTTTTTTTCATCAAGTATATTTGGATCTACCTTACTTTGTGAAAGCGTATGCTTATTTTCTAACCGCATTTCTTCTTTAAGTACTTGTTCAGTTGCTTTACTGCATAAAAAGCTGTAACAAAACTTATAGGTACAGCTTATGTATCCTGATAATTCAAACACATGACAAGGTGTTTACTCTCTGAGCTTTATTATTGGTTTTCTCGGAAAGTGCACTTTCAAATCTGTCTTTATCATCCTAACTCACCACCATTAAAACTTGGGAGAGAAAATTCTCCAAACAGAAGACTTCTCCGGAACACACCTCCCACATTTTTCAACATGACACGCTCCTCACATCCGGGTTAATGTCAACAACATTAAATCCTCACTCTTCCCTACTTCACTCGCACCCCAAAAAAACACTCTTAACCCTGAAACACATTGCCCTGACATTAAAACACACCCCACAGAATTCGCAAGGAAAATAACCCCCACCCCGACAAAGTAGCGTTCGAATGTTATTTTAAGCTACTTGTTCCGGCAAAGGAGAAAAGACTCTAGAAAAGCAACGAGTTCACTCCAGGGAGAAAAGTCTTAAAAACCTTCTTTAAAAAGGGATTTTTTATTTTCGGTAGAATCCGACGTGCGTTATTTTTAGCCGGGCAATAGCGAGGCAACTGGTTGCTCGGTAGCTTTGCCCATGGGAATGGGGAAAGATGGAAGTTTGTCGAAGCCCATTCATCTTTCATTCGTATTGCGAGTGATGAAGATGTGTGACAATTGCGGTAACTGTTAATGGCGGTGGAATTTGTTGACTTTTTCTGATAAGCTATGTGTTGCTTGTCAACGCTATGCAATCTCGTCAAAAATTTATTTGTTTTGCTTGAAAAAATCAAGATAAACCCAATTTTGAAGATTACACATCTCATTAAGCATGAATCGTTTGAGCTTTGCTACAATTGCAGCGGATTAGTGCATGCTTCTATTAATTATAAATTTCAAAATTTTCAATTTGATGGATATCTTTTGCCAACTTATATTGAAAATAGTTTTTTTTACCATTGAAAGAAGAAGACTAAATTGAATGGCTCATAGTCGGGGAAATACAAAATCCTTGTGACGTTTCTTCCGAAATTCATATTTAAAATATTTATTCCATCATTCATTTTATTGTTTATTCAAGATTATCCGCGAATTTTTACACTTTTAATAGTGAATCCAAGAAAAGTTTTGTCATTTAAATACAATGGCATTAGTATTTTCTAGATCACTAGAACTAAGTTATGTTGAGTTCACTCCTTATCCATTTAATTACAAGCGACGACTTATTATGTCATTGAAAACAGAGTTCTTTTAAACCCTTAAAAAGATTGAATGTAGTATTGTCACTTCTAAAAATATTTAAATACTTCATGTTTGTTTACATCTAAATCAGTGCAAAAAATATTTATATCATTAAAAAATACAAAACTCTTCCTGTGATAGTGTTCTAAAACAAAGCAGCATGAACGTTTGAGATTGGTACCATTTTTGTCATGTATGATGAAATCTAGTTTACTTCCAGTTGCAGTTACGTAAACTTGACGTATTTGGTATGAGCTGCGCTACTATGGAAATATGTTTGAAAAGTATTGGAAGATCCTTCCAAATGAAGACAAAGAGCGAAAACTGAATTAGCCTTTATTCAACATTTGTCCACAAAAGTTATTGACCCCTCATTCAATCAAAACTCACTGTCTTTTAGATGTGAAAAGGGAACTTAAGAAGCAATTCACAACATACTAAAATTCACTTTATCTTTAAACGACCGAAAATGTTAAGCGAACGCAGTTGTCGCTGCTTTCAGAAGAGATGCGTGAGATTGATGGATATGTGGCTGACTGTTCTAGCATCCTAGCTTCTGTTGACGGTATTTTCCGTTGGTCGAGATGAATTTACGGCGGTTTTGGACTCTGATATTGATGGAGTGGAATTATGAAAGAGCGATTCCGGACGCTTACGGATGCTTTTAGAACTTGTTTTTATCTCGGTCACACTGTGCTAAAATAAAAGCAAATGACAATATAAAAGTTTTATAAATATATTAAGTTACAAGATATATGAAATATTTTTAAGGCTAAGCAGTACCTAATTGAATTAAAGTTCATTCAAATAAACAAAAACGGCTTATTCAAATTATAATTACCTTTTTAGGATATGAAAGGCGTGGGTCCATCATTTTTTTACGAACTTTACTTTTTATTTATTTTTCATTTACAATCAATCACCAGGCATTTGGTATCAGATCCAAAAAAGCTATTTATCAGCTCTAAGGTTTCATAATATTTGTTTTGGAGATATTTGTACCTTAATTTTAGTTATTCTAAATTTTTAGCTTCAGTTTTCTTACTATACCTAACAATCAAATGTCGGGTCACAGCAGACAATGAAATCATCGGAAAAACAGTGACGTATCTCTGCAGCCAATGAAAACTCAAGAAAATATTTTCCGAGTCAAAAGTAAGTAGGTGGGGTACAACTCAACTCACTCCGGAACTGTGTTTTGTCAACAAACCGATCACTTTGAACCGATTTCTAAATAAAAAACGATATTTCGATAAAAAATAAAGAAGGATCCTTTCCAAATCAGTGTTCTAACAAATCCTATTGACTATCCAATAGCTGTACCACTGTCCTTCCTACCCCGCATGGGGTATGAGGCGACCCCAAAGGCACTTTGGCGTTTGATATCTCCCGTCTATTTTAGTTTTGGAGGTTTTCAATGCCAGTATTCCTTAAATACGTAAAGTTTCACAATGGGAAAAAATTTTGGGGCTATAATTCAATTTTGAAACGTCATGGAAGAAAGAGACACATATTCCCCCTCTGGGGTCTCCTCAGACCCCAGGCACGAATATGGTAAATTAATAACAATTAATGGAGATGTTTCATATTTTTGTCATATTCTTGATAAATCAAGGTTCCTGCTTTCGTTTAAGTTGTAGAGAGATTTCTTGGAAGGTCACAATGTGTTGATATTTTGATTTTTGTTATAGTATAAAGATTTGGAGAAAGCGCATTGATTTTCGCCTTGTTTCTTAATTTTTTCTTTCATATTCTGAGAAAATGGGCTATTTTTATAAATTTTTTTCCAGGAACTGATAGTGGAAGCAAAAAAAACCTCAGACAACTGGGCACCACTATTTCCTGAGAGTTGGTTCGTTACAAAAAGTACATAAATATATGGCATTTTCATTTGGTTTTCTTGGAAAAATAAGAATGTTTGCAAAGATTAAAGAGTATTTATTGAAGTTCAGAATGCTATTTCGAAGAAATATTAAAAGAAAAGACTAATTTTTTGGCGTGGCAGTTTTAAATAACGTGGAGAAGCTCTCTTTCAAAACATTTCTGAGCGGATCATTTTTCGCTTGGTTATTTGAATTTTAAAGAGATAGTCCGTATTTAAAATGTGATAAAATAATTATACAAATTTATATAGAGCTGCTAAACAAACCCCTGAAACCTCTTATAAAAATAAACAAAATAATCAAAAATCATTTAAAAAAAACTAATAAATGGATAACTGCAGCATCTCTTAAATTTTCTTTATTTAGTTTGTTCTTATAGTAAAATTTGGTCTTCTGATTCCGAATATCACATTTTTAAATCTCAAAAATAATTAGTTCTTTTATTATTAACAATTAAAAATGAGCGAAAAGTGATGCAATCAGAAACGCACTATGATTGGTTGTTGCCATCGTGACGTGTCGTGTGCCATGACTCGCCATCTTGCAAAGCTTTTAGTTGTTTTGTTTATATAGTAAGGTGAGACTTTTTGCTTTGCTTTTTATTTTTATTTAATAGTAATTCTTAATTCTAACAAGAAATGGAAGATTTATTTCAAAAAGTTAAAACGGATCATTTGCCACAAATCCTAAAATATGATTCCCCAGTTCTTCACTGCTAATAAAGGATTTTTTTCTGTGGAAATCAAAGGATCAAAGGTATATTTTTATCCTCAAAAAAGGAATTCTTAATATTTGTTTTAGATTTTCTAAACTTCTTGCAAATGAATTCTAGATGAAGGAACAAAGATAGTTACAGAAAAATGTTATTTATATCTAATAGCATTTAGCAAGAAATGTGGATAAAAATACTTAAGTGGCATATTTCATATATTTTTAAACAACTTTATAGAATTTGTGTGTTTTAAGTCGTATTTAACAAAACTTAAATTATTATACTGCTTAATATTGTTGAGCTTAAAATGTCATGCATTGATTCCTTATTCTACTAAAATATAAAAAGAGGTGTTATCCTTGAAAAATAAGTATACTTCTAAATTTTTTTAAATATAATGTACAGTATATGGTGTTTTGTGTTTTATCCTTTTTTGGGGCTAAGAATGTTTGTTCTTCTAATTTTATCCAGATTCTTGTGGATGATATAAAATTTTTAATTCAAATGTAATTTTGACTGTGTTGTTAATTAAAAAATTCCATGAAACTTACATTCGTCCAGATCGCCATATTAATCCACAGCTCTCATGCCTTACAACCATATCTAATGATATTAATACAAGGGTAGTTAAAAATGTTTTCGGCCTGACCATGGAAACGATAACTTATGGTTTATAGAACTGTTTATTTTTCAACGTTGCTTCCTTTTATAAAGAAAAATTGTTATTTTGGGGGAGAGATAGAAGGTTGAAGATTCCAAATCTGGGTGACAGGATGGGTGTTTTTAAAATGTTTAATCCAATACCCTAAATTGCTAAATAGGTCTTTTTTCTCGGAAAATCTTAGCAACCGTTTAGTTAAGTATTCTCCAATTATAATAATAGCCTTCCCCCTGTAATTCATAGACAGAATTTTCCTGAAATCATAGAGTTATTACGCCATGACTTTGCCAGCCGATAGGACTTTTTTGTGCTGAAAAACTGACTATTATCCATTGCATCGATTATTGTTTTACTTAAAAGTTATGTCCATGTTTGCCTGTAGACGCATAAAATAGCTTTTATTTTATGAAAATCGCGTTAAAAATCGCATTCCCTAGATTAGACAATTACAAATGTTCCCCACCTTTTATCAATCTTCTAGGGGGGACTTTTCGATTATTTCCGGCATGGTCGCTCTTTTTAAACTTTTTCCACTATGGTTCTTAATGAACGCTCTCACACCCAAGTTAAATCTTCGACGCTAATTTTTTCACTGGCAAAACAAAGCTAAAGAGTCCATTTACACATTTCGGAACTTATAATTAGTACTTTAATTTGGTGACATCGCTTCTTTTAAAAATAATTTTATCACAGCTCGATACTTGCTTTTCCTTATTGTTGAGAACATAGGCTCACCTAACTCATTAAAATAAATTACCGAAAGCAGTATTCCGATCAGAAAAACCCAAAAAAATTAATTAGGCTTCTTTGAAGAGTTATTGTAAGAGGAAATTAATTCTAAATAATAACACACTACACGCTATGGATATCTAACTAAAACAAACCACATGCGGACGAGTATTTAGCACGTGTTACGTCACAGCCATTCAAGTCACATGACTGCCTTTTCAAAGTGATTCTGAAACTAGGTGATTTTTAATTGCAAATAATTAATTATTGGACGCGTAAATCTAAGAAATAAAATGTTTTCTAGAAGTTTTAAGACATTCGGAACACTTTAAAAGCAAAATTGAAAATTGTTGCAGTTATCCATTATACCCGTGAAAAACCTGGTTATCAACTAGTTTATCCTTAAGCACTGTAATTATAAAACATTTTAAGTATATAACTGAATTGTCATTGTTCTTTCCTGTAATTTAATTTTTTCAGACGGTATAAAGAAACTTACATCATAAAGTTTTAAAACGACAAAATCGCAAAAAAATGAAAAAAAATCGAGAAATTCATTAAAAACTTAACAAATTATTCAGAAGGATGATTTTTGAAGTAAATATTTGCAATTTAAGATATAATTACCCTCTTAAATGCGTAAAAGACAAGTTTTACGCATGGGGTCTAGATAGACACCACGAGGGGGAGTATGTGACTATTTTTTCAAGAGGGTAGGAAGGGTAATGGTTGCTGAATTCTCGACTGTATAATACATGAGTGCCTAACTCTGCTTTAGCTAAGGCTGCATTTTGTGCATCTTGGAGGAAATTGTTTAAGGGTATTAGCTGCGTTGCTCTTTGTCAAACTTTGTCGTTCATATTTGGCAGTTTTCAAGTGCGGCCAATTAGTTTTAATTGTTATTTAAAATCAAAACACTTTATTTAAGAACGAAGTAGTCAATCAGATTTCTCAAAATTTATGGTTCAATTACGTTAGAGTTCCCACTAAATATCACCAATCTCTTTTGAACGCTTAAGAAAATTTATATTTTTCGGTGTCCAAAAGAGATTGGCGATATTTAGCGGGAACTCTAACAGAATTGAACCAAATTTATGTACACAAAAATGAAGCTGCTTTGGGGTGTCACAGCTAAAAAAGCTTTGCTTTGTGCTGGGGTTTTCATCATGCAATTTAAGATTCATCGTGCTGGGGTTTGTAAGGATCGCGGAGCGATACAAAGGGGATCGCGAAGCGATCCAAAGCGAACTGCGAAGCAGTTCGAGCGGGGGTTGGCGAGCGATAGCGAGCAGGGGGCGGCAGCCCCCTAGTAAGAATATAAAAAGCAAAAGAACTTAATATCATGATTATGCAGCTATTTTAAGGCCCTTACATTTATCCAAGGTTAATAGAATAAGATAAGGTTGGCTCTTCACATAGAGATGAAAATTCGACTGACGTATGCTCTTCCATCTAAATACGTAGTTCCTCGTCATAATGACCAATCCGCAATAACCAATCACTTTTATTATGGGCGTGACTTTGGTAAGTTGCTCTGCGTGGTACATAGGTTAGGGATTTTTTGATAAAATATAAGAGGGATATTTGATCTTTAACTCAACAGGTTCAAGTTTGAAATAGTGCAGCATTTCAGTTAAGAAATCAAAGTGTTTTCGATTTAGATTGAGTGATTGAATAAATATTATATTTCCGTGTAATTATCTGTGGCTAATTTGAAGATGCACACAAGTTTGAAAAGTGCAGCATTTCAGTTAAGAAATCAAAAAGTGTTTTCGATTTAAATTGAATGATTGAATAAATATTATATTTCCGTGTTAATTATCTGTGGCTATTTGAAGATGCACACGAAAAGAAAGAACATAGTTCCAGATACAAAAGAAATTTATTGATTGATTTCTTGACATCAGATATATTTAGAAATCGGGAGGGAGGATATATTTGGAGAGGAGTAATACAACTAAATATTTAATCTTTGAAGGGATCTTGATATAAGATCGCTTGTTGATTTTCGTCTATTATTAAAAACGTGTAAAATGTCTCGTTCCGCTGTTTCAGTTTGTAAAAACTATTGGCATAAGACTCGAAATTCTGTTTCTTATCATCGGTTCCCGAATGATCCTTATCTTCAAAATATTTGGATTGAAAAGTGTCATACGGAAGACAAAATTAATCCATCAACTTTAATTAACAAAATTAATCCATCAATAAAATTTTAATAAAATGCTTTTAAAGATTTTTTGTACTGTCTGTATTTAGAAGTTTCTAACAGAAAGGTATTAGGAATGTTTGCAACCTTATATATAAAAATATTCAAAATTAAATAAGTTATAAATCCTTCTAATTATGTATTGAAATCAGTCTTAAATTTCATGATTTTATTCAATACACTATTTTATTAGCTAGAAACTATTTCGTTGTTAAATTAGAAGGAAAACGAAATACTAATAATTTAATATGATGTAAAACTTGTATTAGTTTTCACCAAGAATAAGTTTAAAATAAACTATCCCATGGAGACCGCAAGTGTTGCTTTAAATTTGACTGGACTGCGTTATTTGTGGGGTACGCGCTTTAAATTTATGATTTGTTGCCTTTGGCTACTCTATGCTCTATATTTCTCCGCATATTATTTTAATCCCTTTCTACTCAAGAAGAAGCTACGCGATTTCCCTAAGTAACCCTGATTGGTCAGTCCGCTTGGTTAACACGTCAAAGCGTCAACGCCTACCATCCAATTACGTCATCTTGGATGGTAACAATTCTGATAGACTGATGGCCCCCCCTGCATTTATCTATCTACACAGTGCAATTATGCACAAGTTTAGAAATTATAATCATATTGAAAATATCCATCCATTATAGGATGCTTGTGAATTTCCATCTCTGATGTTTTCAATTCAAAACAATGTTTCCCTATGGTTCAGTAACAAAAACAGTTGAAATAAGAAAAAGAATAAGCTCAAATGATCTTTTTGAAATGCTGAAAACTCGTAATGGAATTATTTTTTCCCTGGCAATGCATTTTCCAATTACATCAAAATGAATAGAAAATTTTTTATCGTGCTTCAGAAATAAGTGACGTATTTTTTGAATAGTCATTAGATTTCAACCTTTTTTTCTGCTTTCTAGCATTATTAAATTTTTTGTTTTGTTTAGTACGTAACGGAAGAACAAGAGCAAGGTTTTCTCAATTTGCTAAAGATTCCGTTAAGAGTTTAGAATAACATTGAAAAGATACATAGTTTCTTGTTTTTCTTCATTATCAAAAGAGGGTATTGCGCTAAAAATTTAAATAAACAAATGTTTCCATTAGGGTTTTTTTAGTGAAATATGAAACTTTACTAGGTTGAAGTTATAAGAAGCTTTAAAATGGAAATCGTCTCTCATGATGAGTGGAGAAATATTTATGGATTTAAAGTATTATTACTGAGCTGTATAAAAAAATTAAATTTTTACTACATCAGATACTTTTAAATGAGACGCATAAAATTTAGTAGCTCTATGATTTGAAACTTAACCTTTTCCATTAATGTCCCATATTATTGAGGATTTTATTCAATGTACTCTTTTAAGGTTTCAATAAATTTTTTCCGTTTCACCGAAACTAATTTATGCATGAAAAAATCATTGCCCAGAATTTAAAGATGTTTTTACACATTAGTAAGTTTTAAAAAAGTAATTAAGTTCAAAAGATGTCGACAAAAGTAATAAAAGTTTTTACTTGCATCCCTGCCATGTAACGCTCTGAAAAATTAAAGCTCAATTTAACACTCTCGAAAACTAATTAGTCCTTATTTTTATAGTTGAATTATCTTTCTTATTTATTAAAATGATTTTAAACATGGAATATTTTGGAAAATTTACATTAATTAGTTTACAGTAACGTCTGTAAAAAAACTATAAAAAAAATTTTATTCACATTTTTAACGATAATTTGTAAAGTTTTTAAAAAGCTGTCAAAGTGTTTTACCAAGGAGTATTTTTTTTAAGATTTCAAGGGATATGGGGTTGAAAAAAAATCACATAATCGAAAGGTGTGCGGTATAAATTTATATTTATAACTTCTGCTATATTTATAATTATAATAATAAATATAGCAGAAATTATTAAGAGAAAAGAAAATTTATTTATTTCCTTAGTTGGAGTTACAAAATCATTTTAAATTGCATGTTTCCTAGTCCATTTTAAAAAAAAATCTCTTTGAGAAGTTTTTTTTCTTTTTTAATTTTTTTCTTCCTAAAGAAGGGATATTACTTTCGTCTAGTATTACATACATACCTATATTTTGTTTTATAATCATAAAATTTTAAATAAAACCTTCTGTGTAAAGTAGATACTCAATGATTCCAAGCATTTTATTCTTAACCGACCGTCTAGACATGTATTGGTACATAATAGCTGTATGTTACCTGTTTAATGGTGGTTTCGAAATCACCATACACAAAGACCGGATCGTTTTAAGTAATCTTCAATAAGAACAGTCAGTTGGTGTATTTAAGATTCACGAATCTCGGATAATACGATTCCTATTTGAAGATAAATATTTCACTTTGAAAGTAAATGTTAGCTTTCTCTCAATTCATTCATGGCTGATTAGGTGACACAATAAAAGGAACGAGATTTACGAGGGTGGTCCCAGAAGTACCCGGCCTAACAAAGAAAAACTAAAAATTTTTGGAAAATTTTTCCTAATTTCTCTAGATAGGCTTCTTTTAGCCCCATACACCTCTTCCAGTGAAGTTCCATGGGTTCCATGACTTATTTTTAGAAGGATTCGTAAAAGCCCTCAAAATGACCGTTAACAGCATATTTTACTTGATAATTTTTGCAAATCTTTGCCCATCGAACCATTTTTTGAGGTTTAGGAGCAAAAACGACCTGTGGGGACAAAATCTGGGGAAAACGGCACGTTTGAGTAATTTAAACATTGATTTAACTGATTTTAGCCATCCCGACAATGGACGCAATTTTCATCAATTGCGGCAGCCATCTTGCACAAAGCTTTTTCAATATCAAATTTTCTGTCAAAATTCTGTAAACTGCACTTTTTGAGATCCCTGTTTTATCTGCTAGGTCCCTCACCTTCGATCGGCGATCATCCACCACCATTTTATGGATTTTTGTAACCAATTCTGGAGAAGAAACTTCATTTGGTCGACCGGTTCGTTGCTCGTCTTGGCAGCTCGTGCGACCACGTTTAAATTCCGCCACCCAGTATTTGATGGTGGAAAATGAAGGGGCAGAGTCCCCCAGTGTGGAATCCAGCTTTGCTTTAATATTCGTGCAACTTAAGCCCTTCAAATGGAAGTATTGAACAACGAAACGATGCCCATTTTTATCCATCTTTGAAATTTTACTGCACTTGTTTTCTATTAGAACCCGCGAAAACAAATTCTAATTAACTTTCCCCATTCCGATTAAGAATTTGGTCCTAATTATGTTTGAACTTTCGCCTCTAGTCATTTTTTCGGTTTAATAAGCGCCATCTGTAGGTCAGGCCGGGTACTTTTGGGACTACCCTCGTATATATCATGTGCAAAGAGTACTAATCAAATATACTATAAATAGATGAGCTTATAAATGAAAACTTTTATCTTCTTTCTATTCTTACTCCGATTTATTTTAAGATTTAGATAGCGCCAGCACCTGCTTGATATACATTCGAAATATAAATAAACTGATTGGTTTCTAAAATTATTAGAAATAATTCCCTCCCGGTTTCCTCCCGGTTCTCAACTTTTTCCTGTGTTTCCTCAAAGAATGAAAATATTTCATTGGAACTAATTTGTTAATTATTGTGTGTTCTTATATTTTTAATTAGTATATATTCCTTTGCTGATGGCTAATATAACATACCCTTGTGGATTAAATAGGTTTGGATTTTATGCAAAATTAACTCGTCTCCACTAAATACTTCGACAATGTATAATAATTTACGTAGTTTAAATAAAATTTGAAATAATGAGGAAATTGCGTGATTTTTTATATTTTTTTAATCGATTCTTCATGCAAAAATAAGCAACTACCCAAAATTTGAGGCCGAACGAGAAATTTTTTGATTGCAAAAAAATTAATAAAAATCCCCTTTTTCAAAAAGCGTGAAAACGCAGAGTTTGGAATGTGACGTCATCGTACGGTGACCATTGTTGGAAAGCAGCGGAGTTGATGGGATGATTGTTGACTTCATCGTATGGTGTTTTCACTTAGCGTTTTCAGTTATTTAATTACTTGTAATTTTTTTGAAAAATTGACTAGATATTTCATTTTAACATACATAAAACCATACGGAACACTTGAATGTTTATGAAAATCTGGCACATGCAATTTCCTTATTGCATGGGTATAAAGTTTTTTTTAAATAGATTACAAGGACAATACAAACATCATGCCTCAAACTGTTTAATTTATCTATGGAAAAAAGGTTATGGGGAAAGACCGATGGAATAGTATTTTTCTATAAATTAAAGTCGTAGTTCTTGCAGATAACTACCAAGTTTATAGTAGTTAAGTTAGTAATAACTTAACTAATAAATAAGCTTGGAAAATCGAAGAAATTAATACATATTACTATTAAAGTTTTTCTCCAAATAAAGACACTTGAGTTCCCTGTAGTTAAACGGCTAAGATTGGTCAAACTTAAAAATCAATTTTCTACTTTATTTTGCCAATAAATCATACCTTATCTTATTGCATCCATTTTAGTTATACTTCGTTTAAGTAATCTGAGGATAATAAATTATGATTGATAATTCGTATTGCGTTTACCTGATATATTTAAGGGCATCTCTCATGACGGCATGATGTCTCTAGAAAAAGACCTCGTACTTATTATTTCCTGAACTTTAATTAATTACAAATTCAATACTTCTTGCAGACATGTTCAATATGTTGGTTGCTCGGAAAATGTAATGGAAATGATGAATTGTGTAAATCATTAAGCACGAAATTAGCCATCCGCAATTCCAACAAATATTGAAGCACTTAATAGTGACCAAAATTAACCAATTGTTTGTTTCTTCTTTTGTCAAGAGAATCTTTTGATCTCATACTTATTAAGGGTGAAAATTATTTAAATGACAACGAACTTTGCCCACATTGTGGTTGGATATTCAAGTTTTCTTCGCTCTTTTTAGTTGAAAAATGTTTATAAATTGAAGATTGGATAACTAATTAACAAATACTAAAAGGTAATTCATAAAATATTTATCACGATATTGATATTAAGAAAGTATTTTCCTTAGAAAAAAAATGAATGCCAATAAAAAAAATATGTGGCTAGATGGCTTGTAAACATCAAAATTCCATTGACACCCTTTAATCCTTACCCACATAAAACACAGAATAGTTTCTAGTTCGTTAACCATAGCCTTGCATTTTATCACCCACGGGGCTCTAACATCGTATGAGGTGAGAAAAAAAAGCCCACTGCCTTAATGAATGATGACGTCCCTTAGATCAGCATTAAGGAAGGATTTGGTATTGGATCCTCCTGAGAAATTTTGGTGGGATTAGCGGACTCGCGGAAAAAAAAACAAACAAAAACAAGACTTCATACTGTTGTAGGACACATTCTCATTTGGTCTCAGCACAATGATTATTTTTCGTCCTAGAAAAATCGAGTGCTAAAGATCGAATCGTGGAATGATGAAGATGCATTGGTTAACCGATCTTTTCACAATAGATTCTCACCGATTCTTAAGGGGACAAACTACAAACACACTTCTGATTAATTTGGAGAAGGTTTTTTCTACTTTGTTATTATGGTAGGAGATTGGGACTTGGGGTTTTGGGGGATTTTGGTTAGGATATGAGGAAAATATAATAGTTTTCTTAATTATAAATTATTGTCACTAAGATATGTGACGAACTTATTTTTTTATATTTTATAACTGCATAATGCTTAATAATAATTTGAGATACTTATTTATAGTATAAGATAATACTAAAAATGAAATAAGACAGGTCTGAATATTTAAACTTTAAAATCATAAAAACTTTGTGTACATAGTTTTTTTTCCTCTGTAAATATTACTATTTTTTAAAAGTGCTTTCAATTATAATTTCACTGTTAAAGTTATTTCCTGTAAGGTGCTTAGCTTGCAATATTCATCAACGTATCAAAAATTATTTTTATTATCTTTAATTTTTTTAAGAAAAGGGTATTTTTAAACTATTTAGAATTTATAATTACCAAGAGAATCTTATGGGTGGTATAGAGGAATTACATACATTTAAGCTTCTTATACTTTGATTTTCGTGCCTTTAAAAAAAGCTTACATTCATTTAATTTAAGCTCATTAAGGGTTTTTTTTTCTAAAAACTGATTGATAAAACTTAGTATGCAGTGTTCTTAAACCCTTTGTTAATTTTTTTTGACTAAAAGCAGGGATGCCAGTGCTGCGCCAATTGCGCCGAACTGCGCCAATCATGGAATCGTGCGCCATCCTGCTCCAAATGGCAGTTTTGAGCCGAAATTGCGCCGAACTGCGCCAAAACGGAAATTTTCGGACGAATTTTGCAAAAATTGGCTTCTGACCACGGTAAAGTTGTTTTTTCTACATCGCATAACAACGCAAGAAAAAGCCGACTTCAACTTGGCTCCCGCGGCCGTTCACGAAAGCAGTTGTGAGAGGGTACGGAACAATCCGCAAGCAAAACGAAACTCGCGAGAAGTCTCGATCTTACGACTATTTTACGCCATAACTTGTGATTTTTCTAGAAAATAATCTAGGAAGTAAAAGTATGAATTATCTAAAAAAGATTAAAAGTAGTTCGTGGCCCGAATTTGGCCAAGAGGTTGAAGGAAGGCCACCATACAGTCAGGATTTCCCCCAAATTCGGAAAACTAGCTTCATTAACTTTAGTTATTTCAGTAGGATCTGCTGCAGCTGAAAGAGGCAAAAGATTAAAGACAAGTCTAAGAAATAGATGTACGGAAAGTAAGATAAGTAATTTAATTATATGATATCTTTGCAAGGGCCATATTCGAAAGATGCAAAGAAAATACTAGTGTAGTGATGCACAACCTGCGGCCCACGAACTAATTTGGATTTTTCCAGTTAATCCCTAGCTTTTTTTTTTCATTTTTCATATTATTTCCAAGAATAATGACGATTTATAGCGGGAAAAGTCGGAAAAATCGCGATTTTCCGCGCAAGTTTCGTTTGGCTTGCGGAGTGTTCTGTTCCTCCAGTGACCCCTTTTCTTCGACCGCGGGCGCTAGTTGAAGTCGGCTTTTTCTAGTATTGTAAGCAATGTGGAGAAAACAACTTTACAAGGGGAAGAAGCCATCAAGTTCAGAGTTTAGGATTACATTATGCAGAAAAGTAAAAAATAGCGATTTTTCGCGAAAGTACCGTTTTTCGGCGCCTAGTTGCAGTTGACTTCTTTTCTTATTGCAATTGCGATGCAGAAGAAACTTAAGCGTGGTCAGAGGAGCCTATAATAAGTCTAGTGATACCTCTCACTCTCAGATTGTATTATTGATTTTACTCAGTATTTTCAACTAATATTTCTTAAGGACTTCCTAAGTTGCAAATTTTTACTGGAAGGTAAATCTTTTTGAAGCAAGATTAAGATAATAATGCAGTCCTTTCAAAAAATCTTGTTGAATTATAACCTGTTTCAGATATGATATCAAAGGGGACAAGGGATACCTGCCCCCCTCAAGAAAATCAGGCTAGGTGTCTAAAAAAGCTAAAACCCAGTTTTTAGGGTCTAATTTTCAAAATTTTTCTGGGGGAGGTCCCCCAGCCCCCCTTTGCACTTCTATCTCTATAATAAGGAAGTTGCATGTGTCAAATTTTCAAAATCAAACAAGTGTTCCGTATGGTTTTTTGTATGGTAAAATGAAATATCTAGTCAGTTTTTCAAAAAAATGTACAGGTAATTAAATATTTTAATTTAAAAGTCGAGAAAAAAACACGTGACTGAAAACGTTTATTGTTTAAACTATAAGATGACGTCAACAATAATACCATCAACTCCATTGCTTTACAACAATGTTTAGTATAAGATGACGTCACAACCAAACTCTTGGCGTTTTCGCGCGCTTTTAAAAAGGGGATTTTTGTTAATTTTTTTGGCAATCAAAAAATTTCTCGATTGCCCTCAAATTTTGGGTAGTTGCTTATTTTTGCAAGAAGAATCGATTAAAAAAATAAAAAAAAAATCATGCAACTTCCTCATTCAAAACTTTTTTAAATTATTAAGTTAGTCAAAATGCAAGTTCTAAAAGGGTGCCTATGTAAATTTTAAGGATTTCAAAAAGTTAATATGTTAGGCTTATAAAATAGCTTCTGAACTAAAAAGGTATTAAGTACTGTATTTCTTCATCTTATTTTCCACCACTAAAATAAAGCTGCTCTAAAAGTTCAGATTTGCTGCTCCAAAATGGTACTTTTCCTGCTCCGAAATTTAATTTTGCTGCTCCAAAATAGTATTTTTCCTGCTCCAAAACTTGGTTTTACTGCTCCAAAATGGTATTTTTCCCTGCTCCAAAGGTGCTCCAAAACCCCTTTAAGACACTGGCATCCCTGCTAAAAGAGAGAAGTTTCATATGAAATACATATCTATAGGAGATTGACTAGATTGTTTTTATCAGTGTAGAGTAAAATTGGCTACCCAAAACTTGCTTTATTGAGTTTTAAAAATTTTTGATAACATTTTTGCGAATTTTCAAATTTCTTCCTAATTCACTGTAAATTTTCAATCAAACTAGTAAAGAAGCATTTTTTGTCCTCTTTCTTTTAATAGTTGTAAATTGACTTCTAGGTGCTTTTAAGCCTTTATATTAGTAATATATACATTTTCTATGTTGTGATCCTGGATTTGTTTTAAAATTTAGTTTAGGATTTATAGCTGAATTTAGAATGGTGGGCGAATAATAAGAAAATTTTAAACGTTCCCTATAAAATTTTTATAACAAACTAGCTGATATGCCCGGCCTTGCACGGGTGCAGAGTATAAATTTATTATTTTTAAGTTTTCCCAATTAAGTTTCTAATTTTGTATAATCAGCATTTACCAATCATCCCGGTATTCCAGGCGTCTTTTTCATATTCCGGTGTTCCCGGTAAAGTTTCCAATCCCAGTGGTCCTAATAATTTTTCTTATCCCGGTGTTCCCGGGTGGATTAAAATTACTTCAGTTTTAAACAATATAATTTTTGAAGGATTTTCACATTCGCATGGAAAAAGTATTCTAAAAATTATTTAAAATTGCTTTGATCCCTTCATTGATCATATCTTCAGGAATTAACGTTTTCGGTGAAATTATTCAATAATTAAAGCTTATTCCATTTTGCAATTTAAGAAAAAAATCAATATTTTCTAGTTGAAAGGGAGTTTTAATAGTTTTTTGTTTGTTAACCAACTTCCTTAAAAGCTAAAATATTATCACCTTTTAATTTTGCATCCTCGTTTCCATGGAGACTATTTTAACAACAATGGCATTCCATAAAGCTTTTAAAATATAAAAATTAGATAAAATCTCAAATAAAAATATGGTTAACTATGCTTAAACTTTTAAATTCCATGGAAATAGATTTTTAAATTAGTAATATAATTTTTAAATAGACTTGTACCTAGTGTTTCTATTAAAAACTTGTTGTTTAGCATTAAGTTTCTTTGTAACAATGGAGTAAGCAGATCTCTTCTTGAGGAGAAATAAAGCTATTTCAGCAAAATGACCGTAAAAAGGGTCGAAAGAGGGTCAAGGGGTCATTAAAAGTTTTCGAAACATAGCCTATGTTTTTTTCTGAGTTTTTTACGTAGGTATACCAAGTTTGGTTACAAGTCGGAAGAGAACTGTGGATTTGTATAAAAGACAACCATATATATATATACACACATTCAATTTTATTATATTAGATAATATTTTTCCAGGATTCTATTTATCAAAACCCCAAACACGTTTTCGTTGTATATTGCAAGGCAAAACGCGCATTTCAATATTTTTGAGTTCATTCCTAGATTGGTTCTAGAGTTTACTCTCCAATTTCCTCAACCAAATATTCGGCATCATTTCCATTCTTATCGAATTCATTCTCACATTTTCTCCAGAAAATAAATTCCCCGTCATTTTCTACCTCATCTCATTCAATAAACGTTCTACCTACTCGACAAATTGAAGCCAAGAAAGTCGATTCTTTAAGATCGCATCCAAACACTCGACTCAATACAAATTGTGTTCGATTGATACAATCCATTCCTCGACCGCATGTTTGAACGCGCCCCTAATTTGATAAGGTTGTCGGCTTGATCGAAACTGGAATGGAAGACCGTGTGTGGTTATTGTTTCATCTCGTCGTTGTCAATAGCGACTCGTAAGTTCTCAGATGTTAATAGTCAATAATATCTACCTATTCTCTGATGATGTGCGGCGTATTGACAGTCGGTGTTGTAGCTAGCTGGTCATTTATTGAGATTATGCAAATTATATACTTGGTCCCCTTGGGAAGCTATTCTATTGATAAACGGGATTGGTATGTTGTTGACAAATTAGGAGTTAACTCTAGTGATTGTTTAAATTGTTACACTTGATTTAGTTTAAGCTCATTGGTATTAAAGGTTGAGTAGATTATAAGACATTAAATCTCTTTTGTGAGGTATGAAATTATTCTTATATTAACATATAATATATGTTAATAATTTCGTGAACCCTCTTCATTTAGTTAATCTATTAGAGTTAAAGTACATTATATGAAATGGGGGAGTTCTTTTGATGTATTGGGTTGTCCCATAAGTTCTGTTACTTTTTACAAAGTTTCGTGTTTGAAAATTTTTTATGAAAAATTGGTAATAGGTGGAGATTTCAAACGAAGGGGATTTTGATCTATGTTCATTTATGAACATAATGTGTGATTTTGGTAGTTCTCGTGATATTATTTCTTTTCAAAATGGCGGTTTGAAAAAAAGACACCAAACAACGATTTTCGCTTAATTTTTTTCTTTTGTTTAAAAAACTAGGAAGAACGCATAATTCATTGCTAAAAAAATTTTTAATGTATATTTGAAATGTTAAGATTAATATGTCATAGTTTCAAGATAATTCGATAAGTTTAACTTAGGAAATTTCGGTCTCCAACATAACATCTATTGAAAAAAAACTTTCCTCAGTAATGTTAGTCATTTGAAAGAAATTCTCACAAAAAATCATCAAAAACAATAAAAACTCTCACAGATAGACCCAAGTATTCAAAATATGCAGTACATTAAATTATCTCTGTAATTAAGTTTAGAAAGTAGTGCGCACAATTCAAGCGCGCAACATTTTAGCTTATCCGAATTACACTCGCTGAACTTATACACTATGCGCGAACAAAACAATTATTTGCTTCATACGAAAACACTACAATAAAAACAACTCGTTGGAATTTAGAAATAAATCTATTCAACTATAATATGAAAAGATGCTTTCAATGTTTAAACTGTGTAAAAAAGCATTATGGTTCAAAAAACATCTGCCTTTTATTTGCTTCATACCAGCTGCTTAGAAAAACAATGGGCGTGCTTTAAAAAACACGTGAAATTAGCAATATATGAAGTTTTAAAGCCAAAATTTCCTACCTTAAACTTATTGAATCATCTTGAAACTATGACACCTTAATCGAAACATTTCAAATATACAGTAAAACTTTTTTTAGCCATGAATTACGCGTTCTTCCTAGTTTTTTAAACAAAAGAAAAAAGTTACTCGAAAATCGTCGTTTGTGGTCTTTTTTTCAAACCGCCATTTTGAAAAGAAAAATATCACGAGAACTACCAAAGTCACACGTTTTGTTCATAAATAGGGGAGAGTGTTGTACCTCTGGACAAAAATCACGTTTGGATTTTTCCAAGACAGGTAAAATGACATTTTGACCATTTAAAGTGCCCAACCTATAGTCCTAACCTTTGTGAGTACAGAGATATTTTTTACTAGCCAAAATCTTGAAAATTGGAATTTTAATCATTTATAATAACATGGAAAAATTTGTGTCCAGAGGTACAACAACCTGTTGTACTTATGGACAGACCCAGTTGTACCTGTGGACACCCTTAAAAAGGGAAATTTTAGTTGAAAAAAGCTAGGAATTAAAATTTTTATTGATGCATTACCTTTTAATAACCTATATCAAGCCTTTTTAAAATTTAAAATAGATTTTTTAATGTAATGTAGTTTTAGATCGTAAATGATCATTAAAACGAAGTTGAATGATAAAAGTCTTGATTTTTTACCAAAAACACAAAAATAACATGGTATTTTCAGATGAGAATTTAAGATAATAGTTTAATAATCATGCTGATTGATCTGACAACTTCACTGATCCAAAAAAAAACAATTCGATCAACACTTAGTTGTGCAAGCATTTGGTGGTAATAACAATAATTATTTGGTGGTAAATCTTCTTCAGTGGAAATTTCAAGTTTTTTTAATCATCATACTTAAATGCGATAGGGTGCTTAGGATTTTACACCATATTTTATATTAAATTCCAAGTAGAATCATAAATTTAAAAAAGTAGTTTAGATCACAAAATATTTGATTTTTCATCTAAAATTCACTTGAAAATAATCGCTGACAAATAGATTACCATTTAGAATTAATTTAACATTTATTAAAATGTATTCAGTTGAATGAAACCTGATTCTAAAACGCCGATTAGCTACAGACACCCACAAGAACGTGTCCGTAGGTACAGCACTTATGGTGTCCGAAGGTACAACATCAGGTGTTATTGCACTCAAAGTTCTATAAAAGATAAAAGAATTGAGATCTGACGATTTTTAATATCAAAACTAAAAATTCAAAATCTCGGGGATTCCCCCCATGTATTCCATTTTATCATATCATAATCATAGGGGAAGAAAAGAGTTAATGTAGTGATGCACTAAAAAAAAACTTTGAGCACCTCAAAACAGTATTTTTATTATATAAAATTTAAATAATATTTTAAAGAGCTGATTTCACGTTAGCAACTTGATAGCATCTGTTTACATTCAAAATTGACCACAAATTCAAATTTACATTTTTTCCCGAATTTTAAAATGAGGTGGCTGAAGGTACAACCGTCCGTAGGTACAACACTCTCCCCTATACATAGATCAAAATCCCCTTCGTTTGAAATCTCCACCTATTACCAGTTTTTCATAAAAAAATTTAAAACACGAAATTTCGTAAAAAGTAACAGAACTTATGGGACAACCCAATAGTAGGTACACTTCTTATGCAGTAGACTGTTCCATAATTTTTACTAAATAGAATGTAAAAAGTTTTTACTAGGGTAGAAGAAACTATTTTAAAATAATCACATCGAGGTGTGACATCCACAAAAAAACAATCTTGTTGAACATTCTGTGATGTTCTGCTTTTCAACAAACATCGTAAATCTCCCCCTAGAAACTTCACGCACCTTTTGATACTAAATGACAAATTTAAATCTTCCAAATGTAGAATAGACTACTAATATATTGATTTTTTTATCTCCACTAAAACAATCAAGATAAAAATGTGGAAATAACTTTCAGGGATTTTTTTTAGTTATAGTTCTTCAAAATCTTTCTAATTATAATAAGGATACCGATAACTCTGATTGAAGGTTTTAAGTGTTTTGATTTTTTTAAATATCCATCTAGAGCAAATTTAAAAATGAAGTTAATATTGAAAATCAACCAATTTTTTTCTTAGTCTTAGAGTTTCTTATTGACATAGAAGTCTTGAAATCGTAAGTAATAAATTTTTGTCTCAATAAAATGAAAAAAACCTTCTAGTCACGTTCAACTTATAATGAAAATCCTGTTTAGAAAACAATTTTTCTTTGGATGGCCCGAGGATACGAGTTCCATTTTGAATAGGACCTTTAAAGAAATAGTGTACGAAAGGTTCCTTCTTTTTATTTAAGTTTCGTCGTTTAACCCAGAGAGCATTCTCACAAACTATACCTTCTTCTCTGCAATTTGAAATGATGAGGAAATAAAGGACAAGAGAAAACGTTTCCTTTCCTTTTCAAATTGTACTTTATTGTAAGGCGTTTATTAAAGTTTAAGTTTTCTCTTTGGTAAAAGGTTTTCAGAAAATAGAGAGAGTAAAGTGAGATCAAAAGGATCAATCAAAGAAATAATAGTAAAGACAGTTTAAAGAGGTCTGCAGTTTTTTACTTTTCTCAGAAGTATAAGTTTGGAGTAAGGCAAATAACTTTTGACCAGTTTCTAACCCAATCAATTAATAATGAATTCGGTGAATTTTTAATATTTTAAGCCTAAGTACTCTATCCATATAATATAAATAGTACGCTTTTAATTAAAAATATATTGGGAATTTTATGAGTAAAATTAGACAAAAATTTTCCCCTATCCTAAATACTTCTTTTGACCGGACCTCATGATTGTACTGTACACTCCACTACAGTGGATCAGTAATTGTCTTCAAGTGACCATTTACCCAAATTATATAGCTTTCAGACTGATGAGGCTGTGTAAACCGACAATTTTACTACACCCAAGCAGCAAAAACGTTTAAGATTTATTCAAGTTCAGTCACATATGGAAAAAGTTCGTTTACTTCTAGTTGCAGTTACGTAAACTTGATATATTTGGAATGAGTTGTGCTACTAGGGTATAGTATAGTTGATCATGAACACGACAACCAAGAACGGATCTTGTGAATTATGTTTGTTTTTCACTAAAGGACTGATTTTTTCAAATAATTTCTTAACTAATAAGAAAATATCTGCGTGTCTAAAATTTATTTATAACTTGAATTTTATAAAAAATTTTATTACTGGATAAGAATTATCCCACGTTGGCTAAACAAAACAGAAAACTAGAGTATTTTCAACCAACTTGAATCTCAAAACTCATATTCTGTGATACCAATTTTCTTTCTACCCTAAAAAAACGTTCTGTATCCAATAATACATAACTTGTATTTGTCATTGAGAAAATGGGTAAAGTCTATTTACTTACGCTTTCCCCAATACTTTTTTCCTATGCGGGACCTGGCACGGTTCTCACGAACGAAATCCTATTCCAGAGAGCTCACTATTTGGTTTTTAAAAAAGACAAACTTGGCTGCCTTTGTTTGACTTCGCTCAGTGTTGATTTTGTTAAATGCAGCCTATGCTCGGATGGTGTGATGCTTTACTTTTTTCATTTGCCTGTGTACGTTCTTCAAATTCTCATTTGTGTGAGTTGGGTTAATGGGAAAGGTGGGGGAGGCTTAAAAGGACAAATATTTCTGATTTGAGGGGGTGTGGGTGAGGGAGGGGGGTGTGTTTTAACAATCCGGGTGTTGGTTTTAACCATATTCATTACGCTTGTTTTAGTTCAAGATAGAGGGAGAAAAATACTATGGAGTGTCTGTTGAATTTTATCAAGTGTGTAAAAAGATTTCGGCCGTGATGTTGGATTTGGTTATATTTGCCTCTGGGTGTGGGTGGTTTGAGATTTACCTTGCTTGTTTGATAAATTTATTCATTTAAAAAAACTCATACAAACCTTGTATTTGACGTAAGTTTTTTATTCCTATGATTTCATTAGGTTGTTATGAATGGTTACATGCATTCTACTCTATTATATATTCATCATCGGATCTTCTTTATATTTTCTGGTATAAAAGTATTCTGGAAATTTTATTTCCTTGAATGAACACGATCTGTGTGCATTAAACCTTTTTGATCCTGTGTCCAAATTTCAACCATCTAACTCTCAAATTACAACATGAACTTCATACAAGTGTTCCAAGAACTACCCCTTAAACGTGCCTTTACCCCCAAGCGGATTACGCAAAATCGGTAGCCTCTTCCTTCCCTCGAGGATAAAGAACAAGAACCTCAAAGAACCAACGACTCGCTAATCTCCTTTTCTTCCTCGAATCACGAGTGATTAATTGCGGATGACCTTTAACTGGAGGGGTGCGGCAAAGGGACTGTCGTCACAGTATCGATAACCCTCATTTGCACCTTTCCCTGGCCTCAAATAGCGATGCAGGAGGGAAGCGGCCATGGTGGGATGATACTGTGTTTGGAGGGAATTTTCTTTTATTTAAAAGTGTCTTTGAGATAGATGACACAATTGTTGAAGAAATATCCATTTTTGAGGGTATTTTTTGGGGGGGAGCTAATTTTTAAAGTAGAGCAGGACTGCGGAACTTGGTAACTTCAGGGGTTCATAGTTGTCCTGTATATTTCAATTTTTTTACATTTGTCCTATATTTCCTTAATTTTTCTATTTCTTAATTTGCATTGTTAATTCGCTTGTTTTTATAAACTATCAAAATCCAACCATTCTGAAATTTTTCTGACATGCCGTATATTTTTGGTGGAAATGTCCTTTATTTTCGCCATGAACCCTGGTACCCGCTATGCGGGTGAAATTGTGCTTTGACATGCCGCTGGTCAAAAATACTTCTGGGGTGGTATCAACTCCAGAAAGATAAATTTGGCTTCCCAATTACTTGTTCTTTAGAAAAAAAATGGGAAGAAAATAAGAATAATTCAATTATAGAGGAAAAGGTATCACGTGTAATGTATGTTAACAAAGTATATTGAATTTATACATATTAATTTTAATGAATAACATATTTTTGACTATTTTAAATTTTTTCTTCAACCTTTGAAAGCCGCCTCTTTATTCACAAGTAGGAGAAAGAAAACAGTGCAGTATTTTCATTTGACGAATTTTTTTCAAAACTCTTACAAATTGGATCTTTTGAACTGAGTATCATTCGCCATCTTTTATGGTTTGTTGTACCACAAAATAAGAGTTGGCGTCCCACGTGCGGCCTGCGGGCCGAATGTTGTTGATGTTTGGATGGCACTGAAACGGAAAAAATAATGATTTTTTTATAAAAACATTTTAATGGGAAAAGTTAAAAGCAAATGGATCGTTATTATGTGTTTTTCTTCAGATTGATGAGAAACATACTATCAAAATAAAAAAAGTTATTCATTGATGAATACAAGGTAAGAGATTAATTTGTTTGAAGCGTTAAAAGTGAAATATAACTAAGAAAAGTTTATAAAAACTAAGAGTTATGCTACATCAGGACAAAAAAGAAATAAAAAATTATCAATGCAAATAAAAATCAAACAGACATCAAAATATTTATGAATACAGGTTTGAGATAATGGAAAATGTTTTGAACATGGCATACCTAAACTTTCTGTTCTCGTAAATTAAGTTTACTCATCGTAAAATCGATACAAAAACGTAACTCAACAAAATGTTTTCTCAATTTTGACCGAGTCGTTAAGTTGGTTAGTACATTTTCAAGTCAGAAGGCTTTTATCAAATATCTCTTCATATAACCTATTTTAACTAAATAAATACACCATCTTTAAAAAGTTCAGATACATTATTCATGTAAGCATACTTCTTTTTGTCAACAATTTGTTAGAAATTGTGAAATGAAAACTGAATGAGAGTAGATATATTGTCTGGGGAAAATATAAAATTTGTTGTATCTTTTTTTAGTTAGCTGCTTAAATATTTTACATCACGCATTTCTTTAGGTGTTAAAATTTTTAACATCTTGCTTCAAAGAAATCTTCGGTCGTATGATACAGAAATATTTGTGAATACAAATTGAAGAGACTGGAAAGATCTTATACTTATGATACATACTCCCAAGTGCAATGTATTATTATTTAATAATGTAAAAATAGATAGAAAACGCTAATGAAAGATAAGGATTAGCTCAATTTCATTGCAATCATAAAGTTGATTAAGGGTTTTTCACGTCAAAAGACTTTTATCATTTACCCCTTTCTATTTAATTTAATAAAGGTTCAGCGTTAAAAAGTACAAATGCAATACGTTCATTATTTGATTATAGGAACAAAGAAGACCTGAAAGTATAAAAAATGACCTTCTACGTAATTAAGTTAGACATTTTAAATAGATTTCAAATTGATTTACTCCAAGTTGTGGGAGACGCGGTGTGTTTCTTTTTCAAATCATTGCCATAACGAAATACAATTAGTGTAGTTATTTAGAGTATTTCTTCGAAGGAAGCAAAAATTTGGGTATTCTTCCCTTTAAGATCAAAATTAGTTTTAAAAAAACAGATATGTGTATGTATATTACGTATAATTTTAATACATATGTTATTATATTAATTTATGTATTTAAAATATATTGATATATTATGCATTGCGTGTAAAATATATAAAATGTAATCTGAATTAAATTTTTGTGCAAACCTTTTCGGTCCTAAGCCACCCAAGATTATACCTTGAATCTACCATTGAAAGTTATATCGTTTAGGACTGAAAGGGCACTAAATAGAATGCACTTAAAAATGCGTTGATTATTGAGTTATTATTTCAATAAATACTTTGAAGATATACTTTACAGGTATATCTTCAATTTAGTGATATTGAAGTTACATATTCACAACCAAGCTAAGTTTATATTCATTTAAAGCAGTGGTATCCAACCTTTTTTCCCCGAGGGCCAATTTGCTTTTGAAGACTTATCTCGCGGGCCACTTAAAAAGTTTATTTAAGGATTTTTCTACAGATGAAGAAAAATTACAAATCCGTTTTCAATGAGAAGTTTGCATCTATTTGGAGGATACTAGTTCTTGTTAATTCGGCTCCAATTTTGTAATACTTATCCTTAAAACTCAATTAAGGTGATTGTCTGTTTCGTTTCGTAATGTCTCTTGATATTGTGTTCTTTAAACACTGCCACAATCTCCTTACATAAATATAAGTCTCCTTGCATACGGTTTATTTTCTTGCTGAATGAAGAAATATGAATTTGTCCACTTTTCTTGAAAGTTTCGGCATTGCGAGTGAATCTTCAACTTTTTACGATCGGATATCTTTTCGAAGTTTCGTTCTAAAAAGATTCTTTTAAACTGAATACTGAATTCAAATGGCTAACTGATACTGAAAAATATTTATCCAATGGCTATTCCCCGTATATAGAAAAAACTAAAACAGAGAAGTAAAAAATTATTACCGGATGTTGAAGAATTCCTTTTTCATCCATCTTTTTTTAGTGGATGTGCCATGTCTCGCACGATGTCGTGGTTTTCTTGGAAGATTTCTGAAAGTGGTTTTTGTGGCCGCATGGAGTCCGCGGTCCACATGGTCCGCGAGTCCGCGGGCCACATGGATCAGCCTCGCGGGCCACATGGATCAGCCTCGCGGGCCACATTTGGCCCGCGGGCTGTAGGTTGGGCACCACTGATGATTTAAAGAATAAATCAATTTCCAAACGCACAATTGATTTCTTTTTTAATTTTTACGTACACATTAAAGTGAAGGAAACTTTTACGCAATAAAACCAATAAAACAACTTTTCTAAGCGATTTGAATAACCTTCGTCAGTTCAAGAACAACCAGAAACATTTCAAAACAAACTCTTCCACGGTCCAAGTCCATGTTGCCAGATTCTAAGGCTTTAACATTTGTTACACTAGGGGTCGTCCATTTACCGGATATCTCATTACGATTGACGATCCAAAGAAAACCCGGGAAAATAATAAAAAATAAGTAAAAAACGGACAACGACTTTTCTTTTCCATACAGAACCTTCCTTTCTGTCCATTCGGATTTGTTATCTTTTATTTGCGGCCCTTTTCCAGAAACGACTATCTCTTGTTACCTTTCTCACCCACCCTGAGAAAACTGCAGATCGGTTGAAATGGGAATTTATAAATCGTCTTTTTGGGAAGTATAGTTTGGGACTAGGGTATGCTTTCTTGGTTTATGATAGGGATGTATAGATGTACTTTTATTTTTTAAAGCAAATAAACTTGGTGATTGCAATACTAGCAATACATTGTGGTGGTAGTTGACGAAATTGTTTTTTATTTATTTATAAAACTTAAAGTATAGACTTTTAGTTGTTGAATAGGAATTTAAATACTTTTTTATGATTGAATATTAAAAAGTGTAAATATATTTGTATTTATTTATCTCTCACCTAAATGCTTTTTTCAATTATCTGTTCCTTAGTTGCGTATTATTTTTAAGCAAAAGTTTTTATTCCACAGTTAAAGTTGTCTGTAAATTAGAAACCAATTATGTCCTCTAACAATTTTTAAATTACCAATAATAATAAGAAGAACTATGTTTCAGTTATAAGCTTTAATATGTGTTTGATTGTTTCATTATTTTCATTTTTAAATTAATCTTTTATCATTGATCATTATTTTCATTTTTAAATTGATTTCTAATAGTTGTAGTAAAACTCACATAAAAAATTGCTTAATGAAATAAACTCCAAAACTATAGAGGAAAAAGATTGATTACTAACAAGTATCATTACCTTTGTACAGGAGGTATGATAAATTAATGCTTAAAGCAATTGAATTATTTAGTAGGGAGAGTGCTATACCTAAGGACGGTTGTACCTTCAGCCACCGCGTTTAAAAATTCGGGAAATAATGGAAATTGGAATGTGTGGTTGAATTTGAATGTAAAAAGATGCTATCTAGTTGCTAACGTGAAATCAGCTCTGTAAAATAATATTTAAATTTAATATAATAAATTTACTGTTTCTAAGTGTCCAAAGTTTTTTTTAGAATATCACTACATTAATATTTTTCTTCCCCTTTAATTATGACATGATAAAATTGGATATAAGGGGCGAATTCCCGAGATTTTAACTTTCATTTTTAATATTAGAAATCGTCAGATCTCAATTCTTTAATTTTTTATGGAATTTTGAATGCAAAACCACCTGATGTTTTACCTTCGGACACCATAAGTGTTGTACCTACGGACACGTTCTTGTGGGTGTCTGATGCTAATCGGCGTTATAGGTTTTCATTTAAGTGAATACATTTTAATGCATGTTAAATTAATTCTAAATGGTTATCTATTTATCGGCGATTATTTTCAAGTGATTTTAGATGAAAAATCAAATATTTTGTGATCTAAACTACTTTTTTAAATTTTTGATTTTACTTTGCATTTAATGTAAAATATGGTATAAAATCTTAAGCACACTATCGCATTTAAGTATGATGATTAAAAAAACTTACAATTTCCACCGAGGAAGATTTGCGGACGTTATTACCTCCAAATGCTTGCAGAACTTAGTGTAGATCGAATTGTTTTTTTTGGATCAGTGAAGTGATCAGATTAATCAGCATGATTGATGAAACTATTACCTCAAATTTTGATCTGAAAATATCATGTGATTTATATATTTTTGTTAAAAAATCAAGACTTTTACCTATCAACTTCGTTTTAATGATCATTTACGATCTAAAACTACATTACTTTAAAAAATCTATTTCCAATTTTAAAAATGATTGAAATAGTTTATAAAAAGGTAATACACCAATAAAAATGTTCATTTTAAGCTTTTTTCAACTAAAACTTTCCTTTTTAAGGGTGTCCACAGGTATAACTGGGTATGTCCATAGGGAGAGCACGTTGTTTTACCTATGGAAACAAATTTCGTCAAGTTATTAAAATGAATTAAAATTCCAATTTCGAATATTTTAGCTAATAAAAATATTACCCTCTTTGCTAAGGTTAGGACTATAGGTTGGGCACTTTAAATGGAAAAAATGTGATTTCTCCTGTCTTAGAAAAATCCAAACGTGATTTTTTTCCAAAGGTACAACACTCTCCCCTATTAATGAGGAATCAAACTTATAATTGATTTTTGAACTAAATTAAATTACTCACAAAATTTCTTTTAAGAAAATGGAGCTTAAAAGATTAATATCTTAGTAATAAATACATAACTTAGATAAATAAGTAAATTCCGACAATTTTCAAGTAAGCCATTTCATCTACTATTCGCTTGTACTTCACCACCGCTTCGCTTGTACTAAACAGTCAATTCACCACCGAATCCCAACCCTTCCCTAAATGCACTAACAACCGAAATGGGTTTCGTAATTGCTCAGTTTGTCCCTGAAACTGCGGCCATAGAATGCAGATGGCGATGTTACTTGCAAAAAGAAGCGACCACAATGGCCCCTGTACCTTCAAACAGACCCAATTTCCTTCGCCACAGATGAGGCACTTTCCATCTGGGAACCAATCAATTTGTCCCGTTTGGAGACACACATCACAGGGAATTGTTTTAAAAGAATGTCGATTGTTTGTATACTACTAACCGTTTTTAGTAAAAACATGTTTTAATTCCTTTAAATCGGCAGTTTGGAAAAATGAATAAGTCCAAAAATGACAAATTGCTTTTTTGTGCTCAAAAATATCTTCAAGCTTTTGAAAGGAAAGCGGTGAAAAATAACTGTACCCCTTATAGGCCGATTTCAAAAAATCGATTTTTACTATCAATATCACTACCCTGCGATGAAAAAAATACAAGGGGTCTGACAGCTGTTCTTGGGGTAGTTTTTGGTGCTGATTTCGAAAATACCAACGAACAGTTTCAATCACATCAAGTTTTTTAGAAAAATTCAATTTTATTGGATTTTTATGATTTTATACCAAAAAAAATTATTTTGGTAATGAATATCTTCCCTCTTTGCCTAATCATTATTCTACAGTGGTTAAACATACAAAATACCGATATGAGAAACTCTATATTATGTTGCCATCCCTCCCTCTCCATCGGAACATCCGCTTTATGTACCATCAACCAATAGCTTTCACCAATGACGCGCGAAGGGCTCGAATCATTCGTTGACCTTTTGCAGGAGTGCAGACATCTGTGGTACCGTGCATGCATTGATACATAATAAGCAACACATAACAAAAGTACATAACAAAGTATCCATGTTTCATTTGTGAGTGAGACAGCCGTGATAAGACTCAACATTGGGTCAAAAAAGAATGGTCTAAAAGAGAAAATCTTGTACCAGGCTCCAAAAATGGGATTCGGAATTGCTTAGTTGATCCAAAAAAAGTATTGTTACCCCCTCTACATATCAAACTAGGTTTATGAAGCAGTTTGTGAAGGCTGTTTCAAAAGAGGGCGATTGTTTCAAATACTTGTGTAAAAAGTTCCCAGGCTTCTCCGAATCCAAGTTAAAAGAAGAAATACTATATAATGGTCAAGATATCCGGAAGCTTATGAAGGATAAGGAATTTGAGACTACCATGACTACAAAAGAAAAAGAAGCTTGAGTTGCCTTCAAAGAAGTCGTCAGTAAATTTCTCGGTAATTACAAGGATCCTGACTATAAACCAATTGTGATGAATATGCTTGACAAATATCAAGCTTTGGGTTGCTCCATGAGGGTCAAAATACATTTCCTTCACTCATATGTGGACTTTCCCCCGAAAACTTAGGATCAGTCAGTGAAGAACAGGGTGAAAGGTTCCACCAAGACATCAAAGATATGGAACGCAGGTATCAGGGAAGATGGGACAGGAATATGCTCGCCCACTACTGTTGAATGTTAACGCGCGATAGACCCGAGATTGAGCATAAAAGAAGATCCACAAAAAGAAGTTTGACAGGAAAAGGAGTACGTACTTAACTATAAACTTTTTTATTTGCTTTTGAATAAGCTTAATTTTTTTTCCAAGCTATCATGTATACAAACATAATATTTGCATTTCTTGATTAATCGTTTATTTCATGAAAGATATCTTAATAAAAACAAGCTAAAAAAATATTTCGGCTATTTTATTTTGAAGAAACAATACTTTTAATTAAAAATTTTAACTCTTGAATTTTTTTGTGTTTTTCTCGACCAGAGGTGGGTCATGGGATCTGGCAACAGTATTTTCATACATTTAAATACATAAAAAATAAAAATATGGTCAATAAATAATCAAACCAACTTTCCTAACAAAGATTTGACTATTTTACACATATTTAAGTGGATAAAACAACAGTTTCTAGATAGTAAACCCACAATTTTTCGCTATAATGTCTCTTTTATAGGATTTTAGCAAAAATATCGATATTGATTTTACAAAAAATTCTGATGTGATTGGGGAAAATGGAGGTCATTTTCGTAAACAGCATACCAAATAACATAAAAATTACTAAACACTTATCTTGTATTTTTCAAAAAGTTAAATTTCGCAGGGTAGTGTATTTCGATAATTTGAAAAATTTATATCCATTTACTGTATTCTTTAATTTAATTTAGAATTAAAAATAATTTATTTATTTTAATAAAATTTACTCTTAATTTAAAAGTGTTTTTAACTTTTTTTATTCAGGGAATGTTTGACTCCATTTATATTCACTTACTTCATTGATACTGCCTTAATTACTCAGTTCCATAACAATTTTGAAAATTATTTTTCTTAGTCATTCTATTTCTAACTTTTGTTCCATGAACTAAGCAGAAATATGATTTAAATTTAAATTTAAGTGGTTGTGAAGATTTTTCCTTTGATTATACAACATGTGAAAATTTGTGATTATCCAACGAAAATGCCTTTACTAATACAGTTTTTTTATTATATCAAAATTTAATTTTTAGACTTATTCCCTTTCAAACTGACGATTCGTTTAGCAATAAGTATGAATCTTTGAGTTATTTTGGAAAAATCATAGAAATTGGTACACCTGTTATCTAAATTTGTACTTCAATAGTACTAAAAGAGATAATGACAATTCCAATAAATTAGTAATGTGACAAAATTAAAGAAATTTTATATCAATTTTTAAACTTTTTCTTGTCAGTGTTTATTAGTTATGGGTTGAAAAAATAACAATTCCATTAAAAAAATTACTTTTAAGTATTATATTTTTAAATATGAGCCCATACTAAAATAATTTCACTTCACACACATCTAAAACTCTTTAACTCATAACTCATAACTTAACTCATCTAAAAACTTTTAAAGCACTCTAAATTTTTAAAAACTCTTAATAAACCATATTTGATGAAAATTTGTTTCCACTAAATAGTTTTGATTACTTTTCATAGACTTTTTAGGACTAGAAGAAAACCAAAATGTAGCTTAGAGAAATTAGGGGTTTTTAAAGAAATCCTAGTATATCTTACTTGTTATAAAGAACTTCTTAAAATTATTTTTATTCAACTAATATCTGTTGGGAATGTATGTGCTGTTATTTACATTAAATGTTTAACACGTTAATAATCACACAAGAAGGATTTATTAGCCTTTGGTAAATCGATTATATTAATTAGCTCAGCAAGAGTGTCAGATTCAAGTCTAAACTATACCCCGTTTTTAAACACAAGTTTAAATTTATTTTAAATTAAGATGAAATCTAATAGCTCGATGCGGCTACACTAAAATAATGTTATTGGCAATCGATAAATTTAATTGAAAAACTTCTAATCTCATTAAAGTATTCTTAATATTTTATTAAAGAATTCCTCTGAAAATATTTTCTTCTTAATAGAACAAAGTGTCTAATATTTCACTTTGCTCCATTCAGCTTACTTACAAAAACATAGTTTCTTTACATACAGTACATTTTAAGAAGTGGAATATTTCTTGAAATATATTCCCTAAATCTTTAGAGAATATGCATTAAAGATTAAAATAGATAAAGAAGATGTATCACAGTTTTTTCTAAAGTAATTTAATTTACTATTCAGTTGAATAGAAATTCTTTCTAAGGAGAGAAACAAAACTATATCTTGTGATTAAATCTATTTTAAAAACTTTGTTTATTTTGATACCTTAAATGAAATATTTTTATTTATTTTCCTCGTATATATTTTAAAGAATTTTGTTTTCTAAGCAGAAAAAATTGGAATAAGTTAAATGTATTTTAGTGTTTTTCCATCTAATGTTTTTCCATTTTATGTTATCATGCAAATTCTTTAAAATAGAAAAAAGTGAACAACAAAAATAGTATTATTTTGTTTTCATTTAGGTATAATTTTTAGTAAAAAAATTGTACAAGACCTACAAAACAATATCTTTATTTCTTATTTATGAATTTTTCTTTTCTTTCAGAAATGCGCAGATTCAGCGGATAAAGATGATATAGCTAATAAAGACTATAAAGATCATTTTGCTAGAACTTATCCACCAAACACCAAGGTATGTCTTTCTCTAAAATATTGTATTGCGGTTTATTTTTCCAATTTTTAATTATTTTTGAAAACCATCACAAAAGTTTTTCCATGTTTTTTTAATAAAAAGAGTGAGTATAAGTGAGTATAATAGGAACTAACTAAGACTGGTATTAATTGATACTGATGAACAAAACATATTTAATATACTGGAAGCTTTATAATAGCTTAATAATTTTTAACCAATTATTATAGTTTCAAAACTCTTTTTATATAAAGGGAAATTCCTCCTTTACATTTCTTATAATTATGTCTGCTTAGAAAGTAATTTTAATTTGGTAGAAGTAGATTGTGTTTTCCTAACTAAGTCGGTTTTTTAATAAATTTGTAATATTTTTATATTGTTAGCAAATTATTAAAATTTCTACTCTGTTTTTGTAGAATACTTTCTTTACAATTCTCACTATCATAGTTTTTTAAGAGGGAGTAAATTTAACTTTAGGCAGTATCATATAGAGTTTTGATTTTTTGTTGAACGTAATCAAAGGACTTAACCAAATTCAAAACAGGGAAGCTATGTTTATTCGTGAGAATGCGTCATCCACTTTTTTAATGATAATAGTTAATTATCTTACCATATCATATTAAACACGGCAGTATCGTGACTTATGATTTGAAATTATGGAAGAAAAATAGTTAACTGTCAATCAAAGGTTGGACTCCCGGTTAACTGACGGTCAGGTTAACGGTGAACACATCCGTTACCATCCGTTTAACTTAGCGAGAAAACATCCCTGGGCTCCTTTGAAGAGTCTCCCCATGTGAATAGCGTCCAGTAGTTCAGGCACCTAGGAATGTTTTCTTGCAAAACAGGCATGGAACGTTTCAATGGGGTGTTTAGTCTACGGAGTGTTTTTGCAAAACTACACAAACGTTGCACACTAGAATTCCTTCCGTACAAATTATCTAACTGTTATTATCTGTTATTATGTTATCTAACTGTTATTATCTAACTATCTAAGACCATTAATTTTTGTGAAAATTACGACTAAAAAATGTTTGACAGTATCTGGTATACGCCAAAAAGTTACGGAAAACAAGTAAATAATTTTCTTGGTATACTTACAGGCTAAGTTAGATGTTTTAGAATCTACTTCACATATTGAAGCATGGAATGAAATAATACGTTTTTTTTCAGATGTTACATCCCATTTTTCTCATAAAAACATGTATCGTAGAGGTACAGTTCTTCGGATGGAATCTGGCTGTGAAGGGTTTGGGTGGTTTTGCTGAAACATCATGTATAATATATACCGTGGCTCCATCTAGTTGCAATAATGCATCCCCAATATAATCCATTATGAAATTCCTCTTTTTGACCATTCACTACCACACTTAACGTGATAGCACGTCTCTACGGTACAGGCAGTTTGATAAAACAAGGGGACAAAGACAAAATTTTGAGAATTTTGTAACAAAAGCATGTATGCAAATTTTCCATCATATCACTAAAGAACGAGTTGAAACTAATTTTTAGGAGTCAAATTTAAAATCCCTTTCTAGGGGGAAACCCTCAAACCCTAGCTTCTGAACTGGAACTCAGGGTTAGATACGAAATTTGATGCCTCTAAATTCTACCCTTTAGTTTCTAAAAGGCTACATCCAACCTATGATAGAGAACCTAGTTCCATAAACCCTAAACCAACCAACCAACCAACCTCTAATACGTGTGTGAAATTAATGTTGGAAAATTACCGAAATTCCGCCCAACGAAACCAAAGTCTAGTTGAAATCCTATAGAGCAGGAAGGTAAGGAATAACTTATTTGAAGAAAATCTTTTGTCCAATACATTTAAAAGTATGATAGAAAAAATTAGAATCACCCCCTTATTAAATGAAAACAAAACTTTTTTCTTGGCGCATAAATTAAATCATTAAGTAATGCTAACACAACTCTCATAAACAAAAAAATTGAAAATAAATGCTATCAATTAAATAAGTCTTAAAAATAATTCCGATAACTACTACTAAATTTAATTTATTTCCTCAATATATGCTCTTTCGTTAATCGTTTGCCCAAAAGCAGACAAAATAATTCATTTGACATAAAAATAACATATTCTCCCCATTGAAAACAATATTAAATATATTTTCCTGTCGACAGCAATGACATTCAAATGCGTGTGGTCACTCTTGCATAACCCCTCTCACGACAAATAAAATCCAACTCTCAGCAAGCCCAGTCCTTCTGAACTTCTTTTGTGCAAGCCATCTTCTTTTGGAGAAGAAAAGATTAAACAATCATTCTTCTAAGAAAAATCCGTCCTTTCCCCAACTCAATCGTCTAAATAATTCCCAAATGTGAAGTCTGCTTTTGGAAGATTAATCTGCATTTAAATGCGAACTAAGCTCTTTTTTCCCTGATTTTTTAAGGAAAATATTATTTTCCTACACCATTCAGATAATATTCCTTTGTACTAAAGGATTTCTTGTCGTTTGATTGTGTTAGAACATCTAACACAGGGGAGGATGAATTCAAATTTAATTATGCTTTGTGCGGCGGTTTTTGATCTTTTGTTATTTGGTTTCCATTTTTATTTTAGTTTTTTACACATCTAAACATTGCAAAAAATTACTTTTTTTATAAAATCTATTTATTATATTTTCTTAACGATTTAAAAATAAAGTGATGGCTAAAGGATAGGAAACAAAAGAATACACCCGAAAAGCTTTTATTCAAATAAATAAAAAAAAGTACGATTCACTGTTAAAAATAACTGTAACTATTTCAGAAATTACCCATTTTTTGTAAGAAAAATCTGTTCTTGAGAAAAAGTTTTTTTCTGTTTTTTTTCTGTGTGTGTCACAAATTGTACACTCTTGAAAATACCTGTAAATTTGTCAGAAATTACCCATGTTTTTGTAAGAAAAATATGTTCTTGCGAAAAAGTTTTTTTTCTGTCGATTTTATTTGTGATGTCGTTGATGGTAGTTCCCAAACTCGCCAGTAATTAATGTCGTCTGCATAGTAAAGCAAATTATATACCTCACTATTGGTATTTCCTACATTGGCCGATCAGCATAATAGTGATGCTCCTTCCTTTTGATGAAACAGCTGGATGTAAATGTAACGGTATTTTATTGTTAAAAATTGTAAAAAAAAATTAACAAGTACAAGTGAACTGGTTTATCTGTTATTTCCTGAAATTTAGCAGCTAAATAAACGTTAAAATTAAATAACATTGACAGAAAAACACCATTAAAAATAAAAAAATTTGTAAAATATCACATAATATATCTGTGAGATAAATGGAAATAAACTGGCATCTTGGTTGACAGTTGTTTTTTTCTGTAAATTCAACATACTTTTTTTACAGAGTAGTTTTATAGATTTCACGAGTTTATATGCTTTTTATTCACACTTCTCTACCAGGAACAACTCTCTCATGTATCTGTTTCATATTACTTTTGTTATTTTCATGAGAACTTTCTACATCGTGGAATGAAATTCGCGACCTCTTGATGGAGATAAATTTATTGAAGAAAAAAATACCATATTGCTCACCATGGGGACGAATTTGCCTCATTGACACGATTGAGAAATATTCGTCCGTAGTTTATTCGTAGTATTCGTACTCTCTTAACGTCGTTGGATTGCACAAACTGGGGTCTTGTTGTTCAGACCTCTTTTTGACGTAATATGCATATAAGGAAGAAAATATGGCTGAATTCAGAAATGCAATACTGGCTGAAGTGTTACACAGCCGAGAAAAATTTTCCTTAATTATTTGCCCTATATAAAAGTTAGATATTATACGAAAAGTTTCTTAACGTTTTATATGCACATTTTATCATTACTTTCAAGTCTATACAAATATCTTTAAACTCCATATGTCCAAAAAGTAATAAAAAAGAATCCCCAATTGGAACTGACATTTCATATTAAACTGTACCCTGATATTTTGCTTTGTCTCATCCCGTGTGGTTAATATATTTTAAGAATTATAATTTCATACATTGTGTAAAATGACACAAATATTGAAGCTTAACATATAGGATTATTTTAGTAAGTCAATATAATTAAAGAAATTTATTATTATAGATTTACCATTGTAACCTTCTAGATTTACCATTGTACCATGTATCGTTTGCTTATACAGTCAAGTCCGCTTAATGTGATCGCAATTGTCCGAGACTAAACTGATAACATTATCCGATCGATAACAATAAGCGATCTCATATCAAAAAACAGCAAACAGTGTTACTAGATTGTTTGCTTTAAAATCAAAATCATGCAATCGTAATAAATGTATTTAGAACTCTATTTTTAAACTAGGAAAAATTTTAAGGGGAAAATATAAGAGTAGTTCAGTTAATAAAATTAAAATAATCGCTTACTGTGTATTTTTATAGAAAGATCTCTCTTTTTCCGCTCCATTATATCCTTCCACTCCAATAAACCACTTATTTATTACATCTGAATTTCATTAAACAAGGGAAAATCAAAATCTCTTATCAGAAACATCTGCAAAGCGTGGATCTTGGTGTTTCTTTAACCAATCACAAGTATGGATTCGGACCCCCATCTCTTTCTTCTTAAAAAGTTGAAAAAAAATTTTCATAGTTTTTTTGAATTATCTTACATTTATTTTTCTGCCAGACCAAACCATTTTTCTTATAGCTCTGGCTTCTTCAATATTGCAATAATATGCATTTTCTTTCAATATAATATACAGTATTTTTTATTTTTCTTACCCATACTGAATTTCAGAAAAAAGAAGTGCCAGATGTTCTCATGCAGAAGATTTTTACTTGTAAAAATTGACCTTCAAAATGAAACTCGAACCCAAAAGCGGTCGTTTTAAAGGGGATATGGACAAATTTTGATAATATTAAGCGGATTGATTATTCATAGTTGATCACATTAAACGATGTATTTTACATTAAATTAAATAGGAATGATCGGGACCTGTCGATTCCGATAACATTATCCGATTGATAACATTAACCGTGATCACATTAAGCAGATTCGACTGTATTAAGTAAAGAATCCCGATGCTTTTAGAGAAAGATGAAAGTTTACTCTTTGATATGTTATCTATCATCTTACATTAACCATGATATTAATTCTTCATTTTTTATATTTAACTGAGAATAAAAAGTAAATTTGTGTCATTTATTTATTACGTTTGATATTTCCGGGAGAATTATGTATAGAGTTGCAGTAAAATTTCGATATAAATTTTGGTTATAATGTTTCAGGATGCATATTTTTTCCGTGCTGAAGTGGTAAGAGAACTTATCGTAAATTAGGATGAATTTTTCTACATTGCATTTAGGATAATTTATCAATGTTGTAAATTTAGTCTGCAATGAATGTAAATTTTACCGTAACTTCTATATCCTTTACTTATTTTTCCAGTCAAGTTTTTATGCAATAAATTGAACTTGATGAAATTTGTAACAGATTGATCTCTTTTTTACAAACATTTCAACCATATATTCTACAACATATTTTTACCACGATCTATTGTAATAAGTTATATCCAAATTACTTGGTTAAATCATTCCTCAAAATTAAAAAACAAAAATTAATCTAAATAAATTCCAATAATGGTTTGAAACATATAATCAAATAACTTTTCTAAAAGCCAGACTATTAGTTACGTAGAAGTTAAAAAGAAAAAATACTTCAAAAACCATGCAAAAGAACTAGAAGTAAATTTGAGAAACAATTAAAAATCTCTAATCTGTCTTAACCATCTTTTTTTAGTTTGATTTTCAAATAAGTGCAAACACTAACCCTTCATAATATTTAGGTTCAATCTATGTGTTTTTAAAAGTTGCCACCTAGCTTTTAATAAGGTAAAAGGGGACTATTCAAAATGATCAGTTAGAATGTAATTACATAATAACGTCTCCAACTCTTTTCCTTACAATGTGTAGATAAATTCATACTGACTCCTTTTATGGAACTATCCATTTGAAAGCATTCCTTAAAGAAACGTGTTTAGCATCAAAGATTCTTTTGCATAATGACCCAGTGAGGTTCCTCATTTTGTCTCTTTAAAACCCACCTTAATTTCACCCCCAACTCCTTTTCATTAGACATTACAAGTTTCATTAATCAGAATTCCCCAGCTCGTTCGAAATTAAAGTGCCCACTTACAGAAACATTCCCCTCTAGAAAAGAGAAGCAAAAAAAGAGAGGAAAGAAAGAATTGTAATTATCCTTCATTTGGCGAGGAGCAAAAATATCACTAATTATTACCATGCACAAAGAAGATTCCAATTAGGGAAGCCGTTGGTTGGTTTATGTACCGAGATGGAAGAATGGTGCTTTTGCGATGGACAGTGTGTAATTGGATTTCGTTTGGCTTGCCTACTTGTTGATTGGTTAGAGATTTCGGGAGAGAAAAGATGAAGGTACGATATTATAGAGATTTATGTGCTTATCTTTCCAGAATAGTGCTTTTAGATTGTTTTCTACTATTTACGTGCATTACATAGAAATTAGTAAAACAGCATTAATTTTATTTTATAATACATACTAGGTAAACATTAAAGGCTGCATTAATATTTTTAACGTCTGAAATTTTAGTGATTCTGAATATGTGTTTTGTGCAGCGTTAGAAATTGGGGGAAAAATCCACTGGTCCTGCGGACCAGTGCTTTACCAATCTTACTGGTCCGCAACAAAAATTACTGGTCCGACAAATTAAAAAGGACCAATTTAAATATTATTATAAAGTAACCACTGCACAGAATCCGAGTACCAAATAGTAATGCTAAAAATTAATACATATTCAATTATAAGTTACCAGCTGTAAATATGAAATTTATATAAAGTACTAATAAAATAAATTTATGAGAAATAAGCAATAGCTCCAAAAAATCAATTACTTTAAAAATATCTTATTAATTAAATACCTTTCTTGATTAAATAATATTTCACTAACTGACATACAAATAAAATAATCTTCTTGATTAAATAACATTTCTCTAATTTACATAAAAATTGGATACAATTGCACTAATTGGCAAAAATAAGAACTATTCTTGAACAAATGATATTGCTCACAAATTTATACATAACTTAGAATTAGTTTTACATTGTTAGTTGATAAACTGGTTGTAATCTGGTTTATTTAATGAAATTAAGTTTTTTGCCTTTCTCCCGATTTCTAGCAAAGAGAAATTGCAGGCTAAAACTGGAGGGTGGGATATTTTTTCACCACTGGTCCAGCGGACCAGTGATTTTCTGATTCCACTGGTCCGAGCCGTTTTTTGGTTGTCCCGGACCAGCAATCCAGTACAATTTCGAACGCTGGTTTTGTGGTACAGAAGTTGGGTAGAGGGGGGGGCACATTCACACATGGGGTGTATTCGGTCAAGCCTCTTAGCTCTATGTTAAATTCAATTTAAAATCTGAAAAAATATACCAATAGGTAGCTGTGTTGGTACCACTCTTTGCCTGAATTTTCAAAGGAGTGGGCCCATTCAAACTCTTAGTATTCGAAAATTGCCAGCTTTGGAAGGTGCAAAGTAAATTGTCTTATCCTTTTATCCGTATAAAAATTCAAGTAAGAAAGTTTTTTAAGTAAAACTTTTTGGCCTTGAATTCTATTGTGGCATCAATAAAGTTGCCCAAAAAATTTGTTTTGTAGTTCCAATGACAAAAATTTTTTTACTCTTAAAGCTGGAGATGGTACATAAGGCACATTCGAACACAAAAAGTTGGGGGACATTCCGACAGTTCAAAAATCCATTCTAATTCATTTTCTTGATTTCGAACGCACTTTCAGACTTTATAGTATTTTAAGGTACTTTAGTTTTAATTAGTTCAAATATTTTTAGTATTATACTTAAAATTCAGAGCTTTTTGGTTTTTCAGTTTTAACTTATATGATAGAAGTTTGGATGAGATTTAAAAGATTGTTTTCCGTCAAAATATGTTTTATTTAATATTCTTTTATATTAGTTAAGTAATTATGCATTTAGTTTATAAGCCCTTTAAAAACCATTTGAAAAATATTTTGCTTACTACCAGGGTTGGCCGGTTTAAACCATTTGGTTTAAACCATTGGTTTAAACCATGGTTTTTTTACCATGGTTTTTTTACCAAAAAAACCACTTGGTTTTTTTGGTTTTTTTAGATATTATAAAATATCTTTTGCACAAAATTAAAAGGTCAGATTTATAAAAAAATTGACATTTTAAGGTGATTAAAAATCAGAAATCTTTTAATTTAATGGTTTTAATTATTGAATTATCTCTAAACTTAACCTTAAATGCTTAAGTTAAACTTATATTTTGCAAGAGATAGTTCATTTATTAATTTCCTTTAAAATGAAGCATTATTTCAAAGAGTAACAATTTGTCTTATTTGTCAGTCATAAAAACCATTTGGTTTTTTTAGTAAATTAATAAAAACCGTTGATTTCTTTAATGATAAAAACTAAAAACCAGTTGGTTTGTTTATAAACAGATAAAAACCAGTTGGGTTTTTTTACTAAATTAATAAAAACCGTTAATTTCCTTAATCGGATCAATTATCTCAATCATTTATCCAATTTCAATTAACATTAGTTGCTTACATTTCCCTTTTAGTTATTTAAAAAATGTTATTTTCTCTTTCTAAAGAAAATTTTTTAAGTTTATAAATTAATCCATATAATTAAGGTAATTAATTTGATTATTTTAACATTTAATAATTAATCAAATGAAATTAATTATCTAAATCAATTATCGAATTCCAAACAACTTTAGTTGTTAACATTTCACTTTTACTTCTCATTTAAAAAATAAAATTTTCTCTTCCTAAAGAAATTTCAAAAGTTCATAAATTAATCCATATATAATTAAGATAAATAATTTGATTATTTCAACCATTTATCCAAGATAAATTAACACAGATTTTTATTCACAATAACATTAGATAGTCAAATTGGAATATTTTAAAAACAAAAATTATTTTTAAAACAAATTAATTTAATTTTAATTAACTAATTAAATTAATTAATTGAAATATACAAATCATTTATCAATTATAAACAACCCCTGAAATAAATGTCTCATTTACAGCTCAATTTCAAACATCACTGGTAAAATAACTTATTCTGAAAATAAAATTCTAAAAAAACTTGGTTTAAACCAAAAAAACCTGGTTTAAACCAAAAAAACCAAATAAACCCGGTTTTTTTGGTTTTTTTAAAAAAACCCGGTTTTTTGCCAACCCTGCTTACTACTATTAACAAACTTTTGCACTAAGTTTTTATCTGATTAAAGAAATACGAATTAGTTATTCTTTACCTATAAATTTTCCCATACATACATCACAAACATAGAATGATTTAGGTAATTTAAAGATTTGCAGTAAAGCTATAAATGACTAGCTAATAAAGGAATAGCTTTGGTCATGGTTTGAAAAGTATAGTTAGAACAAAACAAAAGACTGAAAGGAAAATTCTTACAAAACATCTTTTATTTCTTTCATGATAGTCTACAAAAAATACCCAAAGCACCAGTTTCTGGAGAAGGGTTAAGTTTTAGCTATCTAACTTACCTTAAAAACCGAAAAATAATATTTTTCAATTTGTTCTCATTGATTTTTTTAATAAATAATGTATTTGTTTATTTGTTTATTAGTCTCTTTTCCTTATCAAAAACGTAATCTACACTGAAATTTCGTTGACATTTTTCTAAGTGTAAAAAAACTTTAAAAGTCAAGAAAAAATGTAAAATTGCCAAATATCCAGCTTAATTAGTTGTTTTAAATGTATACTTTAATGTACAATAAATTTGGTAGCTTCTAAAAATTGATCCTGTAATATTAATGCAGGGTGTGAAAGTGTCCCAAGCGTGTAAGAATGTGCCCCTCAACTTGGGGCACATTTGCACTGAATTTCTCAATTTTTCGAACGACGATTTAAGGGGGAAATTTTGGATAAATGCATTTAAAACGAGTACTTAAACTCACCCTGTAAACTCATGTATAAATGAGTTTTGTTTCAATATCTTATAAATAATGGAGAAATAGTCAAAAATACACTTTTTGTGTGAATGTGCCCCCTCCTCTCTCCTAGATAGCGTAATTTTAGGCGCAACTTCTGAATCCAACTGATTTTTTCAATTAGTTTTATGATAGATCTTTTAAGTTATTTATAAACTTTTCAGCTATTAATATTTATACGTGCGTACATTTTAATATTTATAATAATAGGATAAGGCTTAAATAAATAGAGTGCTTCAAAACTTTGTCAAAAATAATAGAGTGGGTAGAAGTAACAAGCATATTTCGAATAAGGATCGGAGATACAGTGCTGACATCCAAAAGCAGGTACATCCAAAAAGCAATACTATAGTTTCCCGAAGCCCGTAAAAGTAAAAAAAGCGTAATTGGGTGGAAAGATTTATTGCATGAGGTACAGCAGTATAGCAGCTACTTTCACTGTAAATTTCATGGAAATTAAAGCATTTTTCAAACCATAGGATGAGTTATAAAAAGAGTCCGTCCAAAGAATTGAGTTTTAGGGAAATATCTGCAGTAGATTATGTCCAGTCGTTGGAAACTGGTTTATCATACAGGTGATTCTCTAGAAATGTGAAAAATTCTGGTCCAGGGGTCAAAAATCCATGTATTGTCCTAAAATTAATTTTTCTTTCCAACAGTCTGATAAATAGCCTTATAAGTATGGCACACAAGTATAACAAATTTTGAAAGCAAAATTTAAGGAATTAAAAACTTGAAAGCTCAAAATTTCATCATTTTGGCTTGTCCCTTTACTGACATATGCTCAATTAAAAGGAATTTTAGTGTACTAAAAGCATATTTTCACCCGATTTTTAATATAATATTATTAATCATATCTTATAGTATATGTATTTGTGGAAGATATTTTGTTTTGAATTTTTTAAATAACATTTTCGAATTGAAATATGGTTGTCCCAGGCAATAACGTTATTTACCGGACATGAACAGTTTAGTTAATTATGAGGCATATAAAAATGACAGAATAAAGCAATCTTCTTTTAAATAATTAATTACAATCAGAATAAGTGGATATTCACTTTTAGTTCAATCATAAAGTGTTTTACTTTGAAAGTTTTTACTTTGAACTGTTCATAACAGAGCGTATGCTTTTAAAACGTCATTATCCTGTCCTCCATATCTCCTAAACGAAAAAGAGTAAAAAAATGAAATTTGGATATGTTAGAGGTATCATAATTTTATGGTTATTGTGAAATTTGTAGCCCTAAATATCAAAAATAAAAAATGGCGAAGGAATTACTATAAAAACGTCATTATCCTGGCATCCACATCTCCTGAACCAAAAGGAGTATATTATTAAAATTTGGATATGTTAGACGTATCATGATTTTATGGTTATTGTAAAATTTTGAGGTCTAAATCTGAAAAAATAAACAAATGGTGGGATGCTTAAACTCATCATTTTCCTGGCGCGTCATTATCCTGTCCTCCATATCTCCTAAACGAAAAGAAGTATATTATTGAAATTTGGATATTTTCGAGGTATCATTATTTTATGGTTATTGTGAAATTTTCAGGTCTAAATCTGAAGAAATAAATAAATGTCGAAATATTTATTTCCTACGTTGTCATTCTCAAAGTAGCAGCGGGCGCGCAGCCACTCTGACTCGGCGTACCGAAAATGCACATCACGGTTAATCACCTTAAAATTTAGATAGGAGTTTTTTTTCCCACACTAAATGTATTTAAACTTTACTGCCGCTTATTGTATATCAACTAGTACGTGTTCATCTAACATTTAAAAAAATCAGAAGTTTTGAAAGAAATTTTATTTTTCAAAATTTGTGTTTTCATTTTTTTTAGATTTCTAGAGAATCACCCATACACTCTTTAGTCTCGGTCTTTCTCCCAATGTCTTCCCAATGTCCCAATGTCTTGCACGTAAAAGAATTCATTGGAATGCAATCAAACAAATCACAATCCATTCTTTTGCTTAACTCTTGATATTGCAATTTTTAACTTATTATCACATGCTTGTCAAGGTTTCCTTTACATGCCCTATATTTCTTTTTAAAACACCCTATATGTATTTGTAATTAATATAGTTATTTTTCACTAAACTGCCTGGTGCTCTAGTGGTTTCACTTCGCGCTCCCTTGCGATCCGAGGTTCAGTTCCCGGCAAGATCGACACAGACCGGCATCATAGGGTTACTAAATGAGTACCAAGTTCGCTTGAAGTATCATCAGTGGGGTTACCTGAAGGCAACAAATAGCCTGATTCAATAGGCCTGAAGGCTACCATTGGATGATCCAATTGGCCTTGGTAGACTTATTGATTTGATATTTCGATGTTATGTTATTTCATATAAAATATTAAAAAGTATCTATAATGTGACATGATAGAATTCTGCGCTAGATTAATGCTATGAAATATAAAACCACTGTGACTAATACTATTTTAAAGTATATACCTCCATTAAAACATTATAAACTATGAGTTTTTAAATTTAAATATTTAGTAGAGTCAATGAGGAAGTTGCATGATTTTTTTAATTTTTTAATCGATTCTTCTTGCAAAAATAAGCAACTACCCAAAATTTGAGGCCGATCGAGAAATTTTTTGATTGCCAAAAATATTAACAAAAATCCCCTTTTTAAAAGCGCGCGAAAACGCCAAGAGTTTGGATGTGGCGTCATCTTACAATAGGCATTGTTGTAAAGCAATGGAGTTGATGGTATTATTGTTGACGTCATCCTACAGTTTAAACAATAAACGTTTTCAGTCACGGGTTTTTCTCGACTTTTAAATTAAAATATTTAATTACCTGTACATTTATTTTTGAAAAACTGACTAGATATTTCATTTTACCATACAAAAAACCATACGGTTCATTTGTTTGTTTTTGAAAATCTGGCACGTGCAACTTCCTTATTAGGAAAAGTTAAATTTAGTTATTCAGCCTTTATACATGGTCTACCGTCAAATAATAAACATTTTAAAAACGCTGTATTCAATTTACACCATTAATCTCCAGAGAGGCGTGGTTTCACTTTACTTTTAATCGATTGAAAATGAATAAACTTTCTAATTAGTATTTTACATGATTATCTTGTTAGCGAAACACTGAATAATTTTGAAAATTGATGCCTTGGGCTGTAAACCTTAATTCAACTTTGTAAGACAATCTCTTCTAAAGAGAAGGTGAAGGATTTAGCATGTAATTGTTAGTAAAAATCTGATAATCTTAAATAAGTTACATTCTGAAAACTTTTAATTAAATATGATTATAAGGGTATTTAATATTTATAATTAATCTCATAAGTGTTAGAGCTGTTGTTGAGTAAGTGTTGAGCAGAGATTATAATCTTATAAATATACATTAAACAAGTTATTCTCAAAGTGAGCAAGAAGCGAAGTAGTTAAATTAAAAAGGTAAAAGGTGGTATTTTATTATTCATTATTTGAAGAGTAGGATCAGAACGTTTTCTAATAAAAAAAAATATGCTTCGCTGTTTGCTTAAAGTTTCATTGAATGATTACTAATTTAATACTAAAATAAAATGTTTTAAGAAATATCGTATTAGTGATAATTTGGAGAAAAGTAACTTAGAGCACTGAAAAGTCTATATTTATCTCTGTTTAAATTTAATGTTTTATTTAGGAACATTTTTTTAAATCTAATGGTACATACTAATATTATTAATCACGAATCTAATTACTGTTAAGTGATACATATTTTCTTCATATAACATCTTTCAGAATAATAATATTATTGTTAAAACATAGTACAAAACTACTTCTTTAACTTACTTTAAAAAGTCTACATAAAATTGTAGCGAAATTTTGGTTTTGTGAAATGTTTTAGAATATTTATTTATATAACTTTATAATTATACGTAGCATGTTATGAAATGCAGTTCTTAAGTTTTGCTTCATTTTCTCAGGCCTAAATCAATTTAAAACAGGGTAGTTTCACGATAATTATCATTTTCTCATACTGTAACACTCTATTTATTCATATTTAAACGGTAGGCAATAATTTAGTGACGACAAATGCATTCAAAGTATTGGTCGTCAACTCAGGAAATATAAACAGGGGAAAGCAAAAGATTCCGACGAGTTTGAAAACTAGTGAATCTTAATTAGAGTTTATCGATAAGACTTGATGTGGAACTCCGAAAACCAAATTGACAGAGACAAATTGTGCCAGAGGGGTATTTGCATACACTGCCATACTCACAAATTATGCTGTTAAGATTCAGGGCCCGTATCTGTGTATTTTGAGCAAACAGAGATCGAGGGATTCTCTTCTCAAAAATCTTTGAGACAGGGATGTGACAGCTTGTATAGGTTGGGTTTTTGGGTAAATATATTCTAGGAATGTTTCTCGAGATTTACATAACGATTTAAATCGGGTTCCTTGTTTTGAGGGGGGAATTCTTTGATTTAGTACACAAGCATTAAACTTTTCAAGACGACACTTTTGAGTTTCGGAAAGTTTTGCTTCTTATTTAAATTATTAAATTATCTTCCAGCGCTAAGAATCTGGCTTTAGAAACCGGTTTCTTTGTTTCCTCTTCCAAAAACTTTGTAAATTGTTATTTTAGTTAATTTATGTAAGATAATTTGAGTTTAATGTTTATTTTTTATTGTATTTTCGTATGTGATTTGACTGTTAGCTAATTTATTTCCTTTTTAAAAGAGTTATTCCATTCTCTATTTAGTTAAAGAATAAAGTTACGGTTTCGAGAACTTTCATTCCATGCTTTAGTATCTTCAGAGCAATTTTGATATGAATATAAAGCCACTGAAGGTATTCTTTAAGGCTGTAAAGTAATAAATCAAAACTGAAAAAACGTTACGAACCAGCATTCATTTCAGTTTTTTATGCATCTGAATGAAAATTCCGCTATTAAGAGATATTTTAACTTTTATTTCCTGATTACACCTCCAAACCCTCTTTCCACTTTCATTTCGCTTTGGAACTTTCATTCCCCTGAAAAAAATTTAATTCACCTTTACATAACCTGACATTTTTACTATCACTCGACCTCACTCTTCAACGAAAAAACTCGACTTCCTGAGAGACTTTCAGCTTTATTGCAACGCGTCAGTAGTAGAAAATACCAGAAAGTTTCAGATTAAAAAATCCTTTCAATTTTTAGATTATATTACGAAAAATAGCCACGCATAGACCCGAAACTTTTATTTGTTCACCTAGTCTTTTTCTGGAAGGAATCATAATAAAAGTACAAGGGCTGGAGAAAAAAATCTAAATGTTGTTTCAAGCCCAGGATAGAGGAGGTATATATTATTAAAACTCCTTTCCTTACCAAAACGGAAATCAAATAGAATTCCGGTGCCGTTTGTATCTACTAGTGAAATTCCTCCATAAAGGATTGAAGACGTACTTTTCAACGGCTATTTGGTTTTCCCGCCGAAGCGGGCTTTTCCCAAATGGAATATGTTTGCCTCCCTAGACTTAGAAAGAAGACATTTCTTCCTAAGTCTTCGGAATCCATTGTTTAATATATTTCCTGGGCCGTCCATGATAAATCTTTCACGGGAGGAATAAGACTTGACGTTTCAATAAGGATGTTTTTAAGATTTTGTTCTTCGTTGGGAAAGTTTTTGGAAAAGAATTCGTTTAGTCAGGGAATTCGAATTTTTTTATTCTTGAGTGAAAGCAACAGGTTTATAAAATATCCATTTGTGGAATTTTTTGAGATGAATGAATGTAGCGTTTTTAAAGCCAACTTTCTCGTTTAGATTTGTTTGCTATTTGTGGCTTTTCATGTTTTTGTTACTTACTGTATATCTTGTTTGTGAAACTGAAATTCTATTTATTTTGTTTGGCTTTTTACGGGGTTTTGATGTTCATAACATATGACGACCAAAATGTTTTCTCTAAATACATTTACTATGTTTGTTTCATTTGTTATTGCAACTTTAAAATATAGTATAGTTTGAAAGGTGACTTCATTTGAAGAACTTTTTTTAAGGATTTTTCAGGAAAGCAAAAGAATTCCATAGCCTTCCGACATACGAAAAACATACAAAGTACATATTTGTTACTAAAAGTTTTGAATGCTGAAAAAGTAACTTTTCCAAGCTTGAAAAAATAAATTTTACATTTTCCCGACTTAACTGATGAAATATCTATATGTTTTATAGTTTCATTAATAATCTATAAAGAAATGAATGTATTCTTAACTTCTTCAGAAACTAATATTCCTAGATGTAATGCATTTTATAAATTAACTTCACAAATATTTTTATGGGAAATGCGTTCCTTAGTGGTAATAAGGTTTGTACTCAAAGGCAGAGAACTTTAAGTAACATAAAATCTTATAGTAATACTTTTTTATGCACTTAATGTTTAATATATTTTTTTGTTCTATTATAAGGATACTCCATTTTTCATAATTTGAAGAACTAATACGGAATTCTAAACTGCCCCTTTACAAACCCTTAAACATTCCTTAATAACACAGCATTATCGTAACCACTTGAAATCTCAAACAAGGTTACAATTCGCCACTATAGCATTTACATTTTCAAGTACCAGAGAAAACAGGGCAGCACCTTCATAGAATAACTAATCACCAACAAACTACACCCACTTCCTCGGGGAAGGGTAAAGTGTGCGTTCCGTGCGAGCCCAGGCAGATAATTTCATAAGTTCTCGGAAGTGGGGGTGACAAAAGCAATTACAACAGGTTCCGCCGCGTCACAATGGGGATGGCGAACTTTCCAAAGAGCGTGATGCTACCTTAGGAATTCGGACGGTAATTACCGCAGCCCTTTATGGATGCATGTGTTCTTTTAGTATTCCGAACGTGTTATGTATGCTGCTGGGATTTTATGTCAGTACGCCACCAAGACACAAGATTGTCTTTCATTGGTGATCATGAGGGGAACTTTAAAGAATATTTTCATTTCATTGTATAGTGTTGAGTGTTTTTATTATGCAAATAGATATTTTATAACCGCTGGGTCAAACTTTTATACTTAAATTTATTGTTTCAATCCTTTATAAGTTATTAAATTTAATTCTTAATTTAAAGCACACAGCCAAAAAATTCTGAAAATTGTTTAGATAAATCTTAAATTGAAACACTTTGTCTGCAGTGATGCTTTAGAAAATATGAAGTTTTTTTTAAATATTAAGATAGTTGCCAAAACTGCTGTAAAATAATTCTGAAACTACCTGTTGAAAGGATCCAAAGTACTACTCTCTCTATCAACTATCTCAAAGTACAAAGTAGCTACTCTCTCTCTCATTTAGTTTGTTTTTCTTAATTCTTTAAGTTACTTTTAGCAATAAAGACTAAAACAACTAAAAACTATTTCCGAAGTCTTCTATTAAAAGTTAACTAAAGTTATTCACTTTATTAACATGTAATCATTTAAAATTTAGCTTCAAAAACCTTATTTATACAAACTAAATTTGGTACAAATTTCAAACTCACACGATTTCAACTTTCTTCGTCTGCTCCCCAAAATTCTTCGACTAAACTACAATATATATTCACTCAACTAGTTTTAAAGAGTAAATTTAATCTCACTATAAACTCAAAATAAATTTGTGAATAAAGACAACAAGTTTCACTTCTTTCCCACGCATCTTTCATTTACTAGTCCTCAGCTGCTGCACCAAATTTGTTTTCAATAGCCACCCTTTCCCTACAATCTTAACTCGATTTCTAGCAAATAAAAACATTTTAGTATGTATTAAAGAGCAGAAAAAGGAGAATCCCTCTCAACCCTTTAGATTTCCATCATCAATATCCACACCCACTGAGGCAAATATTTGAAAGAATTACCATAACACGATCGCAAAAGTGAATTTGATGTCTTTGGAATGATAATTTTTCAGCTGTGGCCAGAGACCATTCATTGATCCGTTATGAGGAAGCGTAACATTCCCACTCTTTTATGCATGTGGTAAAATTGGAGCTCCGGATAACCGGAGAGAAGTTTAATACTTTTTTTTCATTCCTTTTTTTTAAAGTCATTACTTGAAAAGCTTCTTCGGACTAGTGCAGTATTAAATGCGTAGTGCACTTTTCCGTTTGAATATCATTTCGTTTCGCTGTTTTGAAAAGGATGGTGAAAAGGAGAGTTTTTCCTTTGAGTTTTTCGAAAAGGTTGCGGAGAAAGGGATTTTTGGGGAAAAGTAATTATGCTGGAGACGGATGGATTCGGGTATCTGTTAGGATCGATCGATAGTTGTCCGTGAATTTGATACACTGAGCGTGATTTTTCGGAAAATAAATATTTTTTTACTAATGGTAGTTATTTCTGGCAGTTTTAAGTTAGAAATGACAGAAGAACGTATTTTATTTCGCATAGGTAGTAAATATCAATAATTCTTTCTACCATTTAAAAATAATACTTCTTATTACGGTCGCCTTTTCTAACTAATTAATGTTGATGACATTCGTTTTGCTTGTTATTGAAATTATTTCCCTGACAATATTTTATATTTGTCTATACAGAAAATGTAATTCGTGCATAGAGTGAAAAAATTTAGTATATTTCACGAGTTTTTACATTTTTATGGATCATTTAAAATTGAAATTGAGTCTTTTTAATCAGTTAAATTGGCAATTAATTTTAATTTTTGTTGTTATGTATATTGTACTGATAAATGAGGTTAAATTGATTCGGTCAGCTTCGTTTTCGGCTGGATGAATTTAATTTAACTTGGGAAACAAAAAACATACATTTTAGTTTGAATTCGAGAGGAAATTCAAAAACATTAAAAACTGTTAAAGCATGTAATATTCAAATTTCTATACGAGCCTCACCAGCATTTTTGTAATAAAAATTTTAATTAATATTCTAATATGAAGAGGAATCGATCAATTCTAAAAAAGGTTTTGGTGAACTGTTTCCAGATAAAAACTTTTTAAGAACAGGACCGAATGACACTATTCTGGTTTTTTGTGAGGATTGCAAGACAATCCCAAAGATCCTGCGTAAGCAGTTTTCGAGGGTTGGTGAGCGATAGCGAGCAGGGGGCGGTAGCTCCCCTAGTAAATAAAAAAATAGTTTGAGTGACAAAATTTTGATTGACTATTTAGTGGTGATAGTATATTTTCTAGTTTATTTAATTTTTATTATATTTAAAACAATACGTGAAACTCTGTAATATTATGTGTAAGAAACGAACTTAATATCCTGAAGAAAACAATAGTCATCTGGTATTTGATTAAATGCAGCAAAATCAAAATTATAAACTTTCACTGAGAAAAGAGTACATATTATGTATAGTTATATTAGTTATATAACCCCAGATGGTTAATATGTAACAAATATTATATCTTTCATGAAGTGTGTCAAATATTCTCCCCCTCGTGTCATTAAATCCCTCGAAATCAAATATTAAATAATACAGCATTTTATTTCCTATCTGTATGACAATGACGGGCAATATCAAATTGCTTATACAATATTTCCAGAATATTTCACTAAGGACATACTTTAACTGAAATTAATAATGTTCGAGAAGGGAAAATTTCTGAATGCACAAAAGGAGTTAGATAGCCTTAATACTTTCTTGGGGGCTTTTATGAAACTATATTTCAAACACTTCAACGGAAGTCAGGAAATCTATCACTTAAAACCGTTCAATATCTAAAATTCAATATCCTCAGTTGTCATAACGAACACTTGATATTTCAAACAACTTTTAATATTTAAAGTTAGAATACAATTCTCTGCTTTAAGTTCTTTTTGTTCCCTATCCGTGTGATGATATTAAATACAGAAGAGAGTATGTGGGAAGAGAGGAAATATAAATACTTCTAGATTTCAATTACTTTTCTTGGGTTTTTCCAGGTTTTACAAAACAAATTGATCTGAAGGTTTTTTATCTCGATTGGGATAAAATGATACACTCAAGAACGAAAGTTTTTAATTCAGTTTATCTTAAGTGATAGAACGGAAATAATACAGTGCACTTTTTCTTTTTTTAATTAAATGTAAACTGTGTTTTTTACTTTCCTAAACGAATTGGACTCAAAAATTAACTGGATTGATTTCATGAAGGATTAAATTAAGTATGTGATGATAAAGGATGAACAGAAATTAGCGTTAAACTTTTATTATTTGAAAAAAAAATATTGAATGAAATTTTGAGCTCATGATAAAAATAAACACATGCAATTACATTTGTCACTTTTGTAAAGTAGCATGCTTTTTGAATAGAAATAAGGGAATATGATACTCTTGTTAAATCCTTTTTTGACATAACACTGAATGGAAATTGAGATGTACTCTTTTAAAAAGTTTGTAATTGAGTTTCAGTTGAATAGTAATCCTTTATTTTTTCAATAAATTAACATCGGGGTGTGATCTTTCAATCTAGTGTAAAGGAGTTGGGGTTATTCTGATAAAAATACTTTTTTGATAAAGTTTAGGTACTACTTATGTCTTGTTTTTTAAACATATATAATCTACATATGTCATTTTCTAAACTCAATTAACCTTTTATTTCTCTAATTTTTTATTAGACCAAAATATTTTCTCCATCAATAAAAACTAGCAAAAAATTCTATCTACGTATAATTTACAACTTTTAATTGCTAAAAACTGCATTGATTTGTTCCACAACCAGTCAGAAATAACTTATTTCGCTTACAAACTTTAAGGTATCCTCTCATTTACATCTAGACCTATTTTCAAAAGTACCAAAATGATACTGACTTAAAATCACAACTTTGAAACCGAATACTGATTACCCATGAGATTCAAACCATCTCCTCTCTAACATACTAAGAGCCAAGGGCTTTTTGATATCGCTTTCTGTTTATAAGTATCCCCAAATCCAATTGTGTTTTGATTTTGAACACACCGCCATTGGCCATTGGCAAAACCATTGAGCATGCATAAAAAGGATATCGAAATTGCTCCTTTCTTATCTAAGTTTTTTGAGCTGATACTAACTTTTGAATCGTGCTGGCTTTATGATGAATGTGCGAAATTTTAAGAACACAATATAAGGTAAATGTGGGTATAGTGGACACTTTAAGGAAAATTTTTGCTTAAATTCTTAATAAATACCAATCTATTTGCTTCGAAACGGTTATCATCCTAATTTTAGGTTAATTGGATCTTCTTCTTTCGATTTTACCATTAAAAACTTAAATTAGATTGGGCAAAGTATTTTTAATTAATTTTTTGAAAGTACTCCAAATTGCATCTATAGTGGCCACATAGATGAAGCTGTTGCTTCTATGGTGGACACCTCTTGCATCAATAGTGGACACCTGTCTTTTTCTGCCTATATGAGGGGTTTATGCATGAAATTGAGGGGGTTTTCTTTGTATAGTCGTCTAGTTCTAATTAGATCTTCCTTACCAGCGAAATGTATTTTAGATTAAATCAAATTAGCTTTATTTTAAAAAAAAAATTGATAGTTTTCGGCCCAAAGTCTACGCTGTAGCTGATTTGAGAGGAATTTAGCATGTAATTCAATGTTTTAGAAACATTGGTTCCCGAAGCCAGAATGAAACCAAATTTATTTAAAACTAATTTTAAAGCACAGTCAACAGTTTATGAAGAAAAACTGATTCAAATTAAGTATTATTTATGTTTCTATTAGAAGCCATTGCGGTGGCCACTATTGGAAAATCTAAGATTATGTGTTGGTAAAGTGGACACCCCCATAAATCTTCGTAAAGTCAACATTTTCAAATAAATTTTATTCAGTATTATTTTACACACTCTTATTTATCTTGATATACATTTAAAAGTCAATCAAGCGGTAATAAATACGAAAAAATCAGTTCCGACTTACGCGTTTCCTTACGCGATTCAATAAGCAAAATCAAATTTCAGTCACTCGGCCGATGTTGTTATTTTCAAAAATTTAAATATCCTTTCCATGCTGATCTGTGGTATCGGTGGTAATTTATCAGCTTACCTGTTTGCACAATCTACTATGCCTATGAATTTTGACGCTGTTCGATGCCTCTAACTCGTTCTATTTAAAATTAATCAGCTATGTGGCCACTATTGGTACAGTGTCCACTATACCCACATTTACCTTATGCGCTTGCTTAAACTTTATTTTCCAGAAAGTAGTTTGAGTATCTCTTGATTTCTCAAAAATATATTTAAAAGAAACGGATAAAAATCGGCTTTGCTCTAATTTATACCACATTTTTCAACTAACGTTTTAAACATTACTTCATTTTGAAATACAAGATTAAGGTAAATGTGGGTATAGTGGACACTGTACCAATAGTGGCCACATAGCTGATTAATTTTAAATAGAACGAGTTATAGGCATCATACAGCGTCAAAATTCATTGGCATAATAGATTGTACAATCAGGTAAGCTGGTAAATTACCACCGATACCACAGATCAGCATGGGAAGGATATTTAAATATTTGAAAATAACAACATCGGTCGAGTGACTGAAAATTGATTTCCCTTATTGAATCGCGTAAGGAAACGGGTATTTCGGAACTGATTTTTTCGTATTTATTACCGCTTGATTGACTTTTAAATTTATATCAAGATAAATAAGAGTGTATAAAATAATGCTGAAAAAAATTTATTTGAAAATGTTGACTTTACGAGGATTTATGGGGGTGTCCACTTTACCAACACATAATCTTAGATTTTCCAATAGTGGCCACCGCCAATGGCTTCTAATAGAAACATAAATAATACTTAATTCGAATCAGTTTTTCTTCATAAACTGTTGACTGTGCTTTAAAAAGAGTGTTAAATAAATTTGGTTTCATTCTGGCTTCGGGAACCAATGTTTCTAAAACATTGAATTACATGCTAAATTCCTCTCAAATCAGCTACAGCGTAGACTTTGGGCCGAAAACTATCAATTTTTTTTAAATAAAGCTAATTTTATTGAATCTAAAATACATTTCGTTGGGAAGGGAGATTTAAATAGAACTAGACGACTATACCAAGAAAAACCCCTAAATTTCATGCATAAACCCCTCATATAGGCAGAAAAAGAAAGGTGTCCACTATTGATGCAAGAGGTGTCCACCATAGATACAACATCTACATCAAGGTGGCCACTATAGATGCAATTTGGAGTACTTTTAAAAAATTAATTAAAAATACTTTGCCCAATCTAATTAAAGTTTTTAATGGTAAAATCGAAAGAAGAAGATCCAATTAACCTAAAAATAGGATGATAACCGTTTCGAAGCAAATAGATTGGTATTTATTAAGAATTTAAGCAAAAATTTTCCTTAAAGTGTCCACTATACCCACATTTACCTTACTATTTCAAGTTTTATTTTGCTTTGATATGTTTCCAATGAATATCGATACCACTTGGAAAATTTAATTTCAATCAAACTATCTAACTTTAAAAGTGGAGGTAATTCTTCAAAAGTAATGAGGAACAAAATCCATAATAACGTTAAAATATGCAAAATTCGGTACAATTTAATTTTAAAAGATATTTAAAGGTATTCATTGAAATTAAAAGTGATTACTAAACTTTCATCTTATTTACTTGGTTAATTCAACATTCAATTCAAATAATTTATTTTTGAGAATTAATTAGCATAGAAATTAAGAATATCTACCTAATTTAAAAAAAATAGTGGAGGTTATTTGTTTCAAACTAATCAAAATTATTTTATGGGGCATATTCCACGTTTAAAATTAATAAGTCATTATTGTAACACTCTGTAAATGTCAATCTCATACGTTCTTTTAAGTAGGAATTTTTTATGTCATAAGAAACAATGTTTGTTTCAAGTAAGAATTTCTATTTTTATCTCTTCTGATGTATAGGTTCTTTAATTAAGTCAGAAACAAAGTTGAAATTTAACACAAGATGAAAAAAGTAACAATCTCTATAAAGTTAATCACTCATGAATAACCAAGTTCTCTCTAATAAGACAATACAGAAGCAGGCCATCCTTGTGCTTTTATCGGACCTGGACAATCTTGTTTCTTGATGAACATCGTAATTATTTTCCATTAGTAGATAAGATGACATTGATCGACTTTTTCCTCGCACAATCCTTGTTAGCAAATGATCTAACCCTATATCTGCAGGGAAATCGTTATGGGAAACCACTGGTTTGTCGATATCTGACAGCTCTTTTGTGGAGACTTTTGCGAGAAGAATCCGATAAACCAACCTTCTTAAAGAGCATTACGAGATAAGAAAATAGTTGACTGGTAGTTTATTGATGATAATTAACCTCTGGATTTTTTTTCTTTCACTCGGCTGACCTTTTTGGGTAACTGTGTTTCCCAGATTTGGGATGATGACCTTCAGATGTAATCTGTGAGGAAGTAATTTGTTGTTGTCATGGATGTTTGTTTCTAGGAATGGTTTTTGTTTGGTAGTAAGCATCTTATGTTTGTTATGCTATTTATTTACTTTGGTGGCCAAGAGTAATGAGGCCTAAGATTCAGGTCAGCTTTAGTACAAGACAATTTGTGTATTTTTTTGAGATGAAACGTGTGACTTTAATTTTCTCCTGCTGTAAATTTAATTTCTCAAAGAAGATACTTTTTTGTATTCTTGAAGTAAAAATGTGAAAGTACAAATATGTAAGTAATGCAAGCATTCATTATGTTTTCTTTAAATTAGGAAATTTAAATAGTAAAAAGCTTTTAAATACTAATAAAAATACTAATAAAAAATCTTTTTGTAGTTATATTTCCCATTATCATAATCTCTAAAAAGACATTTGAGCTCATCGATTATGAAGGTTGTACCAAAGGACTTATTACTCTTTACCATCAAATAACAATTTGTAAATGGTTTTGTTGGTGACTGAATTGCAATGCTAATTCGAAATTTTATCAAGTAGAAAAGAATTGAAGCATTTACATTATGATATGGTTATCAGTTTCCCCCAAAATGAAACGCAATTTCAAATGAAAGCTATGTCTTTATTGAATGGTTAAAAATAAATAAAAGTATTTAAATGCCAAAAAAATCTTCACTAAAACAATAATAAAATTTCATTCAAAAATTTGAAATCCCGATATTTGAAAACCATTAATCTCCTGGTTTCTGTCAATTTACCGAACTAGGTCACGGTCTCCCAACATGAAATGTCGAACACATATTTCGCCTTTTCAACCGCTTACAGGGCCTCCCTCTTTCAAACAAATCATGCTAACTGCCTCCATATTTTGTCCCAATCCCGATAACTCCTGCTCCCTTCTTCCTAATATGCAAATTCGGTTGCACTTAGCTTTCTTCAAATGAGGCGCTTTGGGAACCTTTGGAACTCTTATCTGGTGAGCTCCACCCCAGTGTGCATGTCATTCTTCGTCTCTGCAGCCCGCTGGCAGAGTTCGAATAAACATTTCAAGAGCTTATCGTTAAGTGCTACAGAAACTTCACTCTGTTTTTGTTTGTGTGAGGATGAGCATAGGGTTATTTGCTTGAATTAGTGGGTCTTTCTTAAATTTTATGTTAGATGGAGTTGCCTCTTGGCTTTCTTTATAATCCTTGGTGAAAGGGGTTTAGGAACTGTAATGTGCAGGATTTGTGCTGTATTTTGATGTTTGTTGTAAGCTCAAGGTTTATTAAATTTGTTTTCAAAACTAAATATTAAAGGGCATTTAAATGGGAAATGAAAGTCATTCTTATATTTTCCCAAAAGATATTGTTAATTTAAGATCTATAAATAATCTCATTGAAGTATCAAAATTTTACGGATATATAGTGCAAAATTTTGGCTTAAAGTGTTTAATTTTTAAAGTTGTAAAATAAAATATTTTATATCATTAGTAATAAGCATTTTAAAGGAGTTGTTTATAAAGTTATTAATTTATTTTTATTTATGTTTTATAAAATTTAACAGACGTTATTAATTTGATTGATGTCAATGAACTGATTTTAAATTAATTAAGCTATTGTTTAACTTACTGCATAAAATTAAAACTATTTATACTGAATTTCACCAGTTGATCTGGATTCAACCACATATCGAATTCATTCTGTATGAGTAAGAGTATCACTGTGGAGAATGGATCACTCTTCTAAAAAATTATATCTTAGAACGACTTAGAAAAAAACTACTTAAAACTTTTTAACTCAATCTTTTAATCATGGAAGAGGTTTTTATTTTAACTGTTTGTGGTTAAATGAAATACTCTAGTTTGTAGCCGATTTTGAAAAAACTTTTTGAAGCCAACTAAATTCTTCTCAAACATTCCACCAATCTATCTAGGCAAATAAATTAAGCTTCATTTCCTTAGAATTGAAAACTTTGAGGAAAGAGAGATAACCTTTACGTATGGAATTAAAGTAAACCATGCAATCAAAGGGTTAAAATAATTCTAATGTGTATCTATAAGGAGTAAATATTTACTTTTAGTTAATTAAGAAAATGTATATTAATTATTTCTTAAGTCAATATCCTTACTGGAAGCTAATTCCTCTAAGTTTTCAGCAGAAAATGAAGTGAAATAGGTAAATAGATGTTGAGAAAGTACGATGGCTTAATCTAATATTCAAAGAATTCCTAAACAACATTGAAATACTTCAATGATCATTCCTTCAAAGTTACTTCTTCAGTCAGTATTCCATTGATACAGGATTTCGCTCTTTGTAGAACTGGTTTGAATAACTTGTTAAATAAATAATTATCCGTTATCAAATTATCAACATATTCTAATTTCTAATCAAATGCTTTAGGAAGGTTTTGATTATAAATATGAATGTGAGTTACTCTCTCAAGCACAAATTTGTTTATAAGATGTAATGAAATTAGCGGTATTTACTACATGTGTTCAAATAGTGTTTGAGTTGCAAATTACTAAGTTTATGAGTAATAAGCTCTTAATCGAAAGTACATAAAAAGTACATATTTGATAAATTCTCAAATCACTGGAATTTTCATATTGTTTCAAAAGATTTAATGAAGCATCATTAGAAAGTATGATTTTAAATGATTCCTTCCATCAAAGTGACAAAAGTATCAAAAATTTTAAACAAAATACCAAAATTATAGTTTTCAACTTTCTTTTTAGTGACTTTACGGACCGTAATATTTTCAATTACATTCCCAGGCAAAATCCTAACAGCGTAACAGTTCTTAAGACTCCCATTCCTGGTTTATTATAAAACAACAACTTACCAGTAGAAATCAAAATAACGATTAGTTTTTATTTCACATCTCAATAACCCCTGCTAAGTTTTTTATTTCTTCATACATTCAGAATCTTATTCACTGTCGCGTGCATTCTGTTAATAGAAATCTAGGTAGTATGCCCCCCAGCTTTCATTGACTTTCCATACTATATGATCCTTTCTATTTCAATAGCCAATGCATAGTAGTCTAGTTCAATGGCCGGGGCTAAAGTATTCTATAGTTGATCAGATTCACTCTCCTCTCACCCACGCCGTTGCTGGGATTTGATTCATTCCCAGACGGGGCATTTTGCTCAGCCGAAACGATTGAGACTCTATTCGCTTTTGCACATGGAAATTTTCATTGTCATAGAAATTTGTTATTTCAAATGTTGTAAAGACTCTTTGGTTCTGGTTGTGAGAAAATTTTAATTTACTTACTGTTATGTTGCTGAATGTTTTTATTTCGTAGCGTTATTTCAGTTAACCGGTTTTATGTAGTAATAGTTTAGTGATCTTTATTCCCTAAACTTATAAAAATATCGATTGTAATCTTAAAGAAATTTATGTTTCATAAAGCTTCTTATGTAGGGAATCTGAATTTTTCTTCTTTAAACATTTCGTGATATTTTTCATTTTTTTTTCGACCAATGCACCAATACTGAAATTATCCAATGCTTAAATAGAGCGCCCTTTCAAAATCAGTATAATATTTTTAAAAAAATAAATTTAAATTAATTCTTACAGAAAAATATTTTTTATCTTCAATTTTTATCAGTTTTAAAAAAATTTACACTTTAATTCATGTAAACTGAGAATAGAAGTCAAGCAATTTTTAAATTTGAGTCCTTACTAGCACATTCTATTAAGTAAAAGATTACTGCTGATAACAACAGGTTAATTATAATTGTATCTGCAAATAATGGCTTTGGAAGATGTAATTTACCCGTGATCCATCTAACAACTATAAAACTTTTCCCGTCTTGTGCATATTTCGGTCATTATTTGGGATACAAACTGATTCTTTTTCACTACTAGCTCAGGTTTATGGAAAAGTCGAACGATTGATACTCGAATTATCGAAACTTAACAGTAACTTCGATCACTAGCTCTCGAAATCTTCGTCAACAAGCGATGACTTAACAAATCTGGGCCCAAGAAAATGTCCAAATAATGATTCCAGATCCTCCTCCGAACAATTTCTCCAATTACACTGTCCCATTTCGGCTGGACGACCAAAATTAAATGACCAATTCTTCGCCGTCTTATGCTCTTCGGATTCCTATACACATCATTTGGAGAGTATTAAATTAAAGCCTCCAAAGCAGTCGTGTCCCCTCGTTAATACTGGCCACTTAAACTACCTCACGATAATTTCGCCGCATTAGGAGGAAGATAACCAAAAGCCTCCCTCTTGTTCAGCTTGGTTTCGAATATTAATGCGGGATGGACATGTGAATGTTGTCCGTGCCCGTTGTTTGGACGGACGGCATTATTTCGAGAAACTTATAGGAAGTCGTCAAAGCTGTTCCTGATTATATCGTTTTAAGGCAATGCATTTTCATTGACATTACATTTTCCACATTTACTTTGACATTAGCATCTTTTCAAAGTATGTAATACATGACAAAAAACAGTATCTTTAGTAAAAATTGTCATTATTTGGTTATAACGTCATAAGCCCCACTCTTATGGATTTAGATAACATCTTTAGATCGGCTGTAGCGATCTTGTGCCGGCCATCTTGCATTCACAACACGCCCCCCTTGCACGGAATTCGAAAAAAAATCACCCTAGTTAATGTATACGTTTTTACTAATCGAATGCTTCCACTCACTAAGCTTCTACCAAAAGTTGCCCACGAACCCTCATGTTTCCACATAAGCACTCGACTATCTCCTTTTATTGCACCTCTTAAAATAAAATCCACATGATATTTTTCTTTTTTCACAGCAAATGCACTGAAGTCAGGTTCTTGTATGAGAGGTTGGAGCTACTTACTACCCCTGAAATGCATTAAAACAACTTTCTTATGCTGGAATATCCCATTTTTTAGATCAAAAATAATTTAAAATATCGTCAACCATATATTATATCGTCAATCTTTTCATTCAAGGCCATCCTTTAAAACGAACAATGAAATGTATTTAGAAATATCCTTAATTCAATCCCAATAAAAAACAAACTTTTTCTGTTACCAATTTTGGAGAGCAATTAAAAGCCATCGGCAGAATACAAAACTATTATCAAACCCTCCAAGGGATAATTTTCTTAAATTATAACAACCCACCATAGGTCTCAAATATGAAAAAAATAGCTTCACAACTCCACATCCACTATACAAGGCACATCGCCGCATAAAACCCCTTACGACCCCTATAACCACTAAACCACTCATAAAAAGAGAAATAAACCCCAAACAAACTACCCCTTCCCACTTTGAGGCCCTCACAAGCACCCCATAGACGAGGTGTAGACTAGGGATTGTCGTTTTAGGGCATTTTGGTCATCCCGGGATTTCGGGATAAAATTCGACATCATCCCGGGATCCCGGGAAATCCCGAAAATTAAAATTAATGCCAGAATTTCAAGAAAAAAATTTTTTTGGGCTGTAAAGTCGAAATTTGCACAAAGATGAAATTAGAAAAAAAATTATGGGGATAAATTATAAATTTTTAATGGAACAATTTTCTGTTCTAGGCTAAATTTCTTAAATGATATTTAAGTATTTTTACAATTTTATATTCACTCATTATAATCATAGACACATATATCCCATAAAATCTTATGAAATTACACAAACCTATTTTAAATTTGTTTTAAAAATACTCAAGTTAAAAGTGTACTTACCCTAAAAATGCTTTTGAATTCCCTTATAGATATGTATTGCAAGGCTCGGCGGAATGTTTGTTTTTTAAATGTCGGAACAAACCACTCGTGGAACCTCCTTTACACTTAATTATCAAAGAACAATTTTTACATTTTGCTTCAGAGTGTCTTATTATGAAGTGCTCATATGAAAAAATGTACTATCTTTTTCTGCCATAATGGTAAAATCAGAATATATTCTCTGCCCGATCTTCAAAACGTATAATCTCTTTAAAAGCTTACGACTTATTGAGATCACTAGTACTATAATCATTCGGAAATAAGGTTCAAACTATCCTCATAAATAATTATTTTCATCACATAAATGAAGGTTATGAGTTTCTGACATCTGGTTAGCATTGCGATAAATACTTTGAGGTTGAAAAGGACCTCGTGCTGGGAGTTATTACGATTTGTATCTCTTATCACATAACTGAAGAATAAAAATCGTTGATGAGTAACCAAGTTTCCCTATTTATGTCAACATGCGAGCATTGTATGTATTATACAAATCGGCAAGTTCCTTGTTTATTGCTTTTTAGCTTTAAAGTTCTTGGACTGGGAGGTAATTTAATTCAGCAGAGGATTGACTTAAACCACTTCCACTAATTTATAAGTAATCTTCCAAGGAGAGGAAATATTTGTTCATGCCATCAGGATCTATTTTTAAGCGTTTTTAGCAGCGTTAAAGAAATTTAAAACTTTGAGGGAATCCCGGGACGGACTGAAAAATCCCGGGACGTGTCCCGGCCTAAAAATTCTACGGGATCCCGGGATCCCGGTTTCCCGGGATCCCGGGAAACAATCCCTAGTGTAGACCTCCCCATCACTTTTGTCTTTCTCACTGACCATCCACTCGCGTATGGCACGTCCGTCTCACTTTTCATCCTAATGTTCTGGATATAAAACTCGTGTTCAGGCGTAGCTGGAATGGCCTTCTGGGAGCTATAAACGTTCCCGGTAATAACTGCCTTCCTGTTCCGTCTTGGCGAAACGTGGAGGGAAGGGTAGCCACTTTTGAGAGGGGTGTTGCTTTTAAGGCGGTCGTTTGTCTTTGAGGCAGTGTTTGTTTTTTGAGGGGGGAGAGTGTTGAGGTGTGTTTTTTGTATCGGTTGTGTGTGGGGAATCTTTGGTTTGTTGAGATGTTGTCATTAGTGTGTTTTTAGTTATTATGTTCTGAGTCAAGATGGTTCATGTAAAAATGTTATGAAAGATTATTAGATTTTAAGTTTTTAAAAGGTAAAATTCATCCTGCAATTTAAGTTGTTATTTTTTTTTCAGTTATAAATACACAATATTCTTTTGAATTTTGCAATTCAATAGTATCAATTTCAATATCGTAAGAAAATTTAAAATATACAGGGTGTCCCATAAATAATGGGTCACACTTCTAGGGGGGATAGTAGACACCTAGACGAGTCAGAATCACATAGGATTTGGGGGTCCCAGACCAAATCCCAGGGAGTTAAAAATGGAGCGACATCCCAAAAAAATATTGAAAAATTCAATTTGTAGAAGAACTACTATTAGTAAAAATCTAATTATGGCCTCAAAAATTGAAGTTTAATATGATCTTTAAAATTATCTCAAAAGTCTTCACTTTAAAATTTGTTATGAAAAAAGTTAAAAAACCACAAAAAAATGTGAAAATTCTGCCAAAATCTCATTTTGTATTTCAAAATCCTTTCTTTTGATTTTATAATCTGAAAGATCATAGTTGTAAACCCTTAAGTCCAAACTTTCACGTAAAAACCATCAATATTAAACGCTTGAGATCCTGTTAAAGTTTGTTTTTTGGGTGCGCAAAGTGGTTTCCTATAGCCGTTTCCAAAACGGCAGTTTGCGGACTCAAAAAACGGACTAAAACCATACTTTAACAATCTCTCAAGCATTTAATATTGATGGTTTTTACTTGACACTTTGGACTTAAGGGTTTTCAACTATGATCTTTCAGATTATTAAATCAAAAGAAATGATTTCGAAATACAAAATAAAGTTTTGGCAGAGTTTTCAAATTTTTTTGTGGTTTTTGAACTTTTTTGTAATAAAAAAATTTTAAACTGAAAACTTGTACAATAGTTTTAAAGATTATATTAAACCACAATTTTTGAGACCGTAATTAAATTTTTACCAAAGGTAGTTCTCCTACAAATTGAATTTTTCAATAATTTTTTTGGGGTGTCGCTCCATTTTTATCTCCTTTGTGATTCTGACTCGTCTAGGTGTCTACTATCCCCCCTAGAAGTGTGACCCATTATTTATGGGACACCCTGTATACAATAAAACAAAATGGTATTCATCTCTAAACTATTGTACATTATTTTTAATGGTGAAATATTCTTTAAATATTTGTCTTAAAATCGTTAAAATAATGTAGTAATCTTTAAAATAGTATTCTTAAAATTATTTCAAGAGTGAAGTAATTTGAATTTGATTTATACTTAATAAATTTCTAAAATGCCAAAGATACACATAATCTTTATTAAGTCAGTTTTTTTTTCCAGAATTAGTATGAAATCAGTTAAAGCTCATTCGTGGAAGACATCATTTTGTTAAAAATTCTAATCCAGCACATGGCTAATTTTCATTTCCTTAAACATTATAGGTTTTGGATGCCTCTCAAACTTTTTTTGTGAAATTAATCTTCTTCTCTTTAAAAAATGGAATAATTTTAACATTAATTCATTACTTTTCGCTTGCTTGTATGTTAATACGTTATCGAATACAAATAATTCTTTCATCAGTTATTTTTTGAACCAGTCAAAATTTTTTTTCACCCTAAAGTAGTTATTAAATAATCACATTTCAATATCAAAGTTTTTTATATCATTAGGTTTCAGAAAATAATATCATTTTAGAAAAAAACACATGAGCTATATTTTGTGATGCATTATTTGTATATTTCGCATATTTATCTTTTTTTTGAAACTCTAAAGAATCTAACAGGTGTTTTTAATTTAAAAAACATCTCTTTAATCTCTTAATTCCTGAATAAAATGATAATCCTTTAAAAGGATAGTTGTTTTAGGTGAAATTCAAATACAAGTATAAGTATTTACGTTTTTTAGTTATAAACATATTATATTAAAAAAACTCAGATGGTCGATATAAACGTTTTATTGTCGGTGTTTTACTGCGTAGAAATTTTTGAACTGTTAAATAACTATTTTAATATTTTGAAAATGCAGTAGAAAACATATTTCAAATCAAATTAAATTTATTTTTTCCTAATATATATATACATATAGTTGAGGTCAAATAAAAAATAAGGGAAAACGACAAAAATAACCATATGAGACACCAAGGAGTCAAATTAACAATTGTTAACAATTATTTTCAGATATAAAAACACAGATTAAGGAATTAATTTACCCAGAATAAATTTTATGGTTTAAACTTAAGCCTTATACTGAGACTGGGAAATATGTAGTACTAGCGGATACGCCCGGCCTTGCACGGGTGGAGTGTATAAATTTATTTTTTTAAGTTTTCTTATAATAATGTAAAAGCACTTTTATACTTATTTTAAGTTTAGAAGCTAAGATTACCCATTTCCTTTAGTTTCTTCAACATACCATATATTACCTATACCTGTCCTGTAGTTCATAAACACATATTTTATAATGAAGCCATTAAAATTAAAATTCTGATATACTAAAAAGTGAAACATCGAAATATTCTTGATTTAAAAACTTAATTATACCCTGCAACCTTTAAAATGTTAATTCTTTATTTCTCACTCTCCTTAACATATCTAAAACTAAATTTGAGTGGTTTGGCATAGCAAGATCCTTGTTCCGTGAAATCCAGAATAAAAAAAACAAACACATTTAAAATATTCGTTTATAAACCAACACGTGCTTAGTTTTTTAATTCGATGCAATTTACAATTAGTTAAAATAAAAAAATTTATAGCATTAAACCATTTCCTTCATTAACATATTATAATTCCATGTACTTGTACAGTTGTCTTAATAATTCGAAATTAAAGGACACTGCCTAACTTGAACTATTCCAAATCATAAAATTAATAAATAAACAATCGAGAATCGAAGTATCAAGTCTCTACTACATTACCATTTCTATTCTTCAAATTAATTAAAGCTAATGGATGAAAAATATCATCTTACATTATTACCTACTACTCCCCTATGAATTCCATAAACATCCCATTCATTATTTCAAATCTCGCCTTACTCCTACAAAAGGCAACATAACTACCTCCACCTATAGACTCATCTTTCACCTCCACTCCTTCGCTTTTGACCTTTGAAAGAGGACCTAATCCGATTCGCAATCCTTTATGGCGAACACTTATTATTCTGCGAACCGAAAGGCGGGAACTCTTCGCCTCCTATCAATAAACTGAAAATGGCGGAGATAGTTTTCGCTTCGGAAGTTACTTCCATTTCGGTCCGATTCGCGAAATGATCTGCCCGTTTCGATTCCCTTAGAACAAATCTATTATTCAAGGGATGTTTTTAAAAGTTCCTTTTTTGACGCGCCTGAAGGATTATTTGGAGAATCGCGAGACGTTTGCTGGGGTGGGTTCGATATGGTTTGGAGATGGCTGCTGGGGGTTGAATCTCTCTGCCTGGATTGTTTTGGGGGAAGAAACGTTTGCTGGTGGAAGGGTGAGGTTGGATATGAGTGTGTGATCTTTGGTGGGTTGATCTTGAAGTGTTGTATTTTCGAGCTTCGAAGATAAGTCGATTATACAAGATTACAACCTTTCTTGACATGACGTCACGACGAGCGGGAGAAAAATTGAGTTTATACAGATCTTCTGTGAACTCTAATTGGCTGTCGCGTTCAATTCTAAGTGCCAATAATACTACGCCGCGAAGGTCTACGAAAATTATGATGGAAAACAGAATATATGTATGTGGATTTAGTAAAGTAAATACATTTGTAAAGTTAAGTGCCTAATTTCACTCGAAATTCGAGCACTGATTTTTCACTAAAATTCTCCAATGTCGAGAAAAGTTGTAGTCTGGTGCAGTAAAAATTTGGTGGTGTATAGGTTTACCGTTTGAGATTCCTCTGACTATCACTGTATATTATTTCATTTTGATTTTGTTTTGAATAAGATAATATGATCTCAAAAAATCCAAGAAATCCTCACAACTACTATTAGCGGGTTACAAAAAAGTACATGAAAAATTGAATTTTTAAAAGCAGTTGAAATTATAAGTGATTTTATTATCAAGTTTCCACATATAATATTTTGAAATTTAATATATTTTTATTTATTTCATTTGTTTATTAAATTTATGATAAAATATATTGCTTAGAAATTTTAAAAAGTGAACCTTATTCCCCGATTGTGTACAGTTGAGACAGATTTTATATAAAATAGAACAATATCGGTTCAGTGTAAATTTCAATCAAATGTATTGAATATTTATAAAAACATTGCAGAAAACCAAAAAATAGCAAAAAAAAAGTTTTATCTGGGGATGGGTTTTGTCAAAATACAACATCTCACCATTCGCATTTTCTTCAAGAGACACGAAACACTTACTTGTTACAGAAGAGATCACACGTTTTTTACATGCTTTTTGAAGGTGCAGTTTTGACCGTATATTTTAGAGAAACAAATTCTGAGTTTTGATAATTTCCTCCTCCTCTATCTTAAAACCATAGATGGAAAGAAAATATAACGATTGCCCCTTACAAAGCAATCATTTAAAAAAACAACAGACTATTCTAGTCCAATCCTTAACAGGATATTAAAGAGAATTATCATCCTTTAAGGACATACACAATCTGTTCCAGCGAAGGGTAAAATAAAACTTTCTATTGCCTAACAAAACCCATATCTAGCCTTAAAGAAAGCAAGGCTCCAGCTGCGAGCAAGAATATTTGGCCCCGAACAAACCCGAACCTCCTCGAGTGGTCCCGAATCCCATCTCGGGCATTTCATGCTCAATAGGAATCTTCGGACCGAATGCCTCTTGTCGATCAATATAGACTCCGGCCATTGTTAGATCCTGACCACACGTCCTGGTCAACAGCCCACATGCCATTGTTCCGTTATTGATAAGATTTCTCGCAAGGGTTTGCCTCTGATTTGCATTCCGGTCTGCGTGGTTGCTTTGCTCCCCCTTGCTATATAACCGAGGCTCGGGGAATATGGCAATGTGGTTTGTGGGGGTGGGAAATTAACCTACTTTGATTGTATGTAGGGCGGTTTTGTCTTGCCCTCTATGTAGACGAGTTGGTTGGATATTTTTCTGTGAAATGAGTTGTACTATGTCTGCATCTTGATTTTAAGTCTGTACTATTCCCCTTGGATATCTAAATTATAACCGCATCAAGTATACTTGCTTCCATTTTCTAAATTAATCTAATTAAAATTATCTTCAATTGAAATCCTTATGGTCAGGTGGGGTAAAATAGTTATAGATGGGTTAAATGGATATAGAAATTTTAACACTTAATATTTATAAAATTAAATGTTTTTTAGCATGCTGATTTTTCTTGAGCCTTAATGAATTATTTTTAGACGTAAATCTTTGTTTTAAGAGAGTCATTATACTTAAACCTTTAAAGAAAGTTTTTTCTTAATGTTATTGGTTGCATATGTTATTTTGTATTCCACTTATGTTTCATTCATTACCATCACCCCAAAAACAACCAACTGCATTTTCCTGGTTTCAAGAAAAATAAGCAGGCAAATAACTAAGGCTCGTCTTAGCAGCAAGTGCTTAAATCAATTAATATTTATCTCTACAAAATACTCACGATTGTTGGATCGTGCATGAATTAACTCAGCCATACAATATTGGATCCTCAACGAATGCACTTACTGAAAACTGAACAAAAAAGCGGTTTGGTGTAGCAGTGGTTAGGATATTCAACGAAATTGCTTCACTTGTGTATTAAAAAAACTACTTGATACACAGTTTTCTATACAATTCTATATAATTTTCTTGTATGTTAACATTCCTCTGATCCCTCAGGTGACGAGCTCAGTGTTCGAGCTGCTGAGCTACTACAAGTGGTACAAGTTCTCGATCGTGTATGAGGAGAACGAGATGTACGAAGCGGTGATGCGCAGCCTGGAACGCGGCATTCAGAGCCCCTTTTCCATCAACCACCGTGAGAGCTTCCAGAACAGTCGCATCTGCTGCTACTCCAAGCAGCAGCTGTCCTGCTGCTTCAACCCCTTTGTCGACATCGTCGAGAACACCTCCGCAGACACCAGAAGTGAGTGGCTTCCTAATGATTACTTCAAATGTTGTATAAAACCAATGCTGGAACGAATGAGATTCGGGGGAATTGACTTTTAAATCGTATGCTAGTTAGACTTGCTGATGTGCTAGTTTCGCAAGGTATTAGATGAAAGTTGATTATAACCTTAATAAATTCTACTCCTTGTACATAGAATTGGAGTATCAAGGTCACGAACTTCGTCGTCTTGGTAACGATACGAAAAATATGAACAAAGCAACTCTATTTTTTACCCGCCATTAAGGAGGACGCGCCTGATAAATCTAATTGACAATGAAAAGTATTTTTTTTTCTTTTAACCTTTTCCTTCCTAGCCGTCCCAAGTTTTCCATAGAATTCAATGGCAATCTCAAGCGACTTACAGATTGAAAAGGGTTGTTTCCTTGCTGAATCGTACTGGCTTGACTTGGCGTCGAAAAAAATTAAGCTCTTTCGAAACCATCGGAACAGAGATGGGAAATGAATGTATGAGGGAATAATTAAGTGACCCTGATACGCCTATTTTAAATACGAGGAGTATGGGTACGGTTGGGGTTTCCGGGGTTTCCAGAAATCCACTAAAATGTCTTCAAAAGTTTTAATATTGCCGAAATAAACTTGCGCTGCTTCGCACTGAAACTGTGTGAGTTTAGAAGTATATAGTAATTCTTTTTTTGAGATTAAGGATTTGTGACTGTATTAAATTCCTTTACACCCGATTGAAAATTCGAGAGTACCGAATTCTTTCAGTGTGATTCCTGGACGCAATTTCAAACTCATATCCTATTGCGAATTGCAAAACTGTGAAAAAAATGTTGATTAATATCAATAAAAAAGGATATTTTTCGTATTATTAAATTATGGACTTCGAGACTTTTAATAACGGCCTTCTATAGTTGCTTCAATTATTTTAGCAACAAACATTAAATTTATGTGAACTTTTTTTAATTTCAATTTTGTTTCTTTTTTACAAAACTGATATTAAAACAAAACTTAACTCGTCGCTTAAGCGCAACATGACATAACTGACATTTTTGCCATTTTGAGTTATGCATCGATCTTTATGAAAACTTAGACCCGGATCACCTGGCTGAAACGGTTTTGCGAAAAATCGACTCAAATCGCTGCAATCGTCAATTTTGTCATTTTAGCCAAACTGCAATCGTAAGGCAAAATGACATAATTTTTATTACAGGCCTATCATTGACGTCGGTAATACCCTGTTCGCACTGCACGGATAAAGGGACCCTTACTTTCCGCTCCGCCCTCTATCCGGCTCTAACCACCCTTTAGCAGAGCCAGGAGCGTCCTATACCAAAGTGTGGTCGAAAAGCGCCCCATCCATCTTTAAGGGCCCTTTCAGATAACAAAGATGGCGGCGCCTGTGGATGTGAAAAAAGCGTTTAAAGTATTTTAAGTAAATTTTGAATTTAATTTTGATAATTCTTGTTTCTTTTGTCTATGTATTTTGTCAATTGAACACGTTTAGTCATATTAATGCTATGACAACGTTTTTTTTCACGCATTTGCAGATGTCTGCCCCTGGCGCAACCTGTCGCATTCACGTATAAATTATGCACTTACATTTTAAACTTTTTGGTTTAACAATAAATCAAATCCCCTTTAAAAATGAACGAAGAAAATTTTATTCCCGTTAATCTTTAAATTAATAGCAATTATTCTATGTGAATCTTTTGATCTGCAATTACTTATTTTTAATTTTTTCGGAAGATGGCAAGGAAACTGTGGGAGACACTTGTCTCCTTAAGCTTTTAAAAAAGGCAAAATTAAGCGTAAAACCAAATAAGAGGAAAATAATTATCTATGAAAAAATTGCTCTAAATATCTGCGAATTTCGCAAACTGTGCGGTTAGTATTTACCGTATTTACAAAGGAAGGGGATCGCTCGCCCCTTATATCAGTGCGAACGCCGTTTGTACGAAATGGCCCTATCCGGGAAAATGCTCAATGCTTTAAGGGCCCTTTAAGATGCAGTGCGAACAGAGTATGGACGTCGTTTCGGCAAGGCGAAGCATTTAATCTCACACCCCGGTCAAAAAAGCCTAAAATAAAGGTTTAAAAGCTATTATATACACATGCTTTTTATTAAGAGCGAAACAGTTTTGTTGTCTCCTGTAAAGTTGGGAAAATTCAGTTATGTCATGTTGCGGTCTTAAGCAACGACCTGTACTTGAGTATAACGCTTTACCAAAAAAGAATTTTCAATTTTATTTTTCAATTAATTGTTCAATAGTTTACTAGATATGTTTATTTATTCCAGAGAATATAATAGGGTTATTTTGAATTGTTATGTCTTAAAACCCATTACTCAACGAACCTTTTTATTCCTCTTCTCTTCATATTCTCAAGATGACTGTAAATGACATGAAAGAAGCAATAACGAAACGAAGATTAATGAATCTTCAAAACAATGCCTAACATATCCAATAACTAATATCACCACGAATAAACTTCAAGTAGTTTCTTTAATGTTTTACGTATCTAGTCATCTGGAATCTGAGTCAGGAAATTATCAAGTTTTAGTTTTATGACATTCCACTCTATTCCTAGCGTCTAGTTTATTTCTTGCAGAGAAATAAAAAAAATTGTTGAAAATAATAAAAAAATATATTATTATCTAATTCCTCAACCCAAATTTGTCTCAGCGTAAGTTCCATTTTCAGAAAGAACATTAAAATACTCGCTTTATCTATTGTGTATTTACTGTAACCGCCAAAATTACTTCTAATTGAACAATCATTTATAAGGGGGCATTTCTATTCTTTAGATGTTAGTAATTTTCTTTTAGTTTCTACAAATCAATCGCCCTAGTTCTTAAAGATTACTAATGATTTCTAATAAAGCTTTAGTTTCTCTCCTTTCCTTTGAAGAATCTTGATCTTTAATTAGCATATTCATTGATAAAAAGTACTAAGAACTAATTCTATTATTGCAACTTTGGAACTGTGTTCATTTATTTCTTAATGATGTTATCTCTTCTTAATTATCAAACATTCTCTTTTGATGAGGATCATTAACACATTGCTTTAGATATATGTAATTAAATGCAACTCGGACTTAACTATATTATTTTTAAGATACGTAAATAAGTTGTAATGCATGGATTGTCTCGAGTAATTTCTTTTCCCTCAGTATCTTTAGCGTTGAGATAATCTCACTTTTTCCCTTTGTAATTTTGTTATGTTCCAGTATACATCTTCCTCGGAGATACCACAGATATCGGCAAGTTTCTTACTGCTTTGCAGGTACGTGGATTACTGGCTACTGGAAACTACATGGTCATTTACATCGACATGGAAAGCTACACGGAAGACATGGCACACAAGTACTTCAGGCTACGTAAGTATGAACACATTTTAAATTTATAAATTATTACGATAGTAAAAAACAATAATGTACTAAAAATATTTTAAGTCACATCTGGTTCAACTACTCTGTACGAAGTTAGGACAAATTTGGCGATGATTTCCAATCGTTTTCTTTTGTGATCCATACAATTTCACCAACATACTGATAGTTGTATTCAGCTTGGGAAGGTTTTTGAGGATTCGTTTTCTGCTTTCGCCTTTCTACCGTTTTTGAAAGATTCTCTAAAAGTGCATTATGGTCTTATTCACTGCCAGCCTTAAACCATCGGTTCAAGAAGGATTCCACCAATCAGAGTTAGTGAAAAGCTAATCTCCTTTCTTTAGCTGCTGGTTAACCACTGGTAAGTGACAGTGAATAAGGCCGTTAAGGATTCTCATCAGTAATCCGACGATATTATATTACCCATTTCAATTTCTTATCTTAACGTCCCAGATCTTAAATTTCTTTTGGTTGAAAGTTCTATACTGAGGAAAATTTTTAAGGCTTTTAGTAAATAAAATATTTCTTTTCAGGAAATAAAGTTTAAAATTTGGAAATGTTATTATTTTTATGGTGGGTAAATTCGTCCATCGCAAGCATTTTCGTTTTAAATGTGAATAAAAAATTAAACTATAATTAATATAATAGGTTTTATTTTTACCAAATTAAAAAATTGTCGTTTTTTAAGGGAATTCATAGTTTCACTTATTATTTTTTAAATAACTTAAACTTTAATGGGTACTACAAATTATATGGATACCATGATATTATTCTCAAGAATCCACCGTTAATTTTCATTAAAAAAATTTTAGGTTATCAATACAAAATTATTTTTTAAAAAGTTGAACATTATGAAAATGTAAGTAAGTAAGTGTAAGTCAGAATAATTGTGATGTGGGGAATCAACTGGGGGTCCGGCGTCGATATAGCCACTCGGCCTGGACACATGCTAGTAATTAGCACCCCAGGCCCAAATGCTACAGAAACGGAGATGAGCACCGCCTGATGGGCCACTAGGCCCGGACAGACTTTGATTGATTGAAGTAACTTACATCACATGTTAATTCGCTCATACATACCTGCTTCATGTTAAAACCAGCAAATTACTTCATTAAAACTAATATTTTGCAACTCAAAACCGTTTTCATGAAGATTACTTTAAAGAAATTTCAAAAAACCTTCAAACAAGAATAAAAAGATTCTACAGTTTATCCAAAGAAAAAAAGACATTTTAAATCCCGACATTGTCTTCAATGTCCCTGGTATAAGTACATTCTATCGTGTTGAGTTAGGCACTAATCATGTTAAGTGCTAAAGCTGATCTACGTGTGAAAGAAATTCATTTGCTCAAGAAAAAAAGACATTTATCTCCGTAAAAATAAGAACGGCGGTAAGTGCTCCAATAATTACGATAAGTTAGTTAATGAACTCAACTTGCTTCGCCTGAAATACCATGGCAATAATTTGAGAATCTGTCTAATTAGTATGCAATTGTCTAGTTCTGGAAGTAATTTCTGTGTGTTTCTCAAAGATTGGATAGAAATAAAATGGTTTCTGGAGAGGGAACACTCAATTCCTGTTTTTTATTTTCCGATTGTTGAAGAAAACTTTTTTTAATGGTTTAGTAATAGTTATATTTTTTTTGTTAGACGTTTCGTTGTCTATTTATGTAACTTTGAAAGAGGATTAAAATGAAGATTCGATTTAATCATTTCTTAATGAGGATTTCATTGAATTACGAAATTATGCAGTGTGGTTTTAATCTGAATATACTTTTTGTTAATATAGTTTTCAGAGATATACTTTTAAAAAGTGTAGATTTTCAATAATGGGATTCTTTACAACTAGTGTGATGACTTTTATGCTGTTGAAAATATGATTTTAGATTATAAATAATTTTAGCATACTTTAAATGTAAATGCTAATGTAACTTTGAAAATTGCAATTTAATTGGTTAATATTCTATGTTTTCGTTGAAATAAAAGTTAAAAATTTATGTTTTCCAAGTTTGAAAAAAAAAACGTTCTTCTTAAAAATGTATTTCCATTTTTTGTTCAGAGACAAGAAATCGTTGAATAATAATTCCTTTTTTTTGGTTAACCGAATTCACATGTTTTTATTTAAAATTCACCCGTCCGTTAAGATATAAATTTATAAGTCAAACTTTTACATTATTGATTCAGAATCAAGAAATTAAGTACGTTTGCAAGCATTCGATCCAAAATAAACAAACTTAAAAATACTTTTTTATCTTTTATGTAGTAGACCACAAATAACCATAACACTTCAGAAACTAAACTAATATACATCTCCTCAACTTTAATATTTGCTTGTACAGCTTTATATTTAACTCAGATTAATGGTTACATCTTACAGACGAAGCTGGTTCTCGAAGTGAGATAGTCATGATGAGTGCTCAGTCGCTGCTAGTCCTTGTGACAACTCCTCCCAGGGGTGATAAATATCAAGATTTTCAGGACAAAGTAAGGCTGTACAATGGAGAAGAACCATTTAAGTTCAAGTCTTCGGAACTCTTTTCAGAATGGGTCGCGGTGAGTATAATACGGTCTATTCTCGATCAGGGAAACGTCAGCTTAGCATTTCATCCCTTCAGTGGGACATTAAACTGAGAACCGAACGTGATTGGAGACTAAACACTGGAAGTTTCGCATTAGTCTTAACTACTTGAATGAGAAATATTCCTTACATTCCAAGCCTTTTGTCATGAAAACACATTGTACGCTTTAGGGGTCATCCATAAATTACGCGAGGTCAAAAAGGGGGGAGGGGTTTGGAAAAATCTCACCAAGGGGGGAGGGGGGGTCGATTAAAATCTCACGTCAACTTTTTTTTAACTTAATTATAACTTACAGGTGCTATGATGCAAAAAATGCAAATAATTTTTAGAAAATAATTTTTATAAGTTGTAGGTAAATCTCACGTGGGGGGAGGGGGGGTCAAGAAAAATCTCACTAAATCTCACCAAGGGGGGAGGGGGAGTCCAGATTTTGGAAAAAACACCTTACGTAATTTATGGATGTCCCCTTATCCTCCATGGATGAGTTATTAACTTACATGCTATACTGAATTTTAACCCTTTATTTACCAAATTATTTTCGGCGCAAGTTTAGTACTGGTGATGCGTCAAGTTTTTAGCGATAAAAATCACTACATAGTTACCCCAACTAATGTTAAGTGATTTATGTGTGTTACTCGTAGTTTGTCATGGCTAAGGAAGCTACACCTGGGTAAAAATCATCACCTTTATTACGGCAAACAAAGTCACATCTATTCAATCCATATCAATATTCTACTATATAAAACTAAAATCAACATGTATTTATACAAACAGAAGTTTACGTCACAAATTTACATAAAAGAAATCGTCTTTTTCGATTTACAAATTAAATATCTAAATTATTTACAGAGTAATCTGATACGCTTATCAGCTCCCAAGAGGTAACATCCTGGGCCCCCATGACTCCTGTCATCAAAATAAATTAATACACAAAATTCACCACAAAAATAGATTATTCTCAATTAAATCACTTGGAGAATCTAAAACAGAACAAATCGTTAATACAAAATAATACAGTTCATTAAACGTCCACTGGTAGTTTAATTAATTTATGTACTGGTCTTAAAATCTCCGAAAGATCTCTTAATCTTACTCTGAAGGGTATTGCAACTTGGGCTGGTGATCTAAAACTAACTATAAACCCCAGCAAATCTAGTTACTGCATTTTCTCAACCGACCGAAAAAATCGTGGTACCTTCGATTCAGAAATCAGACTCAATAACTTCATTCTTGAACGTGTCACCCGCCCTAAATATCTAGGGGTTGTCCTTGACCCAGAGCTTCGTTTTACAAAACATATTGAAAACACTGCAAATAAAGCCCTCAGGAAGTTGAACATTCTCCGCAAGTTATGCGGTACAAACTGGGGATCAAGATCATCTACGTTAAAAAGTACCTACTGTACCGTCATAAGGCCAATTCTTGAATATTCTTCCCCAATATGGGCACCTGCATCTGAAACAGTGAGAGCCAAAATCGATTCCGTTCAATATAGAGCTTCAAAAATTATAATCGGAGCTGTGTCCTCGACAAACAACTTGAAAGCTGAACTAGAAAGCGGACTTATGTCCTTGGAAAAGAGACGCAGACTTGCCACTATTAAATTTACCAACAGGATTAGAAGCTACAATGAGGATCACATCTCTAACAGAGCTTTCAGTGCTTGGACGGGATTGGAGAGGCTTCACAGATCATCCACACTTCACTTTGACAGAGACATCAGAAGAGATATCCTTCTTGATCATTCCTCTCTCGATATTCTCCGTGAACCTATTCTTCCCATCAAACCACCTGCTAATGTCAAGATTGTTTTGAACTTATTGGAGCCCTGCTCAAAGAAAGAACTAACTCAAGAGTTATTACGGAAGGGCAATGACACAATCCGTTCCTATTCCCAGGGTAATAAAGTAACAATATTTACAGATGGATCTTCTGACAATTCCTTTGATAGAGGTGGTGCAGGTGTCCTTTTCCTCCACCCTTCTGGTGCTAAAACTGAACTCAAAATTCCTGCTGGTCACATTGCCTCAAGTTTCACTAGCGAATTGATGGCAATTAAAGAAGCCCTCTCCTTTTATCTCTCTTGGTATTCTGGCGATTCGGCAGAAGGGCTGGTTATCTTCTCGGATTCAAAATCTGCTCTTGAAGCCATAGGCAATGGGGAAACAAACTTAACCCAAGGCATAAATTCTCTTCTCGGCCAAATCAATAGGCCTTGTACGCTCCAGTGGATCCCTGCCCACGTGGGCATAGAGGGAAATGAGTGCGCCGACATCCTTGCTAAGGAAGCTCGAGATTTAGATCAAGCTCTCACCGTTACTGCCGAGGATGCGAATGCGGTTGCCAAGCGTAGAATTTTCGATATATCTTTTAAAAGGCCTTCTATCCCAGACCTTAATTGCCCTAGAAACCTGTCATCTATAATAGCAAGACTCCGAACAGGCCATTTTAAAGGAATGAAAATCTCTCCAGATGACACAAGATCTTACCCCTTCTGCAGAAATTGTCTGGATACCCCTTTGACACCATACCATGTTTTTGACTGTCAGGCCGTCGTTGCTTCTCTTTTCAAGCTTGGCGAGCCACCCCAAGATATTCTCTATAGCCTCCGGGCTCCGGACCTGGCGGCCCTCATTTTTAACGCTTTTGGCTCCATATAGTCTCCAATTTCTTTTGGACACGACAACAACAACAACTGGTCTTTTAAGTTCTCCAGAACTGGTCCTTAAATCGACAACTTCTTCACTGGTGCCACCCTACTCTTGGACATAATAAACGACACTCTAACATCCCTATTACTATCCTCGTACCTAAAATATCCAACGGCTGCATACGCACAAAGCGAAGCATCGCAGAAAATGTGTATCTCAACTTTCCCTTCCGTACAATCCTGAAAACAGTACCTCAGAATGGCAATGTTACCCAATTCGCTAACTTCTTTACACCAAGCAACCCACTTTAGTCTCAAATCATCTGGTAGCTCATCATCCCAATCGCATCCTCTTTCCCAAATTTCCTGCAACAATAATTTAATGCGCACAACAAAAGGAGCAATTATACCCACTGGATCAAAAATCTTAGCTGCTGTCTGCAGTACACATCGCTTACTAGTTCTCAAAGATTTCCATGTATTTGATAAACCTTTTAGCTCTAACGTTAACTCATATTTTTCGGGATCCCAATTTAACCCCAAAACTTTTAACTGTTTATTTTCCCTCTCTTCCTTACTTAACCTATTTTCAATCCAGATTTCTTCTAACTCTCTACAATTAGAAATTAATTTTCTTAAGTTGAATCCCCCACTCTTCAGTATTTCTACTGCATCCGAGGAAAATTTAAATGCTTTATTTACACTATCAGCACCAAAAAACAAATCGTCGACATAAAGAGACGTATTTAATATTTTAACTGATTTTGGTTTACTCTCTTCAAACTTTTTGATGTGATGTTTGATTGTACAACTCAAAATAAATGGACTACACTTACACCCAAATGGCAACCTTGTCATTCTCATGAACTTATACCTTTTACTAGAGTCGTCTGAAACCCAAAGAAATTTTAGGAACTCTCTATCCTTCTCGGAAATTCCTATCATTAGAAAAGCTTTTTCGATGTCCCCGTTAAATGCTATTTTGTGACTTCGAAATTTTAGAATCACATCCAAAATATTAGGATTCAGATTCGGACCTGTTTCTAAACAATCGTTTAGAGAAATATTCCCTTTTGTTTTAGAACTACAGTTAAAGACTACTCGAACTTTTGTAGTTTCTTTATCCTCTCTAACCACCGTTCTATACATGAAACACCGTTCTATACATACCGGCATGAAATACTCGTGATCACCCCTCTCGCACTCTTCTATGATACCATTTTGGCTTTGATTCTTTATTATCTCCCCATACTCCTTGGCAACCCAATCAACTTTTCTTAAAACTCTTTTCTAACTCATTAAATTGCTTTTTAGCCAAAAAGTAATTGTTTCCCAATTCCTGGTAACTTAACTTCCATAATAAGTCAGTTTCATACTTCCCATTTACAAATTTAAGATTTTTCTCAAAGTCATCTATTACGGCTTTATCATCTAAATTCAACTCTTCCCTTTCTTTGATTCCCAGACTCGAGTTCCCATAAGACTTGAACATCTGTAGCAGCTATACAAAAGTTAGAGGATACTGCTCTTTTTACACTATGGTCACTTCCATCCTGACTTCTCTGTAAAGCGAACCCAAATATTGTTGGCACACAAGTAATCGTTTGGTTTAACCTTTCAAACGAAGATGATTCAAATTTGACAAAACGCATCTGCACCAATTAACACGTCAATGTTTGTATCACTTTCACAACAATCGGCTAAATCTAATCCCCGTGAACTGATTAAATTTTGTAATTCTACATTTGGAATAGAAACGTTTGCCGCTGTAATAGTATCTGACACTAAAACTTCTATTTCTATAAACTGATTAGGTTTATATCGACTGGACAGTCTTAACTCAACTACTTCATATGTTTTTTCTATAGGTTTTGTTGAACCAAAGGAAAAAACTAACAACCTTTCTTCTCTGATCGGTTTAAGATTAAGGCAAGTTACTAGATCTTTGGTGCACCAACTTCTTTCAGACCCATTATCACACAGGATTCGAGTTACTTTACTAAATTTAGATGTCCCTATTCCACTCGCATATACACTACAAGTGAGCAGTAGCACAGAAGGAATTTTACTCGATCTCGAAACCGAAGAATTACATTGAGTTTCTCGAGTATCAATGTTTTCTTTTTGACCCTCATCCTTCGAAACAATTTTATTTTCTTTAGGAAAGTGAATCATACTGTGATGCGATTTCCCGCAAAAACAATTTTTAGCTTTACAGTATTTGGCATTGCACCCATAAGAAAGGCATTTAAAGCAATTTTTTTTAGTTTAACGTATTCAAACCTTTCGTTCACTGACAAGTTTTTAAAGTTAGGACAATACTGTAATGCGTGATTATTCTGATTACCCTTACACAAACAAGTGTGATTTCTCACTCCCGATACATATACATTAAAAACACTTTTAGAATTATACTTTCGATACCAATTAGTATAACTACCTTCATCCCTCCTATAATCATTACCCGAGAATGATTTTGCGAACAGAGATTCCGATTTTTGCTTCCCCTTTGAAGACAAATATATATCACACTCTCTACCTAAAGTAGCTAGTTCAAACCATGTCTCACCCTGCTTCACAGCTATGTGGGACTTCAACTCGCGATCAATCTCACTAAATACTTTATCAGAGACAATAAGCTCACATAACGATTTAAAGTCTTTTAATTTCCTAAGCTGGCAGTAATACTTAAAATTTGCGCTTAACCTTGTCGCAAACTGCACGTAGTTCTCCGAAGGTCTCTTTTGAGCTAAACGAAAACAGTTATAACACTCCTGAGGTGTTGGCTGAAACTCTGTCAAAATTATACTTAAGTTTTTCGTAATCATTTATGTCTTCCTCCCTTACATAAACCATGAAATTGTTTACCTTTTCACCTAATATATTTAATAATATTTCTGCTTTTAGAGTTTCCGGTACCCCTTTAGTTCTGAAAGCCCGCTCGATTGACTTGAAAGAGATTAAATGATTCTGCTCTCGTAGGTACAGAAATAGTCAACGTTTTAACACTTTTAATCAAGGATTCAAGATCATCACCCGATTCACCCCTATTCTCAAGCAATCTTTCCCTACGTAAATTCTCCAATTCCAGCTCTTTCTCTATTTTTTTTCAACCTAATAGCCTCAACTTCCGGATTTGGACTAGCTTTCATTTTTTCAACTTCAAGCCTCTCACTTTCTTGTTTTAGCTTGTTTTTCTCCAAATACACTCTATCTGCTTTATCCCTTTTTTCGGCCTCTTTAGCTTTTTTAACAGATTTAATTATGGTTTTAACTAGATCGGTTTCCGATTGATAAATCTCACTCGCGCCTATTGAATTTCTAATTTCAATAAATTTATCACTTTTTAACTCTATACCCAGCTCAGACGCTAACATTACCAACTCATCCTTACTCAAGGAATTAATATTAGTCTCCATTTTTGAGGTCTAATCTGTAACCCACACAAATCAAATACACTATCCCTATCCAAACTAATTGATCCAATATACAATAACTACAACCTAATCCAATCCTAATGTCTAACCTAATCGTATTTGCATCCAAATAACAACTAGACCAAAGATAGTACACGACCCAACTTACGTAATCAAAACGAGCCTTCATTCGAGAATCACAGCAACTTGACTTCACCAACACTACTGCGAATCACAACAAACTTCCGTAGCCCTACACAACGACGAGCAACCAAAGTAGACCTCTCTACTCCTAAACGTCACTACAATGGCCAGCACCAATCCATCCCGCTTCTTCTGACACCAAAAAATGTTACTCGTAGTTTGTCATGGCTAAGGAAGCTACACCTGGGTAAAAATCATCACCTTTATTACGGCAAACAAAGTCACATCTATTCAATCCATATCAATATTCTAATATATAAAACTTCATCATCATCGATTTTTGTGGTACACAGCGCCGAAGGCGCTTTTACTACGCTGGAGTTGCAAACATCATAATATATAAAACTAAAATCAACATGCAAGACGTTGACGTCACAAATTTACATAAAAGAAATTGTCTTCTTCGATTTACAAATTAAATATCTAAATTATTTACAGAGTAATCTGATACGCAAATCAGCTCCAAAGAGGTAACAATGTGGCTTTTAAAAATGGCGCCAAATAGCCAAAACTTGCCAACCATCAGCAGTTCTAAACTTGAGCCAGTGGTACTTACAAGTACCGTCGGTAAATAAAGGGTTAAACTATATAGAGATTATAAATTAGTTGTTTAATTTAAAATACCGTAAAACGGGGTGAATCGGATCAATTTTGAACTTTGAACTGCTGCCGAAAGTTTAATAATAAAGATTTTGGAATGCTTTGAAAATAATATTTCGAGTCCCAATTAATACTTTAAGAACCCGTTGAAAAAAATTAATTATCTTAAACGGTTTATTTTATATAAATTTGTAAGTGCCGTGATCCGATTTACCCTCAATGCGGGGTGAATCGGATCACTGCCAGTTTTTGTGGAAAAAACGCAGTTTTTACATCTTGAAGAGATACGGGATCCTGAAATTAGCCTTCAAATAGTCTAATAAGGTAAAATTAATACATTTTACTAAATAATGAACATTTTAAAAATAAAATATAAGGTTTTCAGAAAAGTTATGATACTTTTTTACCAAAGTTTCATGTTTGAAAATTTTTTTGAAACACTGGTAATAGGTGGAGATTTCAAACGAAGGTTATTTTGGTTTATGTATATTTAAGAATATAATGTATGTTTTAGGAAGTTCTGGTGGCATTATTTCTTTTAAAAATGATAGTTAAAAAAGAAGACTGCCAACGATTTTCGTAAATTTTATTCGGCCGCTTTAAAAACTGTGAAGAATGCATTATTCATGGCTAATAAAAGTTTTGCTGTATATTTGCAATGTTTAAATTAAGATGTGAAAGATTTGAGATGATTTGATAAGTTTAAGATAGCAAATTTTGGCTTTAAAACTGCATATAACTGGTAATTTTCCATAGTTCTTTAGCACTTCACTCGCTCCGTTGAGCAGCTGGTGTATGAAATAAAATCAAGGCAGATGTTTTTCTGAAATAAATTAATTATTAAAGCATTGAAAGTTTTTCCACAACAATATTGTTTTATCTGTTTCCAGTTTCGAACAATAAGTGTTGCTTTTTTTAGAGTTTTCATATGTAGAAAACAATCGCTTCGTTCGCTTTACCGTAAGTTTAGCGAGTAGTGCAATTCTCAGAAGCTAAAAAATAATGCGCTCTTAAATATCGCACTGATTTCTGCACCTATATTCAAAGATAATATACGGCATATTAATAAACAGCTGGGTCTATATGTACGTTTTCTTGTTGATTTTGATGTCATTTTAGTGAAAATTTCTTTCGAATGACAACAAATACTGAAAGAGGTTTTTCGCAATATATTTTATGTTTGAGATCAAAATTTCCCATCTAAAACTTATCGGTTAACCTTAAAACTTTGACAGATTGATGTAAACATACAGCAAAACTTTTATTAGCCATGAATCATGCATTCTTTCCAATTTTTAAAGCGACCAAAAACATTTAACTAAAATCGTCATTTGCGGTCTTCTTTTCTAACCTCCATTTTGAAAAGAAATAATACCACCACAACTACCAAAACCATACATTATATTCTTAAATATACATAAACCAAAATCCCCTTTGTTTGAAATCTCCAACTATTACCAGTTTTTCAAAAAAAATTTCAAACACGCATTTTTATGACTGATCCGATTCACCCCGCATCAGTAGTCGGAATGGACTTGTTTTACTAAAAAATTCAGCAAAAATCAGAATTATCATTTATTTAAAATTTGACTGCGAAGAATTCTTTGGAAGAATCGGGACCACACGGGGGATACCGAAAATTGAGAAAAGAAAGTTATTTTCTTGGTTCAATAAGCAAAGTTTTGACAGCCACGTTTTTGTGACCTTTTTTGTATTCAACTTCAAAGCCGTGGTAGATCTAAGATATTATCGCAAAATAATTTTTGATGGCTGAAACAACTTCTTAACAATGCATAGAATAAGTCAGAATTTATCCTGATTTTATATTTGTAACACAACCGGAGCTATGATGGTTTAAAAAACTTTTTTCAAAAGTGATCCGATTCACCCGGTTTTACGGTATCTATTTTCTTTATTGGAAACCCTATTTCTAGTAGCAATTACATTGGCCATGGATTGTTTGCAGGGTTGGCTGGATTGGACCCAATGGGATTTTTCAAAAACCTCATTTTGGACCCATTCTTGGGTTTTTTCATGAAAAATCAAGATGTTGGCACTTTCAATATTGAAAATATTGAATGAAAACATTTTATGAAATAACATACCAAGAACCAGGGTTGGCTGGATTGGACCCAATGGGTTTTTAAAAAAATAAAAACCCGGGTTTTTGCCAACCCTGATTGTTTGAGACAAAAATTTGAACTAAATATGATGCATATCTATATAACAGAGGAAATATAGCTAAAAAGCCTCTAAGGGAACAAATTGGAACAAAAAGTTTTTCAACGGATTTCATATAACATATTTTTCGTACATGAAGTTTACAGTACTTGAAAAATTAACTTGATGTCAAAATTTCTTAATGAATTTAATAAATATGATTTTTAACTAATATATAAATTTATTTTGTGTAATGGTATATTAAATGTTTTGAAATTAATTTTTTGACAATGGAAGCCAACCTCGGTTCTTCCGCAATTTATCTATTTTTAGCAGCTTTAAAAAACTTAAATCTTTTTAAAGCTTTCTAATCTTTTCTAATCTTCTTTCTAATCTTTAACACATAACTTTATAATTTTATATTTTCAGCATATCACTCCATATGCTTCGTATTTGTATGATGCAGTTACTTTGTATGCGGATGCCTTGGGAAAAGCTCTTCGTAACAACACAGATCCGAGAGATGGGAAAGAGATCATGAGAATATTCAGGGAAAGAACTCAATACACAAGTATGTGTCATATATGTATTATTTAGTAATTTATCTTGAAATATTTAATCTCTTCAGGAGGCATAACATCTATTTAATCCAGTATGTACCATTTATATAGCATTTAATGTATGCTACATTTTCTAAAGAAAAACATTCAGTGAGTTGAGAAACACTGTTTAATGATTAAGGTCAAGGATATTGGAAATAAGCAGGATTGGAGTCTATATTTAAAAAAACTGATTGATTTCATTAAAAAAACTTTTGGAAGGTGTTAATCTTGTCTGAATTAATGAGTTTTTCGGTCACGTGATTTTCTCATGAGTCATTACACTATGTTTCATTTTCAGTAAATTCGTCATCATTTTAACCTTTAAAAATGACAAGCCTAAGTTTTGGGATCCTACAAATAAAAGCATTCATTAACCCCCCCCCCCAAAAAAAATCAGATATTGGAACCGTGTGACAGCTGTTTTATTGGCATCAGCTATAATTTTTATTTGAATTTTTCAAACGAAGAATTCAACAAATGCATCCATTTTTGTTAAAATATGTTTTTAATATTCTCAAGAATAGCTTTCCATTTTTCTTTTACTGTAGGTGTAAAAAATTAGTTTCCTCAATATCCTTTGCCATTTTCTGCGTCCTGTTACGGTCGAATAATTTTACGGACTTAACTTAAAATAAATTTACGTGGCAGCATCTGTCTTTAAGGAATCGTTTGAAAACAAGTTTAGAATATAATATTTCGCCGCGCCTGAAATATAAATTTTCCTTTGCTTATGTTCTGTTTCACATTTTAGATTCAAGTTTAAGAGAGAGAGAGAGGATGACTTTTTTATGACTACAATTCCTTTTCTAAAGCTTATCTATTGCTTTATTTGTTGATGCTTATAATGCGTTTTGAACTTGTCAAAGGACATTTGTGAATAATTCTTAGAATTTTCAATTGGTTACTCGAAAAGAATTTATGCAACTGAGCATCTTTTAAAAAGTTGTAGCATTATCTTATTTTTAAGATCTTAAATTGTTCGTTGAATTACAATTGTAGTTTTATGAAATGGAAAGTTCAGGATTGGTTGGTTGGTTAAATTTGTTTCTTAAAATTTTTATTTAACAAACTACTGCTAGATTATTGCAACAATGTTAATTAAATGTTTAAATTTTTCTCTCAGGATCATTTTTTCTTTTGGCTACTTTTTAAGGAATGGGAGTAAATTTAATCTTAAATTATTTCCATTAGCTTTGATGGATTCTTTTAGCCTTGATAATGCATTTTATATTGCATATATTTTCCAATAAAACTTATCCCACTTTTAAGTCAAAAAATTAATGTAATTATAATTAATGTACCATACTTTTTTTGTTTCACTTAACTGTGAAAAATATTTGAACGTTCCTTGGACAAACAAGGCAGCTAGTTGCTCATTTTTTAAGTTATGTTCCTGGAAAATAAAAGAATTGAAATAAGTTAACTCAGAAATACCAGTATTACTAGTACTATTTCTGACGAACATTTTAACCTCTTATTATTTAACCAGTTAGTATTATTAACATTAGATAATTTGTTATTTTACATCTGTTTTTTGGGGGGAGAGGAATAGGCAACTAGCTTTCCAGTTTTTCTATGGAACGTTTCAAGAAATTTTACAGTGTTATTTCAGTACATGCTCACTAAAAAGAAACATTAAGTATTCGCTCTCTTAGTATAGCCAAAGATTAAAAATATAGTCTAGCATTATAAAACAAAAAATTAAACTAGTCATCAATGACAAGAACAAAAATTTGGCAATGTTTGAATACTTAGAATGAAATGTGTCTAAAATTAACCCTAAAATGCCACCCTTTTCTTAACCAACCAACAATAAATCTTTTAAAGAATGTTATTTTACATCACAGTAGACAGTAATTAAAAGTACGGAATATTTATCGACATTTCATTACTTAAGCTTCTCTACTCCTGGAACATTGTCTCTACCTGATAGGAATTAAACGAAACATTTTCCAATGCCACCCGTTCTCTGCTTTTAACTTTCAACCTAGAAATACTTAAAATTTCTAGCGCCTAGAGGCCCAAAAGTACTCTAAATTCTCCAATGTTAATTACAGGCTCGACAATGAGAAATGCAAGTGGTTTCACTTCAAATGTGAAAACACTACAATTTGAGTATAGCTATGCTTGAACTATTGATTCCGTATCTTTTGTTGTATCAGTCGTAAATTTACTGCACTGGATGACTCCAGATGTAATCAATATTATCAAGGGTTTAATTATTCAAGTTTCCTAAGTAATTGAAAATCTAAAACACTTGTTTAAACTTTTTTTAAGTTAGATAGTCTTCAACTCAAGTGGATTTCGAAAAGGTCTTATTTAGAACAGTTGTTTTGCCTCGGGTGTATGGGTTTAGTGACACATATCACTATTGATTTAACGTTGGGGATGAGAGGTATGAGTGTATCTTTCGAGTATCATACTTTGTCCTGAAAAAGTTAATTATTGATTGGTTTATAAATTAAAAGGTTCACTCAAACCGCATTTGTAATAGACGTGTATTTTGTTTTTCAAATAAGTTTATTTTTTTAACAAAGAATGTTGAGATTTTTAGTTGAATTTATTTTATAGAGTTCTTCTTATAATGCCAATTATTTCTTCACTCATCAAGTGCTTGGAAAATGGAACTTTGTAAATAGGGTAATTGATTTGGTGCTCTTCCAAGGAGGAAAAAAACGTCAGCACGCAAGACCTCCATAGGAAACGAAATATGTTGAGTATGTATGAAGAACGGAAGAAAGGATCTCGGAGAAAAAAAAGTTCCGTTATTATTGTTTTTAAGAATACTCTCAATAACCCATTAATGGGTGTAATTAAAATGACCCCTGAACCACTTGATTCTAAACCCAACCGTTTAACTGCACTGTCCATGGTTATAAATAATTGGAACAACTGTGTTAGAAATATCTACGAATAAAACAGGAATAGGATTAAAAAAAGAGAACATTTCTAATCTAATGAAGTATTTTTTCCGCGGTGTTATAGCTAATTCACTTTTAGTTAATCGGAAAAAATCAACATTGCATAAGAAATCAACAATAGTCAAGAATCTTTCTTTGGGAGACTTACAACATTGTACAGCAAACCTCAACTGTGATTTAACGTCCCTTAAATATTAAAATTTGAGGAAACCTAAAACCTTATTCGCTGCGAAATGCATATATTACGTCAATATCTAATATTATCCTTCCTCAACCACAAGAACTTTCAAATTCTAAACATTCATGGGGCAGTAGAAAAGATCCACTCTCTCCCTGTTGAATTTGCATCGCATTATGCAAATTTCACGTGTTCATGAAATTGTTTATGAATTTAAATATGAGATCAAAAGGACTTCCTAGTGTCTATTTTACCAGGCTATATGTAGGAAGTACCAGGCTTTATATAGATACGGCTTTATATATAGCTATAATCCCGAATGCGGGGTTTAAGGATCAGATTGCAGTCCCTCTCAAACGGATTGGGTAATGACAGTAATTGAAATTGTCTCGTATGTAGGTCTTGGATGTGAGTGTTACGCCCTTTATCTCAGTACATTGCAGGGATCAGTTTGAGTGTCATTAAGCAAAGAGTAAAGTTCCTGTAGGTTTTAAATGATTGCGTTCTGTTTAGCTCCAATGAAATTGATATATTCAGAAGTCATTGGCACTGTACGCTTTAAATTTGAATGGATGACTTTTACAATGTCTAGAGCGGGAATTATTCATGAACGGGAGTGTGTGGACTATATTGTTTTATTTAAATTATGTGAATAAGAAAGTTGCATGTGTCAGATTTTCAAAAACAAACAAGTGTTCCGAATGGTTTTTTGTATGGTAAAATGAAATATCTAGTCAATTTTTCAAAAAAAATGTACAGGAAATTAAATATTTTGATTTAAAAGTCGAGAAAAAAACACGTGACTGAAAACGTTTATTGGATGTCAACAATCATATCATCAACTCCATTGCTTTCCAACAATGTTTATCGTACGATGACGTCAACATACGATGATCCCAAACTCTTGGCGTTTTTGCGAGCTTTTAAAAAGTGGATTTTTGTTAATTTTTTGACAGTCAAAACATTTCTGGATTGGCCTCAAATTTTGGGTAGTTGCTTATTTTTGCCAGAAGAATCGATTAAAAAAATCATGCAACTTCCTCATTGTTTGAATTTAATTTTTATTGATGCTGTGAACACTAGCTTTATTATGTGAAACATTTGTAACCAAGTTTAACCTATGGAAACAATTTTATCATATTTGTTTTGTAATGAATATTTATAAAGCAATTTGGTGATATTTAAGAACAATGAATGCATCCGTTATAAATTGTATGAACCGAGTGAGCAGATTTCTTAAAGTGTTAAAAATATATTATTTCAATGTGCGATGTAGTTTTACTTCCTATAAATCTTTACTTCTTCTTTATTAAGGTTCTCACAGACTATCAACTTGGTTGCAAACCTCGGTTGTCAGCCAGATCGATGGAAAACTTTGTTGACAACCGAATCTTAAACATGACTTAAATGATCAAATGAATATTTCTGATATGTTACACTGTTCAACACTGAAAAAATTTCCTTGATGAAAATAGTCATTTCTTATACAGGGTGTCCCATAAATAATGGGTCACACTTCTAGGGTGGATAGTAGACACCTAGACGTGTCAGAATCACATAGGGTTTGGGGGTCCCAGACCAAATCCCAAGGATTTAAAAATGGAGCGACACCCTAAAACAATTATTGAAAAATTCAATTTGTAGAAGAACTACTATTGGTAAAAATTTAATCATGGTCTCAAATTTTGTGGTTTAATATGATTTTTAAAATTATGCTGAAAGTTTTCACTTTAAAATTTTTTTCTACGAAAAAAAAGTCAAAAAAACATAAAAAATGTGAAAAATATGCCAAAACTTTATTTTGTATTTGGAAATCCTTTCTTTTGATTTGATAATCTGAAAGATCATATTTTAAATCCTTAAGTCCAAAGTTTCACGTAAATACCATCAATATTAAACGCTTGAGATCCTGTTAAAGTTTGTTTTTTGAGTGCGAAAACAGCTCCAGAAAACGAACGTTCAGGGAGAATCTACTAGTTACGGATAGATAATCGCTAACTTTCTTTTCTCTCCCAGTTTGGCGAAACATACCAAGCTCCTACAGATCGCCAAGACAGCTTGGGCGATCTGTTGTTGGCGAAAGTTGACGAAGAATCTCGTATCGCAAATAATGGCGAGAAATTTAGCGGGCATCAATCCGTAATTCGTAGATTTTCCCTCAACGTTTCTTTTCTGGATCTGTTTTCCCAAGCAAAAATCAAACTTTAATTAGATCTCAAGCGTTTAATATTGATGGTATTTACGTGAAACTTTGGACTTAAGGGTTTTCAACTATGATCTTTCATATTATCAAATCAAAAGAAAGGATTTCTAAATACAAAATAAAGTTTTGGCAGATTTTTCACATATTTTTGTGGTTTTTGACTTTATTTCGTAGTAAAAAATTTTTTAAAATGAAAACTTTTACAATGATTTTAAAGATCATGTTAAACCACAAAATTTGAGACCATGATTAAGTTTTTACCAACAGTAGTTCTTCTACAGATTGAATTTTTCAATAATTGTTTTGTGGTGTCGCTCCATTTTTAACTCCCTGGGATTTGGTCTGGGACCCCCGATTCCTATGTGATTCTGACTCGTCTAGGTGTCTACTATCCCCTCTAGAAGTGTGACCCACTATTTATGGGACACCCTGTAGATTTTGGGTCGCTGAATACGAAAATCACCATTAAAATTCTCAATTGACTCAGGATTTTCGGGGAACAGTCCCTCCCCCTTTTTACGTTTTTCAATGACTTGATGACTTTGAATTCGATTTTCTGGGTCAAAAAGCATTACTTTAGTCTTTAAATTACATCCAAAGGGACAAGGAAGGTTGAAATTTGTAAAATAAGAAATTTTGTAGTAAATGGATAGGTTTAAGGGGTTATTACCCCCTAAAAATGCCAAAAAATTGCTTAAAATTGTAGAGGTTTTTATACACTATGTTTTCCTCTTATTTTTTACGAAATTCACGTTTGAAGGGTCCAACCCCTTCAGCAAGGACCCAAATTCGATGGCAATATGCAGAAAGGATTTTTACTAAAAGCGGTTGAGGTATTTGACGTCCCCAAAGCACCCACGGAAGGGTTCCAATGCCGCACTTAAGAGTTAAATTTCTGTACAAAAAAAGTCAAAATGCCACCGACTGAATTTCAGCTGATTCTTGTGTAAAATGACCTTCTGAATTCAAATATGACACCCATTTTCATCCATCCCCCTGAGTTTTCAAGGGGACGCCCCCTAATTGTTATCCACAGCCATGCATCTATTAACAGCTTGAAACATGGAATCCTCACTCCCTAAAACAGGTAAGTTTTTAAAGAACTGGAGAGTTTCTACTTAGGATAGACCCAAAATATTAGAAAAACGTCATTTGTAATCTTTTTAAATTTATTAATATTAATTCCTGAGCTCGCGAGTGCCTTCGCTATTCTGGAAGTCTTCCGAACTCTTCCGCGGGGGCTTCTGGTAGGCTAACACCTCAGCCGCTTTTAGTAAAAATCATTGCTGCATATTGCCATCAAATTTGGGTCCTTGTTGAAGGGTTTGGACCCTTCAAACGTGAATTGCGTAAAAAGTAAGAGGAAAAATAGCGTATAAAAACCTCTACAATTTTAAGCAATTTTTTGGCATTTTTAGGGGGGTAATAACCCCTTAAACCTGTCCATTTCCTACAAAATTTCATATTTTGCAAATTTCAACCTTCCTTGTTCCTTTGGATGTAATTTAAAGACTTAAGTAATGCTTTTTGACCCTGAAAATCGAATTCAAAGTCATTAAGTCATTGAAAAACGTAAAAAGGGGGAGGGGCTGTTCCCCGAAAATCCTGAGTCAATTGAGAATTTTAATGGTGATTTTCGTATTCAGTGACCCAAAACCTATAGGAAATGACTATTTTCATCAAGGAAAATATTTTGAAGGTCAAATTTGTTGAACAGTGATACACTTTAAATATAAAATTATATTTATATAATTTATACTGTTTTCATTTTTTTTCTAATTCTTAGGATTGTTATATATCCTTTTTAGCCCCAAATAGCACAAACGTTCAAGATTCGTTCATTTTTTGTCATGTAGGGTAAATTTCGTTTACTTCTAGTTGCATTTACTTAAACTTGACATATTTGGTATGTGCTGTGCTACCAGAGACAGGTTCCCAGTAAGCTCCACCCACCAAGAATTTGAAATTGATGACCAAATCGTCAACCTAAAATTCCATGCATCGACTTCTTGGAAATTTGGTTGCAATCATGAACATTAAGTTGATCGTCTGTGTGTTTATTTATAGTACTACTTAATTACATCTTTAGTTTGTTTAAAATTTACTAGGATGATTAGCGTTTTTACACAAAGTCATTTTATTTTTATACTGTACACTGTAAAAAATATATGTCTTTTGACGTATTCTTTTCCATGAATTTTTCACGAATTGATTCCGTAAACTACAAAACGGAATTTTTATCGTGAATTCCTCTCCCCACGCATGCGTTTTGTGTCATAGTTTTGGTGAAACTTTAATGGCGGTATTCTGACAGCTCTCTTTCTGAAATGCATTTCGCGTTAATAATCGAAACAAGATTAGTATTTTAGAAATAAAATATTTTTGATTCACGGTATTCTTGAGGTGTGTTTTGTCTGGTCCAATGTTTATTTAAATGATTATTTCTATTTTTTTAAATTTTTTGCTCTTTTCTTTTATACAAAAACTTTCTTGAGTGGTATTCGGTCCGGTTGTTAGGTGGTAAGATACTCGCCTGCCATGCGGCTGGCCCAGGTTCGAATCCCGGAGGGCTATCTAAACTTTGACTATACTTTCATTTAGTTTTCAATTTAATTTTTTACATCTTGACCAATTTTTATAAAGCAGCTAATTATTATTACTAAATTCTGTATTATTTTACCAGATAAAATTATTTAAGGATCAAAGTGCAAAACTGGCCGACTGATTCAGTATTTTATCTTTTTACCTAATCAAGGTTAGAATATAGAACTCCAGCATTGTGTTAATTAAAAATATAACATTATTTAACAGGAATTTCATTAAAATTCAAAAGTAAAATCTCATCAGCCAACTACGGTATACGGTCCCTAAAATAACGGAAGGTTTCCCTCCTTTTACAGAAAAATACAAAACGGACATTCCCTCAAATGACGGAAAAAGAAAATACGGATTACTTCTCAAATGATGAAAATAATCCGGCAGCTGTGCTGCCGGGATATTTCCGTTTATTGAAGAAAGATTTTTTTACAGTGTAGGTACCGACTGTTGAATAGATATATGATAAAAACCAAATGTATATAATATCAGGGCTCTTAAGGTTAATGAGAATCCTCCCCAAAGTGGTGCACACAAACTTACCTTATCATTTTATCGCAAATAATGCACTCTCTTAGGTAAAGCCAATGGCACTCTCCGTAGTTATGGGTTTAGAAGGATATTATTCGCATCCGAAATTTGTTTAGCTAGACATTCAATAGAACGTCCTAGTAAACCGTGGTATAGTTTTCTGTTTTAAAAAGTAAGTATTTATAAACATTGGTTGTAATAACGGCAGCATTTATGAATGTGAAAAAAGGGACAAAATTAATGTTGATAACAGTTCTACTGAAAACGGGCAGTTGGACATCCATCGATTCTAATAAAGTGTATACTACGTTCAAACATTTTTTAAGTTCTTTATAATGGCGAACACATGGACAATACGACCTTCAAATTTGTTCCGTATAAGTGTATATCAATTGAATATAATCTGAAAATCATTTAAATAAAAAAAATTTTCGAAACTGATATCATTTTACGACACACTATTTCAAAACGAAGACTTATATTAAAATAGTATACTATCAATGAAGGTGTGACTGGAGCCATCATGCGAATAGACAAAGATGGCGGCGCGGAAGGCAACTACACGGTGCTGTGCTGGCAGCCAACCCCTGACAACCTGCAGCTGAAAGTGCCTTCTGGACATCCGGTGCCACCCTACTCCATGCTGCCGGTGGGGAGATTCCATGCAGTCGACAAGGGAGAACTGGTAAGCTTGTTTCCAACTAAGAGACAAAAAATCTCCCCGTGAAAAGATCTTTTGAGAAAACCTTGTCAAAAGCTGAAATTCAAACAAGTTAAAATGTGTTTAGGTGAAGCCTGAATTACTAAATTCCTTCTTCATTGGCTATTATGCTAAAAGGAATTTTTATGAACTCGACTTGCAAGTCATCATAAATATTCTTTCAGTCCTATCCACTCTAAAATTTCCATAGAATTTAATGGTAATCTCGTGCGGTTTAGAATTGAAAGGGTGAAATACATTTTAAAAAAATCGTGTTAAAAATAGTGTTGGCATAGTAGGAAAAAAATTACTGATTTCGTCTAAAATTATGGTAAAATTCTTATAGAAACGAAGATAAGAATTTCAAGATAATTTGCTTGAAATAAACAATATTTTTCTGTTGTAAAACTATTTGCTCATATCAGTCTTGTGTAATCTGTGATTTATATTCTTATGTTTTGCATTAATCACTATAACATAATGCAATGCTTCCTGAGTAATGCTTCTATGAGGTAAAATAAGAAGTGTTTTTGTTTCTTGCAAGAGGTTTGTAAAGGATAAGGACAAGGACATCCTTTGGGTAAACGGCAAGCCTCCTGCTGACGAGCCTCCCTGTGGGTTCGACGGAAAGGGATGCAGTGCTACGCCCGGTAAGGATCTTATTTAAATTTTAAAAAAACTTACTCTAACAAAAACATATTGATGCATTGAACATTTTCAAGTTTGTTTTATTAATATGCTATAAAGTTATGCAATTTTTTTTATTCTTTAGAAATTCTTATTCCGATAAAATAAGACGTTATGTATTATTATCATGTTACATGTAGGATCATTTTTTACGAGTGTAACAAGTAAAAACTAAACTCAAACTTAAATCCAGGAATTTTCATTGTGTTTCTCTTTTTTATTCATAAACACTACTTCAATCGGTGTGGGCAAAACTCTATCTTATGCTCTTTAACCGTTTAACCCATCATCGTTTTTACCACTGATTACTATTTTGAAATGCACGTGCTTTTGAACCCGAATTTGAAAACATTTCCTTAAACACGTTCCCCAATTGTGACAAATATGGTTCAAAATCCTACCCTCTTAGTTTCAAAACAACTTCAATTTCCCATTCATGACACATTGTTCTTCAATGGTACTCAACATCTTTGACTTGCTTTCAGCGAAAATAAAATTTGGAATTGAAGTTTTATCGGTGAACTCTCTCTCTCACACATTGTTTGAATTACTAAGTGCAATATGTCATCCAAACAAATCCTTATTCCCATTTGCCTGTTATTTCTAAGGTTGGAAACCGATGATTGCAAAACTTACACACATCTTTGCAAAAATAGCAATTCCGACTCCCTGGTACACTTCACAGTTTAATTACAACTGGAACACAAAGGTTTCCTTCCGCTTTCATTTCCTTTTGTGTCCACTCTTTTCGTCCTCTTTCTTCTCTTTATGAGCACTTTTATTATCTTTCTTCTTCTCCTTCTGCCTTATATTGTGCCCTCGGCGATATAAATAAGAACCTACTGGGTAATATATTGATAGGGACGTACTGGGACTGCACTTTTACTCTTACCTGTAATTTTCTTGTTCGCTTTTGTCTGTAATGACGCGAGCGATGTCAGTAATGCTTCTCATAGAGGATGAGCTATGACAGGAGCGTACTCCATTACATTGACGTAGTAAAGAGTAATAAATAACCTCTTAGCATTTGTAATCAAGGACAAGGTAATTCTAAATAAGGGTGTGTTTTCTTTAACCTAACCTAACACCGATAATCCTTATTTGGAAAAATATAGTTTTTCTCTTGATATAGAGAATAAAATCGGTTATAGTTTTATTCGGATAGTAAGGAGCAAAGTTTTACTCTCATGTAAACAGACGTCATGTTTCGTGCAGGCTTTCATCATTGTTCTAGCATCCTGTGTTCTTTTCATCATCGATCGTATTGAAAACGTATTTAATTACCATTTTCTTTATAAATTTTTTATTAAAAATTACCATAGAAAAGATAAAATCAATTTTTTAATTTCTTTTTTAAAGTAAAAGTTATAAAAGTATAAAGTAGATTTATTTTTCAATTGCTTTTAAAAATTCAGTTTTTCGAATAAGATACCTTTGCTATAATAGCTATAGATTTGTTTGAATAGCTATAGCTTGAGCGCTGGAGTTTTCTCACACAATTCTCTAACCAGAGGTTACTGGTGAAGAACTCTTCTTTTCATACCTTGCCTTTCGGGAATTAAATCTGTTCTAAGGAATGCACAGTTCCTTCCGGCAGATAGTGGAGGACTAATCAATGGTCACCACTTTTTCCGATATAGTCGGCTAGACTAAAAGCTCTCCCTCCGCTCTCTTGCGCTGCCTTCCTATGCCGTGCTGATGAGTCCTAACAAAGGCAAAACCGGTCCATGGCTGAAGGTGACTCTTGAGACTGGTGAAGAACTCTTCTTTTCAAACTACCTTTCTTAGGAACATTTTTGAGTCTTTTTATGTTAAAAGTATTAGCAATAAAATTCAAAAGTGTTTTCTAATTTAAGTTACAGTTATGCATTTTTTCTTTCTTATAGATAACGCAAGGGGATATACTTCGGGAGTTTTAATATCGGTTTTGGTGATAATTTCGATCTTCGCTTACATGGTTAATAGGTAAGTACACTCAAAGACTATTTTTAACACTTTTTTGAGCATCTTGTGAATGTTTGGAATTTCAATGTAAGGAATTTCTTAAATGTTTCGACTAAAGTAAAATAAATTTTACTGCCTTAGGGTTTTGGATGGGGAATTTTTTGCAACATCTGAATTGACTATATGTTTGTCAGTTATTGCATACTTAAGTAAGTGTTATCAGAACCATACCTAGACAATAGACATGTATGATTTCTAGAGTACGAGTTAGTATTGAAATAAGAGTTATGTAAGTATTTTTAATAAATGTTGTTGGTTTCAGAAAGGGGAATAGTACTGAACACGCTCTAATGGAATCACTAAATTCATTTATTCTAATGTGAACAGTAACTTTAAGACTGCAGCCGTATTTCTGGACATTAGTGTAGCCTTCGATACTGTAAACCATCATCTGTTGTTGAATAAGCTAAATTGCATTGGAATAAGAGGAAATTTGTATGCATGGTTTGAATCTTGTCTGACAAATAGAACACAGGCAGTTAAAGTAAATAACAAACTTAGCCCAGAAATCTGCATTAAAGGAGGAGAGGAGTTCCACAGGGTTCAATCCTAGGGCCAATTTTATTTTTAATTTTTATTAATGGTTTATGTGATTTTGATTTGGATTGTAAAATTGTAACCTTCGCCGATGATACCATTTTGATTTTTTCGGATTCTGACCTTGTGTTACTCAATAATAAAATTAAGACTGAATTAAAAAAGGTTAATGAATGGTTTCATTTAAATTCTCTTAAATTAAATGTTTCAAAGACTAAATTCATGATATTTAATTTAAAACCCAATATTTCTATTTGCAATTTTTAAAATTACATGATTTTCACTTTTCATTGCAATCGTTCCTGTGAGTGTGGCGTTATTGAAAGAGTTGATACAATTAAATGTTAAGGTTTACAAATAGAGGAAATCACATGTTGATAACTTACTTAACAAATTGAGGTTTTATAATATTAATTTTAAAAAAATAGTTGACCAAAAATTTTTAACAACCTTATAACTTGCTACGCATCTGATTATATAAGTAATATTAAATATCTGCTTCATTTACAAAATAAATTATTTTCTCATTTCAATAACTTTCAGCAACCGATAACATTTCTAACTGTGCACCAGCTTTTTGTTTATCGATTATTAATTTTTATTTTTAAGAACAAAACTTTTACGAACTCAAACTAGTAAACCATGTAACAAGAGGGAAAAAAGGTAATTACTTAACTCCTAAATCTTATAAAGAAATATTTCATAAATCGCATGTATTTTTAGGTCCATATATATTCAATAAATTAAATGAAGTTACCAAACTCACAAATAATTACGCAGATTTTAAAACAAATATCATAAAATTCATAGAAGCACAAGACACGATTGAAAATATTTTAACAACTAGGGAGCTACCGCCCCCTGCTCACTATAGCTCACCAACCCCCGTTCATCCCCACAAAACCCTGCTCACTGAAATTATTTATTTATACTGATAAAGATTCGTTAAAACAATTAGTAGAAGAAATGGCCTTAAAAATGGAAATTCCTTAAAAATGACCATCAAGTCTGCTCGTAACTATTATAAATCAATACTTACAAAAAAGTTCACCAATGAATCTGTTAAATTTAATATAGTACCTAGTAACTAGTCAAAATGTCAAGGGTTCTATCATTCATGTTTTTGTTTAAAACAGACTTTTTAAGCAATACAATTTAAGCTAATGAAAATATGAATTGACAAAACCTACATTACATTCAATGTTTACAAGCAATGAGGAAGATGCATGATTTTTTTTTATTTTTTAATCGATTCTTCTTGCAAAAATAAGCAACTTCCCGAAATTTGAGGCCGATCGAGAATTTTGTTGATTGCCAAAAAATTAACAAAAATCCCCTTTTTAAAAGCGCGTGAAAACGCCAAGAGTTTGGATGTGACGTCATCTTACAGTAGGCATTGTTGAAAAGCAATGGAGTTGATGGTATTATTGTTGACGTCATCTTACAGTTTAAACAATAAACGTTTTCAGTCAGGCACTGGCTATTGGCACGGCCTTTTTTCAACTAAACTCTACTCTAATGTCGACGGCCCGGCGTTCCATTGGTTCCATCACTAAGCGCCGAGACTGCTACGTAATCACGAGACCTACAGCGCATGCGCCACGGGCCGTTTGGGCCCTGCAAATAGACACTTCGTTTCAGTCACAGAGTACTAGAACAGAGAGTCCGTCGCCATAGGCGCTATTGGAAATCAAAAAGTTGGATGAGTTTGGGGCTATTTTGGCGCTGCGATCGCAACAACGTCACGAGAGGCGGGACGGAAAACCCTGATTGGTTGAGAAAAACTTTTTCCTTCTCCTTCGAAAATAGAAGATTGAGTGACAGCCAATCACAGGTTTGATCATTCTGTCAATCATTTAGTTGATCGTGGCGCCCTCCAACCCATCCAACTTTTGAATATATCGTTTTGGACCCTCTGTTAGGATTTTTCTCTGTGGTTTCAGTCACGTGTTTTTTTCTCGACTTTTAAATTAAAATATTTAATTACATACGTACCTGTACATTTTTTTTTTAAACTGACTAGATATTTCATTTTACCATACAAAAAACCATACGAAACACTTGTTTGTTTTGAAAATCTGACACATGCCACTTCCTTATTGATTTTGGTGTGAAATTCTATATGTTAATTTGATTCCCGACACCACTGAAGACCCATCGAGTATATGCGATGTAAAGCTCCCGCAAAAATAAACGTTACAGTGGGGTTTGCGGGCGAACCACTTGGGTGAGGAAGACAAAAGAGGGGTCGTTTTTCATTAATTAAAGTATTCTTTAACCAAAAAAAATTTTCGAGTCCTTAGGGGGTCGTCTTCATATTAAACGAAACACTAACTTTCTTTTTTCCAATGGGGACCCCCAATTATTATTAGGTTTTTCTGAAAGGCCATCCCCCCAAACCCTTAAATACCCAGTTTCATCCAGATTGATTTAAAAAAAATTTATTTTTCAAAAATAAACTTAAAATTTTTTTTTTAAATCGTGAATTTTTTTTGATGGCAATCGATTCTTGTAGTAATTTTATGTAGGAAACCAAAATTTCAATCGATTTTATTCAATAGTTTTTGATAAAAACGAATTAATATCTTAACCTTCCTATCCTCTTGAAAAAATAGTCACATATTCCCCCCGTGGGGTCTAATAGTACCCCATGCGTAAAATATGCCTATGACTCAAATAATGGGTAAAAATGCCTTAAATCGAAAATAATTAACATTTTTTTACTTTTAAAAAGATGTTTCAGATTAATTTTTCTAATTTTTTTGGTATTTTTCTCATTTTTTGGTCCTATTAAGGCGTTATTTGGTTTCTTTCGATACACGTTTTTTATAACACCTGTACCTTCAAACAATAATTAAATTACAGAAATAAACTATAATGAAGTTGTTTTACTTTAAGTGTTTATAATCAGTGCTGCTTAAAGTATACTAGCTGATACACCCGGCCTTGAACGGGTAGAATTTATCAGTTAATTTTAGTGATTTATCAGGCTGAAAATCTTTTCTTTTCTGTATTATGAGCTACCTGTCATCCCAGAATAGTTTATTTAGTAAAATTAAACATGTGAAATGTGGTTACTCCTTTTTAAAATTGAAATAATATTATAAAAAATGATCGGTTCAGATTTGGTGTAACAGGTTTCTCGCTTGTTTATATAAGTTTTCAAAGCGAAATTGGTTATTTTTCTTTCTAATTCTTCGAAATCACATTCTGAATTTCAGTAAATACTCATAAATCTTTGAAAGCATTCTTATTTTTCCAAGAAAACTGAAAATAAAAAACCTATTTACAAGCTATGAATTTATAATGTTTTTGTAAAGAATTCGTTCAACAGGAAGTGATGGCGACAGTTGTCTGAGTTTTTTTTGTTGCAACTCTTAGATAATCAAAAGATTTCTATAAATAGCATATATTTTTTGGAATATGAAGGAAAAATTTAAGAAATAGTGAGTAATTCAATGTACTTTGCTTCAATCTTCTTTTTATAAAAAAAATGACAATTTCTAAGAAAATATCTTTCTAATACATCTCTAAACGGCTTAAACAAACATAAAAAACATTTTTTATCAATAATATAACAAAAAAATAAAATATAAAGCTTTATTTGATATTGTTTTACAGCCATTCATGCCTGGGGTCGCAGGAGACCCCAGAGGGGGAATATGTGACTTTTTGTTCCAGAACTCTTAAAAATTGTATAAAAATTCCAAAATTTTAACACATTGTACAAATGCACGCAACTGAGGAATACTAGCATCAAAAATTTCCAAAGCTGAAATCCACTGGAGATATCACACGTCAAAGTGCGCTTGGGGTACTAAAAGACCCCAAAGGGGTAGAAAGGTTAAGGGGCCGTATACCGTTGCCGAATGCATACCGCAAATGCTCTTTCTCGTTCGTTTTATCAAAAACTAATTGATAAAATCGATTGAAATTTCGGTTTCCTTCATAAAATTACTACCAGAATCGATTACCATAAAAAAATTCACGATTTAAAAAAAAAATTTAAGTTTATTTTTGAAAAAATAAAATTTTTTTAAATCAATCTGGATCAAACTGGGTATTTAAGGGTTTGTGGGGATGGCCTTTCAGAAAAACTAATAATAATTGGGGGGTCCCCATTGGAAAAAAGAAAGTTAGTGTTTCGTTTAATATGAAGACGACCCCCTAAGGACTCGAAAATTTTTTTGGTTAAAGAATACTTTAATTAATGAAAAACGACCCCTCTTTTGTCTTCCTAACCCAAGTGGTTCGCCCGCAAACCCCACTGTAACGTTTTTTTTTTGCGGGAGCTGTACGTGCTCGTTAAATCTGTGGGTCCGAAAGTCCTGTGGTCGGTCGCAGCAGTTTACCATGGGTCCAGGTCTTCTGGAGACTATTTCCCTCCCCTTCCCTATTTAGAAATTATTTTGAAGCGTATTTTTAAAGCTTGAATTTTGTTCACCATAAAATGTATGACGTCGATTGGTCATTGTGATCGGAGTGATAATAAATTGTACGACAGTTTCTTGCTGTCAACTGCAACCTTATCTGTAATCCAGAAAAATGAAAATACTTTAGAATTGATTTTTTTTAAGAAATTCTTATACCTTATTGCACATCCGAATCCGAACAGTTTGATACCATAAACATATTATACGGATCAGTAATTAAAAAGCCTTTCTCTGGAAACCATTAACCAAAAACTTTTTTTAGAAAAGAGAGATACCTAAATAATTCAATAGCGTTGTCAATAATCATAGGAATACGAATTTTTGATATCATGTACGAGCTATAGCTCTTATGATATCTCACATTTAAAAAATCTATTTCTTTTAATTATTTATTATTTGGTATTTATTTGTTTTTATTGTTCCGGTTTTTTTTCTTTTTCTGTGTTTGTGCTGTTCTATTAAATTGTAATGTAAAATTGTAATTATAATTTGTAATAAATTGATTGATTGATTGATTAAATCGTATTTATCTTGATGAAATTTGTTTTAAGTTTATTGATACTAGCAAAGAGTAATTTTAATCATAAAGCGTATGGGTCATTTTCAAAATTTGCTTACATTTTTGCTGTCCCGAAGGTAAAACATGAAAATTAAACAATTAATCATTATTAAAATTTCTGTTTAAACTTTGATTTAGGTAAAGTAGACTAAATGAAATATTTCTAGCTTTTAATTAATAAGAAAAGCTTTAAAATTATGTAAATAAAGATATTTAAAAATACGAAAATAGCCAAAAACGCTTGTCCCTAACGATTTTCACGAAATTAAAAGTAGTTTTATTGTTATTTAATTTGACTTTTTGAAAGAAAAAACGATAAATATAAAAATTATGAACTATTAAAAGGTTATTATAATTGTAAAAATTAATTTTTTGAATTTAATATTTTTACAAATCAATAAAATATTTTGTCCCTCACTTTATGTCAACTCCCGTTACAGGCGAATTAATTTTAAAAAATATAATAATAATTATGCTTTGAAAATGTAGAAACACATTCCAAACGATTGTTTGTTTACTTAGAATACATATTTAAACCGTGTTTTTATTCTTTGGCTCGAAAACTATCGTGTTTTCAAAGAAATTATCTGTCGTCAAGGTAGCGTATTTTTATTAATGTCAACTCCCGTTACGGTAATTTTTAATATTAAATAAACTTTTTTGGAAATTTTAACCCCAGAAATATAGTTATTTATTGATATAAATAGGATATATGGATATTTATTTCAGTTTCCAACCATGCATGTATGTTTTATTCTGTCATTTTATTAAAAATGTCAACTCCCGTTACTATTATGTCATTGATTTTGAAAGTAGTATCAACAACTTTCCCTTTTTACGAAGGATTTGACATTTCTCGCTTGATTTATCGTTAATTTCATTAAAAAAGGGTCTTGCATATTTCATTTAAAGAGAAATACTTGTATTTGATATAATACACATAACTATTTTAGTTTAGGTCTTGTTTCCGTCGCGTTGCATAGCACAATGAGAGTTTAAAAATGATTTGTAACTAATTTTGTAGGTCAGATTTAAACTTATTTCTAGAAGTAAAATATTCTATTTATTTTCATAAGGTTCGTTTTATTGTTTCTCGAACTCAAAGAGAGCAGCTGATTTCATAGGATTTTACCGGCTGCTTCCTTCACCTGCCTTTTATATTTCGGCTCGGGTCTGGTTTACTCTTAGATTCATACTCTACAATTCAATCATATTAAAGTATTGAAGTATTCATGACTAAACTATGGGCAAAAGTGTATGACCAACTGCTGTTCCATATACTTGAAACATATATAAAAACTCCTATATTAATATTATTACGAAATTATGAAGTTTGAAAAAAAAAATTATTCTGAAATGTAAGCGTATGGTGAAAATGACCCTTATAAAATTAGATAATGAGTTGTGTACATCGCTTCTTACATTTTTTTCCAGATTATATCACAAATTAAACAAATATTTTTATCTTTGGTCAAAAACTATTAGTTGTCATCAATTAATTTTATGTAGACGTTGTGTGGTTGTATTTTAAATTAGTAACTTAAATTAATCAATTGAAAAAGTTTTTCTTTTTTAAAGGTGTTGAAACCTTTCTAATCTCTGTAAACACCATCTGTTCGTTTTATATTTACGCTTCCAATCCTTCCTGATCTGAAAAAGAAACGGGGTAAATATTTAATTTACAAATACTTACTCGAGAAAATGTACCGAAAAAAAACTAAATTAAGCATGTCAAAATATCTTAATTTATAACGAGTTCATTTTTCAACCACATTGTATACCAAAATAAAAACTACAAAAAAAACCTAATAAAATCGACATGATTAAAATAAAATCCACTAATGAATTGAAACCAACTCCACATAAATATCTTACATTGAAAAGTTTTCCTGCATTTAGCGCTTTCATTCGATCGAAAGTTTTTTTTAATTGCAAGAACTTTACTTCGGTGAATTCAGTTCGCTTCGAAATGATAAAGACTTAATTTTTCTAATTGATTGTATCCATTGAATAATCCGGATTTTTCTCCAGCTTATGGTGAAGGCATAGAGTTAGTACAAATATAGAGACAGCTTGCTCTTCTCCGTAAAGCAACCCTGCATGTCGAAAACTGTCGGACTTGTTTGGGTGGCAGAAAGAAATTTTTAACATGGGAAGTCCCATAGGCGGGTGGATTTTGGGGCATAAAAACTGCTCTTCCTCACAGAAAAATCAGGAGAAAATGATACCGACAATTTTCCATTAGAGAAAAACCAATGACGAATCGTTTAGTGAAGAAAAAATTACTCTATCTGAATTAGTTTTTATCTGAGATTTTTTAAATTCCGCGGATTCGGAAAAAAACAATTTTAAACTGTATTTTTATAATGTTTCTGGGGGAATTTCTTTAATAAAAGCTTCACATTATATAATATGAACCCTCCTGATTCGATACGAGTCATTTCCAATTCGTTTAAGGGAGAAAATTGCTGATTTTGTGGCCAAGGTAGAAACAGGAAGTTGGCAAAGCTTGCCGGTTTGAGCTTGGCGCGCGTTTTTGCCGTAGTTTCTTTACGTGGTCATTCGAAATAACTTACTGATTTGATTTTGATTTATAAAGGCCATGATTATTTGAAATACTTCTGCATCTCGACGCATAAATGTTAAATTTTTATTTAAGCTTTTAATTCTTACCACTAATCTTCTTTTAATTATTTATTTTTTGATCGGAGGAAACTTACAGTAAAGTAATCTGTGTTAATCTTTTCTTTCCAAGTAATAAGCGATATTTTTAAAAATCTATGGCCACTATCGTATCTTCTTTTTCAACTTACTACATTGTTAAACTAATAAGAAAAAATATATAGAGAGGAATTAAGAGTAGAAATTTTGCTTCCAGTTTTTGGTTAATTTAAAACAGTCGTATTAATGAAATATTATCTTACCTAAAATAATTCACGACACAGAATATTCCTTGAACTTATATCTATGGATTTTCCCGCCAATCTAAGGCACAAATAATCTAGGGCAGCTGTAATTCTCTCCTAACACCAGGTGATGGTTTGTGACATTCGACCACAGGACCACATCATCTGGCTTTAACTTTATGAACTATGAGATTTTTTGTTTAAATTTATCACACTTTTCTCTATTATTCCTGGAAAGAAGAGTTGAAGCAAATCTGATAGCTTAGAAATTAACTTAGTTTACCTATTATATTTTAATAAAAACTTATTTTTGTCTTATTATATTTTGATTTAATTAACAAATTTAAATACAAAAATAATTTGATTGGCAATTAACTGAAAAATACCCTATATTGTTTTAGTAGTTCATTTGGTAATATTTAATAAATAAGATTTTAATAAGAAATAAGATGATTCCTTAACTTTTCACTTAATAAAATAATTTTTTTGCAAGTTATAATTAATAGTTTAAATTTTTAATTTTCTATTAAATAATGTTTAAAAATTTTCCTTAAGTGTTTATCAAGATAACAAAAAGTTTAAAGTGTAAAAATTGAAGTATGAAATATAAACATGACATGAAGTTAAACATAAGGAATGCATGCATTTAATATTAGTTGTTTTTCTTCTGAATAATATTAATTTGATAGCAATACCTTTAAGGGAATCTTAAAGTGATATAAGTAAAAGTTGATTTTTAAATGTTATTAGTCATTAGAATGTTTTAAGCAATCGTGTTTTAATTGGCATTTTGAATTATTTGTAATTTTAAGTTCGAATTAAAATAAAGATACAGTATATATTTAAGTAGACTTACCAAAGACAGTTTTAACAAAAAATAGTATCAAATACCTTTTTTTTGTGTGGGGGAAATATATTTCCTAAAGAAGAAAATTACAGAAAAAAATTGGGAGATGCGAGTAGCATTGTTTTGGTGGAAGCATCGACAAAAAATGAGATTAAGAACATTCATATTTTATTATTAAAGCTGCAAAATTTTTTAAACTTTCCTTCAAAAAATAAAAAGAACATTAGATAGGGACCACAGGTTGGAGACAACTGAGATAAAGTGATCGAAAAAAGCAAGCATGCAAAAAATCGGAAACGCCAAAAGAGGGATTTAGAGGCCAAATTGGCAAGGCAAAAAAAACGGATTTTGGGTGGCAGCGAAACAAAAAACCGACATGCTTAGAACAATGGAGCAGATGTTCCAAGCTGTCTCTATATTAGTACTAACTCTATGGGTGAAGGACGGGAAAGAAAAAGAAACAATTTTACCTGTTCTTGCTTCTTTCTAATTCATTAAATTCGCCCGTCTCTTTTTGCACGAGAGGAGGACAATTAAATTGAGAGGAAAGAAAACGTAGCGAATAAAATCCTCACTAATTATTCAACGGAGTAAAAACACGCGTTGCTGACAAATGAAAGGATTTCATTGAAAGGCGTTATATGTGCATTTGAAAGCTCGCTTTTTTTTCGCGGCTTGAAATGTCCGGATTCGTGAATTAGTGGAATCATATTAATTTGGAGAGGGTTTTTAAAGCAGAGAATGGACATTTTGCGCTTTAAACGTTTAATTCGACTTTTAATGAAACTTGAATGTGTCATTTGCATACCGCTTTTTTAAGTAGGGAGGATAACTTGGTTTGGTTGAAATGGAATTCTAAAAATCCTTTTTGTCAAACACCTGATATATGAGAAGAAACACAAAAGTATTGCAGCACTTTAAAAGTATCTAATTGGCTTATTTCATACGTATGTCAAGAATCCATGTGGTGATTTTTTATCTAAAGACTGTTTTAATTGATACATCCTATACTCTGTTCATTTTGAACTGGCGCTTGAAAATATTTCCTTCCCCCACCACCGATCGGTAACAATAGCAAGTATTTCATGGCTTACCATGGACGTATATAAGGGGGGGGTTTAGGGGGTCCGGATCCCCCCCCTTGGCCTGAACATAATTTTTTTTTCAGTCGAATACCTATATTTTCAAATCTTGCGCACAGTCAAGCACAGGCGCCAGAGCTCTTCATAGTGATTAAAGACATGATTCATATTCATGATTTTCACTTCATTAATGTTAAGTACGGAGTAACTTAGTTCCGCGGCTGCCCGACGGTGTCGCGCTTTGACGTCAACACCCCCCCCCTTGAAGAGCAGGGACCAGACCCCGGTGAGCGATAGGGAGGAGGAGAGGAGACAACTCAACGAGGACATCGCGGGCCGGAGAAACCAGTTTTTAAAACCGGAGTCCGAGCCACGTTGACGCTCGCCGCTCGATTTCGACCTTACCTTTTGCTCGCTCCATTAATTGTAATATGAACTAATTTGAAGTAATTGTAACCTACAACCCCTAGATTATTTGTATTAAACTACTTATTTAAATGTAATAGTCTTGCCCACTCCCTTACTTCCCAATTATGGGATCAACATGGGCGCTCGCCCGGTCTTACCCTAGGACCACGTTTTTGACCCTTCATTAAGTAATTTTATAAAAATACCGAGCTACCAACGATCTACTATGGAATCTCCAAGTGTGTCGCGATAAATTTTCATGGAATACCATTTGTGCCTTTGGATGGAAGCGGATGGAGCCAGCTCTTGATGGATAAAAAACAAGTGAGTTAAACTTCGGCGTTCGAAAGCATTCCCTGCTATATACCGGCTTTGAGAAAGTTTTTTTTCCTTTGAAGTCAAAATTTGATTGTTTGAAGATTGAAGATATTGATTAATGAAACTGTTCTCAAGATTGTTTATGGCGGATAATGCGTTCGAAGATTTTTTGAAGATTTTACTTTTATGTTTTTGAAGATTATTGAATAGTATTGAACAGCATTTTTGATAATTGATTTGATAACTGAGTAATTGAAGATAATTTTGAGTATATTTGAAATATATTGGAAGGCTTTGAAATATAAAGTATAAAAGTTGAAGAGTGTAAATTTAACAAAATGTCAACCCTTAACGACATTCCAAGCGTGGCGCAGTCTTTGAAGACAGGTTCTAAAGACCATATAAAACTGTTGCATAGGCTAATTTTTGGCAACGATGGTGATCGACAGAACCGCGCCCGCTTGCGAACATTTCGGGGATTTACTTCGTCTGAGGTAGAAGCCAAGAAAAAATCTGCTGAGGAGTTTTCCCTCAAGGATTTAATTGCTATATGTAATTTGCTGGGAATTGATTTTTCGACGGAGATTGAGCCATGTCGAGAGGCCATTTTCCTAGCATTAACAGATTTCTCCCTTTTGAGATCAGAATGTTCTGATAATGAAGAGGAAGATGAGGAATATGACCCTGCCCAATCTTTTGAAAATCGGCCAGCCCCTATCCCACCCCAAGTAATAAACAGCCAACTCCCTTTCCCTAGCGTCTCTAACTTTCATAGGGAATTAGACAACTTGTCACAATCCTCCATGACTCCCGTAACAATGCCCCAGTCCTTTTCATCTCCATTCTCCTTGCATGACTTGAGCAACTTAGTTAAACCCTTTTCTGGGAAAGGCGATGGGCCAGTTGAAGGATTCATATGTGAACTGGAGGAGGTGTTTGAGTTGCATAGTATCAGCAACCCAGTTCACCAACTGATATTTGGGAAAAAATGCCTAGTAGGTTCTGCTTCTAAGTTAATTGGGTCTGTTCGAGGTCTCCGATCTTGGACCGATCTCAAAAACATGTTATTAGAGGAGTTCTCCGAAAGACTTTCGGGTATCCAAATCCATCAGGCAATGGAGCAGAGGAAAATAAAACCCAATGAGAGTCTGTCCGAATATCTTATTGAAATGAGGCAGTTGGGTGCACAAGGCGCTATGGACGAAAGGTCCGTAGTAGAGTACTTTTTAAGGGGAATCCCTGAATCGCCCAACAAGGTTATGCTCTACGAGTGTACCTCCATCAGGGCACTCAAGGAAAAGCTTAAAATCTTTGAGCGTTATTTTGTCCTGAGCAGGCAGGAGCCGGCAAAGTTTCCCCCTAGGAAAAATGACCCTACTTGTTATTCCTGCGGCCAAAGAGGCCACAAAAGTCCTCAATGCCCAAATAGAGGCCAGGGCAAGCAGTGCTATGGCTGCAAGGGATATGGACATATCCATGCCCACTGTCCCACCAACCCCAGACAGAGAAATACAAATAGGCCACGGGAGAACAATAGAATTACATCTGTTAATTCCTCTGTCACCAATCTATTGGAAGTGACTATTTCAGTTAATGGTATGCCAGTTGTCGCACTTTTCGATACTGGTGCAAGCATAACCATAGTGAGACAGAAGGTTTTTCTCTGCTTGAATCCAAAACCCCAATTAATCCCTTTGGTTACCCCCTTTTCTGGAGTTGGCGAGGCACGAGTCTATCCCCTTGGTTGTTTCGATGGAACCATTTGCTTCCAAGGAAAAACTGTTTCTGCAAATATTCAGGTTGTGAATGATCACGAACTGCCTTTTGATTTTATATTGGGAATGAACTGTATTTCCCAAATGCCCTTTACCTTTGCAGACAACAACATCTCGTTGAGTGGCTCAAACATTCTATGCAACTTTGCGAATGTTATTGAGGACAATATTGAACCTGATCTAGCCCATGTACTAGATAGACATGTTAAAGAGGAGGTGTTAGATCTAATTCACAACTATAGGCCCCTAAAAACAAAGACTACCCAATTACAGATGAAAATAATCCTAAATGATGAAACCCCTGTGGCGCAAAGTCCCCGCCGCCTAGCATTCTCAGAGAAACATGAAGTGGATCGGCAAATTTCTACCTGGTTGGACGAAGGGATTATTTTCCCTAGCTCCTCAGATTTTGCTGCTCCAATTGTGTTATGCAAAAAGGCCGATAATTCCACTCGCATTTGTATTGACTTTCGTAAGTTAAACTCTAAAACCATAAAGGACAGATTCCCTCTCCCCTTAATTGAAGACGTTTTAGACTCCCTGCAAAACGCGAAAGTTTTCACCAATCTGGATTTGAAGAATGCTTTCTTCCATATTGACATTCACCCTGACAGCAGAAAGTACACAAGTTTTGTCACCCCTTCGGGCCAATACGAGTTCAATAAAGTCCCTTTCGGCTTGTGTAACTCTCCAAGTACTTTCCAGCGATATATTCAGCTAGTGTTTCGAGACCTGATAAATCAAGGCATCTTAATTTCATACCTAGATGACCTAATTATACCCTCTCAAAACCTAAATGATGGCATCGATAAATTAAAACAAGTTTTTCAAACTGCAGCTGAGTATGGGTTGCAATTTAATTTCAAAAAATGTAACTTTCTGCAGAATGAAATCCAATTCCTTGGTCATAAGATAACTAACGGACAAATCCGTCCATCTGAAAGGAAGACCAATGCTGTTCTCCATTTCCCTAAGCCCAAGACGCATAAACACATCCAGAGCTTCCTTGGCCTTACCGGCTATTTTAGAAAATTTATACCAAACTATTCTCTGATTGCCCGACCGTTAAGTGATCTGCTCCGTGGCGATACCCCCTTTCACTTCGGACCGGAACAGGAACAGGCTTTCTTAACTCTCAAAGACTGTCTATCACGAGAACCAGCTCTCCGCATCTTTAATCAGGGATCCCCTATCGAGCTCCATACTGACGCAAGCGCACTTGGTTTCGGCGCTGTGCTGCTCCAGAAGGGAGATGATGAGAACTGGCACCCTGTCCATTATATGAGCAGAAAGACAACCCCTCAGCAGTCCAAGTACTCTAGTTATGAACTGGAGGTATTAGCAATAATCGAGGCTGTTAAAAAGTTCCGAACTTACCTCCTAGGGACACGGTTCAAAATTGTGACGGATTGTGCTGCCTTTCAAAAAACTTTGAGTAAAAAAGACCTAACCCCGAAAATAGCTAGATGGGCCATGTTTCTTGAGGAGTTCGATTACGAAATCGTTCATCGTCCTGGTAAAAGGTTACCCCATGTAGATGCCCTCAGCCGCTGCCCGGTTTTACCTGTGATCCCTAACGACCCTATCACTTCTAAAATCGTGAAAGCTCAGGCCTTGGATGAACATTGCGTAGCTTTAAAAACTTTGTGCTCGACCAATGCAACAAGTGACTATGTAATCAAAAACGGTGTTCTCTTTAAACTCGACAAAGGTGAAGAACTTTTGTACGTTCCTCAATCCCTAGAACTCGAGGTGATTCGGGAGATACATAACAAAGGACATTTTGCTGTGTCAAAAACCCTTGCCCTTCTACAACGCGAGTACTACATTCCCCAGATTAGCCAGAAAATTGAATCAGTAATATCAAATTGCATTCCATGTATCTTGTACAATAAAAAGAGAGGGAAATTAGAAGGTTTCCTCCACCCCATTCCTAAAGGTAATGTGCCTATTGACACTTACCACTGCGATTTCTTGGGACCACTCCCTTCCACCAACAAAAACTACCAATATATATTTTCTGTTGTGGACGCGTTTACAAAATATATTTGGTTATACCCTGTGAAGTCCACGTCGGCTAAAGATGCTATTGACAAGTTGCAATTACAGCAGTCTACCTTTGGGAACCCTGCGCGGCTGATCACTGACAAGGGCAGTGCTTTCACGTCCAAGGACTTTGTGGACTATTGCACTGAGCAGAGTATAGAACTTGTACACATCGCAACGGGAGTTCCTCGAGGTAACGGTCAAATTGAACGGGTACATCAGACATTGATCCCTGTGTTAGGAAAGCTTTCGAGGGATGACCCATCAAAATGGTTTAAATTCGTGCCCCATGTCCAAAGGGTAATTAATAGCACTCCCTCCAGTGTGACGAAATTCACACCTTTTGAATTGCTGGTCGGCGTGAAAATGAAAAACCCTGAGGACCTAAAGATAACCGAAATACTAAACGAGGAGTTACGCAACTGCGTAATGAGTGACAGGGACGAGTTAAGGGATGAAGCTAGGAAGAGCATCGAGTCCGTCCAGAAAGCCAGCAAAACTCGTTACGACAGAAGCAGAAAACCGGCAAACTCCTTTCAAAAAGGTGATCTGGTTGCCATTCAGAGGACGCAATTTGGATGTGGACTAAAGTTAAGACCAAAATATCTTGGTCCATATGCCATTGAGAAAGTCTTGAGTAACGATCGATTTGAGGTCAAGAAAGTCGGGTCACACGAAGGGCCGAATTTGACCTCAACGGCCATCGACTTCATGAAGAAATGGCCCTGATGACCTTTTTTTTTTCTCTTTTCTTCAATTTGTGTTTTATATTACTCCAGATGCGTATTTTTGTTTATGTTTAATATGGATCCAGAAAAAAAACAATAATTGTGATACTACACCTTAATTAAATGAAAAAAATATGAATGTTATTGAACTCTCTGCGGCACGGGCTGGAACAGTCCTGATGATCATATCTGGTTGCGTGGAAGATTGTTTTCGTTTGATTTTCTTTTTGAAGAATTTGATGAAACCTTGATGAATTTGATGACTTACCCTTGATGAATTTGATGACTTAGCTTTGAAACCTTGATGCATTTTTGATGAAAATTTGAAGCTATTTGATGAACCCTTTGATGCCCTTTTAATGAAAATTTGAAGATACAATGACTTTTTACTGCGACCAGAGTGTTCAGAAGCTGTTTTAGTGCGTGTCAGGAGAGTTCGAAACCGATTTTACTTCCGTACCTGTCCCGTACCTTTTACTTTGCAGCTCGGATGCACCAACCCGGAGGACCGGTGTATCAGGATGCCCGAGTGTTAAGTACGGAGTAACTTAGTTCCGCGGCTGCCCGACGGTGTCGCGCTTTGACGTCAACACCCCCCCCCTTGAAGAGCAGGGACCAGACCCCGGTGAGCGATAGGGAGGAGGAGAGGAGACAACTCAACGAGGACATCGCGGGCCGGAGAAACCAGTTTTTAAAACCGGAGTCCGAGCCACGTTGACGCTCGCCGCTCGATTTCGACCTTACCTTTTGCTCGCTCCATTAATTGTAATATGAACTAATTTGAAGTAATTGTAACCTACAACCCCTAGATTATTTGTATTAAACTACTTATTTAAATGTAATAGTCTTGCCCACTCCCTTACTTCCCAATTATGGGATCAACATTAATGATTTATAGAGATAAATTTCTCTTTTCCATAGACATAGAGTATATTCTTTCGTGGGTGGATTTAAGAGCTAGCGAAAGATTTCTACCACATGGCCACCCTTTCCCAACAAACGCAGCCCGATCGCGCCTTCAGACTATCGACGACAAGCCGGCTTATGTGTCTTTTCGTATTGCGCAGTCTTGTTCCCTAACTGCTTATTTGTGTGCACGTGTGAGTAGTTACTGAATAAAAATAAACGCAGTCTTTAAAAACACTATGAAACGTACTACTCAACAATCTCTGTTGGTTTTTTTTTCTAAAAACGAAATAGAATTACCTCGCAAACTTCCAAAAAATGAAGAAACAGCCGAAGCCGAAGCGGGTCCATCCACAAAAAATGACAATGAAGCGAAAAAAGGTAAGTCCTCTCTTACGAAAAATTATATTTGAACCAGAAATGAGAAAAAATGGTTATTCATATTTTGTTACTTTTCCTTTCCATAATATGATCGGTTGTTCATCCGCTTACACCACAGATTCACAGAAATTCAATTATAAGTGAATTAAATACAGCCTGGTAGTCCATGCCCTACCTGGGGGGCAATTTTATTTGAAATTTTCTAATTGCCCACCGAGAAAATCATATTGCGCCCCACGTTGGGAAACACAGCTTTAGATGTTATTTTCTCTGAACTTTTGTTCAGTTTCTGTTTCCGCACAATTAAATCATCGACTTATCTCTAATTCTAATAAAAATGGTTCTTGAAAATTACAGCGCATGTTAAAAATTGTATATAAGTACTGAAATGAGCAAAAATGTTCGTTTTTAGTGAAGACATTTTTATTTTACAAGTGTTTTTAACAAAATAAATTGCAAATTACTGGGAAGATTTCACACAGATGAATATTTTTACTCCTAATATACTGGCGTGGCACTTTTTAGACAAGTTGCGTTTCAATGGATTTTAACATAAGTTATGTAATGTGTTTGCTTTTTTTGCAATATAAATTCTGGACCCCCCCTTGTAAAAGCTATAGCTACGTCCGTGAGGCTTTACTATTGGCTGCGTGAAGAGCGTAACTATGGTTACGCTTCTAGCGTGGGGGAAAGCACTATTTCTCAAGCGCCAATTCTAAACGAATAGAGTATAGTAACGATGCACTGTAAAAAAATTTTTGAAACAGTTACTTAAAAAAACTGGGCAGCTGAGTTGCCCATTTTTTTAAAGTAATGTTACTGGAAAATACCAGGAACGTTCATGTAAAATACTGAAACGTTCCGTAGAAATACCAGTAAGTAATCTGTAAAATATCTGGAACGTTCCGCAGAAAATGAAATTCAGCATTAAATAAAATAATCACGACCGGGATTCGATCCGAGGAACTATCACATGAGAAGCAAACGCTTTACACTGAGCCAGCCGCGACACGATGACATACATTCCATATAAAATATAACAAAATTAAGATCCAATTTTGATAGGTTGATACTAATGTAGGTGTGTCAGGTGCACCGCACTAATTCAGTGGGATTCAGAAACGTTTCCGAAAGAAAACTAAAATTTTCAAGGAAAGTGTTAAACTTCTGTAAAAACTCATAAAAAGCAGGAACGTTTCTGGAATTTATGCGGAACGTTACTAATATTTTTTACAGTGTGGTTATTTTACTAATTCAATGTGTAAAAGTTATTTAACTGCTTTTGAATTGTATATTACACATATTTCTCATTATAATGGTCACAATTAATATACTTAACTTACTTTGCTTCACAAATCCTTTTATTCCTCCTGGTATATTTCTGCACCCAAATATCAATTTTCTGTTTTTCTGTCATATGTTCCTTATTTCCTAAATCTAGTTAAAATGCTAAAAAAAATAGTGTTTCGTAAAATTTTTTACTAATGTACTACCTGTACCTAATATGGACACTAGGGTGGTTACAAAAACACCGACTTCCGAATTTCTTCGGAGGGACCCCCCTAAAATGTGACAATGGGCTAGAAAATAAGATTGGCAAAGTTTAAGCTCAATCGGATAATATTAAGACCCGCCTCATTGAGGTCAAAGTTCAGAAAAAAAAAGCGAAAAAACGTAGTTTTTTGCCCAAAAAATCGGAACTATGCGTCCTAAAAATATAGTTTGCGTCTCATTTCCTAGTAAATTTTATTGGCTTGAAGATAGATCTCCTAAACTTTTTTTATTAAAATTTCTAGAGCGAAATATCAACATTTTTGTCAGGTAAGGTTGAAGAACTCCCTGTAAAATTAGCTTTCCAGCAAACTCGTAAAATCTTCTAATTATTCAATTAAAAGGGGTTTTTTATTAAACTTTTTTTGGTGTTTTCACTTTGTGCATCAATGAGTGTTTTTCAGTTAGAAGCATGGATGGATTTAAGGGTGCTCATGGGGGGCAGAGCCCCCCCCGCAATTTTTTCGGGAAATTCCGTTTTTATAATGGAATATCATGTTTCCAAAGCCATCGGGGACATATTGCCCCCCCTCAAGGTTTCCAGTGTGCCCCCCCAGGGTCCACCACGTAAATCCGCCCATGGTTAGAAGTATTTTCAAAAGAATATGCAACAAATAATTAATTCAAAGTAGTAAAATTAGCAGAAAAAAACAGGAAACGTAAATGTGGGAAATAACTTCAGGTAATCAAATATATGGAAGGAGATTAACATTTATTTAATTAGAAAAACAATTTGATCAGTAGGATAAGTTGAAATAAATACAAACTAAAATAAAACATAAGTAGTAATTTATTTCTAGAATAAGGAAAAGGACCAACCCGAACAAATTCAAAAATGAAAACATCTGGAATAAATAATACCAATTTACAACAAGTGGCTGAACTGCAAATGAAACTTTATTTTAAGTTAAAATTCAAAATATTCTTTAATGTTTTCTATAGAGTAATTAGATATTTTCTGCAATTCTCTAAAATTTTACAAATCTTATGTATAATTTAAGTAAATATAATTACATCTGTATTATTTTAAACTAAAAATTAAGGTGGTAATATTTTAGATATGGTAGCTTTTTATGAGTCCGAAAAAATATGCCTACATTCAGATACAACTTGTTACACAAACTGTCGCTGTTCTTCGTCTTTTGTCAAAGAAGAGTTGAAATCTTGGATTAGTTTTACTCCTCTTTCTGCAGTGTCATTAACAATCCTTAAATCTTTCACTATTTTTTTATTGTTAAAATAATTTTCATTTTCACACCATACATGAGGTTCAGTATTTAAAAAATCAGTATTAATTTTAAACCGCTTAAAAAATTTTAGAGTTCTAGAAGAAACAAAATAATCGATTTCTTTATCCATTAATTCATCAACTTCTTGGAGGTTGAGTTTTAATTTGATTGCGTCCCTTTCATCACGCTCCTCTTTTTCATTTTCTACCTGGGACCTTAATTTTACTACCATCCTTTCTTTTACTTCTTTATCCGAAGTATCATCAAAAAAATGAAAAGGCAACTTGCTCCGAGCTGAGGTACCGTAGATGGTTTATTAGTTTCGACAATGCCTCGTTTGCTACCTCTTTAACTACTTTCTTGTATTCAACCAAAGATTTTATTAATTGAAAGTCTTGGTTGGGGTCCAAAGTGGGTTTGTTGGAATTACACCATGGCATTATGTAAGTATTAATGAGAAATAAGCAGATATCTTTAAGACCTTTCTTTTCCAAATTCGTCAAAGGAAATTGTTCTCTAAAGAGATATACTTTTAGAGAATAAATAGCCTTTGCCATCCATCTGGCATGATGAATGGCGCCAGGTTTTCTAAAAGTAATCTCTTTGGGAGAAAGATACCCTAAATGGACTAGACAAAGTTGGATTAACTCTTTATAGTCATCTCTGGGATGCTGTTTCTTTAGTTCTTCTAGTAGAAAGCTTGTAACTTTATCCTGATTTTCAATTTTGATACAAGTGTCTTCACCTTCCATAATTGTTTTAAAACTATTTTTGTCCAGATAAGCCCATTCTGTCTGGAATTTTCTAAAGATATCCGTCTGAGGACCAGTGGATGTACCCATTTTGCAATTAAAAACTGCTCTTAATACAATTTCTAAAATACGGTTGCGACAGGCTAAATACAGAAGATTTTTTTCTAAAAGAAGATTTTCTTCTTATCCTACTGATCAAATTGTTTTTCTAATTAAATAAATGTTAATCTCCTTCAATATATTTGATTACCTGAAGTTATTTCCCACATTTACGTTTCCTCTTTTTTACTGCTAATTTTACTACTTTGAATTATTTGATGCATATTCTTTTGAAAATACTTCTAACCATGATTGGATTTAGGTGGTGGACCCTGGGGGGGCACACTGGAAACCTTGAGGGGGGGACAATATGTCCCCGATGGCTTTGGAAACATGATATTCCATTATAAAACCTTAAATCCGTTAATGCTTCTAACTGAAGAACACTTACAGCCGTATTCACCGGTAACCTGACCGGCGGTCTGGTCAGGAAACCATGGTTACAGCCTCTGATTGGTGGAAGGAAAATATTGAATTATTTTTCCACCAATCAGAGGCTGTAACCATGGTTTCCTGACCAGACCGCCGGTCAGGTTACCGGTGAATACGGCCGTTATTGATGCACAAAGTGAAAAACACCAAAATAAAATTTTAAAAAACCTTTTTAATTGAATAATTAGAAGATTTTACGAGTTTGCTGGAAAGCTAACTTTACAGGGAGTTCTTCAACCTTACCTGACAAAAATGTTGATATTTCGCTCTAGAAATTTTAATAAAAAAAGTTTAGGAGATCTATCTTCAAGCCAATAAAATTTACTAGAAAATGAGATGCAAACTATATTTTTAGGACGCATAGTTCCGATTTTTTGGGCAAAAAACTACGTTTTTTCGCTTTTTTTCTGAACTTTGACCTCAATGAGGCGGGTCTTAATATTATCCGATTGAGCTTAAACTTTGCCAATCTTATTTTCTAGCCCATTGTCACATTTTAGGGGGGTCCCCCCGAAGAAATTCGGAAGTCGGTGTTTTTGTAACCACCCAAATGGACACCCTAAGGAAAAAAAATTTTTCACCCCCTTGTACACGTCATAGGACTCCAAAATATATGACCACTATCCCTGGACTTTTGACTATCATTATTAAAATTAGCGACCTTGTTATTATTCTGGTTTAATTTCAGTGATAAAAACAAAAAATGTTTGCAAGTGTCCATATTAGGAACCCCCTGTCCCCATTATGGGCAGGTGGATACTTAATGACCTTCTACTCAGGGTGTATGGAAGAACCTCTCTTCCAAGGGATTTTAGAGGAGAGGGAATAAAAACATATTTCTTAAAGTATTGCGGGGGAGGGGGCACAGTAAATATTTCCAGAACATGCACTTCGTAATGTCATGTACGGATACTATAGTTAAGATAAAAATACATATAAACATTAGTTTATTATGAATTAGCTAAATAAAATAACATAAAACAAGTAATTATTTTACAAATTTCTGAATCTGAAGATTCCCTTGCTGTCTTAATATTATCCGATTGAGCTTAAACTTTCCAAATCTTATTTTCTAGCCCATTGTCACATTTTAGGGGGGTCCCCCCGAAGAAATTCGGAAGTCGGTGTTTTTGTAACCACCCAAATGGACACCCTAAGGAAAAAAAATTTTTCACCCCCTTGTACACGTCATAGGACTCCAAAATATATGACCACTATCCCTGGACTTTTGACTATCATTATTAAAATTAGCGACCTTGTTATTATTCTGGTTTAATTTCAGTGATAAAAACAAAAAATGTTTGCAAGTGTCCATATTAGGAACCCCCTGTCCCCATTATGGACAGGTGGATACTTAATGACCTTCTACTCAGGGTGTATGGAAGAACCTCTCTTCCAAGGGATTTTAGAGGAGAGGGAATAAAAACATATTTCTTAAAGTATTGCGGGGGAGGGGGGCACAGTTAATATTTCCAGAACATGCACTTCGTAATGTCATGTACGGATACTATAGTTAAGATTAAAAATACATATAAACATTAGTTTATTATGAATTAGCTAAATAAAATAACATAAAACAGGTAATTATTTTACAAATTTCTGAATCTGAAGATTCCCTTGCTGTCTTAATATTATCCGATTGAGCTTAAACTTTCCAAATCTTATTTTCTAGCCCATTGTCACATTTTAGGGGGGTCCCCCCGAAGAAATTCGGAAGTCGGTGTTTTTGTAACCACCCAAATGGACACCCTAAGGAAAAAAAATTTTTCACCCCCTTGTACACGTCATAGGACTCCAAAATATATGACCACTATCCCTGGACTTTTGACTATCATTATTAAAATTAGCGACCTTGTTATTATTCTGGTTTGATTTCAGTGATAAAAACAAAAAATGTTTGCAATTGTCCATATTAGGAACCCCCTGTCCCCATTATGGGCAGGTGGCTACTTAATGACCTTCCACTCAGGGTGTATGGAAGAACCTCTCTTCCAAGGGATTTTAGAGGAGAGGGAATAAAAACATATTTCTTAAAGTATTGCGGGGGAGGGGGGCACAGTTAATATTTCCAGAACATGCACTTCGTAATGTCATGTACGGATACTATAGTTAAGATTAAAAATACATATAAACATTAGTTTATTATGAATTAGCTAAATAAAATAACATAAAACAGGTAATTATTTTACAAATTTCTGAATCTGAAGATTCCCTTGCTGTTTTTCCAATGTGGACATAAGGTGTCCATAATAGGAACAGGGCGTAGTTTTACTTAATCTTGTAATAAATAAACAAAGAAAACATTTTTAAGCAATATACTCAATAGCAAACGAAAATATGTTTTATCCGCTTTCTAAAACACTCCACTTTTTAATATTTAAAGTAATTTTACCATATCTAATAAGAATTTAAACTTAACCTGTAATTAAGATCAGCACACCATGAAAACACCATGCTTTTTTGCACTTTCCAGACTAAATTATCTTTTATACTGCTTTTCTTCAAGAATATGTAGTGCCAACTCTCGATCAAGTTTCTTACTTTGTAAGATATAAGGGGTGTCCATATTGAGAGCCCTGTCCATATTGGGTAACAGTTCCTTATAAAAATTACTAATTAATCAAAACTGCAACCTTTGTATATGAGTTTTCCTCCTACTAATAAATTTAACTTTTAGATTTTTTTAATTTCTCTGCAGTGAGATAATCCTTTAATTTACTATTTATATGACAAATGTTAAAAACAAAATTATCTTTAAAAAAAATTTCTCTGCTTCTACAAATGTGAAATAGTAGTTGAACGTTTCCGAGTGGAAAGTCCGAAATATAAGTTATAGGAGCATAACTTATATTTCATAATGTTTCGTAGAAAAACAAGTTGCAGTTATGTGCTGTATATTTTAGATAACATATTATGAATTTGAATAAATCGGTTTTAAAGAGGTTTTTTTTCGTAACTTAAGCTCTTCATATCTATGCTAATATACTTCTAAAACAACTTAAATAAAAAATCTCTATTTCAAAAGGAGTAAATCAATAACTTTTACGCGTCATTTTATCCTTCTTTACTCAACGAAACATAGTGGAATTCAAAAAAAGTTTTGATCTTAACAAAAATGGGTGTTAGGGGAATCGTGTTAACTCGATAGATAGATTAGTTACAGGAAAACTATTCAACTTTTCAACGAATCCGCAATATAGATACTTATAAATATAGAATAAATTATTGAATCTTTCTAGAACATAATTAGTTTTGGTTTAAAAGCCCTTTAATTTCTTGAAAGGTTATAATATTTTTATGTGAAGATTTGGTTGCTTAATACTTTTTCTTACATAATGTGTACAAAAATATTTAAGAGTTAAATATCTTTGAACTAATCTTATGAAATTACTTTTTTTTTGTATTTGATAAATGGTAAAGTGGGAGAAGTTTTTTTCTCTTAGAGCAACAGGTTTGTTTATGTCAATACCAAAACTCTGTCTAGACCTAGACTGCTTGGGTCTTACTTTATTCTAATTAAAGCTTTATTACCCCAAAACAATTATAGTTTTCGAAGTTGGTATTTTTGGAGAATCAATATTTAATTAAAGCAGATTTTTCTCAGTATAAGCAGTCAGACATTTGGTGGTAAATCTCAGTTTATTTTCCATTTAATTACTAAAAAAAGTTCACAGATTTTTTTATTTAGCTTTCAAGCCAATGATAAAAATTTATTATATTGCAAAAAGCTTTTAAAGAAGAATTTTTAACCCATTTTTTTCTAGTTTTCAATATTATGCTGAGTAATTTGGAAATTTTTAAAATTGAATACCTATTCAGTTTGCATCTTGAGCAACTCAAATTTTATACATATAACTTCGAAATTTAATAATAGTTTTTAAAATGTTATAATAATTGTTAATATAGTCTGTATTTTAAATTGTTCTGTTATAAATTTTTAATTAGTATATTTTACTTAGTCATTTAACGTAATAATGAGGTAGTTGCATGATTTTTTTTTATTTTTTTAATCGATTCTTCATGCAAAAATAAGCAACTACCCAAAATTTTAGGCCGATCGAGAAATTTTTTGATTGCAAAAAAATTAACAAAAATCCCCTTTTTCAAAGCGCGCGAAAACGCTAAGAGTTTGGGATGTGACGTCCTCGTACGGTGACCATTATTGGAAAGCAATGGAGTTGGTGGTATGATTGTTGACGTCATCGTACGGTGTTTCAGTCACGGTGTTTTTTCTCGACTTTTAAATTAGAATATTTATTTACTTGTAATTTTTTTTTGAAAAATTGACTAGATATTTCATTTCACCATACAAAAAACCATACGTAACACTTGAATGCATATGAAAATCGGAAACATGCAACTTCCTTATTACCGTAAAATCCCTATACAACGAACTTCAAGGGACCGTAAAATTTCTTCGTTGTAAAGGAAATTTCGTTGTAACGGTATTTCGATAATTCAAGTAAAAACGGTTGGAGACTTTCTGAACATTCGTTATGACAGGATTTTTCGCTGTTACGGGATTTCACTGTACATAATTTTATTTTCTAATACAGATATGAATAGAATTACGCTTTCTTTCATTTATTTTCAGGTAATTAACTGTGTGTAATTTTCACACAAGCTGTGAGATTTTCCCCCACAATTATAAACAAAATTTAAAAAATGAGTGCATTTTCTTTTCAACTAAAATTTTTGAAATTACAACATTTATAGAACCATTTAAATTATAAATATAATTCAGTGGCGTTTAGGAAAAAATCGTGTTATGAAATGTACAAGGATAAGTTTCGTGATTTAAAAAATCTATTTTAAAATACAGGAAAGAATGAAATATGAAAACTACCTATCATCCTCTTATGCGTGTAAATTATCAAGAAAATCGCAATAACTTTCCCTTTCATCTTATAACAAGAGAAAACTTGTTCGTATTTGTATTTTGAAATGCGAGTACCATTAGTCTTACTATCGCATATTTAAACCCATCACCGTGAATTGAACTCGTATGAAAAGAGTAGATAAATAGTCTACGAGGAGAGAAGATATTTCCAAGTGAACATAAAATAACCTGGAACCTTCCAAGATGTCAGAGCGAATAGACCCAGTGATGTATCCACAGTGAATGGAAGTATTTTCAAAATCTGGAAATTTGTGGAGCAATGGATGACTTTTTCTAGTTGGAACTGTATTCGGTGGACGGCAAATTGGATTCGAATGGAAAAGTTCTTTTTGATTTCGAAATAGAAAAGACGGCTCAGAGGTTAAACCCTTTTCGAAAGATTCTGTTTAAAAAAATTATTGTTCGTGTCTTTGATCTTCCATGAATACATTTCAGTGAATATTCAGTTTTAAAGAAGGGGGATAAATGTATGCATTTTATATTCTGTTTTCACATTTAGAGAGTAAACAAAGTATGAATCCGCTACGTTTAATTTTGCATTTTGTCAAAGGGTCATTCCATGTCAAATCAACACAAGGTTGGGATCAGTTTTAAAAATCAGTTTTTTATTTTCTTTAAAGTTTATTTTTTAACTAGTTTTTAAAAATGTCCAAAACTGTTAATTTTGCAATTTCTGCAGTCACAGAATATTTTTTTTTAACTCCGGAATGAATAAAAGTAGAAAGTTCATTTACGTCTTATTTTAAAGGTGTTTAGGTGTTTTTATGGGCTTTAATGCGTGTGTTTGGAGTAATTGAAAAAAATTTACAAGATTTTAAAATTTTAATACTGATATGCTGAAAAACACCCCCCCTCGATATTTTTTGGGGGGAATGTTTATGTTTGACTTATTAGCTACAAGTGTTTAAAATTTTAAGTTGGAGAAATGATGGGTTTCAGAGCTACAAATTTTTGAATAAGTGTGATGCCTAAGAATTTTCAAAAATGATGCGGAACATGCAAAATTCAACCATTTCTTTACTTTTTTAGTAACCATATCTAAAACATTGACTTATTAGCTTAAGTATACCAAATTTTAAGATGGAGAAATAAACATTTGACTTAAGAATCCAATGCAAATACGAACAAAACTTAAAATGATCAATTTAAAATTACTTCCTTTTATAGATGTAAGAAACCAGTTACTGAAGAGAATAAAAAACGAATTCTTAATTCAAATATTTATTTATCCATCTTAAAATTTGGTATACTTAAGCTAATAAGTCAATGTTTGACATATAATTACTAAAATAGTTAATAAAATTTTGAGAAATTTTCTGCATCATTTTCGAAAATTCTTATGAGTTACACTTATTTAAAAATTCTAACACCCATCATTTCTCCATCTTGAATTTTTTCTACACTTGTATCTAATAAGTCAAAGACTAACATATATTTTTTTCAAAAAAATCAAAAGGGGGTGTTTTTCAGTGTATCTCTCTATATTAAAAAAAGTAACAGTGACCGTCACCGCCGTCGCCGTCACCGCCGCCGCCGCCGCCGTCACCGCCGCTGATTTTGAAAATTTTATTTTTGACCACTATAAACTCTCACTACGCACAAACTATTTGAAGGAATATTATGAAATTTTGACCATTGGTAGACAAATACATGATGATCATTTTAGTTCCCAAACCTAATTAATTAGATAAATAGTTCTGGAATTATTTAATGTCAAAGTCGAAAATTATTTTTTTCGGCTGCGAGTTCGCCCCCAGCAAAATCTATTTACAGCAGAAACATGATTTTTTGCAGACACATACTCTTAGGTATGAAGTTTTGCACCTCGTCGCCCTTTTTTCGAATTTCGAATTATTTTTGGAGTTATTAAATTCTAAAGTTTCGAAATTTTTTACCCTTTTTCGGTTTTTTCGTTATAATAGAAAAACTAATCACAGTAGAACTATGATATTTTAAACACGCATACAATTATTTTTTATAGAAAGATTGGCGTTTCGTTTTTCAAAAAATTCGAATTAGTTTTAGAGTTATTAAGATACCAAGTTTCAATTTTTTCTTCTCTTTCTGGTCGTTCACTAGAGAAACAGGCGATTATTTTTATGAGTATGATTTCTTATTCCCAATGATTCACTAGATACACACGTGCATTTCATAAATTTAAAAGTTTTTTTAATTGCATTTTTTTCTCTAAGATGGTTGATGATAATTAGTAGACTTGCTGGATATTTTTGAAAATATTTCGGTAAAATTATTGGTAAACTAAAAAGGAATATTTTAGTAACCGTTTTATTTTGATATTTTTGTAGTAATGGTCCGCATTAAGTTATTGATAAGTTAGAGAGATAAAAAGTTTCGGTTTTAAATGATCATTTACTAAGCAGACAAGTTCCAGGTTTTACTGAATAGTTGAGATGAAACAAGCGAGCTCTACTCTCTAAGATCGCGAAGCGATCTTCAAAGAACTGCGGAGCAGTTCCGGGGGTTGGTGAGCGATAGCGAGCAGGGGGCAGAGCCCCCTAGTCAATTAAAAAATCTTAAAAACTTGTACAAAAATTACGGCTCCAAACACTAGGTTTTACGCATATTGTCCAATATTGACACAAGCTTTCCCAAATTGGTGTTAGTTTCTTAACATAAAAAATACGAGATTTATAATTTTGATGAAGACATTTTTAAATAAATCCCTTACAATGCCTTCTACAGGGTGTCCCATAAATGTTGGGTCACACTTCTAGGGGGGATAGACACCTAGACGAGTCAGAATCACATAGGATTTGGGGTCCCAGACCAAATGCCAAGGAGTTAAAAATGGAGCGACACCCCAAAAAAAGTATTGAAAAATTCAATTTTTAGAAGAACTACTATTGGTAAATATTTAATTATGGTCTCAAATTTTGTGGTTTAATTATGATCTTTAAAATTATCTTAAAAGTTTTCACTTTAAAAATTTTTCTATTACTAAAAAAGTTTTAAAAAAACACGAAAAATGTGAAAACTCTGCCAAAACTTTATTTTGTATTTCAAAATCTTACCTTTTGATTTGATAATCTGAAAGATCATACGAGGGCTGTCCGTAAAGTAAGTTTCCCTATGAGCTGCAGACGCTAGGAACGTTGTTACGCGAAATTTGACCATACTGGCGTGTGCCTTGGCTCCTTTTCTACAAATCCCCGACCCGGCCATCTATCTGTGATGATTTTTATAGGTTTGGCCGCTGTTAGAGATGGAGCCCACACTAGCTTCTCCCGCCACGTTCTGAGATTGGTTTTTTGTGAGCGAAAAAAATGGGCGGAAATGGTACAGAGAATTCAAAAACGGGCGAAAAGACGTCCAAGACGACGAACGCCTATGGGGAAAAGACAACGCGATTGGCGGGAGAAGCGAGTGAAAGCTCCATCTCTAACAGCTGCCAAATCTATAATAATTATCGCAGACAGCTGGTCATTGCTGGGATTTGTAGAAAAGAAGCCAAGGTACACTCCAGTATGGTCAAATCCCGCGTAACAGCGTTTCTAGCGTCTGAAGCTCATAGGGAAACTTACTTTACGGACAGCCCATGTAGTTGAAACCCCCTAAGTCCAAAGTTTCACGTAAATACAATCAACATTAAACGTTTGAGATCCTGTTAAAGTTTGTTTTTTGCGTGCGCAAACAGTTTTCTGAAGCTATTTCCTGAACAGCTGTTTTCGCACGCAAAAAAAAACTTTAACTGGATCTCAAGCGTTTAGTATTGATTGTATTTATGTGAAACTTTGAACTTTTCAACTATTATATTTCAGATTATCAAATCAAAAGAAAGGATTTCGAAATACAAAATAAAGTTTTGGCAGGGTTTTCACATTTTTTGTGGATTTTTAACTTTTTTTTATATTAAATAAATTTCAAAGAACTTTTAAAATAATTTTAAAGATCATATTAAACCACAAAATTTGAGACCATAGTTAAATTTTTACCAATAGTAGTTCTACAAATAGAATTTTTCAATAATTTTTTCGGGGTGTCGTTCCATTTTTAACTCCCTGGAATTTGGTCTGGCACCCCCAAATCTTATGCGATTCTGACTCGTCTAGGTGTCGAATATCCCCCTAGAAGTGTGGCCCAACATTTATGGGACACCCTGTATAAAATTTAGACTAAAATGTTCTCAATTTGAAAACACTGTCCCTAGACAGTCTTCAAACTTTTCCCTGAACTAGGCATTTTAATTTATTTCGGCTTTAGAGGCTTGAAAGGAAATTAACTCCATAGAAGGGCTTCCGTATTAGAGAAATTTCATGTGTTTCATTAGTTTAGAGTACGTGATTGAATTTAAAGTAAAACTATTTTAACTAACTTTATGTCCAATTATGCTGTGAAATAAGATCAGTGCATTATGATTCTGTTAGTTCACTATTATTGGTTTTTTTATTATCGATATATTATAAATGGATTATACGTATGAAGTAGTTTTGGCGTCTTAAATCCGTTAATACTATGACCTACAATAACGTGGATATAAAACTATTCCTTTAACTTCTTTCTTCCTTAGATCCTTAGATTAGCTTTAGATTCATTTTTGGAAGATATTGATTTCATTGACCTGATGTTTTTGAGATAATTTTGGATACTTTCATGATACCTCAACATGACTTTTCTTTCCTGAATTGGTGATTTCATAGAGCTATATCTATATCTTACTACCTATCAAATCCAATTTTAAACTTCGAAAACATGTTGTTAGATCTATCAGTTGTTGTATTTATAAGGTATCCGCCTACCCCTAAAATGACGATTTTCGACTTTTTCGTCGAAAATTTTTTTCTTACTTTTTCGAGTAGTTTAGACTTTTATCTTTCCAAAACTGTTTTCATTTTATAGGTGAATTAGAAAAGAAATTACAGCATTTTTAAAACAGATAGTCGTGTGTGATCGTATACAAATATAAATTTTGAAGCTAATTTTCTCGGAACTAAATTTTGCATAAAAACCCTCCACTATTTACATGATTACTTAAAAAGTATCCAAGATATTCACTCCAAATTTTAACAGTATATTAATCATACTGTTATTAACCAGATGGACCTCATATTTTTATGTACGTTCATTATTTTTGTTTTTATTGATGTTTTTTTGTTAAATGGTAGTAGAAATTTTGAAATTTTTCATTTACCTTTACATTTTATGCTGTAAAACAATTACTTTCAAAATATGTCTTAGAAAATATTCCATTCTGAAGATAAGTGTTATAGGATACTTATGTCCAAAGGAAATTTATATAGGGGTAATATTTTTTTGGCAAGAGTGAGAGGGGTTTTATAAAAATTCACTTAAATTTTACACTAATTACCCCATATTTTAGAAAGTAATATAATTAATTTTGTTTTTTTAGCATTGATCAAGGTTTTGATGTACATTTAAATTAAAAATTAAAAAATAAAATTTGTAAATCAAGTACTTCAAAAAAATGGTCTCAAAGGTAGGCGGATACCTTAAAAAGATCCTAAGATTCAGAAGAACTGAAAATTGCTAAAATAAGATTATTTGCTTGGAATATTCCTCCTTTACTAGTGGCATGTTTAATTTTTCCTTACTTTAATATTCTGATAATACGAAATTTGTCGGTGATACAAGTATAATTTGATTTGAAGAAAAAATCGGTGTTTCAAAACGCAGGGCTCCCCACCAGGACGAAGCATGACAAATTTCAGTAATTTTCTAAGGAAATGATGTAACTGTAATATATCCCAGATTATAAAAAAAACTAATTTAAACCCTTTTTAAGAGCCATATTTGAGCAATTTCTCTAGGGAAGGAGCTCCCTCTTTTTATTATGAAGCTCATTGCCTCTCCAATAATCAAACAATATGATAATAAGCTCAGGTTCAAATCCTGCCTTTTAAATTTTTAAAAAGTTGTATTAACCTCTAATACACATACATGCTATTTATTATTTTAACAAAATAGTTGGTGATCAAACCCCCCACGCACAAAGTTAACCCTTTATGTTCCGACGGGACTTGTAAGTCCCACTTCCCAATGTTCCAAATTCGTCCAATTCCGTATTTCAGTTACGTAAACTTGGCATATTTTAGATAAGGATGAGGTAAGTAATTTGGGGCATAAAGGGTTAAAGTCTTGTAGGAGGGGAATGGAAAACTAACTGAAAATGAGGTCGGTCGCATTTGATTTTGCATATTAAAAGTGGGTCGCGTGGTTCAAAAGTTTGAGAACCCCTGGAATAGTTTATTATATAATGAGATTACTAAAGCTAATCAGTTTCATCCAGTAATTAATACAAACCCGATCCTATAGCTTTGTTCTTTGGGACTCAACCAACCCCCTTACACATTCCCAAAAGAATGAGAAATTACCTTCTCCACTCTAAGCCCAACGGCTTATTCTCCACAAAATTGATTTCTTATACTTTGGTACTACTTTCTTTCTCCTCCATCATGGGTTTCCTCAATTACAACAGCTGTGTCTTGTGGCGTAACATAATAAATGGACCTCACCCCTCTCCTGAAGAGTTATAAACCTCGATTCTTTCGACAAAAGGGGAGGGACTCACTCGACACATTCGCTGTGGAGGAGAGTGAGAGCTTCTTCTCTTTTTGTTGCCCGTTGTTGGATCCGTGACTCGCAAAGAATGCATCCAATCAAGGGATTTCTGCAGACTGGAGGTGGAGTTTATGGGATTATTTTGGAAAATCTGGAGTTTTTTTAGGGAAAGTTGAAACTGTTTCATTGTTCTCTTTTTTTTCAGCGGCTTGTTGGGATTTGTTGCTTAATATCTGAGATCAGGTTTAAGTGAAATGGTTGATTGGATTGGGAAAACACAAAAGTGAATAATCTCTTTTAGTGACATAATTGTTTCGGTAAGGACACTTTTATTTACAGGACGTGTCTTACCATAATTTTAATTTTGTTGTTTTATAGTAAGTGACAGCAAAATCACTGACAAGTAAAATTTCTCAAAAATATCTGAAATTAAAGTAATAAATAATCAGAAGTTTATTACGTAGTGGTGTCTCATTCCAGCCTGGAAGGTGATAGTTTGAAAAGCCTATGTGACTTGGAGCCAAATGGATCACCTGAAAGAACTTGCCAATCTTTGAATATGGAAGTTTACTATTTGAAATGAAAATAACAATTGAAAATCAAACACTTAAGTTTTTGATTGTTAAAAAGAAGATTATACTAACATAAAATTTCTTCCCGTGTCATTAGAACTCCTGAATTTTTCTGGCATTATTTATACTTAAAACATCAAATTTCAAACTAGATTGTGAAAAAGAATACTTTAATTTCAGATATAACAACGTCATAAAAGATGGAATAATGGCATGTTTCCCTTTCGCTTTTACGATGGCCAAACAAATTCCAAACTAATCCCTTCTTCTATATATTCAATTATTCATCCAACTATGGGTCCCTCTTGTCACGATATTGATCGAACTAAACGGAGTGAAATCACTTTTTTCTTTTGGAGATTTGACGAGGGAAAAGACAAAAAAACACCTACAGGAAAAAAAACGCCCACAAAAAAAGACTGGCCATTGGAAGAATTTCAGAGTCGGAACGGAATGGGACAGAAAAACTCCCTTAATTAAACGTCCTTTTGTCTTTTCTGCACCAGCTAGTCCGCTTTAATTAACTTGGATAACGAGAAGAAACAGGATCCAGAAATCCTTTTCATTTCTTGCTATTATTACTGGCGACTCTTGTAGAGCATAGAGTTACCAGTCCCCATGGTCCCCTTGACTTGCAAGGCAAGGGTTTTTACTGTTTCTTTTTACTTCAATTGAAACAAGTGGAATCGTATTTTTCTTTTATCAAACGATTTTTTGCCTATCCAGTTTTCTGCAGATAATCTTAAAATCTGTGTAATGATGTAGATCCAGAACTTTTTACTATATAGTGATTTTACTTTTTTAATATAGTGATAGATAGTGCGTGGTTTATGTAGTAAATATACTTTTTTATATCCGACAAACTATGGTGAAACTTTTCACTCTAATGAGATTTTTGTTACTGGTCTCAATTTAAAAGGCTTTCATATTTTGATTGAGATGTACAAACGAAAGTTTTTTGGTTAAATGCTTTTAAAATTTCACAAAATTTTTTTGTAAATTTTTTAAAGAGATTTAATTTTAGTAAATTATTAAAGTTGTTGTTTCTTTTTAAACCATTGAATTCTTAGCTCAAAAAAATTATCCGAATTCATTTTAGTCCGGTTTAGCTATAATTTCTTCTCGTTATATTTCCGTTTACATTAATTTCTTATTTGAGAAAATTGATTGATTATCAAAACTCTCTAATAGTTGGTGCTTTTCTGAAGATTGAAAAACTCATCTTTCATGTCTATATTTTGTATCTAAATCGATGTCTCGTATAAATTTGGAATAAGTTTAGACTGGATTAAAAATAATAACTATTGGATGTTTTTAAACTGAACTAAAATCCGAAAACCGTCGAATGGTTATAAAAGTAATATAAAAAATCATAATTCTATGTTTTGAAATCAGTATAATTATTCACTTTGCACTAAATAAACTTAAAATTGAAAAATTTGTTGGTAAAGTTTAAAAAATGCTTATAAAATAGGCTTCTAAAGTTGTCAAAGTACGTACATACTTCTAAGTCCTTTGACTAAAGTAATAATTTTACTATTTAAAGTATTGTAAGATATATTTCTTAACCCTGGCTTCATTTGTGCCGTGAATACGTGTGCAAATTGGCTTATAAGATAGAACTCTAACGCGTTATATTAATAGACGTGAACTGTCAATCAAACCTGGCATTGGTTTGGTACGTCTGGTATGGAGTTGATTGCACCATTCCATGTCAACTTTGAGGAATTCGTGAAGTGTTTGACGCAGAACTATGTTCTAGGAAATTTTAACCACCAAGGCGTACCTTACATACAAACCAAGGAATTTCTGCCTTCATGTTTTTATATAAAAATATTGTGATTGTTAATAGCTTCAACATTTTCTTTAACTTAACCCTTTTTGCTCAATTTTTTTATAAAACTTATGTACACTAACGGCCGTATTCACCGAATAATTGATATTGAATTATAGGAAAATATTGAATTATTTTTCCACCAATCAGAGGCTGTAACCATGGTTTCCTGACCTGACCGCCGGTCAGGTTACCGGTGAATACGGCCGTTAATAGTCATTTTAAACTTGTATTATTACATGATTATTTTAGGCGAAAAAAAAATTTCAATTAAATTCTTTTGTAAAATGTCGCTCACTCCTTTCAAGAACGTCATACCTCAAAAATCAACGATATTTAGTTATGACTGTTTTCGGAAACCTCTGAAGGAGTACTACAACCCTGTGAAACCCTAATATTTTTAAACTGAAGAGCACTAGCGGATCCAGGGGGGGGGCTAGGGGGCTCAAGCCCCCCCCAAAATGAGAAGTTTTACTCTATATAATATGACATTTTATGCACCAAAATGAGTTAAATACCCTGTTATTTTAAGGTCAAATTTTAAAAAATTTTCTGGGGGGGACCCCCAGACCCCCTTGGCACTTGTAACTCTGTTATTACAACTACATTTTCCCAAGTTTGTCAAAACGCAAAAAACCTATATCCAAAATTCGGATGAGGCACACCAAAATGAGTTGAAAAAGTGAAGTATTTGACTTAAATTTCCAAAAATTTTCTGGGGGAGGACCCCCAGACCCCCCTTTTGGAAGTTGGAGCATGATATATCACTACCTTTTCCGTATCAACATTAGAAAAAAAGATTCAATTGGATATGAAAATTCTTAGCCCCCCCCAAAACCAAATTCTGGATCCGCCACTGCTGAAGAGTAAAAAAATTAACCAGATTCTTATTATTTATTTTCAATGCATTTCTATGCAATTCTAAACTTTCAAATGCCTCTCCTGAAAATTTAGGTTTTTTGAGATATGTTTTTCTTGAAAAGAGTGAGCGATGTGTGGACAGCAATTTTGAAAAGTATAACGATATTATTATTGATGTAGTTTTAAAAATCATATTTGATATTAATAAAAATTGTGTTATTAATATGGCATAGTTTCGAAAATGTTCATGAAATTAAACAGGATTTTCTTTAAAGATATAAATTTACCTAAATTATGAAAATAATTATCAAAAAAATTTTTTTAGAATAGGGTAGCAAAACAAAGATAACATTATGAATCTATCTATGATTTGAGCATCCAAAAGTATTCGATATGTAAGAAAACTCAAAAACTAAGCATTCCATTCATTTTAAGATATCGCCTTAGTTTATCAGTGCTTAGTTACAGTGTTTCATTTCAATGATAGTCGCGTGTGAAATATCCATACTCTGTGTAATATACTCTTTGACTGGAACAAAGGAATATTTTTAAACGTATTATAGAATGTGGTTTTTGAGCAGCATTATTGATGCATACTCTACCGTCTGAACTGAACAAGTCTTCTAAATCTAGACTTCATCATAAGAGCAATAACATCCACGTAATCTATACAACCCCTATGGTCGTGAGCACCAAATAACACCATCAAAATATGACACAATATCAAAATAGTCCATCTCCAATGCAAAACATACCACTGCAGTTTATAACTCCGGGATATTGAAACAAACCTGTCAAATCCTTACTCAAATTCTATTACTCCCTTTCCCCGTCTGACACTCCTCCAAACTAAAGAAACGCGTTTCATTCCAATACTCTACTCTATTTTTAGGAATTGGAGATACGAGCAAGAAATAGAAGGTTTGCTATGGAGGCTGAAGCCCGAAGACATCCAGCGGCGCTATGAACAAGAGGGAACACGTCTCATGCACTCGGCCAGTAAGGTAAGACTCTGTTACCTGTTGCATTGGCCCGCGCAGATTTACATGCGGGGGAGGTGAGATGTTGATTTTCGTTAGAAGGGAATGCACAGAAAATAGGTTTGGTTGAATACAATGGGGTTGTTTTCAAAAAGTAAGTAGTGTGATGAAGCTTTTAGATTTTTCAAGCATGGCTGGTGGGTGGGTTTAGGGAATATCACGTGTTTATCTTTTTAATGGTGTGTATTTTTATGGTATGTGTGTGGGCTTTTGTGAAAGTGTTAGAATTCTTTAGGGGTAGGTTCAAAGAAGAGTTTAAATTATATTTTCAATATTAAAGTTTTATCTGCGACCAGCTGAGTAGAAATGAACCTCTAATATTTTTTGAGGGAGGAGTGCGATCATCGTATTATCTTTGTTTTATGAAAGTGTAGTCATGAATATTAAATTTTCCCCTGATTAAACATTAATTACTATGAAAGAAATAATGTTTTTCCTTCAAATAATGCTTCCATTAAATATCCCGTTAAAAAACTATGAGTAGTTGACATCCTCATTTCATCTTAATTATTTTTTATTAAAATAAATATAAATCCACTCTCAAGAACTGTTTGTATATTTTCAAAATAAATTAATTCAATTTTATGAGTAAAACTTTTTTAAATTTTATTTAAAAGTTTAAAATGAGTAGGACTAGATAACATTTAATGCTATGAACTAAAAATATTTGGTTGAAGCACTAACGATATATTTTGGGGGAAAGTTGCAACAACTGAAATATTTCTTTTCATTCTCTTCAGCTGTATTCTATTTCTGATCAGTTGGTTCTATGTCTTGTAAATGGAATTTCAAAGAACTTCATGAATTATGGAAACAAAATGCATTGAATGGAAGTTCATTTCAAAATAAATTTGCTGAATTTTGTTTTTAGAAATCTTCACTACGATAAGAAAGGTATCTATTTATATGACCAGATTAGATACAGAAAATAGCAATTGTAGTTTTATGAAGAGAAGATTGTATCGAATGTTGCTCTACAGGTTCATTGAAGCGAAATCTTTCGAGTTTAACAGTCGTCTGGAACTTGTCTAAGCTTAGATATAAACCGATTGAATTGGGATTTATAAAACTTCGGTAAACTTTATTCTCATTGGATATTGAAGATAAATCGCAGTATTTTTAGCAGTAAAAAATAGAGGGAAATTCAAGACTAACAAAAATTTTATTGTGTGTGGGATCTTTCAAATATTGCCATACGAAACTTGCTTGTCCGGATATTAATATATCCATCAATCCCTGAATTCTTTTAGAGTGATGTTATGAAAGAAATTGAAGCTTCTTACATATTATAGAGTATGGATAATTTGTTTTCATAATAATTTTTTTCAACTACAATCAAACATCTCTTTTTTATCCAGTTCATGACTCGTTTTATGTTTATTTAAGTAGAAATATTCAGCTGTACATATTTTGTATTATTATATTTATTATGATTTTCAAGTTTTCAAGGCAAATAACCAAACCTGATAACATGATTCGCTCAAAAATTTTATTCTTATCGATTTAGTCTTTGTTTTATTTTTAAGCAAAATTATTAGAACATTCCTTTATTTGAATATCATAACATAAATTATTGAAGTTTTAAATCAACCTAAAACTAAAAACAATGTTAATATTTTTATAAATGAAAATTCTCTTAAATGAAATTTTAAAGGCATACATTTTTATGGCTTAAAAAAGCATTGTTTTTAGCTACAACATTTCAACTGAAATATGGACCTCTGAGAACGAAAGAGGAATAAGTCTACCTAACAAAAATATGAGTAAATAAAGATTTTTCACTGACAGACTGGCAGCACTGTGTGGCCAGTTAATTTGAAGAAGCTTGAAAGTTCTTTTAGATTAGTTACAGGAGGCGGCTTTCATGACAATTGATATAGTTATAAAAAATTTCTTAATCCCGAATAGAAGATTCGCCTTGTTTTAACTAAAGGATCACTATAACTTTTAGTAGTATGTGCCCCACTTGGTGACACGGAAGTGACGTCATATCACGTGACCGGATGTGGGCGTGGCCTGTGACGTCAGAGGGGGGCGTGGCCTCGTGACGTCAGAGGGGGCGTGGCTTGTGACGGAAGGGGCGTGGTCGAGTGGAGTTGAGTTGTTTACCTCCTGCTGGTAGGGGGCGCTGCAATATTATTTACATTTTGGACTTTAACTTTTTTTTAAAAGTTTCGTTTTCTCTGAATGGCAACGGTTGTTTACATTTTGGACTTGTTTTAGCGGAGTGTTTTTTAAAGTTTCTTTTTCCTGGACTTTAACTTTTTTAAGTTGCGTGGCGTGGCTCCCTATTGTGTTAAGGGGGCGTGTCCCTAATTACCCCCTAATTAATTAATTGTCCCTAATTACTTAATTACCCTAATTAATTACCCCCTAATTAGTTAATTACTTAATAACCCTAATTGGTTAATTACTTAATTACCCAAATTAATTAACATTTAATTACCCTACTAATTCCCCCTAATTAGTTAATTACCCCTAATTGGGTGATTTATGACCCTAATTAACCCTTTAGTTACTAATTTTTGGGACTTGTATTTTTTGTTTCGGTTTACCTTTTTTGGACTAACTTTTTTTAAGTTGTGTTTTTTAAAGTTTGGTTTTTATGGAATGGCAACGGTATTTATCTCTGGATATTTTAATGACTGTGACGTCATTGAAACATGTTCGAACAGGGACCAACCCGTTCAAGACAGGACCAGAGGCTAATCACTTGTAGGAATGCACTTGAGCGGGAAATTAAACGGTGTGACGTCATTAAAACATGTTCGAACAGGGACCAACACGTTCAAGACAGGACTAGAGGCTAATCACTCGTAGGAATACACTTGAGCGGGAAATTAAACGGTATGACGTCATTGAAACATGTTCGAACAGGGACCAACACGTTCAAGACAGGACTAGAGCCTAATCACGCGTCTTTCGCGTTTGGCAGGGGGCGCTGCGGTTATCATTTTTCAGTTTTACCTTTTGGACTTTAACTTTTTAACAGATATTTTTTAATGCATTTTTTTTAATTTATGTTTTACATTAAATTGTAACGTGACGACATTTGGGAAGTATATATTTAATTACTATTATTTTTGTAAAGGACTTTATTTATTAAATTATTAATTTCACAGGACTTTGCCAGAAATTGTAAATCAATGTGTTGACGGATTTTGAGAGTTATTTTTTGTTATTTTACTTCAAAACATTAATAATTAATAATAATAATATTAAAATTTTTCAATATTTTTAAAATCGATTTTTTAACTTACCAACGCATAATAATCACTTTTATTGACAGATCAAGGTACTTGCAGTTTTTATTTAACTTTGCAGTTTTTTTTATTTAACAGTGCAGTTTATTTAACAGTGCAGTTTTATTTAACAGTGCAGTTATTATTTTATTTAATAGTTCATTTTATTTAGTACAGTTTTATTTAACTTTGCAGTTTTTTACGTTTGCTGTTTTTATTTAACTATTTAACTTTTATTCAACTTAAGTATTACTTGTTTTTACTTAATTTTTCTTTTATATTTCAGAAAAGTATGATATTTGTTACTGCTACCCCAACACGTGAACATATTACTTAAATAATTTCTTCTTTAAAAGTTTAAAATATTACTGATATGCTGATACGGTAATTGGGAGTTTTTTTTCACTAAACATGTATTAAATTTTCAATTAAAAAATTTATTTCTTAAGTTATTCTTTTGAAATAAGGTATTTTTCTAACTATGTGTTGAAATGTGATCGGTCATGTTAAAAAGGATGAATAAGTTATAAACTTCTTTACAATGTTATTGGTATATTTGGTATGTGAGCTGTGCTACTACGGAAGAGGGAGGGGAGGTAAACGCACCACTGAACAAAACGACGGTGCGGGGGGACATACACTACAAAAGCTATAGTAAATACGTCTGCCTTGACAGAGATAGGAATACACATGTTATAGTTACGGATCATTAGTTTCTACAAGTGAGAATAAGTAGGAGATTCAGCAAAAGGTTAAAAAGAGAGCGAAGTCTTTGATGGGGTGTATATTTTAAACCTGCTCAAAATATTTCTTATGACTATCCGACATATATTTATCATTTTGAAACAACAATAAAAATAACATTGCGAAAAGTTGTGTAGGAAATCTTTACTTATCCACAATTCAAGCATTTTATTTTTTATTCAATAGAAGTATACTAGAGAGTAATATTCTAGTAAATTTTTTAAATCCGATGATTATTTGGGACTTAAAATATTTGAGACATTTTATTTTAAGGTTTGTGTTTTTATATTTCGGACTTGTGTTTAGTGTACGTCCTCGAACGAACTTAAACTTGATTGAATTTTTTTTTTACACTGGCTCAGTCAATTTTTTTGCGAATGGACATCGCAATGCTTAAACATGTAAAAATTTTTTAGTTTTAGACTAACCAATGTTTTTACAATTCATTATTGCAACAGGGAAAACTCAGATTTTACAAAATTAGTACATTTTTTTAAAAATTTGTTGCTCATCTTACTGGACACGCAGTTATCAATTTTTCAAAAATAAATGCACTGATAATTTCTAATAAAAATTTTAATTATTTATTCTGATGTAAATCTTCCATTTTTTTTAAATTAAACTTTTTACTACAATACCTTCTTATCAACTCACATCGCAGACATTTATTATATAGACATATTTACATTTGAACTCGATTTTCTAATTTAATTTTTTTTACTAACGTCAAGCTAACTTTTCTAAATAAATTAATCTTTCTTACTTTATATTTTTACAGCATCACCCTACCATTTCAATATTATTTACTTTTATCATCATAGACAATCATTTAATTTTCAAACACCCAATTAATTAATTTTAATCAACCTATATTTTTTCATTACTATATTGTCAACCCAATATTTCACAATTAATAAAATAAAATATACTGTTTGATATTTTAATTCTCACTTCTCAACGCATACATTTTACAAAATTAAGTATCAAATTTCAATAATTCAATTTTTAATTTACTGTACAATAACGGTCTATCTCATTACCATCAACCCAACAATTCCTTATACACTTTAATGTATCCTTCCTTACACTTATCAATTCAACCAAATTACTTTATTTTTCTTAAACAAAGGAAATAAAATTGGTTTTTTTTAATAATTTCACTTATATCTTCAAATAGCATCCTACAATTCTATAATCAAAATAATATAAGCACTTTGCTGTTTTTATTCTTACTTTCCAACACCTACCATTTCATCGTTATTTCAAAAATCAATTTTAATTCAGTTTGGCGCTACCTTTTTCTCAACATCTGAAAATCAAGCTACCTTTCACGGCTATTACCACCCTAGTATCGATAAATAAAAATTGACACATCTTTAAAAATTGTGCATCATTTGTCTCAACGGCTAAATTTAATTTACAAACATATTTATAATTATGTACTGGATTCTGATTCTTAAGCATAGAAAAAAGTGAGATCAAATGTTAATTATTTTTCTGGATAGTTGAGATTAAAGCTGGAATGACTTTATTGCGTAAGGGATAGTTACGAATGGTCAATAGAAGATTAATCATCAAAAAATATAACATGTTTCAAACAAATATAAAACATTTTGAGTGTCGATGAGTTAAAAGTTCAGCAAAATCATTTTTAAAATATTAACTTTCCCCACCAAGAAGAGGGTGTTTTCGAAAGACGGAAATAAGAAATCTCACAGGCGAAGAAGCAAATAGAAGCCTCAACGAGGGATCGTGTTGAAGAAAAACATACCCAGATTTTGCGACGTTCGTACAGCCATAAATACTTTTCAACTGTAACAATTTAACAGGTCGTCCCCCCCTTTGAAGTCCAACCGGTCTGTCTACTGAAGCGTTGGGAATAGCGTGTGTTAACAATACATGAATAGAAATCCTATACCTAAACAACTGAGAGGTCTTATGAAAGGGCCCGACAAAAATAAAAACAAGTTTGTTTTCCATAAACGCGTAGATCTGTAATTTAAACCTTGCAAATTAATGTCCACCGCAAGTTTTATAACACTTTCGCATAATTTTATTTTTATCATGTGTGAAATAGATGTAGTTGAAGAATTCATTGTCAATAATGAATTCAATTACCTATAAAACTAGAGAGAGAGCACTATGCCATGAATATACTTCACAGTGAAGGAATTTGAAAATCGATGTCCTAAACATTAGTGTCAATTGTTTAGTAAAAACATAATACAATTTTCCAATGAAATTTATTTTAACTTATGAAAATAACAATCTTTGACGAAATCACCCTGCGACAAAGAGGACAAACATTTAAATTTTCAACACATTTTCTACAAGCAACAAGGTGTCCACAAAGTTGAAATACAACATTCATTTCTAGATTCATACATATTTTACATAAAAATGAATTTCTAACTATAATTTTACATTCATTACTGTCAAGCTGTCTATTTTTTAGAGATTTCAATTCCAACTCGATCTTTCACTTTTTCTAACGAAACAGTAGTCTTTGAAGCACTTATCTTTTTACTACATGCTTTGGAGACGTTTTACACACTCGATCGCAATTTTCCTTTCTTCTCACTATAAATTGAATATATTTACAATCAGAGAAAAATTTCCTATGCTCAACCAATGGATCATCATCATTTTCCCAATTTCCCAATAATCCACCACAAGTAAAACAAACAACTATATCATCAAAGCCGGAATAATTTAATCCAGACTCTGCCATGTCCTTAACATCGGGTTTATCTTCAGGCCAATCCTAAAAAGTCTCAAGACGTTTTTCAAAGTCCAACATATTAGTATGTTTTGGGGCAATATCTTTTAATTTTTCAGGTGTTTTAGCTGGTTTAGACTTGTCTTCTTGATGCACGATTGGTATGTTTTGAGAACCAGATATTAGAAATGAGCATTTCGGGGATTTTCTCATGTGCTCTCTTATCGGCTTTTGTCCTCTAACCCAGTCATGGATAATAACCCGACAAAATGTACTTCATCTTTGAATTTCAAGTAAAAAAATCCAGCTGCTGCTAGGTCAGCTGATTTGATGTATGATAGAGGCCAAACTTCAGAAAAAAGAAATCATTCTATTAGCTTCATATCTCATTACTTCACAGATTTTTTCAACAGTTTCAGAATTGTTTAGTATATATTCTTCTCCATGAATGTCTGCCATTTCACGTTTGAAATTATTCATTTTAACAAAGTTGCTATGAATGACTACCTATATACCTATACGTGTACTAAAAACATTTTACCATTAGGAATTTATAACTGGTGAACAAACAATTTGGAATAGTTTCTATGTTCATGTAAAAGAAAAACTTTATTAAAATAAAGTCTAAAACCTAAAAATTTTACAATAAAAACTTAGTCACATAATGAAGCTAAAAACTTTGTTTGAAATTAACTAGAAAATTAAATATTTTTACAAGAAATAAAATTCTAAAACTAAAACTTTGCTAAAATAAAGACAAACACAGAAAAATAACTGAAAACTTTATAGAATGAACACTAAAGCCTACAACATATTTACAGTATAAAAACTTAAACACACCACAAAACTAAAATCTTTGTTAAAATAGAAACTAGGAAACGAAAAACTGAAAACTTCGAATTTCCATATCAATATGCATGGCTAAAAAAAAACTTTGTATACACTATCAAAGATATAGTTAAACTCTATCACACTCATGATTAACAAGTTGATAAGATATTTGGTTGAAACACTGTGATTCAAACATATTTTCACTCTTTTCTGTCGTACTTTATTACATTTCATACTGTTTTTTTCTGGCCCACAGTATTTGCTGTTACAAAATTATTTTTTAAGATATGCGCGATAAAAATATATTACTCCATTTTCTTATATTCGCTTTTTTCTTATGAATTTAGCCTTTTTTACCCAATTTTTCCACTTAATTCCTTGCAACTCGCAAAATTTTTTCCAATATGATAGTAGATATTTTCAAAATTTGTTTCAAGTTGTATGCACGGCATATCTCTTTTGTTATACTTCAGTATAAATTATATGAAAATTGCCTTAAGTGAACAAGCACTGGAAAAGAATTCCTTGGAAGAAAACATACAATAGCTTAGCATTTTTGGGATAACATACAATTCATTGTGAAAATATCCACAAACATCATATTACAAGGAAAAATATATTAACATATCGCTTGCTTTTTACAATATTGTTAAAAAATTTCCAAATTTTTTCCATAAAAAAACTTAATACAATCAACCAAATTTTTTTTTAATTTTACAATACACTTTTTTACATGTGCGTAAACACATGTGTAAACATGTGTGTAAACACTTTTTTACATGTGTGTACACTCCAACATCATGCAGTTGTTGAATATGAATACTTTTTTCTTAAGTGCTAAATATTTTTTACCTAATTGTTTTACTTGAATGTTAATTAATTTTATTTTCACGTGTTAAATATTTTTAGTGTTGAACTTTTTTTTGTTACTTTATATGCTGAATATATTTTTTTTAATTTACTGTTAAATGTTTTTTTTACCATGTTAAAAATTTTTTTTACCATGTTAATTTTTTTCTACTTTAATGTTAAATATTTTAAATTATTTAAATATTTTTAATGTTGATTTTTTATGTTAGTTGCTGTTTGAACATGTTTTTTAAGTTTTAATTTAAATATTTTTACTACTAAATAGTTTATTTTTTTATAATTAAAATAATTTTAACTAACTTTTAAATATTTTTATTTTAATGTTGAACTTTTTCTTTTGTTGTAGATTATTTATTACTTTCCATGTTGAATTATTTTTACCCACTCTGTCTACTTTTCTTGGAGTGAAACTAGTTTGTTAGAACTGGTTTGGAGTGAAACTACTTTGTTTGGAACATGCTTGCATGATATAAAGGGAGTATTCCTTCAAATACATGGATTCTTTTCAAAAGATTTAATGACACCAAAACAGCCAAAGAAAGATAAGTTCCTTAGATAATCTGAACAAGGAGGAAAATTCCGATAGTGAGAGAGAAACTATGTGTTACAATAATTTCAGCTGAATAGTACAGTAACTTGACGATAAAACAGGGTGTTTATCATGGTGAGCAAGCTGCTGAGAATTTCAAATTTTACTCAAGAAGCATATGAGATACAAAAAACAGTATTGAAAATCATAATTTTTTTATGTAATTTTTCCAAGCTAGATGAAGAAAAAGTAACTCTAAAAGTGCCCACTTTTTGTTGTAGATAAGAACATGCATGCATAGTATAAAGGGAGTATTCTTTCAAATACATTCATTCTTTTCAAAAAATTTAATGAAACCAAAACAGCCAAAGAAAGATAAATTCCATAGATAATCTAAATAAGGGAGAAAATTTCGATAATGAGAGAGAAACTATGTGTGGCAATAATTTCAGCTGAATAATGGGGTGTGAATAAACCATGATATCTATGTATCATGGCTGTTCGCTCTACAATGCACTTTTCACTGAAAAGATGCATAATTATATGCATTGATAATTCTGTTATACCATACCAATACCATGCCTACATACATAATAAGTGATTATTTTATAATTATGCATCTTTATCATTATCTCGAAATTTTCTCCCTTATTTAGATTATCTATGGAATTTATCTTTCTTTGGCTGTTTTGGTTTCATTAAATTTTTTGAAAAGAATGAATGTATTTGAAAGAATACTCCCTTTATACTATGCATGCATGTTCTTATCTACAACAAAAAGTGGGCACTTTTAGAGTTACTTTTTCTTCATCTAGCTTGGAAAAATTACATAAAAAAATTATGATTTTCAATACTGTTTTTTGTATCTCATTCTCATATGCTTCTTGAGTAAAATTTGAAATTCTCAGCAGCTTGCTCACCATGATAAACACCCTGTTTTATCGTCAAGTTACTGTACTATTCAGCTGAAATTATTGTAACACATAGTTTCTCTCTCACTATCGGAATTTTCCTCCTTGTTCAGATTATCTAAGGAACTTATCTTTCTTTGGCTGTTTTGGTGTCATTAAATCTTTTGAAAAGAATCCATGTATTTGAAGGAATACTCCCTTTATATCATGCAAGCATGTTCCAAACAAAGTAGTTTCACTCCAAACCAGTTCTAACAAACTAGTTTCACTCCAAGAAAAGTAGACAGAGTGGGTAAAAATAATTCAACATGGAAAGTAATAAATAATCTACAACAAAAGAAAAAGTTCAACATTAAAATAAAAATATTTAAAAGTTAGTTAAAATTATTTTAATTATAAAAAAATAAACTATTTAGTAGTAAAAATATTTAAATTAAAACTTAAAAAACATGTTCAAACAGCAACTAACATAAAAAATCAACATTAAAAATATTTAAATAATTTAAAATATTTAACATTAAAGTAGAAAAAAATTAACATGGTAAAAAAATTTTTTAACATGGTAAAAAAAACATTTAACAGTAAATTAAAAAAAAATATATTCAGCATATAAAGTAACAAAAAAAAGTTAAACACTAAAAATATTTAACACGTGAAAATAAAATTAATTAACATTCAAGTAAAACAATTAGGTAAAAAATATTTAGCACTTAAGAAAAAAGTATTCATATTCAACAACTGCATGATGTTGGAGTGTACACACATGTAAAAAAGTGTTTACACACATGTTTACACACATGTTACACATGTGTTTACGCACATGTAAAAAAGTGTATTGTAAAATTAAAAAAAAATTTGGTTGATTGTATTAAGTTTTTTTATGGAAAAAATTTGGAAATTTTTTAACAATATTGTAAAAAGCAAGCGATATGTTAATATATTTTTCCTTGTAATATGATGTTTGTGGATATTTTCACAATGAATTGTATGTTATCCCAAAAATGCTAAGCTATTGTATGTTTTCTTCCAAGGAATTCTTTTCCAGTGCTTGTTCACTTAAGGCAATTTTCATATAATTTATACTGAAGTATAACAAAAGAGATATGCCGTGCATACAACTTGAAACAAATTTTGAAAATATCTACTATCATATTGGAAAAAATTTTGCGAGTTGCAAGGAATTAAGTGGAAAAATTGGGTAAAAAAGGCTAAATTCATAAGAAAAAAGCGAATATAAGAAAATGGAGTAATATATTTTTATCGCGCATATCTTAAAAAATAATTTTGTAACAGCAAATACTGTGGGCCAGAAAAAAACAGTATGAAATGTAATAAAGTACGACAGAAAAGAGTGAAAATATGTTTGAATCACAGTGTTTCAACCAAATATCTTATCAACTTGTTAATCATGAGTGTGATAGAGTTTAACTATATCTTTGATAGTGTATACAAAGTTTTTTTTTAGCCATGCATATTGATATGGAAATTCGAAGTTTTCAGTTTTTCGTTTCCTAGTTTCTATTTTAACAAAGATTTTAGTTTTGTGGTGTGTTTAAGTTTTTATACTGTAAATATGTTGTAGGCTTTAGTGTTCATTCTATAAAGTTTTCAGTTATTTTTCTGTGTTTGTCTTTATTTTAGCAAAGTTTTAGTTTTAGAATTTTATTTCTTGTAAAAATATTTAATTTTCTAGTTAATTTCAAACAAAGTTTTTAGCTTCATTATGTGACTAAGTTTTTATTGTAAAATTTTTAGGTTTTAGACTTTATTTTAATAAAGTTTTTCTTTTACATGAACATAGAAACTATTCCAAATTGTTTGTTCACCAGTTATAAATTCCTAATGGTAAAATGTTTTTAGTACACGTATAGGTATATAGGTAGTCATTCATAGCAACTTTGTTAAAATGAATAATTTCAAACGTGAAATGGCAGACATTCATGGAGAAGAATATATACTAAACAATTCTGAAACTGTTGAAAAAATCTGTGAAGTAATGAGATATGAAGCTAATAGAATGATTTCTTTTTTCTGAAGTTTGGCCTCTATCATACATCAAATCAGCTGACCTAGCAGCAGCTGGATTTTTTTACTTGAAATTCAAAGATGAAGTACATTTTGTCGGGTTATTATCCATGACTGGGTTAGAGGACAAAAGCCGATAAGAGAGCACATGAGAAAATCCCCGAAATGCTCATTTCTAATATCTGGTTCTCAAAACATACCAATCGTGCATCAAGAAGACAAGTCTAAACCAGCTAAAACACCTGAAAAATTAAAAGATATTGCCCCAAAACATACTAATATGTTGGACTTTGAAAAACGTCTTGAGACTTTTTAGGATTGGCCTGAAGATAAACCCGATGTTAAGGACATGGCAGAGTCTGGATTAAATTATTCCGGCTTTGATGATATAGTTGTTTGTTTTACTTGTGGTGGATTATTGGGAAATTGGGAAAATGATGATGATCCATTGGTTGAGCATAGGAAATTTTTCTCTGATTGTAAATATATTCAATTTATAGTGAGAAGAAAGGAAAATTGCGATCGAGTGTGTAAAACGTCTCCAAAGCATGTAGTAAAAAGATAAGTGCTTCAAAGACTACTGTTTCGTTAGAAAAAGTGAAAGATCGAGTTGGAATTGAAATCTCTAAAAAATAGACAGCTTGACAGTAATGAATGTAAAATTATAGTTAGAAATTCATTTTTATGTAAAATATGTATGAATCTAGAAATGAATGTTGTATTTCAACCTTGTGGACACCTTGTTGCTTGTAGAAAATGTGTTGAAAATTTAAATGTTTGTCCTCTTTGTCGCAGGGTGATTTCGTCAAAGATTGTTATTTTCATAAGTTAAAATAAATTTCATTGGAAAATTGTATTATGTTTTTACTAAACAATTGACACTAATGTTTAGGACATCGATTTTCAAATTCCTTCACTGTGAAGTATATTCATGGCATAGTGCTCTCTCTCTAGTTTTATAGGTAATTGAATTCATTATTGACAATGAATTCTTCAACTACATCTATTTCACACATGATAAAAATAAAATTATGCGAAAGTGTTATAACACTTGCGGTGGACATTAATTTGCAAGGTTTAAATTACAGATCTACGCGTTTATGGAAAACAAACTTGTTTTTATTTTTGTCGGGCCCTTTCGTAAGACCTCTCAGTTGTTTAGGTATAGGATTTCTATTCATGTATTGTTAACACACGCTATTCCCAACGCTTCAGTAGACAGACCGGTTGGACTTCAAAGGGGGGGACGACCTGTTAAATTGTTACAGTTGAAAAGTATTTATGGCTGTACGAACGTCGCAAAATCTGGGTATGTTTTTCTTCAACACGATCCCTCGTTGAGGCTTCTATTTGCTTCTTCGCCTGTGAGATTTCTTATTTCCGTCTTTCGAAAACACCCTCTTCTTGGTGGGGAAAGTTAATATTTTAAAAATGATTTTGCTGAACTTTTAACTCATCGACACTCAAAATGTTTTATATTTGTTTGAAACATGTTATATTTTTTGATGATTAATCTTCTATTGACCATTCGTAACTATCCCTTACGCAATAAAGTCATTCCAGCTTTAATCTCAACTATCCAGAAAAATAATTAACATTTGATCTCACTTTTTTCTATGCTTAAGAATCAGAATCCAGTACATAATTATAAATATGTTTGTAAATTAAATTTAGCCGTTGAGACAAATGATGCACAATTTTTAAAGATGTGTCAATTTTTATTTATCGATACTAGGGTGGTAATAGCCGTGAAAGGTAGCTTGATTTTCAGATGTTGAGAAAAAGGTAGCGCCAAACTGAATTAAAATTGATTTTTGAAATAACGATGAAATGGTAGGTGTTGGAAAGTAAGAATAAAAACAGCAAAGTGCTTATATTATTTTGATTATAGAATTGTAGGATGCTATTTGAAGATATAAGTGAAATTATTTAAAAAAAAACAATTTTATTTCCTTTGTTTAAGAAAAATAAAGTAATTTGGTTGAATTGATAAGTAATTAATAATAAATTAATAATAAATTGATAATTGAAAAATAAATTAATAATAAATAATAAAATTAATAATAAATTGTAAGGAAGGATACATTAAAGTGTATAAGGAATTGTTGGGTTGATGGTAATGAGATAGACCGTTATTGTACAGTAAATTAAAAATTGAATTATTGAAATTTGATACTTAATTTTGTAAAATGTATGCGTTGAGAAGTGAGAATTAAAATATCAAACAGTATATTTTATTTTATTAATTGTGAAATATTGGGTTGACAATATAGTAATGAAAAAATATAGGTTGATTAAAATTAATTAATTGGGTGTTTGAAAATTAAATGATTGTCTATGATGATAAAAGTAAATAATATTGAAATGGTAGGGTGATGCTGTAAAAATATAAAGTAAGAAAGATTAATTTATTTAGAAAAGTTAGCTTGACGTTAGTAAAAAAAATTAAATTAGAAAATCGAGTTCAAATGTAAATATGTCTATATAATAAATGTCTGCGATGTGAGTTGATAAGAAGGTATTGTAGTAAAAAGTTTAATTTAAAAAAAATGGAAGATTTACATCAGAATAAATAATTAAAATTTTTATTAGAAATTATCAGTGCATTTATTTTTGAAAAATTGATAACTGCGTGTCCAGTAAGATGAGCAACAAATTTTTAAAAAAATGTACTAATTTTGTAAAATCTGAGTTTTCCCTGTTGCAATAATGAATTGTAAAAACATTGGTTAGTCTAAAACTAAAAAATTTTTACATGTTTAAGCATTGCGATGTCCATTCGCAAAAAAATTGACTGAGCCAGTGTAAAAAAAAAATTCAATCAAGTTTAAGTTCGTTCGAGGACGTACACTAAACACAAGTCCGAAATATAAAAACACAAACCTTAAAATAAAATGTCTCAAATATTTTAAGTCCCAAATAATCATCGGATTTAAAAAATTTACTAGAATATTACTCTCTAGTATACTTCTATTGAATAAAAAATAAAATGCTTGAATTGTGGATAAGTAAAGATTTCCTACACAACTTTTCGCAATGTTATTTTTATTGTTGTTTCAAAATGATAAATATATGTCGGATAGTCATAAGAAATATTTTGAGCAGGTTTAAAATATACACCCCATCAAAGACTTCGCTCTCTTTTTAACCTTTTGCTGAATCTCCTACTTATTCTCACTTGTAGAAACTAATGATCCGTAACTATAACATGTGTATTCCTATCTCTCTCAAGGCAGACGTATTTACTATAGCTTTTGTAGTGTATGTCCCCCCGCACCGTCGTTTTGTTCAGTGGTGCGTTTACCTCCCCTCCCTCTTCCGTAGTAGCACAGCTCATACCAAATATACCAATAACATTGTAAAGAAGTTTATAACTTATTCATCCTTTTTAACATGACCGATCACATTTCAACACATAGTTAGAAAAATACCTTATTTCAAAAGAATAACTTAAGAAATAAATTTTTTAATTGAAAATTTAATACATGTTTAGTGAAAAAAAACTCCCAATTACCGTATCAGCATATCAGTAATATTTTAAACTTTTAAAGAAGAAATTATTTAAGTAATATGTTCACGTGTTGGGGTAGCAGTAACAAATATTATACTTTTCTGAAATATAAAAGAAAAATTAAGTAAAAACAAGTAATACTTAAGTTGAATAAAAGTTAAATAGTTAAATAAAAACAGCAAACGTAAAAAACTGCAAAGTTAAATAAAACTGTACTAAATAAAATGAACTATTAAATAAAATAATAACTGCACTGTTAAATAAAACTGCACTGTTAAATAAACTGCACTGTTAAATAAAAAAAACTGCAAAGTTAAATAAAAACTGCAAGTACCTTGATCTGTCAATAAAAGTGATTATTATGCGTTGGTAAGTTAAAAAATCGATTTTAAAAATATTGAAAAATTTTAATATTATTATTATTAATTATTAATGTTTTGAAGTAAAATAACAAAAAATAACTCTCAAAATCCGTCAACACATTGATTTACAATTTCTGGCAAAGTCCTGTGAAATTAATAATTTAATAAATAAAGTCCTTTACAAAAATAATAGTAATTAAATATATACTTCCCAAATGTCGTCACGTTACAATTTAATGTAAAACATAAATTAAAAAAAATGCATTAAAAAATATCTGTTAAAAAGTTAAAGTCCAAAAGGTAAAACTGAAAAATGATAACCGCAGCGCCCCCTGCCAAACGCGAAAGACGCGTGATTAGGCTCTAGTCCTGTCTTGAACGTGTTGGTCCCTGTTCGAACATGTTTCAATGACGTCATACCGTTTAATTTCCCGCTCAAGTGTATTCCTACGAGTGATTAGCCTCTAGTCCTGTCTTGAACGTGTTGGTCCCTGTTCGAACATGTTTTAATGACGTCACACCGTTTAATTTCCCGCTCAAGTGCATTCCTACAAGTGATTAGCCTCTGGTCCTGTCTTGAACGGGTTGGTCCCTGTTCGAACATGTTTCAATGACGTCACAGTCATTAAAATATCCAGAGATAAATACCGTTGCCATTCCATAAAAACCAAACTTTAAAAAACACAACTTAAAAAAAGTTAGTCCAAAAAAGGTAAACCGAAACAAAAAATACAAGTCCCAAAAATTAGTAACTAAAGGGTTAATTAGGGTCATAAATCACCCAATTAGGGGTAATTAACTAATTAGGGGGAATTAGTAGGGTAATTAAATGTTAATTAATTTGGGTAATTAAGTAATTAACCAATTAGGGTTATTAAGTAATTAACTAATTAGGGGGTAATTAATTAGGGTAATTAAGTAATTAGGGACAATTAATTAATTAGGGGGTAATTAGGGACACGCCCCCTTAACACAATAGGGAGCCACGCCACGCAACTTAAAAAAGTTAAAGTCCAGGAAAAAGAAACTTTAAAAAACACTCCGCTAAAACAAGTCCAAAATGTAAACAACCGTTGCCATTCAGAGAAAACGAAACTTTTAAAAAAAAGTTAAAGTCCAAAATGTAAATAATATTGCAGCGCCCCCTACCAGCAGGAGGTAAACAACTCAACTCCACTCGACCACGCCCCTTCCGTCACAAGCCACGCCCCCTCTGACGTCACGAGGCCACGCCCCCCTCTGACGTCACAGGCCACGCCCACTTCCGGTCACGTGATATGACGTCACTTCCGTGTCACCAAGTGGGGCACATACTACTACTTTTGGCTTGTACAATTGTACAGTTGGCGAAAAAAACGACTCAGTTGCGATTTCTGGTGAACCACTTGGGTTAGAAAGACAAATAAGGAGTCATTTTTCTTTTACCAAAAAAATTTCGAGTTTTTAGGAGGTCGTCTTCATATTAAACGAAACAACTCGGCGAGCTTTTTTCAGCTCGCCGAGTTTTTCCAGGCGCGCCGCTTTTTCCCTAGCGCGCCGCGCTCGTACAAACAAAATGTTACTTACGCGCTTATTTTTTAAATCGCGAGTTAGACGCGCTATAGCGAGCTCGTGCAGGGCTCTGTTCCTAACCCAAGTGGTTCGCCAGAAATCGCAACTGAGTCGTTTTTTCCCCAACTGTACATTAAAATTTATTCTTTTAGGGGTAATTATATTGAATAAATTCTCTTCGGTGGAAAAATTCACGGTAAAGACTGGCACTTTTCTTGGGCATACGGAACATTTTCGTCAAAAACAATTGAAAATTTAGTGTTAAAAGACGAACTTTTATTATAGTGTAACGAAACCGTGTTGTCCTTATGAAGAAGGCATTTTTGGATTGCACTTGTTGTATGCCACTTCAAATACCTAAGCTCCATAAGGATTCAAGGCAAAGGGGGTGCGGCTGTCCTGAGAAAGTGAGGCCCATAAATGGCAGGAGTCCCACTTATAGACGCTACCACCATCTATAGCATCTAAAGTAACCTCTACAATTTTGTCATGTCTCTGAAGGGGAGGGGATATAGTCTCCAGACACCTGGAACCATGGTAAACTGCGCCACGACCTACTAAAGGTCTTTTGGACATACAGACGAGCACGTACTCGGTGGGTCTTTAGAGGGGGTCGGGAATCGAACCCGGGACCATCCGATCCCGAATCCGATGCCTTAACCACAAGGCTCCCCACGGCCGGGATTGCACTTGCTAGCTTCATTGAATAACTTCCCCAGCAAAAAAAATCAGCATGAAACCTTCAAAAAAGTACATCTTTTGAAGGTTTCATGAAGTAACCTACAGTTTTTTTGAAGGAAGTCAGATCCATGCAGATTTTGTAAAGGTAATGTGCAGTGTTTTTGAAGGCATTGTGAAGGTTTTATGCAGCGCAATTTTCCCTTTACAAAAACTGCAGTTTTGATGCAGAATAATAAATGAAGATTTTGAACTTAATGTTTCATCAAAGAAAACTGCAGGTTTCTTGAAGACATATTGCAGGTTTTATGCAGTGCTATTTTCCCTTCACAAAACCTGCAGTTTTTCTACAGAGCAAATAATGAAGATTTAAAACTTTACTTTTCCTTCATAAAAACTTCAGTTTTTATTAATTTTATTTTCGACAAAGATTTGACGCATGCGCATTTCCAAGGGTTTGCTGAATCCGATATCCGAAATAAAGTACGAACACTTTTATGAATAATATAATTTTATTAATCACATAATTTAATTCATTTAATAATTAAATAAAATTAATAAACTAGTTTTTGTCTTTATTTTAATCATCCCGGAATTCTGACGACGTTCTGCCCAGTCCCGTTTTAAAAGATTTTGTTTATCATGATAATGGCGGTATGAAGTAAGCAGCTTTGAAATCGGTGAGCGGAAAGTTATTTCTCTGAATCTTAATGCTTCCATACTTATTTCTTGCTATATTATGATTAATATTCTTTTATGTACTCATCAAAATTGGTCCTTTTGTTATAGAATGCTATTTAACTTATGCATTGTAAGGTATCGTATTTAAAATGACTGATTTATTTATTGCTTTGGTACCGTGCTTTATACATTTCGCACAAGTGTTATTTACAAGCTTATTGTATTTCTTCTCACTTAAATCGGAGTAATCGTAAAGCACCTGAGTGTTATCATTTGAGGAGTGGTAAAACATGGCGGCCGGTATATACAGTAGGGTGGGTCATTTTCCTATGGCGAGAAAAAAATTTTGCAAATTCTATCGGGCACAGCAAGAAAAGGGTGCCAAATGGTCTCAAACTAACATGTGTAAAATATTGTTCGATTATAATAACTCTTTTTGCCTCCGGATTGGCCTCAAATAGAAAAAAAATATGTAATTTTTAATATTTTTAAAAATATTTATGAATTAAATTTTTTTGTCAAAAACTTATTAAAGTTCACAAATAAGGGTATTTAAAAGCAATTTTAATCACATTAGTCACCTTCATGCATTATTAATACAAAAATAACTGCCCAAGTGGCAATATAATATGCCATCATTATCATATTAACAAGATCCGTAGAAGAATCTCTTTTTATAGTGGATTTTCAGTGGTACAGATTTTAAATATTGGTAGTTCATATACATTCTCCCTCAAGTTTGGTCAGTATAAAACGGTATTTTTTTATTTTTCAAAATAGAAACAGTTGCGTTTTTCATAAATATGTCGCGCTTTTGAAATTCAGCGGACAGTTATTTCACTGGCTGGTCTTGGGATCCAAATATGATCGTAAAAATATGTTGAAACAATTGTCGAATGGATAGTTCGTTCATAGGCAATATCAGTTATGATTCGCTCAGTCATGATTTACCTAATTTTTTACTAGAGCAATTAACTGAAACCCAGGCCCATGAAATTATACTTCTTTGAGGATTGACTCAAAATAGCTTCTTAGCATTCCCTTATGCGTTCATAAAAGTTAAAATATAGCAAATTTAACTGTTAAGATAAATTAAAAGGAAGTTTTGAAAAGTAATGTAGCTTATTTAAAAACTTAAGGGATAATACTGAGCTTTATGCTGAAAACGGGGATCTACCGCTCTTCTTAAGAAAGTATTTCAAAATTTGACTCTTAAAATGTGGTTTTAATTTATTTTTGGACATTAGGGAATTACATGGGGACACTTAGGATGGGTTATTCCTAATATGCCAAAAAATTTCATGGAAATCCCAACTTTTAAACTATTATCCAAATGTTTTCCATGGGTTTGAAACCTAACCCAAAAAAGGTATCCATCTTCTGACATATCCATTTTTATTAAAAATTTAATGCTTTTACCATCCTACTCAACCAACAATAAAGGTTTCGCACATTTTTATGATTCCAGCAAGAAATTTTTGATTGCCAGTTCTAACCATTGAGATATTTCAAAATATGTTGCATTACAAGTCAAGTATTTCAACTTTGGTTTCATTTATAATTATTTTATAGTCTTCAATGATGATTTTTATACCATTGTGCACATTTTTATATTGATGACGGATTTGTGCTATCGAGGTAAAAGCTTGATTTTCGTTCGTCCATTTTTGCTTGAAATTACTATATTAATCGAAACTTTGAGGCCAATCCGGAGGCAAAAAGAGTTATTATAATCGAATAATATTTTACACATGTTAGTTTGAGACCATTTGGCACCCTTTTGTCGCTGTGCCCCTGGGAAAATGTGAAAAAAATATTTTTGACCTACCCTACTGTTCAATGCAATATGAGTGGTAAGTAAATTATATAAATAAAAATCTTTATTATTTTTTGGAAATAGTTTGAGCATTAATTTATTTCCGCGTATAAGCTGAAAGCATGAATTTTCTATAAAAAACAGAATCAAAATTTCCACATTTGCTTTCCCGCCATAGAGTAAGCTCATTTTAGCTTGTTATAATTTTATGCTTGGCCCATTTTGGGATACGAGAATTATGTAACAGTTTGAAAATCAAAGTTTTTAAAGATTGTTTGTGTTTTTGGTGCAGTATGTTTGCAGGGTATCCAGGGTATATGTTTGCAGGGGGTTTTGTGCCATTTAACTCTTACGAACCAGGATGTTAATAAAAGTACCAAAACCAGACTAAAATATTTTAGTATCCGATTAGCGAGCGCAGCGAGCCTGGATCGCGAAGCTATCCACGAATTGCGGATTAGTTCAAGAGCGAAGCGAGCAGGGGGGGCAGCCCCTTAGTTACTTTATAATTAAGGATAAATTTATATTTAGGTTACAGTTCAGAAATCTTTCAAGTTGAGCTAGCTCTGTATATAAGGATGATATTCAATACACAAAACTTGCTTTTCCCCTATGATAATGTTTGTTGATGATTGTAGAATTTTACTGCTCTGCTGCTGAAAAAGTTGAAACGACCTAATTGACATTTGATACAAAAAATGTTTTAATAAATTCAAAAAATCAAAAAATATTTTTTTCCTATTTATGCGTATGTTACATTTTAATATATTGATTTTTCAAACCAGTTTGTTGATTTTTGTTGTTGATGGATGCAGTTTAACCGTACCCAACATAAAAATAGTCAAAAATCCTTTTTAAAAACCCCCGGAAGGTTTTCTGCATAAAAACTGTAATCCAAGATAAATCAGCATGAAACCTTCAAAAAATACCTGCAGGTTTTCTGCATGACATTCGGACAAATTGACTGCAGGAAACCTGCAGTCAAAGAAATCAGCATGAAACCTTCAAAAAAACCTGCAGGATTTCTGCATGAAATTCGGACAACCTAACTGCAGGAAACCTGCAGTCAAAATCTACAGGTTCCTTGCAGGTTATTTGTCCGAATTCCCTGCAGGAAACCTGAAGGTTTTTTTTTGAAGGTTTCATGCTGATTTTTTTTGCTGGGTCGGCAATCACGAGACGAAATAAAATATACAGGGTGTAAAGGAAAGTCCCTTTACCCTGTAATAAATTTCTAACGGAGCAAGCTAAAGCTATGCAGTTAAGGTAACGGTATAGTAAAGTGACCGTGCGCAATCGAATGCGAGCCACCGCAGCGCCCTCTAGCGGAAATTTTAGGAGTTAAAAATTTTATTTTAAAAACTATTAAGAGTTTGCTAAAATAGTCAAATACAAAGTTGTAGAGCAGCATCGATTTAGTAGGAAAAGACACCTTAAGCAAAAAAATATCTTGAATAGAACCCCTAAAACGCACGCTCAATTAGGTTGAATTTTACGTCTTAAAACGCTTCTCACGAGGCGAAAATGAGAAATTTTCAATTTAATGACTTAAATAAATGAATAAAAGTATTCTTAACTCATTAAATTGAAAATTTCTCATTTTCGCCTTGTGAGAAGCGTTTTAAGACGTAAAATTCAACCTAATTGAGCGTGCGTTGTAGGGGTTCTATTCAAGATATTTTTTTGCTTAAGGTGTCTTTTCTTACTAAATCGATGCTGGTCTACAACTTTGTAATTGACTATTTTAGCTAATTCTTAGTAGTTTTTAAAATAAAATTTTTAACTCCTAAAATTTCAGCTAGAGGGCGCTGTGGTTGCTCGCATTCGATTGCTCACGGTCACTTTACTATACCGTTACCTTAACTGCATAGCTTTAGTTTGCTCCGTTTGCAATTTATTACAGGGTAAAGGGACTTTCCTTTACACCCTGTATAAAAAGAAACTCAAATCCTTGCTTTTATCAAAATTTTATAATCTTGAACTTATCCCACTTTCATTCCAAACATCTCATTCAACAACGCAATTCCCACAGCTATTTCTCAAACGCAACACTCGACATCCCAGTTAAAACTCACTACTCTCTCCATTATTAAGGCTTCGCACGCACCAACCAAATTGCAGAGCCCTTATTGTAAATAAATCCCCTCTGCAGCCGTCAATTCGAGAGCCACATTACTCTGCCCCTGTAAAACAAGCACCCCCGCCTTCGCCCTGTGAACCGTTCGCATACTACGGGAAAGAATCCATTAATCGTTAATTAAATCGCCTCCGAAGTGGAATCTTGGTGCAGGCTGCTTCGGAAATGTCATGGGTTTAGCGAGAATTGCGCTGGTTGCTTCAGCGGTGATGGTTGATATTCAGAGGGGAATAGTTTTTATTGAATCTTTATTTCTCTGTTAGATTAATGGGGTTTTTTCAGTACGAAAGGAGAGAAAATTATGAAACCAAAAACAAAACCTTGATATTACCCGATGCATGCGGAAGAAATTATTTAAAACTATTCCAAGGATTTTAATACTGCTTCGTCCTGGTATCCTGGTATGTGCTATACTTTACTGTAAATCAGAAATCTCTAAAGTTTTTGACACAAGATCCACATTCATGTCATGAGAGAAGAAACATGTGTTCCGAACTTCAAGAAAACTTGAGATGGGGATGCCAGAATGTGTGTTGATTTTACGTGGAATGACTCTCTTTTAAAATGATCATTGCAATCAGTAAAAAAATTGGAATCGGACTACTTTTAAACTAATGCAGTTTTTGATTTGTCAGAGATGGAATCACTTTGTTAAACTAAAAAATTAAAACTCACGAAGCTTCATCTTTTTTTTTTCTTCTGAATTATTTTCTTGATTTCTGCTCTTAAATAACGCAGAGTAAGTAAGAACATTAAATATTTTAGGATCAATCACAAGCACTGAAAAAAGATGGGTGAAAAATCTTCATTCTACATTAACTCTAGTTAATACATTATATTGAAAACCTACCTAGAGAATAATCTGTTATACTCAAAAAATAAATATAAATTTTCTATCAGAAAACAAAATAAACACGAAATAATTTTTCATAAAGTTGATGACTGTTAAAAATATAAAAACGCACTTCTGTAAAAATTTCGGGATGAACCAATAAGCAATGAAAATTTGCATACGTGTTTGTAATCTCGGATTATATTTCTAAAAATAAACTGTAGAGAGGCCCGGTTCAAATTAAGAAAAGTTTCATTCACGTTTGATTTTTCGCTCTCCAATTTCTTGAGCTTCTTAGGCTAAAATCTCCTAACAAATAATCGTGCAGTGGAACAAAAGTAGGATTTAAATTCAATCCGTTTATTCGCTCCCCTCGGTCTTAGCTACTTGATTAAATCAGTTCACTTCGGGCACGCTTCTAATCTGTAATTCAGACTCTAAGGATTGAATTCTTGATTTGGATTAGAATAAACTAGTTTGACGCATTTACGTATGTATCGTAGTGATAGTTTCTAACACTGATTTTAAAGAAATGTAAACTTTTTTCTATTTATTTAAAATTCTTTGAAGTACATGAAAAAATTTCTAATCATGATATCATTCTGAGTTTACAATTTTTGTTGTAGACTTGTCATTTTGCAAGAAACTGAAGCAGCCTTTATGTGCATGTTATTAGAGATAGATTGTTTACAATATTTAGAACACCCACTACATGATATTATTAGTTTATAATGATATTTTATTAAAAACTAATAGGCTGAATAAGTCTAAAATCTTATTTATAGAGGACTTTTCCAAATGCTTAAGTTTTAAGAATTTAGTCAGATGCAATAGGGCTGCTTTAAGAGTCAACGATTTTTGGGAAGGGTGTATTAGAGTTGAAAGCTAACAATAGCCCATTAGAAGCTAACCTTTCTGATCAGTCAATGTGTGTCATTCTTCATTTAATTTATTTCATTTTGCGCAACTTCAGGCTTTTAACTTTTTGTATTCATTTTGGAGGAATCTTACATAGTGAAAAGTGCGAATTTGACGTTTCACTCCTTACTCCTTTTTTCTATCCAAAGTAGTGATTCACAGAAGTGAATAGCTCAGGGTGAACAGTAAAAGTGAAACAATGCAAATGGGCCTTTAACTTGTAGTATATGTGCTATTGAAGTATATATGCGTAGTAAAATGTGTTGGTCATATACAATCTGTTTCAATTAAAGAAATTAATCTGGTAATTATAATGAATACCGCTTATGAATATATAAGAATTATGTTACAGTTAAAGTTAATATAGATTATGTTTAATTTCACATATCCTAGTCTAAATTTGTTATATTGACTTGGTAATCATAAACAACAACCTCTAAATGTGAAAACTCCTTAAAAAATGTTTTACTTTAACCATAAAATTATTTTTAGTATATAATATCGCCACAGTAATTAATAATTACCTATTAATCTCTTTTGACGGTAACTACAATGTCAATAGAAACATTCACTTGAATTTATACGTCTTTTTTTCTTTTAGATGAGCATAGCTAGTTATGTGTCGGTTGAATCAAAAATGATGGAGCAGATTTTCACTCATACGGAGTTTTACAAGGGAACACGTATCGCAGTGAAACGGTTTCAGTTCAGCAAAAAGCTTCCAGATTTTTCTAGAACAATAAAAAAGGAAATGAAAACGGTAAGTTTTTTTAAACCTGTCAAAAGTCTCTAAATGACTATTTTGTATTTTGTCGATAATGCAATTTATAGTCTCACCACGTATGGCAGCCTTTATAAGCATTTAAAGCAGGTCTTTATTAGCAGGTCAATAAGTTTAATAATGATTGAGACGTGAAAAAAATGTTTTTCGATTTTTCTGACAGAATGTTTTTGCAAGCTTGATATATTGAATCAAATAATATGTGTATAAGAAAAAAAACTTTTTTCTGTTCAGTGAAGTAATATTTTGTTTCTAGTTTTATAAATACTTCAATGAAGCTTAAGGACAATTTTTTATAAAATTATTTTGGGACTTTTATGTAAGAAAATAGGCAATATGGTTAAAAAAACTGTGTACGAACCAATTTTTAAAAACTTAATTTCTCAATTTTTCTAAAAAGCTTAAATATTGTTACATAAAGGATAGTTTTAGGATAAAGATTAAAATAACATTTAAAAAGTTGTCATAAACCAGTTTTAATCTTTAAATGTCTATGCATGACAAATTAACGTAAATTAGAGAGAGTGGAATAACTTATTACTGAAAGCGTCTTTCATATACCCTTAAAGAGTGTAAGGTAAATGTGGGTATAGTGGACACTTTAAGGAAAATTTTTGCTTAAATTCTCAATAAATATCAACCTACTTGCTTGGAAACCGTTATCATCCTATTTTTAGATTAATTGGATCTTCTTCTTTCGATTTTACCATTAAAAATTTTAATTAAATTGGGTTAGGTATTTTTAATTAATTTTTAAAAAGTACTCCAAATTGCATCTATAGTGGCCACATAGATGTAACTGTTCTATCTATGGTGGACACCTCTTGCACCAATAGTGGACACCTCTCTTTTTCTGCTTATATGAGGGGTTTATGCATAATATTGATGGGTTTTTTTGGTATAGTCGTTTATTTCTAATTAAATCTTCCTTCCCAATGAAATTTATTTTATATCAAATCAAATTAGCATTATTAAAAAAATATTTGATAGATTCCAGCGCAAAGCCTACGCTGTAGCTGATTTGAGAGGAGTTAAGCATGTAATTCAATGTTTTGGAAACCTTGGTTCCCGAAGCCAGAATGAAACCAAATTCCAACAAAACTCATTTTAAAGCACAATCAACAGTTTATGAAGAAAAACTGATCCAAATTCAATATTATTTAAATTTCTATTAGAAGCCATTTCGGTGGCCACTATTGGAAAATCTAAGATTTTGTGTTGGTAAAGTGGCCACCCCCATAAATCCTCGAAAAGTCAAATTTTTCAAATGAATTTTATTCAGTATCCTTTTATACACTCTTCTTTATCTTAATATAAATTTAAAAGTCAATCAAACGGTAATAATACAAAAAAAAACAGTTCCGATATACTCATTTCCTTACGCGATTCAATAAGCAAAATCAAATTTCAGTCACTCGGGCGATGTTGTTATTTTCAAATATTTAAATATCCTTCCCATGCTGATCTGTGGTACCAGATCGGTGGTAATTTACCAGCTTACCTGATTGTACAATCTACTATGCCTATGAATTTTGAAGCTGTTTGATGCCTCTAACTCGTTTTATTTAAAATTAATCAGCAATGTGGCCACTATTGGTACAGTGTCCACTATACCCACATTTACCTTATAGTTATTTCTTTTATTTTGAAAAAGTTACACATTTTGACTAGCTTATTGAAGTTATTTTTGAAACTTTTAAAAATAACCATTGAAACATATAAATTCATTTGTTACATTTAAAGCCATGAGTAAACTTAAGTATGATTCATTTATAGATAATGGAATAAGGGAAACTTGATAATTTTAGATAATAAGAAAAAAAATTTTTGTCCATTATTCATTTACTTTAAAACCAATAAAAAGTTAAGTATTAAAGTCAATTAAATTTTCAGAAACCATGATATTTTTTAATCTCTATTTACAAAAAATATATCAAAGTAGCTTCCATCTAATTTGAAACTAATAGGAAATTATACTTTTACGTCGAATCTTTCCGTTGGTAGAGTACAATCCCCCATAAAAAATCACGAATCTACTAATTATCAACAAAGTTACCGATTGCTTTTTATCAAACTGGTCAATATTTACACCGTGATTGATTTTTAAAACATCATCTAGTTTCTAATCACATCAAAAAAGTTTCCAAACAATCAAAAGGGATTTTGGAAAGGAAACGTTTCAGTAAACAGTTTCAGTGCCTTAAGAAACATTACAAAAGTTTCAACGCCAACGAGGGGTAAGAGATACGCTTTTGTTTTTCTCGTAGGGAAGTTCTAATAAAAACTAGAGGGCATGCCAAAAAGATTAAACTGGGACCCTAGGGTACCAAGGCTTTTGAGCGTGGATTCTCGGTAAGATGCGGCATGAACCTTGGGGAGGAATTGGTTTCTGCTACAAGATGTTTTTGTTTCACAGAGATTAATTCAAGAAACCGCTTTAAATCTTCTATAAACTTTTACAATAAGTTTTATAGATTGTGATGAAGTTGTATAAAGCATTTACTGTAAAATTTGATTTTGTTGTGTAGGATTGGGAGTTAGAAGGCGTTTTAGTGAATTCATGATTATTTGGTTTTCTGATAAAAGGATAGGGTTTTCTTTACTTTAAAACAGTAGGGGAAACCATAAACGTGAATTATAATATACTTTGCTATTAAATAAATAATATTTCTTCGGAACACACAAAATTAGAGAAAGGTATTAATAACACAATAAACTAAAACTTAAATAAAACTAACTTATTCCATGGAAATGATTCCATTGAGATGAAATGAATTATAGATGAATGTAATGGGAGTTTTTGCAATCGACAAAAGGTGAAAAAATTAGTTTGATACATTTCATATGAGTGTTAAAATATGTAGATAATCTATCCTACTACTATTATAATTGTGAATGTTTGTCTGTATGTTTGTTACTCTTTCACGCAAAAACTACTGAATGGATTTTAATGAAATTTTACAGTAATGTAGCTTATACATCAGAATAACACATAGGCTATAATTTATAAAGAGAAAATCAGTCCTTAATTCTTTTTTTCCCAATTTTCCTGCTTTTTTTCACTTATTTTTCCGTGTTTGAAAACCTGTTTTACCAGTCATGCAAGCCAATAATAGGAAACTTTAGTATTACCAGTGATGTAGTTACTAGGCAATTTTATTAATCTCTGTATAAATAAAAACGTTTGTGGCTGTGTGTGTATGTATGTGTGTTCCGCATCTCCTTTTAGACTAGACCGAAGGCGTGGACATTTCCTCCATTTTCAAGATTTTTTCCTTTGAAATAAATATATTTACTGAAAAATACAATTTTTTTCATGGAAAACGAGTTAAAAATAAAACATTGTTTCAAATGAGACAGATCACTAGACTCTTTCATTAACTAGACTTTTTATTATGGTTTCAAATTTGTTATTTTATAAAGGCACCAAGATATTAAACATTATCAGGAACATCGGGATTGTAAAAAATGAAAAGAACACCGGGATTGGAAAATTAGCGGGAACATCGGGATAGGAAAAATTACCGGGTTTTCAAAATTACCGAGAACACCGAGATAGGAAATTCACCATAAAGACACCAAGAATACCGGAATATAAAAATTACTAGAAACACCGAGATTAGAAAATTACCGGGAACAACGAGATAGGAAAGAGGCACCTGGGATACCGGGAGGATTTGTAATATTGCTAATTTACAAAATTATTAATGTATTTTTAGAAAACTTTAAAAAAATTAATTTATACACCCCACCCGTGCAAGGCCGGGTATAACAGCTAGTATATATATAATCCAAATACGGGTGATTCATTCATTCATAACACTCATCACGAAATCTCAAAAACTGCCGGACCGATAGGCTTGAAATTTGACAGAGACCTTCCTTTCAGCCATTAGACGCTCACTAAGAAACGATTTTAAAATCGAACGACTCCTTCCCTGTTTTTCGGCACTTTTTCGACTCCGTTTTACCCATTGAAATAACATTACACATTGTTGAAATGCATAAAATGCAGGGTTTACTTCTTATCTGAAGGCAACGTCTTGTCTCACTTGATAACATATAATTTGAAAAGATTTTATAATTTACAATTAAATTTAAGAAAAACAGTGTGAATATCTGTATTTAAATATTATAACAGCTATCAGAAAACCGAAATGAATTAAAATAATTAATTTACTTTCTTTAAGATTTTAATCTCTCTATTCTAAAAAAAAGTTTTTAGTGAACGGTTTCCAGAGAAAGGCTTTTTAATTACTGAACCGAATGACACATATATGGTATCAAAATGTCCGGATTCTTTCCGGATTTCGGAGTAAGCCCTTCGATTTTTCAAAAAAATTCTCAATTTTAAAATATTTCCATTTTTTTAGATAACGGATAAGGTCACAGTTATAAAGCAAGTACTGTCAATCAAATTATTATGCATCCAATCACAACGTCCGATTGACGCTTTATTTTAAGATGAAACATGTTTTTTCACCTTTTAAAAAAAGTACTTTCTTGATGAAATATCACTCAAAGACTGATAAAAACATATTCTAAAAACTTACATGAACGCCATTTTATACTAAAATTTCACACTTTTTGTCCAATATTTATAATTTTTATTCTGATTTTATCGAAATTAATTGTAAACATAGTGATGTTTTGTCTCTTAATGTTTTCAATTGCTTAAACGGTATTGTTTAACAAGTCTGGGTTTAAAAAAAATATGAATGATAAACACTAGGCATATTATACTATCGAGTTACTTTAAAATAATATTTTTTGTTTGGTCCGAATATTGATAAACAATTAGAATTAGTTATTTTTATAATCATAGATTAAAAATAATTAAGATGAATATTTTTAAAAACATTTCGTTTAAATTTTTGATAAGTTCGAGTTAATATATACTCAAACTTTTAAGGGAGATTTATTCATGGAGGGGATTTGAAGTATTTTTAATAAGTTAGTTGACGTTTTTTCTGTAAATTGTTTAATTGTTTTATAAAGTGTGTTAAGTTCAACGAGTTGGAATTTGTGGGAATTGCGAAGCAATTCCAAAAGGTCCTGCGTCAGCAGTTTACGGGGGTTGGCGAGCGATAGCGAGCAGGGGGCGGTAGCTCCCTAGTTTCTCAAAAATAAATATATTTAAATAGCAAGAATTTAAAAGTTTCCAAGGAAACAGAGCTAAAATTTCATTGTTTCATAGGGCATGGTTTACTAGACTATAATCACTAGATTTTTATTATAACTAGCAATCTGTTTTTACGTTTTTACTCTTTCAGAGAAGCTTTTAAAGAAGTTGGTTTTATTAATAAGAAGACAAGCTTACTTGATAACTTTTTATCGAGGAATTTTTGAAATTTATTTTTTGTGGAATTTTAAAAGGATAGCGGGAATACTTCATGAAAATTCAGTTAAAGATTTTAAACACTAGATTTAAAAAAAGAGATGATTTCAATTGGATTGTTTTTATCACATGGAAAGGATAAATGTTTGATGGAAAAATATATTTAATGGAAAGAAAGACGGTATTTTACAATTTAAGGTTGCACTATAAGGTTACACTTGGCATTTCGCCTTTTTTTCTTCAAAAATCGCATTTTTCGATTGAATTAAAAAAATTTCCTGATGGTGCATAGTTTGATTTGTAACAAAATGTAGTCCTTGACTGGTTACTAACTTCTTTTGGTATTTTGAAAGAATCTTATGTTTCTCTGTCGGATTATTTAATTATTAAATTATTAACATAAACTGTATTTTAGTACTGATAATCCAACAGATGAACAGAAGATTTTAGTTTCTTTTATATTAAAATCAAATTATATAAAATTAATTTGTCTGTATGATTCTTTATTTAGAAAAAGTAAATGGTTTTAAATTTGACCTGGACACGTGTGATAGAAATATCTAGATTTTTGCCAGAAGAGTTATTAGAAATCACTGATCCAATGATTAAACAAAATGCATTTTTTGCTCATTCTGAAAACTTGCTTTTGGGCATGATCATAGATAAAAAGGGATCATATATGAGGGAGTTTGGTTTAGAAGAACAATTAAGGCTAGAAACTCAGCTTCTAAAAGAAAGTCAGTTAGGAGTTCCCATCCCCCCAAACCTAATTTCCAAGCTACTGACCATATATAGAACATACGTAGACAGTAGACTATGTATAGATTAGCTTGAATACTGCTTCTCTTTCTCCCCACCTATACTACGAAGATTCACCGATCAAGAGACATAGTCTATGATAATGACTGGAACTTTGACAGATTCCCATGTCACACACACACAGTCGAACGTTGTGTAAAATTAGTAACACAGAGGGCATCACGAAAAGTCATCGGTATGAATGCCAGGAGATGGGGTTTATAAGAACTATTAATCTTTCAAGATCTTCAATGCCAAATTTTTCAATCAAGTCTTCTTTCGAAATACCAAAAGAAGTTAATAACCAATAAAGGACTACATTTTATTACAAATCATACTATTCACCATCCGGAGTAATAACTTTTTAATTCAATCGAAAAATGCCGGGATATAAAAAGGTACAGGGAATACCGGGATATGAAAAGGTACCGGGAACACCAGGATATGAAAAGGTACCGGGAACACCCGGATATGAAAAGTTTCCGGGAAAACCTGGTTATGAAAATTATCGGGAACACCGGGATATGGAAAAAGTACTGGGGACACCGGGGTTATTGGTGATACGAAAAATCGGACATATAACTTGGGAGAATTTTAAAAAAGAAATCAATGCACTCCACCCGTGCAAGGACGGGCAAATCAGCTAGTCAACAAATAAAATTACTCTCTCCATATTTTTCAATACATTAAACTGGAGTTACATAACTTTCGAAATTTTTAAAGCACATAGGTAATAGTTCATTGGGTTTTCCAGTTCTGAAATTAAAAACAACTATCTATTAGATATATTTTGTGTTTATTTAAGAATATTTAAAGTTTTGACTTTAATAGTTTATTAATAAAAAGGTTTATGATATTTTTCATTGGTAACTATGAATGTTTACAAATTATGAAAATTTGTTTTCTCTATTACAATTTTTTTATATGAAGTTCTATCCTTTTATGAGATTTGTTATTCATAGGTTATATCTTATAAAATGTATACTATTTAATTTTCAACTATAGAAACTATAGTGGGAGAGAGCATAAGGTATATGTATTCAAATTTGCAATGATCTGAAAATCGTAAAATTGAATTTCTTTGAATTCGCTTCATTTACTACCATATCCGTGATATTTATTCAACAACCGTCACACAAGACTAAACAAATGTAACCCCAATATTAAATATTTGAAAGATTATTCATCAAAGTTTCAAAATTTGTATAATGATCCGTGGAAGAAAACGGCAGAGTCAGCATCATATTCTAGTAAAAATATTCTTGCAAAGAAAAAATGCAATACTTTCATGTTTCCCAAGGTTTGGAAAATTATACTTAGTTTTATGGATAATTGAGAAATTGAGGAAAGGTATTTTGAAATCAATAAATTAAACATTTTTTAATTATTTGAATTATATCTATAGGAATGAACTCTCATCTTGAGTGACTTCGTTATAAATTGGATGATATATATATTGTACTGGACTGTAATTTATGCAAACATAGCTAATCAACTAATGATAAATCATTAATCAACACATTAAGTCATAGACACTAACAAGTAATACTCATATCGCAATTAACGTCTTCTTTATGTTTTCTATTTAATTTACTTTTGAAAAACGTGAATCAGAATATTTGAGATTTTCTTTACCCCCTTAGAAACACCCTTATAACTTTCACTTAAAACACTACTTTACAACGGGTCTTACACTTTTTCACAGGTCTATGTGTCATTTTTTTTTCTTGGAGTCATGTCTATGTGTCATTTTTTTTTTCAAAACTTAAAGAATTTATCTTATGTACTTCGTGCACATGACATAAATTTATTATTGATATTAGGAAGTTTCGAAATTATTCGTAATGAAGTTTGTTGTCCCCAGATGAGAGAAATGCATCATGATAACATCAACCAGTTTATTGGCGCTATCCTGAATCAAAACTGCGTTCAGATTGTCACAGAATATTGCCCAAAAGGAAGTCTTCAAGTAAGCTATATTTTTTCTTTTTAGTTTTCTCATATTTAGGTAAAAAATATTCAATTTAGAATTTCAATACAAATAGCTATATTAATATTTAATAATGTAGTTCTACGTACCCCACTCAGGATGGTAAAACATTTTATTTCTATCTAAACGTATTTTTTTTTAATATTTAACTCTTTACCTAACTTTTTTTTTCAAAAACATTCGAGTACTTTATGACGTGTGAGTACGATTTCATTATTAAGCTACCGTATCATTTTACAACTAAATCACTCTACGAGGAAAGTTTTCCTCACATTAAAAAGCATATGAGCATAAAGTCCCTATTACTTCACAATAAATTCTTGGAAGACATATTTATTCAGTTTGACTGAGTTAGTTTTAAATACATTTTACCTTAACCAATTATACAAGATATATGAAAAGTTAAAAACACAATTTTTAATGTTTCTTTTTTAAGAAATGACATGGTAAGTTATAAGTAATCGAAAATAGGTTGTTTTACTAGATATCTTCATTCCCCTCAATACGATCCTCTTAAATTTTAATTTACTTTAAAAGAATTGGAAAGTCAAAATTGGCAGAAAAATGTATGTTTAGAAAGAATCAAGTTTTAATTATTTTTTTTTCATCTTGCGTAAATAAATAAATATGTGAAACAAAATTACGTACAACCTTTCAAAACTAATTACTTTCTCAAGTATAAACTATTAAAAAATGTTTTAAATCTCTGAAATAGTATTGTAGAAAATTTTGCTACACTAAAATAGATTCTAGAATGGGAATTAAAATATATGTGATTCATATTTTTTAAGTAAAAAATTAAGAGTTGAAGTTCCTTCGCAAACATGGAGATGTAATTTGATAATCATTTTTAAAACTCAGACCATGAGTTATTTTATATAAATTCTCTCGTCTTTTACCTTAGAAGTAAAAAAATAGGATTTCTCTTAGCTTATAAGGAAGTCAATTGATAGAAAAGTATCAAATGATGCAACTGATAGGATAAAGATACACACGATTATAAATTTTCAAATCCATGCCTTTTTACAATTGTCTTTAGTCCTGAAAAATACGAAGATCAAGTAACTTATTTTTAAACTATCTCTTAATTTCAAGTTCATTAGAAAATAATTGTTTTCCTAAAAGAAAGTTCTTATTCGTACTACTAACTATTATTAGTCCATTTATTTTTTTAAACCCTTATGTTATTATATTCTGATTAGATAGCTTCAGGTATTAAAGTGTATTAAATAAAAAAATCAATACAAAAAATTCTAACAGCTAATTTGGTTGTTAACAAAACTTGGTTGTTGTATCAAACATACAAAAAATTCCTTGTAATACCCAAGTAGTATGAATTACTTTGATAAATAATATTTAAACTTAAGTTAAAAATATATTAATTCAATTTGAATATGAAATTAGAGAAAGCTATCTTTCATTTCTCATTTTTCATTTAAAAAGGATCAAAAAGTAAACAACTTTAAAACATGTCTAACAAATTAATTCCTCAACACCCTTCAAAAATCAAGAAGATTTAAAAAGACTAAATGTTGAATAAATTCCTTCAGGTCACGAACACGTCTACTCTTCTTTCCTAAAGTCTCCTCATCCCCAAAATCAGATTCGCGACAACTCTTTCCACTCCTTGGAGACCGTTGACAACAAAAGTATGCCTTTCGCCCATCAGTCCCTTTCAACCGAAGCTGAGTCCTCCGGAAGATATGTTTTTTTATGCTCGACTCACCACTCCATGTGAGTCGAAGCACTTGTCAAAGCTTGTCACTTCTGTCCGAGATTTATTCTGACAGCCCATGGGTTATCAGGAGATCTGATGGGTTGGAAGTTATTATTTTCCCTGGTGTGGATTTTGAAGGATGAAACCGCTTTTGGGTCACAATGCCGATGAATAAGAAAAAGATAGTTCTTTTAACATCATTGTTTTAAGCTTTGTCCTGTTACTTCTAAAAGCTTTTATTTATACTTTGGATCAGGAGTTTGCCCTCGGCAAATCTTGGAGTAGACTTTCATTATGCAGTAAACATTTGTATATTACGAATCCTCTGTTCTGGAAATTATAAAAAATTACACTATTTTCGTTGAACAAAAAAATGTATCATTGTTTTTTCGAGCTATCAAATCATGATCAAGACAATCTTAAAAGCTGGATTTAATTTGCAAGTTTTAAGTTTTCTTTTATCTTTAATCGTACGTGAATTTACTAGCTATGAGCATATTGATTTGTTCCGTTAATTTAGGCGCTTTTTTCAACTAGAAGAGAGTAAACTTATTTTTAAGAAGAAAAATTAGTTTAGATAGATCATTTTGCCGTAATAGTGATTGTATTTACCGTAGAAAATAAATTTTTACTGATACAATTCTTCAATTTTATGTTTATTTTAAATTTATTTAAGATCACTAATTTTCTAGTCCAGGATCCACGATACACTTTTTGCACTTGATTACTATCAAGCTAGTTTTCCGTGAGTAGCTTCATTTTGATGAGACGCCCAACAACTTCCATTACGAAACTCTGGATTGTGGTAGCTAACAGAGGTAGCAAGGATACAATATGTCGATTTGATGATTCTCAAATATTTATTACTAACTGGATTCTTTTTTATTAAATCTCAAGATAATTATCTAAATTATTAGAAAATATATTTGTCCTACAAAATGTAGGGTTTGATCAAAGAGTCCCCTCCTTTCAACATGTATCGATAACAAGGACAACATAAATTATTACTAACCAGCTGATTTTTTTTGTTTTACTTAGGTAAAATTTATATAATTTAACAGTTATATTGTCCTACAAATTGCGTGGTACGTTATCCCGGTCCTACGCTCAGAAACTGTTAATACCACAAGACCATTTTTCTCATTACTAACTGTAGGACAAAAATATTACATAATAGGTTAGTGTGTTCTCTGCCCAAATGAAACAATGTCCTACAAGAAAACAGGTATTTTATCACCAGTCCGACAAGAATTGTCATTTTTTTCGTTTTCCTATTTGCAACATAAGATGCAGTTCAATTATTACGGAATTTTATTAGTGAACTTTTAAGCAGGTTAACGGGCTATATAATTAACCTTTTGTTCTTCGATTTTGGGTTGTGGATCATTCTTTAAAGTGCCCTGTTTCTTATTTCCTCATTTAATCAAAATTATGGGGAATAAGGAACACTAGCATTTTATGCATGAAAATTAATTTATCAAAATCTTCTCTTTATTATATTAATATTTTATTGTTCTTATTTCATTTATAAAGTTAAAAGTTTAAATTCAATTAATTTTATTTCTACTTAAATTTCCTGAAATAGGTGGGTTGAAAGAAAACTTTTACTCACCACTTTAAAGTTGGTTAAAAAATCATTAAGTAATTTGATCGATAGAGTATATAAAATTTACGATTTAATTTAAGTTATGGTGAGTATATTAAAATATTAAGTTGGGTTTTTTTATATTTAGTTTTCCGTGATATTAATTAAAAACAATATTTAAACGCAGGGGGTGGGGAATAGGTTTAAGGGTCTTCGTAAACTTCCTGAACCATTCAAACTTGAAGAAATGGGGTAGCGCTAAGCTTATACAGAGGAAGTGGAACCAACCTTAAAAAAACTGAGCTTCCAAAAAAATTGAGTTGATTTTGGGGGATGATAACCACACAGTATCACAAAATGAATGAAAAAAGAGAAACACCATTTGATTAATTTTGTCATGATTTTCAAATATTTTGTATAAAAATATAGCGTTGCTTATAACTTTCAACTTGTACTTTACTTAAGACTAATTTTTTACTAGGCATATATCGAAAGGTTTTAATGAAAATTTTTGGAGTTATAAAATACTCTTTATAGATTATATTAATACCTTCACTTGATTTTTAATTGTTTTATTTAGCAAATTACTGGCTTGTTTCCTATTACCCCAAACGGGGTAAAAAGATACAGTCGCTTGGGGTAATAAGAAACAAGTAAAAACTCCCTTTACCTTTTCTCTTAAGAGGTTCATTATTTTTTCAAAGAAAGCTACAAATGGTGCAAAAAATTCTGTAAAAAATTAGCTTCATAAACTTAAAGGATAAACTTGTGGAATTTTTAATGTTTCTGATTACCCCAATAGAATCTTACAACCCCACCCTCCCCTAACGAAGTAAAACAAATCAGCTGGTTAGTAATCAATTTTAATGACTTCATTATCGATACATATTGGAAGGAGGGGACTCTTTGATCAAACCATACATTTTGTAGGACAAATATTTTTTCGAATAGTTTAGATATTTATCTTGAGATCCAACAAAAAAAGTCCAGCTTTAGTAATAAATATTTGAGAATCATCAAATCGACATATTGTATCCTTGCTACCTCTGTCAGCTACCACAATCGAGAATTTCGTAAAGGAAATTGTTGGGCGTCTCATCAAAATGAAGCTCTTCACGAAGATTCTGCTTGATAGTAATTACTTTTTCATCAAGGATATGTACTACTACTTTTGAGCGTAAGACCGGGATAACGTACCACGCAATTTGTAGGACAATATGACTGTTAAATTATATAAATTTTACCTAAGTAAAACAAAAAAAAATCAGCTGGTTAGTAATAATTTATGATGTCCTTGTTATTGATACATGTTGAAAGGAGGGGACTCTTTGATCAAACCCTACATTTTGTAGGACAAATATATTTTCGAATAATTCAGATAATTATCCTGAGATGTAATAAAAAAGAATCCAGTTAGTAATAAATATTTGAGAATCATCAAATCGACATATTGTATCCTTGCTACCTCTGTTAGCTACCACAATCGAGAATTTCGTAAAGGAAATTGTTGGGCGTCTCATCAAAATGAAGCTCTTCACAAAGATTCAGCTTGATAGTAATTACTTTTACATCAAGCATAGTACTACTACTTTCGAGCGTAGGACCGGGATAACGTACCACGCAATTTGTAGGACAATATGACTGTTAAATTATATAAATTTTACCTAAGTAAAACAAAAAAAATCAGCTGGTTAGTAATAATTTATGATGTCCTTGTTATTGATACATGTTGAAAGGAGGGGACTCTTTGATCAAACCCTATATTTTGTAGGACAAATTTATTTTCGAATAATTTAGATAATTATCTTGAGATATAATAAAAAAGAATCCAGTTAGTAATAAATATTTGAGAATAATCAAATCGACATTTTGTATCCTTGCTACCTCTGTTAGCTACCACAATCCAGATTTTCGTAATGGGAGTTGTTGGGCGTCTCATCAAAATGAAGCTACTCACGGAAAATTAGCTTGATAGTAATCAAGTGCAAAAAGTGTACCGTGGATCCTGGACTATTCTAGCCATATATCACAGAAATATCGCTAAATTAAAAAGACACTAGGGCAAGATGTGTCCACATGAGTTTAAGTATTCAGGGTGTCCATGTCCAGTCTTAACCCTTATCACGGCCTTTACTCCAGAACGCCTGGAGCTATCTCCATAAACATGATGCCTACCTCTGGAAAAACTCCTATGCTCTTTCCGGTGACACCGCTTTTAAAGCCCCATAGCTGCAAGTTTAGGAATTAGCGTACCTATCTCAAACACTATTGGAGATACGAGAAAAAAAATTTTTATTTATTTAAAATACAAAGCACCTGGGCCCATAGGGCCCTTATCTTTTATTAACAAGGTATGTGAAATACAATTAAAAAGACAACTTAAAATACAATTGGACATGATAAGTAAAAACAATTAAAGCAACTTGAAATTGAATAAGGTATGTCTAAAAGCACAATTAAAACAACGGAAATACAATTTAAAAGTCGATTAAAATCAAGGCAAGAGAAAAATATAAATATATCCTACATATATTTATTTAAAATCAACTCTTGAATTAAATTTAAAATCTCACACCTGGCTCAATACGTCTGTGCATAAGATACCTCGTTCAATATAGCCCGAGGTCTCCTCCAGTTTGTAGGTATGGTTGCATCGTACCGGGCCATGCCTTGGACACAGGGGTTATTGCTGTTATCTATTTTTTGGAAGAATTTTATAGCTATTTTAGTGAAATGATCCTTGATAGTTGTTAATTTAAGGCTTCTAAGTATTATATGGTTTCTGTAATAAAAGTGACTATTTGTCATTAGGCTCGCTATTTTAGTTTGAAGTATCTCTAATTTTTTAAAGTGGGTTTTGACGGCACAGCCCCATACGACGCAGGCGTAGCTGTTTATTGGTCTGAGTAGTGATTTGTAAATGAGCAACTTACAGGGTGTCCTAAAACTAACTGAACGATTTCAAAAATTAATAAAAAATAAACTAAGAGAGATAAAAATATGCAGTCATCTGCAACTTACTTCATTCGCCAAAGAATTTTTTCACACCAAATTTTAAAAATTCGAAGTTCACGAACGTTTTAACAGATGGCGCCAATAAAATTTCGAAAATAGGGAAGAACTCCCAAATCCTCCTTTCTAAAACGTCATAGGGATATTGAAATCTGTGATAAAATCGATTCTAGAATCGAATAAGAATTATTGAATACTTGATTTAAATCTTCATTCCAGTCAGAAAGGCGAGTTTTAAAACAATTTGACTGATTTGATTGTTTAAAATTGAAATTCAGATGGATCGCATACGTTTCCAATGCACATTTTTCTTAACACTGAATCCAGCATGTTTAATTTTTTTAAACTTTACATTTTGCATTCATTTAGTTTGTATCATTAGGAATACCGTGATTAATCATTCAATAAAAATTTCTTAGATGGTCTTAAACTTTTTAAGTGTCTAAATTTCCTCATACTGTTAGTAAAAATAATAATAGGTTCTTTTAACGAAAATAAATTTATTTAGATGAAGATAAAAATTTAGGTTAACAGAATAAATACATCAGGAGAGAGAGATAAAGACGGCATCAAAGCCACAGTATGCCAATCTGGCCTTCCAGTTAAAAACCTCCTTCAAACTTAAACTAAAATTTAAAACTAAGGAAAAAATAGAAATAATACATCGTGCGAGATAACAATGCGTGCGAGCAACAGCTTGGCTTTTGCCCGTAGTGCCCGGTTCACAAGTCACTTCTACTAGTAAATAAAAGTCACTACTACTAGTAAATAATACAAAATTCTTACAAGTCCCCCCAAAAGAAGCACAATCGTCACAGGAGTGACAGTGGGCTACAACAAAATTTTCCTACGCATTAATCAGAGGTAACTTGCATTCCACAAAAAACTAGAAAACTTAAAATTATACATAAGAGCAGATGCCTTGACGCACATTACATGAATGACAATTCATATAAAATTTTTAAATATAAACATACGAAAAAATACCATTATACAATTTCGGATACCAAAATAAAAAAATACAAGGAAATAAAAACTGTCCAATAATCAGTTCCTAATCAATTCCCATAACTCATACCCAAATGATTGTGTTCCCCCTTTAAAACACCATAGTTCATCCGTTTCTTCATCTACCGAGGCCTTTTCCTCCGGTTCGTAGTTGTCCTTCTCAGAGTGCTGATCCACTTCGGAGCGAACATCATCTTCAAATCTAGAGCCCTCCAAATATTTAGGAACTGCCATCAGTCTGTGTCTTCTACTGGTGGGTGTCTCAGCTGATATCTCATCTTCACCCTTTGGAGCAGCTTTCCTGCATTTCTTCCCACGGGCCTCTTCTTCTTCAGAGTAGCATTCATCATCATCATTAGCTTTGGTTTCTTCGTCATCTGTTTCCACCTCCTTGAACTTAGCTCCAGATTTTCCTGCTTCATCTTCTATTCCAACTTCCTCTTCTTCAGCTCCTTCCATTTCAACCTCCTCCGCTTCAGCTTCTTCTACTCCAACTTCCTCTGTTTCAACTTCTTCTACTCCGACTTCTTCTGCTTCCGCTTCTATTCCAACTTCTTCAGCTTCAGCTTTTTCTCTTCCAACTTCCTCTGCTTCCACTTTCATTCCAACTTCTCCTGATTCATCTTTTTCTATTCTAACTTCCTCTGCTCCAACCTCTATTTTAACTTCCTCCGCTTCAGCTTCTTCTACTCCAACTTCCTCTGTTTCAACTTCTTCTATTCCGACTTCTTCTGCTTCCGCTTCTATTCCAACTTCTTTTGATTCATCTTTTTCTACTCCAACTTCCTCTTCTTCCTTGTACTTCCTTTCCTTCTCCTCGTACTCCCTTTCTTCGCGCTCCCTTTCCTCCTTCTTTAGTCGCTGCTTCACAATTACTGATAGAATGACCTCTGTATCCTTTTCCTCATAGTACATGCTCGAAGTAATCAGGTTTTTCAATTTTACGATATTTAGATCCGGTTCAGGATCCTCTGCCAACTCTCTAGCGAGATTCACTAAATCCTCTTTCGTATGCGAGTTTAGAAAAGCCATGATTCTAAGCAACTCCAATCTCAAGGATAACCCAACAATTCCTTAAATACTCGGGCCGGATGGCCTCTGCTCCTTCGTCAGGGTGACGAATACAGGCTGGGTAGCCTCTCACTAAGTGCCGGGGTGGCACACCTCTTGTCCCTGGCGGACACTCCTTAAATACTCGGGCCGGATGGCCTCTGCTCCTTCGTCAGGGCGACGAATACAGGCTGGGTAGCCTCTCACTAAGTGCCGGGGTGGCACACCTCTTGTCCCTGGCGGACACTCCTTAAATACTCGGGCCGGATGGCCTCTGCTCCTTCGTCAGGGCGACGAATACTTTAAGCCGGCGGCTTTTCCCTCAGTGCCGGGTGGCACAACTAACAACGTGTTCGGGTGAACACCGGTACTGATTCATGGTCATCTCTCTCTCCATCCTACCGACTGCGCCAGTAAAAATAATAATAGGTTCTTTTAACGAAAATAAATTTATTTAGATGAAGATAAAAATTTAGGTTAACAGAATAAATACATCAGGAGAGAGAGATAAAGACGGCATCAAAGCCACAGTATGCCAATCTGGCCTTCCAGTTAAAAACCTCCTTCAAACTTAAACTAAAATTTAAAACTAAGGAAAAAATAGAAATAATACATCGTGCGAGATAACAATGCGTGCGAGCAACAGCTTGGCTTTTGCCCGTAGTGCCCGGTTCACAAGTCACTTCTACTAGTAAATAAAAGTCACTACTACTAGTAAATAATACAAAATTCTTACACTGTTCTAGATTTTAAAGACTACATAAATTTTTGATTGCAAAAGAAAACTGATTCAATTAGACTGCAAGTTTATATTTCGAGAATCCTTTATTTCTACAAACCTGTTGTAGGAATAAGGGATCGTTAGCTAAACAGATTAGTGATTGAGAATGATCGTAAGGATAGATTCATATGTATCATTTTCGCACGATAAGTACGACGGTCTATCGCCATTTGATTCCTCGCCATCGACATGGTTTGACACTCTCGCGTAACGGCAAGGCCCAATGAGATAGTCGGGACGCGTCAATCCAACACCAAGAACGCTGCATTATTTAAGAAAAGTTGATATATTTTTTCGCGCGTTTCGTGCGATTTGATTCATCATCAAACCCTGGGGCGTTTGATGCAAAGCGATTGGCGCGTTCCAGGTTCCAGCCCTGTCATTGATTCTTGCAATTTAATACGCGAGGAACCAATGGCCAGACACGTCATGTTTAAGTCAATGCCTGTGGGAGTTTTTTTTAACCTACGCGGACGCGCGTCGCGATCGCTCTAGAGTTGAACAGCCATGGCGATGACGTGCATCGTGGTGATCCCAGGGGTTTTAGTTTTTTTGTTCTGGTGCCAGTAACTATACCTTCAAGATAATAGAAAATAAATCCGTAGGGGTGACCCGAGACGCAAATCACCGTTGCATTCCCAACAGAAAAATGCACCCTTAGAGATTGGTAGAAGTGATTGACTGAGGGAGGTTCTTAAACGATTCGACCTCACATCAATGCCATGCCAACGCGCCTTGACCCTCAATGTTAAAAAATCAGGTCCTACGATTGCTCAATCACCCTGTTTTACATTCCCTGTTAATCCTGAGTGATTCACACTAGTGAATCACTAGTTTCCACAGAAAAGTGACGGAGTAAAGAGTGAAACGCCAATTCCCACAAATAGTGATGTCAGAATGAGCCTTAACTCCCCCTCAATCCAAACGAAAAAAGATAAAACCAGTAGAGGGGCTTGAATGAAGGGTTAACTTTGAAATTCAAACAATCTGAATACGGAAAAGTGTGCCTTGGCATAGCGATCCATCTAAATTTCAATTTTAAACAATCAATCAAAGATCATTTTCGATGGGTCAAGAGAATTAATTTTTCAAAAAGTATCAGTTTCTAAAAGTTTAATCGGTCAAATTGTTTTAAAACTCGCCCTTCTCTCTGACTGGAATGAAGATTTAAATCAAGTGTTCAATAATTCTTATTCGATTCTAGAATCGATTTTATCACAGATTTCAATATCCCTATGACGATTAAGGAAGAGGGATTCGGGCTATTGTTTTTCCTTATTTTCGAAATTTTATTGGCGCCATCTGTTAAAACGTTCGTGAACTACGAATTTTTCAAATTTGGTGTGAACAAATTCTTTGGCGAATTAAGTAGGTTACAGCAGACCGCACATTTTTGTCTCTCTTAGTTTATTTTTTATTAATTTTTGAAATCGTTCAGTTGGTTTTGGGACACCCTGTATTATTTAGGTATAAAACTGAGTCCCTGGCAATTAGGGGATACAATAACTTTTGAGACACTAGGAACTTTCGCCTAATGGTAGAGATATGCGCGGAGAACGACAGTTTGGAATCCATCGGGACACCCAAATATATTACTGACCTACTCCACGGTATCTCTAGTCCATGTAGTTTAAGAGGAGAAGGCAAGGCTCTCTTCCGAGTAAACATAATAGCCTGGCATTTGTCAACATTAATATCTATTTTTGAATTATTAACCAGGTTTCTAGGGTATTTAGATAATTTTGCATATTTTCTTTAACCAAGAAAAAAATTTTATTTTGGTTTAAAATAGATGTATCGTCTGCAAATAGACCAAGTAGAATATTATCGTTTTTTGGGATGTCATTAATAAAAATGTTAAATAAAGTAGGACCAAGTATGGATCCTTGGGGTGTACCTGCAAGTATTTTACGTGGGGTAGAAAAATTATTATTTATTCGGACTTTAAGGTATCGGTTCGTAAGATATGAATAACTCAGTTTTATAAGATCTTTAGGAATATTCATTTCAATCATTTTATATATCAAGGCATCGATCCAAACACGATCAAAAGCTTTAGCTATGTCCAAGAAGAGACCCCCGGTAGCCTCTGCCCTCACCAGACCCTCGTGAGCAAACTCCGAGACCCTCAACAGTTGATGTTGTGTAGAGAGTCCGGATCTAAACCCGAACTGTTTCGGTATAATGATGTTATTATTTTCAAGGAATGAGTTAAGCAGGGTTCACACGCCTGCGCCATTTGCGCCAAACTGCGCCAAAACCAAATTTTGATACACACTGATACAAATTGCCTATTTTCCCAGCTCCTGCGCCAAAACTGCGCCATTTTCAGAGACTACTACTACGGATTCTTCGTAGTTTCTACGGATGCCTTCGTTTAACTACGGACTACGGATAACATCGAAAAAGCTACGGAAAATTGGAAATCTATCATAAAAAGTACTTAGAAGCGCAAGTTTTTTCCCAATTATACTCTATTTTTAGGATATTTTTTCTTGGACGGCCGGCGGGCGCCAAGTGGAAGTTGGCTTCTTGCGTTGTTAGTGCGATGTGGAAAAAACAACTTTATAGTGGTTAGAAGCCGTCGTTTGGTGTTTAGGATCGCATTCTGCGGAAAAGTCGAAAAACAGCGATTTTTCGCGAAAGTACCGTTTTTCTAGCACGTAGTTGAAGATGGCTTCTTCTCACATAGCTGCCAAGTTTTACGGATTGTCCGTAAAATTTACGAATTTGCACCAAAATTTACGGTTTTACGGATCGATCCGAAATTTTTACGGAATTTACGTTTTTTTGCATTTTTCCTCCTTGAAAACGTAAACAAATCTTGTTGCGCCAAATTAAAGTCTTGTCTGCCTTTTGTAGGCGTTTGGAAACGGGTAAATCACAGAAAAAGCCGCGATTTTCACGAAAGTTTCGTTTTGTGCGCCGCGTGTACAGTTCCTTCCGCGACTATTTTCGATGGCCGCGGACGCCAAGTTGAAGTTGGCTTCATCTCGTGTCACTATTAGAATGCAGGAAAAACTACTTTAACGTGGTCAAAGCCAACATGTCCGATGGTTAGAATCACGATCTTGAAAAGCCGAAAAATAGCGATTTTTCGTGAAAGTTCCATTTTATCCGCGATTGCTTCCTACCGGTGACTAATTAAAGTTGTCTTTCTTTCACTATTGTAATTACATTGTAGAATAACAACTTTACTATGGTCAGAACTAATTACTTAGGAGGTGAATTATTACTAGACCTAATAACCTCAAGTAAATAAAATTGATAAGGTGTAAAAATTGGATAAGAGCTAATAAATTAATAGAGGTTTAAGTTAAGTATTTATGAATTAAATCTATACGCACATTATTTGTCGTAATCAAAATTTTGGTTTTCATGTCGTACGAAAAGTTTTAAAGATGCAAGTTTAAAATATAATGAAGGGGAAGCTTTTGTAATTTAAAATTACAAAAGCTTCCCTGCAATCAAAGTGCGACAAAATTCATTTTTTGTGCTACAAAACTTGGTTTTACCTGATACAAAAGATATTTTTTGTGATACAAAACTTGGTTTTACCTGATACAAAAGACATTTTTTGTGATACAAAACTTGGTTTTACCTGATACAAAAATTGATACAAATATTTTAAAGTGAGTGTGAGCCCTGGTTAAGTCTTTTAAGAATTACTTTTTCAGCTATTTTTGCGATGGTAGGTAGGAGGCTTATAGGTCTATAGTTAGAGGGGATATCTGCTGGTTTTCCAGGTTTAATATCGGTACTATTACGGCTGTATTCCATAAGGAAGGGAAGGTTTTTAGTCTTAAAATATTGTTAATTATGTTTGTCACAATAAAAATAGTCTTGAGGGGGAGTTTTTTTAGTATCTTATTGGAAATATTATCAATTCCCGGTGATTTTTTTGGCTTGGTATTTTTGATTATTTCAACTATTTCAGAAGGGAAAACTGGTTCAATTGTTGCTGCATGATTCTTATAAATAAAATCTTCTGTTGTGCTTAGTATTGTCTGATTTAGGGCTTCCGCATAGTGGGTCTTGATTTGGCTGAAACTGGAAAAATATAAATCACTGAACCCCGGCACGCTTTCCCCCGCCAGCCTTTACACTGCAAGGAGAGGGGGATGAGATAGTGTTTGACAGCGAGTAAACACATCTCCTTTCGGACGCTTCCACCCCCTTTTTTGTATAGCGAAGGTTGAGAGGGGAACACGTGCGGGGGATCGAATTTCACCAGACCAGACCAGACTGACTGTGCGGAAGCCCTTAGGTTAGGGGTATGATTAACATTTTCACGGAACTGGAGTTCTAGAGAATCAGCCAGGCATTCTAATTTGTCCGCGTCAGCAAAAGCATAGCCAGTTAGTTTTTTAAGAGGTGGGATCCTGATCGGTTTATTATTTAATTTTCTTCTCTTAACCTCCTGCCATATGGAATTATTTTCTGTGGAAAGTGATTTAAGGTATTGGGTATACTGAGATTGGTTATGTTTTTTTAGAGCTTTTTTAAATTCATTTTGAGCTTTATTTTTTGCAATTCTATCTAGGGGTGATTTAGAATTCTGCCATACTTTTCTAGTTTGATTTTTTAATTTTGAGGAGGATTTGGATGCTTTTTGGAAGGGCTTGCTTAGTTAATTTAGGTACTAATTTCCCAGATTTTGTATATGCATTTTGTATTTGGGATGTTAGCATTTGAACTTCATTTTCTAATTCTACGGTGCTTATTTCATGAAGTGATTTATAAGGTTGTTTATTTAGCATATCTTGAAAGATCTTCCAATTTGGTCTAAAGATTGATTGAGAATCTAATGTTAGGGTGAGATCCGTATATATTAAAACTGGGTTGTGATCGGATGATAGCTCGGATTTCACTTCTGTCGTTATTTTATAGGGCAAATTTTTGGTAATCGCTAAGTCAATTACCGACGCAGACGTTGGGCCATGGTAGGTCGCCTCTTGGGGGGCTATAATTATCAAATCGGTTTGATCGCAGAATTTCTGGAGATTAATTCCTTGCCTATTATTATTTGTATTATTCCAATATCTATGTTTTGCATTAAAGTCTCCGGCTATTAATAATGATTTATTTAATGAAAGTGAAGTTTCTATATCAATTGTGAAGCTTGGGTTATTTTTTGGTTTTAAATAAATTGATATTAAGGTTATTGGAGAATGATTTTTTAAATTTATAGTAATAGCAGTAGCTTCTGTGAAATTTAAATTGGGATTGGGAAATGACAAGAAAAATGTCAATTATAATGTTGTAGAGCATCATTGATTTAGTACAAAAAGACACTTCGTGTAGAGAAATACCTTGAATAGAACACCTGAAGCACGCGCTCAATTATGTAGAATTTACGTAGTTTTTACCTCCTAAAACCATCCTCATAACCTGAAAATGAGAAATTTTCCTTTTCATGACTTAGGTTCATGACTAAAAGTCTTCTTTGATCAAAAAAAGGAAAATTTCTCATTTTCGGGTTATGAGGAGAGCTTTTAGGAGGTAAAAACTACGTAATTTCTACTTAATTGAGCGAGCACTTTAGGGGTTCTATTCAAGATATTTCTCTGCACTAAGTGTCTTATTGTACTAAATCGATGATGTTTTTACAAAATGCAATTGACACTTCTCATAGTCTAATAGTTTTTGAGATAGGCACGCTAATTCCCAAACTTACCACTAGGGGGCGTTAAAAGCGGTGTCATCAGAAAGAGCATAGATGCTTTACTAGAGGCAGGCATCCAGTTTATGGAAATAGCTCCAGGCATTCAGGAGTAAAGGCCGTGATAAGAGATAAGACTGAACAGGAACACTCTGTATATTTGGGAAAAAATAGCTATCTGTTCAAATCTCTATTAAACGATTTTTTGAAAAACAAAGATCAGTTCTATTCACAAATCATATAATCTCAATAACTACTTCAATGTAACTATAATTAAAAACCCAAGCTCATTTATCTATGAGAAAAACTCTGCATAAATGTTAAATACACTAACAAACTCGGTGCTTTAGCCATCATTTCTACTTGTTTTTGGTGAAAACTTCCAAATCTAAATCTAATCTATTTTTTTTACACTTTCCTGATAGTACAGATTTTTAAACTTTGTTTACAGCCGAATTACTGTAACCAGAAGTTACACACCCATTTATGCCCCGCCAGATAAATACAAACCAACACTTCCGATTCTTTTCCCTCTTCCCGAATCTCCCGCACGAAACACAAAAGAAAAACCCAATTCTCATCCCCTTTTCCCACGGGCGACTATCACAGACTCGATACCGCCACGACGCAAACCAGTAACGAAAAGCCCGTGTTAAAAAAGCCATATATAAACCCACCGTAACGATATTTACCCACTCACTATGTGTGCCGAAGCAAGAGTAGATAGTTCCCTGATGGAATTTTCCAACTTTCTTCCTGATCTCCTTTGGCCATCCTTTTGAGAATAGGCTGCTTTTTCTTTTCTGTGGAGGGGAATGTGCTCTTGAAAGGGTCATTTTTCTTCGAATAAAGGAGGAGAACACGGCCGAGAACAAGTAGGAAAAATGACATCCATGGGCAGTCCAGAATTTCATTAGGCCGCTTACTGGGGATTTTCTCGCCGAAAATTAATCCCTGGTAAAAGCGAATTTCTGGTTTATTGTCGTGTTGGATGGATTTTCGGGTTCACTTTAGCTTGGTGATTTATTTTTCAATGAATGGGAGGTTCTTGTGCGTATAGTTAAGGGCCAATGAGGTTGACGAGATGTTCGGTCTAAAGGACAGCTTCCTATTGAATTAATTTCGTTGAGGGATGTGTGAGTTTAGGGGTATGTTCGCAATCGGGTTAAAGAATCAGGAATTCTCATATTTTTTCGTATCGGATTTAGTTTTTTTTTTCAAAGTCTGCCTCGTAGTCCCTGACTTCCATCCGCTGTGTTTTTCTCATGGTATTTCAGTTTAAAACTCCTTGTGGAGCTAATAAAAAAGCTGCATTACACACCTTCTACTGAATGTACAAAAAACCCATTTCAAAAATAATCAAATAAAACAAGCATACTTATTTAAAGGCACAACCCTTTTAATTAATTACGGCACACTTCATCAGGGTTCCAAAGGATCGGGGAAAACCTTGAAAAATCAGAGAAATTTAATTTGACCACAAAAAATCAGGGAACAGTGCACTGCAAAAAATTTCACAGTAATTTTACAGCAAAAATTGCTGGCAATATGGGTGTCAGCCATTTTTGCAGTGAGTTTACAGCAATTTTGTAATTTTTGACTTTAACAGCAAGTTTGTAAATTTAACAGCAATTCTGTATTTTTACAGCAATTTTGTAATTTTACAGATTTTTGTGTTAACATTACAGCGATACTGTAATTATTCCGCTGAAATACTAGAAAGCTATGTGCATCCCAGATATGTCTTGTTCTTTCATGTTTCTACAAGTATTCAAAATGTGCCATATAATGAACCACGGGAGGTACCGCGCGATCTACGAAGGTTATACTTCCTAGTTTTAGAATAATCAGTCGGTTCTTACACCTCATCTAAATAATTTGACTCTTTTAGTGGTGAGCGTGAAAACAAAAACAAACATTGGTTTCCTATCCGCAATGATTCAGAAACGTTTCAGAAATGAAAACCAGAATTTTCCAGGAAAGTGTTAAACTGCTGTAAAAACTCATAAAAAGCAGGAACGTTACTGGAATTAATGCGGAACTATACATAATTTGGGCTGTTATTTTATAACTGTTTTGTTTATATGTATTAAGCAACATTTTCGTTGCTTACTGGAATTAATGCGGAACTATACATAATTTGGGCTGTTATTTATAACTGTTTTGTTTATATGTATTAAGCAACATTTTCGTTGCTAGTTTGACATTTTTTTAAAAAAACTACCTGTTATATCTCCTGCTTTTTGTTCCATAAAGTAAAAATTACTCCAAATGTTGATATAGAGGTGCTGAATGATTTAGGGCTTAAGATTGGTATTATTGAGGAATTTGAATTCAATTCCTTTAATTTCATTTATTTTTAGTGATGATACAAAATTCTTACCAAATTAATAAATTTAGACATATAGGTTAATGTTATACAGATTATGGTAGTACTCTTATCCAGCGTTTGAAACTGTACTAGATTGCTGGTCCGGGACAACCAAAAAACGGCTCGGACCAGTGGAATCAGAAAATCACTGGTCCGCTGGACCAGTGGTGAAAATATATCCCACCCTCCAGTTTTTGCTTGCATTTCTCTATGCTTGGAATCGGGAGAAAGGCAAAAAAATTAACTTCATTAAATAAACCAGATTGATTGCAATCAGTTTGTCAACTAACGATGTAAAACTAATTCGAAGTTATGTATTAATTTGTGTGCAATATCATTTATTCAAGACAAGTTCTAATTTTTTTGCCAATTAGTGCAATTGTATCTAATTTGTATGTCAATTAGAGAAATTTTGTTTAATCAAGAAAAGTATTTAATTAATAAGATATTTTATTTTATTATTTGGAATTATTGCTTATTTCTCATAAATTTATTTTATTACTTTTTTTATATAAATTTCATATTTACAGCTGGTAACTTATTATTGAATATGTATTAATTTTTTGCATTACTATTTGGTACTCACATTCAGTGCAATAGTTACTTTATAATAATATTTAAACTGGTCCTTTCTTATTTTTCGGACCAGTAATTTTTGTTGCGGACCAGTAAGATTGGTAAAGCACTGGTCCGCAGGACCAGTGGATTTTTTTCCCAATTTCTAACGCTGCTATTATCCTGTGAAGGTAATGCCACATTTAAAAGCATTCAATAAACAAGAATTTCATTTTCTTTTAATATTTATTTTGATGACCAATTAAAGAATTACAGATATTACAAGGAAAACTACCAGGAAAATTACTATGTATATTTAATTTAAACTAATGCAGGTGGCGCTTCAAATTTACAGCTAAAAAGGCAGTTTTTTGAGATTACAGCAAATGCGTAAAATATTAACAGCAGTTTTTGCTGTTAAATTTTTCGTTTTTTTTTGCAGTGTGTATCTGGTCACTAGCACGGCAGTTGCCAGTAAACTAAAGCCGGTGGCGCTTCGAATTTACAGCTAAAAAGGCAGTTTTTTTAGATTACAGCAAATGCGTAAAATATTAACAGCAGTTTTTGCTGTTAAATTTTCCGGTTTTTTTTTGCAGTGTGAGGTAAATTGCTTTTTTGTTTGAAACCTGAAAATCATGTAGAACATCGAAAAATGATCAATTTTCAATGTCTGTACCTGATGTTTTGATTTGGAAAGAGAAAAAATACAATTTATTGAAAATATACGTTTGAAAAAGCAATGCCGTGAATTGCTAGTTTTATAACCGGTAAATCTTCAAAATAAACCTGGAAAAGTCAGTAAATTGTATCTTCAAAATTGAATGGGAACCCTGTTTCAGTTCTAGTAAAGAAAAATAATCTGGAAAATATAGTCAAACTTAGACCAATATTTCAAATTTCATTTATGCACAAACTCCTTTTTAATTACGTATAAAGCAACTATAATCTTTAAATTTTCAAAATAATTTGTTTTTCCGTTTCTATGTACCCTTTTATATAGTTGAAGAATATTTCGAATCAAATTCAACGGAGAAAGTCAAATTACTTAAATCTTTACTTCAAGTTCTAAAAAATGAGAAATGAAAACGGTTAATTGAATGAAACAAGAAACGTTTTATTAAGGGTTTAAAAATATGTAACTAAAATTAACGTAAAAAAATAACGTTGTATTAATTTATCTTAGCTAAAGAAAATTTTACCTCCTTTACCCTCTTCAAAACCTTCCTTGTTTTTAATCTGGTAATTTTATTTTCCCAGATAGTTTCTAAAATACAATTTGCCTTGCAGCAAAGAATGTGCATATTTAATCAGTTTTTAAGCTTAAATAAACCTTTAAATTGAACGGGAAGATAATTCAATGAAATAAAGATTAATTTTCCTTTAAAGTTGACGTTCTTCTTTTTAACATAGTTTTGCATTCACATCTTCGTTTTTAAATCATTCGCATCTTTACATTATATATCATTCACATCTTCACATTATAGATTATTCACATCTTATTATATTCGGAAAAAAAACCTTAATACTTTATACAGGGTTTCCCAAGATAACAGTCCATCCCCTTTAACTTTTGAACCCCTACTGATATAGTCATGCATGTGGGGTCTAGGTATAGTAAAGTCACCATGGCCTATCCAATGCAACAACTTTCAACTCCCTCTAGCGGAAACGTTAAGATTTATAATTTTTATTTTTTTAAACTATTAGAAATTTGCTAAATTAGTCAGTTACTAAGTTGTAGAGCAGCATCCATTTAGTACAAAAAGACACTTCGTGCAGAGAAATACATTGAATAGAACACCTGAAGCACACGCTCAATGAATAATTGCAGCATCTCTAAAATTTTCTTTATTTAGTTTGTTCTTAGTAAAATTTGGTCTTCTGATTCCGAATATCACATTATTAAATCTCAAAAATAATTAGTTCTTTTATTATTAACAATTAAAAATGAGCGAAAAGTGATGCAATCAGAAACGCACTATGATTGGCTGTTACCATCGTGACGTATCTTGTGCCATTGACTCGCTCAGACACATGGCTACACGATCCATCTAGCAAAGCCTCTAGTTGTTTATATAATAAGTGTGAGACTTTCTGCTTTGCTTTTTATTTTTATTTAAAAGTAATTCTTAATTCTAACGAGAGGTGGAAGATTTATATTAAAAAGTTAAAACAGATCATTTGCCACAAATTTCGAAATTATGATTCCACAGCTCTTCACTGCTAATAAAGATTGTTTTCTTCTGTGGAAATCAATGGTGTATAGACTGTAAAGGATCAAAGGTAAAATATTTTTATCCCCAAATAAAGTATTCTTAATATTTGTTTTAAATTTTTCTAAACTTCTTGCAAATGAATTTTAGATGAAGGAACTATGAAAGTTCCAGAAAAATTTTATTTATATCTACTAGCGTTTAGCAAGAAATACGGATAAAAATACTTTGGTGGCATATTTTATATATTTTTTAACAACTGAATATAGAATTTTTGTGTTTTAAGTCGTATTTAACAAAATTTAAATTATTATACTGCTTATAGTCCAGGCAATGAAAAGGTATAGAGGGAAATTCTAGGGTCACAATTTTTGACTTCGAAACTTTGTTTGGACTAGTTAGGAGGTGAACATATCAAAAGTCCCCGCCCGTAGCCCTTAAGCCGGAGGGAGGAGGGGTGTTCGAAAGTCTCATTTTTCAGTTTTTGGCTTATTACTCTTACAAAATACATCCCCACGAAAAAGTTTCATTTATTTACCATTCCCAGGTTTATACGTCCATTTGATCCCGAGTTATATCTCCTCAAAAATGGGGGGAAATTCGAACATTTGAGTTAAAGTCGTCTTTAAAGCAATTTATTGGCTATATTACCCATCTAAGAGGAAAGAAAAGGCTCTAAACTTATAATGCACTTATTTAGCTTTCATTTATGTCCTGAACCAAGTCTGTGAGATCAATAGTTTTCACGCTATCTTAAAAAAACAAAAATTCGGGAAAATGAGATTTTCCCAGTATAGTTCAGTCAAATTGTATTTATTTTGGGCAAAATTTGGGACGGAAGATATTTTTCGCTTTCTGAAAGTTTTTTGGGGTGCTGAATCCGAATCTGAGGTTTCCGAACAAAATTTCGTGACGTAACATGGTGAAAATTCGAAAAAATGACAAAATTCACCCTTTTTATTCGTTTTCTGCCCGTAGAACATAACCTTTGCGCTTCTGAGTAAAACAGTCAGTATAAAAATAAAGAAGAAAAACAAGCTACAAAAAAGTCAATTGCAACTTTTCTCTCAGATGAAGGGTTCAGACGCTAAAGAACCCTGAATATTGAGACGTTTTTGTTCGAATAGCGGAAAAATCAAAAAACGTCACTCCTATCACCGAAAAGCGGTAGTTTCGGAACAGGATACTATAATAACTGCTTTACTTATATGTTAGGTACATGAAATAAACTTCTGCGTACTTAAATGTTAATTAGTTAATTAATTAAGCTTAACAATAAAATACGAGCAATACCGAAATTAGGATATTTTTGCAATATGCCATTCTTATAGCATATATGCTCATCAATAATATGTACACATGAATAATAAAAATAGGCACATAAAATTTAATTTTATGTAATTTAAGTATGCAGAAGTTTTATTTCATGTACTTAGCATATAATTAAAGAAGGTCTTATAGTATCCTGTTCCAAAACAGACCGCTTTTCGGTGATAGGAGTGATGTTTTTTGGTTGTTGTTGTTGTTGTTGTTGTCGTGTCCATGATGTGCAATCTAAATCGCACCGAAGCAGTCGAAGACTGCCTCGGCGACCTCTACAGCCTTTTCAGAATATATCAAAACTTCTGGGTCTTCAAGGCCGATCTTGAGTAGTCTGGCCTGAATTGCTGGGCAGCCGAAGATATGCTGAGGAGACAGTTGAGTATTAGGGCAGTTTGGGCAGGGGCTTGTGTAGTTTCTCTGGCCGTCAGTTGATATTTTCATACCCTTTATGTGTTTTGTTCGTAGTCTGATTATTATAGATGATATTGTACGATTACAATTTAGAGCTGGGATGGAGTGTTTGGAATTATTGTTGGCACGGACGTAGCTATAGCTTTTACAAGGGGGGGGTCCAGAATTTATTTTGCAAAAAAAAAGCAAACACATTACATAAACTTATGTTAAAATCCACACACATTTGACACTCAAGCAAAGCTGCTAACTTTCAATAAAACATAATAAAGGTTTGTAAAATATTTATGTATGATAAAGTATTCATCCGTGTGAAATCTTCCCAGTAATTTGCAATTTAATTTTGCTAAAAACACTTGTAAAATAAAAATCTCTTCACTAAAAACGAACATTTTTGCTCATTTCAGTCCTTATATACAATTTTTAACATGCGCTGTAATTTTCAAGAACCATTTTCATTAGAATTAGAGATAAGTCGATGATTTAATGGTGCGGAAACATTAACCGAACTCGAACAAAAGTTCAGAGAAAATAACATCTAAAGCAGTGTTCCCCAACGAGGGGCGCACGCCCCACCGGGGGGAAATATTATTTTCTAGGTGGGCAATTTGAAAGTTTCAAATAAAATTGCCCCCCGGGGGGACATGGACTACCAGGCTGTATTTACTTTACTTAAAATTGAATTTCTGTGAATCTGTGGTGTAAGCGGATGTAGTACAACCGATCATTTTTTGGAAAGGAAAAGTAACAAAATATTTATTTCCATTTTTTCTCATTTCTGGTTCAAATATAATTTTTCATAAGAGAGGACTTACCTTTTTTCGCTTCATTGTCATTTTTTGTGGATGGAACCCCCTCTTCGGCTTTGGCTATTTCTTCATTTTGTGGTAGTTCGCGAGGTAATTCTCTTTCGTTTTTAGAAAAAAACCCAACAGAGATTGTTGAGTAGTACGTTTCATAATGTTTTTAAAGACTGTGTTTATGTTTATTCAGTAACTACTCACACGTGCACACAGATAAGCAGTTAGAGAACAAGACTGCGCAATACGAAAAGACACATAAGAAGGCGCGATCGGGCATCGGGCTCCATTTGTTGGAAAAGGGTGGTCATGTGGTAGAAGTCTTTCGCTAGCTCATAAATCCACCCACGAAAGAATATACTCTATGTCTATGGAAAAGAGAGATTTATCTCAATGAATCATTAATGAAGTGAAAATCATGAATATGAATCACGAGTATTTAATCACTATGAAGAGCTCTGGCGCCTGTGCTTGACTGTGCGCAAGATTTGAAAATATAGGTATTCGACTGAAAAAAAATTGATGTTCAGGCCAAGGGGGGGTCCGGACCCCCTAAACCCCCCCCCCCTTATATACGTCCATGATTGTTGGTAAGTCTTCGGCTGGCAACAGCATTGGCGTCTATGATAGTTGTAAGGTTCGATGTTTGGGGACAAGCTCTGGCTTCCTTGGCAAGCTCATCGGCTTTCTCATTGCCAATGATATTAACATGAGCTGGTATCCATTGTAATTTGCACGATAACTTGGCTGCGATGACTTTGTTAATGGATTGGATTATTTCATGGCTTATCCGTATAAGCCATGTTATAATGTTATATGTTATCCGTATCCGTATAAGCCATTTGCCCTTCTGGATGGCCTGCAGCGCGGATCTTGAATCAGAGAGAATGATAATGCCGCTGGAACTGTGAATGCCCTTAGAGAGGAAAATCTCCAACGCGCTCTTGATGGCAATGAGTTCGCAAGTGTAGTTGGAGGCGATTTTCCCTACTGGAATTTTGTGACTCTCTTGTTCTTCGTTTAGACCCTGCAGGAACACTCCCGCTCCACCTCTATCAAGACTTGAGTCGGAGGATCCGTCTGTGTAGGCGATTACCAAGTTTTGAATTTGGGTGGTTAGTACATTGATGGTATGGTCGCCTTTTTCTTTGACTGCCGAGGTAGGTTCTTTTTTGGTGCAGGGTCGTAGGAGGTTTAGATTTACCATTGTCTGCGGGTGCAGATGTAAAGTGTGTGAAGGTTCCTTTGGAATTTCAAGTGACTCATGCTGGAAGTTGATGTCTTTTCTTATTTCCTGGTCTAGTTGCAGAGTCGAGGATCTTTTAAGCCTAGTTTTTTGGTTCCAAGCTTTGAAAGTTCTGCTGGAAATGTGGTTTTCAGGTAGGCTTCGTATGTTATTCGTGAATTTTATTATAGATAGTTTCCTTCTGCTTTCCAGAGGAGTGAGTCCGCATTCCCTTTCAGCTTTAATATTGTTTGTTGATGAGACAGCTCCGGTAATTATTTTCGAGGCTCTGTACTGGATAGAGTCGATCTTTTCTTTTGCGGTAGGCCTGGCTGGTGCCCAAATGGGGGCAGCATACTCGAGAATGGGCCTGACGATGGAGGTATATGTATTTAGAAGGGTTCTTGGATTTGATCCCCAGGAAGCGCCGCAAAGTCTCTTAAGGATGTTTAGCTTTTTTAGTGCTTTATTTGAGATGTGATGGAGGTGTTGCGAGAATCTCAACTCTGCATCAAGAGTGAGACCAAGGTACTTTGGGTTAGAAGTTCGATTAATTTCCGAGCCGAAGAGCTTGATGATAGGGTGGAAAGAGCCTCTATTCTTCCTGTCAGTTGAGAATATACAAAAGTTGGTTTTTTCTGGATTGATAGTGAGCTTTAGCTCTTTTGACCATGTTTCTATGCCTTTCATGCAGGCATTTAGAGCTGTTTGGGAAGTTTCCAAGTTTTCATGCGTATGCCACACTGCAATATCATCGGCATAACACGCCACCCTGACGTCTCTACTAAAATGGTGGTCCATCGTGTTCATGTACAGGAGGAAAAGAAGTGGGCTAAGAACGGAGCCCTGGGGAACGCCTGCCTTCGTATGATGAGTGTTTGAGATGTTTTTTGGTTTTTCCGCTAATCGAACGAAAGCGTCCCAATATTCAGCGTTCTCTAGCGTCTGAACCCTTCATCTAAGAGAAGAGTTGTAATTGACTTTTTTTTAGCTTGTTTTTCTTCTTTATTTTTATACTGACTGTTTTACTCAGAATCGCAAAGGTTAGGTTCTACGGGCAGAAAACGAATAAAAAAGGGTGAATTTTGTCATTTTTTCGAATTTTCACCATGTTCCGTCACGAAATTTAATTCGGAAACCTCAGATTCGGATTCAGCACCCCAAAAAACATACAGAAAGCGAAAAATATCTTCCGCCCAAAATTTTGCCCAAAATAAATACAGTTTGACTGAACTATACTGGGAAAATCTCATTTTCCCGAATTTTCGTTTTTTTTTAAGATAGCGTGAGAACTATTGATCTCACAGACTTGGTTCAGGGCATAAATGAAAGCTAAATAAGTGAATTATAAGTTTAGAGACTTTTCTTTCCTCTTAGATGGGTAATATAGACAATAAGTTGCATTAAAGACGACTTTAACTCAAATGTTCGAATTTTTCCCCATTTTTGAGGAGATATAACTCGGGATCAAATGGACGTATAAACCTGGGAATGGTCTTAAATTGTTGAAAATTTAATCTACTTTAAAAAGATAATTGAAACTTTTTCGTGGGGATGCATTTTGTAAGAGTAATAAGCCAAAAACTGAAAAATGAGACTTTCGAACACCCCTCCTCCCTCCGGCTTAAGGGCTACGGGCGGGGACTTTTGATATGTTCATTGTTCACCTCCTAACTAGTCCAAACAAAGTTACGAAATCAAAAATTGTGACCCTAGAATTTCCCTCTATACCTTATTTTGATCATTCGTTGCCTGGACTATTAATATAGTTGAGCTTAAAATTTCATGCATTGATTTCTTATTATACTGATTAACTTTTTTAAATATAATGTACAATATAGGTGTTTTAACCTTTTTTTGGGCTAAGAATGTTAGTTCTAGCTATATTTTCTTCTAATTTTATCCATATTCTTGTGGATGATATAAAATTTTTAATTCAAATATAATTTTGACTGTGTTATTAATAAAAAAATTACATGAAACTTATATTCGTCCAGTCGTCATGTTAATCCACAGCTCTCATGCCTTACAACCATATCTAATGATATTAATACGAGGGTAGTTAAAAAGGTTTTCGGCCTGACCACGAAAATTAGAACTTATGGTTTAAAAAACTGCTTATTTTTCAACATTGCTTCCTTTTAAGCTACCTCACTTCTTATACGGATAGTCTGGTCTCATTTTCCACTCTTTTGGGGGTGCTTCTGGAATTTCGTCAAAAAAACCTATTCAACTCACAATTACTTCTTAATTCGAAGAAAAATGGTGACCAGAGTGAAAAATTGTCACTTTGGGGGAGAGATAAAAGTTTGAAGATTCCAAATCTGGGTGACAGGATGGGTGTTTTTAAAATTTTTAATCCAAATCCCTGAATTGCTAAATAGGTATTTTTTCTCGGAAAATCTTAGCAACCGTTTAGTTAAGTATTCTCCAATTATATTCATAGCCTTCCCCCTATAATTCATAGGCAAAATTTTCCTGAAATCATTGAGTTATTACGCCATGACTTTACCAGCCGATAGGACCTTTTTGTGCTGAAAAACTGACTTTTATCATTATTTTACTTAAAAGTTTTAAGTTATGTCCATGTTTACCTATAGACGTATAAAATAGCTTTTATTTTATGAAAATTGCGTTAAAAATCGCATTAAAGTCGTCATGTCAATGCACTTTTGTGCCGCAGTTGGGATTCGCGGCACCCATCTTGAGCAGAGTTTTCAAGTGCAATTCCTCATGCAAAAAATAATTTGCGTGTTCCTTTGATACCCCTAGATTAGACTATTAGAAATGTTCCCCACCTTCTTTCATCAATCTTCTAAAATCATAGGGGGGAATTTTCGATGATTTCCGGAATGGTCGCTCTGTTTGAACTTTTTCCACATGGTTCTTAATGAACGCTCCTCACACCCAAGTTAAATCTTGGACGCTAATTTTTTCACGGACAAAACAAAGCTAAAGAGTCCCTTTACACATTTCTGAACTTAGAATTACTTTAATTTGTGCTTTTTCTCATTGTTGAGAACAGGCTCACCTAACTCATTAAAATAAATTGCCGACAGCAGTATTCTGATCAGAACAACCCAAAAAAATTAATTAGGCTCCTTTGAAGAGAGGAGAAAAAATTCGTGTGAATTCTGGGTGAGAATAACCAGAAGAATTAGTTCCAAATAATAAAACACGGAAACACGCTACACGCTATAGATATCCGTGCGGACGAGTACTTGGCACGCTTTACGTCACTACCGTTCAAGTCACGTGACGTCCTTTTCAAAGTGATTCCAAAACTAGGTGATTTTAATTGCAAATAATTAATTATTAGCCGCGTAAATCTAAGAAATAAAATTTTTTCTATAAGTTTTTAGACATTCGGAACACATTAAAAGCAAAATTGAAAATTGTTGCAATTATCCATTTTGTAGAATTTACGTAGTTTTTACCTCCTAAAACCCTCCTCATAACCCGAAAATGAGAAATTTTCCTTTTCATGACTTAGGTAAATGACTAAAAGTATTCTTAGATCATAAAAAAGAAAAGTTCTCATTTTCGTGTTAAGAGGAGCGTTTTAGGACGTAAAAAACTACGTAAATTCTACCTCATTGAGCGTGGGTTTTGGGGTTTTTATTCAAGGCTTTTCTCTGCACAAGGTGTCTTTTTGTACTAAATTGATGCTGCTCTTTAACTTAGTAACTGACTTATTAAGCAAATTTCTAATAATTTTTAAAATAAAAATTAGAACTCTTAACATTTCGCTAGAGGGCGTTGAAGGTTGTTGCATTGGATAGTACAAGGTCACTTTACTATACCAAGACCCCCCATGCATGACTTTATTTGTAGGGGTTCAAAAGTTAAAGGGGGTGGACAGTTATCTTGGGACACCCTGTATACACAATTCATCTATTTTCAGTTGTAGCATTTTCTATTTTTTAGAAATATCAATGTCTTTTTCTGCATGTTTTTAAGATTCTTTGTTTATATACAGGGTGTAAAGAAAAGTCCCTTTACCCTGTAATAAGTTGCCAACGGAGCAAGCTAAAGCTATGCAGATAATGTAACGGTATACTAAAGTGACTATGCGCAATCGAATGCGACCAACCGTAGCGCCCTCTAGCGGAAATTTTAGTAATTAAAAATTTTATTTTAAAAACTATTAAGAATTTGTTAAAATAGTCAATTACAAAGTTGTAGAGCAGCATCGATTTAGTAGGAAAAGACACCTTAAGCAAAAAAATATCTTGAATAGAACTCCTAAAACGCGCGCTCAATTAGGTTGAATTTACGTCGATTTTACGTCTTAAAACGCTTTTTACGAGGCGAAAATGAGATATTTTCAATTTAATGACTTAAATAAATGAACAAAAGTATTCTTAACTCATTAAATTGAAAATTTCTTACTTTCGCCTGGTGAGAAGCGTTTTAAGACGTAAAATCAACGTAAATTCAACCTAATTGAGCGCGCGTTTTAGGGGTTCTATTCAAGATATTTTTTTGCTTAAGGTGTCTTTTCCTACTAAATCGATGCTGCTCTACAACTTTGTAATTGACTATTTTAACAAATTCTCAATAGTTTTTAAAATAAAATTTTTAACTCCTAAAATTTCCGCTAGAGGGCGCTGCGGTTGGTCGCATTCGATTGCGCATAGTCACTTTACTATACCGTTACATTAACTGCATAGCTTTAGCTTGCTCCGTTGGCAACTTATTACAGGGTAAAGGGACTTTCCTTTACACCCTGTATAATAACGTTTTGCTAGAAAAATAACAAAGCAGAAGAAGAATTGGTTTTATCTAGCAGCCTATTTTCAATATTACAAGAAAATTCATTTTTAACTTTCTACTTACGCTCAATTCACCATCCCTTACTTATACTCCAAACATTTTAAAACTCCTACTTGGTACTTATTTTTTAAAACTCTAACCTTTTTGGGAAGAAAATAATCCTTAACACACTAAAAAATTATTTCCCACAAATTGTAATAGTATTTCATGTAAATTTAAATACACTTGTGAATATAATAAAATAATTCCTTTATGACGAGATTTAATTATTCCATCATTGCAGGATATTTTGGAAAATGATGACATGAAGCTGGATAACATGTTCATCGCATCTTTAGTTTTTGATTTAATTAAGGTAAGTAGTTGTGTATATCCTAATTGATTTCCGTTTCTTATTTTACTAGCTATGCCTTACAATTTATTTTATTCAATCTTCTTTCATTAAATAACTGAATATTTAATATTTTACTATTATTAGCAATGCCTCTAACAAATGACATTACACAAAGAGCTTGAGAAACAATAAAACAAGCATATTTTCTTATGACTATTCTTTATACGTGTAATTTTATTAAAACTTTAATTCTCTTAATTAAAAAATGCTTGTAATGCCCAATGCCCATTTCAACTTTTTGAAACTTTTAGTCCAGGCCGCTATCTCTTTTTTTCTGCCCCAATAAGACTTCAAAATATTAAAGTGAAGTTCAGTTAAAAGGATACATTTATTTTTAAATCTCTAAGAATTAGATAAAGAATAAAAAATGAACTCATGGGGGGAGCTGAACTCTTTTTTTTAGTTCTGCTGATTGGAAATGAAAAGAAGGTTATAGAAATTCCCCTGACGTATTCAAAATTTTAAATTATAATGCATAAACTTTCTGTTCGTTTTGAACTACGTGATTATTTTTCTTTTACGGCAGTATTCACTGCAAACTTAAAATGACGATTAACCAGGATCCAAATGCCTGATTGGTAGTTAAAGAAGAAAAACAAGTTTTCCACCAATCAGGAAGTTTGACTCCCGGTTAACCGCTGTTCAAATTAGAGGTGAATACGTCCGTTAGTATTTATTATTTTTAATTATCAATATTATAAGCTAAGCAAAAGGTAATCAATATTTCGGCCCGAGGGAAGCTGAATTATTATAATCTGCCCCTCATCACAGTTAAAAGTTGTGCAGGCCTGTTCTAGTCCTATAATGTTAGCAATTTCTTTTCATCCAAAACTTTTTTTGTTTATTTCTGTGATGGAAAGTATTCTTAAAACCACTTACCGAAATCACCCCCAACTTCATCCCCAACCCACTTGTTTTAAGAGCACGAACCTCAAAGAAGCAATTTGGCTTCCGTGTAATACTGTTTTCAGTGTAATATCTACCATCCGTCACTGACAGGCTGTATCGTAAATAGAAGGCTTTAAAAAATGCAGAGAGGTCTATAATAGGCTTAAAATAAAAGATTCCTTTCAGACTTCCTCTACCACAAAAGATATTGATCAAGACAGTGTGATCGTTTTTATCGGTTAAACGATTGGCAGATTCTGGACGCCTTCAGGAAAATGCTTCCGACATTTTTTTTATTTTTTTTTGAGAATGAGAGCTTCGAAAAGCTTACTTTCGTCGATTGATTTCTTTATAGAAAACAAATTATTCTATGAACTTAACTTTTCTTAGACAAGCGTTTTATTGCTTAATGAATTATCTGAAAAGTAACTTTTTAAAACCCATAAGTTTTGGTAGGATGTCTTTAAGAAGTCACTAGTTTTTAAAAATGGACTTTCAATGGCGAAACACATTGATTATTCTGAAGCTTAGCACCTTTGAAGAACAATCTCGAGTTTTTGCTATAAAGGTCTCTGACTCCAGGTCAGCTCATATGTTTTTATTTATTTTCTCATATTTATGTCATATTGTTTTATCTGTGTACTTGTTCCTAGTTTTTTAAATGTGCATTTGGTGTATAAATATAAGGGTCCGATTAGATTAAAATTTAAATGGTAGTCAATTTAGGCTAATTTTTAAAAGACGAAAAAATCTAGATATCTTTAACGTTAACGGTTATTCATACAACGGTGATAAAATTTGATATAGCAGCGATCCAATAAACTGTTTATTTCGAGTAAATTTTAATGTAAAAAAATTTGGTTACAAAAATTGTTCAAAAATTAGTTACGTCATTTTGTGCCTTAAGCGGTGATATAACTTATAAAGTTGAACCTCCCTAAAAATCTATTGTGTTTGACTCTTGCATTAGGGTTTCACTTTTTTAAACCATTGGGATTTTCCTTCTTTTTTTATAGGGCATGATATTTCTTCATGACAGTGATCTGAAGTTCCACGGAAATCTCAAGTCAACGAATTGCGTAGTGAGCAGTCGTTGGGTTCTGCAAATAACTGACTTCGGACTACATGAGCTGCGTGCTGATGCAGAGACAGGATCGGTGTTAGAACACCAGCGCTTCAGAAGTAAGTCCATCAAATTTATTTAACTTTTCCATCAAAAACTAATTACTTAACGAGATAGTTTAACTGTCCTACCTTTAAAATTAATCAAGGTTGCTTGTTCATGACCTTTTCGATCTTTGGAAAATTTGTCTTCTTGAAATAATTGATCTTTCAAGCATCCTCTTTAACTTCAAACTTTCGTCTCAGAGACAGAAATATTGATTTTTAAAATTTTGATGTATAGGTAAGAAGGTATAGTAAGGTATGATCCTTGTAAGAAGGTATGATCCTTGACTTTCACTTATAAAGCTGACACAATTTAGTCTCGAATTGAAATAGTCTATATCCCTTAACATTATTTTTAAACATTGAAGTGTTTTGTTCCTTATTGAACCCTTGATTGCTTGAATACTAAGATAGCATAACAATTTGAATATCAAATTATTTTTCATGAAGCCTAGAGTCGTAAGGGCATATGTTTTCCAATAGTTTTTCAGTGATATCACTTTTTCACTCATCATTTATTTTAACCATTATACAAATTCCTTTAAAACCTTCATAAATAAATTCACCTCCATAGACGTACACGTTAAATTTTTGTTACAGATCTATTGTGGAAAGCTCCGGAACTTTTGAGAGATCTAACTGTAGATCGCTTTGGTTCTCAGAAGGGCGATGTCTATGCTTTTGGCATCATTCTCCACGAAATCATCGCTCGACAAGGACCTTTCGGGAGCACAGACCTCACTCCCAGAGGTAGGTTGGTTCTTTTTTTAATGCGAGATTTTATAGATAATACGTTTTTTGTAGGTTTTTTTGGTTTTATATTGTCAAGATGTTTAAATATTTTGATAAACCCCTAAAAAGAAAAATGCAAACTCGGCTCAACAAAGGAAGGCACTTTGGTGAAGGTAGAACGAGGCCAATAACTAAGCGAATTCCCAAAATCTTGCCCAGCTGAAAAAAACAGTGCTTTGGAGAAAAGCTTTTTAAACCTTTCATATTAACTCAGGACATGAAATTTCCGTTCTCAAACTCACATGGGTGACCAATATTTAAGGCTGGAAAGTAAATTTTTCATTTCAAAAGCTGTGTTTTAAATCAAATTCTATACTCGCCGATCAGTGACATAATCCAGTGGAGAAGAAAAATTTCAGTTTTGCCGGGCTTCAGAATTGAGACTATGCCTTAGCCTTAATTCTTATTCTATAAACTTTAACGTTTGCCTTTTGGCGAAAGCTTTTGAGATTGATCATGTTTTGGAGAGAGCGCTAAAAGACAACGAAAAAATTTTTCAGATATAATTTACTTGTTCAAAGTTTAACTAATTTTTATCCTGACGGAACAAAAACTTTTAAATAGCTTAAGAATATTATACCTGAAATAAAGAACTATGATTAGTTTATAACATAATGTGTACAACTACTAATCAAACTCTTTCAAGGGATTTAAATAAGGACAAAGGAATATCTTCACGTATGCTCAAAAATGCAACTTTTTTAGATTGTTTAACCATCGGTTTCTTTTAAATGCATTTAAAAATCATTCCTTACAAAGAATCCACTTAAAAACTATGTAAATAAAAATAAATTTCCTCAGCGAAACTACAAAAGAAGAGTGTAAATACAATAAATAATGCTAGTGAACTCTAATGCATTGTACCTAAAAGCACTTAAAACATGCTGAAGGAATTTTTTCTTTCTTTCCTGAGTGCTTTTGTGGTAAGTTAATATTTGCGACTTAAGGAATCTGTCCTCCTTTCAAAAATTTAATAATTAACATTAACTTTCAGGGGTTATTTTTTTAATAATATTACTCTCATACGTTTTTGAGAAAATACCTTCATTTTTATTCGTAAACACTACTTTGGTTTACTCCATTGTTTAAATCAGAGTATGTTTTGCGATTTATTCAATCTGCCTGTTTTAAATTCTATATTTGCTTTGTCGGATTTATAAAATTCAAAATAATAATTAGTAAGTTAAATTTAATAAGTTAGAAATCATCATCCATTTTAAAATCTGTTTTTAAACTTAAGTTTAAAGCTTAAAAGAAAAACATTTGGTAAAAACTGTGTAACCTGACCTTTTCAGATTACCCCCAATTTTAATACATAAACATACAAAATAAGTCATTAATATATTATGATATTATTAAAGAGGAATAAAATAATAGTGTTATATGTTCCACTCTTATATTCTTCTTTAACCTTCCAGTAGGCGCGCTTTTTATAGAGAAAGAAATGGACGCTTGTATCTCCTATTTACACAATCGGAAATGTATATATATTTTCAACCATAACAAGTTTTGAAACAGCTATGATCCGTTTATGGTTAAAATGAGTACGTTTCATTTAAATATATTTGAAATATTAGATGATCAAATCCACCCTAAGTATCTCCCACATATGCGCACCCGCTGAAAGGTTAAGGATGCTTAGTTTTAGGGAATCGTTTTAACCCTTTCACACCGGACGGGACATATTATGCTGTCCCAGGCAGGAAAATTTTTGAAATTACGGCTGGGACAACATATGTCCCAGTTACTGAAAACATCTAGGAACAGAAAATAACGCCAAGTTGCACGACTAAAAGCATCATGATTCTTGTGTGATCCCATGATTATCTAATCTCAGTTCCCCAAATGATTAAACAAGCGGGGGAAATAGCCAATATTGTTCGATTGTTGACTCTTATGCCAAATTATTCATTTCTGTTCCTAAACTACAGTCACCACTATAAAGTTTAAGTGGAACTTTCGCCAGTTTATTCATTCGATTCCAACGCTTAGCTCTTGCATTTTTGCACCTTTATTTTCTTCAAATTACGGATCCAACGACTATTGGAGGTCTAGTAATATGTGTGAGAGTGCAATCAACAAAAAGCGGCAGCGAGACAAAGGCTGTCCCAGCAGTATTGACTCCAGGAATACACCCGGGACATACCTTGTCCCGGTATGCAGGTGCTCTGGGTTTACGGTGGGACATATGCTGTCCCATCAATAAAGCTTATAATATCGTTGTTTTTGTTGATGCGTCGTTATGGGATCGCTTATGCGTCTCTTGGACCTTCAGACTTTCACACAAAAAAGTTATTTCATCGTAATAATCACTTGGAGGAAAAATAACTGTTTCCGATAATGATACGCACTAAACTTATTTTTTTGCCGTATTGAAAGGGTTAAATAGTACTTCATAGTGGATAGTTGGGATTTTAATGGTACGCTGTTAAAACAAATTTCAACCTTTCACCACAAACTGGTGGAAGGTTGAAGTGTTTTTTAAAGTGTAACACTCGGGTAACACTGTTTTCCACTTTTTAGTATTGAATCGCTTTTTTATCATTCTGATATTGTTATCATTCTAATCTTGAACAAATGCGATCACATTAAGAAGAGTCGACTATATAAAAGACCTCTTTTGTTCCCAAAAGTTTCATTTCACTATCTCATACATGTAGCTTTTTCGAGTTATCAAAAGCCCAGCCTCTCAAAACCCTTCAAAAAAACATTGCATAAAGTAATCGACGCGTTCATTTCACCAAACTTTTTTTTAAATTACGACGGTCTTTGTATAAAGAAAAGACTCTCAAGGTAATGTGACGAAAAATAACGAGTTGCTAAGAGCACTGCGATAAAAGTGTCTAGCTTCTTCAAAGACTCGAAAAAGAATTCTTTTGGGGGGTGAGGGAAAGTAATGAGGGGATTCCTTTAACAATGGGTTTCAAAGTCGAACTAATCATGGGCGATCCCTTTGTTTACGGGTTTATGCCTTGGCGAGATAATATTTGGCTAAAAAATTGAAAAAATGTGAACACAATAGCTTACCGTAATGAACGACGGGAAAGCTTGTTTAGAAAAAAATTTTCTGGCGTGAAAATTTGATCGGTGTGGGAGTACTGCGGTGTTGATGTATTTTAGGAACCTTTAAGAAACAATGCTGAACTTTAATGAATATTTTAATATTCATGGGTGGTCTTATCTTGAGAAGTAATTCCGTCTTGTTAAAGAAAAATGTTAGGTAGATGGGGCCCCGTTTAAAATTTAATAACCTAATTTAATGGGTTAAGTTTTAGCATTAACTTTCATCATCAGTTAATTATGCTGTAAATAAACTTTTTTTTAAACCTTTGACACTAAAGTTGGGCGAAACTCGTCTTGAGTTTAAGTAGTTAATTCGTATAAGGTTTTTTTCATTAGAGGCCTCCATTTTTAAAAGTTCTCTAATCTGTATTAAATTAATTTCCGTCTCTCTGTTAACTCTGTTTTATGGCTTAAGTGTGTAATTTACATAATAAAATTTGTTTAGAACTACGCTTTTTTACCTTTTTTTTGTTTCGATTTTCCCAACATATACACACATTCTATTTGGAGAACACTTGTACTGACACTGAGTGATTTTTTTATATCAGCAAGTTCTCATTCCTTTAAAAATACTTATGTAATTAAAATTTTTATAATATAACATGTATAAAAATATTAAATATGAAGCTATATTTTGACTAACTTTTCTCATCAACGAAACTAAGAACTTTCCTTTATATACAGTTTAGGAAAGTATTTTAAAGTATTTCAAACTATTTTATACACTGTACAAAATTATTGGCGTGCTCTGCTAAATACAGTACAATTTAGTTTAAAAATTAAGGCAAAAACGTCTTCAGATGTGAAAAAAATCTGAATTATATTTAAAACAAAGTTTATCTCAAAATGGTAAACATCGTTTGTTCTCGATTCCTGCTTATCTCTATTTATTGATGAATTCTTAGCATTTTAAGCATACATTTTTATACATAAAAATTACTACCCATAAATTTCGTGGGGGGAGGTTATTACAACATTGCTGAAGACAATAGTTGGTTAAATATATAAAAACCTCTTTGAAAATGGAAATTTCAGAGTTTTTGTAAAAACTAAGGAGACAAAAAGTACAAAAAAATATATCTTTCTATCATAGATGAATCATAACAAATGACTTCGGAAGGGCAATTGTTCACTGATTGCATATGATACCACTTTAACTATTACAGGGTATCCCAAGATATCCCTTTTAACTTTTGAACCCCTACAGATATAATCATGAAAGTGAGGTCTAAGTATATTAAAGTGACCATGCCCAATCCGATGCGACACTTTTCAACGCCCTCTAGTGGAAACTTTAGCAGTTATGATTTTTATTTTAAAAACTATTAGAGATTTTATAAATTACTCAACTACTAAGTTGTAGAGCAGCATGGATTAAGTCCGAGCCATCGGCTACAATTAGCCGGATGCTGCTCGTAACAAGAAGTAAGTAAGCATCGATTAAGTACGAAAAGGCACCTTGTGAAGATAAATGCTATGAATAAAACACCTAATATGCATGCTTAATTAGGTAGAATTTACTTAGTTTTTAAGTCCTTAAATGCTCCTCATAAGGAAAAAATTAGAAATTTTAATTTTTATGATCTAAGAATACTTTTAGTCATTTACCTAAGCCATAAAAATTAAAATTTCTCATTTTCGCCTCATGAGGATCGATGCTTCTCTACCACTTAGTAATTGAGTCATTTATCAAATCTCAAAGAGTTTTTAAAATAAAAATTATAACTCCTAATATTTCCGTTAGAGGGTGATGAAAAGTGTCGCATCGAATAGGGTATGGTCATTTTACTGCACCTAGACCCCACTTTCATGACTATATTTGTAGCGGTTCAAAAGTTAAAGGGAGAGGACAGTAATCTTGGGATACCCTGTATAGAAACCTCTTTAAAAGTAGAAATTTCAAGAGTTTTTGTGAAAACTAAAGAGACAAAAAATATCTTTCTAACATGCATGAATCATAACAAATTACTTTGAAAAGGCAATTGTTTATTGATTGTATGTGATACCACTTTCCTTCCTTGGCCATGAGTAGCGATTTCGATTTATATGCAAATAATTTCAACGTTCCTCCTTATTTTGAAATGAGCTCGTGTTTTATTTTTACTTGTTTCCAACTTTTTTTGGTTACTATAGCTACCCTTTGTAATCATTGCGATTTCTTGGTTTAACCCAAAAGGAATAATTTCCTCTCTTTTAATTTCAGAGAAAAGTACTGAATGCAACTTATTTTTCATACTTTTTGCTCGTGAAATTATAACTGTAGAGTTCTTGCTCTATCTAACCGATAGGACTGAAAATTTCTGATGGATTTTATTTTCCTCTTTTAATATCAGAGAAAAGTACTGAATGCAACTTATTTTTCATACTTTTTGCTCGTAAAATTATAACTGTAGAGTTCTTGCTCTATCTAACCGATAGGACTGAAAATTTCTGATGGATTTTATTTTCGGATAACCTCCTACTTTAACCACTCCTTAACATGTTTGAATACTAAATAATATTTTAAGCATTTTAAGATATTTTCGAATTATCATTTTTAAAAATTTCAACATCAATTTTCCATCAACAAATCTAACTTTTGCATCTAATAACAAGGTATAACCTCGTTTTTCAGTATTTAGACTCGAACTCAATCTTATTAAAAAATTTTAGCTTTATTTTTAATTAAAAAACAGTTCAGTAGTATTTGTTTAATCCTCAAGTTGTTTCTGAGTTCAGGCAAGGCACTTCCAGTGTATCTCAAAACCAACAAGAATTCGCGTTTACTATACAAAATTATGTTAACTCCATAAGTTATTCGGTTAAGAATTGAGGTGCTTGCAGCAACGATGAGCTAACTCCAATGAAAAACTGTTGGACTTACCTCCTTGTTGCTGCGAGCACCTCAATTTATAAAAACTTTTAAAAATTACAGCAAAATAGAAAGATATCTTCCATTGATAAATTCTATAGGTTTTTCTATTTATTACAAAACAAATCTGTATTGTATGGAAATATTTTCGGGACATAGAGATTTATTGAACACGTTTAGACTATCACAATCATAGAATAACACGACTCTTCAGCATCAAAACATATTCCTCCATTTTAAATTCCATTGCTCTTCAAAAAAGAAAAGGTCAACTTAGTACCATCTATTGATACACTGCAATCACCCAAACTGTAACCTTAATCTGAGAGCGGGGAACGGAACAAACATTTCCGAAGACAAATCTCACTCCCACGTTTAAATGACAGGGGCTCCTTATTAAAATGTTCCAGAACGTTTTAAACTCACCGGCGAGTGTTTACTCCCCGTAGGTTTTCAACGCAAAGAAGCGACTTCTCTTGGTGAATCGATAAAAACTTCCAGAGCCTCTCCAAGTCTTTTCACCGAAGAAAAACACCGGTAAAGGCCAGCGCAGCTTTGTCAAAGCGGAAAAAATGAAAAGGAATGAGGAGAACTCGAATTCTTTTATTCCTCTCGCATTTGAAAAGGTAGAAATAAATCCTGTTTACCGCCAAAAATAGGAGACCGAGAAGGAATGAATAAGAAAAAACTTTTATCATAATGCCGAGGATTTCTTTCTTCCCGGTGATGATTTTTTGTCTTTCGTTTCCCGCTTTTATATTTATTCCCTCGCACTATTCTTCCTCCGTTTAAATTGGAAAATGTTAGCTAAGTCACTTGGACGGGTAAATTAAGACAAAGGGGGAGTTTTCTTTGGGGGTATTAAAAAAAGAAAGTCTTTCGTGGGGGGAGAGCGCATTTGCATTTCTTAATGGCTTCTGACGTTTCTTGCGATTTAATAAATCGGCCAGAAGCATTGTTTTAATCAAACGGCCTCTGAAAAAGCTTAGGGGAGGTTTGCAGGAGGGAGGTTTGCAATTATTTGCGACTCCTTAAATTCCTTGGTTGTTTCGAGGGCCTCAAAAGGTTTTAGGGAATAATAATTGTGCCTCTATTTCAGTTGTGATCGGTTAGAATTTGCGGATTCTGCTTCAATGCGCTAATCCAACTTTATTATTCATTTCATATGCTAAAGCGCTTTTTCTTGCCATGAACTTTCAAAATGTTAGTCTCTTATGTAAATGAATATGTACAAACAACGCATAGATCTAAGCTACGGCATATGATGCATGGGGCTTGTTCTGTTGAATTAAAGTAAAATTGGCAGAGTCATTTGTTTTACTCATTTTGTTTCATGTATTTATGAGATATGGAAAGTTTTACGTATATATTCGAAATGCAAACAAATGTAAAGAAATCATTGGCACAACAACCTTAGTGGGCCAAGGCCTATGATGTCCATCTTTGTAATCGTGATCGAGGGATCTGAGATGCAATGATTCGCTTAGGTGGAAAGCAATGATATTTGTAGCAAGTTGTCCTGGCATGGGGTATTATACTTGCTACGATGTAAGTTGTGTGTTGTAGACAAGGAATACATCTTGATCCGGAAAAATATTTTATTTTAAAATTTAAACGACGAAATTGATTAGTCAGAATTTTAACAACTGGAACAAATTAGTAAATACAAAAAGGATTACAGCTTGTTGCTGTTCAGCAGGTCGTCTCCGGTATCACAATGCAGTCGGCACTTTTAAAGGAAAATTTCCTTTACACAGTGGTTGCCACAAGGGTGTGCACAAAAAACTAGAACAGGTGGCCTCACCATGGTAAGTTCGAGTCCACTAAAAAAGGTGACTTAACGATAACCTAATGTTGACATCGCTACACACTCCCCCTGCAGACTTGAAGCCGTTTAAGTCGAAAACAGGTGAGCAGGTTTAATACGGTCAATCGAGACGGTAACTGGTTTTCCGTTGATCTCTAATTTGAAGACTTTATGATCTCTATCCAAAACTTTATAAGGACCAGCATATGGTGGCTCTAAGGATTTTCGTACTCTGTCGATCCGTAGAAAGACATGAGACGTTTTGAAGAGATCCTTGCTTACGAAAACTGCACCAGAACCATGACGAGATCCAGGCACTGCTCTAAAAGATCCGATGTGTTCTTTCAAAGTCTGTAAAAAAGAAAAGGGAGAAGGGGAGGGATTATTCAAGGGTTTGCAAAAAAATTCCCCAGGAAGCTTTAGCGTGGTTCCATACACCATCTCTGCAGGAGATGCGGATAATTCCTCCTTGAGGCTCGTCCGAATGCCCAGAAGAACCCAGGGAAGGGCGTCCAACCAATTCCTTGGCAGGTGAGACATCAGAGCACTCTTCAACTGTCTGTGGAACCTTTCAACGATGCCATTACTTTGCGGGTGGTATGAGGTGGTTCTGGTCTGGTCGGTACCTAAGAAATTTGATAGGGAAAAAAAGAGGTTACTTTGGAAATTGGTTCCTCTATCTGTCGTTATCTTCTCTGGCACCCCAAATCTAGATATCCACCCTTCTACGAAAACTCTAGCGATGGTGTCAGCAGTTTGATTGGCTATGGGAAACGCTTCCACCCAGCGTGTAAACCTATCGACACAAGTCAATAAGTATGACTTTCCTCGAACCGTGTTAAGTGGTCCCACAACATCCAAATGTATTTGGGAAAAGCGTTCCGTTGGTAAGGGATAATTACCAACCGGCGACTTAGTGTGTCGGGAAATTTTGGTTTTTTGACACTGTACGCAGTTTTTGCACCACACTGCACAGTCCTTATTCACCGATTTCCACACAAACCTGTCACTTATAAGTTTTTGCGTTGCTTTGGTCCCAGGGTGCGATAAGTTGTGGATCTTATCAAAAATGGCTCGTCGAAAAGGTTTAGTCACATAGGGGCGAACAACACCGGTGGATACATCACAAAAAACTGGGGTGGGACATTCAGCAAAGTACATGGGCCTAAACTCAAGTCCGGACCCAGAATCCTTAAGTGATTGCAACTCTGAATCGGACTGTTGGTCCAAAGCCAAATCCCCAAAACTCTTAGCATTTAAAAAATCGATTTCCGAAATTCTAGAAAGTGTGTCAGCTACAACATTCTCCTTACCCGACAGATAACGAATGTCCGTCGTAAATTGACTGACATATTCGAGATACCTGATTTGCCGAGGTGAACTGTTGTCATGTTTTTGACGAAACGAGAATACGAGAGGTTTGTGGTCTGTATAAATAATCACCTCACGACCCTCCACCATATGGCGGAAGTGTTTAACAGCCAAATAAATAGAGAGCAATTCCCTATCAAAGGTACTGTACTTTTTTTCAGCAACAGACAACTTTTTAGAAAAAAACCCAAGTGGTTCTTGTGTTGTACCTACGTGTTGATGGAGTGCTGCGCCAACAGCAAAATCCGAAGCGTCCGTCATTAAGGACAGTTGAGCATCGGGTGCTGGAAAAGACAATGCAGTTGCCTTAGAAATCAATGCTCTACAAGACTCAAAAGCAGATTTAGTATCTGCACTCCATTCGATGAGGGAATTGTCCTTCTTAGCCTTGTTTTTGACAAGCTCATGTAAAGGTGCTTGCTTTTCAGATGCACCCTCCAGAAAACGGTGATAAAAATTTAATGTAGCCAAGAAGCGGCGTAACTCTTGAACCGTTTTAGGCAAGGGGAAGTTTTCCAAAACCTTAACCTTTTCAGGGAGGGGGGAGATGCCCTTGGGAGACACCAAAAAACCCAAAAATTTTAATTCAGGCTGACCAAGAACACACTTTTGAGGATTTATAATAATCCCATGTTCACTAAGCTTACGAAATACGAGATCAAGATCCTCTTTATGAGATTCCTCGTTAGTTGAGGCGATTAACAAATCATCTACGTATGCATAGCAGCAAGGTAAGTCTCTGATGATATTGTCAATGTACCTTTGCATGGTTTGTGCAGCATTGCGGAGGCCAAATGTCATAAAGACATACTCAAACAGACCTATTGGCGTAATAACTGCGGTTTTTGGTATGTCCTCTGGTTTCATAGGTATTTGGTGGTATGCTTTAACAAGGTCAATTTTAGAGAAAATTTTCTTCCCCCTTAAGCCGTTGGCAAAGTCGTGTATATGCGGCAGCGGGTATCTATCGGGTATTGTGCTTGCATTTAAACGTCTGAAGTCCCCACAAATGCGCCACGATCCATCGCTTTTTTTTACAAAATGGATTGGGCTGGAGTAAGGGCTATTGGAAGGCCTAATTATACCCTGCCTCATTAATTCCTTAAATTCCTCCTTTAAGAAAGACATTTTCTCAGGGTTCAGACGTCGGGCTTTAGCATGAACTGGTGGACCCTTAGTCTCTATACAATGAGTAATTGTACCCTGCTTAGAATTTGGCTCTAAATTGTTAGAAAATAGCTTAGGATACTTCAAAAGCAAAGAGTGAAAGGGTGATTTGCTTTCTACCAGCGTTAAACCCAGGGATTCACCCTGACTTACCGTTCCTTTAACGTGTAAGGACGTGCAACCATCAAGAAGTCTTTTGTTTTTAACGTCAACAAGGAGTTCGAATCGCTCCAGGAAGTCCGCTCCAATAATAGGATCTGCTACATCTGCAACTAGAAAAGACCATATAAAACTTCGTCTTAGGCCTAGGTTAAGCTCAAGTTTAATTGTACCATAAGTGGCTATGCGAGAACCATTGGCCGCAGAAAGTTCTAGATCCAACTTCGTTTTAAATTTTGTAAATGTTTTAGGATAGCAGCACACAGCAGCTCCGCTATCTACCAAGAACTTTCTTTTTGAAACCAAATCTGTCACAAACAATCGGCTACCGGTTTTACACCCATCTGCAGCCGACGAAACAGATTTGCTCTGCAGAGAAGTCCAGTTACAAGGACTTACACAACTTTTTGCCCTATCACCGAATCGGTGATGATACCAACATAAAGACACGGGATCGTTATCTGTGGGCGTCTTTTTGTCAGCACTACTACTCAAAGACCTCCCTCTAGATTCCCGTCGCTTATAAGAGTCTTTAACTGAAACGGCCAATTTTTGAACCATGCCTTTGAGTTCCGCTAACTCGGTTTTAATGGCCTTTAAATCAGAGTTTTCTAGCTTATGATCAACTTGTGACACCGTCAAATCACACCCAGAAACCTCATGGATTTTATCCGCGATTTCTGCACAATCATCTAACGTAGTTTTACAAACAGACAGTACTTGCTGAATATTATTGGGCAAACGCTGCAACCACAAAGTTTCCAAAATATCATCTGCCAGAGTATCAGGGGCTAGGTTACGCATCTCATTAAGCAAATGCGATGGGCGTTTATCGCCAAGTTGCAAATCCTTAAGTAAGAAATTTAATCGAGATGAGCTCGATTGTGCAAAATACTGTAGGATTCTAGCTTTTAGTAACTCATAAGAATTCTCTTTAGGAGGGTTTTTAATAATGTCCCTAACACACGACAGAACATTAGAACTCAACGCGGCTATGACAGCATGAAATTTAGTAGAGTTACTTTCAATGCCAGCCATAACAAACTGGGATTCTACCTGGAAAAACCAGAGTTCAGGATCACTATCCCAAAAGATAGGGGCTTTGAATGCGACCCTAGCAAGCTGCAAATCGTGGCTAACAGTAGGATTAGGATTGGTGCTCCCGTCTCCACCAGCGATCTCCTTAGGGGTGGTGTCTTCCGGGGTTTTTGACATTTTCAAAAGGTAATCAGGGAATATAAACAGGAATAAATGCCAAGGTGAAAACCAAAAACCCGTGAAATACCAGAAGAAAAAACCCACACAAGAAAAGAGTGCAATCACTGGATAAGGGTACCGGACAAGAAAAAAGGCACACAACTCTACTTACACCCAGGCATCAGTAGATAAGAACTGTAAAACGTGTCGATCTTTAAACAGTCTGGACGGATCCTCAAAGTACGCTGCAGGTCGTCAGGTAAGCTGTAGATCATAAGGTAATGACTCCAAAAGGCTGAATAACAAGTCACCAATGTAGCAAGTTGTCCTGGCATGGGGTATTATACTTGCTACGATGTAAGTTGTGTGTTGTAGACAAGGAATACATCTTGATCCGGAAAAATATTTTATTTTAAAATTTAAACGACGAAATTGATTAGTCAGAATTTTAACAACTGGAACAAATTAGTAAATACAAAAAGGATTACAGCTTGTTGCTGTTCAGCAGGTCGTCTCCGGTATCACAATGCAGTCGGCACTTTTAAAGGAAAATTTCCTTTACACAGTGGTTGCCACAAGGGTGTGCACAAAAAACTAGAACAGGTGGCCTCACCATGGTAAGTTCGAGTCCACTAAAAAAGGTGACTTAACGATAACCTAATGTTGACATCGCTACATATTCAAACAAAATTATATATACAGGGTGAACCAAAAGTCCTGCCCTGTTTTTAAAAATTAATAACAAAAAAACAAAAAAAGGTAAAAGTACGCCGTCTGCTACATCCTACTTTAAATAATCGGGAGTTTTTTTACACAAAATTTTGAAAAAGTGTGGTTCTCGATTTTTCTTATAGATAGCAGCACTAAAATTTAATTATTTAAGGATAAAATAATCGTTTTTTCCCTGTGCAACGAATATTATAAATATAATCGATTCAAAAATCGAAAGAGTAATCGAACTTAGCATCCTATGTGTCCTTTTTAACACTGATGAAGGGGATAATGGGATCCCCGAAACAATGAGGAAGTTGCATGATTTTTTTTTATTTTTTTAATCGATTCCTCTTGCAAAAATAAGCAACTACCCAAAATTTGAGGCCGATCGAGAAATTTTTTGATTGCCAAAAAAATTAACAAAAATCCCATTTTTAAAAGCGCGCGAAAACGCCAAGAGTTTGGATGTGACGTCATCTTATACTAAACATTGTTGTAAAGCAATGGAGTTGATGGTATCTGTAAGAATTTTGTATTATTTACTAGTAGTCGTGACTTGTAAACCGGGCACTACGGGCAAAAGCCAAGCTGTTGCTCGCACGCATTGTTATCTCCATGCATTATTATTTCTATTTTCTTTAGTTTTAAAATTAGTTTAAGTTTTGAAGAGAGTTTTGAACTGGAAGGCCAGATTGGCATACCGTAATTTGGATGTCGCCTGTATCTCTCTCTCCGATATATTTATTCTGTTAACCTAAATTTTATCTTCGTCCAAATAAATTTTCTTTAATATTTTCAAGAACCTATTTTTACTGGCGCAGTCTGTTAGGATGGAGAGAGAGATGACCATGAATCAGTACCGGTGTTCATCCGAACACGTTGTTAGTTGTGCCACCCGGCACTGAGGGAAAAGCCGCCCGGCTTGAAGTATTCGTCGCCCTGACGAAGGAGCAGAGGCCATCCGGCCAGAGTTTTTAAGGAGTGTCCGCCACGGACAAGAGGTGTGCCACCCCGGCACTTAGTGAGAGGCTACCCAGCCTGTATTCGTCACCCGGACGAGGGAGCAGAGAGGCCATCCGGCCAGAGTTTTGAGGAGTCCGCCACGGACAAGAGTGTGCCACCCCGGCACTGAAAGAGAGGCTACCCAGCCTGTATTCGTCACCCGGACGAGGGAGCAGAGAGGCCATCCGGCCAGCGTTTTTAGGAGTCCGCCACGGACAAGAGTGTGCCACCCCGGCACTGAAAGAGAGGCTTCCCAGCCTGTATTCGTCACCCGGACGAGGGATCAGAGGCCATCCGGCCAGTTTTGAGGAGTCTGCCACGGACAAGAGGAGTGCCACCCCGGCACCAAAGAAAGTCACACCCGACAGTATTCGAACTGAGTTCAGCTCTGGGGCATCCGCCTGAATAATTTCTTACTGTAGTCAAGGACTTTCAGATAAGTGTTATTTATAAGATAGTTTTGTTATTGTACATTTTACAAATTTTAAGTGTTGTGAAAAGTATTTAAACCTTTTTTAATTGCTCATCTAATTGATTGTTGGGTTATTTTTGAGATTCGGGTTGCTGGTAATCATGGCTTTTCTCTACTCGCATAGGAAAGAGTATTTAGTGAGTCTCGCTAGAGAGTTGGGAGTGGATCCTGGCCCGGATCCAAGAATTGTAAAATTGAAGAAATTAATTACTTCAAGCGTGGACTACGATGTAAAAGAGACAGAGGTCATTCTATCAACCATTGTAAAGCAACGACTGGAGAAGGAGGAATGGGAGCGCGAGGAGAAGGAAAGGGAGCGTGAGGAGAAGGAGAAAAGGGAGCGCGAGGAGAAGGAAAGGGAACGCGAGGAGAAGGAAAGGGAGCGCCAGGAAAAGAAGGAGGAACGAGAGGCCAATGAGAGGCGCGAAGAGCAACTCCGCAATTTTGAGTTAGAAAAACTTCGGTTAGAAGTTAATATTCGGAAGAGGTGGGGAATTCTGGGCAACCAAACGGAGTCAATTTTCAGCCCAAGACACGAAGAAACCCCTTTTACAGTTCAAGCAGAGGAAGTTGGAGTAGAAAAAGAAGTTGAAGCAGATGAAGTTGGAATAGAAGAAGCTGAAGCGGAGGAAGTTGAAATAGAAGAAGCTGAAGCAGAGGAAGTTAGAATAGAAAAAGGTGAAGCAGAAGAAGTTGGAATGGGAGTGGAAGCAGAGGAAGTTGGAAGAGAAAAAGCTGAAGCAGAAGAAGTTGGGATAGAAGCGGAAGAAGAAGAAGTTGGAATAGGAGAAGTTGAAGCAGAGGAAGTTGAAATAGAAGGAGTTGAAGCAGAGGAAGTTGAAATAGAAGGAGCTGAAGCAGAGGAAGTTAGGATAGAAGAGGAAACAGGAAAGTCTGGAGCTGAGTTCAAGGAGGTGGAAACAGATGACGAAGAAACCAAAGCTAATGATGATGATGGTTACTCTGAAGAAGAAGAGGCCCGTGGGAAGAAATGCAGGAAAGCTGCTCCAAAGGGAACTGAACATCCAAACTGATGAGAAATCAGCTGAAACACCCACCAGTAGAAGACACAGACTGATGGCAGTTCCTAAATATTTTGAGAGCTCTAGATTTGAAGATGATGTTCGCTCCGAAGTGGATCAGCACTCTGAGGAGGACAACTACGATCCGGGGGAAAAGGCCACGGTAGATGAAGAAACGGATGAACAATGGTGTTTTAAAGGGGGAACACCATCATTAGGGTATCAGTTATGGGAATTGATTAGGGTCTGATTATTGGACAGTTTTTATTTCCTTGTTGTATTTTTTATTGTGGTATCCGAAATTGTATAGTGGTATCTTTTCGTCTGTTATGTTTAAAAATTTAATATCAATGAGGAAGTTGCATGATTTTTTTTTATTTTTTTAATCGATTCCTCTTGCAAAAATAAGCAACTACCCAAAATTTGAGGCCGATCGAGAAATTTTTTGATTGTCAAAAAAATTAACAAAAATCCCCTTTTTAAAAGCGCGCGAAAACGCCAAGAGTTTGGATGTGACGTCATCTTATACTAAACATTGTTGTAAAGCAATGGAATTGATGGCATTATTGTTGACGTCATCTTATAGTTTAAACAATAAATGTTTTCAGTCACGTGTTTTTTTCTCGACTTTTAAATTAAAATATTTAATTACCTGTACATTTTTTTTGAAAAACTGACTAGATATTTCATTTTACCATACAAAAAACCATACGGAACACTTGTTTGTTTTTGAAAATCTGACACATGCAACTTCCTTATTGTCATTCATGTAATGTGCGTCAAGGCATCTGTCATTATGTATAATTTTAAGTTTTCTAGTTATTGTGGGTAGCAAGTTACCTCTGATTAATACTTAGGAAAATTTTGTGGTAGCCCACTGTCACTCCTGTGACGATTGTGCTTCTTTTGGGGGGACTTGTAAGAATTTTGTATTATTTACTAGTAGTCGTGACTTGTAAACCGGGCACTACGGGCAAAAGCCAAGCTGTTGCTCGCACGCATTGTTATCTCCATGCATTATTATTTCTATTTTCTTTAGTTTTAAAATTAGTTTAAGGTATCCGTACACCTTTTTTAGGTCAATTTGCACGAAAACCTCGATTTTCCAAAATTGCTTTAGAATAGTAGCCCTATTTATTAGCTTCAAAAAACACTTTAAATTTTGTGTCTAGGACATTTAAAACCGAAGTTATAGAATTTTAAAAATTGCATATCTATAGAAAGTTAGGTACAATTAAAAGTTTAACTTCGTGTTTTCTCAGAATGGGTTTTTTGTGTGTTTGCTTTATCGCATTTTTAAATATCTCCTGAAGTTATTGTTGTATTTGCATGACATTTGGTATACATATTTTAGATATATAGGTGTTGGATCTAGACTACAATCATGGTAATATGTTGAGTAGAAAAAAATTAACAGCTTATGTAATATCATTGTTTATATTTTTTTTATGAGTTTTAAGGTATTTCAATTTCAAAAGCTTCTAAAAACTTTAAAACTATATATTTTTCAAAACTTTTAGTCTAGATCCAAGAGTACATATCACTCTTTGAAATCCAATTTACAAAAGTAAAAAATATTAATAACTTTTTGTGTAATTTCAAAATGCGTGATGGTTGTTTTTTTGACCCTATTTTTTACCGTAAATTGGCAGAAAAAAATTTTTTTTTTCAATTTTTTTTTATTTATAACTAAGTTTTGGGGTAACTAATGATATTTTAAAGAAAAAATTAGGTTATTATCAAAATTAAAAAAAAGTTGTCAAAGGTGTACGGATACCTTAAGTTTTGAAGAGAGTTTTGAACTGGAAGGCCAGATTGGCATACTGTAATTTGGATGTCGCCTGTATCTCTCTCTCCGATATATTTATTCTGTTAACCTAAATTTTATCTTCGTCCAAATAAATTTTCTTTAATATTTTCAAGAACCTATTTTTACTGTATCATTGTTGACGTCATCTTATAGTTTTAACAATAAACGTTTTCAGTCACGTGTTTTTTTCTCGACTTTTAAATTAAAATATTTAATTACCTGTACATTTTTTTGAAAAACTGACTAGATATTTCATTTTACCATACAGAAAACAATACGGAACACTTGTTTATTTTTGAAAATCTGACACATGCAACTTCCTTATTGTATGATTTGTTTATTGATGATGATTTTATTGTTGATTGTTAAAAATGTTGATCGGAAATTCGCTTCTTTATTGCAATCTAGCTGATCGAGAGCTACACATTTTCAAAATTTTGTGTAAAAAAATTCCCGATTATTTAAAGTAGGATGCAGAAGACTGTGTATTTTTATCTTTTTTTGTTTTTTTGTTATTAATTTTTAAAAACAGGGCAGGACTTTTGGTTCACCCTGTATATATATTATACTAATTTATAGTATACTCCCAGTTAAACATAAACTATGAATTCTGCGTTGGATGGGACTGACGTTAAAAAAGAAAGGTTTGAGGTGGTGAAATGTGGGAAACACCGTTTTCATGGAAATACTAGGTTGTAAAGAACTACTGCTAAGCGGAATGAAAGTAAACAAGGCACGCGTGACATCACAATAGGTTTCAGCTCAGACAGAAAAGAAGCTATTCTCTTAATTGAAAAAAACTTAAAATTTAGGGCTTTAAAAGGAAAATAAAAAATTTTTTTAATCTTGTTTGTGTTTTACTCTCAGCGGTTTAACACACATCAATACAAAACTACTCATTAAAAAACAAGAGTAATGTGGGCCTACGGCAGCGTTTAAGTACAAAATTCTTGCTTTTTAAAACTAGATCCATTTATCCGAGAGTTCACTCTGTTGGCTAAAATCTCTAAAAATCCCTTATTTTCAGAAATCGTGCAGCGGGTGAAGCAGATTCCCACAGTGGAACAGGAACCCTTCCGGCCCCCCTTGAGTGACGTGCAGTGCCAGGACTACATCGTGCACACGATGCGGTTTGCGTGGCACGAGCAACCCGAGATGAGACCCGACTTCCATCGTATCAAAGAAAGCTTGCGCAAGATGAGGGAAGGAATGTAAGTATTTTATGAAGAAAAATAGATGAACAGATCATAGTCCACTGAAAATAGCGAAAAATAGGGCCGAACCTCAAACAAATTGCAATAGAAGGTTTCTCAACGGTTTTCACTTAGAAATGACCTCAATAATAACATACTAAAAATCGGCCAAAATCGGCCGGGAGGAAGTTTAATTTTTTTTCAAATTTTTAAAAAATGGCCGAAAAAAAATTTAAAAACAACCAAAACAATAATATAGACATATGATACAATGTTTATAGGTTATTTTTGAGTGCTGAAACCGAATATTGCATTTAGTTTGGAAAAAATATTGAAATTTCAATTTTTAAAATTAATTTGAATAATTAGCTATATGAAAAAATTAAAAACCCCCTAAAAACCTAACAAAAACATCCAAAGAGATAAATCCAACGGTTTTCATTTAGAAATGACCTAAATATTAACATACTAAAAATTAAAATTTTTACGAGTTAAAGAAAATAAATTTTTTTTCAAATTTCCATTTTTTTTTTGCGAAAAATGCATTTTTTTTCAAATTTGTGCAAAAAACTTTAGAGGCTTTTGAAAAGGTCATTTTTCTGTGGATATTGTCCACAGATAGTTATATAATGGAAAACTGGTGGAATTGACCCTCAATGAATTAGTTTATTATTTTATTTAAAATTTTGAAATTGGTAAAATGAAGTATAAATTTCGAAAGAAGTGAAAAAGGTAATACTTTGGCATATTTACATCAGAATTTATTTAATTAACAATAAATTATATTAAGAACACATAATTAACAAATTAATTAATTTTTTTTAAATTTAAAATTTTAAAAATTTAAAATTTTAATAAATTTTAATATCATAATATAGGCTTGCAATACATGTTTATAGGTTGATTTTTAATCCTATTACATAAAAAAATATTATCATTGCAATAAAAACTGAAATAGACTTAAAAATTTTAAAATTAAAAAAAATTCTTAATTACATCAAACTTGTCTCAACAACTGGAACAAATTGCAATAAACGTTTTTTAAACAGTTTTCATTCAAAAATGGCCTAACTTACAACACACTAGAAATCGGACAATGGGAAATTTAATTTTTAATTAAAAAAAACTGGCATTCTGGAACAAAAATATTAAATTTTTTCTAGAGGCATGTAATACATGTTTTAAGGTTAGTTTTTTATTCTGATGCTGAAAAATTTAATATTTTTGGAGTAAAATTTGAAAAGAGTTAAAAAAATTAAGAATAAATTTAAATTAATTAAATAATTAAGAATTCATTTTTCAATTTTAAAATTTTGATGTCGATCAAATATTAAATTTTTCAGCATCAGAATCAAAAATTAACCTAAAAACATGTATTACATGCCTCTAGAAAAAATTTAATACTTTTGTTCCAGAATGCCAGTTTTTTTAATTAAAAATTAAATTTCCCATTGTCCGATTTTGTCCGATTTCTAGTATGTTGTTAGTTAGGCCAATTCTGAATGAAAACTGTTTAAAAAACGGTTTTTTGCAATTTGTTCCAGTTGTTGAGACTAGTTTGATATAATTAAGAATTTTTTTAATTTTAAAATTTTTAAGTCTATTTCAGTTTTTATTGCAATGATAATATTTTTTTATGTAATAGGATTAAAAATCAACCTATAAACATGTATTGCAAGCCTGTATTATGATATTAAAATTTATTAAAATTTTGAATTTTTAAAATTTTAAATTAAAAAAAAATTAATTAATTTGTTAATCATGTGTTCTTAATATAATTTATTGTTAATTAAATAAATTCTGATGTAAATATGCCAAAGTATTACCTTTTTCACTTCTTTCGAAATTTGTACTACATTTTACCAATTTCAAAATTTTAAATAAAATAATTAACTAATTCATTAAGGGTCAATTCCACCGGTTTTCCATTATATAACTATCTGTGGACAATATCCACCGAAAAATGACCTTTTCAAAAGCCTCTAAAGTTTTTTGCACAAATTTGAAAAAAAAATGCATTTTTTGCAAAAAAAAATGGAAATTTGAAAAAAAAATTAACTTCTTTAACTCGTAAAAATTTTAAAATTTAGTATGTTAATATTTAGGTCATTTCTAAATGAAAACCGTTGGATTTATCTCTTTGGATGTTTTTGTAAGGTTTTTAGGGGGTTTTTAATTTTTTCATATAGCTAATTATTCAAATTAATTTAAAAAATTGAAATTTCAATATTTTTTCCAAACTAAGTGCAATATTCGGTTTCAGCACTCAAAAATAACCTATAAACATGTATCATATGTCTATATTATTGTTTTGGTTTTTTTTTAATTTTTTTTCGGCCATTTTTTAAAAATTTGAAAAAAAATTAAACTTCCCCCCGGCCGATTTTTAGTATGTTATTATTGAGGTTATTTCTAAGTGAAAACCGTTGAGAAACCTTCTATTGCAATTTGTTTGAGGTTCAACTCTATTTTCAGTGGACTATCAGAACTTGTTGGAATATTAATTATTTTCCTCTATAAAATATTTGTGCTCACATGCGTTCCAATATAAAAGTTTGGGTTAGAAGTCGAGACTAACAGATGTAATTCCAACGGTTTTCACTTAAAAAATGGCCGACAAAAAATTTCAAAAATCAAAAAATAGTGATTGAATTATGATACTTGTTCATAGGCTATTTTTCATTGGTGAATACAAATACTCCATTTGAATTGAAAAACATAAAAATGTCAGTTTAATAATCTTTTTTTGAAATCAGACACATCGGAAAAATTAAACCAACACTCAAAATAACTTCAAAAGAATAGTTCCAATGGTTTTCCATCAGAAATGAACTTAATGACTTGTTAAAATTAGACGAAAATGGGACAGTAAATAGCTTATTTAATTATTATTATTTTTCACCTCAAAAATAAAATTTTTTTTATTCTTGTTAAACATATTTGAAGGCCCTTTCATATTTCAAGGACCTTTTCCCATGGATATTGTAGTTATGAAAGTATTATAATAGGAAAAATACTATTGATTGTTGAATCATTAGATAATTAATTTTATGAAATAGACCTAGAAAATACAGGTTAAACCTTTTAATCAGGTTGAAACAGTTCATATTTCAACAAAACTCGGTAATAAACCATCTAAAAAATAATTAAGTTTTTTTAAAATTTAAATTTTGTGGTATAGGCATGCAATACATGTCTTTAAACTAAATTTTAGTGCTGATGTTTAATATTAGGTCAATTTTTATTATAGGACTTTGAGAAAGAGTGAAACAATTAAAGCTTTACCTTATTTTTTATCACTATATATTTTGAAACCTGAAAGTTAAAAACTTTCAAATTTTCTATTAATTTCCCATCAGGAAGTCTAACATCATGGATCACATGATGTCGATGATGGAAAAGTATGCTTACAACCTGGAGGAACTCGTTGACGAACGCACAGTGGCCTTAGTAGAAGAGAAAAAGAAGACAGAGGCATTGCTACATAGGATGCTTCCAAAGTAAGACTAGACCTATACTTTTATCCTTTCAGTTCTGAACCGTCATTGAATTCTATTGAAAATCTGGGGCGCCAAAACTGAAAAGGGTAAAACTACTCTTCGTACGAAGTAATGCAACGAATATAAGGCTTCACAAAACTTAATACCATAATTTTTATACTTTTGTCGATAAATCTCTCGATTTCACGAAGAAAAATATAGTATTGGTTTTACTGGGTATTTTGTGAGGTTCTATGAGAAGAATCCTCTTATAAACAAGATAAGCTCTCAAGATCTTAAACAAAATCTTTTCAATCCCAACTTTGACATTGGATCCCTATAGAAAGAGATATAAAATCGTCCTTTAAACCAATTTATAGGAAGTCAATCTAGATAACACAAAAGTCTGACTGAGATTGACTTGTAAATTTACTACGAAAGTTCTATCTGAAAGCGATTAGATTTATTCTTTTATCCAGAACCAATCAGTCTGAAAGCAAATTCTTGTTGAGCCTTAATGATTTCTTCTCAACAAAGAAAGAAGCTAATGCATACTCTACCATTTAGCCTTGGCCTTTGAATCCTTAGAAATTCTTTTACAGGAAATAATCAAAAGGAAAAAGTTAGTTAAGTTTGGGTTACATCCAACTTGGTTGTATGATTTTATTTTCATAACAAAAATGCTTCAACCAAATAATTTGAATTAGTTTTGTACTCTCAGCGGACTGTTTTTGATTTTATCATATGCAGGGTGTCCGACGAAAAGTGGATTAACCTCTTTAACTTTTGAACCCCTTAAAGACATGAAAGTGGGTTCTACGTATAAAGTGACCATGCCCTATCCGATGAGACAATTTTCAACGTCCTCTGGCGGAAACTTTAGGAGTTATAATTTTTATTTTAAAAACTATTTGAGGTATGTGAAAAAAAGTCAATGACTAAGTTGTAGAGCAGCATTGATTTAGTAGGAGAAGACACCTTAAGCAGAAAAATATCTTGAATAAAACCCCTAAAACGCACGCTCCATTAGGTTGAATTTCCGTAGATTTTACGTCTTAAAACGTTCCTTTAAAGGCGAAAATGAAAAATTTTTATTTTTATAACTTAAGTAAATGAATAAAAGTTTAAATTGAAAGTTTCTCCTTTTCGCCTCGTAAGGAGCATTTTAAGACATAAAATATAAGTAAATTCAACCTAATTGAGCGTGTCGTGTGTTTTAGGGGTCTTATTCAAGATATTTTTCTACTTAAGGTGTCTTGTCCTAATAAATCGATACTGCTCTACAACTTAATCATTGACTTTTTCACATACCTCAAATAGTTTTTAAAATAAAAATTATTACTCCTAAAGTTTCCACTAGAGGGGGTTGAAAATTGTCTCATCGAATAGGGCATAGTCACTTTACTATACCTAGACCCAACTTGTAGGGGTTTTAAACAGGGTTGCTGGATTTAAATCAACTTGATTTAAATCATGATTTAAATCACTTGATTTCTCTCTATATTAAAAAAAAGTTACTGTCACCGCCGCCGCTGCCGCCGCCGCCGCCGCTGTTTCAGAAAATTTAATTTTTCAACTCTTTGAACTCTCATATCGCAAAAACTACTCGATAGAAATTTATGAAATTTGAAATGTTTGTAAAGGAATATTTGGGGCACATTCTCGAACAAAAAGCTAACTGATGTGATAATTAGTACTGGGGTATTTTTAAGGTCAAAGTTGAAGTTTTTCTTTTTTCGCCGCGTAATCCAGTTCAGCAAAATCTATTAGCAGCAGAACTATGATTTTTTGCAGCCTAATACTCTGAAGTATGAAGATGTGCACTACGTCTCCCTTTTTTCGAATTTCGAATTTGGTTTAGAGTAATTAATTTTTTAATTTTCGAAATTTTTGACACTTTTTCGTTTTTTTCTATCTAAAATGAAAACTAATCACGGTATCAATATGATTTTTTAAACACTTATATTATTATTTTTTAGAAAGAGATTGCCGTTTAGTTCTTTTAAAAATTCTAATTAGTTTTGGAGTAATTAAGCATCAAAGTTTCATTTTTTTCATAGTTTTAGTAGGTCTTTATCAGACGTGTTTAATGTTTTTATATTTTATATTTGCCTGTTCACTAGATTGTCGCGAGCACGGATATTTAAATTTAAAGTTTTGAGGTGCACATTTTTGCTCTAAGTTTGCTAGCGATATAGTATAGACTTGTTTAATAATCTTTTAAAGATACTTCGATATTTTTTGAAATACTAGAGAAATAAATAATTCAGCTTTTTTGAGTGTCATTTGTGCCGATGAAAGGAAGAGGATTTTCGACAACTTGTCTCTGCTAAACTTTTGACAACTTTTTCTCTGCTAAAGATCGATTTCAGATATTACAGATCGCGAAGCGATCTGTAAAGAGCTGCATAGCAGTTACGGGGGTTGGTGAGCGTAAGCGAGCAGGGAGCGGTAGCCCCCATCCATTAAATTATTGATAATTTAAAAAGGAATATTTCAGTAATAGTTTTATTTTGATATTTTCGTGGTAATGATCCGAATTAAGTTATAGAAAAGTTTGAGAGATAAGAAGTTTCGATATTAAATGATCATTAACTGCACTATGTTCATTTAGAATTAGCGCCTGAGAAGTAATGTATTAGAAGCATTTATAATTCTAATTATCGTCGAAAAATTTTTTTTCTGCAATGACAAGTCAGCCTAAGCAGAAGTAGTTAAAATACTGTAGAAACAATCGGTCTCTGAAGTTGTCTGATGAGCGTTATCAAGCATTGTTGAGCGTTTTTGATCCTGTTTCAGGCGCCTATTCTAAATAAACAGACTATAAGCAGACAAGTTCCAGGTTGTACTGGATAGTTGAGATGAAACAAGCGAGCTCTGCTCACTAAGATCGCGAAGCGATCTTCAAAGAACTGCGAAGCAGTTCCGGGGGTTGGTGAGCGATAGCGAGCAGGGGGCAGAGCCCCCTAGTTTTTAAAAAAAATCATTGATTTAAATCAAAAATGTCAAACTGCCACAATTTAAATAAAAAAATTATCTGCTAGATATGTAACTGGGAGAGATAGGTTAAAGTTATTCTACATAAAATTGCCTCCAATTTCAAGATCAAATTTTTGCCACTAATAACAAAAATGTTTATGACAAAAAGGGGTAAATAGCAGGGTTTGGAATCAATAATTGTGATAAACTAAACAAGAATTAAAATCATATTTTTTTACCTGGTATCAAATCTTAAAATACTAGTATGTGGATGATTTTTATTGAAAGCTCTTTTTCTAATTTAAGTTATGTTTTCCCAACTAATTTTTTCATATATAAAACTACAGATAATAGGGCTCTATCATCTGTGCATGACTACTATCAGTTATTAATTATTGAATTTTCATTTTTATCACTAATTAATTATTATTTTAAAGAAATAAACACAATTCTTTGAGTAAAATTAGTTTACCTGAATCAATATAATTTTAAAGATTGATTTTAATTTTTACACAAAAATGAGGCTTGATGTTTTTAGTAATCATTGTCACAATTTATTTTCAAACCTATTAATATCAAAATTTGGCAAAAATAGTTATATAGAAAGAAGGATAAAAACTTTAGTTATTGAGTACAATTCACCCTTTTCAAATGGGCTTCTCATCGGTGAGATACCAGTGAACTGCTTCTCTTAATTAATTCAATTAATTAATGTATAAAATAGACTAAAATTGGGTAATTAAGTAATGCTAAAGTATTATATTACATTGAAATTACAATATCAGAATAATATTAACCGGTTTCATGAAGTTCAGAACTAGTAATTCATTTAAATCAAAAAAATCCTATTTAAATCAAAAAAGTCCGATTTAAATCAAATAAATCCGATTTTTTTGATTTTTTTAAAAAAATAAAAAAAAATCAGCAACCCTGGTTTTAAAGTTAAAGGGGTTGGACCGCTTTTCGTGGGACACCCTGTATACAGGGTGTCCATAAAATAAGTAACCCGATTTAAGGGCCTCTAGAAGCAAGACCGTTCATCGCAATTGAAGGAAATTTTATTGGAAGAGGTTTTGAGGGATGGGGACGAGAATGGTATGGGGTGGGGCAGTTAAACTTTATCAATTACGGTTAAAGAGAAAAAAATTTTGAAAATTCCCAATGTAACCTCCCTTTTTTATTTGCGCTATGTGATACCAGAGATGTGAAAAAACACAAAGAGCGTCTAAACGGTACCTCTATATTGTAAACTTGCTCCTAGAGAGACAAATGAAAACAGCTATGAAACTGTTATTTCTGTAGAATCTAGACTAGTGAATGGTTAAGAAAATATGACTAGTGTATCAGGAAATAACAATAAAAACTAGTAAAATCACAGTATGCTAGTAAGTTCACTGGTTTTTATTGTTATTTACTGATTCACTAGTCACCACTCACTAGTCTAGCTTTTGCAAAAATAACAGTTTCATAGCTGTTTTCATTTGTCTCTCTAGGAGCGAGTTAACAATTTAGAGGTACCGTTTCAACGCTATTTGTGTTTTTTCACATCTGGGATCACATAGCGCAAATAAAAAAGGGGGTTACATTGGGAATTTTCAAAAAAAAATTTCACTTTAACCGTAATTGATTAAGTTTAACTGCCCCACCCCATTTCATTCTCGTTCCCATCCCTTAAAACGTCTTCCACCAAAATTTCATTCAATTCCGATGAACGGTTTGTTTTCTAGAGGCCCTCTAATCGGGTTACTTTTTTATGGACACACGTATTTTAAACATTCCATTTTCGATATGTTCATTTATAAGTTCATAAACCTACAATAAATTATAAATTAAACTTAAAAGGTTATACATAAAACTACTACATACTTAAACACACTCGATGGAAGTATTTTTTTAATTTAAATATACACAGGACAAGTGTAAAAACACGTTATTAGATGTTTCAATTTATAAAACTAGGTACTTACAAATAAATTACTTATCTTTAACTTTATGTAATTTTTAAATTGGTTCTAAATGAGTAGATATAAAACAAGATTAGAAACGAGATTTAAGTTGATATAGGATTAAGTTCATTCTTTATTAGATAAAAAAAATATAAAACTTCTTATTGCATAGTTACATTTTTCTTCATCTTAAAACAACTTTTTATAAACGCCAAAGTTCACAATTACTCCATTCCCTTTCAAAAATCAATAAAAGTCTTTCAATAACAACGCTTAGAAAACTATCTGCAGAAAGTGATTTCTTTTTCTCTCTCATAACATCTCTGAAGTATATGATTGAAAATGGAACTCTCAATGGCTTTCAAATATCAAAACGTTCGCTAAACTTCTTTTTTTGTTCTCTTCCATTGAAATTAAACCCTCTTTTTGAGAACGGAAAAAGAGAATATTTTAATTATATCTACGATGAGGAGACTTGGATCAACAATCCGTTAGGAGAAACTTCTGATTCGAATGTTTTTCTTTAAGGAGAACTGATCTTTCATTTTTCCTTTTTATCCGTCATTTTGTAAGTGCTGTAAAAAATAAATGTGAGAACATACCTTATTAAAGTGGAATTCTTTTGAGTATAGATTCCAGATTGTTGGTAGTGATTTTTTCATTCTTGTTTTTATACAAGTTATGATATGAAGTTACGAAAGGGTTATGTCAAGTAACTTTTTTCTACTTTTGAGGGATAATAATTTTTGAACTGAGGAGAGATATTTTTTATTTATACATACTAGGGAGCTACCACCCCCTGCTCGTTATCGCTCACCAACCCCCGTAAACTGCTGACCCAGAACCTGTAAATTCCAACTCGCTAAACTTAATCTCTGTATAAATAAAAGGCTAACGGGCGATGTGTGTATGTGGGTGTGTATGTATGTGGGTATGTCCGGGGTAATCTCTTGAAATAGGCCACGGACCGAAACCAAACTCGACGTATAGACGTATTCCGAGTCGGGGAGTAACTTGGGATAGTTTTCCAAGCTCTAAAATCGAATAATTACGAGTAATTAGCAAATTTATAGCCGAAAACGCTTATTTCTCCATTTCTCTACTAGAGTAGACTGCTCGACTCACTATTGTTAACGAGATGAAAACCTCCAAAAATCAAATATTTTAACAAGAAAAACTCGATAATTGTCCATTTAAAAACTATATCAGTTGTAAAAACACAAAAATTAAATCAAATAATTTATTTTCAAACGTTATTTTCCTTTATTTCAAGATGTTTTCCTTTTAAATTTAAATATTTATGGAAAAGAGTAATTTTTTTTCATGGAAAACGACTTAAAAATAAAACATTGTTTCAAATGAAGCGGTTCACTAGACTTTAAAATTTACTAGATCTTTTATTATTGTTTCAAATTTGTTATTTTCGTTCACCAGACTCACTAGAAAACATTGCCGAGAATACCGGGAAAAGAAAAATTACCGGGAACACCGGGATATGAAAAATTACCGGTAACACCGTGATATGAAAAATTACCGGGAACACCGTGATATGAAAAATTACCGGGAACACCGGGATAGGAAAAATTACCGGGAACACCGGGATAGGAAAAATTACCGGGAACACCGGGATAGGAAAAAATACCGGGAACACCGTGATAGGAAAAATTACCGGGAACACAGGGATAGGAAAAATTACCGGGAACACCGGGATAGGAAAAATTACCGGGAACACCGGGATATGAAAAATTACCGGGAACACCGGGATAGGAAAAATTACCGGGAACACCGGGATAGGAAAAAGTACCGGGAACACCGGGATAGGAAAAATTACCGGGAACACCGGGATAGAAAAAGGCATCTGGGATACCGGGATGATTGGTAATTGCTGCTTTAAAAATTATAAATATATTTTGAGAAAACTTAATTTAAAAAAAATTATACACTCCACCCGTGCAAGGCCGGGCATATCAGCTAGTCTCTGTATAAATAAAAGGCTAACGGGCGATGTATGTGTGTATGTATGTATGTCCGGGGTAATCTCTTGAAATAGGCCACGGACCGAAACCAAACTCGACGTATAGACGTATTCCGAGTCGGGGAGTAACTTAAGATAGTTTTCAAACCTTAAAAATCGAATAATTACGAGTAATTAGCGAATTTATAGCCGAAAACGCTTATTTCTCCATTTCTCTACTAGAGTAGACTGCTCGACTCACTATTGTTAACTAGATTAAAACCTTCAAACATTTAATATTTTAACAGGAAAAACTCGATAATTGTCCATTTAAAAACTATATCAGCTATGAAAACATCAAAATAAATTCAAATAATTAATTTTGAAACGTTAGTTTCCCCTATTTTAAGATATTTTCCTTTAAAATTTAAATATTTATGGAAAAGTGTAAATTTTCTTCATGGAAAACGACTTGAAAATAAAACATTGTTTCCAATGAAGCGGTTCACTAGACTTTTAAATTTTTATTATTGTTTCAAATTAGTTATTTTTGTTCACTAGACTCATTAATTCACTAGGAAACATTGCCGAGAACACCGGGAAAAGGAAAATTACCAGGAACATTGGGATAGGAAAAAAAAGTACCGGGATTACCGGGACATGAAAATTACCTCGATCAGCGGGATAGGAAAATTATCGGGAACATCGGGATAGGAAAAGTACCGGGAACATCGGGATAGGAAAAAAAGTACCGGGATTACCGGGACATGAAAATTACCTCGATCAGCGGGATAGGAAAATTATCGGGAACATCGAGATAGGAAAAGTACCGGGAACATCGGAATAGGAAAAGTACCGGGAACACCGGGATATGAAAATTACCGGGAACACCGGGATATGAAAAATTACCGGGAACATCGGGATAGGAAAAGTACCGGGAACATCGGGATAGGAAAATTACCGGGAACACGGATAGGAAAAAGACGTCTGGGATACCGGGATGATTGGTAATTGCTGATTTAAAAATTATAAATATTTTTAAAAAAAATTTAATTTAAAAAATATATACACTCCACCCGTGCAAGGCCGGGCATATCAGCTAGTCTCTGTATAAATAAAAGGCTAACGGGCGATGTATGTATGTGGGTATGTGTGTATGTATGTCCGGGGTAATCTCTTGAAATAGGCCACGGACCGAAACCAAACTCGACGTATAGACGTATTCCGAGTCGGGGAGTAACTTAAGATAGTTTTCAAAGCTTTAAAATCGAATAATTACGAGTAATTAGCAAATTTATAGCCGAAAACGCTTATTTCTCCATTTCTCTACTAGAGTAGACTGCTCGACTCACTATTGTTAACGAGATGAAAACCTTCAAATATCAAATATTTTAACAGGAAAAACTCGATAATTGTCCATTTAAAAACTATATCAGTTGTAAAAACACCAAAATAAATTCAAATAATTAATTTCGTGACTTTATTTTCTTTTATTTCAAGATATTTTCCTTTAAAATTTAAATATTTATGGAAAAGTGTAATTTTTTTTTCATGGAAAACGACTTGGAAAATAAAACATTGTTTCAAATGAAGCGGTTCACTAGACTTTTCAATATACTAGATCTATTATTATTGTTTCAAATTTGTTATTTTTGTTCACTAGACTCATTAATTTACTAGGAAACATTGCCGAGAACACCGGAAAAAGGAAAATTACCGGGAACATCGGGATAGGAAAAAAAAGTACCGGGATTACCGGGACATAAAAATTACCTCGATCAGCGGGATAGGAAAATTATCGGGAACATCGGGATAGGAAAAGTACCGGGAACATCGGGATAGGAAAAGTACCGGGAACATCGGGATAGGAAAATTACCGGGAACACGGATAGGAAAAAGACGTCTGGGATACCGGGATGATTGGTAATTGCTGATTTAAAAATTATAAATATATTTTTAAAAAATTTAATTTTAAAAAGAAATATATACACTCCACCCGTGCAAGGCCGGGCATATCCGCTACAAACACCGAGAACACCGGGAAAAGAAAAATTACCGAGAACATCGGGATAGGAAAAAAGTACCGGGATTACCAGGACATAAAAATTACCTCGATCATAGGGATAGGAAAATTATCGGGAACATCGGGATAAGGAAAATGATCGGGAACATCGGTATAAGGAAAATAACCGGGAACATCGGGATATGAAAAATTACCGGGAACACGGATAGGAAAAAGACGTCTGGGATACCGGGATGATTGGTAATTGCTGATTTAAAAATTATAAATATATTTTAAAAAATTTAATTTAAAAAAAATATATACACTCCACCCGTGCAAGGCCGGGCATATCCGCTAGTCTCTGTATAAATAAAAGGCTAACGGGCGATGTGTGTATGTGTGTATGTATGTGGGTATGTCCGGGGTAATCTCTTAAAATAGGCCACGGACCGAAACCAAACTCGACGTATAGACGTATTCCGAGTCGGGGAGTAACTTAAGATAGTTTTCAAAGCTTTAAAATCGAATAATTACGAGTAATTAGCGAATTTATAGCCCGAAACGCTTATTTCTCCATTTCTCTACTAGAGCAGATCTGCTCGACTCACTATTGTTAACGAGATGAAAACCTCCAAAAATCAAATATTTTAACAGGAAAAACTCTATAATTGTCCATTTAAAAAGGATATAAGTTGTGAAAACGCTAAAATAAATTCAAATAATTTATTTTCAAACGTTAGTTTCCCCTATTTTAAGATATTTTCCTTTAAAATTTAAATATTTATGGAAAAGTGTAAATTTTCTTCATGGAAAACGACTTGAAAATAAAACATTGTTTCAAATGAAGCGGTTCACTAGACTTTTAAATTTACTAGATCTTTTATTTTAGTTTCAATTTTTTTACTTTGTTCACTAGATTTATTAATTTACTAGAGCGGGAACACTGTGATTTAAAAATTACTGGTAACACTGGGATAGGAAAACGTACCGGGAACATCGGGAGAGGAAACATTACCGGGAACATCAGGAGAGGAAAAATTACCGGGGACATCGGGAGAGGAAAAATTACTGGGAACACCGGGAAAGGAAAAAATTACCAGGAACATCGGTAGAGGAAAAATTACCGGGAACATCGGGAAAGGAAAAATTACTGGGAACATCGGGAGAGGAAAAATTACCGGGAACATCATCGAGATAAGAAAATTTACCGGGAACACCGGGATAGGAAAATTATCGGGAACATCGGGATAAGAAAATTTACCGGGAACACCGGGACAGGAAAAAATTACCGTGAACACCGGGATTTTAAAATTACCGGGAACACTGGGATAGGAGAGAGGCGCCTGGGATACCGGGAAGATTGGTTATTGCTGATTTACATAATAATAAATGCATTTTAAGAAAACTCAAAATAAAAATACTTATACACTCCACCCGTGCAAGGCCGGGCATATCCGCTAGTCTCTGTATAAATAAAAGGCTAACGGGCGATGTGTGTGTGTATGTATGTATGTATGTCCGGGGTAATCTCTTGAAATAGGCCACGGACCGAAACCAAACTCGACGCATAGACGTATTCCGAGTCGGGGAGTAACTTGGGATAGTTTTCCAAGCTCGAAAATCGAATAATTACGAGTAATTAGCGAATTTATAGCCGAAAACGCTTATTTCTCCATTTCTCTACTAGAGTAGATCTGCTCGACTCACTATTGTAAACGAGATTAAAACCTCAAAAATTAAATATTTTAACAGGAAAAACTCGATAATTGTCCATTTAAAAACTATATCAGTTGTAAAAACACCAAAATAAATTCAAATAATTAATTTTGAAACGTTAGTTTCCCCTATTTTAAGATATTTTCCTTTAAAATTTAAATATTTATGGAAAAGTGTAGATTTTCTTCATGGGAAAATGACTTGAAAATAAAACATTGTTTCAAATGAGACGGTTCACTAGACTTTTAAATTTACTAGATCTTTTATTATTGTTTCAAATTTGTTATTTTTGTTCACTAGACTCTTTAATTTACTAGGAAACATTGCCGAGAACATCGGGATAGGAAAAAAGTACCGGGATTAGAGGGACATAAAAATTACCTCGATCATAGGGATAGGAAAATTATCTGGAACATCGGGATAAGGAAAATGATCGGGAACATCGGGATAAGGAAAATAACCGGGAACATCGGGATAAGGAAAATAACCGGGAACATCGGGATACGAAAAATTACCGGGAACACCGGGATAGGAAAAAGGCGTCTGGGATACCGGGATGATTGGTAATTGCTGATTTAAAAATTATAAATATATTTTGAGAAAATTTAATTTAAAAAAAATTATACACTCCACCCGTGCAAGGCCGGGCATATCCGCTAGTACACTTTATAAAACAATTAAATAATTTACAGAAAAAACGTCAACCAACTTTCCAAAAATACGTCACCAAATCCTCTTCATGAATAAATCTCCCCTTAAAAGTTTGAATATATTAACTCGAACTTATAAAAAATTTAAACGAAATGTTTTTAAAAATATTCATCTTAATTATTTTTAATCTATGATAATGGAAATAACTAATTCTAATTGTTTATCAATATTCAGACCAAACAAAAACTATTATTTTAAAGTAACTCGATAGTATAATGTGCCTAGCGTTTATCATTCATATTTTTTTAAACCCTGACTTGTTAAACAATACCATTTAAGCAATTGAAAATAATAAAAGAAAAAACATCACTCTATGTTTACAATTAATTTCGATAAAATCAGACTAAAAATTATAAATTTTGGACAAAAAGTGTGAAATTTTAGTATAAAATGGCGTACATGTAAGTTTTTAGAATATGTTTTTATCAGTCTTTGAGTGATATTTCATCAAGAAAGTACTTTTTTAAAAGGTGAAAAAACATGCTTCATCTTAAAATATAGCGTCAATCGGTCGTTGTGATTGGATGCATAATAATTTGATTGACAGTACTTGCTTTATAACTGCGACCTTATCCGTTATCTAAAAAATGGAAATATTTTAAATTGAGAATTTTTTTGAAAAATCGAAGGGCCTACTCGGAAATCCGGAAAGAATCCGGTCATTTTGATACCATATATGTGTCATTTGGTTCAGTAATTAAAAAGCCTATCTCTGGAAACCGTTCACCAAAAACTTTTTTTAGAATAGAGAGATATATAAACCGATTCACACCATTTATTGTATTATGTTCCTAAATGTCAAATTGGAAGAAGAAATGGACTATGTAAAATAGGTTCTATTTTAACAAATAATTATTATCTCTTATATTAAAATATTACCTGCAAAATAATTACTAATTAAATGTCCAAAAGTACTGATTATTTTCTTGATCCAGATCACATATGAAAGATATTTCAATCACTTAAAATTTAATAAAACTTTAAAAAATATACTTCTAATTATGTAATTTCAGTTTAAGTCTAAAAGAATATTGAAGGTTAGTTAGTGATATTTCTGCAAACCTTACTTTAATGTGGCTTTCTCAAAGACATTTTATTTAAATGCTTGTTTAAACTATTTATTAGGATCATTACACTATAAAACACCACGTGGTATTTGTTTTTATACCGCGTGATAAATTCAATGATAAAGCAGATGACACAATGTATTTTGAATCAGGGGCTGAAGATATTGAATTTGATTAATCTTTTTTCACGTTATAGTATGTGTTTTAGTGATCGTCAAATATTACGTCTAATTTCTTATTCCAAACGTTACTGTTAGGAATTGAGCTAGTAGCTTTTAATGTTATAGATGAGCCATTTCTGTAATAAAGAAATCAAATTTATCATTCCATACGATTGAAAAGTCACCAAGTCGCCAAGGGTGCTAACTTAATGTGTTTGGGAACTCAAAACCCAATTTTCAAAATTAATTAACTCCTCTCCTATTCAAATTCCGCAGCTAATTTTTTCACAGTTAGTGTTTTGAGTTATGTTCTTGTGCCTGTAAAATTTTCATCCATTTCTGTGAGTGTAGCCTAAGAACGTTTCCTTGTGTAAGAAGCTACATTTATTTAGTTTATCAAAAAACCTCAATAAAAATATAATCAGTATGACATTAGTACTGATAAAAAGGACTTGTTAGTCCCCATAACATAAAAAAATAAAAGTAAATCGAACACACTTAGGTTGTCTAGGAAATGTTTCTGATTATAACTCCGCATGCAATCTTTCTCATTACCATAAACCGTATTCAGTATTTATGCTTCGAATATACCAGCCATTAAATAAATATGTTCCTACGAATTTTAATAAAAGCTTTGACCGCCATCTCGAGCAAGTTATAATGAGGGATATTTAGAAACCGTAACATTTCTGGACTCTTAATCAAGGAACGTCTCAGAACAAAGTCTTAGGAACTCGTTTCGGAAATTTAATACTAAAATACCTTAGTTTTGGTATGCCTCCAATTATTAGGTTTTATTTATTAGATTTTTCCCCCGAAAGCGTGTTGTGTTTTAACCATCGAAAAAGAAAAGTTATACTTCAATTTTTAAGTTACTTTTTATGATCATGAATTCATAAGTTTTGCTTTTTAAATTTTCTTTCTAGCTTTGCCATTGAATTAGATGAACGTATATTTTTTTTTCGAAAAATTTAATAACTTATTCAATTATAAGAGCCAGCATATCAATGTCTTATGCATGAGACACACTTTTTTGCATCAGGAACTAATGGAAGACTAAAGATCTTTCATTATAACTTTCATGAAGTTTTGAAACATTGTAAAGTTTTGATTTTGGGAAAGATATTTTTCAGAGATCAGGTAAAAAAGTTTTTGGAAGTATTAATATTCATTGAATATTATTGTTACTACCATACATGCCCATTTAATGAATTTCTTATTATGACTTTGAATTTATATCACAAATTAAACGATTTGTGGTTTTTATAGAAAATCCCATTATTATAAAAAAAAATCAAGTGAAGTAAAATGTGTGTGAAACATTTACGGGGAAACAGAAAAATTTATGCCGTAGTTAATTTTCATAGTCCAAGATTATACAAAGTATTTTAGTACCTAACTATCCAGCACTTTTAAAACTATGCAAGATACATATTTGCAGTGTAAACTTTAAGCCAAATTACCTGGTCAGTTTTCTTCATACCCTAGAAGTTGCAAATATTATATTTAAACTTACTTTTTCTAAAAATTTAGCGCTTGGAAATGTGCATCGACTGATAACATTTTATCAACAACTCAATCGATTTCGGAGATAACTTTCTCTAAAAAAAATTAAGTGGTCTTAGAAACACCTAGGATAACAAACTAAAATAACACTTAACCCAATCCATCTTTTCAGAAAAAAATAAATCTTAAGCCCCCATTTCTTCAAAGGGTTCCATAAGAAACCCTTAAGAACCTAATCAATTTCCGTTTCCAGATCCAAAGAAATAAACGATGAGGGTCTTTGAAGAGCAATGAAAAATGTTTCAGAAACGCGAGGAGATAATAACCATCTCCGGACGTCCCCGAGAAAGATAATAATGGCCGCTTCCTCCAGAACCATTTTTATAAATTGTTTAATAATGTCCATTAATCCTCGTAATGACGAGCAGAGTAACGATCGTTTATTGTGTGCGTTTCCTTCACTTGTCTCTGTGACCAGTGATACTTTGTAGCCACAACAATCTGTGGAGGTGATTGATTTCGATTGTGTAGTGAGATATTGTGCGAAGCCAGAACGTTCATATGATTAATCGATATGGATATCTGTTGCATCTATTGAATAAACGGAGTATGTAAACTGATTCTTAACTTACTTTGGCATTGTGACCTTGACTTTACATTAAAGAATTATTGTTCTTTATTTAACCCATTAACGCCCAAATAAATTTTTTGTGGGGCGCATTGAATAAAAATCAGGAATCTGGTGTATTTTGCCTTTAATATGAATATTATGAACAAATTTTGTCAAAAGAGTCATTAGTTTTTTCAAAAAATGCTGATCTAAAAATAGATCACTGGGCGTTCGGAGGATATTTTTTGTCCCAAAGCCAAGTATTAGTTTAAATTCAAAAAAATACTTAAAATTATAAAATAAATATAAATATTAGTATTTATCTTTAAAAAACACGTATTTATTCATAAATATGTGAAAAAATAATTAAATAGTAATAAAATTGAATAATTTACCAAAAATTAAGTACACAAATAGGCTATGTTGTAAGTAATTTTAGGAGGAAAAGGGGAAATCGAACCAAGAACTTGAGATTTAGATACAAGTATATTATAGAAAACATATGAAATGACATAAAATTGTAACTAATAAGAAAAATAAATGCATTGGGTTAATTTTTTGATCATTTTGTAAATTGGTTTACCAAAAATTAATAACATTTATGAAATAAAATGTGCTTTTGTCTTACGTGGCAACATTCAAAATTGCTACTTGTTTTCGCTGACCTTTTCAATAAACTTCTTACTCTGGCATAACGTCAATTTTAAGATTACAAAGGCTGGATAAGGGTGAATTCAAAAAATATTGTAACTCTAAATTTGAGATTTTCATAGTTCCTTGATAACCTTTAATTGTTTTATAATTTCCCCTGTGAAGTATTTCAAAACTATTTGTGTCATATAAAATACGTTTATGTGAATAAACACCAATAATTTTATACCACTAGTTCCAATGCTGTGCTTTATTAGAAATGAATCATAATGGCTTACCCTCCATTTATTCGACAGATTAAATTTTAAAATTTAATTTCCAATAATATAATTTTCAACTTCTCAAGAAAATCAATAGTTTACTTCATCTTAAACATTACTGAGTGTTCTCAGACACATTTTATCAGTTTTTAGTGGAAAAATCTAAATACTCGTATTGTAAGCAACACAGAAAAAATGAATGCCCGAACGCCCAGTGATCTATTTTTAGATCAGCAGTATTTGTACTTGATTTTTCACTAAATAAATTATTTTTGACTTAACTTTGCATTATATCCCAATAGCTACATCTATAAAGATAAAGTAAAACTGGAAAAGGATTCATTTAGTGGTATAAATTTACTGTTTTCTTAAAAAACGCAAATGAAGATGAAAAATCTGCAAAATGAGACTCTGAGACAAACTTTAGCCTATCACTGTCCCAAAATAAATGAAGCAAATATAAAAAACTCATGGTATTAGAATTGAGGGATGTTTTCTCTTGCCATACGTGCAGTTTCGTTACTGTTGGGTGAATTTAAGGACATTTTAAAGATAATTTATGACACTATGTTTAGCGATCTAAAAATAGATCACTGGGCGCTAATGGGTTAATTAACAGAGTGGCACCTTACTTTTGTCAAGTCATATTATGTTATACAGGTAATGTGTATAATTCGGTAATGTCCAGACTAACTGAGGTAAAATGCGAATTACCTAAGGTAAAGTATGAATTACTTCATATTTTACCTAGGTAATCCGCACATTACTAAATTATACACATTAAGTGGACTTATATACATCAAATCTCTGACCACAAGCTTTTATACATTTTCTGTCTCCCCTGCTTAACTCATAATTGTATTATGTCAAAGCACAAAACTTTGGATACTTTGGTATAAATTTATTTGGTATAAAAATAAACTTTGGTATAAATTTACTGTTTTCTTAAAAAACGCAAATGAAGATGAAAAATCTGCAAAATGAGACTCTGAGACAAACTTTAGCCTATCACTGTCCCAAAATAAATGAAGCAAATATAAAAAACTCATGGTATTAGAATTGAGGGATGTTTTCTCTTGCCATACGTGCAGTTTCGTTACTGTTGGGTGAATTTAAGGACATTTTAAAGATAATTTATGACACTTCATATTTTACCTAGGTAATCCACACATTACTAAATTATACACATTAAGTGGACTTATATACATCAAATCTCTGACCACAAGCTTTTATACATTTTCTGTCTCCCCTGCTTAACTCATAATTGTATTATGTCAAAGCACAAAACTTTGGATACTTTGGTATAAATTTATTTGGTATTTAAATTTATTTTGGTATAAATTACTTTGGTATAAATTTATTTGGTTATTAAATTTATTTGGTATTAAATTTATTTTGGTTTTCTTAAAAAACGCAAATGAAGATGAAAAATCTGCAAAATGAGACTCTGAGACAAACTTTAGCCTATCACTGTCCCAAAATAAATGAAGCAAATATAAAAAACTCATGGTATTAGAATTGAGGGATGTTTTCTCTTGCCATACGTGCAGTTTCGTTACTGTTGGGTGAATTTAAGGACATTTTAAAGATAATTTATGACACTTCATATTTTACCTAGGTAATCCGCACATTACTAAATTATACACATTAAGTGGACTTATATACATCAAATCTCTGACCACAAGCTTTTATACATTTTCTGTCTCCCCTGCTTAACTCATAATTGTATTATGTCAAAGCACAAAACTTTGGATACTTTGGTATAAATTTATTTGGTATAAAAATAAACTTTGGTATAAATTTACTGTTTTCTTAAAAAACGCAAATGAAGATGAAAAATCTGCAAAATGAGACTCTGAGACAAACTTTAGCCTATCACTGTCCCAAAATAAATGAAGCAAATATAAAAAACTCATGGTATTAGAATTGAGGGATGTTTTCTCTTGCCATACGTGCAGTTTCGTTACTGTTGGGTGAATTTAAGGACATTTTAAAGATAATTTATGACACTATGTTTAGCGATCTAAAAATAGATCACTGGGCGCTAATGGGTTAATTAACAGAGTGGCACCTTACTTTTGTCAAGTCATATTATGTTATACAGGTAATGTGTATAATTCGGTAATGTCCAGACTTCATATTTTACCTAGGTAATCCGCACATTACTAAATTATACACATTAAGTGGACTTATATACATCAAATCTCTGACCACAAGCTTTTATACATTTTCTGTCTCCCCTGCTTAACTCATAATTGTATTATGTCAAAGCACAAAACTTTGGATACTTTGGTATAAATTTATTTGGTATAAAAATAAACTTTGGTATAAATTTACTGTTTTCTTAAAAAACGCAAATGAAGATGAAAAATCTGCAAAATGAGACTCTGAGACAAACTTTAGCCTATCACTGTCCCAAAATAAATGAAGCAAATATAAAAAACTCATGGTATTAGAATTGAGGGATGTTTTCTCTTGCCATACGTGCAGTTTCGTTACTGTTGGGTGAATTTAAGGACATTTTAAAGATAATTTATGACACTTCATATTTTACCTAGGTAATCCGCACATTACTAAATTATACACATTAAGTGGACTTATATACATCAAATCTCTGACCACAAGCTTTTATACATTTTCTGTCTCCCCTGCTTAACTCATAATTGTATTATGTCAAAGCACAAAACTTTGGATACTTTGGTATAAATTTATTTTGTATTTAAATTTATTTTGGTATAAATTACTTTGGTATAAATTTATTTGGTTATTAAATTTATTTGGTATTAAATTTATTTTGGTTTTCTTAAAAAACGCAAATGAAGATGAAAAATCTGCAAAATGAGACTCTGAGACAAACTTTAGCCTATCACTGTCCCAAAATAAATGAAGCAAATATAAAAAACTCATGGTATTAGAATTGAGGGATGTTTTCTCTTGCCATACGTGCAGTTTCGTTACTGTTGGGTGAATTTAAGGACATTTTAAAGATAATTTATGACACTTCATATTTTACCTAGGTAATCCGCACATTACTAAATTATACACATTAAGTGGACTTATATACATCAAATCTCTGACCACAAGCTTTTATACATTTTCTGTCTCCCCTGCTTAACTCATAATTGTATTATGTCAAAGCACAAAACTTTGGATACTTTGGTATAAATTTATTTGGTATAAAAATAAACTTTGGTATAAATTTACTGTTTTCTTAAAAAACGCAAATGAAGATGAAAAATCTGCAAAATGAGACTCTGAGACAAACTTTAGCCTATCACTGTCCCAAAATAAATGAAGCAAATATAAAAAACTCATGGTATTAGAATTGAGGGATGTTTTCTCTTGCCATACGTGCAGTTTCGTTACTGTTGGGTGAATTTAAGGACATTTTAAAGATAATTTATGACACTATGTTTAGCGATCTAAAAATAGATCACTGGGCGCTAATGGGTTAATTAACAGAGTGGCACCTTACTTTTGTCAAGTCATATTATGTTATACAGGTAATGTGTATAATTCGGTAATGTCCAGACTTCATATTTTACCTAGGTAATCCGCACATTACTAAATTATACACATTAAGTGGACTTATATACATCAAATCTCTGACCACAAGCTTTTATACATTTTCTGTCTCCCCTGCTTAACTCATAATTGTATTATGTCAAAGCACAAAACTTTGGATACAATCCCTTTTTCCTTTTCAACCTATCTTATCCTCAGGGTGGCCGACGAAGTCTTTCATGACACTACATCTCCTGATTGGGTATTGGGTAGCCCAATCCACCCACCCAACCTTTCAGTTTATGGGGTAATAGGGGGGGGACCGGGAATTCTTTATTGTAAAAACAGGTTAAAACATACAAATTTCACAGTATAAAAGGTCTATATATAACAAAGCTGAGTAAAATAGATTTAAAATGTTAACTTTGACTTTAAAAAACTTTGACAAAATACGACACAGTCAAAATAAAAGCTCCACAGACTGCCGCAACCCCTCATCTCCGCCTCCGAGGCCAACTTGAGGCATCCGGGTGTACCTGAGTGGAGGCACCTGCCATGGTCAGTAGTCTAGTGGTCTCCTTGGCTACCAGCATCGCCAACTGTGCATCTCCGTATACTGTGTATGTATATTAGGGTGGTTTTTTTTAAACGAAAGTTCGAATTTTTTTCGGGGCACCCCCTCAAAAGGGGCCATTTGATATAAAATTAATATTCTGAGAGTTACAGCTCAAAAAAATAATATTTAGACCCCGCCCCCGAGCGTCAAAGTTTCAAAAAAACTCTAAATTTTGCACGTTTTTAGCTATAAAATCCAAACTAATGGTTGTAAAAATAAAAAGTGGGTTTCATTTTGTAGATAATTTATTTGGCTTCAACTTTTATAGTTGAATCTTATTTGTGAAGCTTACAGATCATAAGATACGAGAGGTTTCATTAACTTCCCACGCAATATCTATTTTTTAAGTGCCAGGAAATTACTTTAAATTTATCAGCTACCGTAAAATGGTTCAATAACATATAAATAATAGTTTTAGACCACATAGGTACAAAATTTAATATATTAAAGAACAAAAAAAAAATTTTTCGTACATACCAGTTATTTTTTTCACAATTGTAAAATAATTCAAATAAAATATATAAAATATTTTTTCAACTACTTATTAAATTAGTAATGTGTAAAAGTTGATAAACAAGCAAAAAAATACAAATTAATATTATTTTTAGTTTTTTCTAAAAAATAGAAATTTTATTTTCATCGCTTTGACAGTATTTTTCATAAGATCTCTCTATTTTAGAAGTAGTTTTGAGAGCAGTATTCGACACGACCCTTATCTGAAGTTTTTAAATTTAAATTGAACTGATGTAAATAAAATAGTACAAAGTTCGAGTTTATGATAAAGAAGTCAATTCAAAACTAAATATCATTAAAAATATTGGAAGTTTCATTTCTATGCAGTAGGAAAAATTCAAAATATCTTCTAAGAAAGGAATCTTGCAAGTGCTTGTTATAAGGCTTGTTATATCAAACCATCCCTAGGTATGTACCATTGTATCATGCTAGACGTAATGCAAAACTCCAATATTGCGTGAAAAATTTACCTTTTTAAATACAATTCTATCTAGCCCTTAAAAAAGGTAGCTGTAATCAGAAGTATCTGTGGTATTCTACTACACACCTTCATTACAGTTTGGTTTTCTGAGCTAGATGCAACATTAGTTGCATATTAAGAACTTAAATTTGTAAAAACTGTAGTTAGTTACGAAAAAAATGCAGAAATATCAAAAATAGCATTATTATTTTTTTAAATAATTTGTGGTACTTAAACCCCGAGACTTTTGAATTCTCAGAAAGCTTTGAAAAATAAATTAAAGGTAACATGCTTTGGTGTTATGAGGAGAAACTATAAAACTAGCTGAAGACTATGTGAAAGTAGAATAATAATAGTGGGAGTTAATTTAAGTGTCTATCTTTTCAGCAACGAAATCGACAGTTTCATCACTTCATTTACATTTACAATGAACTTTTTCAAAAGATTTAATATTTCTAGTTTTAAAGCTATTTAAAAGACTAGCTTATATACCCGCCGTTGCTCGGGGAAAAAGGATTTTCAATCTAGGTGATAAAATAAATAAGAATTATTTTCTTCCCTATATTAATTTCCTGAGCGTCATTTAGGGGCGATAGGGTCAACTGGCTTTCCGCTAGAATTCTTCTTTCATGCTATACTTCCTTAAGACATAAAAAACTTTAAAAACACCACCTGTTAAGAATTAATGTGTGAAATCCTCATTTTTAAGAGTGAATTTTTCAAATTATAAAAACGTTAGCCCCCTAATTTCAAGGTGCTATATCTTTGTTCCCTTCAATATCCTCCATCTATTTCTCCAATTCGTAATGCATAGTTGTGGCAAAACCTTCCACCTCCGCTTCAAAATAATGGTAGAGGTCTATTTATTGAACAGCAATTTCTATTGACTTAATACTTATTTTTCCCTTCATCTCTTTTCCTAAAATTCAAAGCAAATAAAAAATAAATATACTTTCCTAAGATATAAAACAAAATCTAAAGAAACTTTGGGAATTAAAGTGTTAATAACCGGTTTTTAAATTAAAATTTAAAAAAGGTCAGGGGGAGACCCCCTGAACCCCCCTTCGTTGATTTATTACCAACTCATTCACTAAAATAAATCGCCTTCAAACATAAAATAAATGTAAGCATCATTTGAATTGACACCAACCATCTAAAATGATTCTGATGAAATACTATTGTTATATAAATTTTATTACTTGGAAAAAAAATTAAAAAATTTCGGTTAAATATTTTTTGGTAATTGTAAAAAATTATTTTATCACAAATTATTTCTTTATCAGATATTTTAAAAAAAATTCTACTCGCTATAAAATATTTTTAAATAAATATTTCCAACAATAGTGGTTTTGCGTCACTTGGATGGAACAATAACCGTTATCAGTTTAACATTGAAGCTACGCATGAGAATTTAGAAAATTCCAAAAAAGACTGCTTGGAATGCGTTGATTTTAAAAATTCTTTTTTGAAAACCTTCCCGATTGTGTGAGGAACAACATGCTAAAATTTCATACCAATCGCATTAATAACGTGGGTGATAGAAAGCAAAAACTAAAAACCGGAGTAAATATTCAAACCCCCGTGCACCCTCTCCAGAATGAAATATCGAAAAATCCAGAAATTACTTTCTTTGAAATATTCTAAAGAATCTATTACCAACAGGTCGCTTCGAAATATCAAATTATTAGTATATTTTTCTTCGAAAATGTAAAACTTTGTGTATGCTCAGCAAAAACAGGTTTTTGAATTTTTTAGACCCCTTAAAATTCGAATATCGAAAATCTGAAAAATGCCTTTCTAGATATTGTATCTAGGTACCTTCCTGTGAAATTACAAAGATCTGGGGTCATTTGGGACGGTGCTAGGTTCAAAAACGTAGAAATCTCTCCAAGCACCCCTGTGGGTCAGAAAAAAAGAATTTCGAAAAATCCCTTCTTAGTGCGCGTTTACACTGTAAAGTCTTCCACCACACCAAGTTTCGACTCTCTAGCCCCGGTAGATTTTGCTGTGCGTTGATAGGTGAACCGATGAATGAGTGAATCGGTGAATGAACCGTAAAGCTCTTTTATTATTATAGATATCAAGCTATTTGAAATATTGACTGATTTTAAATGAGTCTGATTTTTGATTGGTTTTGATTGATGAAATGAGTTTTTTTGGCGGAAGGGGGTGGCGGGTCCCCTACCAACCCCCTTGATGTATCAGTGGAATACTACCACAGGTACTTCTGATTACAGCTACCTTTTTTAAGGGCTAGATACAATTGTATTTAAAAATTTTAAAATTAAAAATTAAAAATTTTTCACGCAATACTGGAGTTTTGCATTACGTCTAGCAGGATACAATATGGTACATACCTAGGGATGGTTTGATATAACAAGCCTTGTAACAAGCACTTGCAAGATTCCTTTCTTAGAAGATATTTTGAATTTTTCCTACTGCATAGAAATGAAACTTCCAATATTTTTTAATGATATTTAGTTTTGAATTGACTTCTTTATCATAAACTCGAACTTTGTACTATTTTATTTACATCAGTTCAATTTAAATTTAAAAACTTCAGATAAGGGTCGTGTCGAATACTGCTCTCAAAACTACTTCTAAAATAGAGAGATCTTATGAAAAATACTGTCAAAGCGATGAAAATAAAATTTCTATTTTTTAGAAAAAACTAAAAATAATATTAATTTGTATTTTTTTGCTTGTTTATCAACTTTTGCACATTATTAATTTAATAAGTAGTTGAAAAAATATTTTATATATTTTATTTGAATTATTTTACAATTGTGAAAAAATAACTGGTATGTAGCTACTAAAAAAATTTTTTTTGTTCTTTAATATATTAAATTTTGTACCTATGTTGTCTAAAACTATTATTTATATGTTATTGAACCATTTTACTGTAGCTGATAAATTTAAAGTAATTTCCTGGCACTTATTAAAAAATAGATATTGCGTGGGAAGTTAATGAAACCCCTCGTATCTTATGATCTGTAAGCTTCACAAATAAGATTCAGCTATAAAAGTTGAAGCCAAATAAATTATTTAAAAAATGAAACCCACTTTGTATTTTTACAACCATTAGTTTGGATTTTATAGCTAAAAACGTGCAAAATTTAGAGTTTTTTTGAAATTTTGACGCTCGGGGGCGGGGTCTAAATATTATATTTTTGAGCTGTAACTCTCAGAATATTAGTTTTATATCAAATGGCCCCTTTTGAGGGGGTGCCCCGAAAAAAATTCGAACTTTCGTTTAAAAAAAAACACCCTAATGTATATGTATACCGTGCGTATACTGTGCATCTCCTGATTGTTACTTTTCTTGCAATACAACCGCACTAAGCACCGTCGAAACTGGTGTGGACACTGTTCTCCTGCTGAACAACCATTTAAACTTTGCTGCAAAGCTTCATAATTCTTATTGTTTGCAGTCTTTTTTTTACTTCATCCTCGTAAAATTAATAATTTTCCATCACTGAAAAGCTTTTCTAGGTATGTCGACCCAAGCAGCACAAAATAATGTTCAAGATTCGTCCAGTTTTTGTCTCGTATTGCCAAATTTCGTTTATTTTTATAGTGGGCAGCTAAGTAAACTTGACATATTTGGTATGATATTTGCTACTACATGATTAAGTTCAATGTTTTGTATTCTTAAAATGTCTATAAATATATATAAATTTTAAGAAGTATTGTTGAAAAATTGGACTATTTCGGTTTCATGTATTTTTTAGTAAGAATTAACGCATTATTTATTAGTATATATCTGTCTTTTATGCTAAAGGTTTATGATCACCAGCCTTCACAATAAAACAAATACATAATTTACCCTGATCAGAAGTTCATTACTATAATCTATTCAATTTTGTTAATATTTTGGTTTTGCTTCACTGACAAACAATTCTACCAAAGACTCCAGATCTCGCCTCCAACCGTGGACCGGTTTCGCCCTTGTTAGGGCTCATCAGCACGGTATAGGAAGGTAACGCAAGAGAGCGGAGGGAGAGCTTTTAGTCTAGCCGACTGTAGTCTACTTCCTATACCGTGCTGATGAGCCCTAACAAGGGCGAAACCGGTCCACGGTTGGAGGTGACGCTTGAGAGCTGGAGTTTTCTCACATATTCCTCTGACGAGAGGTAGTGGTAAAGTACTCCCTTTTCAATTCTACCAAAGTTTCTCAATAGTATATTTTTTTAATATGCTGTACACTAAAATGAACTTCGACTTACCCCCTATACCCTCGTAGTGACTTGTACTGTACATGTACACATGTCTCTGAAAGCAAAAGGTGTCACATGTCGATTTATATTTGAACTCTTATAAATTGCTCAATCTAATCCCAGTTTTCAAATTAGTTTTTCAAGTAAATTTCAACAAGAACAACTTCTAGACGAAAAATAGCCATTCCTACACACATCAAGAAAACGTAACACCCTCGTTTAAAAAATACAACACTCCCGTAAATTCACCCTTTAAAATCCTACAAAAAAAGTAACATAACCTGTAGCTGCACTTTTCTGATAGGGGGGTCTTGTTTCGATCTGTGCATTTCACTTCTTCCAGACACAGTTGCTCTGCGTCGCCCGGGCAACGGAGCTATTTATAAATCCCCTCCCCCTCCCATTGATCAAATCGTTAGAGGGAGATTAGCGCTACTCTTGCCTTTTTTAATCCCCTGCACACCTGTTGAATAGCTTTTCGATTAACCTTTGCTAGGGATTCACCTGTTGGATTCGGTTTTCCGATAATGAGGCGGATACTTCCGGGATGTGTTCCGGAATCTTCTCTGTACGGGTGAGGTCAGAGTTGAATGTTATTTCTTTCGATAGGACGGAAGAGTAATGTCTTTGTAATGGTTATGTGATAAAGCTTGTTTGTGTTTGTTGGAGTCCCATCAAACAATGTTAAGTTAAACCCGTTGTCAAGTACGTTAGGGGACATCCATAAATTACGTGAGGTCAAAAAGGGGGGAAAAATCTCACCAAATCTCATCAAGGGGGGAGGGGGGGGTCGATTAAAATCTCTCCTTAACTTTTTAAGTTAGAAATTATACGATTTTCTTTTTTTTTAAGTATGAGAAAGGAATATACACAGATAAGATACTGCAAATTATTTTTAAAAAGGTTAGGTAAATCTCACTTTGGGGGGGAGGGGGGGGTCCAGCAAAATCTCACTAAATCTCACCAAGGGGGGAGGGGAGTCCAGATTTTGGAAAAAACGCCTCACATAATTTATGGATGTCCCCTTAAAGAACTTTAACACAAAAAAACAATGGAAAAGAGACAGAATTCATAAACCTTATGTAATCTATTTTAATGGTATATTCCTATTGGAGAGTAGTCAGTTTGAAAAAAGGAATTGTCTTTTTGTGCTTAAAAAATCTCGAAGCTTTTCTCTGCACATGAGTGGCAAGAGGAAAAAAATAACGACTCCCTATAGGCAGATATTGCCCATTAAATTTGGTGAACTCAGTGTACATTTTTTGTATTTTTTAATGAATTTGAAATTTAAAAATAAATAAGAAATAAAATTAAGTTGTAATAATTTAATATAAATAAAGTTGATGTGATATTCTTTGCGCTTTAAACCCAAAATATTTTTTTTTATTTAAGAGTGTTTTTACTTTTTTATCCAGTGAATGTCGGACTCCATTTAGTTCATTGGTATTCATTAAAAGCTTATTCTGCTTTAAGGTCTCGGTTTTATATTACTTTTGAGTTTTATTTCTCTTAGTCTTTCTATTTCTCATTTTCATGATTTGAACTCTTCTTCAAAAAGGAAAAATACTCCTTTGGAAGTTCCTTTCCTTTAGGATACTCCTATGTTTCATAAACGATAAGTACTTTTATATTATAGGTCACACCTAAATTATTTTCCCCTCATATTACCAGTAAATGTTATATAAATCGATTTAAGGCTTACACGGCCGGCTTCTGTAATTGAAGATGAGCCTTCCTGGCTGTTCGGCCATGGGGTTCGGTTCACTAGATGTTAATAGACAGGGGCGTAGCCAGAGGTGATGTATTTAGGGATATGTGCCCCTCCCCCCCAGAAACTCAGAAATTTCCAACATTGTGCTTGAGAAACTGTTTGGAGGAGAGCGTAATAGGCGCGATAAGAGGGGAGGGAGTCAAAAAATTGCTCAAAGAAAAAGTGTAATATCATTTATAGACGGACCCTAAAAGGGAACCTTTCCTTAAGAATAAAATTAAGCAGTTCCTATTAATTTAATTTCTGCCTACTTAATTTTTCATTAAACCATTCTCTTCTTAACGCAATTTTTATGCTCCAAACCGCAAAAAATAAATTTAACACGCTTCCCGGAGAATATCGACTAGTTTTCAGATAGCGGAAATCAATGTCTCCGTTCGTTCTCGGTCTTGTATACGAAGCGTGTTTTGTTTATCCGCGACAGATGTCGCCACTGTCAATTTATGGGAAACGTCCCTGACAAGGGATCATTCCGGAAAACGGAACTCAGGGCTGTTCTGCTCAGTATTGCCTTTTTTATATTTGCGACGTGTCTTTTTTCGCTGTGACAGCAGGTGGGTTACATCTCCAGAGGATATTGAAGAAATAAATTCTTTCTGGGGAATCAGCATCATAAAAAAGTACCACCATTACGGTGAATGGAGATTTGGGAAGAGTGATTGAATAATAATTTGGGCTTAATGTGTATTACGGTAGTTTCGTTGCAGGTTTTTTGGTTTGGTTATATTCCTTGTATTTAAAAATACACAAAGTAAAGTCGTGGGTTTTGTACTAGAAACTCGGAAATTTTTGTTTAATGACTTTTGAAAGGAAAACTGGAATGTCTTAACTTTTTATATGAGAACTGAGAAATTAATAATTATGAGTAGTGCAAAAACAATTATAATATTTAAAAATTTATTTATTTATTACCAGTGTTTCAGTGGTAAGTAAACTTAACCAAAATGTTTGGGTTATAAAAACCTAAAACTCTTTATAAATTAGATTATTAAATTTTGAAGTACAATACCAAAAGTGTTGAATATAAATTTAGAAAAAAATTCAAATAAGTTTACAGACTAACTTTCTGAAACAATAATGATATGGGTAAAATTTATTTGATCTCCCGTTCGATCATTCCGCTAAGAAAGTTACGTTTATTCTTCAAAGAACAGTGAAACTCTTCGTTCGGATTTTTTTGCTCGACTTCGTCTGTGATAATGCATCAAAATATTTTTTGTTTTCAAAATTTGTATTTAAAATTATAGATTAAGACCCCTTGACAAATGCTATCAACAGAGAGAAATATTTGATGCCTGTTCAAATACAAATGAAAGTTTAGCCAAAAGTAGGTTTTGAACATTCCCCTATATTATAGTTAAAGGATTAATCCCTCTTTAAACTGCAGCACATACGTATTTCAATACACCTTTAAAATGTTTTTATGAACTACAACAGTCTTAAAGACCTTTGAAGAAGTAAATCAAACTCAGTTTTTAAGCTTATCAGTCAATGATAATTAGGCTTTAAATTATGAGCAAAGAAAAACTTTGCTTGCTTGAAGTACTTTTGCACCTTAAGGCAACATTCAATTAAGCTAATTCTAAAGAACTATTCACAAAAGGTGTTGGGGATAATAATTTAATCTCTTTGAATTTAGGTGATTAATCATTGAAAAGCGTACAAAGATTATAAACTTAATTACTCTCAAGTCCAGTTTTCTTAAAGTTACTTTTTAGAATTATTAAAATTAAATCTATGTCCTCATTACTTAACTCACTATAATTACCACTACTTAAACAAACAATTGTTTTCTTGGATCTTCTTTGTTAAAACAGCGTTTCCAAAATTTATTGAGGTTATCTTGTTTTAAGGCTCTGTAGTTCTTTGATTAAATAAACCTTCTTACATTTATTGCTACGCATTGCCTTGAGATATAACCGCTTTATTTCTATTTTTTGAATGCCAGTGTTGACTTTTCATTTAAATTTTCGTTCAATTTAATTTCTTTCATCGAAATTCTCAAAGGATTGTATACTATCGAGAAAATTTATTTTTTTACTTTTGAATTCTGTAAAACTGTAGATAATCTAGGCTTATGTTTTTTATTTAAATATATCTTTGTTTATATTGAGAATAAGCACTTTCTCTATCAGAAGTTTCATTCAATTAAAACTATGAAAACTCAAATGCTTTTCATAGCATTTTGTTTTTAAAATTACCATTTCCCTTTTCCCATTTCCATTTTAGAATAAGTCCGCTTTTGGCGACCGTTTTCAGCCGGCGCCAAGTTGGCGCCAGCTGAAAACCCGGCCGCCATGTTTACCCAGGCTCAAAGCTCAACTAAAATACTAAATACACTTAGGATTTTTACGAAGCATATAAAGAACACTCAAAAGTGCGATTTAAATAAAATAGTATTATTATAGTAATATTATCAAATAGTAATATATAATATTAATAAATTGAACATTAGGTACATACGTATTAAGTCGTTGACTATGCCGCTAAATTTAAAAACAAAAAAACATCGCCGAAGACAACACTAGACGAGTTGCCAACATCGAAATACCAAATTTACTTTATTGATTAAACAATCAAGTTCAAAATTAAACTTTACAAATCCACAGAGAAATGCTATAATTAAATATTATAATAATTACTTGGTTGGACCTAACTACAAACGGATAATTAAAACAAAAAGAAAGATTTAAAAAGGCTGTAATTTATTTTAAAAAAAGCATCGTAATTAAAAATGATGAAATGCATTAATTTTAAATTAACTATCACATACTAACAAAGTATGTACTTTTGCTGAGAGCAAAAGACAAACTGCGGAATAAGAGATCTTCTATTCAACGCTGATTTTACGCTCGGATATATTTCGTCTTAGTTTCTAACAACCGTGTCGCTTCATAAATGGCTCCTTTCAGTCAAATCGTGGCGAAGTACCAGCCAATTTTGATTGGTAAAACCTGCTTCAGATATTCATTTGGAAAACCTACTTTAGGAGTGGAAGGGGTAGGAAACTACCAATTTTACAACACGTTCAGCTTTCTAGAAAAAGAAATCCTCATAGACTTTTTGAAAGAAGCTGATCTTCTAAAAGGTAATATGCTGTGCCCGAAGTGTGATTCTGAGATGAAGTTTTCATCAAAACCTTCAGTTTCTGATGGTTATGTATGGAAGTGCCGCAAGAAATCCGGAAGTGGAAAGTGCGACACACAAAAGACCATCAGATTCGACTCATGGTTCGGTCTAAGTCGATTGACGATCGAGGAGATTTTGCTCAAAACCTACCTACTGGTCAAAGAGAGAAAAACCTCGGAAATAGCAGAGGAGTTCTTCTTCTCTTCAGCCACATTGGCTAATTGGAGACAATTTGTCAATGAAGTAATCTTAGAGTACATCGAAAATTCGTCCCAGAAGATCGGTGGAGAGGGGAAGATCGTCGAAATCGACGAGTCTAAATTTGGCAAAAGAAAATACCACAGAGGCCACTATATTGAAGGCCAGTGGGTCTTTGGAGTAGTAGAAAGGGGCTCGGGGAAGCTATTTCTTGTAGCGGTTCCTGACAGAACCAGAGCCACTCTACTGGAATTGTTCAAAACATGGATCGAAGAAGGAACCACAATCTACAGCGATTGCTGGAAATCGTACGATACTATTGGCGAAGAGGGATATCACCATTTGAAGGTAAATCACAAGATCAATTTTGTGGACCCTGATACAGGGTGTCTGATACAGGACCCTGATACAAGTTTGGCGAAAACCTCGATTATGGAATATTACCCGTTTTTAGAATAATTGTATCAGTCTTTGAATGATATTTTATTTGGAAAGTACTTGTTTAAAAGGTGAGAAAATCATGTTTCATCTTAAAATATGGCGTCAGTCGGTAGTTGTGATTGGTTGCATAATAATTTGTTTGACAATACTTGCTTTGTAACTGCGACCTTATCCGTTTTATAAAAAAATGGAAATATTTTAAAATTGAGAATTTATTTGAAAAATCGAAGGGCCTACTCGGAAATCAGGAAAGAATCTGAACATTTTGATTCCATATATGTGTCATTCGGTTCAGTAATTAAAAAGCCTTTCTCTGGAAACCGTTCACCAAAAACTTTTTTTTAGAATAGAAAGATTATGCTTTCTATTGTCCTGTCGTCCCTTTTTGCATTTAAAACATATCTACACAAATAATGAATTATTTTTTAAATAAATAAAATTTATTCAAATGAACTAATAATTAAGCATCTAAATATTGCTTCTTATTGTATGACATTGATATGTAGCATAACTGGTAAAATTCAGTTAGTTTTTAAATCATTAATTTCCCACCTTTTTAGCAAAATTTAAACCTATAAGCTTGATAATTTGAAGATTAAAAACTTTTCGGGAGAGTAAACATCAAACTCTGGTTTTATAAGTCTATCCGTCGATTAATTTCTTCAAATTTTAGTCGTTTTGATTAACCAATCGAATTTTTAATATAAAAAAGGATATGTGAAATATTATTATGAGATTAAGTTATTTGACTGATGTTTGGAATGTGATGATAAAATTACTTATAAATAGCTATTATAGTTTTGATTGTAGCAAAATGCTGGAATCTCAAAGTTAATTTAAGTTTAATTAACTCTCAGAATTAATTAACGTAATTAAACATAATTTGTCATTGAACACTTCAAAAAAAACATCATAAATCCTACAAAATGAGAACCCTGTATCCTTTTCCATGCTAATCAGTGTTCAATAGAATTTAATTTAACCTAAATCGTAATGTAAATCCACTCCTTGAAATGAATTCAGTGTGTTCATAACAATTTTGTTCATTTTTTTCGATTTAGCAGTAACCAGAAGCTGCGTTTCTGCGAAGGCATTGCCATAATTTTGTTCCAATCCTTAACTTACGAAACAAAACGTCGTAGTATAAAACACATTATTTAACATGGATATTGTATTGTTATCATGTGATTTTAAAATTAGGATACGTAGATCCTTTGAAGTATCTAATATCAAACTCAAATATTGTCATGCCCATTAAAAATTTTTTAATTACTGTAAAAGGGAATGCATCATTTTGAATCCATCATATGAGCATTTTCATTAAAATAAGCTTCGATATTCTGTTGCTTCTATTTGATGTGTAATATTGTATTACATAAATAGTTTTACATTAATTAGACCGTATTTTATACCCCTAAATACATTTTCTTCATGTTATAAATGCTTATTTATGCAATATTTTGAATGTTACATAAATTGCGTATACTTTTTAAAAATAAGTTATCAAACTGAAGAACGCAAAATAGTTTTAAAGATATAAACTGGTTCAGTTGATTTTGATACCTTGTTTAACTAATATGTGAAGTAGAGAAAATTCTAACTCCACAGATTTTCTCCAAGTTTTTTTAGGAGCTGGTTAAAAAGTTCACAAATTTTGTTGAGACAATTTTACAGCTGAATTACTGAATTTGGCGCAACATATACATTCTGGACCTGAATCACCTTCAAAAAGAACCAGACCAGGTGAGACAAGAGAATCATAGTACACAATTGAAGACATCAGGGAAAATCTCTGTGGTTTACAGGAAATGTTGAAATGTTTCATAAAGATAGAGTACAGTTTAAAAGGAGAGACGACTTCTCTTGATGTTCGGGAAAAATAGCATGTAAGAGTGTTAATACGTGTATACACACATATCTGAAAGGAAACAAAAAACATGTCCACTCAAATATAAATTTTAAGGTCAAATTTCTCCTTTGAAAATGTACTATTCTTATGAACCATTTCAGCATATCCTGTCTGCAATTGTGTACCATGATTATCTTGTCTCACCTGGTTCCTTTTAAAGGTGATTCGGGTATAGATTTTCTGTTTATGGAATAATATGCATCGCCAAATCTTATTTTCACCATCTCAGTGTTCTTAAAAGTAACATTACAGGGGTGATACAGACGAAAATTGGGGCCCTTTTGCTGCCCCTTCAAAAAAATTCCCCCTCTTTAAATCTGCCCCTTCACAAAAAAAATTTCATAAAAACCCCCCTTTCATGAACAAATTAGTTTATGTGATAATTCGCAAGAAAACCCTCACAAAATATTTGAATTTTTTATTATTTTCTTGGTTTGTGTGTCAATTTTATCTGCTAACTATCACTGCTTCAGTTTTTCACAAAAAACGTTTCAATGTTCACAAAAAATAATGAAATGGGCTCAGGGTCCGCAGACATAAGTTGAAACAAACACATATGAGTACTTCAAAAAATATGGTTGCCGCCCGTCATGAGGATTTCAAGAGCCAAAATCCACCCAAAATGAAGTTTTCGTAGGCATCACTTAACTTTACCCAAAAAGTCATACTTTAAGTGTTCCACGGTCTTAAAATCATGGTGCACGGAGTTTAGAAATATCATATTCGTCAAAAATAACAGAGAATTTTTTTGCTAAATGACACTCACATAGACGTTTCAGTTACCGTTCCGAATGTGTATGGAACTCCATTAACAATGAAAGGCCCCTGTACCCTCTTTAACTAATGTTTGGGTAATTTGAGACCGTGGTTAACATATTCCCACTCTTAAATGATGCTATGACAAGAATTTAATCGATAAAGAACAAAAACTTGTGAAGAAATTCCCAAAAAATCAAACTATCCTTAATTTTTGGACATGAGTGTATAGTTTGAGTTAAAACATACGTGTGATATTTATTTATAACTCTCCAATCTCCTCTTTATATAAATCTTTATTTCTGTCATAAGTATTTACATTTATGGATTTAATTTATAATTAGGAGCTTTTCTTTTAAAGGTCTGTGGCGAATCAACTAATGAGGGGTGAAGCAGTCATTCCGGAATCGTTCGATGCTGTCACTATCTACTTCAGCGACATCGTCGGGTTCACGGAAATGTCTGCAACAAGCACACCCATGGAGGTAAACCACCTTATTCTTCAGTTTTTCAGTGTGATTTTTACTTTTATTCTTATCTAATCGTTGAGGTTGCATGTTTGATACTTTTTCCACCAACTGTTGTTTGGTACCCTTCAAACTAAAAAAAAGTATAGAGGAGAGTGCTGTACCTAAGGACGGTTGTACCTTCAGCCACCGCATTTTAAAATTCGGGAAAAAATGGAAACTTGAATTTGAATGTAAACAGATGCTATCTGGTTGCTAACGTGAAATCAGCTCTTTAAAATAATATTTATATTTAATATAATAAATTTACTGTTTTTAAGTGCTCAAAGTTTTTTTTAGTGCATCACTACATTAATATTTTTCTTCCCCTTAAAATATAATACGATAAAATGTGATATAAGGGGCGAATCCCCGAGATTTGACTTTTTATTTTTGATATTAGAAATGGTCCGATCTCAATTCTTTTATTTTTTATAGAACTTTAAATGCAAAAACACCTGGTGTTGTACCTTCGGACACCATACGTGTTGTACCTACGGACACGTTCTTGTAGGTGTCTGTAAGCTAATCGGCGTTTTTGAATCAGGTTTCATTAAACTAAATGCATATTAAATTAATTCTAAATGGTTATCTATTTGTCGGCGATTATTTTCAAGGGATTTTTTAGATGACAAATAAAATATTTTGTGATCTAAACTACTTTTTTAATTTTTTTATTTTACTTTGCATTTAATGTAAAATATGGTACAAAATCTTAAGCATCCCTATCGCATTTAAGTATGATTACAAAAAACTTGAAATTTCCACCGATGAAGATTTGCTAAAGTAAACTATTACCACCAAATGCTTGTACATATAAGTGTCGATCGAATTGTTTTTATGGATCAGTGAAGTGATCAGATCTATCAGCATGATTGATGAAACTATTACCTCAAACTTCGATCTGAAAATCCTTTAATGTATTTTTGGTAAAAAATCAAGACTTTTATCATTCAACTTCGTTTTAATGATCATTTACGATCTAAAACGACATTACTTTAAAAAATCTATTCCCAATTTTAAAAATGCTTGAAATACTTTATTAAAAGGTAATATACCAATAAAAATGTTTATTTTAAACTTTCATCAACTAAAAATTTCCTTTTTAAGGGTGTCCACAGGTACATCTGGGTCTGTTCATAGGGAAAGCACATTGTTGTACCTATGGACACAAATTTCGTCAAGTTATTAAAATTAATTAAAAATCCAATTTTGAAGATTTTTGCTAATAAAAAATTTTACCATCTTTGCTAAGGGGACATCCATAAATTACGTGAGGTGTTTTTTTCCAAAATCTGGACCCCCTCTCCCCCCCCACGTGAGATTTACCTACAACTTTTTCATACTTAAAAAGTAAGAAAATCGTATAATTTCTAATTTAAAAAGTTGACGTGAGATTTTAATCGACCCCCTCCTCCCCCCTTGGTGAGATTTGGGGAGATTTTTCCAAACCCCTCCCCCCCTTTTTGACCTCACCTACTTTATGGATGTCCCCTAAGGTTAGGACTATAGGTTGGGCACTTTAAATGTTAAAAATGTGATTTTACCTGTCTTAGAAAAATCCAAACGTGGTTTTTGTCCAAAAGTACAACACTCTCCCCTTTTTAATAGTAAAATAATGAGAATTCGTACACTTTTACTAACGCACAATTTTCATGTCCTTTTTTTATGAGTTTAAAGGGGGCTTAACTGTGATAATAGCTTTTTTTAAATATTTGCATTTTTTAAGTAATTTCTTTGAGGTGGAATTGGTAAAAAGATCGAATTGCCCTTTTTCTTAATCAAACGTATTTGGGTTTGAATGAAGATGTACTTTTTTTATGATTCATCAGAGTTGTTAACTAACGAAATATAATAAAACACTCTAATAATGATGGTTATGAGTAACCTTTTTAATATTCAAAAATATGATAAATATTCATTAACCTATTGCCTTTAATTTTATTTGGTATTCTTCAAATAGTAGGGGATAGTATTGAACCTCGGACCTAGTTTTACTTTTTACCCTGAAAAAAAAATTGCCTTCGAAAACTAACTATTTTAATTCAATTTTTCATGAAACTTACCAAAGTTTTTCCGAACTCAAACTGTTCACACATTTCCGGGCATTTGTATATGGAAATTTTCTATTTTTAGAAGAACTTCAATGCAAAAACCTCTATCTTTTGCACTCAAGAATACTTGAAACAATGAAATTAAATTTTGTTTATGAAAAAAACGCTTTTCGATTGGGTTTTTTTTTTCGGTATGACGTGCTTAATTAACTTGAAGAGAGAACACTTACAATTTTTTTCTCAAAATTACAGTAACAAAACTTTCTGCTTACAAAAAAGCAATTAACTTCTTGGTTATCCGAGAAGTTATTTAAAGTCGCTGAAGTGAAGAAATAGTTTCAAATTATGATGTTTTTTTGTAGATTTGAATTTGAATAAGTTAATGAGAAATTTGTTACTATGTCTCTGAGTATTGTTTCTCTCATTGTTTCTCTTAAACAGAACACCTAATTTATATTTTACAACTATGACTGAGGAATTTAAAATTAATCATCATGTATCAATATCAATGATCATTCAAATTGTACGCTCTTGGTTTATCTACTTATGAATATGCGATTACATTTCCCCATAATTACTTTCAACTATTTTAAGTACCTACGTTTTTGTACCCCTCATAAAAATATAGGATAGTTCCGTTTAAAAATTACCATAATAATTGCCTCATGATTATTTCAAAACATTTTTCCAGCTTTAACAATTTGTTATGTTAACTTTTTCAGTCATAAACTGAATTTTATTAATTTTATTGGTAAAAAAATTAATAAATTTCTTACTGCTGTTCGAGGAGCTATCTAAAATTATGGGAAGGGGTCTCTGAAGCTGTGCTCATTTTTTTATCAAATTATATTTGTTGTTTTTAAAAAGTACATTCTATCCACCAGATATTTATAAATACACTGATAATTTGAAAATGGGAATGAATAACTCTCGAGGTTTTCTCAATTGATAAATTCACCCCTTTAATATATTTTTAGTTTAGTTAATAACCTGTTCCGATAATTAAACGTGTACTTATTCAGAACATAAAATATTCTTTTAAAAGAAGTTTGTAGTAAGCGTCGCATTATAAAAATCTGTATAGGATATAGGAGATATCTTTTATTCCGTACCATGAAGATACTTTTTTTGGGAGAATAAATTTCTTAAATGTCTCCCACGTATCTGACTCTAAAAATAAACGTTCGTTGTAAGTAAATCTAACTGTTAATCCATGAAACTGTGGCATATGCTAGCCACGGGGCGATACCGATCCGAAGGTCATACAACTCAAAAGTATGCTCCAGAATTATAGTCACTTCAGTCGGTATTTATAACCCATTTGATTTATTTGACTATTATACTGCCGTCCTAAGCGAAATGTACATAAGGGCACATCCATAAATTACGTGAGGTGTTTTTTCCAAAATCTGGACCCCCCCTCCCCCCTTGGTGAGATTTAGTGATAATTTTCTTGACCCCCCCCCCACGTGAGATTTACCTACAACTTTTAAAAATTATTTTCTAAAAATTATTTGCATTTGGTGCTTCATAGCACCTAATTAAGTTATAATTAAGTTAAAAAAAGTTGATGTGAGATTTTAATCGACCCCCCTCCCCCCTTGGTGAGATTTGGTGAGATTTTTCAAAACCCCTCCCCCCCTTTTTGACCTCACGTAATTTATGGATGACCCCTAACGAGTTTTCTTAAAACTTCATTTTCTTTCTCCCTTGGCGCGTTTTTAAATTGGCGAGAATGTATCTCGCTACTTCCAATCCACTAGAAATGTTGGCAAGATCATGAAAAAACTCCTTAAATATCAGAATTGAAAGCAAACTAATATTTTTGTAAGATTGAAATTAACATCACTTTAAATTGAATGTAAAATTTAAACTAAAACGGAATAGTTTTAAACATATTGTTTTAAGAACATATAATATAGCAATGTTATTATTACATCTGGAAAATGCACTCGCTCGAGTTTGCAGCTGAAATGCTAATAAATAATTTGTAACTGTGTAATTGAACCCTGCTTGCCATAAATATATACGCATTCCAACCCAACTCTGCAACTGATAACAGATGTTTTTTTAGCTAATATTTGATCTTAAAAGGAGGGTTTACCACATAGAATTAGAAATCTGCCAAATACTCTTTTGGCGAGATTTTTCTCAAAGTAAATCTGTGAGAAATTGCGTTAGTGTACACTTTCGCTCAGGACGGCACTATAGTGGTGAATAAGTTCGCCACAGTACTCCCCCTCCAGAAGGCAGCATGGCTGGATTCGTCCGTCAACCTGACTCCCGATGAATTGTTGAGTGAGTTGTGGCCCACATGGCGTGGAGTGTTGTGATCTGAGAGCCACCACGGCACAGCTTATAGAAGCACAATCACACCGAAGGGGATGGTAGTGAAGATGGTGAAGGTGATGGAAGGTGCGTGTCCGTATACCGGGTCATCAATGTGGCATATGCGAGCCACGGGGCGATACCGATCCGAAAGTCATACGACTCAACAGTATATTCCAGAATTATAATCACTTCAGTCGGTATTTATACCTCATTTGACTATCATAGTGGTGACTAAGTTCGCCACAAAACTATAGTTACGGCATGATTTTAGTGTCTATTACACAGCATGATTTTAGTGTCCACTCCAAGTAACACAAGTGAAAGCACAAGGTAATGAAATTTATCATCAATATATGACGCCCTTGCAACAACAAGCTAACTGCAGCAGCTTCACATTGGAGTTAGCTATGACGTAATAAGACAGTCTATTTTATAGCAGAAGCAGAAAAATACCAGAACTTCACCCTTGGAACATTTAACGTTTGAATAACTAACTCAAACAGTGGCAATATTTTTGGATATTTCAAAAGCTTTTGATAGCGTAAACCATAATATATTAATTGATAAATTGCATTCAATCGGTATTCGTGGAACAACACTTGACCGGTTTATCTCGTACCTAAAAGATCGAAAACAATTCGTAAGTCTAGACCATTTTGAAAGTGAGCGTCTGAACATAAAATCTGGAGTACCACAGGGATAAATCCTTGGACCATTGTTATTTATTATTTATATTAATGACTTTTGTAAGTTAAAGTTAAATGGAAAGATTATAACATACGCTGACGACACTGTAATTTTATACTCATATTCAAAAAATAAAAATTTAGAAAATATTATTGATAATGATCTCTCTATTATAAGAAAATGGTTCATAGCAAATAAATTTTCAATAAATATAAATAAGACAAAATTCATCAATTTTAGTATTTATGGCCCGTCAAATATTTTAAAATTATACTTTCATAAAAAGGAATTCAAAATAGTTGATTGTAATTGTCCCTCTCTTCAACAAGTTTCAAATATCAAATATCTTGGTCTACACGTTGATGCTAATTTGAAATGGAAATCTCATGTAAATCTTATTTCTTATAAATTACTCTTTATTCTTTATAAATTTTATTATCTGAAAAAATTATAAATAAAAGTTTTTCAATGCAGCTCTACCACTCATGGGTTAATTCAATTATTAGTTACGGTTTAATAATTTGGGGTGGGGACTATCTAGCCAGGAAATATAAATCCGATTGTAAAAATTCAAAATAAAATAGTCAAATTTCTAAGCAATAATCAAATTCCTAACATAAATACTTATCAAAATTTAAACGTTCTTCCTATTCGTCATTTATTTTTTTAACAAACAGTTGTTTATTTTAATACGCATCGTAATAATAATGAAACAAGAAACATAACTTATAACTTACGTTCAAAAAGTAATTACCTAATACCCAAAACACGGAAAGAAATTTTTCACAAAAACTTATTTATCCCCAAAATTTTACAATAGCCTACCTAGTCATATTAAAACTGAAATATCTCCATTAATATTTAAAAAATTATTAAAACTGTTTATATACTCCATAGATAATATCGAGGATTATTTTTAATTATTTTTTCTTGCACATTATCCCTGAAGCTCACCCAACAGCATTTTCACTTGCCATATTTTTCAGGATTAATTTCATCTATTCATGTGTATTTTTTTAGTTTGTTCTTTTGTATTTTTTTCTATAGTAATTTTTTGTTGTATATTGTGTTTTTTATGTTTTTCATTTTATATTAAATATATTATTTCACCTGTATGAGGTGATCTCACCTCCTTGGTGATTCAAATGAAAATGTCTTCATTTTTTTCGTTTTCTTTTTGTATTATTTTATTCTTTGTTTATATTGTAACTCAAGAAAATGAAATTCGACACTGTTTCTAAAATTTTTGTTCCAAAACCAAATTAAAATGTCGAGAATCATAGAGTTTTGATCTGTACCGACTAAAACACTTCTAACTCACATATTCTGTGATTTTAGTTTAGATTTCTTTCCTCCGCCCTGAACTGATCCCTTTAAGTAACAGTTAAATGAGCTTAAGTCTTTTTAAAAAACACTACAAGGATCATTTGTCGACTAATCCTTTTTCTTTATGTACCCACACAAACCTTAAGTAATTTACACCTACAAATAACACAGCCATTGATTGAGGTTCCATTGAATCCCTGTAGCTTAATGTAATGAAGTGTGTAATTGCCCTCTTCCTGGAATGGAATGTTTTAGGTGTCATTCGCGGATACTAATCCCTCAAAAGCTTCGGATGCAGCATCACTGGTTGTCATGGTAACCGCGTTTCTCGAATGCCAAAGTGCCCCCCGATGCTTTTAGCAATGCTGGCACGTTTTTCTCGCGATGGAGCTTTTTTTCCTAGCGCTGCAGCATTTTTCGTTTTGTGACATTGCAGCCGTTTCAGAGAATTTCCTGGGAATGAATACATGAGCGTTAATTGTGTTTTTGCGTTCGGAATAATTTATGTATCTTGTTTGGAGGTACAGGTTTAGCTGTACCTTTCCAACGTTCTTGTACGGATTTTTTTCTCAAGGGGCTGAGAGGGATCTTTAAATTGAATCAGGTTTTAAAACATGAATAAAATTGTGCTTCCTGAGTCCTTCCTGGAAGTTCGTGTTGATAAAGTTACAATCGAGAATCATGGAAGTGTTTTAAGTCATGTCGCGTGACTTAAGTACTCCCATATTCTCATTTAAAAGCTTTTTTGTAGCCCAAATGCATTTTTGTTTGATTAGCGACCAATGTAGTAAATTTATTCTTGGACAGTTAAATTTTACCACGGAAAAAATTAAATAAAAAGTATTAATTTAAAACAGGCAGTATTTTTTTAATATGGAAGTGGGATTATGGTTTTCTAGGTTCATTTATTTAACTGCATGAAACTATTTACGGAAGATACTAATTTTTAAACACACAAAGGTTATGAATTTTAAATTATTCACCTTTTTGCCGAAAATTCTATTCAAAGATTCAAACGCAGTTTACAATTAAAATGTTTTTGGTTTCCAAAAGTCTAAAGTACATAATTCCAAACATTGATTGTCTGAAAGGGTAATACTTATAGTTTTAAGCATTTCCGTTTTGAAAAGGTATTTTGTGGGTTTTTTACAGTTTAACCAATGAATCCCTGTATAATTATTCCTCCTCTTAGCAACCTCCTCTTAAAAACTACTTCTTATGGTGGCAATTTATGGCACAGCTTTAGAATAAGTCCGCTTTTGGCGACCGTTCTCAGCCGGCGCCAACTTGGCGCCGGCTGAAAACCCGGCCGCCATCTTTACCCAGGCTCAAAGCTCAATTAAAATACTAAATACACTAAGTATGATTTTTGCAAAGCATACAAGGAACAAGCAAAAGTGCGATTTAAATCAACCTCGATATCTCGAAATCAAAGGGAAACCATAATAAATTCGATCTATCAAGTTATCGAAATAACAAAATTACTCCAACTTTAAAATTATTTGTACTTGATTGAAATTATTAACTTCAAATGGATAAAACATTTTTTTTCGAGATATAAATGTGTGTTTTAGAGAAATCAAAGTTCGAGATAGCGAGGGTATGCTCTCACGATTCTCCATAGATTTACGTTACAGCATACTTCAATCCATCCACCCTCATCTAACCTATACCACACCACCACAAACAACATGATCCACTCTCTCCTTGAGACAATTTTCCCTTTCCATAGACAGTGTCTACCCCATTGACGACTCAAAAACCAAAAGTACCGTCTATGATACCAAACCCCACACCCATCCCAATAAAAAAATTACCCATCACTTCCCATCTCCATCCGCGAAATTATCCCACGAAAAAAATATTATCCGGGGGAAATTATCCCATCATCTCTCGTTCCTTTTATAATCGCGTTATTCACGGCAGCCCGGCTCGGCGGTCAAACAATTTTCGTTTCGCGACGAGACGAAAAGCGATGGCGGCCGTCAAGCTTTTGCTGGTGCATGACTGAGTAATTGAATGTCGGTCGGATTAATATCTTCTTCCACTCGGGTTGCTTTTTCTGCGGTCTGGACGTTAATTACATTCTTTCCTCGAGTGCAAAATCGGAGATCCCTCCATTCCCATTGAGATCCCCAAACGGGAAATGTTGGTTTGTTTACTCGCTCGAGGAGTCGAATTTGTGATTTCTTGAGTTGTAGCTAAATGTTGTTAATTTCTTGATATTTATTAAACCATCAAATAAGATCTTCGAACTAAAGATACTTAAAAAGATTGATATTAATATATTGGACAAGTTTCGGTAAAATGTTTGAAACTTTTATTATGCTTAGGAGTAGTGAGCAGAATAAATAATATTTAAAAATAGAAAGTTTAATTTATTTTATAATTGATAACACCCGCTGTAAAAATAGTCCAAAACGCTTTCAAGTAACATTTTCTTTAATATTTCGTGTCTTTAACAGTTTCCTTGCGACAAGAGTTTTTAGGGAAATTCACGCATAGCCCCTTAAAGAATATAATGAAAGGATCTATTTTTTTTTTCAATTGATCAACAATACATTAATTTTTCAAATTCGGACTTCAAACTTCAATAGTAAACAGAATGAATTTTTTAGTGTTAGTTTTTGGGTCAAAAATAATTTTGAAAAATAAAACTAGTGAATCTTATTAATTAACTAAAATATGCCAGTATTTCTTACTTTTATTTTTGAAATAAAATAAGTTTAAAAAAGTATATAAAATATAGATATTTTATGACTTAATATTGCTCTAAAATTTTATTGTCGTAGATAAACATTTTTATCATACACTAGCGGAAATAAAAATCCCAACACCAAGAAGGAAAGGAGATATCAAAGTAAAATTTATTTCTATGATTGCACATAGTGTTAATGTGAATTGATTAAAAAATCAGCCTTTCTGGATGTTAGGGGGCCGAGAAAATCGGTGAGGAGTGTTGTCTCCATAGGTGTCCATTACCGCCGTCACACGTCATGATATTGAGTGACAGGGGATCTAAATGACTTTTGAGGGATTGGAGGACCGTGTTGCCTCCTCAGGTAGTCCAAATTCATATGGTGCACCAGTGGACGTTGCATATCGGGATAGGTGATTTCTCCTCATTGACCGGACTTGTTTTGTGGGTGTTGGTTCTAGAGAACGGGAAAGACGGGGTAAAAAGGCAAACTAGGGTGTTAAGAAGAAAGCTTGAACATTGCATACAACATGTGGTTGTGCATGTTTCTCTTGCAATTTGTCCCCAGGACAGGTCTGAAGGTAAGGACGGTCTACCGGTTGCAAAATCTCAATGACGCAGCTCTGGTTGGAAAAATTACTGGTGAATCATACTCAGGAGTTGCAGAAATTGAATCCAATGCATCCCCACTCCGTTACTCTTCATCAACACTCCGTGGAACGATTAGAAAATCATCAGCTGAGTGCGCTCTCTCCATTGTGTCTTCAAACTCATACCCAACCGTCGTGGTGCTCCAAACCGAATCAGGATTCTCTCATAAACACAATATCATGAAATTGGGATTTTCATTTCCTTATTTCGTGCACTATTGGAAACAGAAATGCCCATTTTCAGCCCCTTGTTTATAGACAAAGATGTAAGAAGCTATGCGGACCGAACGGACGATCTGCAGTACTGCAAACGACATCCATCCCACTGCCGCTTGTCCTCAGTATGATGTACCGGTATTTTGGCCAACCAAAGCTGCTTCATTGAGGTTTTTTAGCCGGTTGTCCGTCCTTACCTTCAGACCTGTCCTGGGGACAAATTTCAAGAGAAAAATGCACAAACACATGTTTCATGTACTGTCCAAGCTTTTTTCTTAACCCCCTATGTTGCATTTTTACCCTGGCCTATCCGTTCTTAAGAACCAACACTCACAAAACATGTCCGGAGAAAGAGGAGAAATCACCTAGCCCGGTATGCAACGTCCGCTGGTGCACCATATGAATTTGGACTACCTGAGGTGGCAACATGGTCCTCCAATCCCTCAAAAGTCATTTAGATCCCCTGTCACTCAATACCATGACGTGTGACGGCGGTAATGGACACCTATGGAGACAACACTTCTCACCGATTTTCTCGGCCCCCTAACATCCAGGAAGGCTGATTTTTCAACCAATTCACATTTATACTATGTGAAATCATAGAAATAAATTTGACTTTGATATCTCCTTTCCTTCTTGGTGTTGGGATTTTTATTTCCGCTAGTGTATTTCTTTTGCCATTTTCTCATGCTATTTCATTTATTTACCTACTCGCGAAAAAATATACAGGGTGATTCTGAAATGGTGCGACTAACTGGGTAGGGTAGGTAGAGTACATCAAGACGAACAAGAATTGGTATAGAAAGGGGGGTCGCAGTTACACCGTTAAAGAGCTAGGTCCTAATGTAGTGACAGAGCGTTACAAAAGGACGTTTTGCCAAGGCCCGTTTAACGAAAAAAAACATAATGAAATGAAAAAATTTATTGCATGAAGTACAGCAGTGTCCGTACTACTTACATCATAAATTTGATAGAAATTGGACCACTTGCTAAACCGTAGAGTGAGTTTTAAAACATGCAATATTAATCTTTTAGCCAAAGAATGGAGTTCCTTTAAATTAGTGTAATGGTATTTAGAAAAATGATGATCGGGGAAGGAATTTTCAATGATCATACAGTTTCAATGATCAATGTATGATCATTGAAAATTCCTTCCCCGATCATCATTTTTCTAAATACCATTAATGGAACTCCATTCTTTGGCTAGAAGATTAATACTGCGAGTTTTAAAACTCACCCCACGGTTTAGCAAGTGGTCCAATTTCTATCAAATTTATGATGTAAGTAGTACGGATACTGCTGTACCTCATGCAATAAATTTTTTCATTTCATTGTTTTTTTTTCGTTAAACAGGCCTTGGAAAACGTCCTTTTGTAACGCTCTCGCACTACATTAGGGGTCATCCATAAATTACGTGAGGTCAAAAAGGGGGGAGGAGTTTGGAAAAATCTCACCATGGGGGGAGGGGGTCGATTAAAATCTCACGTCAACTTTTTAAGTTAGAAATTAAACGATTTTTTAAGTTTAAGAAAGGAATAATACCCACAGATAAGATACTGTGGTGATTTTTAGGCGGAATAATGTCCTTTTCCCCCACATCATTAATAATGGAAAAGTTTTAGGTGCTGTGAAGCACAAAATGCAAACGAATCAGATAGAAAATTGTTTTTAAAGGTTGTAGGTAAATCTCACTTGGGGGGAGGGGGAGTCAGAAATCTCACTAAAAATCTCACTAAAAATCTCACTAGAAATCTCACTAAATCTCACCAAGGGGGGAGGGGGGGTCCAGATTTTGGAAAAAACACCTCACGTAACGTATGTATGTCCCCTTAGGACCTAGCTCTTTAACGGTGTAACTGCGAACCCCCACCAATTCTTGTTTGTCTTGATGTACTCTCCCTACCCTACCCAGTTTGTCGCACCATTTCAGAATCACCCTGTATAAATATAAAAACTATTTCCTAAAAAATCTATCCTTCATTATATTGCCAGACAAAATTATTTATTTTGGGATGTTAATTTATTTATTTGATTAATATATTCCACTGCGAATCATTAATCTGGTAAAAAAATTAATGACAAATACTATGAAAGAAAAAATACCCATTCATTTATTTTTTATCATTTATAACTCCTATATACTTTTTTTAAATTGAATAATTTAATTTAATCTTCATTCTTAAAAATTAAGGACAGTAAGAAGAACATTAAAAAGTATAGATATGCTAGAATTATTTATGTGATTACCATTTAATAATGTTCCCTGTTTAAAAAATTAGATTTGAAATGTTGAATTTCTTTTTAAAGGATCGTTTTAAAAATATTAATATTTCATTCCTTTACAGCAGATAAAAAATTTATGAGAAACAAGAAATGTTATTTATTTTTAGAAAATTACAGCTCAACTTCATATTTTAACTTATTATGTTTTTAAAGTAGGATAGGATTACAGTACTTTTTTTGGATATATTAAACACTTCTCCCAAATTAGATGTGTTGTTGTCTCCTCCAGTACTTTTTACCAGTAACACTCGCGGACTCAGGGGGTCAAATTTTTAAAAATTTTCTTCCATTTAAAATTTAATCAAAATAGGTATTTACAAAACTACGATCAATTATTTTGAAATCAGATTACATATAATCAGATAACCAATATATTATGATAATACACTGGTGTTCAAAATTAAGAGAAATTGTAAACTTTTTTGATTTCTCCAGATCTAATGCAGTGGTCCCCAACCTTTTTACCACCACGGACCGGTCAACGCTTGATAATTTTACCGCGGCCCGCTGGGGGGGCATTGATTGTTTACATTCAAGATTATTTTGATTTATTAATTTCAATTTAATTGTATTTAAACATGCTTTCAAAATATAATACAGTTACACCAAACAATAAATATAAAGTGATTTATAACTCATTTTATTCATTAATTTGGAGTATAAACCTAGGAATTTAAATTCATTTTCAATTAAATGATCGGTCCGCGGCCCGGTACCATTTGATCCACGGACCGGCACCGGTCCGCGGACCGGGGGTTGGAGACCACTGATCTAATGGATAGATTTTGATGAAATTTGGTATGAACATAGGTTGATATAATACCAAATAAATAATCATTCAAAAATTGTAATACACACGCATGCGCAGAATTAATAACCACCAGAGTTGAAAAGTATGAAATAGCGGTTCCAGAATAGAGCAAAATTGTGGGTTTATAAGGGGTATGCCACCCTCCCACTATCATGCATGTTTTCTTGAGTGATTTTATAGCTTGAATAAGACAGATAATAAAATTTCCTGGTCACTAAGCCTAATTTCTCAGAACCCCCGTTTTGGGGCTCTGAAGGATATGTGGAGGGGGGTAGCAATATGCAATTGCCTTATATAGAGTCCCTCATACCTCCCCTAAAGGAGCGAAGTCTTTGAATCTGGCTGCCCATTCCATATGACGAATATCTTCCGTTTTAATGAAAATTTCTAACCTGATGAGCTCCATTAAGAGAAGGATTTCTATCGATTGAAAAGAAATTATGACCAACAGAACCCCCAAAAGGTGAACAAAGGTCTCCAAGATGTCAACACATTACCTGAAACTGTCAGGGTTCCTCTTTCAAAGGCAGGAAGGGATCTGCAACTTGTCAAAAAATATGCAAAAAATTGTCTTTAATAAGGTAATATTCAAAGGGGGAATATTTTCCTCTCTGTTAGGTCTCAAATCAATTAAACCATTGATTCTGGATGCAATCTCATGTGGAAAGAACCAGAATGTTCTGTCAGTCCTTTAATGTAGGAGAAACTGACCATTTTGGAATCGGAGATTTGGTGCTCTTTGTAGGAATGTTGTCAAGTCTATACCAAACCCCCTGCATCTATTAAAAGGAGAAAATCATGGTTGAAGGTATTGTGTTGTTATCTTGGAGACCTTTATTCACCTTTTGGGGGGTTCTGTTGGTCGTAATTTCTTTTCAGTCGATAGAAATTAATGGAGCTCATCAGGTTAGAAATTTTCATTAAAATGGAAGATATTCGTCATATGGAATGGGAAGCCAGATTCAAAGACTTCCCCCCTTTAGGGGAGGTATGAGGGACTCTATATAAGGCAATTGCATCTTGCTACCCCCTCCACATACCCTTCAGAGCCCCAAAACGGCGTTTCTGAGAAAGTAGGCTTTATGAACAGGAAGTTTTATTATCTGCCTTATTCACGCTATTAAATTACTCAAGGAGGCTTGTATGATAGCGGGAAGGTGTCATACCCACTATTTTGCTCTATTCTGGAACCGCTATTTCATACCTTTTAACTCTGGCGGTTATTACTTCTGTGCATGCGTGTGTATTACAATTTTTGAATGATTATTTATTTGGTATTATATTAACCTATGTTCATACCAAATTTCATCAAAATCTATCCAGTAGATCTGAAGAAATCGAAAAAATGTGCCATTTCTCTTAATTTTGAACACCAGTGTATTATGAATAAGATAATTAGTATGTTATGAAATAAGATACAGTCGAGTCCGCTTAATGTGATCGCAATTGTCCGAGACTAAACTGATGACATCAAACAAGTTTATTTTTTCTCCAAATACAGTATTTTAATTGCTACATTTGAATAATGTTCATTAACTTCGGAGTTTTACAATTTCATTAAAGTACAACTTAAAACAAATTTCTTCAGATAAAAACGGCTTAACCGATTGCCTTTTTTCTTATTTTCATGTATATTTAGTAATAAATATATTTTTGACATCTTTTTGCAATGAGACCCATTGTACCCCAAGTTGGGGTAAAATAGGTCATTACTTTTGATGCTAAGTTTAACAGACTTATAACTAAAAAATATTTTATAAAATTAGATGAAAATGTTCTGAAGGATCGTAATGTCAAGATCCAATTGAAAGAAATCATTAAAAAGTAATAGTTTTGATGAAATAAAACTTAGAATGTGAAAGAGTACCTAAAAATTGACCCATTTTACCCCAACCCACCCTACACTCTTCTTTATCTTAATGTAAATTTAAAAGTCAATCAAACAGTATTAAATACAAAAAAAATCAGTTCCGAAATACCCGTTTCCTTACGCGATTCAATAAGCAAAATCAAATTTCAGTCACTCGGCCGATGTTGTTATTTTAAAATATTTAAATATCCTGTTGTTGTCGGTCGCTGACCTGTGGTATCGGTGGTAATTTACCAGCTTACCTGATTGCATAATCTACTTTGCCTATAAATTTTGACGCTGTTTGATGCCTCTAACTCGTTCTATTTAAAATTAATCAGCTAGGTGGCCACTATTGGTACAGTGTCCACTATACCCACATTTACCTTAAATACTCAAACTTTTAACCAGCTCTTTAACTAGTTGAATAGTGTTTGGACTGAGTTTGCTTTCTCGCGGTCTCTAGATGCTTATAGATCGTGCACTGTTTGGAAATGTTGTAATGTTTTATGTTTGAAAATAGCTTTTAGGAAAATAAGTTCAAAATTCGTCGTTTATATTAAAGTTAATGTTTTTTTATAAAAGTCTTTTGATTGTCTTACTGAAGTGTTAAGAAAATTAACCCGGAGAACCCCGAGGACTCATCACAAACTAAATTTTTATCTTAGTCTCGTTATAATTTTCTTATATACCTACTTATAAACATTTATGGAATATTAAACGGAATCTAGGAACATTGAACTCATAACCCCTTCGAGTTCAATTCCCTTCCTTGAGTGAACTCCCCCATTTGATTTGTCTCACTCGTCCCAAAATCATCATTCCCATCAAAGAGGGAGCAATCAAAAATTTTATGCCGCCTTCACACCTTCTCACAGCATTGAGAAGGTCGTTATGATGGCCGTAAATCTGAGATCGATTCTGGCCATTTGCTGGGGTGGCCAGGACAGTAAAAAGTCCGAGATTCGGAGAGGCCAGTAGTTAAGAAACGCGTTAAAAAGGCTGTTACGGGCTTTAGTGCCGCTCAGTACTGTCAGAGATCACGGTTCTTGTTTTTCAAAAACACGGGTTGGAAATGGGGCCGTAAAGATTACAATGTGACGTGCCTGGTGCTGTTGAGGATATTTTAATTGCGGGTTTTCGAGGTACTCATTGCTGTCTTTTATTTTTATGTTACCATCATTAACGTCAAAAAGAATGGCTTTTGAAATGAACTTTTGGAATCTCTTTATTCTGTTTTTTTTATAATGCTGGTTTAGTCTTTGTTTTTTAGAGGTCCTGTGGTTTCAGGATTTTATTCATTTTTTTATCTTTCTAAGTCGTCAGTTCAAAGTTAAATGAATGTATCAGCATCACTATCTGTTGAAAGGTTTATACATCTATAGATGCTTAACAAGAAACGAAAATTTATTTAAATTTGACAGAAAACGCTGATTAAACAAACCTTGATAGAAAAAATGTTTGTGAAACTTGAACAATTATCTTTTGGTTTAATCGATGATAATTTTTCATTTAACTCGATCATTTTCCTCCAAACTATTCCATCAGTTTTCCTTCGTAATGATCAAGAAAATATTATTGACTAGTTCACTCTCTCTTGTAAAATTCTTTGCACCAAAATGTATTTTTCACAATTTAGTAAATAACTGAATATTGCAAGGTTGAGTGAGTGGGTATATATTAATTCCAACTTGTTTTCAATTGCTTGTTTTTATACTTTAAATCGGATACTCTTTCTTATTTTCAAACAATGGAAATATTCCGAAAGATACAATGCCTCCTTTCATCAACAGTTGTAACCTAGTAATAAATGCCACCCATCTAGTGAGTTGGCTTCTAGCATTTGCTTCCTTAATGTGTGGCTCTTGGCACAAAAAAATCTCGGATTCTCATTTCCTTTCCATGCACTTTTTCCCTTCATCCAGGACCTACCAAGTATCCAAAAATAAGTAACAACCCTCTATAAACAAGGTAGATATAAAACAACGCTTAATACTCTTAAGTAACGTTAAAGGTATTAAAAGTTTATTTATATCACAGATAATAGAACTTAAAAGAGGTCTCATCGCCATAGACGCTAATGGCAACTTTAAAAGCATTGACTTTCCCCATAGACACTGACCCTCCCACAACGGACCGCCTCTTAACTCCACCATCACATCGCACCATCTCCAGCTGAAGCTTTCGCCCGACTGTCTCTCAATTCTACGTAAAATAGGCAGAGGGGGAAAAGCTTTCTTAATATAAGTTCCATATCCAATCAGGAATCACTTTCACAATTCACCTTCATATGATTGGCAGCGGGAGAGCTGAGAAAGACATACATATATCTATAGATAGAGGTTTCACTGGATCATGCGTGTAATAATCTTCGTCCCGATGCGAGGGTGGAACTAAAAAGGAAAATTGCCTCTGTTAAGATCTGTGTTTTATATCTACCTTGTTTATACTTTCCACGGGCATTTGTTGCCAATAACAACCCTTTCAACAATGTGGGGGATGCTTTTTAAGAAATACCAAATTTAGTATAACCCTCCTTCCCCCGAAACTTAAGTTCAGTAACCGCCCTGACGCATTTATGTCCTATATTAGTAATTGGACTGTAGATTAAGGTGTCCTGCTCATTTTTGGAGATATCTCCGGCGTTGGCTCAAACAAACGGTAGCTTGTACCGCGGCTGACTGGAGAGACTAACCAAAATACGGAAATCATTAAAGCGATAGATGGCAATAGCTAACTTCTGGTAAAACAATTCCACAGTGTTGATGGCGGGGCTTAATAATGACTCTGGCCAGAAAATGGAGGAAGAGCTCAACTCAAAAGTAATAAGGAAGTTGCATGTGTCAGATTTTCAAAAACAAACAAGTTTTCCGTATGGGTTTTTGTATGGTAAAATGAAATATCTAGTCAGTTTTTCAAAAAAATGTACAGGTAATTAAATATTTTAATTTAAAAGTCGAGAAAAAAACACGTGACTGAAAACGTTTATTGTTTAAACTATAAGATGACGTCAACAATAATACCATCAACTCCATTGTTTTACAACAATGTTTAGTATAAGATGACGTCACATCCAAACTCTTGGCGTTTTCGCGCGCTTTTAAAAAGGGGATTTTTGTTAATTTTTTTGGCAATCAAAAAATTTCTCGATCGGCCTCAAATTTTGGGTAGTTGCTTATTTTTGCAAGAGGAATCGATTAAAAAAATATAAAAAAATCATGCAACTTCCTCATTATTTAATTGAATCGTCAGTTTGAAAAGTAATAAGTCCAAAAAGCAAGTTTTGTAAAAATCGAAAGAAACTGCACAAGTAATGGTATTTTCGTTGTATGAATCACCAAATTTTTACTGGAAATTCAGAGCCCTATTTAGAAAATGGAGATATCATCAAAACAAATACTATAAGTACATTCAAAAATATTTTACAGTTGAAAAAGTCGATGGACTTCTTCCCTTTTTCAAACTGACGATTCAATATTAGATATTATACTGTCATAACAAAGTTTGCCAAGTTTGGCTCACAAAATCACCAACTGTCAGCAGTTACGTCATGAAAACACTCCTTAATTTTTTTTGTCAGTGCGTTATCTTATTGGTTGGATAGGGTATGGGACCGATCCTTCAGGGACAAATGTCTCCCAAAAGTCTAACCTGTATGAAAGTTGAAAGCTAAACCTCCTCCTCCTCAGGTGGTGACGTTCCTGAACGACCTGTACACTGTGTTCGACGACATCATCAGCCACTACGACGTGTACAAGGTGGAAACGATCGGCGACGCTTACATGGTGGTGAGCGGGCTTCCCATCCGCAACGACGACCAGCACGCGGGAGAGATCGCCCACATGGCCCTGGAGCTGCTCGACTGCATCAAGAGCTTCCGAATCCAGCACAAGCCCCAACAGATGCTCAAGCTCAGGATAGGACTGCACACCGGTGAGCTCCCCCTTCAAAAGCCCCGCTTTTATATTCAAGTGTGTGAATCAATAACAGGTTTTTTTAGTTTCACCATTTACAAAATGAGGTATTCTCACGTTTTGAGATTAAATTTTATTAAAATAGTAGATAAAAACCATGAAGAATGACTAACATCAGGTAAAACTTGTGGAAGAGTTAAACTAATAATGTAAAAACAACGTTTAATCCACAATAAAATATTTAAAAAGCAGACAAATTGTTTCGGGGATCAAAGGATCCCCTTCATCAGTGCTAAAAGTAACAATTATAGACAGGCGATCGGTATAAATACAAACAGAAAGCGACCTCTAGAATGAAGAATGACGTTTACATCAAGTATTTTCGTAGCCGGGCAATTCCACCGTAACTCATGCTACATTTTTTTCAAAATTGCAATTTCAAATAATTTTTTAATGTAGAAATAACTATTATTTTCTTTCTAAAAAAATCATACATATTGAAATTTATGTTAATCTCTCTATTCTAAAAAAAAAGTTTTTAGTGAACGGTTTCCAGAGAAAGGCTTTTTAATTACTGAACTGAATGACACTTATATGGTATGAAAATGTCCGGTTTCTTTCCGGATTTCCGAGTAGGCCCTTCGAATTTTCAAAAAAATTCTCAATTTTAAAATATTTCCATTTTTTTCAGATAACGGATAAGGTCGCAGTTACAAAGCAAGTACTGTCATTCAAATTATTATGCATCCAATCACAACGACCGATTGACGCTATACTTTAAGATGAAACATGTTTTTCACCTTCTAAAAAAAGTACTTTCTTGATGAAATATCACTCAAAGACTGATAAAAACATTCTAAAAACTTACATGATAGCCATTTTATGCTAAAATTTCACACTTTTTGTCCAATATTTATAATTTTTAGTCTGATTTTATCGAAATTAATTGTAAACATAGAGTGATGTTTTGTCTCTTATTTTTTCAATTGCTTAAACGGTATTGTTTAACCATTCTGGGTTTAAAAAAAATATGAATGATAAACACTAGGCATATTATACTAACGAGTTACTTTAAAATAATGGTTTTTGTTTGGTCCGAATATTGATAAACAATTAGAATTAGCTATTTTTTTAATCATAGATTAAAAATAATTAAGATGAATCTTTATAAAAACATTTCGTTTAAATTTTTGATCAGTTCGAGTAAATATATATTCAAACTTTTAAGGGAGATTTATTCATGGAGGGGATTTGGTGAAGTATTTTTGGAAAGTTGGTTGACGTTTTTTCTGTAAATTGTTTAATAAAGTGTATTAAGTTCAGCGAGTTGGAATTTGTGGGAATTGCGAAGCAATTCCAAAATGTCCTGCGTCAGCAGTTTACGGGGGTTGGCGAGTGATAGCGAGCAGGGGGCGGTAGCTCCCTAGTAATTTAAAATAAGTATTGCGAATCTTTTAAGAATTTTAGTTTTTTAAATATCAATTCAAATAGAGTCGTACCTCACGCTACAAGAAAAAGACATGGATTTATGAGTATAAAATTCAAATTTGTTTTTCTGCTTAAATAGTGTCTCAATAATTCTATAGGGGAGAGTGTTGTACCTATGGACAAAAATCACGTTTGGATTTTTCTAAGACAGGTAAAATCACATTTTGACCATTTAAAGTGCCCAACCTATAGTCCTAACCTTTGTGAGTAGAGAGATATTTTTTACTAGTCAAAATCTTGAAAATTGGATTTTTAATCATTTATAATAACTTGGAAAAATTTGTGTCCAAAGGTACAACAACCTGTTGTACCTATGGACAGACCCAGTTATACCTGTGGACACCCTTAAAAAGGGAAGTTTTACTTGAAAAAAGCTAAGAATGAACATTTTTATTGATGAATTACCTTTTAATAACCTATTTCAAGCCTTTTTAAAATTGAAAATAGATCGTAAATGATCATTAAAACGAAGTTGAATGATAAAGTCTTGATATTTTACCAAAAACACAAAAATCACATGGTATTTTCAGATAAGAATTTAAGGTAGTAGTTTCATCAATCATGCTGATTGATCAGACAACTTCACTGATCCAAAAAAAACCAATTCGATCGACACTTAGTTGTGCAATCATTTGGTGGTAATAACAATAATAATTTGGTGGTAAATCGTCTTCAGTGGAAATTTGAAGTTTTTTTAATCGTCATACTTAAATGCGATAGGGTGCTTAGGGTTTTACACCATATTTTAAATTAATTTCCAAGTAGAATCATAAATTTAAAAAAGTAGTTTAGATCACAAAATATTTGATTTTTCATCTAAAATTCACTTGAAAATAATCGCTGACAAATAGATTACCATTTAGAATTAATTTAACATTTATTAAAATGTATTCAGTTAAATGAAACCTGGTTCTAAAACGCCGATTAGCTACAGTCACCCACAAGAACGTGTCCGTAGGTACAACACTTATGGTGTCCGAAGGTACAGCATCAGGTGTTTTTGCATTCAAAGTTCTATAAAAGATTAAAGAATTGAGATCTGACGATTTCTAATATCAAAACTAAAAAGTAAAAATCTCGGGGATTCTCCCCTTATACAGGGTGTCCCATAAATAATGGGTCACACTTCCAGGGGGGATAGTAGACACCTAGACGAGTCAGAATCACATAGGATTTGGGGGTCCCAGACCAAATCCCAGGGAGTTAAAAATGGAGCGACAACCCAAAAAAATTATTGAAAAATTCAATTTTTAGAAGAACTACTATTTGTAAAAGTTTAATTATGGTCTCAAAAATTGTGGTTTAATATGATCTTTAAAATTATCTCAAAAGTCTTCACTTTAAAATTTGTTTTATTATGAAAAAAATTAAAAAACCACGAAAAAATGTGAAAATTCTGCCAAAACCTCATTTTGTATTTCGAAATCATTTCTTTTGATTTTATAATCTGAAAGATCATAGTTGAAAACCCGTAAGTCCACATTTTCACGTAAAAATAATCAATATTAAACGCTTGAGATCCTGTTAAAGTTCGTTTTTTGGGTGCGCAAACGGGTTTCCTATAGCCGTTTCCAAAACAACACTTGGCGGAAGCAAAAAACGGATTTAAATCATGCTTTAAAAGGCTCTCAAGCATTTAATATTGATGGTTTTTACGTGAAACTTTGGACTTGAGGGTTTTCAACTATGATCTTTCAGATTATAAAATCAAAAGAAAGGATTTCGAAATACAAAATGAGGTTTTGGCAGAATTTTCACATTTTTTTGTGGTTTTTTAATTTTTTTCATATTAAAACAAATTTTAAAGTGAAGACTTCTGAGATAACTTTAAGGATCATATTAAACCACAATTTTTGAGACCATAATTAAATTTTTACTAATAGTAGTTCTTCTACAAATTGAATTTTTCAATAATTTTTTTGGGGTGTCGCTCCATTTTTAACTCCCTGGGATTTGGTCTGGGACCCCCAAATCCTATGTGATTCTGACTCGTCTAGGTGTCTACTATCCCCCCTAGAGGTGTGACCCATTATTTATGGGACACCCTGTATATCATTTTATCGTATTATAATTAAAGGGGAAGAAAAATATCTTTGAGCACCTAAAAAACAGTAAATTTATTATATTAAATTTAAGTATTATTTTAAAGAGCTGATTTCACGTTAGCAACTAGATAGCATCTGTTTACATTCAAAATCGACCACAAATTCAAATTTACATTTTTTCCCGAATTTTAAAATGAGGTGGCTGAAGGTACAACCGTCCGTAGGTACAACACTCTCCCCTATGCTTGTCAGGTGTTTGAATATACTTCCTTTATTCTAAAATAGCAAACAGTTTTACTGGGAATGCTTAAGAAAATCAGAAATGAAATAAAATATAGAGAGCTGTTCGTAACTCACGCTACAGTACTTCGTAACTCACGCTACATGTGTATAAGCGTTCAGTTATTCATGAATATAAATATAATTAAATTGATTTAAACACTTTATTTCATTTTTACTTTAAAGTTTATGAGTATATTTAACAAAAAAGGTGAAAAACTAATTAATTTATTTTTATTTTTCTAAATAAACTATACATTTTTCATTAACAAATTAACCTTTAAAACAAATATTTCTAAATATTGACTTTAAATGCTGATATTCCGATAAAAATAATTTTACACAAAATTTAAGCAATGCAAAACACAATTAGATCAATGCTGCATAATTATTCCCTAAAATAATTAGAAAATTTTGTTATTTTATTTTTTCATTTTTCTTGATCATGTCCCTGTCATATGGAATATCCAGCCTAGTTTCTGATGTATAAATTTTTGAAATTTCGTTTTTTGTTTGGCCGCGAAAACACTTTCGAATCACAAATCATGCGCTGTGAGATCACATCTAATAGAAGCGCATTTCTGATCACGTGAAAACAGTAAACACATTGGTTTTCATGCGCTGTGATGTCACATCCAATAGAAGCCCGTTTTCTGTTAACGTGAAAACAGTAAACACTATGATGGTTTTCATTCGCTGTGATGTCACATCCAATAGAAGCCCGTTTTCTGATAACGTGACTTTTCTAACGTTTTGGCATAAATAAAATTCAATTTTAAATTATTTAAAACACATTTCTGAACTTAAAAATCAGAAATTCGGGAGTTTTGAACCATAATGCATCAAAAAAGTATAAAATCAAGCAAATTCCTCACTCATGCAATTACCACATTGTTATACCCCGTTCGCACTGGTCTTTATTTTTGCCTTTATTTTCGTTAGCACTTTGTTGTCATGGAAACACACTAATCAATTCACTAGTCAATTAATAATATTTTATGTATTTTTACTTGTATTTTTGGTGATTTTATTCATTACTTTTAAGTTGTATTGAGAAATTAAATTTTTAATTATTTTACAAATCATGCTGTTATTGTTAACACACAGTAAAGTGCTTATTTTCGCCCCTTGTCAGTGCAAACGCCGCGCCGTTTTCAAAAGATGGGGTGATTTTGCCTGTTTCCATGACAACAAAGTGCTAACGAAAATAAAGGCAAAAATAAAGGCCAGTGCGAACGGGGTATTACCGGAGAACAGAGGGTCTGAACACTATTTTCAAACGTTATCTTATAATAGAGGGTAGCACGCAAACGTTTGATTGATAGGCTGTAATAGTGCCAAGGGGGAACGTTTCGCAATCAGCTATACTGCGCCTGCTTCAAAAGTTAACCTAATAAGGAACATGTTATAATAAGTTTTAAAAATACTGGATCTTCCCTGGAGCAGTGGTAGGGTGCTTGCTTTGCATACGGCAGTTACTGGGTTCCATCCCCGGTTTTAACTTTATTAAAAAAATGCACATTTTCCAAGAGAAAAATTTCAACTAACCAATCATAGTATACTTGGCTAAAACCGACAGTTTGGGCATAGGGTCTAGTAAATTTAAGTGTGTGAATCATAAACATGTTTTTTTTAATTTCCCCTTATACAATATTGGTATACCACAGAGAAAAAGCCGAAAAAAGGGTTCAAAACACTATTTTCAAATGTTATCTTATGGTAGAGAGAAGCACTGAAAATGTCTGCGATTAACAGAAGGGTATAGGTGGTGGTCATAGGTCTGATTGGTTGTGACATATTAATTCAATCTGTCACTTTAGGAGGGGTATTAGAGGATTCGAGGATTGAGTTTGTTTTTCTCCGCCTCTCCTGACGTGACAAGGACAGCGTGAGTTTCATGACTAGTAAATGCGATCTTAGCGCCATGTGGTTGTGCTGCCTCACTCTCGGTTCTATAAGCAAGGATTGTTTTTTTTTTCATTTAAATATGTACCACTAGTAAGCATTAATAAAAATAAACCTAAACAATTTTTGCCTGTCTACAAATTTTCTTAATATAACGAATTTATTAAAATTTCACTTTGAGTTTTCTTTCGCAATAAAAAATCTTTTCGCTTCAGTGATATTTATTTCTCAAATAACCCATTAGAGAGAACATGCTCAAATAAATTCCAAATCTTCGATACGATCAGCTCTCTTTCTACCTCGATACCCTGAGTGACTAGTTGAATCCCGATTTGAGAATCGGCATCTGAAAATTCATCCTTCCTCTGATTTGCAGTGAAATGCTTGTTACTCGTCTTTACGTATATTTATATTCAAGATTCGACGAAGTGTTCCGTCTTTCCTATATAAAAGTCAACATCGGTGGTTCATGAGAAACCTATCGAATGTTATTTGTATCCGCAATGGGACTGGGGGGATTTTCTATTGCACGAACATTTTTGAAGTAGAGATATTTCTGCTAGAGAAGCTGGTTATTAATTCTTGCACGTAAAGTTAGCTTGAAAGAGTGTAGGTTCTACTTGAGTTTTAGTATTTGATGGGAATCTTCATCAAATCAGGAAAATGTGCCAATGGTTTTAAAGTTATAAGTGCAATTAACTGGAATAGAAACATTTTAAAGCATGTTCATTATTTTAATTTATTTTTTGCTCAATGTTAAGAAGAAAGACAAATATATTTTAAAAATGCAGAGAAATATAAGCGACTTTTTCCCGTTTAAATATATGTAATGCAAACATCATTTGTATTTTTTTACTTCTTTCCATATAGTCCTTTTAGTAAGTTCTTAATGTGTTTACTTGGAGTAATTACACTTTTCATATATTTTGGTCTTGCGCTATTTACATAATTTTTATATTTGAATAGGCCCTGTGTGTGCTGGTGTTGTTGGTTTAACTATGCCTCGCTATTGCTTGTTTGGAGATACCGTCAACACAGCTTCTAGAATGGAATCCAACGGAGAAGGTGAAATTGAATTTTATCATAAAATATTTTATCTTCTTTAAAAACGATGTTTGAAAAATTCCAACAATGTGTCTTCTTGAGTAAAACTTTGCATTACGTTATTTTATTCTATAATAAGTAAAATTTACACAAGATTGACTATAAGGCAATATTGAATGTAGAAAGAAAAAGAAGAGAGTCGTATATAAAACATTATTGTATAATACTACATTCTATTTCAGTTAGAATTAAAAAGTTTTGTCTTAAGGCTATGGTACACACCAAAAACTAAAACTAAATTTTTTTTTGTAATTCTTAACCTACACTCTTAAAATTTTCAGAGTTTGTTTATAAACATGATCAAACACCACTCACAAATTTTCAAATAAAAAAATTGGTTAGTTTTTTTTAAATTTAAATTTAAAGAAAAAATTAACTAAATTTCAAAATGTTCCATGCGGCTTAGTTTTTAAAAATTTTTCAAAATTTTACTTGATTTGATATAAATAGTTAATGGTTTATAAGTTCTATAATTGGGGATGACATAAAATTTATTTTAAAAAGTATGGCCATTTACGCACTTTTTTTGTTGAAAATATTGTAAGAATTGTAAAAATTTCATTTATTTCGACGGATATTTTTTTCACACAACTGATTTTTACAAGAATCTAATTTTACACTAAAGAAGGATATTTTAGGGAAGTTTTGAAATTGTCAGGTTAAACTGAAGCCGCATGGAACATTTTGAAATTTAGTTAATTTTTGTTTAAAATTTAAATTAAAAAAAATTAACCAAGTTTTTTATTTGAAAATTTGTGTGGGGTGTTTGATCATGCTTATAAACAAACACAGAAAATTTTAAGAATGTAGGTTAAGAATTACAAAAAAGTTTTAGTTTTTGGTGTGTACCATAGCCTTAAAAACAACATGTATTTATTGCAAATAAATCAATTCATTAGGAAAAGTTTAAAAAAATGTAAGATCCCTTTTATTTTGTTTCAAAAAAGTCCTTGCCTGCTTTCCTTTAACTTTAAAAAAAATTTGTTTTTGAACAATCTAAAATGTCTCTTGCGATTAGATAGGCTTCCATAAAATTAGGGTTAAAGACCATAAAATTTAAATGAACCAATCGTTCTCCATAAAACAGGCAGTTAATAACACCATAAAACTCTACGCTACCCTTAATCGAACTTTAACAACTTTTTATCTCAATACTCAACTAACATTCTCTTATCCTCCCCCCAAAAAATACCCCCATCTCCCAGCCTTCTGTTTATCACGACATAAACCAAATCTCCCATTCCCTACCTTAATCACGTCCTGAACCACCTTACCCCCCACAGACCTGTTACTCATGGTTACCTTATTAAAAGGCCTAGAGGAAAAACATCGTACTACAAGTCCCCACAGAGCAACAAATTTATTTCCTACCAACTTCTGCTGAGGAAAAAGTAATTAATAACTTTTAATAACGCGCTTATGATGGAACTTAATTATCAGAATCACAAGTTCGCTTCCCTAAATCAATGCTGGCCCGGCTACGCGCCATTCAAGGCTCATAAATTACGGAGGCAAATTATCGATAATATGGGGTAGGATGGTATGACGCTAATACACTCTTGTCCTGCTCGTTTATCATTCATTCACTCTGGACTTTTAATTGATGGCGAAATGGATGTGATATGGATAGGTATAGATTCGTTGTAGAAATTTTTAAGTGAGGTATTTTTATGTGGACGGAAATTTTCTGCAGTTTATTGTGCTGTGGAGGTTCATCGAAAAGATGCTATGTAAGTGTCAAAATACAGACACGATGGTACGCGGAAGTGTTCTTTATTCGGAATTGATTATTTTGATTTTGTATAACAAAGAGTCGGGAAACTGTTCATTTTATAAATCAATATTTATGAAGACTAGTAGCAAAGAGTTTACGCCCCAAGAACTTGAACTAAACAGTCGATAAATGCTTTAAAAGGTAATAATTCATTCTCCAACGTTGTAAAATAATATTCCAATACAGTGAAAAATATTCTCCTAACTCATATGATTAGTATACTTCAACTTTTCAATGGATGTCGAAGTGTCTATATTACCTCAGATATTGGTAGTAAAAAGACACCTATTGCTTTAACCATTCTTGTAAATACCAATCGTCACTTATTAACTCAATTTCCCAAACTCTTCAGGATGTCTTATTTGAATGTCACTCAAAAGAGTTAGTTGGTGTTTTATGGCGCATGGTCCATATCAAGACATGCGCCAGACAAGACAAATTAAAACAATTTTAGAAATTACCCAAATGAGTTAAAACACCCTTTAAAAGTAAAATTGCTAAACTTTTCTGGGGAGGACCCTTCGACACCACCTGTTTGCTTGAAACTCCAGTATTATACAAAATTTTTACATTAAATAACACGTAAGGGGCCCCCTTAGAAATAATTATAAACCCCCCACACATAAAAAAGAAGTCTAGGTACGGGCTTGACTTGGCTAACTTGCAAAACGTTTTCATTGCCCCCTTCTGAATTCAAACATCATATGGGCGCCTATGAGGGAAGCTACTCTAATTTAACACTCATTCTTTTTTTAACTACATTGTCTGAGCCGAGATTTCCACCACCCCAACACTTTTATTCCCCAAACTTTTAAACGGCCTTATTCAAACTATCATACCCCCTGCTTTAATCCCTTTAACTTCCGTCAATGGCATTAGCCACTTTTTGATGCCTCGTTATCGCTAATCCATCTCGATGTGTTTCAGCTCTCAAAATCCACATGAGTCCCCAGTGCAAGGAGCTGCTTGATAAGCTCGGAGGCTACTACACGACCGAGAGAGGATTAGTCAAGATGAAAGTAAGTGCTATGGACTCTCTTTATAATCTGCCGGCTAATCGGCATAAAATTCCGACGCTAATACTTTCCAGCGACTCAGGTTAGTTTGGGTGGATGCTGGAGTGATTATAAAGGATTTTTCCCGTTCGAAGACGGGATGTTTGGATCTTGGGATGTGTTTTTGTAGTTTCGAGTAACGCCCTGTGATGTTGTTTAAGTATGCTTGAGTTTAGTTAAGTAGTTTTGTAGGGGAGGGATATGTTTTGTTTGCTAATACGTGAGGAGATCTGTTAAGTTTTATGAAAGTTTTGGTGAATCTTTTCAAGAATTATTTCCATTTTGATGTAGAGATTGGTTGTACAGGGTGTCCCAAAAAAGACTGACATATTTTTAAAATTAATAACTAATAACTCAAAAACTAAAGAGATAAAAATGCGTGGTTTGTTGCATCTTACTTCTAACGGCCGTATTCACCGGTAACCTGACCGGCGGTCAGGTCAGGAAACCATGGTTACAGCCTCTGATTGGTGGAAGGAAAATATTGAATTATTTTTCCACCAATCAGAGGCTGTAACCATGGTTTCCTGACCTGACCGCCGGTCAGGTTACCGGTGAATACGGCCGTAAGACTTCCAGAAGTAGGATGCAACAAACGGCGTATTTTATCTTTATTAGTTTTCGAGTTATTATTTATTGATTTTTAAATTGTATCAGTCTTTTTTGGGATACCCTGTAAGTGGTGTTTGGGATAAACTCCTTAAATTGTGAGGAAATCTTCTGAATAAGTTTTTCGGTGTAGAAAGTAGGTTTTTTTCGTCCCTAATTACCTAAAAAATACTTATGTACATAATTACTATACTAGATAACAACGTTTATATCAGTGACGTCATATGTTAAAGGGAGGAGACGCCTTACTTTCTAGCTACCTAATCAGCGAAAGAAAATCAGCGAGGAAGAGTCATCTCTGACTCGCCAATCAGGTTGCTAGAAATTGAGGCGTCTACTCCCTTCAACACGAGACGTTACTGACAGGAAACTTTGTCATCTAGTAAAGTAATATAGATATATGTTTAATAACATTTATGTTTGTATAGTGAAGAAGATTTCGGTATAGTCAGATAGCCAAAAGATAAACTTTTGACGTCGTACAGTGTTGTAGGGGTTGTTAAAGAAACGGATTTTTCAGCTCAATTTTGGAAGTGATGGTTATGCATGAGCACTGAAAACGTTTTGTGATATGGCTATCATTTATATTTGCACTTCTTTTCAAAGTTTATTTTTTCTTTCAAAAATGTTTTTCTCGTGACGGTTAGACAATAAACCTATAGATTATTTCCAAACCCATTAAGAGTGCGTACAATATTACGGTGCAAAGAGATGATAATTTTTGATGAAATTTGTGATTGCTACCCCTAATATAATTATGTTCTTATTGCAGGGCAAAGGAGAGATCCGCACCTACTGGTTGACGGGGCACTCCAAGGGCCCTAAAAAGCGCACCAACTCCGCCTCGGACTCCCTCCCTCCCCAGCCCCTCTTCAACGTGCAACGCGAGGAGGCAGGCGTCCGCACCAGACGCAGCCCCAAGCTGACGGATCTGGCGCGGCGTGGCTCCGTCGCCACCACCGGGGACCCGCCTCCCTCCCCGGGAGGCGTTCCCGTCTTCCTTCGGCTCTCTTCGGACAGCCCCCGCTCTCCGAAACGCCTCAGCAGGGGCGGGGACCCCAGCAAGCTCCTCCTCCTGCACCCGCAGGACTCCGGCTCTTGGCGCGGCAGCAGCTGTGGGGAGTTGACCGCCCTCGACTCCGCCCCTCCGGTGATTTACTCCGCCCCTCCCGCCCTCAACTCCTCCCAGACTAAACCCAAGCTGGAGAGCATCGGGTCCGAGGACTGCGAGCACTTGGAGGGCGGCGGCAACAACCTCAACGGGCTGGTAAACCTGGACGAGTCCATGCGGCCGTTGCTTAGCAACAACAGGGTGGACCTGATCCTGCCCAATAAGAGCTGTGACAAATCCTCCTCCTTCCTGAAGCCGCCGGTGCTGAAGCTGCCTTCGAAAAAATGGCGCTCCTGCGACGAGATCATACTTCCTAAAGGTTCCAGGAGCTCACTCAAAGAGTTCTTCACGGGGCTCCTAGGGAGCAAGGGACATGATGGCGAGGCGAAGAGGGTCAATAACATTTCCATGAGCAGGATGGCACAAGAGGTGGTCAAAGAAGAAAGCCTTGTCTAAAGATCTACTCAAATGTACCAAATACTGTACTTCTTCCCGACTGCTTCAGATCAAGCAGTAGTGGCAAATCCAAGATCTCTCATGAAGGGCTTTACTAGTCTGACCTGGGGAAAGACTATAAAGAAATGATATTTTTAGGAATTCGTCTACTGGTTTTCGTAACTAAATAAATTGAATAAATTTAAATCCATACAATAATACTCTGAAACAAATGACTGACAAAAATGTGCGGGGAAATTCGAGGGAGTTGTTGTTTCTGTCTTTTACATCAAGCATATACCTGATTTCTTATCTCCTGTATGTCCTGATATGTTTTTTCGTTAAGTTTATATTTGAAATATTTTATTATACTATTTTGAGTTAAGTTTCTTATTTTGACTAACCAAATTATAAACTTAAATTGTAAAAAATAATTCTATTTTTTAATTATACTTGTAAACTTATTTGAGAGAGAGATTTGTTATTACGAGTGAATGCAGCTTTCTCTATATAGTACTGAAAAGCTAAAAGTACTATATTAAGTGTAAGCATATTTTTTTTCCTCTGGATATAAGTTAATAACTTACCTCATGAATAGTTTAAGTTGCAGTTTCTGCTTTAACGATATAAACAATTTATCTACTGTCAACAAAATCGATCTGGCCAAACGCCCATATTAAATAAAGCCGATAATTCCAAAGAGCATGCTCTTGCTCAAGTCAAAGATTAGATGTCTGGTTGTTATAAATGTTATTTTTTGTGTGTACAGTGTAAAAAACATTGACTTAATTTTATTCTTTTGAAAAATCAAAAGAAAAGCTCAAGTCTAAGTCAGAAGAGGCTGGTTTAGCTTGTCTTAAATGTGTTACTTTTTATGTATTGGCGTCCAGTGTATGTGAACATTGATACATTTGTAAACTTCAGTCGCAATATTTTTAATCTCCACCTACAAAAGGTACCCCTTCTACACACAAAAATATTTTTTAGAACTACTGAAGATATATTCATTATTAAAGGATGTCAAAATAGGTGTTTATAAAAGTTATATTTTTGGTGATATTCCAGTAAATTTTAATACTCGCGCCATAAATAAATAAGCATTAATAATTTAATCGTCTTGTTAATTTATTTCACTGTTTGTGTAACTTAAACAACAATATTGAGCTTATAAAATAAATTTATCTAATCCTTACAATAATTCATCCTCAAAAAGGTCACACCCTCTTGAAGATTTAAAAAAAACATCATACATATTCCAAATGTTTAACTTAGTTACAGATTATAAACTGCATGTGTTTTTCAAGCTTGAATAATTTTTACTGTGTACCCAGTACATTTTACTCTTATCTTTCATTTAAATTCTGAAATTCACCAACTTTTTTCTGTTCAAAAAATATTTGAACGCTTAAAATTCTATTATCTTTTATGGTAGTTTATTATTTCAAAATAAACCAAAAAGGACAGGATAAATTGTCTAATTTTTTAACGTAATGCTTCTACAAGTAATTATTTATACCCTGTCTGCTAGATTAGCTATCTTATAAAAGTTTTTAGTACAAATATTTTTTACTGTTTTGTAAGAACAAATACAAACTTATACATCTGAAGAGGTAATAGCATTTCTTTTTCATCTCTTTCATAAGCTCATGTGTTATGCATTAATGTAGAGGAAAATTATAGGTTTCCGAATGGTAAAAGACGTAAGTTTATGTCTTAAAAAGTTATTTTTTTATTTACTACTATACTTCACAGCAACGTTTCCTGAACCCAGTACGTCACTACGCGGAAGGAGAAAGTGAGTAAACACAAAGCCTGTTGGGTGGATAGGAGGAATTTCGATAAGCGAATTGTGATAAAAAGTCACTATATTTATACATGGGTTTAACGAAATAATCATATTTTAAAATTGACGTTCTTTGTTTCACTCGAAATTCAGACACCGCGATGGGAACTACTTTGTTAGGGACGTAGTAGGTTCAACTTAAGTTGCTGTCTAGTATAACAATTTTTCAAATATTTTTATTAATTTTTCTCACGAAACTGTCTCTATCTGAATTTAGTTTGATCTTAAAACATTAGATACCTTGTGTTTTTTCAATTTCATAATGCATATCATAATATCTTGAATAAAGCCATGAAAGATGAGGTTCAAATGAAGGTTCATGATAAGGTTAAAATGAACGTTCAATTTGGAATAATCGCAAAATGGGATAACCAACTATTGCTTTATTATAATAATTTGCTACCGTACAAACAATATTAATTGATGTTATCTTTAAAAAGAAGGTACAGTATATTTAATTTTCTTCTCTATTTTTATTTCTAAATTTCATATCTGTATATGCCATGCATATTAACAAAATGCATTTTTCATCACTAAACTTTGGTGATTTTACGTATACCCAGACAGTTATTCTTGCAAAATAAACTTATTTATGTTCTTTTCTTTCCAACAAGCAAGGTGTGTGCGTTAGGGCGGAGCGAAAAAACGATATTGTTTATTTTGATTATGGCCTAGTGCGGAAAGGTTGTTTACTGGTGAGTTAAACACGTGTTCAAAATTTCGGGGAAAACAAAAAATATCTTCCGTCTTTAAAATGGCCTTGAAGTTTCAAAAAAGTGGTGATTTTTTTACAAAACAACTAAAAACCCAAAGATTAAACTCTCAAATATTGTTCATGATTTTTTATAAAGAACTAATATAGTTATAGACATAATCTTTCAGGTTCCATTCTTCTATCACTCTTTTTTTCGTTAGATATAATTTTTTAATGTTCAAAGAAATCTTGTAAAGTTGTTTTTTCTGCATTTTTAAAAAGCTAATAACTCTAGAACTATACAACTTAAAAACCTGAAATTAGTCCCATTCAGTTCGTTAAGTTTTGTCTTTGATTTGATGTGTATCATGACCATCATTTTCTAAAAAAAATTTTTCAAAATTTAAAAAAGTGAAAAAATAATAAAAAAAAATTTTTTTTGGAAAATGTTTTTGAAAAAAATTTAAAAGCCTTTTGATTCATAAATGAACAGTACTACCAAATTTCGAGATGAAAATAAAATTTAATCATCTATAAAGAAATTAAAATATTCGAAATTTAGGCAAGTCCCTAAACAATACCAAAAATTATACAGCAACATCAATTCACTCATTGAAAATTCATAAACTCGTTTGAGGGTGTTCATATGACTTAAAACATGTAAAACATGTCACAAAATGTTCTGAAAATACGACAATTAACCCATTAAGGACGACTTTAAAATAATGAAAATAAGTAACTTTTTCTTTCATATTTTGTTCATTTGAGCCAAATATAGAAATAAATGCCCATTTTCAGATTTTTCAAAAAATAATTTTTATGATTTTTTAACTGGCAACTTTTCTTGCCAACCGTCCTTAGTGGGGTCCAAACTCTGACAAATGAAAAGTTGAAAAAACTAATTAGAATGTTTATGATTTTGATAATAAAATGTTTTCATGCATAATTTTAAGAAATAATACATAAATAAATGTGAATACGGACTATATTGTTGATAGGGGGTCCAAGGAAGGGTATTCACCCCTCCTGAATAGGGCCTGTTCAGTCCGAAATATTGATATTCACCTAATTTCAGGCTTTAAGAATAGCGGAACTAGTACTTTTTAAGTCGGAACGGTCGGAACCCTTTTGATTTCTGTACTTCAGTTAACTTCCAGGTTCCAGGTTAAAATAGTTTTATTTATATCGCATATTCCCCGAAGAAAATGTTGAAGATTACTCATCAACTCGATAAAAATTTGGTATTGGCCCATTCAAAATAGGCTAAATAACTCCAGTGATATTTTATTTTTTGACTAGGTACTATTAAGTTTCTAGAAAACCATTTCAAGGAAAATAAATTTATCTAGAAGTGATTTAGTATGAGATTGAACCAATAAATGTGTTAGGAATCGGTAAATATCTAAAATCTATAAAAAAAACCACTAAAATTATGATCCCAGGGAAACATCTCATCATGCTAAAGTATCAATAAGATCTACATTTATGATAAGAACTCAAAAAAGCATTAAAAATAATTAATTTGCAAAAGCTTCTTATGAGTAAGTCCTAGAAGTTTTGACCACACATCGGACGATTGGCAACAAAAGTTGCCAGTAGAAGAAAACCCTTGCTATTGGCAATTTAAATACCCTCATTCCAACTGTAATTGGTAATAATATTTAGAATTAGATCTTGTGAATATGCTGCAACAGAAACAAGTCACAAAAATAAACAAAACATTAGATTATTTTGGCGTTTTCCAAATGATCTTCCAGCTATCTCCAAAATGTAGTGAAACGCTCTCATTCTAACAGCTATTTAATTACCTAAACGGCATGGAGGGCATAAATTTCTATTTTTATCTGAATAAATAAATTCTTCAGAAGCTGTTACCATGCATTTAAACTTTTAATGTCCTCTATTAGAGTCAGTAAAAAATGAAATGTCCCTTGGCAACTTTTCTTACCAACCGTCCTTAATGGGTTAACAAATTCGGTATATAACCTTACAGAGATAATTTTCAACTTTAAGTTAATTCAATTTGTATGAATTTTAACTCAATATTCCTAAGAAATGTGTGTATATCCAATTTTTTATGTTCTAAAATTTTTAATTTACTTTGATTTGATTTTTTAAAAGTAAAAACAGTTAGATATAAACATAATTCTTAGGAATTTTCAGGAGTAAAGCATGCAAATTGAATTAACTTAAAGTTGAAAATTAGCTCTGTAAGGTTTTGTACCGAATTTGTTAATTGTCATATTTTCAGAACATTTTGTGACATTTTTTGCATGTTTTAAGTCATATGAACACCCTCAAATTTATTTTCGACTTGAAATTTGGTAGTACTGTTCATTTATGAATCAAAAGGCTTTTAAATTTTTTTCAAAAAAATTTTCTAATTTTTTTCACTTTTTTAAATTTTGAAAAACATTTTTTAGAAAATGATGGTCATGATGCACATCAAATCAAAGACAAAAACTTAACGAACTGAATGGGACTAAATTCAGGTTTTTAAGTTGTATAGTTCTAGAGTTATTAGCTTTTTAAAAATGCAGAAAAAACAACTTTACAAGATTTCTTTGAACATTAAAAAATTATATCTAACGAAAAAAGAGTGATAGAAGAATGGAACCTGAAAGATTATGTCTATGACTATATTAGTTCTTCATAAAAAATCATGAACAATATTTGAGAGTTTAATCTTTGGGTTTTTAGTTGTTTTGTAAAAAAATCACCACTTTTTTGAAACTTCAAGGCCATTTTAAAGACGGAAGATATTTTTTGTTTTCCCCGAAATTTTGAACACGTGTTTAACTCACCAGTAAACAACCTTTCCGCACTAGGCCATAATCAAAATAAAAAATATCGTTTTTTCGCTCCGCCCTAGTGTGCGTCTTAAGATTATTGAAAGATATTTCTGTGCCTTCTTTTTTAAATGGCCCTTAAATGTTCTTTATTTTGTCTCCAATAACTAGTAAATGTGATGTGTTGTTAACAAGTCATTCCTGAAGGTTACGACAAAACTGGCAGCTTATTTTATTTTGTTACAACCTTCTCTATAAAAGAGAATTCTGTTACAGTTTTTTAAGAAAAATATTAAGAGATGAAAAAGCAAGGCAATATATGACATACATGTATAAAAAAATAAAACGTTTAAAATAAAATTTGTAAATATGCATTTCATTTTTATTTAACAATAACCTCTCATGTGAGATATATTTCTATGCAAGAAACGTAAATGTGCAATAACATTATTTTCTTAATAAAAAAGAATATGCTATGCAATGTTAGAGAAAGGAACTGAACTCGTGTTATTTAATGTATTTATGAGAACAAAATATGTGTTTGTGTATAGCTGTTTAAAGAAATGTCTATATATAACATGCGCTGAGCATGTTTCCGATTCAATTCGGAATGCATTTGTTGTATGCACAGCAAAGACAAGGTGTACTTAAAGAGTTGATTTCATTCATCGCTGTTACGTGTTCTGCACATTCTTGTCAAATCAGACATCCGTGGAAAGTGAATCACATGTACCATATGAAGGCGGAAATATGTTTGGAATTGTGTATATGAAATGGATAAAATCTATATTTGTTCATTGGTTTTGCTTGTCTTTTTATTTCACAGTGTTATAACAAACTGTATTTCTGAGCTGTTATTAATTTTATTCATCACGCAGCCAAAATCTAACAGTAAACTTTAAAATAGTAGGTTAAAAAATGTGGAGATTATCTAATTTTGGTAAAAACTTCCTAGATACATTTAAAATACTTTGATACATCTAGATACTAACTTTCTAGAAACAGGATTGGTTTGCAAGTTCTCGGCTACACTACATTTACAAGTTCTAAGCTTAGGGAGGAATACACAAGGTGTTTCAAAAGTCCGTTTCGAGGCTTTTATTTTGAATCAATGTCTTATTTATCCATTCTACATATTATACCATTATATAGGCCAAATGCTGATTTAAAGTTTAAACCTCTACCACCTAAAAAATTTCAGGCAGGATCCTGAGATTTTTAGAAATTAAGTTTTAAACTTTACTTTTTTTTAACTTTAAAGAAAGTTTTAACAAGAAATACATTTCATCCATGCCTTCTAGCTAATGTGTATCCAGTGGCCTCATTGGACAAAAACCCCAGGCGGGATTCTGAGATTTTTATAAATTAAGTTTTCTACTTTGAAGAAAGCTTTATCATCTTAATTTTCCCTCCAGTTCTTTATTCTGCATCTGAGTTTTGATTGTACTTATTTTGTGTTTAACGTTCCTTCTTTTACATTATGTATCCAATCCATGTATTTAATTGTTCTTTCTGCTTTGATCTCTGTATGGCGTAAGCATAATGTCCGTACCGCCAGCTGCATTGGAAATAAAAAAAAAACACTTGGAAGAAAGTTTTAACATGACATTTGCATTTCACCCATTGCCTTCTGGTTGATATGCATCCTTCCGTAAATAGGTTATGTGTCAGCCTTCAGTGCAAAAGGTTCTTGCCTCAAATCCTGGCGGGATTTTGAGATTTTAATAAAATTACTAAAGTTTTATTATTAAAGAAAGCTTTAAAATTAAAAGCATTTCTTCCATATCCTTCTGGCTGATGTGCATCCAGTGGCCAGGTGGGTTAAGTGTCAGTTTTAGGTTCAGAGGTTTCTCGGTTCAAACACTACTAGGAATTTAATAAAATTACTATAAAGTTTTATACTTAAAAGAAATCTTCAAAATTAAATATATTTCTTACATTGCCTTTTGGATGATGTGCATCCAGTGGCCAGGTGGATTAAGTGTCAGTTTTAGGTTCAGAAGTTTCTCGGTTCAAACACTACTAGGAATTTAATAAAATTACTATAAAGTTTTATACTTAAAAGAAATCTTCAAAATTAAATATATTTCTTACATTGCCTTTTGGATGATGTGCATCCAGTGGCCAGGTGGGTTAAGTGTCTGTTTTAGGTTCAGAAGTTTCTCGGTTCAAACACTACTAGGAATTTAATAAAATTACTATAAAGTTTTATACTTAAAAGAAATCTTCAAAATTAAATATATTTCTTACATTGCCTTTTGGATGATGTGCATCCAGTGGCCAGGTAGGTTAAGTGTCAGTTTTAGGTTCAGAAGTTTCTCGGTTCCAACACTACTAGGAATTTAATAAAATTACTATAAAGTTTTATACTTAAAAGAAATCTTCAAAATTAAATATATTTCTTACATTGCCTTTTGGATGATGTGCATCCAGTGGCCAGGTGGGTTAAGTGTCAGTTTTAGGTTCAGAAGTTTCTCGGTTCAAACACTACTAGGAATTTAATAAAATTACTATAAAGTTTTATACTCAAAAGAAATCTTCAAAATTAAATATATTTCTTATATTGCCTTTTGGACGATGTGCATCCAGTGGCCAGGTAGGTTAAGTGTCAGTTTTAGGTTCAGAAGTTTCTCGGTTCCAACACTACTAGGAATTTAATAAAATTACTATAAAGTTTTTAAAAGAAATCTTCAAAATTAAATATATTTCTTACATTGCCTTTTGGATGATGTGCATCCAGTGGCCAGGTGGGTTAAGTGTCAGTCTTCGGTTCATAAGGTTCCCCGTTTGAACCCTGGCGGGATTTTGAGATTCTAATAAAATTCCCTAAGTTTTATACTTTAAAAGAAAGTTTTAAAATAAAATAAACATCATCCATTACTTTCTTGGCAATGTGGATCCAGTGGCCTTTTTGGTTAGGTGACTGTCATCGGTGCAGAAGGATCTCGGATCAAACCCTAGCCGGATTGTGAAATTTTAATTAAATTACTAAAGTTTTCTACTTTAAAGAAAGTTTTAAAAGGAAATACATTTCATCCATTGCCTTCCTGCTGATGTGTATCCAGTGGCCTGGTTGTTTAAGCGTCTGTCTTCAGTTCAGAAGGTTCCCGGTTCAAACAGTATTGTGATTTTAATAAAATTACATAAGCTTTCTATTTTGAAGTGAGCTTTAAAATAGAATGCAAATCCACCATAAAATTTAAAAAAACTGACAGTTCCGCTATATAATATGACAATTAGCCGGTTACGAAACGTCCTTAATACCTCAGTTGGTAGATTCACTTTGCTGGTGCACAGAAGGTACCCGGTTCAAACCGCGGCAAATTAACTTCCTGTTTTAGTGCATTTTACAGTTATATTAAATTTAAAATACTGAAAGTTCCACTATGCATTATGACAAATAGCTGGTTACAAAACGTCCTTGTTGATGGCTCAGTTGGTAAAGTACTTTGCTGGTGTACAGCAGGTATCCGGTTCAAACCACAGTAAACTTCCATGAAATGTGATTTTAATAAAATTACATAAGCTTTCTATTTTGAAGAAAGCTTTAAAATAGAATGCAAATCCACCATTAAATTTAAAAAATTGACAGTTCCACAGTATACTATGACAATTAGCTGGTTACGAAACGTCCTTAATACCTCAAATGGTAGATTCACTTTGCTGGTGTACAGAAGGTACCCGGTTCAAACCGCGGCAAATTAACTTCCTGTTTTAGTGCGTTTTATAGTTACATTAAATTTAAAAAACTGAAAGTTCCATTATGCACTATGACAAATAACTGGTTACAAAACGTCCTTGATAAAACCGCGGTACATTAACTTCCTGTTTTAGTGTATTTTACAGTTACATTAAATTTAAAAAACTGAAAGTTCCACTATGCACTGTGACAAATAACTGGCCACCAAGCGTCCTTGCTGGCTCAGTTGGTAGAATCACTTTGCTGGTGTACAGAAAGTACACGGTTCAAACCCCAATAACTTAACATCCTGTTTAAGTGCATTTTACAGTAATATTAAATTTAAAAAACCGACGATTCCACTATGCACTATGACAATTAGCAGGCTATGTAACGTCCTTATGATGGCTCAGTTGGTAGAGTTGTGATCCTGCGGTGCAGAAGGTGCAGGGTTCAAATCCTACTATCCTAATTCTCTCCTTCTACCCCTATCGGTATGCAAAGTTTGGAGGTTCGATTCGGGAGACTTTTTTTAAATATTTTAATTGATAAGTTATGGTCACAGTTACAGTTAAGCGCATCCAGCCATAAAAATTTCTTCCCCTCTCGGGTGGCGAAAGACGGGTAATGGCGTCAAAATTTTACAACCCAATAACTAAGGGGGCTGTCTGCATATTGCACTCCGATAGGGGACCGTCCACAAATTGCGGATACCCTAAGAATAAAATTTTTGCCAAAACTGGCTTCCTGACGGACCTTTCTCCGCTGGCCCCCAGGGCGAAGGGGCTTTCGGGGGTTATCCGAAGAACCCCCTAGACCCGCGACCCCCCGGGGAGCAGATCAGGTCCGCCAGGACGACCTCCTCTCGTCCGAGCCCCGCCATCTTCGACGGGTGAACGGACTCGACTCGGTCACCAGTTTCTTAGGTCACATGCATCAGGTGGAGAGATAGTAGAGAGAGATAGAAAGAGAGAGAGGATAGTAGGGTTTGAACCCAGCACCTTCTGCACAGTAACACCACGACTCTACCAACCGAGCCATTAAGGACGTTTCATAACCAGCTAATTGTCATAGTGCATAGTGGAACTGTCAGTTTTTTAACTTAAATATTACTGTAAAATGCATTAAAACAGGATGTTAAGTTACTGGGGTTTGAACCGGGTTCTTTCCGTACACCAGCAAATTGACTCTACCAACTGAGCCATCAAGGACGTTTTGTAACCAGCTGATTTTTTGTTATAGTGCATAGTCGAACTGTCAGTTTTTTAAATTTAATATTACCACAAAATGCAATAAAACAGGATGTTAAGTAACTGGGGTTTGAACCCAACACCTTCTGAACACCAGCAAAGTGACACAACCAACTTAGCCATCAAGGTCGTTTTATAACCAGCTAATTGCAATAGTGCACAGTGGAAATGTCAGTATTTTTTAAATTTAATATTACGGTAAAATGCACTTACAGGATGTTAAGTTACTGGGGTTTGAACCGGGTTCCTTCTGTACTCCAGCAATGAGACTCTACCAACTGACCCATCAAGGACGTTTCGTGAACAGCTAATTTTGTTACAGTGCATTGTGTAACTGTTAATTTTTTAAATTTAACTGTAAAATGCACTAAAGCAGGAAGTTAATTTCCCTGGGTTTGAACCGAGTACCGACTGTACACCAACAATGTGTATCTACCAACTGAGCGATCAATGACGTTTCGTAACCAGCTAAATGGCATTGTGCATAGTGGAACTGTCAGTTTTGAAAATTTAATGTCACTCTAAAATGAAAAAAACGAATGTTAGGTTACTGGGGTTTGAACCGGGGACCTTCTGTACACTAGCAAAGTGACTCTACCAACTGAGCCAATAAGGCCGTATCGTAACCAGCTCATTTTTACCATGCATAGTGGAACTGTTAGTTTTTTAAATTTGATATTACTGTAAAATGCATTAAAACAGGATGTTAAGGTTCTGAACCGGGTATCTTCTGTACACCAGCAAAGTGAGTCTACCAACTGTGCCATCAAGGACATGTTGTAATCAGCTAATTTTTTCATAGTGCATAGTGGAACTGTCAGTTTTTTAACTAAAATATTACTGTAAAATGCACTAAAACAGGAAGTTAATTTACTGGGGTTTAAACCGGGTACCTTTTGTACACCAGCAAAGTGACTCTATCAACTGAGCCAATAAGGCCGTTTCGAAACCAGCTTATTTTTATCGTGCATAGTGGAACTGTTAGGTTTTTAAATTTAATATTACTGTTAAATGCACTAAAACAGGATGTAAAAATTCTGGGGTTTGAACCAGGTATCTTCTGTACACCAGTAAAGTGAGTCTGCCAACTGCGCCATCAAGGACATGTTATAACCAGCTAATTTTCTCATGGTGCATAGTGGAGCTGTCGATTTTTTAAATCTAATATAACTGGAAAATGTCCTAAAACAGGAAGTTAATTTAGCGGGGTTTAAACCGGATGACTTAAATATTACTGTAAAATGCACTTAATCCAGCAATGTGACACCAATAAATCACACCAGCAATGTGACTCTACCAACTGAGCCATCAAGAACGCTTTGAAACCAGCTAATTGTCATGGTGCATTGTCGAACTGTCAGTTTTTAAATTTGATATTACTGTAAAATGCATTAAAACAGGAAGTTAATTCACTGGGGTTTAAACCGGGTATCTTCTGTACACCAGCAAAGTCACTCTACCAATTGAGACAAGGACGTTGTGTAACCAGCTGATTTTGTTATAGAACATAGTGGGACTGTCAGTTTTTTTAGGGGTACGCCAATAGCTTTTAAGGGGTACGCCACGAAATATATATTTTTCATCTTTCAATGATTTTTCAAGGGTTTTTTTTGTAGCTTTTTCTTCCGAACAACAAAATCCGAACATTTTAAAAATTAAAATCTTAAATATTTTTTCCATTGAAGAATGAAGGGCATGAATCGGAAAATCCCCATTAGGCTTGGAGAGGAGCATCAAATTTCCATCATTTCTGGTTCACAGGTAGTACTAGTGGAGATTAAGAAGGAACCAATATTAAAAAAAATTTAACGGAATTTTAAAAGTGTCCAAAACTGTGGATTTTTGCAATTTCTACAATCACAAAATCCTTAATAATAACTAAAGAATTTAGGTATAGAAAGTTAATTCATATCTCATTTTAAAGGTGTTTTTATGGCCTTTAATATACAGGGTGTCCATAAAATAAGTAACCCGATTTAAAGCCCTCTTGCAACCAAACCGTTCATCGGAATTGAATGAAATTTTGATGGAAGACGTTTTTAGGGATGGGGAGGAGAATGGTATGGGGTGGGGCATTTAAACTTTATCAGTTACGGTTAAAGTGAAAAATACTTTGAAAATTCCCAATGTAACCCCCTTTTATATTCGCGCTATGTGATCCCAGATGGAAAAAACACAAAAAATAGTGTTAAAACGGTACCTCTAAGTTGTAAACTCGCTCCAAGAGAGACAAATGAAAGCAGCTATGAAACTGTTATTTCTGTAGAAGCAAGACTAGTGAATGGTTTAGGAAATTTGACTAGTGAATCGGTAAATAACAATAAAAACTAGTAAAATCAAAGTATGCTAGTAAGTTCACTAGTTTTTATTGTTATTTACTGATTCACTAGTCATTTTTCTTAACCATTCACTAGTCTTAGCTTCTACAAAAATAACACTTTCATAACTGTTTTCATTTGTCTCTCTAGGAGCTAGTTTCCAACTTAGAGGTACCGTTTTAAAGCTATTTGTGTTTTTTCCCATTTGGGATCACATAGCGCGAATAAAAAAGGGGGGTAACATTTGGAATTTTCAAAATATTTTTCACTATAACCGTGACTGATAAAGTTGAACTGCTCCAACCCATACCATTTTCCTCCCCATCCCTCAAAACGTCTTACACCAAAATTCATTCAATTCCGATAAACTGTTGGGTTGCTAGAGGGCCTTAAATCGGGTTTTTTATTTTATGGACACCCTTTAGCTTTAAAACGGTACCTCTAAGTTGGAAACTAGCTCCTAGAGAGACAAATGAAAACAGTTATGAAACTGTTATTTTTGTAGAAGCTAAGACTAGTGAATGGTTAAGAAAAATGACTAGTGAATCAGTAAATAACGATAAAAACTAGTGAACTTACTAGCATCACTGAGCTATAAAACAAACTGGAGTGACAACCTCCGATACTATAACAAGCAACTGATCGTGCCAGCGCGGAAGGTTAAATTGCCACGATTGCTCAAGCAATCGGGGCAATCATGAAGCTAAGTTGGAAGAGCATTTCCCCCTTTTGATCCGCCCACGCCTGTTTTTTTTAAATATTATAAGCAAAATTTAAAATGGTCGTTTCATTATGTGCATACAACTGTGCTGACAAATAGAGAAATTTAAAAGAAGATGGGAATCCTTTCCGTGGTGTGATGCGGTTTCGGCACGCTAACTAGTCACTCCAGTTTGTTTTATAGCTCAGTGACTAGCATACTTTGATTTTACTAGTTTTTATTGTTATTTACCGATTCACTAGACAAATTTCCTAAACCATTCACTAGTCTTGCTTCTACAGAAATAACAGTTTCATAGCTGTTTTCATTTGTCTCTCTAGGAGCGAGTTTACAACTTAGAGGTACCGTTTCAAAGCTATTTTTTGTGTTTTTCCCATCTGGGATCACATAGCGCGAATATAAAAGGGGGTTACATTGGGAATTTTCAAAACAAATTTCACTTTAACCGTAACTGATAAAGTTTAACTGCCCCACCCCATACCATTCTCCTCCCCATCCCTAAAAACGTCTTCCACCAAAATTTCATTCAATTCTGATGAACGGTTTGGTTGCAAGAGGCAGGCCCGTAGCCACGGGGGGGCCCCTGGCATTTTCATTTGCCCCCCTAGAAAATTTTCACAAATTTTATTCACAAGCACAGCCATGAGGGCGGCTGCCCCTTCTTCTTTATTTCCTTCTAGCTAAGTTAAAACCCAGTTTTTTAGGGTCAAATTTTCAAAATTTTTCTGGGCGAGGACCCCCACAGTGGCGAATCTACGGGGGGGGGCTTTCGGGCTGAAGCCCCCACCCCCAAAAAAAACTTCTAATATTTTACTAAGTTTGTGAAAACGCAAAAGATCTATATCCGAAATTCGGATGAGGAGTGGAGTACCAAAACGAGTTGAAAAAGTGGGGTTTTTTACTTAAATTTTCAAAAATTTTCTGGGGGAGGACCCCCCGACCTCCCTTTTAGTGGTTTGAGAAGGATAATTCACTACCGTTTCCGTATTACCATTAACAAGAAGATTCAATTGGATTGTGAAAATTCTTAGCCCCCCAAAATCCAAAACCTGGATCCGCCACTGGACCCCCCATACCCCCCATTTGGATTTAAATCTTTATTGTTCACATTTTTTTAAAAATAACAAGTTCTTCAAAATCAAAACTATACTTGAAAATATATGTCCGAATTTTGGTCTACAAGTATCTGGGGGAGGACCCCCAGAACCCCCTCTGTTACTTGTATCCTCCATTATTACAAAAAAAAACAACTTGTTCTTATATTTATGTAAGAACAGATCACACCAATAGACGAGATTAGTGATGACGTTTTTTGTTTTGTTTGGAAACGTTGATTCGATCCGTGATTGGTTACATACGGATCCGTACTGTCCGTACAGTTCACGGAACCAATCACAGACTGAATTTACGTTTCCAAACAAAACAAAAAACGTCACACTAATCTCGTCTATTCGAAAATTCAACATAAACAAACAAACTACATTAAATCAATTAAATATACATGGGAGGGGCTGACTAATATTTTTAGGTCCCTACCGAAATAAACTTCTTATACCCTAGCACTGACTGAAAAGGGAGGTTAGGTTGACACCCTTTATAAAATTATGTCTATTTAAAAATTAACAAGGAGTGATCCAACTCAATTTTCGAGTTTTCCATTTCAATTCAGGAGCTTACATGGAGGAGTTCCTTCTATACTTTAACCCAAAGGATCTAAAAATGGACTAAAACTAGTTTAAGCTTCAAATTTCTAATATTTAAAAAAGGAAAACTTAAAAAAACAGAAAAGGTAAAACTAGAAAAATTTAGGACCTAACTCCTCCCGAAACAAAAGTCTTGAAACAGCTCCTTAAGCCTGAGAGTCTTATGGCGTTTTTCCCCTAGCCGGCCGAGCCGGCCTAGCCAAACAGTTGAACCTACGCCCCTATGATACCTCCTGAAAACTGAAAACCCAATTGCCCCCCTCAGGGGCGTAGCGAAGGGGGGGGGGTCCCCGGGTCCGGACCCCCCCCATGGGCCCGACCTAAAATTTTTGAACCCTTTTTTAGGCTTTAAATATTCCAGTGCCTACTCAAAAGAGGGCGTCTATGTCCCTTAAAAGTATCTAAAAACCACCTTTTTTGCATGTTAAAATCTAAAATTTTCCGGGGGATCCCCCGGTTTACCTGTAAAAAACGTATTAGTTGAGGGACGATATAAGGGGAGGGGGCGATAAAGGGTACTAAACGAGTAAACCAAACCCTGTTTTTAGGGTCAAATTTCCAAACAAATTTTGGGGGAGTACCCCCAGACCCCCCTTGGGACTTGGAACTTTATTAAACAACTTTTTTAATGATGAGTTCGTCAAAATACAAAACTCCTAGCAAATAATAAATTCCTGAAAATAAAATGATCGAAATTCGGATTAGGTGTACCAAAACGAGTTGGAAACCTGCTTTTTAGACTTGAATTTCCAAAAATTTTCTGGGGGAGGTCCCCCAAACCCCCCTTAAAGTAATTCGAACACGATTATTTCCAACCTTTTTAATATTATATTCGTTGAGGAGATTCAATTTGATTTTCAAAATTATTAGCCCCCCCCCAAAAAAAAACGAATCCTGAATCAACTACTGCCTCAGAAACGTCAGATTTTGTACTTTTTTCCTTAAAAATTATCTGGCTTACAAGGAGCGGTGCTCCTCGGTTATTACCTCATGAATGAAGTAAAAAAACTCCTTTTTAAAATCAAATTTCCAAAAATTTTCTGGGGGTGGACCCCCAAACCCCCCTCTTTAATATGGAGCTACAGAAAACTATGTTTCTCAACGGTCTCTGTACTTAATAAAAAAATTATGTGGATCAGAACTTTCAATCGAAGTAATACATAATCTTAATTATTACACTCATTATTTTATTAATAAATTATTAACTATATTAATTAACACAGAGAAGAAATTTTAAAAAATGTGAAAATTATAACTTTATTTCGCTTATTGTGGACTGGACACTTTTTGATATCCATTGGTAAATTTTTCGCACTGGACCCCCCCCTTAGGAAAATCCTGGCTACGCCACTGGCCCCCCTGAAAAAGTGGGCGCCCCACCAAAGGGAAATTCCTGGCTACGGGCCTGGCAAGAGGGCTTTAAATCGGGTTACTTATTTTATGGACACCCTGTCTGTATTACCATACAAAAAACCATACGGAACACTTGAATGTTTATGAAAATCTGACACATGCAAGTTCCTTAGAGCCTGCTTGTTCAATCGCCGATTGTCGCCGATAGAGCCGTTCTTCAGCTCTGTGGATAAGCTCCACCTACGAAACTACCGTGCCGTAGAGATGTCCGGTCCGTGCTCAAAATTTCATCTGGCAATAGTCCTACTTAACTTTTTAACTTCAACTTTCATAAAGCGATTGAATTGAAATTTGTAAACAAAACCAGGCACATGTGTTTGTGATTCTTTCTATGATTCTTGAATCTTGAGAGAGATTTATCCCATTAAACACTGTAAGTTTCATTAAAACACTCTTTTGCAATTAGAAAATTTTCCCCTCCTTTACTTTTTTTATTTCTGCCCTTGAATTTTTCTCTTTTTAGATGTGTAATTTGCCTAAGCGTTTAGCGTTAGATGGTTTTAATTAATACTTGTATCTCAGGTAACATTATGCAATTGATTCCTCATTGTGTTTATAGTTTTAGTATCTCATAATGAATCAACTTATCCTTCAATAATAGTGCAAAGTTAACATCGTTTCTTACTTACCCATGTGGTTAAGTTGTTTTTATTAAGAGGATAGGCCTCTAATTTTAATACCTCTTATCAGCAAATTCTCTATGATTGTTTATTGGTAAAAGGACCTCCGGATCATCAAAGGATTTCCGATTCGCAATAGTATCTATGATAATTTAGAGAAATAAATTATGACAGTTGAATCCGCTTAATGTGATCACGATTAATGTTATCAATCGGATAATGTTATCGAAATCGGCTGGTCACGATCATTCCATGTAAATTAATGTAAAATACATCGTTTAATGTGATCAACTATGGATCAACACGACGCTTAATGTTATCAAAATTTCTACATATTCCCTAAAATACGTGTGCTTTCGACTCGTTTTGGAGGTCAATCAATACAATTTCGTCAATTTTTACAAGTAAACATCTGCCCCACCCTAGAGCATCTGGCACTTCTTTTTTTCCTGAAACTCAGTATAAGTAAGAAAAAGAAAACATTCCACATATTGAAAGAAAACAGACAAAGGGGGTCCGAAGTCATGCTTGTGATTGGAATAAGGAACCATCGGTGCCTTGCAGATGTTTCTGATAAAATATTTTGATTTTCCCTTGTTTTACATAGTGAATAATTGTTTAAATACATTAATTACAATAGTATAACTTTGATTTTAAAGCAAACAATCTGGTTACACTGTTTTCTGCTTTTTATATGAAATCGCTTATTGTTATCAATCGGATAATGTTATCAGTTTAATCTCAGACAATTGGGATCACATTAAGCGTATTCGACTGTATTAGGTTAATTTGCTGAGATTTAGCAAGATTTTATTTGCCAAATTTTTATTGTTTCTATATTTGGTAATATTCATAAACTTAAGCGTCTAAAACAGCTTGGTGATTAGCGACAGATTGTTGAATTGAATTTTTAACACCTTACTAGGTTCAAATCAGTTAACATTCCTGTTAAATATTGCAAAGTGTTTTTGAACAGCAATAGAAAATATTCAAATATCAACAAATATCCGGGAGTGACTCCCGGATGCGATTTTCCGGAAAACTCCCTAAATATGGAGAAGCTCCCCACATGCTTTGTATACAGGGTGATTCTGAAATGGTGCGACAAACTGGGTAGGGTAGGTAGAGTACATCAAGACAAACAAGAATTGGTATAGAAAGGGGGGTCACAGTTACACCGTTAAAGAGCTAGGACCTAATGTAGTGCGAGAGCGTTACAAAAGGACGTTTTGCCAAGGCCCGTTTAACGAAAAAAAAACATAATTAAATGAAAAAATTTATTGCATGAGGTACAGCAGTATCTGTACTACTTACATCATAAATTTGATAGAAATTGGACCACTTGCTAAGCCGTAAAATGAATTTTAAAACATGCAATATTAATCTTTTAGCCAAAGAATGGAGTTCCCAGGGGTCTCAGACCTGCGCCAAAGTGCGCCGAATCAAAAAATCTGCTACAATTTGTGTTATTTGCGCCAAAACTGCGCCAAAATAAAATTTCAAGTGACATTTCCGAAATTTCTATGTGATGCGCTATTTCGAAGCATCTCCTTGATTTTCATCATGAACATTTCTTTTTAAGTTTATCTCCCTCATAAAATAGGTTTAAATCCGCAGCGATTAGTCCGTTAAAAAGTCTGAAAAATCGCGATTTTTCGCGAAAGTTTCGGGATTTTTGCGGGAGTGTTCCGTTTATCGCGCGACTTCCGTGGACGGCCGCGGGTGCCGATTCAAGTTGGCTTCTTCTTGTGTCATCATTGCGATGTAGAAAAAACAACTTTCGTAATTAGGAACCCACAGGTCCGATGTTCCGGAAATCGGGAAAATAACGATTTTCCGCGACGGTTCCGTTTTTCCCGTGACTGCTTTTCCTACAGCAGCCTGATAAGTCGAATAAGATTATTTTTTTCTCTATTTTAGTCAATATTTTCAGATATAAGAGGCTTTTCTAAGTTGTAAATTTTTACTGAAAGTTCGCTTTATATCAACTTAATAAGATAATACAGTGTTTTTTTAATCTGTGTTTTAGGTTCTGATCTGATTTCAGATTCTAAAAAAAACCTTCAAAAATACCACTTTCTTACTTTTTTCTCAACTTAACTAAACGTTTTTCACAATATTGTTTTTCAATTTAATTATTACTTCTATTAACTAATTTCTATTTGATTTTAGTTACATTTTGAATTTTAAAGTGGTTTAAAGCCTGATTTGGGAATGTAATTGGCATAGTGTGTGTTTAAAGCCGTGTAATAAATTTGTCTTTCTGAAGTTATATAGAAAAGTACTCCTTGAATTTTTTAAATACACTCCTTGAAAACTCCTTGATTTTGATTTCTGAAAATTTGTATGAACCCTGTAAAATAGCTTGCTTCATTTATTTATTGATTTCATATTTTGTAGAGGTAATGTAACGTTTTTATTGAAATGATATGGAGCTGAATGTTGTGTGACCTTAGAATTTTGAATGAAAATCCTCTACAAATTTAGTTTTGTAATCATGAAAAGGTAGATGGATCTTTTTTCTCGTCATACTACTGAAGTTATTAAATCTTCTTAAATTTGGTTAAAAATAAGGTTGATTTTGATGTTATAAATTATAATTTCTGCTACGAAACTTAATTTTTACCTGCTACAAAACTAATTTTTACCTGCTACAAAACTTAGATTTCCTTGCTACAAAACTTTCTTGATGACTGAGACCCCTGAGTTCCTTTAAATTAGTGTAATGGTATTTAGAAAAATGATGATCGGGGAAGGAATTTTCAATGATCATACAGTTTCAATGATCAATGTATGATCATTGAAAATTCCTTCCCCGATCATCATTTTTATAAATACCATTAAGGGAACTCCATTCTTTGGCTAGAAGATTAATACTGCGCGTTTTAAAACTCACCCCACGGTTTAGCAAGAGGTCCAATTTCTATCAAATTTATGGTGTAAGTAGTATGGATACTGCTGTACCTCATGCAATAAATTTTTTCATTTAATTATGTTTTTTTTTCGTTAAACGGGCCTTGGCAAAATGTCCTTTTGTAACGCTCTCGCACTACATTAAGTCCTAGTTCTTTAACGGTGTAACTGCGACCCCCCTTTCTATACCAATTCTTGTTCGTCTTGATGTACTCTACCTACCCTATCCAGTTTGTCGCACCATTTCAGAATCACCCTGTATTCTTAAACAACTCTTCTTGAGAAATACGGTGATCACTAAGTGGTTCGGTTATATTTTTCAAGGCAGATCAGTGGTCTGTCCAAGGCAATTTTTCTACCGTTTTACAGTACCTTCACAAATTCACCATTTGTTATATAGGTACTTTAACAAATTCAGTTTTAGTAAAAAAGTACCTTCACAAAATACATTTTTGAAAGAAAGTTTAGGAAGCTATATATTCTCTTAATAGTTAAATTTTCGACCATTCTAGACTAATTTTTTTTTTAATTTTAAAAAAATATTTTGTGATTCACAAATTTACAGAAATATTTTCACAAATTGGCACTAATTCTTCACAAAATAGGTAGCTCTTAAAAAAACCTAGACAGACCCCTGCAGATATAGATAAGGGCATATCTAGCAGAGTTTAAAAACTGTAATGCAAATAATCTTGCTGAGTTGTTGTCATGTATGACTAAGTGCAAAATCAAGATATTTAAAAAAATTTCTTGCCAAACCCTTATGAAAGCATACGGCTATTATATATTTCTGTAAATTGTGGTAGTTTAACATTTTTTATTTAAATTGATAATTTTTTTTTAAATCAAGTGATTTAAATCACTATCTTAACTTATTTATAAGTTTTAATAAAGAAATTTGAAAACAAAAACAAACAAGTTTGGAAACACAATTTTCATACCAATTCACTTGTTAATTCAAATGAAAATTTTGTTGTTTCTAACAAAAGAACCTAGGTATGCTAGCATACTTTTGTATTAACGTGTAATTTTCAAAGTAATTTATTCCTTTTAATTTAAATTGTGTTCTCTTTGAAGGTGTGTTACTTTCTTCTGAAAATGGGGAAGAAGACTTTCAAGAAAAAAGCAAACCTGTTCATGGGTGAATCAAACCCATTTAATGTTAAAATTAACAGAGAAAAGCACTGCATCCTGGGCCAGAAGTTAAAAGGAACTAAGGGATTACCAGTTGCTTCTAGAGGAGAAAGTCATGCCAAAAGAAAAGAGCTTTACAACAAAGCAAAGGTGAAGTTTCACAAGGCCAATCATTTTGTAGATAAGAGATTGATGGATGGATCAGGATCCAATGAACTCGCTGCAGCCACTCGTCTCATTAAAGAAAGGAAGAAGAAACTGAAGAAAAATAAATTTAATTTGAATGATGAAGAAGAGCTCACTCATTTAGGCCAATCTCTGCAAGATATTAAGAGCTTTGAAGACAAAGGGAGTGCTTCTGAAGATGAGGAACCTCTGAGTGCTGATTTTGTCAAAGAAGCTCACTTTGGTGGTTTCAAAAACGACCATAAAGAACAGCCCAAGAGCCATAAAGAAATAATGGAGCAGCTTATTGTAGACAGCAAGCACAAGAAGTTTGAGAAAAAGGCTGAAAGAGAGCTGACATTGGATTTGACTCAGAAATTGGACAAAGATTGGAAAGACATGCTATCTGTCATGTCGGGTATGAAAACAGGTCAGCCGACTGATGTGAAAGCCTCTACTGATCCTTTCGATATTATCACTAAAGAGTTAATGTTTGAAAAGAAAGCAGCACCTGCAAAGAAAGTTAAAAGTAAGGAAGAGATGGAGAAAGAGGAACAAGAAAGACTAAAAAAGTTAGAGGAGGAAAGGCGTCTTCGTATGAATGATGGATCAGAAGTTAAATCAAAGAGAGCAAGTAACCATATTTCTGCAGATAGTTTGTGTGATGAATTTGACTACCAACCTATTGATATTAATGCAACTGCTTCATCCAGAGAATCTGCCCCTGAAAGTGAATCTGAATATTCAGATAGCGATGAATCGGTTGACAGTGAAGCTTCTGAAAATCTAGATGATTCTCACATGCCTAGGAATGATTCTAATATAGAGACGACAGAACAAGAGCAGCCAATGCATGTTGAAGTAAATATGTCTGGTATTCCTGAAACCTTAGAAGAGTTTGAAGATCTTATAAGTAGTTGCAATGATTGTAATGAAATTTCCAAAGTAATTGAGGGCGTTTACATAGAAAAACTTCACACCAAATCCAAGAAACTGTTGAGTAGATTTGATTCATTATTTGGTATTCTTTTAGAATATGCCTTGAAGTCTTTAAACACAAAGATGGAAATCACAGAAATCATTCCAAGTCATCTTCATGCATTAGCTGAAGTCTCACCATTAAATACTGCTTTAAAGCTTTTACCATACTTAGACCAAGAACAGAAGAAACTTCAGGAGCAAACAAAGAAAAGCAACTATCCAGAACTAAGGACATTAATGATACTGAAATACTGCACTGTTTTATATTCAGTGTCAGATTTTAGACATCCTGTAATAACTCCTGCCATGATTGTTATGTCTGACATCTTATCCATGAACTGTTTAATGACTTATTATAATATAGCATCTAGACTCTTTGTATGTAGAAATGTTTTGGATTGTACCTCTCTTTCAAAACGCTTTTGTCCAGAAGCAATCTATTTCTTACATAAAGTACTTAAATTAACTATTCAGAATGATAGTAGCCCAAAGCAAAAAAAGAAAGCAATTAATTTAGTTTTATCTGATGTATCAGCTTTGGAAGAAATAAAAGAAATATATCTATTAGATCTTAAACATAAAACATGCAACGATGCCATGAAATTGAGTTTGATTTCACAAACCGTTGGCTTATTGCAACTGTTTTCTGATTTGTATGTTGATTTCCCGTCATACTTGGAATTTTTTGACCCTGTCTTATCAACATGTAAGGCACTGCCAACAGATTTCTATCCAACTCATCTTAGGGATCTTATCCAAAATCTTAAGAAATCACTTGAATCGAAATTAACACCTCTTTGCCATCTTGTGTACCAAGACACCAAACCCAAGCCACTCTCACAATTTGAGCCAGCATATGAATCGAAGTATACTAGCAGCAAGGATGATGTAAACAGAAAATTCAAAATGATCAAGAAAGTGTCACAAAAGATTAGAAAGGAGGAAAAGGGTCTTTTGAGAGAAATGCGTAGAGATGTTCAGATGATAGCTGCTGAAAAGCTGAAAGAAACTTTAGAATCTGATGCAGAAAGAAAAAGAAAGGTCAAAGAACTTTATCATGATCTTGCAGTGCAAGAAGGAGAGTATAAAAATATGATGAGGAAGAAGTCCAAGATGTAAAATTTACCATATAGCACATGTAATGAATTTATTTTCATTGTTTCCACAATAAAATTCTTTTTTGGTGATAAAATTACAGCTCGAGTAATTATGTATTTAAGAGTCGCTGGTGTTAAACCTTTTTAAACCCAAGGTCAAATGAGTCAGGGAGAAAAACACATAAAATTTGTATATGTTAAAAAAATTTCTAGCCAACGTACAAAAACATGGAATCGGAAAGAAAATTATTACTAATGATTTTAGACGAAAACATGAAATATTTTAATTTTTACATGGTCTCCGGGTCTAATCAATCATGTTAGATAAAAATTATTCCTCATTTTTTATGTCACACAAAAAAGCTCCATACTACTACAAAAATAATTGACTGAGTGAACTTTGAATTTCATTTCATAATTTTGTGGCAAAAAGCTATAGCCACATATAAAGCATATAAGGCACCTGCCTATATTACAATAACCTCATAGGCTGGTAGACCATGTAAAATTTCCAACCAAAACCATTGCACATGATTCTTTCCTTCCTTTTGAACAATTTTGTCATTGAAAGAATAGTCTGACCACCTCAAGAAAAACTGTGGCAATTGTTGTGGAAACGGGTGTTTTCCACAATTTTGGGATGTAATACATAAACGCAAAATCTGAGACTCATTTAGATTTGAATTTCTTATCAAAGTTTAGTTTTTCTGTTAAAGTTTTTCTCATGATGGTCAGATTAGATGTGCATATCTATTACAAACAGTTTAGAAGTTAGCTATTAGTTTACTTTAAGAGTGGGTACTTTGTAGAATTATAATAGGTCAATTTACTAACATATTTTAGAAAAAGCAAAGTAACTATCAACCAAGTCTGGATATTACTGTACAGAAATATAAAAAACTGATATGAAAATTAGTAAAAGTATTTACTTCAGATTGTGTTAATGTTTCATGAAATTCAATACACAGAGGATTAATGTTTTTATTATAAATGTATAAAAAAAGTAAGAATTAGAAAACATAAATTGTTCAAAATACGAACATGGAATATCACAAATTAGTTTCAAAAAAATAAAAACAAAGGAACAGGGTAAAGTAAAATGACAGGATGAGAAATTGTATTAAACCTCGACAGATCAACCACTTTTTGAATCATTGTTTTAGTTTTAACAGAAGGACATAACAAATACAATAACAGAACAATAAGTATTCTGGTCATTGCAATGCAAGGATCGTTGCAAAGAGGTTCTATGGTATAATTTTAAAACCAGAATATTCGAAGCATTAATAATCCTTAGTACATATGGTTTTTCATAGTTTTTATAGAAATGAATATATCTGTAAATCTGTGCTTCTCATTTAAAATAAATTAAATTGTTTTAATTAAAAATTTATCTTTTCCACCAATATTGTGAAATTATGCTGATATTTTGATACTTATTTAAAATTTTTAGGATAGAAAAATAAAGTTTGAAAAATATTTAATGGGAAATATTGCAGGATTTTGGGGGACAATTAACTTTATATTGTTATAAGATCTCCTAGCTAATGCTAACCAGATAAATTCCCTGGTGCTAGTTATAAGCACATGAAAGTTAATCATAATATTTCAACTGGTAATATAATAAACCAATCTCCATACACTGTATAAAAATATTAATTTTAAAAGGAAAGGAAAATTCTTTAAACATTAAAACGTAGTATTGAGTAGAGCAATTAAGAGATAAGAGTAAAATTTTGACCTGGTTTATTTTCTCTAATGAAATTCATAATAAAACTTGTTTAACTTTTCTACAACACAACCTCAGGTGGTGTTGATTTTCCCATTCTGTCCAAGTCAGGTAAGTAGTTAATTTGCTTCAGATAGTGAGTGTGCTTCTATTGTCAGCAAGGAAGTGAAAGTCTGGTGACTAACAAGCAGCTACGGCATGGTTACTATAGGTCTTGTTAATCTTATTATTTGAAAAATGCCTGGTTCTAATGACATTACAGGCTTTTTGTGGGTTTTTAAAAACTTATGAGTATTTTTTTTTACATTTGATACTTAATATAAAGATGGCATTTAGTTGTGTTATCGCAGCTTGTTTTTGAAGACAGCCTTTAGATGTGAGGGGGGGGAGTTATTTTTTGGGGACTCAATTTCAAAACTGTTTGAAAGAACTCCATACCTGAACAGTATTAATTTTGTCCATTGCTACTTCAAGGTATCTTGTTTGGTACAAGCATTTCAAGCCAAATAACTCTCCAGATACAAGGTTTTCAAGGACTTAGAACAAATTAAGTACTTTTTAGGGGTAATCAAGCCTTGTGGAAACCCTGAAGGAAAATGATACGTATACATTTTTGACATACATAGGTTGATATTCAAAATAAAAATAAAAGCTTAAGTCAACAGACAAATAATTTAAAACTTATCTAAAACAATTTTAGGCAGTAGTATTTGAAAATGTCTTAAGGCAAAACTTGCAAAATAAAATACAAAAAAATTCACTGAAAAATGCAAGAATAAAATTATATTATTTGCAAACTTTTAACCACCAAAAAAGTAAGCAGGGTACAGCATGGAGTTTTTTTGTTTTGCTTAAATCTTTCCAGTTTTAAAAATAAAACATAAATTATAAAGATTCACCAAAAATATCACATTTAGTCTCTTTCTGATTCAATTTCATCAACTTCATCTAACCATTCATTTAACAGTTTCCAAGTTTCATTCCACAATCTACTTTGAAGATGAAAATCGCTGGAATATTTGCTAGGATTTACTACACGACACTGTTCAATATATTTTCCACCTTTGACTTCTAAATTAGCAGATAAAGCTGCATAGACTTCTATTTCAGCTCCTTTGCTTGGTTTCTATGAAAATAAAGTATGTTAATTGTCAAGCTATTTTTTAAGTAAATGAAATCATAAAAATGCATATACACATACCATGATTAATTTTGTCTTATTTAAAAAAAACATTTTAAATTAAATCTTTCTTTCTGTAGTAATCTGGCATACAAGTTTTAATAAAAAAGTCTAATAAAATAAGTTTAATAAAATAGTCTAATTATAATGAGTAAGGTTTAAAAGTTAACAAGAAAATACATCTATAGCATTCAGCAAAAACATGGTGAATAAATATGATTTTTGTCATTTTAAAGCTAAGTATAATTAAAACTAGTTGTATAAGCTCTTCCAGAAAAAATATTTTTCTATTTTATTATTTAATTAAAAGAAAATCAAGGTAATAGTTAGATCTCCTCTGTAATAGATTTTGGAAAAAAAACTTGATGACAATGATCAAAAGATGACACAGACACTCTAAATAAATAACTATATCAACTAATCTAAAGCACAGAAAACATCAACTCGATACAGAAAAAATCAGTTGTTCATCTCAAGAAATCTAAAATTCTCCATATCTTACTCATCAATAATTTTATTGCTATGTTTTCCCTACAAAAACATAATCAAGCGAGTCTAAAAACTACTATTGTCAAGTAAGGAGAGAGAAACATGCACCTAAGAAACTTTTAAATTTAAATTTATTCAGCATTTATTAAAGCGTTCATATTAAAAGAAATTAGTTTATTTATAGTCTGTTAACCCAAAGAACCAGAAAAAAAACTAAATTAAAATTAATTAATTCCCCTCAAAATTAAAATTCCAAAAGATCATTTTTTTGCAAAAAATAAAAGTATGTAGGGGAGAGTGGGGCACATTCGCACAAAAAGTGCATTTCGGCATATTTCTCTGGATCTAGAAGATATATTGAAACAAACTCGGATTAAATGAAAGTTAAGACCTTTCCCAATATTTTAGAACGATAATTGGTCACATTCATCTAGAATTTCTAACCTATATCATCAATCTAAAAAACAAAAAATTTCGTGCGAATGTGCCCCATGGGTGGGGCAGTTTCGCACACGTGTGGGGCACATTCGTGCACATGCAAAAAATTATACAATAATTATTTTTACAAATTAAAAACTTTATGGCACTTTAAAGTAAGGATAAGTAAACGAAATATTTGGCACTTTTATAATATTTTTCCACTAAATTGAAGATTTTTTTACAAGAAGAAAACAGCTTCAAAAAATATTGAACATCTTAAGTTTTTGATAAGGAAAACAGTTGTAGTAATGAAGAGTATATTGCGCATTGATATACTTCACATAATATAATTAGTTAGAAAAAGATCAACCACACACACAATATTTTAACTGTTAGGTTTTATTCGAAAAGAAAAGTGAACCAACAGCTCGCTTATTAACACCTGAAACTGACGGCAGGGGAACTTTTAATACGATATTATCTTTTGTATGAATGTTGAATCATTACTTACTGGGAAAATAAAAGTTTCGTCATTAATTTTAAAGTTTTTCATCATTAATTTTAAATAAGCACCATTCAATTCCAAATTTTCTATTTGACCAACATAACAAAATTTTCTTATTAGTAGCAAATTCTACTAGAATAAAATCACTTAAGTCCAAGTCAATTGTTATTAAGCAATTATCAGAGACATTTATTTCTTCAACTAGGGGGCTCTGTCCCCTGCTCGCTATCGCTCACCAACCCCCGGAACTGCTTCGCAGTTCTTTGAAAATCGCTTTGCAATCTTAGCGAGCAGAGCTCGCTTGTTTCATCTCAACTATCCAGTACAACCTGGAACTTGTCTGCTTACAGTCTGTTTATTTAGAATAGGCGCCTGAAACAGGATCAAAAACGCTCAACAATGCTTAATAACGCTCATCAGACAACTTCAATGACCGATTGTTTCTAAAGTATTTTAACTACTTTTGCTTAGGCTGACTTGTCATTGCAGAAGAAAATTTTTTCGACGATAATTAGAATAATATATGCTTCTAATACATTACGTCTCAGGCGCTAATTCTAAATGAACAGAGTGTAGTTGATGATCATTTAATATCGAAACTTTGATGAAAAAAATGAAACTTTGATGCTTAATAATTCCAAAACTAATTAGAATTTTTTAAGGAATTAAACGACAATCTCTTTTTAAAAAATAAGAATATAAGTGTTTAAAAAATAATATTGATACCGTGATTAGTTTTCATTTTAGATAGAAAAAAACGAAAAAGTGTCAAAAATTTCGAAAATTAAAAAATTAATTACTCTAAACCAAATTCGAAAAAAGGGCGACGTAGTGCAAATCTTCATACTTCAGAGTATTAGGCTCTAGTTCATAGTTCTGCTAAATCATAGTTCTGCTGCTAATAGATTTTGCTGAACTGGATTACGCGGCAAAAAAAGAAAAACTTCAACTTTGACCTTAAAAATACCCCAGTTCTAATTATCACATCAGTTAGCTTTTTGTTCGAGAATGTGCCCCAAATATTCCTTTACAAACATTTCAAATTTCATAAATTTCTATCAAGTAGTTTTTGCGATATGAGAGTTCAAAGAGTTGAAAAATTAAATTTTCTGAAACAGCTGGGGCAGCGGTGACAGTAACTTTTTTTAATATAGAGAGATGTTTGAATCTGGGTCTAAATTCCTTAAAATTGAAGCTTTCTTTAAGATGTTATTTTCTATTATCACCAAATTTTGAAACTATTACAATAAAAAACAATTAAACTTCAAGTTATTAAATATACTGTACTTATAAACATATAAATCACTTTCATAATCAAAAATGGGAAAGATGAGGCACATTCGCACTGTCCGAATCTGCCCCATCTTTTGGTGTACGAATGTGCCCCATCTACCAGTTCAAGCTTACCACGTACCAACAAGATATTTATAATAAAAGCAGGGAAATAAAACCTCTCTAGAAACTTACTTTAGTAGTGCCTCTACTGAATAAAATTCTGAATGTCCACTTGAGAGTTATTTTTGATTGATATTTTACGCCAACAAAATGACAAGAAAATTTACTTTGCTGCTTCTAACGCTAGCAAATTTCTAGTGCGTATACAACAAAATGGATCAGGGCTTTGAAAATTCATGCAGGAGGTGGTAATTATGCTTCCATCTACTGGTATTTTTTTCAGATTTTTAAATTAATAATTACTAGGGGAAAGGCTGTCTGTCCGAATGTGCCCCATGTGCAAAATAGCCCCACTCTCCCCTACCTTTAAAGATTAATATTTCTAGAGTGATTAGTTCTTTTTATAAAACAAAAAGTGTCACAAATTTAGACTTTGAAATTTAATTGTTTCAAAACATACAATATTAACTAGATTTTTTCATGTAGTTAGTGTTCAACTTTTTTAAAGGGAAAATTTTCTGAAACAGCAGCAGTGACTGTATAACTTTTTTAATTAATACATTTTTATTTGGATAATTTTGGGTAGACATAATAGCTGGAACTTTTAAAAGTGCAAAATTATATTGTTTTTTTTATACTGTATATATTTCTGAAAACTACAGAATAACCAAAATTTACCTGAAAAAATATAGGTCCTAAATATCTGGCCCACCAGACATGATTGTACAAGTCTGTGTAAATAATTCCAGGATGAACACAATGTACTAGAACATTACACTTGCTGCTTTTAAGGCATCTATCCAAGAACTGTGTAAACATCACTTGCGAAACTTTAGACTGCATATAACTACGATGAGGACAATAGGCTACTCTGAGAGAAAAGCACAAAATAATAATAATTTTATATACTTGATTTTTCCAATTAGGTTGCAAAAATTGCACAAACAAAAACATTCAAAAATAATAATTTAAAACTGAGCAACACCTCTAATTTAAAACCAAGTTTACATGCATTTTTTGCATACATTTATTATAATATTTTTTAAGTGTGATTTTTTTCTTGCTTGGGATATTAGGAATTTTACATTCAATACCCATGAAACAATTATCTACACTTACGGCTGTATTCTACACAAACGTCGTAACTCATTCTCATGCGATTTACCCTGTTTTTGGGACTTTTCGTATTCTACTCCTCCTAAAACCACGTTTATTCGGGGTTAATTGTAATCCGGTAAATTTGGCCGGTAAGTTGAATAACAGTGTTCTCGGACAAAGTTTACAATGCCTTTTCATGAGATAAGTACATTATTTTCAGATCAATAGCTCTTGTACATCAAAAAGAGCTCTTAGAAATTAATATTCAACATCTAGATGAAACAACATCTTTATTTTGCGAAGGAACTATGTTTTCTTTGCGTAGGTATACCTGCACTGTAAACAGGCGCACAGCCTACAGTTCGCCGCCATCTTAAATCTATTACTACGATTGTGGATTAATATTTTATTCATTAAAATATTCGTCATTGGGTTACTTGTTATGATGGAATATTTTTCTTTCATTGTAAAAAAGTGTTTTTTCAAGATTAAAGGTTATATTAATGTACTTAAAATAGTCTGCTGGAGTTACAATAACCTGAAGTGATTTCATTTAGCTTTTTGATTATAGATGGCAGCACAATGAAGTAAATGATATTTTCATTTTTAACCAATAATGTAGGTAGTTTTTAATCAGTTTTTTGTATTGTTTGAAGAGTTTTTAGGTCCATGAAATATATTTTAATAATTGAAACTACCTTATAATAGTCAGATTAGTTATTTCGGTTAGGACGGACAAGATGGCTACCAATATTGAGTTTTGGAAAGCCAGTTAAAACCGTGTTTGGTCATCCTAGGCAGCAGAATACCGATTTTCAACACACTCTGAAAACACAGTCTTATAGGGTTTCACTTACCAAGCGATTAACTCAATTGAGTAGAATACAGCTATTAATCTTACCACTGAATCATTATAATTATGCATTCCTATTCAATACCGGAACACAAAAAATGACAACCTTAATTGTTTGCAAACAAACAATTAAGGCTGTCAAAATCCTGATAAAAAATGGACTAGACTTAGAACATGAAAATTCAAGCCCTTGAAAATACTGCAAAGATTATTTATTTAGCTTATACTAATTAAATTTTTTCAAAACATTTCTGTAAAAAAATATTCTAAGCCAGGTTTCAAGTACTTTTGTTTAGTCTCATCTTAAAATATGGTGGAAAAGAGACAAATTTAAACAAACATAACAGACCAAATTATAAGTTTCTTTTTACACTGGAATAAGAGTTACCTGCTGTTTAAATCAGAAAAATCAATTTCAGACAAGTAGTGAAGGCATGAAGATACATTTATAATTCTGGCTTTGCATTTTGGATTTCCAGATTGCTTGATACAAGGTAGAAGTAATTTTGTTAGAAGACAGTGGGAGAAATAATTAATAGCCATGTGGGATTCCAAACCATCCTCTGTTATTTTGTAAGGAGCGAACATAATTCCAGCTGAAAAATATTATACTAAGTTAAAACAGTTTGTTTTTTAAACTTGTTCATTGGGGCCATCCATAAATTACGTGATTTTTTCCAAAATCTGGACCCCCCCTCCCCCCTTGGTGAGATTTAGTGAGATTTTGCTGGACCCCCCCTCCCCCCAAGTGAGATTTACCTACAACTTTTTAAAAATAATTTTCAGTTTCTTATCCTTTCTCATACTTAAAAAAAAGAAAATCGTATAATTTCTAACTTAAAAAGTTGACGTGAGATTTTTATCGACCCCCCCTTGGTGAGATTTTTCCAAACCCCTCCCCCCTTTTTGACCTCACGTAATTTATGGATGACCCCATTTTTAAAATCCAAAAGTACCTGTTTTGAATGTTGTGTTTTTTTCTCTTTTTGTTAAGAAGATAAGGAATTGTAGTAAAAAAAGTAACAAACCATCCTTTCCTATTTATAATTAAAACCAACTGAATTTCAGTGAAACTCAAAATGTTATAAAATATTTTGAGAACAAATAATATTTATAACATAATTTTAAGAGATTGGTTGATTACTTAGGGTTTAAATACAAACCTGACTATCTACTACTGAATTTCTTTAGAGGATATATGATCCTCTTCCATAATAAATTTTCAAATAAGGGAACGTACCCATACTACGTGACCCATTTTTTACCATTTTTGACCCCCCCTTGGTGACCATCCGTAGTATATGCCAAGACCCCCCCCTCCCCCTCTAGTTTTCACGTAGTAATTCATAAATACGGTTTGCCATCATTTTTTTCGAACAGAAATTATTAAAAAAATAATTTTGCCTAATTTAAATAATTAATTTGGCTTAATTAGTCTTAATTTGGCAAATTTAAATAATTAATTTGGCTTAATTTTGTCCTATTGACTAGAAGAAATTGACTACGTGACGAAACCCCTGAATGGGTCACGTAGTATGGGTACCTTCCCTAAGTCACTGTGAAATGGTTAGGGACAGTAATTTATTACATTGTTAGGTAGTACAGCATAAGATTAGGCAAAAACTTGCCAAATAATTTATTTGACTGATGAAACAATTTGAGGGGTAGCAGCAAAAAAACCCTAGAATTTGACTAGATGAGGACTCTAGTATTACTTATTATATTTAATAAGAGTGTTAAAGATAGGTTTTATACAGATATTAAACATTACCATTGTTAATGAGAATATGCAAGGGTAATCCTGATCTCAAGTACTTCTCTGCAAACTCTTTAACAGATGACATGGATGAAAGGTCAACATACCATATTTCAACTAAATAAATAAAATAAAATAAAATTTACTTTAAAAAATTATGATATAGTACAGTATTATTTAAGTCAACAAAAAGTGGAAAAAATATTATACACCACAAATTTTCAAGGCAATTGAGTCACAAGCAAAAAAAATTTAATTTAGGTTGCGGAATCGAAACCCATTGTAAAAATAGCGCTTTATAATGGCAGAATTCTAAAATGGCAGGTGGAATCATAAAAGCATTTATCTTTAAGGAAAAATATTCCCCAATTAAATCAAAAAGTAAAATTGTGCATTGATAAACAGAGTATTAGTTTTGAGGATCAGATTTGTCATGTTATTTTCTCCACAACTTTATATACAGAAATATTTCATTACAATTTTAATATAATTAACCTTCACAAAAACATTAATTTAATTATTATAAAGGACAAATAAAAATAACCTTTGCTTTTAGGATAAAGGCTTCTCAACACTTGCAGGCATTTTTCATTTTCTTCAGCTGAAGAATTTGAACCTAAAATTTTAATGTTGATAGTAAAAAAATTGTAATTATACTTGAAAATGGGTTTAGAGAGGACTACAAACCAGGGTTGGCAAAAAACCGGGTTTTTTTAAAAAAACCAAAAAAACCGGGTTTATTTGGTTTTTTTGGTTTAAACCAGGTTTTTTTGGTTTAAACCAAGTTTTTTTAGAATTTTTTTTATCAGAATAAGTTATTTCAGCATTGATGTTCGAAATTGAGTTGTAAATGAGACATTTATTTCAGGGGTTGTTTATAATTAATAAATGATTTGTATATTACAATTAATTAATTAAAATTAAATTAATTTGTTTTAAAAATAATTTTTGTTTCTAAAATATTCCAATTTGAATATCTAATATTATTGTAGTGAATAAAAATCAGTGTTAATTTATCTTGGATAAATGGTTGAAATAATCAAATTATTTATCTTAATTATATATGGATTAATTTATGAACTTAAGAAATTTCTTTATAGAAAGAGTAAATTTTATTTTTTAAATGAGAAGTAAAAGTGAAATGTAAACAACTAATGTTAATTGAAATTGGATAATTGATAAAGATAATTAATTTGATTAATTATTAAATGGCAAAATAATCAAATTAATTATATGGATTATTTATGAACTGAAGAAATTTCTTTAGAAAGAGAAAATTTAACTTTTTTAATAAATAAAAGGGAAATGTAAGCAACTAATGTTAATTGAAATTGGATAAATGATTAAGATAATTAATCTGATTAAGGAAATTAACGGTTTTTATTAATTTAGTAAAAAAACCCAACTGGTTTTTATCTGTTTATAAACAAACCAACTGGTTTTTAGTTTTTATCATTAAAGAAATCAACGGTTTTTATTAATTTAGTAAAAAAACCAACTGGTTTTTATGACTGACAAATAAGACAAATTGGTTTTATTAATTAATTAAAATCCAAGCCATATTTTATCAGTGAAAAACAGATAACTTTTGTGTATGTTTAGTTACTCTTTGAAATAATGCTTCATTTTAAAGGAAATTAATAAATGAACTATCTCTTGCAAAATATAATAAGTTTAACTTAAGCATTTAAGGTTAAGTTTAGAGAGAATTCAATATAATTAAAACCATTAAATTAAAAGATTTCTGATTTTTAATCACCTTAAAATGTAAATTTTTTTATAAATCTGACCTTTTAATTTTGTGCAAAAGATTATACTTAATAACACTTTCTTTAAAAAATCCTGAAAATATTTTATAATTTCTAAAAAAACCAAAAAAACCAAGTGGTTTTTTTGGTAAAAAAACCATGGTAAAAAAACCATGGTTTAAACCAATGGTTTAAACCAAATGGTTTAAACCGGCCAACCCTGCTACAAACAAACCAAAATGGCTAATTTTCATTCAAAGAAAGATATTTTAAAAGAAATAACAATGAAAGCAATGTAGTAGAATTATTATTAGGTTTACTACTGGACCCTACTTCAAAAGATTGACATCTTGTTGTGAATTATTACACCAAAAACTAAATCTCTTCATTTTTCTTGTTTGGTAATATAGTAACAAGCAGAATTTCTTTTGAATAAAAGAGAGATGCCAAATATAACCTGTTCAGAGTTGCCAGATTGGGCTCCTTTTGAAGATCCTTTGCGATAAAAATTTCGTTTTGGACGACAGGCTACTTTTTGGGTAATTAAAAAATTAAATTTGGGCTGCAATATTTTTATCCGCAACTTTTATGTTTTGACAAAAAGTGAGCTAATAATTACTAATGCACACTGCTAGTGTGGTAAAGTCGAAAGTATCATGTCTCTCCTTTTCACTGACCCAACCAGAGAAACTTGTTTCTTCGCCCCAAAAAACTTACAAAGTTCTCCGATAAGGAATTTGGTATGTAGTAAATAGGTTGAAGCAGTAAAAGATAACCCCGACAAAGGTAACCCCTGATAGTTAGTGTGAACCTAAGCTATGGTATTATAAATTGAGTATTAAATATATTGTTATGAGGTTTTTAATATCATTGTATACTGATGTTATGTAAGGGATCAAGTAGTAATTTTGGTAATTGGCTAATTGCTTTCAACTAAGTCGTTTTTAGATTAAAAATGTAGCATCTAACTAATGAAAGGTTAAAAAATTTTAATCGTATTTTACTCTAATAGTTTGATTTTATAAACGAGAATTTTGAAAATTAGTTTTGATCTAGTTGAAGTAGCTTTTAAAACTTTAAAAGATTATTTTTAAGTTCTAGAGTATGAATATATAGTATATAATAATAATTCCTTAACATTATTTAAAGTGTGTTTTTACTGATTTAAAATTTGGGCTCCAAAAGTTTCAAATCTGCAACTTTAAGGCCTTTTATCTGCGACTTTTTCGTACAAATGTCTGGCAACACTGCACCTGTTCCTCTTTCCTTGTCCTTTCTGGGAGTCAGCCGTCTCGCTATCTAGGAGGGTTACTAAATTTTCTCTCAAAAGTTTAAGAAAGGAAATTACTGAATAAAAACTAATATTAAAAACGTTTTCATCAAAAGAACCCATGAATACACAACTTATATTTAAAAATTAAATTTAAAAAACAACATGCAAAATTTTAACAGGAAACTTACCAATTATTACATTCATGCCAAAGGATAACAACTTTTTTACAGTTTCATAGCCTATTCCTTTGGTGCCTCCAGTTATCAAAGCTGTGCGTCCCTCACATCGTAAAAATACTAAAAGATAACAATGAGCAATATTTTTCATACAATGGTCAATTAAATTTAAACACTAAAAAAACACAAAAATAGAACTTTTTAAAAGCAAAAAGAATGATTTTTCATTTTTAGTAGTTATACTAAGAAGAAATGGCATTTAAAATAGGACTGAGGAGCAGTGGTGCACTATTGGGGGAGGGGGCAGCCTGTCTTTGGGTGTCACCCGTCTAGCTATCTAGGGGGATGACACCTAAGATCTCTTGAAAAATATAACAAAATTTGAGGTTCCTCCTTTACTGATATGAAGGGGTGGGTCCCTACAAAAACCGGGATGAATATCGAAAAGTCAAACTACTGGATATTTGGGGGAAATCTAAAGTCTACAGGAGAAACCAGTGGCACATAAAAGAGGGTGTTACCTCAACAGAGAACTAAGGGGTGTTACTAGACCTAAAAACTCTCTTCATCTCTAAAAAAAAATTAGGCTTATTAAATGAAAGAAAATATTAAACAGGTGTTACCCTATTCAAGTATCCAAAATTGAAAAACCAGATGTAAAAAGGCTTTAAAATATCTTCCGGGTTCTTAGGCCATGGTCTCTTATAGAAAGATGACGTTTCGTCTGTGGCTTCGGCAGACATCATCAGCAAGACTGCAGAGCCGAATGAATTAAAAGTCGAAGAAAGCAAAAGCTGACAGTGTCACAAGGTAGAACCAGAGAAAAGAGTCTCATTGGTTAACGTCACGGAGAGGGTTGATTTTAGAATTACGGAGGGCCGAAATGCATGGAATTGACAGTCCCCCTCTTCCTTGAGATTAAAATTAATTGCCGAAAATTATTAACCGGAATAATTTTAATTGCAAGGAAGAGGGGCTGTGGACACATAAGGGTCAATCCAGCTTGAAGTTGGGGCCCTTTTGCTGCCCCTTCACAAAATTCAAATTAGCATTATGATTATTTGCAAGAAAACATTCACAAAATATTTAAATTTCTCATGATTTTCTTGGTTTGTGAGTAAAATTTTATTGCTCAGCTGCTTTTCATTAATGCTTTTTCACTAAAATAATTTCTTTTTTACAAAAAAACATTTCTATTTTCACAAAAAGGGGCCCCAAAAGTAAAACTTGGATCAACCCCTGGGACATGATATGTGGGGTTGTGCAGACGAGCAACTTTTATTTAACAGAAACTGGCGTATTCTTTTATCATAAAAGGGACAAAAATATAAGGGGGTGACACCACAACTTCCTCCCCGGGTGACAACCAGGTTAGTTACGCTACTGCTGAGGAGATCACATAAGTTAGGGTAGACTAGGGATACTTGATCCCTAGGGATACATGATCCCTAGCCAAAAAATGCACTAAAATAAAATGTCAGATCTTTGAAATCTGGCAACAATTTTTAAGTTATAATTGTACACAAAAACTGGCAACACTACATCTTTTTCAGTCATTTTATTTCAGCGCAAGAAGTGAATGTTTGAATCTTGCATGGAAAACTTTTTTCTATGTAAATATGTTATTTTGTGTATTGTCTGTAATATGCAACTTAAAAACTTAAACTAAGTGTAATTTCAAAGTATAGGCTGTCTTTAACAATTAATTAATTTCATTAGTGAGCATCCTTTGATTATTTACTATTAAAAATGTATGTTTTGTATGAATCGCATATTAGGGATACTTGATCCCGTTCTTTCGAGGGATACATGATCCCAGGATCAAGTATCCCCTTCGAGGTATACATGAGGGTCCTTCTTACATCTTAGGGGTCATCCATAAATTACGTGAGGTGTTTTTTCCAAAATTTGGACCCCCCCTCCCCCCTTGGTGAGATTTAGTGAGATTTTGCTGGACCCCCCCTCCCCCCCAAGTGAGATTTACCTACAACCTTTAAAAATAATTTTCTATCCAATTCGTTTGCATTTGAGGAAAAGAACATTATTCCGCCTAAAAATCACCACAGTATCTTATCTGTGGGTATTATTCTTTCTCAAACTTAAAAAAATCGTTTAATTTCGAACTTAAAAAGTTGACGTGAGTTTTTCACCGACCCCCCCTCCCCCCTTGGTGAGATTTTTCCAAACCCCTCCCCCCCCTTTTTGACCTCACGTAATTTATGGATGCCCCCTTACATGATGAGGTTGAACAAGCTGAAGTAGATGATTCTTCTTTAAATAAAAATGATTTTGTTTTAGTTAGATTTGCCACAAAAAGGAGGGTTTCCCATTATGTTGGTTAAGTAGAACGTAAAGTTGGATTTTCAGAATTCGAAATCAACTTCTTAAAAAGAAAAGGTACCTCACTCAACCAATTTATTTTTCCTGAAATAAAGGACAAAAGTGTTGTAGAGAAAAATGATTGTGTTAAGTTGCCTCTTCCAGTTAGGATGAGTGGAACTTTAAGAACTGCATCAACTCTAATGTTTGTGTTTGACTTTTCTGATTTTGAAAACATTTGCTAAGATTTTTTTTTCAAGTAATGCTTTTACCTGCATACACCTCCACTTTTATTTTCAACAAATACAATTATTGTTATAAGAAGTAAATAATATTTTATAATTTTTATTGCAAAGTATTTGCATTATTCGTTGTAGTTTTAGCTCCATTAATAAAACTACTTACTATTTGTGTACAATTTTCATGTTTGTATTGTTATTAATACCTAAGAAAATGAATTAAAATTACGGTTATTTTTAAAAATAATATTTAGTAAACGAAATATATAGGTAAATTGCTTGTATGATGAATAATAACGTAATTTCTGAGTGGGTTCAAGTATCCCCCACGAAGGGATCATGTATCCCTAGGTGTTGGGATACTTGATCCCTTTATTAAAAAAATTAAAAACTAATTTTACTAAAAGTATCTGTGTACTTTCTAGTAATTTTTTTTGTCTTTTGGGTAGAGGATAAGGTTACCAATGTTCATGCCAAAAATTTCTGAAAAGTGATGATTTGCAGCTGAGAAATCAATTAAAAACCAAAGTGGGGATCAAGTATCCCTAGTCTCCCCTACTGTTTTATTATTCAAGACTCACAAGTAGAATTTTTTCCAAGTTTAACCTGATTTAGCATTTTATCCAGATACTTTTAAGTTTTATAAGTATAAATATGAGTGTGTATTACCTTTTCCAGTCAAACCAGATTTCATCCAAAATAACCTCCCGAAAATCTCTAGAATCCAATAATAAGCAGAAAATAAATACAAAATAATTATTTCCCAAATGCTACACCTGCTTATCATGATTTTAAGCTATGTCTAATCGGGTCTACTCATTCAAATCGTATAAGGAAGGCACGGGACGACACAGTGACACAAAAATTAAGAATGTGGAAAACGAAAACTGAAAATTGGTTCAAGTTTGTTTACAATCCTATCATCTGAGAAAGAAGTAGAGTTTAGTTGTTTGAAACATGACAAACACAGAACATTAAAAACAAATTGGGTTAACAACGATCACAGTAAAAATTTTTCCTACATCGCGCAATTATTTCGTTAGTTACACCTTGAGTTACACTGTTACACAAAGTTTTAAAGCATTGATTTTCTCATAGACGGATGTTGCAGAGTTCGTAACGCCTCCAAGCTCCGAGACAGCCTATAATAGCTCGACCTCACTCCTGCTACGTCACTGCCATTCTCCCACTCTCTTTTGTCACTCAAATCGGCAGTGGAGGGAAAAGAGCAGCTCCGTGCCGATGAAATAGAGGAGATTAGTGAAAACGTCACTTCCGGTTTTTGTTTTGTTTGGAAACGTTTATTCAATCCGTGATTGGTTACATACGGATCCGTACTGTCCGTACAGTTCACGGAACCAATCACAGACTGAATCAGGAATAGGCTTTACACCACGCGGTTTGCGACAGCGATTCCGCGGTTTTCGGGAATTTCGACAACCGCAGTAACTCAGCGACCTCTCGAAAGATGGCGCTGTTCAATTAAGGGAAGATGGTCAATTTTTGTCGCGAACCGCATGTCGCAGAATCGCTGTCGTGAACCGCGTGGTCTAAAGCCGCCTTCACTTTCACCATTTCATTTCGCCTTCTTCTGATTGGTAGCGTTTTCTTCTGTGACAGCTGCGTCCCAAGTTTGGTCACGAGGAAGGAAAACTGCCACTTGGACTTCCTTGAAAATTTCTATGCAGCAGGGGTGCCAACTCCGGGGGTGCTCGAGCCAGTGGAGGAGCAAGGCCATAAGAAGGCGTCGGCGAAATATTCTTGCGAGGCCCTTCCTACCAAATTTTTTTAAAAGGGCACTTGTACTTTAATATAGTTATTGATAGGTTTTGTAAAATAATATAATTTATTATGAGTCCACACTTGATATTTACGATAGCGATTGCGAGACTGAGAAATGAGAGTTCTGGACAGGGCCGGACTGGGAAGAAATTTCGGCACGGCCATTTTAAGTTTGAATTGGCCCACCGCATAATTTTCATGGAAAATGTAACTTTATAGAATTAAAAATTTCGGGGGGGGGAGGATCGTGGTACCCCCTAGAAATTTTTTTGAAAATTGACCCCTAAGAAATAGTCTAAAATCCAGCTCGAAGCCCCCAATGGATACATAATAATCTCAATATACACTTTTAATTCCTTGTTGGTAAATTCAGTGGGTAGAATTTCCATCTTGACGAACTTAATATTAAAAGAAATTGTGAATGATGTAGCTGAAAGTAAAAAGGGGGGGTCTGGGGGTCCTCCACCAGAAAAATTTTGGAATTTTTCCCCCTTAAAAGTACTGTTTTAACTCATTTGGCACTATAGATTTGGGAATATAGACTTTTAATTCTTTGTTGGTAAATTCAGTGGGTAGAATTTCAATCTTGACGAACTTAATATTAAAAGAAAGTGTGAATGATGTAGCAAAAAATAAAAAGGGGGGTCTGGGGGTTCTCCCCCAGAAAAATTTTGGAAATTTTACCCTTAAAAGTACTGTTTTAACTCATTTGGGACCCTTTTGGGTACATCCGAAAAGGTTCGCTCGTTTTATGCTGTAAAATGTTTGAAGATGAAACCAGGAAAATTCGTTCATAAAAAGGTTTTAAATATTATAATATGTTTTTTTAATTCAGTTATTTATCCCTTAAACCCTTAATTGAAATCGAAAACGAAAGATTTAAGACGCAACACAAAAAGTTGATAATCATGTTGTGTAATACTAACTATAAATGTAAAGAAAAAAACGCGGACTTTAAAGGCGTTGAAAATTTCATTTTTTAACCTTCATTGAAACACAAAAAACCTGACCTCTGTAGTTATTTTACCTTATTGAAACTAATTAAAGTGTTCCTAACTCACCTTGAAAGCTGACCGCTGGCTGTTGTGTTAAAGTTAACGTATCACTGCTACCAAAAACCATAAATATATAAAAATACATAATCTTACGAAAACTTAAAATTTCTCCTTAACTATAAAAAATTAAGTATTCTTTATCATTTTTCCCGAATTCCTATAACTCGATGAAATCTACTACTATTAAGAAAAAAGCTTAAACCTTTCAAAAATTGAAAAACTGAATGACACCAGAGTGATCGAGGCAGTCAGAGGGGACTTCGACTGAGGGTCCATTCCAAAATAAAACTACTACTAATTAATTCTATTCCCTGTAGTCACAAATATGTACACGGCCCCTCAAACCCGTTCAAGGGAGATTGCCAGCAAGATAACACCTACCTGCAAGATAGGACACACAGGGTAACCAATCGTCCCCTTGCAAATCAAATTACCCAGGAAGTGATCAGTGAGCTATGTGCCCTTGATTGGTTTTTCGAGGGTTTGGAAAGAGCTGATTATTTGGGTTTGCTCATTTTGAGTTCCGATTTGATCTCTCTTTCACTAATTTTTCTAAAAAAAATATACATTTTAAAAATTTGAAAAAGTTCATTAATTTTTAGGTTTTCTTTCTTGGGTGCGAGGCCTTTCCGAGGCGCGAGGCCGTCGGCGGTCGCCGACACCGCCGACGCCTAGCTCCGCTACTGGCTCGAGCAACCCCTATAATTTTTGGGGGTTGCGCAGCACCCCCATGGAAAACCCCATGCCTCAAAATTTTTTAAGAGAGAAAATAATTTTTTTTGACACAGATACTTTTTATTAGACCTCCCACAGATGAGTAGTTCTCTCGCCCAAAAATTTCTCAAATAAGTTTATCCTTTTTTTGTTTCATACAACATTAAAAAACAAATATCAAGATAAAAACTTTATTTTTAAACGAGCTATGGGGATATCGACTTCAACTCAAAATCACAGAGAGAATCGCTTAAAATCGATAATGGGACATGGTTAATTTTCATAAAAGATGTTAACGCCAGGGCTGAGATTGGAGGGGGACGCCGTCCCCCGGACCTGGAAAAAGTTGCAACCTTCCCCCGAACCTTATAAAATTTCCCCAAACCTTATGTATTGCTCCTATGGAGCTAGCAGGGGCTTCCCCCGAACCAGGTTCGTAGGTTCGGGCATTTTTTCCAGGTCCGCCGTCCCCTGAAATATTTTTACCATCCCCCCCAAAAAAATATATTACTTTAATTTCTTTAAAAAATAAAAAATACCTTAAATTTCTACCAAAATACCAAATTTCTTTAGTTTCGGTAATGAAGAACATTGTCGGAACACGCTGGTGGCCGGGTTTGTTTTCATTACAGCAGTAGCTGGTGGTAGTTGAACTTATTCGGGGGATTTTCGAAGTGCATATGATATTATACTTCTTTTATTAATTAAACGAAACGAGTTCATTAATGTTTAAGTGGCTAAAGTGACTGTCTTTGAACAAAGATGACTGGGAACATTCACCAACTGCATGCGCAGATCCAAGGGGAACACTCTGGATGAGTACCCAGGGCCGCCCATAGGGGGCAGCAACCCCGACAAATGTCGGAGGGCCCGGAGCTTTAAGGGGCCCGGGCCCACGAGTTCCACTTTGTTTTTTTAGTCAAAGTCTGTACTAGATGTTTTGTTTATTTTCCAAATAAAAATTTAACTCGCTGAATTCATATCATTTAGCATATGTTCCCGAAATGGACGGGCCCGTCAAAAGTGGTCGGTCTCTTTTTCAGAAGTTTCATCTCCAATCAAATTCTGAAACATGAGATAACACAACCCCTTCCCCACGTGACCACTTCCCGCACACTGGAAAAAGCTATACCAATATTTCTCGCTATGGCATTTTATGCACCAAAATGAGTTAAAACCCTGTTATTTTAAGGTGAAATTTTGAAAAATTTTCTGGGGGAGAACCCCCAGACCCCCTTGGTACTTGTAACTCTATTATTACAACCTTATTTTATATTAAGTTCGTCAAAACGCGGCAATTCTACCATAAAACCTATATCCGAAATTCGGATGAGGCGTATCAAAACGAGTTGAAAAAGAGGGTTTTTTTACTTTAATTTCCAAAAACTTTCTGGGGGAGTACCCCCAGTCCCCCCTTTTAGTAGTTGGAGCAAGATAACTCCACTACCCTTTCCATATTAAAATCAAAAAGAAGATTCGATTGGACTTTGGAAATTCTTAGCCCTCCCCCAAAACTAAATCCTGGATCCGTCCCTGCAGGCAGAATTTAATGAAATTCGGTTTACAGGGGTTTTCGAGGGTGCTCTCTCCGAATCTGTAATAATAAATGAAGTTTTCAGTAGAATAAAGTAGTTATAAATGCTACTCCTTCGCCAGCAAACATTGTCCTCTAGCGGACTTGGGTTGCTATGAAAATCTTGTTGGTCATGGCATATGACAGACATGCATGCTAATTTTCTACTCGACCTTTTGAGATACCCTGTATATTTTACTTAAGGGATACTTTGTGAAATGTAAATTCCTTATTATACTTCAAAAAATTAAAAAGTTAGGGGGCCCGTGAAAAAATTTTGTCGGGGGGCCCGGTAGAGTTATGGGCGGCCCTGTGAGTACCCCCTGTTTGGACCCCAAAAGAAGTTTTCAAAATGAGTTAAAACAACCTTTACAAGTCAAATTTCAAAGTATTTTCTGGGGAAGGACCCCTATACTTCCCAGTGGTAGCACAAGGGGATCTATAGTCAGGCTCGGACGGGCCATGCGGGCCAGGGCCGTATCCAAGGGGGGGTTTGGGGGTTCAACCCCCCCCAGAAATTTTGACATCAATTTTTTACTTACTGTTTTTCCTTAAAATGCATAAACCCCTACTTTTAAGGTTAAAAATTCAAAATTTTTCTTGGGGAGAACCCCCAACCCCCTTGAAATTTAGAAATATATTATAACAGTTGTTCCTTGAAAATTTTTGGACTTACAAGGAGTGGTCCTCTTCGGGTTAGTGTAAAAATAAGTAAAATCATAAAGTGGAAGTATCCAAGGTGAGTTAGGAGTTCTACTCACACTAACGGATCCAGGGTGGCTAGGTGACTTAAGTCACCCTTCCCAAAAGGAATAAGAACTAACAGTGAGAAAAAGGGGTAGTGGGAACTCAGGGGTGTAAAAAAGGGAAAAGCGACTCTAAAACTAGTTAAAATCCTGTTTTAAGGATCAAATTTCCATAAATTTTCTGGGGGAGGACCCCCAAACCCCCCCTTGGAATTTGGGACCCTATTATTTACCACTTTTCATTAAAAAGTTCGTCAAAATGCAAAAATCCTACTAAAATGTAAATTAAATTCTTGAAAATGAATGTCCAAAATCCGGATTATGTGTACCAAAAACGAGTTGAAGTTGAAAATCTGCTTTTTAGACTTAAATTTCCAAAAACTTTCTGGGGGAGGACCCCCAGAACCCCCATTCAGGATATTAGAAGAGGATATTGATATTGAAGATTTTTAGTCCCTAAATACCAAATTCTGGATCCGCCGCTGTCGTCTTACCTTAGGTCACCAACAAAATCGAACTGAAGTATCAAGAAAATTTTCAGCCAAACCCCCCCCCCGAAAAAAAAGTCTAGTTACGGCCCTGATGCGGGCATTTGGGCAAATGCCCGGTAGGCCGCTACCCATAGAGGGCCGTTTGTGGGCCGCCTAAAACCAAAATATTTTACACAACTAACAAATTTTACAAATTATTGTCTACGCCTGAGGCTCGGAATGTCGGCCTTAGAGGATCATACGGAAACGGTCCTCGCCCGCGGTGTGGAAAATTTCGAGGACCACAAGTACCCCCCACCACGTGGACGGGATATTTTGTGCCCGGGCCGAAATTTCTTCCCAGTCCGGCCTTGTCTATAGTGTAATAAATTTTAGAAAATCCCGGACATCTTGACATTTTTTTGTCATAAGGTAAAAGTGATGGTCTGGAAAAGTGTTCCCCTTGGACCCAAAAAGTTTCTCAAAATGAGTTAAAGCCCTACTTTTAGAAATAAAATTTCGAAAAAAATTTCTATGGGAGAACCCTTATACTATCCAGTGGTCCACAAAGGGACTTTGCATGATACTTTTTAGGAGGTGATGGTGAAAAGGTAAAGGTGATGGTCTGAAAAGTGCCTCTTTTGGACTCAAAAAGGTTCTCAAAATGTGGGAGTTAAATTAAAACCCTACTTTTACTAGTCAAATTTTAAAATTTGTCTGGGGGAGAACCCATTCCCCCTTGCAGTACCACAAATAAGGGATCTTGCATAATACTTTTTAGAAAATTGCCAACATTTCGACTTTTTTTTTGTCAAAAGGTTAAGGTGATGGTCTGGAAAGTTAATGCTGCCTGAACTCACAGGCTCACAACAGGCGTAAACAGGCCTGGGTAGCCGGGGCAGTGCCCCGCGAAGCCCAGAAGAGGATGGGGCCCCAAGAATCTAGGTCCTAAATTTGGTAGGTAATCCCTTTTAGTCGACTGTTATCTTTGAAAATGGCCGGCCCCCCAGGATGCACCCCCAGCCACCCTCCATACTTTTGACCTTTATAAAACGTTTTTCTCTTTGAAACTTCAGCTGCTAATAAGAAGTTTTTTCCTCTGCTGCCCCCCAAACAGTTTGAAAAAAAAGACAAAACACTAGTTTAAAAGGGAATTTTCAGAAATTGTTCTAATTGACCTCTGTTGAACGGTGTTTTTCCCTTGAAAATTAGTCCGTTTTCAAGAAGCTCTCTATAGTAGAACCAACGATAGTAAAAGGGTCACGTGATTTTGACATACTCGGAGGGGAGAAAGGAAGAAGCTGAGGGGCAGTTGATCAAAAGAGGAAGATACATTTACTCCCTCTAACATTAGTTATACCCTCTATGTACATAACGAATCAGTATATTTTAAATAAAATAAAAAATACTGAAGCAAAAAATCACGTGACCCTTTTACTATCGTTGGTTAGCGTCAGTGTTTTCCTCGGTTGCTTTGTGCCACTCTCAACTTTGATTGGACGTTCACCTCACATGTATTAACAGCCAGCCTTTTAGGTGACTGTTTTGAATAAAATGCATGTTTTCAAATAAAATAGCAAATTGTCAAAAGTAAGTTTAATTTAAACTTAACTATTAAAACAATTGGGGTTTTCTTTTGGCCGGCCGCCAGGCCAAACCCCCGAACCGATGTGGACAAACTTGGTCTTGATAGAAAACTTTCCACCCCTAGATGAGCCAATAGTTCACGTTCCTCCAAAACCTTCCATTTTAAAATTATGCTTTATTTTTGTTTTGCTCCTATGTTAACAATATGGGGAGGTTCCGCTCCGCTGGCCGAACCGATTTGAACTAACTCGGTCTTGGATCGAAATATTTCCACCCTTAGATGAGTCAATAACACAGGTCTGCAAAAAAAACTTTTTTCGAGCTGTTTTGGATATTTCACCTGAACTTTGATATTTTTGGTGCGCTGAATCCAAAAATGACCTCCATTTTGTCCTGGGACGTCACGTTTTTTGACAATTCAGATTTTTAGGTTTTATTGGGAAATGCCTTAATTTTGTTAAATTAACTTTTTATACTAAATTTTTTCCACCAAATCTTTTTTTGTTTTTTGATGGGCTGAATCTAAAACTGACCTCCGTTTTGTCATAGGACTTCACCTTTTTTCACAATTTGAGTAAATATGTCAATTTTTTAAGAAAATAAAAGTAAATATTTAAGAAAATTATTTTTCGACTCAAACTTTATTTGAAAACAATTTTTTATGATTTTTGGTGAGCTGAATCCAAAAAATACCTCTTTTGATTTTAAAGACACCACATTTTGTAACAAATTGAGCAAATATAGCAACATTTCACATAAAATGTAAGTATACTTAAGAAGTAGATTTTTTAATCCAAATTTATTTTTAAGGTTGTTAGTTTTAAGGTTTTTTTGTGCCCTGAGTTCAAAAATGGTCTCTGTTTTGCCATAGAATGTCATGTTTCCTGACAATAAAATAAGTCATTATTTCAATTTTCATGAAAATAGGTTCATAAAATAAAATTATTGTTACATATTCTTCTTGAAAATCATTATATAACTAAAATAAAACTTATTTACACAATCTAAAGCCAATTTTTCCTCCTCATGAAACTCCCCTTGGTACCTTTACCCTTGTGAGTAGCAAAAAGAACGTTTCTTTGAACTATACAACAAAAATCCTTCATTATTCCCTGATTAAATCTTCCCTAATATTTTCTTTCCATCTCTATAATGTCCTGATGAGATAGTTTACTATAAGCACCATTCACAGCTCTTAATTTTTAAAACTAAAGGAGCTAGAAATGCACAAAAACTATGAAAAATGGGCAAATTTGAATATAATTTTGCAATTTGTGAAAAATCCTGACGTATAGGATTTTTTTCAATATTTTTTTCGTTATCAGCACACCAAAATACATAAGAAATCGCTAAAATTATTCAAACAGCTTTTTCATTGCAGACCTGTGTAATAAGTCCCGTTCCTCTAAATCCTTCCCTTTTTAAATTATGTGTTCTTTTCACTTTTATCTTATGTTAACTCTATGGGGGAGCTTTCCGCCGACCCTCAGCCCGAACCGATTTGGACAATCTCGGTCTTAAACAAAAGCATTCCACACCTGGATGAGCCAATTACAGGTCGCATTGCTCCAATAACTTCCATTTTAAAATTATGCATTCTTTTCGTTTTGCTCCAACAAGGTGCTACAGAATCTGAAGAACAAACTTCAACAAAAAAATATGGTCCTTAATAGCCCTTAAAAATCAAAGTAAAATTAGGGTCTAAAAAGGGCCAGTGGCAACCCTAAAAACAAGTTTAGAATTTAAATAATTATGAAAAATTAACTACAAGAAAAAATATAACAAAAAAGTAATATCATAAGATAGGAAACCATTCATTGATTCAAAAACCAAACAATCTTTCAACAATTAACATTTAATCATTAAAAGAAAAACCAATTTTATACATTAGTAACATGGAGATATTTTGAAAATAATTGTTTTAACTAAATGCCAAAAAGAGAAATTTACAGCAGATATATTTTGGATTATTTTTTAAAAAAAAGGTATATTGTCAGACAAACTTTTAGTTTTACTTACACATTTTTTATGTACAAACTTAGATATATCCAAAATAAAAAAACAATACACCAAAATGGAAACCACTTTTTAAACCATAGCTCAAATGAGGATAAAACACAACATTCAGGAATATATATGGGTAAGTATGTCAATTGTGAAAAAATAAATTACACTAAACAATTTTGAGTCCCTGCCTCAACAGTTTAGCATCAAAAGTATTTTCTAAGCTTTTATAATATTTGTATGAGTTTGAAGTAATGTTCCATAGCAGTTTATATTTCTAATTTTTAATCAATTATTTTAATTTAAATCTTGAAGAATGCATTGAAGTTCTGGAGCAGTGGATGGTGTTCTAGCTGAAAAGAGTTTCAGTTGCCTTCTCCAGGTTCCAGGAACAAGAAGATAAGGCCACTCGTGCTTTGTGCTAAAACAGACGCATAAAAATTATACTTTAATTCTCTCTATTAGTAAATAATATTTAAAAAAATTCTAAATTATAGGTACAAGTTAAAGTAGACAACCTCATATAACTCTGATTTCAAAATATTTTCCTTTTTTAGTTGACAGATAATAGTCTGGAATAGTAATTCAACCGGAAAAACATAGTTCTGAAAATTATATATTTTGAAGCACCCTTCTAGGGAAGTAAAGTTCTGTTGGTCAGCCGGTGCAAAGCGGTTGCGTTATCGAATGGCAGCTAATTAATTATCGAATTTTTGGCCTTTTTTCATAAATTGTGAAGTAACAACCCAAACAATGAGATTTTCGAATAAACATCTATTTAAATGTTTTGTTAGAGAATAAATTGCCTACATTTTAAGCCAAAGTTTATTTGTGTAGCTCAATTAGTTGTTAAGGTATTTAACTTCAAAGTTCTTGAATTTTTCAACTTTTTCTCTTTGTCCAACAATGAAATTTCCTCAAAAAGCATTGTTGTAACCGAAAACACTGGAATTTTAAAGTTGAATATTTCAAAAACTACTCAAGCTATCAAAGTAAACTTGGGATTAAAATGTAGGTTATATCCATTCAATAAAAAAATGTAATTACATTTATGGTTGAAAATCCTACCATTTGGTTTAAACCAAGAAAATTGAAAAAATGTCCAAATTGAGCAAACATGCGTTGCTCCAAACAATTTAGCAAGCAGACGGTAAAATATTCAATCATACATTTATCTGCATGTTTTTATTGAATAGATGACCTACATTTAAAGCTCAAGTTTACTTAGATCGGTTGAGAAATATTTGGAACATTCTACTTTAAAATTCCAGTTTTTTCGGTTGCAACAATAGGCTAGGAGATTTAAGGCAAAAATGGGCTCGAAATGGAACAAATTGCAATAGAAGGTTTGTGATGTTTTTTAGGTCTGGGATGATGTGTATAATAACATATCAAAAGTCTACCAAAGTCTGATGGGCGGAACACCGCCATTTTGGCCGCCATCTTGAAATATCTCAAAAAGTAGGAAAATGCAAATCTGGCCTTAAAAACTTCAAATTTGTTCCGAATTTGAACTTTTAAGCCTTAAATTCCTAAGAAGGCATTACGATATACATTTTATGACATATTTTATTCAGTAAAAGGTCTTTAAAATGTAGTTAAATGAGTTTTACAGAATAAAAAATGTGAAACAAGTGGTTAAAAGATTTTCAATATGTTTTCTAAGCATTAAACTAATAGAAAAAGAAGTAAAATGAGGATTTTATCAGGGATGCAGAAAATGTTTTTACTTCCAAGATTTCCCCCAATCAGTATAAAAATTTCCACAAAATTTTAAAAAGTGATTAAGATCTACAAAAAGTCAGATTCATGTTTGCAAGTAACGATTGGAATTGCAAAATGAAAGCGAACCTTAGATCTGTGAGGAAGGTGAAAATCACCACATAAATTTTGATGAATGTACTGAAATTGAGAGTTCCACACATATTATACTTTTCCCACAAAATTTCCCCATATGGCTAAAATTTCCCCTGATCCTAGATCGTCGGATCGGACATATTCTGCATCCGTGGATTTTATGACTTCATATTTAGTCTATAATAACATACCAAAGTCTGATGGGCAGAACACTGCTATTTTGGCCGCCATCTTGAATTTTCTCAAAATGTAAGAAAGTGCTATGGCTGTAAAATTTTCTAAATTTGGAACGATTTGAAGTTTTAAACTTTTTTATGTTTTAAATAATGTATAATAAAATGTTATTATGAGTAGATCAGCCATTTTGGCCGCCATCTTGTATTTTATCAATAAGTAAGGAAAATGCAAATATGTCTCTAAAACTTCAAAATGATGCCAAATAAAAATTTTCAAAGGATTTTACATTTAAAACACCATACCAAACTCTATAATTAATTGTGTTCATGAGAAAATCGGCCATTTTGATCGCTATCTTGGAATTTCTCACTTAGAAAGAAATGGCAAATATGGCTCTAAAAACTTCAAATTTGTTCTCAAATACTAGGTATAAATTTTTTAAACTCCCATTTTTTATTGACTGTAAGAGATGAAAAGTAAGGTTTTTAGTCTCGGTAAGATGAGATGAATGACAATGAATAATTTCAAAAATTTGATGTGTCAGTTATGGACCTCAATCTCTACTACCCTCTACCAGAGGTCAACAAAGCCAGAAAGAATTCACCAATGTCTCGTGTGTATTAATCTTTTAGCGAAAGAATGGAGTTCCTTTAAATTAGTGTAATGGTATTTAGAAAAATGATGATCAGGGAAGGAATTTTCAATGATCATACAGTTTCAATGATCAATGTATGATCATTGAAAATTCCTTCCCCGATCATCATTTTTCTAAGTACCAGGGAACTCTATTCTTTGGCTAAAAGATTAATACTGCGCGGTTTAAAACTCATTCCATGGTATAGCAAGTGGTCCAATTTCTATAAAATTTATGGTGTAAGTATTACGGATACTACTGTACCTCATGCAATAAATTTTTTCATTTCATTATGTATTTTTTTGTTAAACGGGCCTTGGCAAAACGTCCTTTTGTAACGCTCTCGCACTACATTAGGTCCTAGATCTTTAATGGTGTATCTCCGCCCCCTCTTCCTATTCGAAATATGCTTGTCTAGGTCTCCTCTACCTACCCTACCCAGTTTGTACCACGAATTTAGGACCACCCTGTATATAAAATATGTTGTTAACCATATCATCCCAATGAGGGGAAAACCTTACTTTACACCTATATAAGTCAATTAAAATGTTTAGAAAGTTTTAAATCTTTGCACCTTGTTATTTTACTGTTTACGATTAAGTTATCTGTGCTTTAAACATTTTTCATGGAATGAAATGTGTTGACAAATTAAATTTATTATAATATTTTATGAACTAAGTTATCAAAGATTTGAAATTTTTAGCAGTATTTATTAATAAGGGTAAAATCCAAGATGGCGGCCTAGATGGCGGATTTTACCATGATAATATTTTAATTTAGTTTAAGGTTTATTATTTAAAGTATATAAATCTTAAAAAGTTTCAATTTAGTACAAGTATGAAGTTTTTCGAGTCATATTTGCATTTTTTCTACTACTTAAGAAAATCCAAGATGGAGGCCAAAATGGCGGTGTTCCGCCCATCAGACTTTGGTAGACTTTTGATATGTTATTATGCACATCATCCCAAACCTAAAAAACATCACAAACCTTCTATTGCAATTTGTTCCATTTCAAACCCTAATTCTCCTAGCCTACAATGCGTTTTGAGGAAATTTCATTGTTGGATAAAGAGAAAAAATTGAAAAATTCAGAAAAAAGGCCAAAAATTCGATTTTCAATTAGCTTCCATTCGATAACGCAACCACTTTGCACCGGCTGACCAACAGAATTTTACTTCCCTAGAAGGGTGCTTCAAAATACATAATTTTCAGAACTATGTTTTTCCGGTTGAACTTTCATGTAGCCAGCTCTCGGACTATAAAGGCGGCAGTAACACAAGAAACTGTCATTCAGCTTAGTAGATGATGTCAATGAAAGCTGAAGTTGACAGGTCTGATAATGTTCCCTTATTTGGAAATTTTGGTTTGGATTTTAGAATCTTTATTTGTAGATGGTTTCACAACTTTTCAGAAGAGAAAATTACAGAGAAATAACACTTATCATACATTTTCTCCATACACAATAGAATTTTTTCAAAGAATTGAATTATTACAAAGACTACTGGATTAAAGTAGAATCTAAAAGGAGAACAGTGAGACAAATAATTACCTCTTCAATTCCCATGTCTAAAAGTCTTTTAATTTTGTCATCAAAGTCTGAAGGAGATTTTGGTGCTGAAATACAGAAACATAAAATCATATCAATATACTATTGCATAGGGTTTAAGATACAATATTAAAAGTACAAAATTTTCTGACTTATTACAGGGATAAGATTGGCAAAGATTTCAAATTCAAGGTTTTAGGTTTTTTCAAGGTTTTATCTTGTCCGAATTTTTTGTAGTGGGAGGTTTGAGGAAAAAATCTGAAAATTCTCAGAAAAATCAGACAAAAATCGGAAGAACCTCTGCCTGTTATTAACATGCAATCAAAATATTAAAAAAAATCTTAAAAATGGCATTCGCATTTAATGACATTTAAATGGCTTGCATTTTTATGCTGAAATAATGTCCCCCAAACTTAGCACTGGCTTTAACCTATTCTAAAAAAAGTGTTCTAAATCAAGGGGAGTCCATCCCCATCCAATATGTGCCTCTTATGTTAGGAGACATTGGTAAATTGGTGCCATCCTTTATGATTGAAGGTTGGAAAACACATTCAGAAAACTTTGGTCTTTCCTCAAAAGTTAAAAATAAAGTGTTTCTAAACAATGTTCCTAATTATTGGGGGGGGGACCCGTCCCCCCGGGAACGACACCAGTGTCCAAAGGTACAACATAAGGTGTTTTGGCATTCAAAGTTCTATAAAAAATAAAAGGTTTGAGATCTGACAATTCTTCTATAATTGCACCGTTTAGATCAGTATCTGAAAATTGCAGACTGTATTGAGGCTCACAATTGAGAGCAAAAAGTAGAAAACTTTCACAAAAAATGAGAAATTTCCTGAAAATTAAGAAAAACCAGGAGAAACTAGTTTCCTGCCGTAAAATCGGAATATGATTAAAAAAACGGAAAACTCCCGGGTAAACTGGGAGGATTGGCAGCTTGCAAGTACAATAATATTTTGGGACTTTTTCCAAGATTTTTTTTATCAAGATGTAATCCCCTACGGGCCAGGTAACCTAATATTTTCACTCATCAAGATGTAATTATACTATTAAGAATCCAGTCAAAATTAATGAAGATTATAAGAGTAGTATTACTGCAATAAACCACATGGGAAAATATTTTCTATGGTATTCAAAGTGGTTATGATTTTTCTTACTTAAAAACCTTATTTCTCAAAAGACTACATTATAATTAGTATGTATATAAAAAAACTTATACAGACACACACGGATAAGTACAAAACTCAAAATGTGAAATAGCTTGATAAAATCAGATATTAAAAAAAGAACCTCCAGCATAGGCTTGAGCCCAGTGTTTTGCAGTGAGTTTAAACATTTCAGGATCTTCTTTAAATTGTTTAGCAACTACTGCATCTTGGGGATCATCAGGTTCAGCAGCAGCTAAAAGTGCTTGTAGAGACAGTAAAACTGTACGCAATGTCATGGCAGCAGCCCTGCAAATATATTTCAAGATTTATTATCTAATAATTCATAGAAAATAGAAAAAAATAGGGATGCTTTAAATTAATCTAATGCAGATTGAGGTTACAACTTAACATTCAAAAATCCCCTAAAAGTAGCTTCAAATCACTTTAACATGCGAAAATTCCAAACTTTCCCAGGGAGGACCTCGCCTCTGGACCCCCTTCATACTTATGGTTCAAAATTTCAATAATTTTAAAGATGTAAACAAGAATTTTTCAAGTGGGGATACCAAATTTCCTTTGAATGTATAGCAGATGGGGTATATGCCTTGAATATCACAGAAAGGGGTTCATATTCAGAGTAATAAAAATTTAGGTATATAACAATTTTTGAATCAAATTTTATAAAAAAAGCAGACCTGCCAATTTATTATTAAAAAAACCTGAGATAATACGTATTATCATACGTATATATTCCCGCTTGTGCCATCATTGCCCAACGGTAACAAAATTAACATTTCTTACATAGAACGGAAAAATGTATCTTTCAAGACCAACTTGGTGCAAACCGGAGGAAACACAAGAAAAGCCGGAGGCCAGAGTTTTAGCAAAAAAACTGAGACTCCGGCCAAAATCCTGAGACTCAGGTCAAAAACCTGAGAGTAGGCAGGCGGACCTGGAAAAAGTGCCCGAACCTACGAACCTGGTTCGGGGGAAGCCCCTGCCAGCTCCATAGGAGCAATACATAAAGTTTGGGTAAATTTTATTAGGTTCGGGGAAGGTTACAACTTTTTCCAGGTCCGTAGGCAGGAAAAGAAAGTCCGTAGAAATTATTATCCTAATAATTTCAAATTGAATTCTAACAGGGTGGCTACAGAATCTGAGAAATAAATTTCTGACTTTTCCCCGACTATAATTTTGAAATTTCCCTGATTATACATCTATAGGGTTTTTGGCTTTTCTCCTAAAAATTTTAACACTTTTAACTACTTACTTTGCACAAAGAAATAGGTCTATCAAATAGAAGTTATAAATTATTAAATAATTAATTAAAAAAATTAATGTAAAATATTAATTATAAGGATTTACAATTTTTCTTATAATACAAATAAATAAAAAAATTTAATAAAGACTAATATCAAATGATTGTCCTTTTTAAAATTCTTGGCTATGAAAAGTTAACTAATAAGTGTTTTTAGAATTAGAAATAAAATTTATTCATTTAAACTGTTCGATTTATTTCATGCTTATAACACGACCATAATACCCAACATTTTTTTAGGATTCGTTCGTACATCAAGTTTTAGATGACTTGCTGATGCGTCGTATATAAAGTTCAGGGAATCAATTTTAAAATTTTGAAAATAATTTGAAAATTGAGTAAAATTGCAAGGTTTGGGAGTCCTCCACCAGAAACATTTTGGAAATTCACCCCTTAAAAGAGCATTTTTTAGCTCATTAAAGGAATATTTGGTCTACACCCTATAAGTGCACTGCTCGATGAGAAGGAACAGCAGAATATTCACAGAAATCAAGTATAGTATGATAAATAGACAAATTTTGGGGAGTTAGGGGGATCCAACTTTGGAAATTTGCCCTTTAAAGTAGTGTTTTAATTCATTTTTTAAACCCAGTGCTTTACACATAATGAGGATCACTCCTAGTAAGTTTCAGATTATGTTTAAAAATATTAAGAGGGCTTGGAGGTTCCCCGCAGAAAATGTTTCAAATTTTTAATCTTAAAAGTAGTGTTCTGACTCATTTTGAAACCCTCCTTAGGTTACCTTGGTCTTTGTGAGTCAATACTAAAAATTTCCCTGATTTTAAAAAAATTTCAAGAATTTCCCTGACTTTTCCCTTATCTGTCGCTACCCTGTCTAAGCTGTATTGAAAAATTAATTTTTGAATTCTGTCCATATACATTACAAAATTTTACTTTGTTTATAGAGTATTTTTTTATTGCAAAACGTTGATATAAAATTCTATGCAATTTGCATGAAGTAGGGGCAAAAATTTGTAAGGGGGTGGTGGAAAATTGGTATAGATAATAATGAATTAAAATTGGTTACTTTACTGTTATGCATTACAAAATTGTTAAGCTATTTTGGATGCCAAATTAGAGAGACCTAATACATCCATTGGATTAAATAAAAAAATCTACAGATTAACAAAAAAAGTTTATTAAAGTGGTCAAACACTGAATAAATCAATAAGTAAAGAATGTAAATATCACTTTATTATTCATTCAAATCGAAATAATCTGGATGGGACCAGTCTGCCAACCCTTGCTTTTAATATAATTTTTTAGTTTAAGAGGCAAGTATAAGCACCTGAAGAATTTATATGAAAATATAAAGTAATATAACATATAGACAAACATTGGCGTCGGTGGCTCCTGAATATTGGGGGGGACGCCTCAAGGATTCGGGATTCTCCCCAAATGTTTTTATAAATTTCTGGTTCACTACCCCAAAATAATTCTTTTTTCTTTTTTGACCTTGTTTAAGAATTTTAAGGTGGTTTTGAATCAACTAATTAACTTCTGTTCCAATTTTTTATAAACCATTTGTAACTTTGCACTATAAAGGGGGGTCTGGGGATCCTCCCCCAGAAAAATTTTAGAAATCAGGGTGTCCACTTAATTCTAAGCTCAGAATTCCCAGAGTTTTCCAGGTTATCCTGGACAATTTTTTTGATTTTCCAGGTTCAGTCAAACTAAAGCTTTAAGGCGTTTTTTTAATATTTGGTGATAAGATGGAAAGCTATGTATATGCTAGCAATGTATAATTACTAATAAAAATTGTAATTTCAAAGCATAAAACAGACTAAATTTGAGAAAGCAAGGATGTTGCTATATTTCAAGTATTTTGTAGCAGCTAGTACTTGCAACAAAATACTTATGTCACTTAAAATTTGTATAAAGTTAAGGCATGTTTTGTAACTGTAAAATTTGGCGCAGGGTTATGTATTTTTTTAGCAACTACACTTAAATGTGACAGGAATTATCACTTTCATAACACTAAAAATGAACTACCACTAACTTAACATAACATCTAACTTTCTCATTATATTGCAAATTTTAAAAAATTTAGCTCGTGCGAGCCAGGATGCTGTTGATTTGACTAAATACCAGAGATGGTAACTCCACAACGAAAAAAAAATCGTTGGAAAACGCTACGCATCATACAAAATCACATTTTTCCAGAATATTTTTGGAATACCCTGAGTATTCCAGGTTTTCCAGGGCATTTTCGAATTCCCTGAGTATTCCAGGTTTTCCCTGTTTCCAGGGTTAGCGGACACCCTGGAAATTAGACCTTTTAAATACAGGTTTAAACTCATTTAAAGTGTTTTAAGATTAGTTTCAAAATTAAATTTTTTATGCTTTAACCAGTGCTGTAGCTTGATTTTTTTGAGGGGTTTCATTAAAGTATTATTATATTTTTTTTTTAGCTAGAAACATAATTTTTTGTAAGGATAATGTTTTCCCAATCTCTCACTTGCTTAAACCTACTCTAAATGAAATCGTGTTCTAAAAAAATGGGGTGTCCGTCTCCTTCTTGTATACGCCTTTTAAATTAGGTGCCATTATTGGTATATTGGTACCATCCGTTATGATTAAAAGTTAGAGAAACACACATTCAGTAAATTTTTGGTCGCTCTCAAAAGTTAAAAATATAGTTTTTTTTAACAATTTTCATAATTATTGGGGGGGATACGTCCCACCGGCGCCGCCGCCGGTGTAGACAAACATTAAAGTATTAAAAATTTGAACAGACATGACCATGACATAATAATAGGCATTATTAATTGCCCAAGTTATAATGAGTACATACCACTGATCTTTTAAAATATCTAGGCATATTGCACCAGTCACAGAACTTATGTTTGGATGCCAAATCTTTGTCACAAACCGTACCTAAGATTGAACACAAAAAATACATATACAGGTGTTACTTTGATATAAATCAATACACAACTAAATTTAACCTACTAATAATACACAAAAAAGTGTTAGGAAAATGAAGAATTATAATGGCGGATTTATAGCACAGCGGGAAAAGACTCAAAAGGCAGTTTGCAGCATTACAGAAAGAAAGTTTTCAAAAAGGACCAATAGGAAGCCTAGAAAATGACTGCTGATCAGAGAGCCTTTAGGAACCACTGCAGTGATCATGGTCAATCTATAGCTGAGAGAAAGACAAAGTTTTGGAAACTGGATTTCTCTAGTAGAAATGAAAAAATGATCTACCAATATCAATTTTGTGCTTCTTTGATTTTCAAGAGCTAGTGTCCAGATTATTTAAGTAAAATAATTAATGAAATCCAACTTAGTTAATTATTTAGGCTATTTGTATACAAACTTTGATTTTCCGTATTTAAATGAAATTTTTAATATTCTGGTTGATATGGAGTCAGATTTTTTTTCTCTTAAAATAGAAAAAAAAATAACAAATTTGCAATTTTTTCAGTTTTATGCAATTTTTGAGTTTTTTAGCTAAATAGAGACATTTTAAGGTGCCTGCCTACCTAAAAAACGCCGTTTTGGACCCAAAATTAAAAAAAAAATTATTACCTTATTTCCAAAAGCACATCTTTAGCTTTCCAAATCAGTTTGAATTTTGTCTTTATCTTTAATAGAACCAAAGTTACAGAACTTTTACTTACAGCTAAATAGGCATTTTATTAAGGAAAAAATAAAGAAATTCGCGTTTTTCTCAGAATCACATTTTTGCTATTTCCCTTCTCCGCAAAACTGCATAACTCAAAATATTATAAATGGATTTCTATAAAAATTGGGGAAAATACTTGACATAATATGATTTAGGAGCCCTACTATTTTTTTGGTTGTGGGTGTAATATTTTTTATTTTATGAATAGTATAACTTAAAACTTTACTGAATTTTGGTGTTTTTTTTTTCATTTTTCACGTTTGGTTCTGTAACTTTTGATATTAAATAAATTTAGACATAAAAATAGTAGGCCTCCTAAAATATGAGTTCACGAGGATAACAAAGTTTACAAAATAAAAATATCTTCATATGAATTTGAGTTATGTTGATTTGCGGAAAGGCGTTTTTTTGTGATTTTCATGCATAAATTGTTCAATAATATGATGATTTTAATCAATATTTTAAATTTTTTTATGTTATTCATAGTTTTTAGATGAATTTAATTGTATTAACCACAAATTAGGTCAAAATTTTAATTATTATAAAAAAAGCCTCTATAGGTAGGCAGACACCTTAACTAAAAAATCAAAGAATCTTGCAAGTTTGCACACTTTTTCTTTTTTGAGGCCTGTAAAAGTGCTAATTTTTACTTTCTAATATCTCTTTGAAATTAAAACTGAAGATATTTTTATGAAATTTTCTTCTCTGCGTTTTTGCCAACAATTTTTTATTGAAAATTTTGCTCCCTCCCTTGTTGTCCAAAGTTCTCTCTTTTTTTCCAAAGTTTGTGACTGGGAGGCACTGATACTATCATTTGCATTAGGTCAGGCAAAATTGCTTTACTATACTTACACAGATTGGTGGCGTCCGCTCCTGAAAATTGGGGGTTATGACCCTAGGATTCAGGATTCCTCTCCAAAAAGATTTTACAAGACCTGATTATATAAGAATCCTTTTTCGTTTAAGCATCCCATTCAATGCTTTTAAGATCAATGATCAACTAATTAAATTGTGGTTCAAGATTTTGTGAATTGAGCAAACTTTCACTAAAAAAGGGGACTCTGGAGTTCCCCCAGAATTTTTTTCAAATTTGACCTTTTAAAACAGGGTTAAACTCATTTTCAGTGTTATATGATTACACAATTTCAAAATAAAATTTTCTATGCTTTAACCAGTGCTGTAGTTGGTGAAAAATATTTTTTAGGGAGGAGCTTGCTCTTTTTTTTTGGCTAGTAAGAAAATATTTCGTAGGGATGATGCCCCCCCTAATCTCAGCATTGGCTTCAACCTATTCTAAATTAAATCGTGTCCTAAATCTCATGGGGGTCTGTCCTCCTCTTTATACGCCTCTTGATATTGGTAAATTTTCACCATCCTTTATATTATTAAAAGCTAGAGAAACACTTTCAGCAAATTTTCTGTTTTTCTTAAACGCTTATCTTTTAAGATTTTTACTAATTCAAGTTTGATTTTAATAGCAATAACCATCAAAAATTATTATTACAGTGGTAATGTTAACATCATTAAATTAAAATTATTAACGGGCATTGTGATGCTTGTGACGTCAAAGGTAAGTAGATTGTTATGTCTTGGCAACACCCGACAGGAAATCCCTGGACCAATTTGGTGCCCTTGGCAAGATTTTCTTGGCGCCAAAAATCGGGGTCCTGGCTTGTTAAGTTTAACCTCCAAATCATTATTATTCATATATTGATAAACCTATGTTTATAAACATATATATAATCCATCTAACACTAAGTACAGTAACAGAAAATATAGATAGTATTTAAAAAATTAAAGCATAAAACTTACTTTTGGTGGATTAAAAGGGTATGTTTCTGGTACTTTGATTTCTAATACAAAATTACCACCTTCATATGGTGTATCAGGTGGTCCAGCAATTTCCCCTTTAAGTTCTGTATAAGTATCATTCACAATTTCAACACTAATTGCACACTTCGCTGCCTAAAATATAATAATCAGAAATCACGATTTTGCTTATCAAGTTGATTTTACTAAGAAAACAAAAACTGAATCATGAAGCAGCATTCAAGGAAATGCACTAATCGCTTAAAAATATACAAACATGCAAAGAAATACAATCATATACAAAGGAAAAGCACATAATAAAGATAACGGAAACCTCTATTTCTATGCAACCACATAAATTACTTATCAAATTAATCAAATAATAACCTCTTCACTCTTTACAACTTCTTTAAATTCTCGTTTGATTCGCTGCACTGCAATGTTTGCCATGATCCGCTGGCCACCATGAATTAAGAATTTCTAAAGATTTCGTACATTAAATTAAAACACTATTAAAATCAATATATTTTGCAAAACACAAAGAGTTGATCGTCATTCCATAACTGTATATATAAACACCTCACAGAAATCCCAGACGAAAAAGAAATCGAAGTTATTTTCAGTGTTGCCAACTTTAAGGTTTATTCAATTAATTTGTGTTTGGATGTTTTGTTTTGACCTCGCACATTGTTTTTTTTAAACTCTTGGTTTTATATATCAGTTCAAACAAACTATTCTTTACTACACACATTTTTGTGTACATTTTACAAAAATTGCACCACGCAATCAGCCTAGAAATTAATATTGAGGTAAATTATCGTATCGTATCATAACTCTAAAAATAACGAAACTGCGAAACGATTTCAGTCAGATGTCAATAATAAGCGTAGCATAGTGCTACTACTGCTGTTCATTAAAAACGAACTATTTGTTTACTATATATAGATCTGCGTTTATTAAATTGTACTTTCTCAATTTTCTTCATGTAATGAGCGTTTCTTGAGTAGAAAGACATAATGTTCAATATTCTCTGTTTGTATCACTATTCCCGTTGGTTAAAGCTATTTCTCCTATCCTTGAAGGTTCACAGAAATTTACCACTGTAATCAATTTCTCGTCTTCCGAAAATTTGCAAATTCTTGATGCTGATATCATCACCATCACCCAAAATGGAATCCCCTATGCAAGAAACTGTTTACGGTACTAACTCGGATGATAGCCATGTTATGTCCGAAAAAGTCCAAAGTTTAGCTGCTAACATATACCAAGAACTGGAACGAATGATGGAAAAATATGATGAAGATGTTGTCAAGGCATTAATGCCTCTAGTAGTAAACGTTCTTGAGAGTCTTGACTCAGCTGTAATGGATAATCAAGAGCATGAAGTTGAGTTAGAACTCTTAAGAGAGGATAATGAGCAACTTGCCACACAATATGAAAGGGAAAGACAACTTCGAAAATCTGCTGAACAGGTGAGGATTTCTTTTTTAAAAAAATAATCATTAAGATTTGCTGAAACTTTCATAAATTTAAATGGCATTTAACTTTTTAGAGATTGATTGAAATTGAATACTCGACTGATGATGACAGGCAAAACTTGTCTGAAAAAGTAGAAAGTTTGGAATCTCTGGTCAGAATGCTGGAATTGAAGTCCAAAAATGCTTCAGATCATGGTAGTGTTTTCCACATATTTTGTTTATGCTTACTATTCATTATTTGGTTATATTCCATTATGTGTCCTGCTAAATAACGCAAAGCTGTTTTAGACAGCAAAAATTAGATATATTGCTAATAATTCCAAACAATGGATTAAAATGTATGGCTATATCAATGAAAACTAAAAATTAATTAAAATAATATAGACTAAATTAAAAATAATATAGACTATAATTATATTTTAAATAAAGACTTTCAAATTTCATATAAGCATTTATATAAGATATATAAGATCCATGATCTTATTTCACAAATTTCAGCTTCTCGTCTAGAAGAAAAGGATTCAGAAATGAGGAAAGAATACGCTACTCTTCATGAAAGATACACTGATGTATGAAAACTTTCAGGTTTTGTGAAAAATTTAGGGCTTTTTGTTTATTTAATTTAAAATTCTATAATTTTTAACTTAATTCAAATCACTCAAATTAACATAAAATGTTGAAATTTCTTAAAAAGTAAGGTTTATTTTTAAAATATTAAATTAAAACTTAAGTTATCATAAATTTTATTTTTCCTACTTTTGTAGCTCTTTAAAACCCACATGGATTACATAGAAAGAACTAAAGTACTCTTTGGAACAGACAAATTGGATGCCTTGAATAACAAAATAAGGTTTGTTTATATTTTTAAACTATGGCAACAATGAGATGCACTGTGATAATTTCTTGCTTAAGTCATAAGGTATGGTGGATTTCCTAAGTAATTCCTATATAAATGCCTGCCAAATGCTGCAACTTTTTTGTTTTAAATTAGAGTCAAGAACTACCTATTTAAAAAATTAAGTTCTGTAGTCATGACCGAGATAATTTTACTCAAAACAAAAATGTTTCCTAAATTTGGAAAAAATATAGTTTATTTTCAGTTCTGGTTTGAATAAACTGAACTTTAAACCTATTGAATTTAATCTATGTGGATTCAAACAATAATAGTCTGTTTTTTTAAATATTTTTCCAACATTTTTTTGAAAATCATTAGCAAATTTTATGTTCCCCAGGCCTCTCAATCTTGCTCAAGTAAAATCTGAAGTCAACTCTTTTATGTCACCAGAAGAAGCTGGCTCTAAAGTACTAAACAGTCCCATGGAGATACCTTCTCCATTATCTCCTAATCAAAGTTCTGATTCCAATGCCAGTTTAAAAAGTGAACTTCAGGTAAGTTTTTTTTCTCTGCATTACTTTTTCAAGTTTTACATTTGCTATAAACTTCTTAATTGAAGTTTTTTAAAAGTAAAATTGCGTCATAGGATCTAAATTAAATAGGATCGAAATGCACCTTTTTGCGAGAAAGTGTTAATTAATACAGGGCACAAAATTTCGACTCATTAAACTTGGCATTAGCAAACATATTTAAGAGTGGATAGAAAATTTTGTATTTTGAATGGACGTGTTTCAAATCAAACTATATACAGTCGAATCCGCTTAATGTGATCACGGTTAATGTTATCAATCGGATAATGTTATCGAAATCGACAGGTCCCGATCATTCCTATTTAATTTAATGTAAAATGTATCGTTTAATGTGATCAACTATGGATAAACACGCCGCTTAATATTATCAAAATTTGTCCATATCCCCTAAAAAACGTCCGCTATCTAGTATCGGGTTTCGTTTTGAAGGCCAAGTTCAACAAGTAAACATCTCTGTCCCACCCTAGAGCATCTGGGGCTTTTTTTCTGAAACTCATTAGTAAGAATAATAAAACATTCCACATATATTGAAAGAAAATGGTTACAGGGGGGGGGTCCGAATCCATGCTTGTGAGAAACCATCGGTGCCTTGCAGATGTTTCTGATAAGAGATTTTAATTTTCCCTTGTTTATTGGAATTCAGATGATAAAATAAGTGGTTTATTAGATTGGAAGGATATAATAGAGTGCACACAAAAAGAGAGACCTTTCTATATAAATAAAAATACAAGCGATTATTTTATTTTCATTATTTGAACAACTCTTATATTTTCCCCTAAAAATTTTAAGCTGTCAAATACAGTGTAAAATGGTTTTAAATACATTGATTACGAGTACGTTATTTTGATTTTAAAGCAAACAATATAGTTACACTGTCTGCTACTTTTTGATATAAAATCGCTTATTGTTATCAATCGGATAATGTTATCAGTTTAATCTCGGACAATTGCGATCACATTAAGCAGATTCGACTGTATGTGCTTAGATTACTGCTAGAATCAAGAAAGCGTAAAACTTTTGATGATTTATTTAAAAATTTTTTAGATTTTCTTTCAATTTTATGTGCTAAAAAAGCTTTTAAGTCAGATTTCAACTAATTCTTACTTGATTTTCAGGAAGCTGCCTTTTCTTCAATTGGCACTAGCCCTCGACGTAAAAGTGGATCTAAGAATAAGGAAAAGTCTGTGACTGAAACTGGTCAAATTACAGATAAAGTAGCTCTGAGTGACAGAAGTACCGGAACAAGTACAGATTAACTATTGCACTTCTGTAATTGAGGTGTTTGCAGAAACAACGAGCTAGTCCCAGCAGCTTTTCAATGGAATTAGCTCATTGTTGCTGCAGAAACTTTAATTGGGGTGTATGCTACAACAGTGAGCAAGCTTAAAGTTTGCCTGTTGTTGCAGCAAATGCTTCAACTGAATTGGGCAGCTGAAAATAATGAAGGGTTGAGTTGTTTGTAAACATATGTTTGACCTTTGTTTTTATTTCTTGTAGGAGATGGGTGGGTTGATGATTTAGATGCAAACCTAAATGATGCTACTGTTATGAGTCCTGAAATGGATGAAGTAGAAGAGTTGGATGGTTTCAGCTTCAACTTAGAAAGTAGCACTTTGAAAAGGTGAAATTCAGCTAATTCTCATCATTTTTGAATAATATATTAATGAAGATTATATATATTCTAAGGGTTTGTCTTTCTCTTTTCAAATAAATCTTAATTGTTTTTAGTGAACGAAGGAGACAAAACACTTTATATCAAGAACTAAGCTTCCAAGATAATGATGCATTAGTTGAAATGGACGAAGGGGCTGATATTTCAGGTATTGATTTCAGGGCCCCTTTTATTGTTATAAAAGTAAACAGCATTTTATTACTAAATTAAACTTGTAATGAAGAGTTCAGAGAAAATTAAACAACGTTTATTGCACGTATAAAAGTTTTAAAAAGTACAGTGTTTCGGGGATGCTTAGATCCCCTTCGTCAGCTGAGTTGACAAAGAGCAAACTTAGAGCTGACGAAGGGGATCTAAGCATCCCCGAAACACTGTACTTTTTAAAACTTTTATACGTGCAATAAACGTTGCTTAATTTTCTCTGAACTCTTCATATCCTTGCACTGTGGATTTAGGCCAGTCAATAACGACATCGAAAATTGCAAAAAATAAGGTAGTTCCAATTTTTGTCTTATGTTGTTAGGACCCATCCCAGTAGTTAGTAACCAATTTTGCAACCCTGAAAGCCCTGTGCTAACTTCGCAATCCTCAAAAAACCTCAAAATTTTCCGACTTTTTTCAGTTTTTGGCTTATAACTCATACAAAATGCATCCGCACGAAAACGTTTCAAATTTATCTTTTAAAGTAGATAAAATTTGCAATAATTTAAGGTCACCCCCAAGTTTATACGTCCCATAGATTCCGAGTTACATCTCTTCAAAAATGTGCAATTTTTTCCCAAAATTCAAAATTTTGAGTCTAAGTCGCTTTTATAGCAAAAAAAAGGCTATAGTACTCGTTGTAAAAGGTAAATCAGGGCAAATAAGTTGTAGTACAGGTATTTAGCTTTAATTTAAGCCCTGAATGAAGTCTCTAGGCCCCATAGTTCTTACTTAATCTTAAAAAACAAACAATTTGGGAAAACCGAAATTTCGGAAAAATAGAGCATAACGTTGTATGGGCATAGTAAAGGAAAAATAAAGCTATAACACAATATGACGTTATAAAAATTATTATTTATTTATTGAATACAAAGTTATTTGTCTTAATACAACTTGTTAATTAATGTTAATTTTTAAATTAAATTGAGATTAATTAGTATGAATTATAATTAATAAATTAAAAAATGTATATTAATTTATTGCTTCTTGAAGTATTAGTTTATAAAATACGACTTTTTGGAGGTACCAAAGATCATGTCTCTTCCAAGGATTCAGGACTGTCTTCCTCGTTGTCAGACTCGTCTATCTCAATTGTAGAGATGTTGAGGCATGACTTGCCTTGACATGGTTTACATAGTGCGGAACACTTAAGTCCCGCTTTCTGACATGAGCAGCCTCTTCCAGCACACCCTTTTTGGCACTTGCATGAGATGGAGAGTTTTTGATGCTGGATCTTATGTAGAGGTAATAGGTAGCAGACCTTTTGCTGACTCCTCGTCCAGCCCCAGTCAGTTGGTTTTTTCTGCACCTAACCATGTCTGCACCTGGTGGTATGTGCGATATGCATGTTGAGCTGCAGCCTCTTCGGTTGGAGGCAGACGAGCCAGGTGGACCTTGGTGTTTGCAGCTGAACGAACAAAGATTTCGTAACGGAGGGCGTGAAGAGTGTCCCTCCTCCATACAGAGCCACAAGACACTTATTTCCAGCAGAAGCTATTTCTTCGTGGCTAATATCAGGCTGCAGGAAAATGGAAGGCACGCCAACCAGATGGGGATTTTTTTCAAGCAGGCTTAGCATCTTCATTTTACCTTGCCTGAAAATTGCAGAGGTGGTGTCACAACCAGAGAAGGCGTGCAGAAACAATTCAAATCCGTGGGGACAGGCCAGCTCTCCGCTATTGAAAGATTTGGAGGAAAACTGCAAACAAGTTGATTCCCGCTTGACACCTTTTTGAAGGAAAACATTTTCCACCGTCGAGCCCAATCCATTTAAAAGAACCAACAAGTCCACATCTTCTCCAACCACGATGACATTTTCATGCGAGCTGCTTTTGTCGAGAGCAGTCCGTACGATTGTACAGTCTGTGTCCTCTGCAACTTGCTTTGTTTCAATTACTTGGTTATCCAATCCTAAACAAAGGAATTTAATAAGTTGCCGCTTGTTGTTTTCGTTGGATAAAATATTCTCCTGTGGCACTTTTATAACTGTGTGATCTTGAAATAATATATCACTGCATGATGAGTTTGCATATCGACGTAATCGTTCTGCAGTTTTAGTGCTTCTTTCAGACCAATTGTCTGGATATCCATCAAATACAACTGACAATTTTTTTCCAAAATGGCTAATTGTGTAGCTGATGTAAGTGGCTACAATTGCCGTGGTTGTGATATTCCGATGCCACCTTACTTTATGAAGTAAGTAGCCGCCATCCACAACAACAAACGTAGTGGCTCCTATAGTTATATTTTCAGGAAGAGGGGTAAAAGCTGGACTTTTTGCCTTTACGCATCCCATCTTCACAAAACAAAGCCATTGGGTAGGGAGCCAACTCGAACTTATAGTGCTCTTTCAAGTCACCCTCTGTCTGCTTCGTGATACACAAGCCTTTGAAAAATTGTGATGGGATCTATTTGAAGCTTCGGATTTTGTAATTTGATAATGACTGATGCCAGGGTTCGCACTTTCTTTTCTTTTAAAACTAACTTTTCCAAAGGTGTTTCCCGTGATTTGGTTTATTCCATTTATTCCCAATTCGTAGGCCATATGGCAATTGACTTCAGAGTCCCCAACCATACCAGAGCTGATGAATAGTATTTTTTCATTAAATGGAAATATCTAAGCAATATCTAAATGGCCAATGGCAAATATCTAAAACTGTTGGGGATGCGAGTTCTGACACGCCCTTGGAAGCTAACCGAGTTAAAAATCCTCTTTCTCCATTGATTTTATTTTTTAAGGTAAAGTAAGAACTATGGGTCTTATAAAACTAATCTAAGACTTATTAAAGTTTTATTTTAGACTAATACTTAAAAAAGCAATAAATTAATACATATTTTAATTTCTTAATTATATAATTAATACTAATTAATCTCAATTTAATTTAAAAATTAACATTAATTAACAAGTAATTAAGACAAATAACTTTGTATTCAATAAATAAATAATAATTTTTATAACTTCATATTGTGTTATAGCTTTATTTTTTCTTTACTATGCCCATACAACGTTATACTCTATTTTTCCGAAATTTCGGTTTTCCCAAATTGTTTGTTTTTTTAAGATTAAGTAAGAACTATGGGGCCTAGAGACTTCATTCAGGGCTTAAATTAAAGCTAAATTACTGTACTACAACTTATTTGCCCTGATTTACCTTTTACAACGAGTACTATAGCCTTTTTTTTGCTATAAAAGCGACTTAGACTCAAAATTTTGAATTTTGGGAAAAAATTGCACATTTTTGAAGAGATGTAACTCGGAATCTATGGGACGTATAAACTTGGGGATGACCTTAAATTATTGCAAATTTTATCTACTTTAAAAGATACATTTGAAACGTTTTCGTGCGGATGCATTTTGTATGAGTTATAAGCCAAAAACTGAAAAAAGTCGGAAAATTTTGAGGTTTTTTGAGGATTGCGAAGTTAGCACAGGGCTTTCAGGGTTGCAAAATTGGTTACTAACTACAGGGATGGGTCCTAACAACATAAGACCAAAATTGGAACTACCTTATTTTTTGCAATTATCGCCCTTTTTTTTGTCGTTATTGACTGGCCTAATTCTTTTATTTAAACTTGTAATACTCAAGTTAAATTTCTCATATACTCATTAAATCAGCTTACATGAGAAAGGCACTATGACACTTTAAGTTAATCTTTTGAAAGGCGTTGAATGGAGCCAACAAACAAACAGGCACCCTAAATGTTTAGTTGGTTTGTGAGATTGTATTGCTTTAAAGAAAGTGATTGGATTATCCAAGTTGGCATAACCATATATCCAAGTAGTTGAGTCTGAAATGATATAGTGCCTTTTAGGTAAACTGACAAGTTTAAAGCAATGAAAAGTTTTTCTTATTTTCCATTCCTATTTCTCCATTTATTTATAACATAATATAAAAGGAAACTTTTCATGGTAATAAATAAAAAATAAACAAAAATTATTTTCTGGGATAGATAATTTTCGTTTAAAGCCATTCATTTCCTTTTCCAACTACAATTTCTTAATTGATTTAATTTTTTAGCTGCTAGAGGATTTGAAGATCAAGGAGATTATGCTTCTTCTGGTTTGTATTTTTTGGAAGATTTGAATATAGTATTTGAATATCTAATTAACCTTTCTAGCTTTGAAATAATTTACTTTTGATGTTATTTTTAAACTACCCTTTTGTTGGTTTTATTCAAGGCTTTTGGGGAATATATATTGTTAGAAATGTTCACTTATAGGAAAAAATAATTGTCTATTTATTTCATTTATTAATTAAATTTTTCTTGTTTATCATTAACTGCCAATATTCTCTTTGCTGTTTGAGAAATTCATTTTTTTCATTGAGAGAGGCAACACAATATTTTTTTAGTTATAATTTACTGTGGTGTTGCACTTGCAAAAACTGTAGGTATATCTGTATCATTATTTGAGTTTTTTTTCTTCCTGTTTCATTTTGCTGCTCACCAACTGCTGCATGTGCTTTATAGAAAGTGAAGGGGAGAGTGAACGGGAACCAAAGGGTGAGAAATAGTTTTTTTCCAGTCCTTTTGGGCAAGATTGTTAATTCAGCTTAAGAATATTGTCCAGTAACTTTATACATTACAGTATGCGTCAAATCCGGTAGTTCTGGTTTTTTGCAGACTTGTTTATGATGTTGACCAAATGAATAATTCAAGTTTTAGACCTCGAGCGCCGAACGCAACTTTGTCAAAAATCGAAAAAACCGCAGAAAAATCGTTTGTTTTTCAAATTTTGGCGATTACAACCCTAAAGAACTAGTTTTTGAAAAAACTTTCTTACTACAAAGTTAAAGCAAACAAAATTTCCTACAAAATGATACCAGAACTGTCTCTGTAGACCCTATAGTTTCGGAGATTTAGCCTTTCAAAGTTTATCATTTTTTTCGGATCAATCAATTTTTAAAACTCATATATTAAATCATGGGAGTGTTTTAATGAACGAATTCATAAGTTTTTTGCATCGCTAAATCCGAATTTCAAGTTCATTTTCATTTTGAAAGTCATCTTCACATCAAAAATTGCAAAAATCTCAAATTTTTGCTCTTATGTTAGGTTTTCCATCGATTTTCTAAGTAAATATTCATTTTATGAAAAATACCATGCAACCAAATTAAAGTACGTAAAATTTCCTATCAGATTCATTGGTTTATTTTTATTTTGCGATGAGCGGTGTACGTTTTACAGCGTTTTGATGTGTAGCGATTTTTTTGTTTTTCTACAAAAAAGTGGTGAACGCTTGATTTACCCCACTACAGCTCTGCATAAATACAAGTTACCAACAAATAGTTTATACCACATGAAAGATCATTTAATTTCCTACAAAATGCACTGTTTAACATTGATTTTTTGATGAAAAGTTTTGATGCTAGTGCGCGCTAAATTACAGCTGTTTCCTGACTTCACACAAAAACAAAAAATCGCTACACTTAAAAACGCTATAAAACGTACACCGCTCATCGCAAAATAAAAATAAACCAGTGCATCTGATAGGAAATTTTACGTACTTTAATTTGGTTGCATGGTATTTTTCATAAAATGAATATTTGTTTAGAAAATAGATGGGAAAACCTAACATAAGAGCAAAAATTTGAGATTTTTTGCAATTTTTGATGTGAAGATGACTTTCAAAATGAAAATAAACTTGAAATTTGGATTTAGCGATGCAAAAAACATAAAATCGTTCATTAAAACACTCCCATAATTTAATATATGAATTTTAAAAATTGATTGATCCGAAAAAAATGATAAACTTTGAAAGGCTAAATCTCGGAAATTATAGGGTCTACAGAGACAGTTCTGGTATCATTTTATAGGAAATTTTGTTTGCTGTAACTTTGTAACAAGAAATTTTTTTCAAAAACTAGTTCTTTAGGGTTTTAATTGCCAAAATTTTAAAAACAAACGATTTTTCCGCGTTTTTTTCGATTTTTTACAAAGTTGCGTTCGGCGCTCGAGGTCTAAAACTTGGATAATTCAGTAGATCAACATCATAAACAAGTCTGCAAAAAATCAGAACTACCGGATTTGACGCATACGATCCCATGCTTTCAGGCGACAAAGTTACTGGACTAATATTAAAATAACGTTTTATTTGTGCATATAAAAGATGTTAATGGATGGATGCAAGATACTTTCATCTGCATTACTTTAATACAGTAACGGACCCTTTATCCGGAACCCAAAATCCAGAGGGACCCGAAATCCGCCTCGCGTTTATAATTTGTTTTTTTTTTAATATTTTGAAGAATTTTTAGTGAGTAAATGCTGTTACGATAAGGCCTGATTATTTTATAAAATAAGATTGATTATAAAGACAATAAAAAAAATTGATTAACAAAGGCTCAAAAAGAGATATTTCAATTTTCGAACATTCTCGGATAAAAACAGTAGCTATTAAGTCCTTGGTCTTTGTCCCAAATTCTGTTAATAAAACCATTATTCCTTCTATTAACCACACTCTGCCCATCTATATGCTCTCCTTAAAATTCATAAACCTCGTGTCCCATTTAAGACCTATAATGTCAAATAGTGGTTCAGCTTTTTATATATAAGCTAGCTAAGTTTATATTTTCTCCTTTACTTACTAATAACGGTTCTTGCGTATTATCCCGTCGACCGTTTAACTGAATTCTGTAACATTACCAAAGTCTTTGACTGTTGTATAGCTGTGACGTTGAATTTAATGACTGCTGAACAGTCGACGATGTAATACGTAAGTACCCTAATCTATATATATAAAATCCAAATACCACACTGATTCATTCATTCACTGACACACACTCATCACGAAATCTCCAAAACTGCCGGACCGATAGGCTTGAAATTTGACAGAGACCTTCCTTTCAGCCATTAGACGCGCACTAAGAAACGATTTTAAAATCGAACGACTCCTTCTCTGCTTTTCGGCGCTTTTTCGACTCCGTTTTACCCATTGAAATAACATTGTGCATTGTTGAAATGCATAAATTGCAGTGTTTACTTCTCTATCTTGAGGCGTCGTCTTGCCTCACTTGAATAAATATTATTTCAAAACATTTTATAATTTACAATTAAATTTAAGAAAAACAGTGTGAATATCTGTATTTAAATACTATAATAGCTATCAGAAAACCGAAGTAAATTAAAATAATTAATTTACTTTCTTTAATATTTTAATTTCTCAAAAATAAATATATTTATGGAATAGCAAGAATTTAAAAGTTTCCAAGGAAACAGAGCTAAAATTTCATTTTTTCATAGGGCATGGTTTACTAGACCAGCGTTTCTCAACCGGGGTTCCGCGGAACCCTGGGGTTCCGCGAGGCTTCCTCAAGGGTTCCGCGAGGGATCCGGAAATCTTTTTTTTGCTCTGGTTTAAATTTTAGAATAGCCCTAATTAAATTAGGCATCAGCCAGCCAAATGTGTGCAAGTGTTTTTCCATTGAACATTTTCTTCTGTAGCCCTTGGGTGTTTGTTCTACAAAGAGTTTGAAAAGAAGATTAACACTAGTTTGAAGGGGAATTTCAAATAAATTTCTGAGGAAGGACTCCTGTCCCCCTTGAAATTTTGGCGCTAATTATATTCCCCCCTTGAAAATTCTGTGTTTTACAAGAAAATGTTCTTTTCAGATGTAACCCAAAGAGTCCTAAAATACACTGAAATTTCTAGGGAGAACTCCCAAACTTCTATCTAAAATTTTGACGTCTGTTAGAGCGTTTTTCCCTTGAACATTCTGCTGTCTCAAGAATATTTTTTCCTTTGGTGCTCTACAAAAAGTTTGAAAAAGGAGATAAAACACTAGTTGAAAGGTTAATTTTCAAAATAGATTCTGAGGGAGGATAAAAGAGCAAGACAAAATATTGTTGCATGACAGTGGCCTATATAAGGGAGGCCCAGGGGGCCCTCCCCCCCCCCCCCCGAGGAATATCAAAACACGTTAAAACCCTGTTATTTAGGGTCAATTTATAAAAATTTTCTGGGGAAGGCCCCCAAACCCCCCTTTAGTACATGAAATTGTATTATTTTCAATTTCTTATAATAACTTTCATGCAAATTGAAATCCTACCTAAAAATGCATGTCCAAGGTTTGGACTAAATGTACCAAAAACGAGTTAAAACCTAGTTTTTAGGGCCAAATTTCTAAAAATTTTCTGGGGGAGTACCCCCAAACTCCCCCTTCTACTCGGAACTTTATTAATCACAATTTTTATTATTTTAAGTTCTCATAGATGCAAATTTCACATAAAATGCATTAAAAAGCTACGTTAAATCTATTTTAAACTACTTTTGAGAGGTTGAGTAACAATTTTGGGCCCCTCCCGAAATAAATTTCTTTGCACGCCACTGTTGTATGGACGCTAGGGTTCCCCGGAACTTGGACATTATCAAAAGGGTTCCGTGATAGTAAAAAGGTTGAGAAACGCTGTACTAGACTATATAATCACAAGATTTTTATTATAACTAGCAACTAGCAATCTGTTTTTACTTTTTCAGAGAATCTTTTAAAGAAGTTGGTTTTATTAATAAGAAGACAGGCTTACTTGATAACTTTTTATCTAGGGATTTTGAAATTTATATAATTTTTGCAGAAACTTAAAAGGATAGCGGGAATACTTTATGAAAATTCTGTTCAAGATTTTAAACACTGGATTTCAAATGACAGAGATGATTTCAAGTGGATTGTTTTTATCACATAGGAAGGATAAATGTTTAATAGACAAAAAATCAGGATGGAATGAAATATCACAGTTGGAACTGGGATGAGAAAAAGGCACCGGGAGTACTGGGATGAAAATTATCGGGAACACCGGGCTATGAAAATTATCGGGAAAACCGAGACATTAAAATTATCGGGAACACCGGGACATTAAAATTTTCGGGAACATCGGGTTATGAAAAAGTACCGGGACACAGTTGGAACTAAGATGAGAAAAAGGCACCGGGAATACTGGGATGAAAATTATTGGGAACACCGGGATATGAAAATTATCGGGAAAAACGGGATCTGATAGGTACCAGGAACCACTGAACTAGGAACACTGGGATATGAAAAGGTACCGGGAACACCGGGATATGAAAAGGTGCTTGGAAATCCGGGATATGAAAATTACCGGGAACACGAGTATATGAAAAAAGCACCGGGGACACCAAGATGATTGGTGATAAGAAAAATCGGACATAAAACTTGGGAGAACTTAAAAAAAGGAATCTATACACTCCACCCGTGCAAGGCCGGGCAAATCAGCTAGTAACTTATATAAGACAAAAAATTTTATTCACTTTTTTTCTAACATTCTTAATTTAAAACTTATAGATAATATTATGGTTTTTGTTGAGATGTAAAATCTCTGTGTAACAGTGTTCCGTACTTTGTACAGGGTACTTTGGAGAGTCTTGGTAGAAGGTTGCAGGAATTTCACTTTTCTCAGAGGCGGCTCGTAGCTAAAATTATAGGGGGTGCTGCTCAAGCTGCACCAAATTGACAACGTATATTTTAAGCGGTACAATGCTAAATAAATCTAAAAACCTGGATAAGGGCCTCTTTTCTGTACTACGATTTTTCTCATGATAAGACTGCAAGGAAAATTTAAGCTGTTAACTTACAGCCACAGAAGTTAATTCTTAATTGAAAAATTTAGGGTTTTTTTACATTCTTCATGTTTTATGAAATTTAGTCAGAAAGCGGAACTTAAATACAAAAACAGGTCGTCTGGTCACCCTACACTTATTAACAATCAAAAACATGTCAGCTACCAATGTTTTTAAGTTAATAAAAATTGGAATTTTGGGAAATTTTGGTTGGGGTGCTACAGCTCCGTAGCCCCTACAGACAAGCGATCACTGCCCAAACTGTTTCTATAAGTTGTGTATATTGGCCATATTTTAGTAAAGCTAAAGAAGAGGATCTTGCATCTCTGAAACAATTATTCATAATTTTAACATCTTTTACATATGCAAATGAAGTGTTTTTAAATTTTTAATCCCTTTTGCACTACATTTCTACAGAAATACAGCTTGTTTTGGTACAAAAAGTATCTTGCTTTGGTACTTTCAGAGTATGATAAAAGTCACTGATGGTTTAGTTTTATCAAGATTTAATTCTTGAGTATTATTATTAAATTTATGAATATAGAATCTAAGCCATTTCCATTATTTTTATTCAATGTAAGTTTGCAGTATTGTAACATAAATTTTAAAAAGTTTTGTATTTGTATTTTTTCTATGTATATTTTTAGTTGTTGACATTTAGATTTTTGAATTAATTAATGCTAAAGGAACCAAAATAATAATTTTTATTTTTATCAGGTTTGTTAATTGAGATTTATTTTTAAACAATACATGATTGATTTAAAAAACATCTTGTATTTAATTTAGTTATTGGCCATAACAAATCTGATAATTAGCTTGTGCTGCTTTTTAAGTTATGACAAAGCTAACACATATTTAGCACTTATGTGCTGAAAACCTTGAATTCTAGAGCTGAAAATATTCATTTACAGCTAGTAAATGCTTTGAATTAAATATAAGTTTAAAGATATTTAAGAGAGATCCAAATCCTTTAAAAAAATCGAGCACTATTACCAAGTAATCTCAATAAAAATGCCTTAATCAGCTATATTCCATGCTTGCATTTTCTGTCCAAAATTTTCTGAAACTAATCATAGCACCATAACACTACTAATTTGCACTTAATCATCATGTGTTTTGATTCAACTTGTTGAAATGTGTCTTTCTTTTTTCAAGTGGGTCATATTTTTTCAAATGTGTTTTTCTTGCTGTTTATTATGCAAATAATTTTTATTTCAAGAGTTTACTTATTAACTCTGCATGTTTTTTTTCTATGCATTAATCTGTTTATTTTTCTTTTATCGAATGCTTCCTTGCCTGCTACTTTAGTTAACGACAATTTCTTTGGTAAGCATCAGCTGTTTAAAATGTTACGTTATTTGTGAAGAGAAACCTTAATACATTTAAATTTGTACTATCTAAATCTCAATATAGTTAAAAGCAATCAGTTTGCCTTTTTTTGTATTCAAGGGTTTGAAGCAGGGTTGTGCCAACCATTTCTTTCTTTCCCCCTTTTTTGTAGATAATATGGGGGAAAAGGCCCCACTTTTTAATAAGGTATTCCAAAAGAAAATTTTTTGTAAAAAAGGAAAACAATGTTAAAATTTCCTTTCTTTTAAACAAGGAGAAGCTATATCTTAAAAATCATTAAATTCATGTTGTGGAAAGGATTTCTTAATTTTGGTGTAGGAGTATAGATGATTTTTCTTACTTTCCAACATACGCATGTTTAAAAAAACATTATTACCCTCAGGTATAATTAATAATACCTAAAATAATAAACAAGTTCTTAAGTTACTTTTCTAAAATTAAAAAACGTTGGACCTAATTTTTTTACTGATTCATTTAAATTGTTGCTAAGTTTATATATTTTAAGAAGCAAATATTTGCTATCTTAAATTGGTACTTTTTCAGTCCTGGAGAATTTCTTAACCCATCAGTTTTTGAAACATTGGCACACCCCTGGTTTTAAACCTTGTGTTTGCCTAGTATTTGAATAAAGACTTTCGCATTAGCATGAAAAAAATAGTCTATTAAATGTTTTAATCCCTTCTTTGCCTTTTAAAAATTAATTATGACATTTCTATACTTATTACCACTATATGAATGGTAGAAATACTAACACAAAGCTAATGATACTAAAACTGTAGTGTGTATGTCTAAAACTTTTTTATAAGTCTTCTATCATGAATATCTTAGTTCCCATCAAAATATAACAAAAAATATGTGCAAATTTTTAGTTCAATAAAATAATTGAATTATAAATTTATGAACATCTTTATAAGAAAATTCTTAAAATAAAACAATCTTTCTAAATGTGCAATAGACAAAGATTATTACAATTTTTTTAGCTGTTAACCTAAATTCAGTTTGTTTTTTACATTTCTCTTTAAATACCAAACATCCCTGTATGGAAAACAGATTTTAGTAAAACTTTTATCTTTTATCCTTAATCACACCATTTAAAAATAGTCAAAATATTTTTATCAATGCATGATTTATTAAAATGATTGCATGCTCCCTAATTTTCCTGAATAACTGTATTCGTTTGTATTCTAATTAAAGTCTATTAAAGTAAAAGGCAATTTAAAAATAAGATAGTGTATCTTATATTTAACCAGATGTATAACCAGAACCTAATTTGTAGTATCTCTGCAATTAGTGGGATAAAGTTATTTATTCACATCTAGATCTCAAACATGTTTGTGCAGAAGTATACAACAGTGTAACAAGACAATAATTATTTTCTAGGCTTGCTCTACCAACTGTTTTTATTACAGTGGTATTTATAATATTTTAATTATCATTTAACACCAATTAACATTTAACTCTTTAGGAATCAGCATAACCTAAATCTGTGCAAGAATGCAAATTCAGCCATTACCATTGACCGACAACTAAAATAAAAATTTCCACCCTGTAGAAAAAAACTTTTAAGCAATTACGGATGTGATAAATTTAAATTAACATTATACTTTCTATACCAATTACTTTATTTATAATTTTTTAACCCCTTTCAATCCTAAGTCGCCGGAGATTGTCATTGAATCCTATGGTAAATTTAGGGCGGCTAGGACTGAAAGGGTTAATTGAATGCTATAAATTCTTTTATGCAATCAATATGTTTTCTTCAAAACCTGCATAAATAAAGCATTATTATCATGGGGAAACAATAAATGTTTCTCAATCAATTGCATAACATTAAAATCAACTTGTTAACCTTTACAAAAGTAAAAAACTTAAAAAGTTGGCTATGTTTTAGTAATCTATAAATTATTCATAACTTCCGTCTCATCTTACTCTTTTTAGTGCCGTACAAACTGCTGTTATGATTTTACCATATTTTCTTTCATGCATAAAATCTCATTATCTAAATACTTTCCCCTCATAAAATGTTTAAATGCATTAAATGTTTTCCAATTTACCTCTTTTTTGTTTCATCTTTTATTATACTTAATTGATCAATTGAACTGATCCAAAAGAACCATTGAAGGACTTAAAATATTGAGAGATTGTCTATTTTGCTGCTTTCAAAACATTGCAGTCTTATTAATTGTTTTTGCCAAATAGTTGCTTCAATTTTCTTTTAAAATTCGACATTAAGGAATTTTTTCAATGGTATTCCTTTGCTAAAAAATTTAACTTTGCTTGATTTTGAAGTATATTTCAACTGAACTATGTTTAAAGTATTTTCAACTCTGGCTATGTGGCTATGTTTAAAAACATATTACTGTCCACTCTGAACTACAAACTTGGAAGTTATAAAACATTCAATATAATTTCAGATGGATTTATAATGTGTTTCCTTCTATAATATATTTTAGAAAAATAATAGATAGTTGAACCAAGTTTCAATCTTTGAATACAATACTAGTATTAAGTATAAGCTATTTAATTTTCTTCATTCTCCTTAGATTCTCCTTTGTATGATTTTAGCTTTAGCTATAATGGCTACTGTTTGCTCTTAGTCTTTGGGTATAATAACATCAATTTTGTCATTTTTAAACTGATAATTCTTAGTATTTATGTAATACTTGCATACTGAATTGATTCTCAAGCTTTTATGGTTCCAAAATAGTTTGAAGTTAATGGTGAGAGGATGAATTTCTCATTCCTGATATTCATTTTGTCTGATCTGTTAAATAAAGATTATCTTTTCCCAAAATTTTTCTAATAAGTATTTCAAAAATTCTGGCTGTTGAAAATGATTTTTTTTGTCTTATTGGGTGTTCAAGAAAGATTTGAAAGTTAATAGCATATCCCTTTCAATTTAAATGAGCTTGCCAATTGCCATAAAAGTTTAATTAAAGTATGATCAATAAATACAAGTCCAATTTACAATAAATCAAAGTTAATTTAAATAGAAGTTGACACCAACTTCAGTTGAACTTTAAAATAACAATCTTTCCTCCTAAGTAGTAAAACACATTTGAACGTGATGTTGTTGTAAACCACAATAGCTTATATTGGGGATACACTTTCAGGTTCTTTCAAACTTGTTGTATGTTTGCTATTAACCATTTTACTAATTTGAAGTCTTTTTGATCTGTGAGTTATTTTCCTTTCCTTTAGGAATGGGCAAAGAAGTGGAGAACCTTATTTCTGAAAATAATGAATTACTTGCAACTAAGTAAGCTTTTTTTTATAAATTCTATATTTCATTTGTATAGGCTGTTTTATTGTTTGTTATTAAAGTATTTTTTTCTTTTAGAAATGCCCTAAATGTTGTCAAAGATGACTTAATTGCCAAAGTGGATGAACTTACTAGGTAAACCTTTTATTAGCACTATTATAATTTAATCTCCCAAGTATGTATAGAAACGGTTTTCTCATTAATGCATTTTATAGTGAACAAGAAATTTTGAGAGAAGAACTAAAGCAATATATGGCTATGAAAGAACGTTTGAAATCAAGAGTTGCTGAGCTTGAAGATGAACTGAAAAAAGCTCGTGAATCTGGTGATAATCCAAAATCTGGAAAATCAGATGATGAGGTAACCAGTTGGAATTATTATACTTACACTAATTTACTATTTTTATAGCTTATCAATTATCATCACACATTAAAATACAAGTTTCTACACTTGCATAAATATTTTCTTAAATGTCTTTATTTGTATTATTTGATGCATTTAAACAAATCATAAATATGAATTGTTTTTATAGGAGGAATTGCCCATGGCTCAAAGAAAACGTTTCACTCGTGTCGAAATGGCCAGAGTTTTGATGGAAAGGAACCAATACAAGGAGCGTCTCATGGAACTGCAAGAGGCTGTCAGATGGACTGAAATGATTCGAGCCTCTAGAAGCGATTCCTCTCTGGACACAAAACGGAGCAAGTCTACTATTTGGAAATTGTAATTTTTGCCTGATACTTCCAAAAATATAATTTTGTGTTACAAAATGTTACGTTTTTTGTTTGTTTGGATGCTTCCATAAAATGATGTTATACTTTCAGCTTCAGTAACTTGTTCAATGCAAATGATAAACCAACCAGGAGGGCCACACCTTATGTGAATGTTCATTACAATGCTCCTACCAGTAATGCTGGTCCAGCTTTGGACACAATGAGAAAGAAACGACTTGGAGACCGGCACAGGGGTCTAGATATTTTAGATAGTGATATGTAAGTCATATTTAGATTGAAGTATAATCTGATCTTTATTATCTGAATACTTTATAATTATTTTATACTTATCAAATTATGGTGTCTTACTTTGTGTTATGTTTTTACTTGTCTTTTAACAGTCGCTTGCTCTTTCAACTCATGATCTTAACTAATGACAAGAATCAAATTTTTATGGCAAAGTTAATTGTTTTTCAGAGTGTCAGAAAAGAGAGAGCAGATGAGGGCCAAAGAACGCAAAGAACAGTACAAGCAGGTTCGTGCTCATGTCAGAAAAGAGGATGGAAGATTGCAAGCTTATGGCTGGAGTCTCCCATCAAAGACTGGAGCTGCTGCAAAGAACTCAGAAGCTGATGGAGGGGGTCAAACAAAGCCAAATACTTCTTCTGTTCCAGTGCCAGTTCCTGTTTTTTGTAGACCTCTTCTAGAAAAAGAACTAGGGATGAAGGTAGGTAGTTTTTTTTGGTGGTCTTCTGTTTTATGAACTGAGTGTTTCATAAATATTCAATATCAGTTTAGTAAGTACAGATTCGTATTATCTTCAAACCATATTTCTGTTAATCTTCATTTTTATTGCGAATTGTTTCAGGAGTAAATGTCTCCTTCCAGAAAAAACTGAATATAATTTATTTATTGTTTTGAACTATTTTTTAAGTAATGAAAATAGGTTTTCTTATGAATTTTACTTCAACAAGCTTTTGGGTATCATCCATCCTCTTAAAATTACTGCATAATTTTTTTATCTCTTGCTACTCACTGTCCCTATTGCTCTTAAAATCAAAATTTTTTCCTGTGTACTAAACAAGATCTTTGACACCTGTTCAATCACAAATGCACATTTTTTAAAGCAAAAGGCACCAAATATAGTTCAGAAATAGGAGCTTATTTTTTGTTGTGTATTTCAGTGTCCCATTGTCCATACTTCATAATCACCAAATTCTGGTGACTTTTGGGTAACTTATTTTATAACTACCCTGTTTTAAACTATCCTGCTCCTCATGCCTTAAGCTAAGTTTCTTATGCAATTAATGGGTTTATCATGAATCTCATCCTGTGTTATGTTAATTATAAGTGGCTTTTTTAGGTTTGGTGTGCTGCAGGAGTTGATTTAACTGGGGGAAAACCAGAAAATGAATGTGCTAATATCTCCACAGTTGGATCTAGTTTGTTTTATATAAGTTCTCCAGAATCAACTGAAGCTGTTGCCAAATTAAATGATGAATTACAAGTAAGTTTTTTTTTGATTAACTCAATTACTTTTTTAACTAATACTTTAAAATTAAAAAAATAGTTGAAATTTTAAATTTTATTTTAGTGGAAAATGAAGTATTAAATTTAAAAACAATTAACTTCCTACCAATTTTACCCTACTTTAACATAATATACTTCAAAATTTAATATTGTATGGTTTAGAAAAGTACTTAACATCCACAGTTTAATGTATAACAAAATATACTCTAATTAAAGTAATTTTGTTCGCTTGATAGTTTTTATTTTTTCATTATTGTCATTTTTATAGTCATATTTATTTTCATTATTAAGTCTGGTCATGTGCCTTAAAAACCCAATCATCCATCCATTATTAAGTCCTTTTTATGTTATGTCCTATTGACTTGTTTATCTCAAGATGAGATAAAATGGGTTACAACTTTTCAGTGTAACTAATTTATAAGGTACATGTGCCTAATATGGACACCCTAAGGAAAATGTATTTTTTTCACCCCCTTGTACACGTCATAGGACTCCAAAAATTTATGACCACTATCCCTGGACTGTTGACTATTATTATTAAAATTAGTGAACATGTAATTATTCTTGTTTAATTTCTATGATAAAAACAAAAAAATGTTTGCAAGTGTCCATATTAGGAACCCCCTGTCCCTATTATGGACAAGTGGCTAATTATTGACCTTCTACACAGGGTGTATGGAAGAACCACTCTTCCAAGGGATTTTAGAGGAGAGGGGATAAAAAAAATATTTCTTTAAGTATTGCGAGGGAGGGGGGGCACAGTTTATATCTTCAGAACAAGCACTTCGTAATGTTATGTACGGATACTAAAATTAAGATTAAAAATACATATAAACATTAACTTATTATGAATTACCTAAATAAAATAACATCAAACAAAAAATTATTTTAAAAATTTCTGAATCTGAAGATTCACTCGCTGTTCTTACAATGAGGACATAAGGTGTCCATAATAGGAACAGGGCGTAGTTTTACTAAATATTGTTATAAATAAACAAAGAAAAAATTTTTTTAAGCAATATACGCAATAGCAAACGAAAATATATTTTATCTGCTTTCTAAAACACTCTACTTTTTAATATTTAAAGTAATTTTACCATACCTAATAAGAATTTAAACTTAACCTGTAATTACTATCAGCACACCATGAAAACACAAATTTCCTTCAAAATGGCGAACACCACGCTTTTTTGCACTTTAAAGAGTAAATTATCTTTTAAATTGCTTTTCTTCATGAACACATTGTGCCAACTCTCGATCAAGTTTCTTACTTTTTAAGATATTAGGGGTGTCCATTTTAAGAGCCCTGTGTATATTGGGTACAACTACCTTAATAAAAAAATAGGATTTACTTTTAAATGTCCCAAAAAAATGCTATCTCAAGATGCATTTTATAAAAAGTTTTTATTGTAACATTATCTTTAATATTAGCTCAATTACCCACACTGACCCTAATTTTTAGGAGTATGAAAAACACCGTAAAGAACAGACTGAAATGGATCAAAAGTTATCTTCCTTTGTTTGGATATGCACAAGCACACACACCACTAGTAAAGTTACTGTGATAGATGCTAACAACCCATCCGACATATTAGATTCCTTTCAAGTGTGCAACTCTCATTTGCTATGTATTGCTAGCGTTCCAGGTGAGTAGAGCATATTTGGACTTGTGGTCATTGATTATGGTTTCCTTCCAAAACTCGTTGATGAATCACAGTGAAAGGGATTAATTTATTAAAACTTGTGTATTGATCAACTGCTAGGAAATCTTGTACTTTTTTATGATTGAATTAAAAACGTGATAATGTAATGGAAAACTGAGTGAATGAATTCATATGTATAAGCATGCAGATTAAAAAGAAATAAGAATTATTTCCTATGTAATATATTAATATTATGTAAATTGCTATGTAATAATATTTTGGAAAACTGAGTGAATGAATTCATAGGTATTAGCATGTAGATATAAAAAAACTAAGCATAAGTGTTTTAGCAGTCTAAATTTTTGAAATAATCTTATTTTTTTATTTAAGTAAAAAGCAGGGTTGGCCAGTTTAAACCATTTGGTTTAAACCATTGGTTTAAACCATGGTTTTTTTACCATGGTTTTTTTACCAAAAAAACCACTTGGTTTTTTTGGTTTTTTTAGAAATTATAAAATATTTTCAGGATTTTTTAAAGAAAGTGTTATTAAGTATAATCTTTTGCACAAAATTAAAAGGTCAGATTTATAAAAAAATTGACATTTTAAGGTGATTAAAAATCAGAAATATTTTAATTTAATGGTTTTAATTATTGAATTCTCTCTAAACTTAACCTTAAATGCTTAAGTTTAACTTATATTTTGCAAGAGATAGTTCATTTATTAATTTCCTTTAAAATGAAGCATTATTTCAAAGAGTAACTAAACATACACAAAAGTTATCTGTTTTTCACTGATAAATATGGCTTGGATTTTAATTAATTAATAAAACCAATTTGTCTTATTTGTCAGTCATAAAAACCAGTTGGTTTTTTTAGTAAATTAATAAAAACCATTGATTTCTTTAATGATAAAAACTAAAAACCAGTTGGTTTGTTTATAAACAGATAAAAACCAGTTGGGTTTTTTTACTAAATTAATAAAAACCGTTAATTTCCTTAATCGGATTAATTATCTCAATCATTTATCCAATTTCAATTAACATTAGTTGCTTACATTTCCCTTTTATTTATTAAAAAAGTTAAATTTTATCTTTCTAAAGAAATTTCTTAAGTTCATAAATAATCCATATAATTAATTTGATTATTTTACCATTTAATAATTAATCAAATTAATTATCTTTATCAATTATCCAATTTCAATTAACATTAGTTGTTTACATTTCATTTTTAATGCTCATTTAAAAAACAAAATTTTCTCTTTCTATAAAGACATTTCTTAAGTTCATAAATTAATCCATATATAATTAAGATAAATAATTTGATTATTTCAACCATTTATCCAAGATAAGTTAACACTGATTTTTATTCACTACAATAATATTAGATATTCAAATTGGAATATTTTAGAAACAAAAATTATTTTTAAAACAAATTAATTTAATTTTAATTAATTAATTAAAATATACAAATCATTTATCAATTATAAACAACCCCTGAAATAAATGTCTCATTTACAGCTCAATTTCAAACATCAATGCTAAAATAACTTATTCTGATAAAAAAAATTCTAAAAAAACTTGGTTTAAACCAAAAAAACCTGGTTTAAACCAAAAAAACCAAATAAACCCGGTTTTTTTGATTTTTTTAAAAAAACCCGTTTTTTTGCCAACCCTGGTAAAAAGTGTTTTTATAAAAAGTATGATTTATGTGTCAGAAATTTTTCATATGTGCTTTTTGAACTATTTATAGGCACTAAGTCTATTGATTATCCAGTTAGTGAAGAGTTTCTAAAATTAGGAAAGAGGGACTCTTTGTCAGATGTTTCCGACTCTGATACAGGAAAAGTTGGGGACTTGCTTTATGTTACTGTTTCTGACAACAACCTTGATTCAGCTGCTTCTACTCCAGTTAATAATGGTTAGTTGAAATTTATGCTTCCTTTTATTCCTTTTAAATTAAAGTATTTGTGCCCTTATGGTAGATCACATTTTGCACTTTTCTTTTAGTTGACAGTGTTCAAAGTTTTGATGATGGGTCCTATTCAGAAGAGTCCAAACGCATTGCTGAGGCACAAAGTATGTTCAGTAACATAACTGGTTTGCTTTCATACAAAACCCTTGCTAAAAGTTCTTTTGATTTTGAGATTTTTTAAAGAGTTATTGTTATTGTAACTATGTAGAAACCCCCATATATACTTAAATGTATGAAAAAAGCCAGCTTCAATAAAAAGATATAGATAAAATATTTTTTCCCTATTTGATGCAAAACATAAATACATCATTACAGTATTTGGAAAACTTTGTATCTAGATAATATTTCTAATAAGCTACTAAAACATAGTAACCAGTGGTATATCAAGAGCTTCATGCTGCTTTTAATAATCTAGAACCAAGGAAAGCATGCAACTTTTGAATGTGAAAGGAGTTGATTGCAACCAATTTTTACTTAAACCCTCAAAATTTATTACATAAATATTTTAGGGAGATACTAATACTATGTTTTAGTATAAACTATTTTCAATGTATTGCATGTTCATAAAGTTTTAATGTTCTCAATTCATATATTTCAGAAATGACTGAAAGTGAGCATCCAAACCTCAAAGCAAGTGATGATCCTAGGAGTGGCTTATTTCTTCCAGTGACAAGTGTTTATGGTGAACAAGAAAAAATGTCAACTGTGTTACCCACCATGTGGTTAGGGTCCCAAACTGGACAGTAAGTAAATAGTTGCATTATTACTTCCTAGAATTATGTTTAAAGTACTTATCCAGATGGTTTTTATTGTTTTAAAAAGTTAAGATCCATATTGTTTTATTTAGTAATCACTTAACTGCATGGTGGTAACTTTTGCAACTTATTACTTGGTCTTAAATTTTCATAACAAGGTTAATTTTTTCTGGTTATTTTTTGTACAGGGGGATTCAAAAGTTTGCCCTTTTGATTTAATTCATGAGAGTAATGTGTATGTATTGTAAAGTGACAGCTAAATATATTTAGATGGCTTTAAGTGATCCTTAGCAGAATAATGAAGTTGTTAAAAGTATTAATTACAAAACTAAAGGGATAGTGTGAAAAATTAAATGAAAAAAGAAACACTATGTCAGAATAAAAACACAAATATTTTTTTGAAATTAGCTGTATTTCCAATGTATCTCCACAGGTTTTCAATCTTCTTTTCATTGGATGACCATATTAAATGGATAAAATTTGTTCTGTGAGTTACGTAAAAGAAAATGTTCTGAGAACTAGATTAAAGTTCTAATCTCATAATTTTTTCTTCTAAAATGAGAATAATTATTTCTTTTCAGCATATATGTCCATTCTTCGATTACTCAGTGGTGGAAATGCATTGCATCAGTTAAGCTGAGAGATTCTGTACTAAGTATTGTGTATGTATATTTTTTTGTCAAATCAAAACTCTAATGAATTCAAATCAAAACTAAAAATGAATTTACCTACATGATGTTGTAATCTAATAGTTACAAGAAATATGTCAAATGTATGGTTCATTTCAGACACATTAGAGGAAGAGTATTTGCTGGTCTTGCAGATGGAAGTATAGCTATTTTCCATAGAGCTTCAGGTAAAAATTTCAGGCCAGTTTTTACATAATTATTTATAATTTTTTATTGCTGAATTTAACAATTTCTTAATGCTTTAAAGATGCTGATATGAATAATTTTAAAATTTAATGGAACCAATTTATTTCCATCTTAAGGTTTCAACTAAAAAGTGTAATATAAAATGAGACTATCACTGATATAATATTTAGTAATATGTGTTTCTAGTTTTGTGGGTGTGTGTTACCAGATTCACTATTCTGACTAAAAATAAATCAACTAAGAGAAACTACCCATTATACTATTAATTATTCTGTTAATAAATGACATCATATTCTTTTTTTTTAAGATGGAGAGTGGGATCTGATCAACTTTCATCTTATGGACTTGGGACGACCATTGTATTCTGTTCGCTGTATGACTATTGTTGATAAGAACATTTGGTGTGGCTACCGAAACTGTGTTCATGTTGTTGATACCGAAAATCTTTCAATTATAGTAAGTTAGATTAATAGTTTTGTTTGTATGTATAAAAATAATATATTAAAAATATAACCTTTGTTATTTAGGATAAAAGGTTTCACAAATTGGGTGTTTCAGTATATTAATGAAAGATTGTTAGTGAGATTAATAGTTTTGGATTCATACATGGGTGAAAGTTTTCAGTCTAGAAACAAATCTGTTCTAGTAATTCTCTTCAACAAAGAACGGGACAGAAAAATGAACCCATAGGTAGTTAGAAAATAAAAAAAAAGCATCAGTTTCATTTTAAAGGTGCAAATCAATTCCACCCTGGAAAGTTTTCTTTCACTTGTGGCTCTCATTTACAAAGTTAGAAAACGTTAGGGTACATTTTCCATACTTTTAAAAAAACTAACCCTTTTCGTGCCAATGAGGTATTCTTACGTTTTGAGATTAAATTTTATTAAAATAGTAGATAAAAAACCATTAAGAATGACGTTTACATCAAGTATTTTCGTAGCCTAGTTTCTGATATATAAATTTTTGAAATTTCGTTTTTTGTTTGGGCCCGAAAACACTTTTGAATCACAAATCATGCACTGTGAGATCACATCCAATAGAAGCCCGTTTTCTGATCACGTAACAACAGTAAACACAATGGTTTTACTGCGCTGTGATGTCACATCCAATAGTAGCCCGTTTTCTGATAACTTGACTTTTCTGACGTTTTGGCAAAAATAAAATTGAATTTTAAGTTATTTAAACCAAATTTTTCAACTTGAAAATCAGAAATTTAGGAGTTTTAAACCATAATGTATCAAAAAAGTATAAAATCAAGCAAATCCCTCACTCATGCAAATACCTCATTTCAAAGTTGTCTTGGGAAATAAAGAATAATTTTTATTGATATTCAATACAGCTTCCATTTACTGAGAGTTACTGTCTGTTGTGGTTATATCTTAAACTTTGGCCTTCTGTATCTTTGTGCTCCGCACTTTCAAGTCATCTCATTGAAAATTTTATGGGGCATTTTCCAAGTTTGGGGAAGCGTTTACTGGTTTGACGCAATTTTCTTATGAAGTATAAAATATTTTTTCTAAAGCTTAGGGATAGGTTGAGCTATTGATGGTTGTTTACTGTAAAACTTTTTGCACTAACTCTACTAATTGTAAAAATTATGATTGAGGTTTACATTTTGTCTATTAGAAATTTGTGATACATCAAATCTGGAATTTTATTAATTTTTAGGAAACCTTTGATGCACATCCTCGTAAAGAAAGTCAAGTTCGTCAAATGGCCTGGATTGGTGATGGAGTTTGGATTACCATAAGACTTGACAGCACCCTTAGGCTATATCATGCGCATACAAGGCAGCACCTACAAGACGTTGATATTGAACCTTATGTTAGCAAAATGTTAGGTAATTATTCTTAACTCTTTTTTGTAATGTGTATTACCTCTGCCTTGCCTTCCGGATTTCCTCAAGTTACATCAAAAATTAGTTGTAAAAACATTTTCAGGCACAGGGAAACTGGGCTTTTCTTTTGTTCGTATCACATCTTTACTAGTCTCTTGCAAGAGGTTATGGATGGGAACTGGCAATGGAGTCATCATATCAGTACCTTTGACTGAAGGTAATTTTTCCTCCAATTCTTTTGTGTTTAATAATTACTAGATAAACCTTCCATTATTACGACAGTAAGTTATTTTAAAACATACATTAACTGTATTGCAGCAAAGAATTTATATAAGGCTGCTTATTTTATCTACTCTATTAAGGTACAAAAGTTTTTTATTCCACAGAAGCTTAATGTCCTTTCCTAGAACCATACTGCCTTTTGCTTTTTCTTCTGTTTCTTTGACAATTTCTTGTTGATAGGTAAAGCACAAAGAACTTCTGTTGACACGACTGGCCGCGCACCTGGAGGTGTTGTACGGGTGTATTCTGAGACTGGGGATACAACCAAAGGATTTGGGTTCATTCCTTATTGCTCCATGGCCCAAGCTCAACTGTCTTTCCATGGGCATAGAGATGCTGTGAAATTCTTTGTAGCTGTTCCAGGTAAGATTGTAACTCTTGAATCATTAGAAATAATAATTATCATAGCAATAACTTTTTAGAATCGTATAATTTATACGTATACAGGGCTCAATAGTGGAGTGCATAAAGAATGCTAAAAGAACTATACCTCTACAACTCATTGTTTTCGAGTAAATTGCAACAGACATATATATGGACGCATACATTTTACAATAAAAAAGGTTTATGAAAAACAAGAACATGGTTATTTAGATATGTTTACGCATTAAGATGTTAAGTTAGTGTAGAGACTAGAGGTATACTGTATAAACAGAGATTATGGTTTTCCTTCAAACAATTTACCAAAAATTCTAATTGCTGAAGTTAAAATAATGACACTTTTACTGTGACCTCAAAAACGTTTGTTAGATGAGATAAAATTTTTCCTTTTCTTTTCCAATAATATTTTTATTTTTAACTCAAAATGGAAAGAAGAAGAATTTTACTGATAAGGTAAAGTTAAGCGTTTCTCAGAAGCCTTTTACCCTTTAAAAAACGTGCATTCCTTTTTTACCCTTATTAACATGATATTAATAAGTTTTAAGAGCAAAAATGTTTCCCTAAATGTCAAAAGATACATAAATTAAAAAAAAAGAATTATTTTAGCACAACTTGTGCTGTTTTAGGAATACTACAAAATTCTTCCATTTTTCCTCATGGCTAGTTTACCCCCAACTCACTCTAAAAATGTGTGTTCCTTTGTCTGTGTTATTGTGACTAGTTTCATGTCAAGTGACCTTATAATGTGTTTTTCCCTCAGTGTTTTTATATCCCCTTGTTTCTTTGTGTGTCCTTGTGTTAAAAGTTACTATGCAACTAATTACCAGGTGTTGCTTCTACAACTCAAGTTCCACCAGAAAAAGAAGGGAAATCATTACAAGCTGAAATTACGCAAGCTATATCTAATAAAACAGATGGCAGCAAACCAGATTCCATGCTAATACTCTCTGGAGGAGAAGGATACATAGATTTTCGAATAGGTAATCCTATACTGTTACTTGTCACATTACATTTACTGATTTTTTCTTGCTTGAAATTTCAAACTAGATATAGTTACTTTGAAATAGTAAACTAAAGGAAAATAATTTAAATAAATTTAATGCTGTTCACGTAGTTTTTTATGTATGAATTAAACTTGTTTAACTTACGATCCCAAACTGAAAATTTAAAAAAGTTAAGTAGGTATTAAAAATAAGGCTAGAGATCAGATTCTTGTTAGCAGGTCTGTCCAGCCTCTATGTTAGAGATCTCTGACACTTCCCAAGAAATAGGAAGAACACCAAAACCATCAACAAATTATCAAAGACAGAAAAACTAAAAATAATTACCTAAATAAGACACAACTATATTCCCTTCTTCTAATAGTGTAGCAAGCACAAATAAAGCATCTGCACTATAACATCAATAAACTATGACTATGTCTACTCAAACTGCTAGAAGTTGGTAATTTAGTTGTGTGTCTTATTCAGGTAAAACTTTTTAATTTTAATTGCTGTCATCTTTACGGGGGGGTTGGTGGTATTTAGGCATAGCCTTTGGTTATATGGGTCAGATGGACTCCTGACAGAAGGCCCATCTCTAGACCTATTTTGAGAGTCCTTACTAATACTTAATTTTTTATTCTAAGTTTTAGTTTTGGATCTTATTGTGTTGTTTAGCCTTATATTAAGCTTTAACTATGCTAGGCAATATCAATATATAGCTGGAGTTTTTGTGCTACCTGTGTTGATGATATGGTTTACTTATTAAAAAAATATTGCATGACCTGTGCATTAAAATTTTTTAATTAAAACTTTTTTCAGGGGACGGAGAAGAAGATGAAACTCTTGCCAATCTAACTGTTGACACAGTTGGTGAAACACGCCCTGCAATCTCTGTAAAAGGCGACAGAAGTCACTTGATTGTTTGGCAAGTTGCTTTAAAAGCTTGATAGCATCAACTGAAAGATTTGAAGATTGCTTTAGGGACTTTTAAATTACAAATTTTGTGTGATAATCTGTTGATTCATTTAATTTAAGACAATTCATTGATGTGAAACCAATTTGATTTTACATGTACCATGGTTATTTATTTTAGATTGTTATTTTTAAATTGTTGCCATAGTTTTATTTTTAAATATTTTACGATATGTTTTTATTGATATATTGTTTGACTATAATGAGAATGAATTTCTAGTCAGTGTCAAAAGCAAGATGTATTGGTGACTCCTTGCTTGTTATTTGTACTGTAAATGCTAGCTGTTCCAGCTTCAGGTCATAGAATGAAAAGCTAAAGCATTCTCATTTGTAAAAGAGTTTATATGTAATATTTCTATTTGTAAATATTAAAGCAATCAACTTTTTGTTTTCTATTGGTTTACAGAGTCTTAATTTTCAAATATTTGTTGAATTCTTTTTAATCTCTAATCCATCCTACATTAATTAGTTGGTTTATCCAGTTAGATAACACTATTGCAGTGGCTTAGAAGCAACCAAATTTCGGGGATATTGGATTGGGTAAATTTAGTTATTTTCTGAAGTGGGAAGCAAAGGGGACCATCCCTCTCTTATAGGAGCATGTTTTGAGATTGAGGGGATATCATCAATAAAATATTTGAACTGTCAGTGTCCCCCTGAAATATTCAGGATAAGTTAAAAAATTTATTTCTGGCAAAAGAAAAGGTATTAAATTATAATAATTACCATTTAGTGAATTAATCCTCCCTAATATTTAACTACAGTGCTGGTTGAAGTATAAAAATGTGTATGTTTCAAAAATTGAAATTGATTTGTATTTTTAGCACATCCAAAATTAGTTTAGTCCTGTTTTTAAGGGTGAAATTTTCTGAGAGAGAATCCCCAGAACTCCCTTTTAATTTTAATCTACTCACAATTCACATATTTTACCAAAGGTTAATAAATGGTTCTAAACCTTATTGATTCAAAAAAGCTGATGAAACTCAAGAAGTTCAAACTTAAAGCAGTTGAAAAGTCAAGAATTTTTAAAACCTCTCCCTGAAGGGAATCTTGGGACATCCCCTCCATCATTCTGATGCCAATGATGCACATGCATGAGTTAAATCTAAAATAAGGGAAAATACCTTATTTGCAGGTTGGATTTGAATATCGATGCGCTTAACCCTCTGACTGCTATATTTCTGGACCGAAATTGCTTCAAAAAATGTGTATTTTTGTATTGCCCAGTGAATGAATAGTTAATTTCAGGGCTTTTTCTCGGTCAATTTAAAAAATAAGGCATGCTTCCATACAGGCTTTTTGTCAGCAACATGATCGAGAAGTATTTCCAGATAATCAGAAATTAATAGTTTTGAAGGAAAAACGGGATGCGCTTCTCAATAAAGGAAGAAAAATACATGCACGCGGGGTGAGCAGATTTGTTACACTTGAGTAAGACGCGGGATGATCAGTCAGTGGGTTAGCGTTTGAATTTTGTGGAGAACTTAAATTCCAAGCAAAAATGATTGGCTACATGAAATTTAAAAAAAAGTTAAATCTGAGTTTTTCCAAGAAAAAAAGACAGCGTATTATTCAGCAGCATTTTATAACCCCTCGCTTGGTTACACCCCTATTATGCTTCCAAAAACAAAAATAATAGTGTGGATAGTAATTGTAATGTATCACTATTTTTTTCTTACTTTACCCTTCTTTCCATTGTACGGTTTTATAACCGGATTCTCAGCCTGGTTATAGGGGAAGTTATGATTGAGGTATTTGCTGCAACAATAAGCTAACTCCTACAGCTTTGCATTGTAGTTAGCTCCTTGTTGCAGCAAGCACCTAATTGGTGCCAGGGGCAATGCAAGTCTTTTGTGCCTGCTCTTGAATAAGGTTTAAATATTTCATAGGCGCTGACTCCATAGGGTTTGAGGGGGCTTGAGCCCCCCCCCCCAATATTTTTAGTAAAAATCTACCTATTTTCTTTCATGAACTAAAGAAGGCAATGTATTGGACGTCGTTCTTTTGGTCCCGTTCACTTGGTCTTTTCAAAGGGTCTCAAAATGACTTAAAACACTGCTTTCAAGGGTGAAAATTTCAAAAAAATTGGGGGAGGACCCCCAAGCCCCCCTTAAATTTTAAAATCTATTTGGTACCGTTTTCCCCTCAAACTTTCGTGATTTTTGAGGTGTGATCCTCCTTTAGTGTTAAGAAAAAATTTTCAAACTTTTCTGAAGTAGAACCCCTAAACCCCCTTCAAAATTTTGCTGTTTATTCTACCATTTATTATTTTATTTTACTGAGTTTCTTTAAAAATTATGCTTCTTTAAAAGAGCCCTGCTCTTAGGGTGTAACCGAATAGGCTTCAAAAGGAGAAAAAACGCTATTTTGTGGTGGAAATTTTCAAATTTGGGGGAGAGGACCTTCAAATACCGCTTCGCTTGTAATTTTCAATGATTATGCATGGGCGTAGCCAGGGGGACAGGGAGGGGCAACTGCCCCCCCTAAGTCCTGAGTAATTTCACCCATTTTTTTAAGTCCTGAGTCAGGCATCCCTTTAGTATTTAAATCTTCCCCTTATTATTACTAATTATTCCCTTTTTTGTAATAAGTTCATTAAAATCGAAATTCTACCTAAAAAATGTATATCCAATTTGGGTTTACATGTTTGAAACCTTCTGAGGGTTAAATTTCCAAAAACATTTTCTGCGGGTGGAAAGCCAGCCCCCCTTTAGTATTTAAACCTTTATCATTCACACTATTTTATAATAAGTTCATTAAAATGAAAATTCTACCTTAAATGTTTGTCCAAATTTGGGTTTAAGTGTACTATAAAACAGTTTAAAACCCTGTTATTAGGGTCAAACTTCCAAAAATTTTCTGGGGGAGAACCCCAGACCCCCCTTTGAAACTTGAACCTTTATTACTAAAAACCTTTCTTATATGAATTTTTCTTGGACACAAATTCTCCCTAAAAAAGTCTTGAAAAACTACATTAAACCTATTAATATGGATGATAGAGACCTCATTGTTTCTACACTACTCACAAAACGTTTTCATTAAAGGTCAAAAGCCCCTCGAAAAACAATACTGGGGCTAATGCCCTCTCTCACGTGGCTTTAAAATTGTTCTCCAAAAACATAAAAAAGTCGACCCTGCTTGCCCTAAGTAAAACCCTGGCTACGCCCATGTGTTTATGTACTTCAATGTCTAGTACTGGGCCAGGGGCGTCATTTCAGTTTTTCGTTGGGGGGGCAAGGAATTTTTTTAAATGGGTCTGGACCTTACTGTAACAAGGCTTTTTGGCGGGGGTTGCCTCAACTTCATTCTTAAGGTAATATCATGTCAAAATTTGACAACGTGAACTCCAAGGAAAAATGGGGGGTCTGGGGGTTTACTCCCAGGAAAATTTTGAAAACTTGGCAAGTAGTGTTTTAGCTCGTTTTGAGACCCTTTGGGCTGCATCCAAAGAGAACAGTTTCTTCTAAACCACATAATTTTCTAGGGAAAAGAGTTGTAAATAAACGTCAAAGTTTTAAGGGGGGCAAGGGGTCCTCCTCCAGGAATTTTAATTCCCCTTTAAACTAGTGTTTTATCTCTTTTTCAAACTCTTTGAGGAGCTTCTAAAGAGAAAAGCTTCTTGTAAGAGGAATAGTTTTCAAGGGGGAAAACACTAAATAAGAGGCGTGGAAATATTAGAGGGGGGCTGGAGGTCCTCCCCCAGAAATTTTTTGAAATTGAACCATCAAAAGTAATGTTTTAACTCCTTTTGAGACATTTTGAGTTGCATCCAAAGCTCCTTGTGGAAGTTACAGAATTTTCAAGGGACTTGCAGCTATTTTTCATATTACAGTGGAAACCTTGGGGGGGGGGGGGGCGGTTGCCCCCCCCTTCCCCCCCTAAATGACGCCCCTGTACTGGGCCCCCCAATATTTGATAAAAGTTGGCGCCTATGAAATATTTGGTTATTTTTCCATACAGTCTCGTATGATAATCTTATAGTAAAGTCCAATATGAATGTTAGCGGCCGTCCATAAATTACGTGAGGTCAAAAAGGGTGGGGGGGGGTCTAGCAAAATCTCCCCTGGGGGAGGGGGAAAATTTTCAGTGCCATTCTATAGCCGTTACTATTGTATTAATTTCGGAGTTATACTCTGCTCCGTCCTAATACCCATTCTGTGAAAAACTTGCTAGCGTTTTTCTCTCGTGATCAATCCACTTTAATAACAATGGATTTTTCAGAGGTATTAAAATAAACCGCGATATAAACCGATTTCTTTTCATTATAAAAGATGGTTATCTTTTTAGCGATAAAATAGCTGTCGTATCACAGCTTACGAAAGAAATCGAGAAAGTGTATTTTTATAAACTAAAAAGGGGAGAAAGTAACTGAAATTACTGCGATTGCAGTTTGAATTGTCTGGTTTAATTTCTCAATAATTGTTAGTTGCCCAACTGGAGGATTTTTTAGGAAAACTCTTTTGGAAATTATACCTTAAAAACCAGGGCTTTAACTTGTTTTTTTACTCCTAGTCCGAATTTCAAGGGGTAGGGCCCCTTCACCTCCCCTCTTAAAAGCACCCCTGAATGAGCTGTTGGACAACTGAGCTGTCAGACTAGTGAACTAATCCCTATTGGGATGTAGATATGATTAAAACACCCTATTTCAGTTTATTTATTCCAACACAATTACAGATAAAATTCAAGTGGTGGAAAAAGGAAAAAAAAGATAAAATCAATTAGAAGAAATAAAACTCGTAAGTAATTTAACAAAAGAACTCTTTGACATACTGAGATCCATATTGCAGGAATTGAAACTATTGCATATTCTATACATGATAGCACATTTAGCTTTTTCTGTTTTAACAATATAGGTTATTTAAAGGTTACATGGTTTCTGGTGTTATATAAATACACGGTATATGAAAATTAAATAAAGACAAAATTTGAGCACAGTCAATATTAAAATTAACTAAATTATAAACAAGCAAAATATCAAAGTAAACTCGTCTTAATTTGGTTTTATATTGTCAAGATGTTTTAAATAATTTGATAATCCCCTAAAAAGAAAAATGCAACGTCGGCTCAACAAAGGAAGGCACTTTGGTGAAGGTAGAACGAGGCCAATAACTACGCGAATTCCCAAAATCTTGCCCTGCTGAAAAAAAAACAGTGTTTTGGCGAAAGTATTTATTTATTTACATTATAATTACACAACCATTCCACAATTCTTGCTGAGTTAGTCTCTTCTAAGGAGCGAAATGACCGTTGCAAAAAGTAAACTTGTATTAAAAAATACTTAAATATTTCATTAAAAATTAAAATAGTTAAAGAATATAACTATTTCTTTTATTTAAACGAGGAAATTATAATTAGTATAGTTTTTAATTTAGGGGAATTCTAATGACTTTTTCTCTCTTAGATTCTGGTTACTGATTCATGATAAGTCCTCCGAAGTGTCAAATCTAGATTGTATGAAGGGGTTTCCCAAATCCCTACATAATATAAATTCATGAACCTAGTTATATCATTATTATACTGCCCTATTTATTCAACAATAAATAAAACTTCATAATTTATCTTTCCGCATGATACCGCATCTCGATTGCGAATAATTGTTAACCTTTCTCCCTCGAAACAGAAAAAGCACCGGGAACAACTGTGAATTAGATCAATCGGTCCTTATCGGCCGCCTCTGGTTTTATTGTTTCAACTCGACTGATAATTCGAACAAAAGGTGCGGAAGATAAGGGACCCGAACCTGAGCCACCCTTTCGTAGAGGGGCGTACTCACCTTCTACTCTTGCACCAACTCACTCGGGAGGTTGGCACCCAGAGATTATTTCAATTCTACCTTCTGCAGGTGAGTTTGTAGAATTACTTTTTAGAAACTTTGATGTGTGTATTTTTTAACATTTTCAATTGTTGCTTAGTATGTAAATATATTTCACGCATAATGAGTTTATAAGAAATCTTTTGGGAGAAAAAGTGATTCAATTTTAAAGGCTATGTTCTAGAGACTATTTAAATTGCGCTTCTTACTAAAGACGTTACTTTTCTTTTAATTATTAAGCACCATCAAAACCAAAGAGGTTCTTTAATAATTCTCATTTGGGATATTCTTAGGCATGTAAATTTTACATTAAAAATAACAGAGAATCACATGATCAACTCTTATGTTCTTTATCAGGGTCACCTATATGTTTCCTAGGCCCCCAGATAAAATTTTCGCACACCCCTCCCTAATTAAAAATACTTTCCCTCAGTTGCATTTCCAAAAATTTTTTCTGTGGAGGGGTCAAAATACCATCCAAAGAAATTTTGTCCATTAGATATTCGCTATGAGAGATAACCAATAACCACCCAAAATAATTTATCCTCCCTCATGTACCTAAGGTTTTAAAATGTAGCTTTTCAGATTATTTTATATGTAGGATTGTACCTTGATTATCTTAATTTAAGAATGTGTGGTTAATGTATAGTTCTGAAAAAAGAGGGGGTTTAATGGGATTTTTCCACAATTTTTTTTGAGGAAATTTGACTTTATATAGTGATTAAACAGTTTAATTTAAACTAATTTTTGGACATTTAGGTTACTTGCAGGATATCAACTAGGATAGCACGCTTCTTATATGCCACAAAATTTTTAAAGGAAAAACTGTACTCCCTTTGTACACAACCTTGAATATATGTTTATATTTAGTTTGAGTTATATTTAGGGATTATATCAGATGGTGTTTCCGGCTATGTCTATACTTTTAAGTTAACATCTATAAAATTTAAAGTTTAATTTCTTGTGCCCTCTCTTCGTTGTTGTTGTCTTGTGCCACTTGGAATCAATTACCCAGCTCCACAAGGATTCAAGGCAAAGGGGGTGCGGCTCCTGATCACCATTCAAAAAAGGAGGGTTCTGGGATTTAAAAAATTAAACCCTTAAAGACGTTTTAACTCGTTTTTGTCCAAATTCTGGGGAGGGAGGGGGGTTCAAACCTGAGGGTCCCAGCCTCTTATTGCTTTGGCCCTCCGACGTTTGACGGGTTTGTCCCCTCCCCCTTTATGGGCGACCCTGATACCTCTAGCATACAACATCAACCAAAATAGCCTAACATTATGACAGTATTAAATCGACGATATAATATCCTTTATCGGTATAATATCGTTTAATACAGTTTCATTATCAATTAATTTAGTATTACAGAAATGTCAGTGTGGATGGGTGTGGATGATTGGGTATTGACAATCACTATAGAGTGTATTGATGCAGTAACATTTGAAAAATGTTAGCATCTATAGGGTGGGTTGGGGTAAAAGGGGCCACTTTTAAGGTACTCTCTCTTTCACATTCTAAGTTTTATTTCATCCAAACTATTACTTTTTAATGATTTCTTTCAATTGGATCTTGACATTACAATCCTTTAGAACAATTTTATCTAATTTTATCAAATATTTTTTAGTTATAAGTTGGTTAAAGGTAGCATCAAAATAATGACCTATTTTACCCCAACGTGGGGTATAATGGGTCTCATTGCAAAAAGATGTCAAAAATAAAGGAAATAAGTTAAAAACATTGTTTTTACTTAATACTGAAGGCCTCCTAACTATGACCCATTTTACCCCAAGTACAACATATCGTTATAAAAGATAAAATATTTATATTTTTCTAAGCTGATTGGCTTGAAATGTCTCTCAGACTTTCTTTTGTGAAAAAGTATCGCAAAAGTCTGCTGTAATTTATTACAATATATAGTTATTTCGAAGTTGGTAAACCCTGTTTTTTCAATGACATCATTTACGGTTCAAATTAAATATTTTTCAGCCCTCAAATTCATAAATATTAATTTTTGACAGCCGAAAAAGGTTTCAAACAGATTAAAGAATATAATTTAAAAAATTAGTAAAAAATTCAATTTAAATTTGATTTATATCGAGTTAATTAAAACTGACCCATTCTACCCTAAGACCCACTTTACCCCAACCTACCCTATACAGTTTTGTGTGCTATTCCAAAAATTAAGTTCTGATGAGGCCAAATATTTCATGAATGACACTGTCCATCATATAACGGCAATGGGAAACGTAAATATCATTTCAGAATTAATTGAACAAGATTATACCTTATCTTTTTATCACCCATAACCATTTTAACGGAATTACGTCTCTATTTCAAACTGTATTACAAATTCAAACAATTTTTTGCAGGTATTTGGTGGAGGCAAACCATGAAAGGTTGGGTCGTAATTTCGCTGCTGGTTTGTATCAGCATTTCGGCGCATGCTCAGAACTGCGCGCTCCCAGGAAACCAAAATAGTAATGGCATAATTACCCAAACGTTTTTTTAAATGTATGAGATAATATATTTCCAATTTATTTTTAATGTTTTTTTATAGATCTTGATTTTCCAAACATCGAGAGTATATCAGCCTTAAGTTATGAGATGACAGTAGAATACACAGTTCCTAATGCTGTAAGTTAAATGTTTTTACAGTATTTTATAACATTGTGAGTGGATCAAGCTTTTAATTAAGTGAAGAATAGGATGATTAAAAACATTTTCTCCTATGAAAATGGGAGACCAAGAGGTGAGGTGTGGCATCTATTGTTTTAATGGTTAAGTTCTCCAGCCATGTAGATTTATACTATCTTTAAAACTAACTACTGTATTACAAAAATTACTCAAAAGATAACTTGAAACTAGGCATCTTTACCCTTCAGTGACTCCAATACCCTCGTTGACATGCGCTTTGACCCATTTCTCGGGAATTATAATGATAGAAGATGCATGAATTTGAATAAATAAATGATAGGAAACCCCATTCGATTAAAAAACAACTGGGAAAGTATTGAGGTACGGAGGTTGTTTCGGAAGTATCTAATCTGACGCTCAAACTATATAGAATTTTTAGAAAATATTTACTGTTAATTTTAAATATTTTCTGACATATATATAAAACGCGTTACTCAGGGTGATTCAAACCTCAAAGCTTAAGATGCTTGAGGGTGTAGACTTACTTGCCAATGATAATTAAGAATTTCCCTGAAAAGGAGAGACCCTAAGCAGTCCTGAGTACACTCTAGTCCTGAGGCGCTAGAGTGAGTGGAGGCTAAATACAATAAAAACTGAATTATTGTGAGTAAACGGAACAGGGATAAAATAAAATTCCAGTGCTTTAGTAAGCGCTTAACTTATTTATAAAAACTGGGTGAAGCTTTTGAGGTAATTTTAAAAAGGTATAGTAAAAAATCGAACAGTTACGAAGCTTTATATTTCATTTAAATTATTATAATAATTATTATTTATTGTTATGCGGACCACTTCAATTATCCAACTTACACACCGACCTTGATTTAAGCAAAGTATTCAGAGTTTAATTTTATTTATTTTACTTAAATTATAATTTTGCAATGTATAATTATACATTGCAAATTGAAGATCAAGGGGAAGAACGATTTATATCAATTTCCCATCAAATCAAAATGACAGGTTAGATTGCCATCTTCTGATGCATATAGTATATTTTAGGATTAGTAGAAAGCATTGACCAATGGGGAAAATCGGCTATCGTCTTAAAATAAATTGCAAATGGCCCGTGCTCTGGGGTGAAACTTAAGTCCTCAAACCTTTAAATTTGTTTTTCTCAGATTCAGCTTTTTTCGAGGAGATGACATATTATACTGTCCTTACCCCTACGTCTTCTACTTGGAGCGTCTGCTGATATGAATTTGGTACTATATTGTGTAATTTGTCTGGCATGTTCGTAATCTTGTATGTTTCTATTGGTAGAACCAAACAGACTATTACGTGGAATTCTATGATACCACTGATCAAACAGGAAAAGTTGAAAGCGTGCAGAATGGAGTATCTTCAACGTTCATGTATGTGAGTGGAACTTGGGAAGCATGGGAAATAGATGGTATAAAATGTCTCAATTTTTTATTAGGAACTAATAACTATTATTGTATTTTATTTAACATTAGGTGAGAATGGGGGACATTGTGACATGGCCCACCTTGGGACACTCCCCTTTTCAGACGCAATATTATACACTGTTGTGCAAAAATTAAGGACGGAACTGTTTTTTCAACATAACTCCTAGTAGAATTATTTTTCATCCATGAAAACCATACCAGGATATGTTCAATTGATGGGAATACAGGGCCCGAAAACAAATTTTCCCTACCAATATTTTAAGGGGAATAATGGACCCTCCATAGATAATGGAGTCCCATTACAATTTAGAGCTGTATCTGAAACGTCTATGGGAGAGGTATTTAACCAGAATTTTTATGTTTTTTGTAATGCATATGATTATTCCTGAACTCAATGCATGTTTTTAAACGTGTGTGCTACATTTAAGTGGGTATTTTCTAGGTTTTATTAAGTGAAATTGGTCTAATCATCATTTTTGACAAGTTTTAAATTCTGGATCATTTTTGGTAAGTGGTATCTAACCTTCAACCGTGTTTTTAGTAGTTCTTACATGTACTTGATTGTGTTTAGGTCTGGAGACTGGAAAATTAACTTCTTTCTTTCAATTTCGTGACTTTCAAAAAACTTTGAGGTAGCCAAATTGTGATTTTGTGCAATTTTTTCACTCTTAAAGAGAAATTCTTGACTTGAAATTTCTTCTAAAAGAATCAAATGGTACATGAGAACACAGGTACGCAATAGCAAACATCAGTGAAAATTCTTTTAGTGTATAGGGGGTGTTGAAATGTTTATAAGAGTAATAGAGTATCAATGGAGAAATATGAAATCTGTAAAACTAATTTCAAAGGTAATGGATATATTTTTACAGCTATATATTTCTTTTTAGATATGTCTACGTCCATAAACATTAAAAAATGCTTCTTTTTTCCAACATTAATAAAAAATGTCCTTTGTGTGAAACTATACGATTCCGTTGTGCCATTTCAGCACCTCTTATACACCGCAGATATTTTCACTGATGTTTGCTATTGCGTACCTGCGTTCTCTTGTACCATTTGATTATTTTAGAAGAAATTTCGGGTCAAAAATTTCTCTTTATGGGTGAAAAAGTTGCACAAAATCAGAATTTGGCTATCTCAAAGTTTTTTGAAAGTCACGATATTGAAAGAAAGAAGTTACTTTCCGAGTCTCCAGACCTAAACACAATCAAGCACCTGTATGAACTACTAAAAACATGGTTGACGGTAAGATACCACTTACCAAAAATGAACCTGAAGCTAAAACTTGCCAAAAATGATGATAAGACCGAAATATCTCAATAAAACCTAAAAAATACATTTAATGTAGCACTCACGTTTAAAAACATGCAATGAGTTCAGGAATAATCATATTCAGTACAAAAAACATAAAATTTCCGGTTAAATACTTCTCACATAGACGTTTCTGCCACAGCTCCAAATTGTAATGGGACTCCATTATCTATGGAGGGTCCATTATTCCCCTTAAAATATTGGTAGGGAAATTTGTTTTCGGGCCCTGTATTCCCACCCATTGAACATCTCTTGGTATGATTTTCATGGATGAAAAATAATTCTACTAGGAGTTATGTTGAAAAAACAGTTCCGTCCTTAATTTTTGGACAGCAGTGTAGTTATAAACTCGTGCTTGTAGGTACTTATGAATGACCCTTAAATCTACCCTTCAACGTGTTTGGAATCTTGGGTGCATCAGTTTTCTTGTTTTGCGAGGTGCAAAGTTACAATTACATAGTTTCAAATGAATTTTTCAATAAAAGAAATGGATTTATATTATTATAATTCTAATGAGATTAAAATACATGTGTCCACACATATTTTAGAAAAGAAAGAGTATTTTTTTTGCTAAACCCAAAAGAGTAATTAAGCTTAACATACAAAGCGTCAAGTGGGGCACCTTGGGGTACTCAGGTGTGGGGCACCTTGCAACGTGTTAAGATACATGAAGCCTTTCATGAATAAAAAAGAAAGGATTTATTTTTTTAAATAAATAATTTATGAATAAAGATGATTTTAATTTAGAAATCGATGCAAAATTTTTTCTGGAAGTAAACAAAAAAAATCAGTGATTTTAGCCTATGACAAAAATGAAGAAAATTTTGGAATTATAACTAGGTTGGATGTCTAATTTATAATTATTAAGCATAGTTTTTCATTATTCGGGTTATTTTTTGTATTTTTCAAATAATTTTTGTACTATTTTTGAAAGTGTCCCAAAGTGGGCCACTAGTAGGGCACCTTGGGACATTAAAAGAGGTTTTTAAATTTGTTATTATGGATTCCCTAAAAGATATATTTAGTTGGGAATTGTTTTATTAGATGCGCAAAGGACTATATTTAAAATATTAGCTGTGTTTGAATAAATACCATTGTATAAAAAATTATAAAAATAACTTAATAAAAAGTGTCCCAATGTGCCCTACACACTCTCCCCTATTTATTATTTGAATGAAAAAATAGCGATATATTTGTATCCTAAAATATTGAAATTCTAACTTAAAACCTTGATAAATCACTACAAAACATGCACTGTAAAAAATAATCCTGCAAAAAAACAGAAAATTTCTGGCAGCAAAAGTTGCCAGAAAAAAATCTGTAGGTTGAAAAATCCTGTAAACAGAAAAAAGCTGTAACCTACAGGTAAATGCTGTAAAAAGGAACTTTCTGTCAAGTGGGCTACAGATTTTTCTGTTGCCTCTCAGTAATTTTCTGCTTGTGCGCATGCACTTATTTTAGTTGAGTTTATTTTAATTTTAATCAATTAATATCCGGGGATAGAACCCAGGACCTACCGCATGCTAAGCGCGCACGCTACCACTGCCCCAAAAAAGATTCAGCATAATGTTGCCAATAGCTGTATTGGTTTTCGATGCAGTAAGTTTCTGTTTAAGTAACAGATAAGCTAAAAAACTAAAAGAAAGCTGTTTTTTTACATAAAATAAATAGAAGTGCGGTGGGAATGTTACATGACAGAATATCTCTGTAAACATAAAGTCACTGTTATTGAAAATTTCTGTTTTTCTACAGTTTTTTTTACAGTGTGGATTCATCACATCGATCAGAAAAAAATTAAACCAATTTTACTTAATTTTCTAGAGTAATAATTTATTCCAACTCATCAATCGTTGATTTTGATGGTCTTTTCTTCGTTTCAGACAAAACTTGCGTTCTTAAAAACGTCACTGACGTCCCAAGAATGTTTAAAGATGATCAAACAGAATGGATTCACACTGTGAATGTTGAAGATGAGATCAAGAGAACCATCGGACCGTCAGCTATGTTAAAGATAGCTTTTGATGTTTGGAACAGTACAGAGCGTAGCACAAAAATGGTAAAGGATCTTTTCGAAATGCTGTAACTTAAAATCTACAACATACCCTCGTTAAATCGAACTTTGGAACCTCAAAAAATATTCCCCCCCTTGAAATAAAGTAGTACTAATTACTGTTACATTTGGAGTAACCTTGTTAGCTAGAAAACTTGATACAGTCGAATCCGCTTAATGTGATCACGGTTAATGTTATCAATCGGATAATGTTATCGAAATCGACAAGTCCCGATCATTCCTATTAAAATTAATGCAAAATAAATCGTTTAATGTGATCAACTAAGAATCATCACTCCGCTTAATATTATCAAAATTTGTCCATATCCCCTTTAAAACCACCGCTTTTGAGTTCGAGTTTCATTTTGAAGGTCAATTTTAACAAGTATACATCTGAACCATGAGATCATCTGGCGTTTCTTTTTTCTAAACTCAGTATAAGTAAGAAAAAGAAAACATTCCGCATATATTGAATGAAAAAAAAACGGTTATGGGGGGGGTCCGAATCCATGCTTGTGATTGGTTAAAGAAACCCACAAAGATCGACGCTTTGCAGATAATGGAGTGGAAAAAAGAGAGACCTTCCTATACAAATAAAAATACAAAGTAAGCGATTATTTTACTTTTATTAATTGAACTACTCTTATATTTTCCCCTTAAAATTTTACCTAGTTTAAAAATAGTGTTTTGATTACATTACGGTTACATGATTTTGATTTTAAAGCAAACAATCTAGTTACACTGTTTGCTGCTTTTTGATATGAGATCGCTTATTGTTATCGATCGGATAATGTTATCAGTTTAGTCTCGGACAATTGCGATCACATTAAGCGGACTCGACTGTATCTCGAATTCATTTTTGGGTCCCTTCGATTCCAAGATATCGAGGTTAAACTGTACTTGAAACCGTTTTTTTTTAGAAAGCTTGTTAGCCACACAAAAAGGGCTGAATTTCTCTATAAAACTTTTTGCTACTTAATTCAACTGGAGAATAATCGAACCCACTTGAAATTATTTCATTAATTTTTCCTAAAAGTGTATCAATGTAGTCCGAAAATCCTTTAACCTATAGTCTTAATAACTTATTTAGCCACTGAGAAAACTCCAAAAAAAAGAGAAAAATAGAAGTTTTGGATCACAAAAATATTTTTTCGCATTCAAAATTTAGTTTTTTTACATCCTGGAAATTAAGGATTTAATGTTTTTTTTGTATAAAGAGGTTCATAATAAAACATAGTTAACAATGAAAACATAGAATTGACCCACAAGAGTTATTTTTTTCTTAGCGGAATATAAGGATCCACTGTATCTGGACCTACCAACCAATACCTATTGCATTATTATTTGAACTTTTTTCTAATAATGTCTTAATTTTAAACTTTAAAAACAAGTTTATCTCTAAATTTTTCTGTCAATATTCCTTTAGGCTTATATGGGAATGGCACCGGAACCTGTAAGAGGACTTCAAGCACAATACTGGAGGAGATGCATGGATGATAAATCTTTTGTACACTACTATTTTTCATGTAAGAGTTTAATTTTTAATCCCTTGTTTTTATATTTGTTTTAAGTTCAAATTTTTGATAAACCTTAACCCTTTATTTATCGACGGTACTTGTGAGTACCACTGGCTCAAGTTTAGAATCGCTGATGGTTGGCGTGTTTTGGCTATTTGGCGCCATATTTAGAAGCCACATAATTCACTTAACATTAGTTGAGGTAACTATTTAGTGATTTTTATCGCTAAAAACTTGGCGCATCACCAGTACTAAACTTGCGCAGAAAATAATTTGGTAATTAAAGGGTTAATCAACAAAAGAGCAAAAAAAATCCACAGTTGAGCGTAGAATATATATAGAAATCAAAGCAAACTTGAGGTTCTTGCAGCAACAATGAGCTAACTCCAATGTAAAGTTGCTGGAGTTCTCATTGTTGCTGCAAGCACCTCAATTGTTTTCTGGAAAGTCAATGAAATAAAAATGAAAGATTAGAAGTAAATAATCTTTGAAAAAATTCTCGCCATCTGTTGTTTCTTTAAAAAGGAAAATAATTAAGAAAATCGTAAAAAAATATATTTTAACATTTACAAGTAAAAACTTGCTTTGAATATTGAACTAATTTTGAAAGCCTGTGAAAGACTAGGATTTCCTAGGGGCCCTAGGTACACAAATCTCCCCTACTGTTGAAATAGTTTTTAACCTTTTAAACGCCGCAATTCAAATTTCGAATTAAAGGTTCTGATTTTTGGCTTAAATGGCTTGTTCTATCATTACTAAAACCATTCTAGTCATTTTTTGTCGGAAAAAAAATCCTAAGTATGATTTTGAGGATGTTCCCATTTGGGAACATCGGCGTTTGGGGTGAAGTTTTTAGGGGGATTTCCAAAAGGCACATATTTTAAAATTTATTCAAATAAAATGCTTGAAATAGTTTTCTACTCAATAATTATGAACATTTTTATGATTGTGGATGGTTATTTTCATTTTTATTATCCATACTTGGACGAATAAGTAACATTTTTATAGATTTTCATAAGAAAAAATTGACATGTTTATTACGTTCGTGAAGCTTTTCCGTAAATTTTTCTTGCACTATGGGTAATATTTTGGTGTAAAAAATACATAAGAGTGTTCCCATGCTCTTTAAAGCTAAATAGTAACGTTTCTGTGAGAAAAATTAGTTTTAAATACGGTTCTATAGGGATATCTAGTATAAAATTCACTAATTGCATTCCAATCTAATTAGCTTTAAAAAGTGATAATCATAATTATCTCCATTGATTCATTAAACCCGTGTTTCTCTTTGAATATTCCAAACTGAACCATATATATCTTACATCCAACTTACGTTAGAAGAGTGTTTTTAGATGCACGCAATTTTCCTTATTTTCAAAATTCTCCGAATTTATTCCTAAAATTTTTATGTAAAAAAAGTACTTGCACAAAAATATATACGCAAATCCTCAGAAGCACTCAAAATATGCTCTTTGCATAACCCCTATTGATAATTACTGAAAATTAATCGATTGGGGAGTTAGAAAAATATATAAGTGGAAGAATCTGCTATAAAGATTTGGAATTTTTTCTCCATAAATCAGGAGAAAAAATAAAAATCACATATTTTTGAATTTAAAACATCATTCTTAACCTGTTTTAATCCTTTGAGACAAAAAAGTTCAAAAAATTAAAGAAAATAGGAAATAACTTGAATTTTTGCATGTTATGAAAATCCCCTCAAATACTATATACCCCACTTATACCCCAAACGCCGATGTTCCCATTTGGGAACATATACGTTGTTTTGGTAATAACTCCCCAAAATTAGAATGTAAAGCTATTCTGTCAAGCCAAATGGGAAGATGTGTACTTAAGCTACCAAAACACAGCAAAATTATTTAAAACTAAATTTATTTAAAATTTTCACAAGTTGGAACTTGTGTAACTTTTGGAAGAGCCAAAAATCTCTAATTTTGATGTAAATTCTACAAAAAGGATTAAATTCCACGTGAAAAACTTTTACATGTAAAATAACTTCATATCTTTGAGTTGCTTTCTACCAAGTATCGAATTCCTGCATGAAAAATTAAGTGGTGAAAAAATTCCTTAAAATTATGTTCCCATTTGGGAACATCGGCAGGTAAAAGGTTAATGAAATCTATCTACTAACAAAAACGTAAAAAGTAAAGCTAATGATCATTTTATCCATTAGCACTTAATAAATAATTGTTATTCTTAACTAATACAGTCGAGTCCGCTTAATGTGATCGCAATTGTCCGAGACTAAACTGATAACATTATCCGATCGATAACAATAAGCGATCTCATATCAAAAAGCAGCAAACAGTGTAGCTAGATTGTTTGCTTTAAAATCAAAATCATGTAACCGTAATGTAATCAAAACACTATTTTTAAACTAGGTAAAATTTTAAGGGGAAAATATAAGAGTAGTTCAATTAATAAAAGTAAAATAATCGCTTACTTTGTATTTTTATTTGTATAGGAAGGTCTCTCTTTTTTCCACTCCATTATCTGCAAAGCGTCGATCTTTGTGGGTTTCTTTAACCAATCACAAGCATGGATTCGGACCCCCCCCCCCCATAACCGTTTTTTTTTCATTCAATATATGCGGAATGTTTTCTTTTTCTTACTTATACTGAGTTTAGAAAAAAGAAACGCCAGATGCTCTCATGGTTCAGATGTATACTTGTTAAAATTGACCTTCAAAATGAAACTCGAACTCAAAAGCGGTGGTTTTAAAGGGGATATGGACAAATTTTGATAATATTAAGCGGAGTGATGATTCTTAGTTGATCACATTAAACGATTTATTTTGCATTAATTTTAATAGGAATGATCGGGACTTGTCGATTTCGATAACATTATCCGATTGATAACATTAACCGTGATCACATTAAGCGGATTCGACTGTATTATCATTTTTATTACCAAATCCTTAAACAATTAGATGTAAGCTAGAAAAGAAGGCTTAAACATTCTGTTTATAGCAAAATTCTGTCACACAACGAAAATTTCAATAATTTTCTTGCGTAAAAGAAGAAAAAAAAGATTAAAAAATATTATTTTGTTTGTAAAATACATAAATAAAGTGTACTTTTTAAGTAAGAAATCACTAAACACCTTCATAAAAAATTACTAAATAAACATACCTTTATGAAAACGCAGTAAGTTGCTAATAACAGTTTTTTTTTCAAAACGGCAAATTTGATGTTTGACTGGTTTCTGAAGTAAACGGTTCAATTTAACTAATTGGGTGGATAAGGTAAAAAAAATTAACAGAAACCTTCAAATTGAAACTAACGTGAAAATTTCAGGAATAATAGATAATCTTATAAAAACTAGTGCTTTGCTGTGGTCAGCAAACTTCTAATGACTGGGAACTATTGCTCTTATGCTCTGTTCATTTAGAATAGACCGGTGAGACGTTATGAAATAGAAGCAGTAACCATAATAACGCTCTTCATGCAACCTCAGTGACCGATTCTTTGATACCATTTTTTCGTACTACAGTTTAGACTGGACTTAGTATCCCCCAAGACAGATGATTCGATGTCCTTTACTATGGTTACCACTTCTAGTTCATAACGTCTCCCCGACCTATACTAAATGAACAGGCTACAATAATCTCACTTCTGATTTATCGACTGATAATTTCCCTTTTTCTTCAGTGCCTAGCGAAGGGGACGCGTACAACAAAAACAAAGCTCTCCCACTGAGGATCATCTTCGGAGGGAGTCGTCAAGGAGAAGATCCCGATCTGAACGACCAAGTGTACGACATCATGAACTTCCGACCATTCATTCCCAGAGACCTCAGACCTTTTGACGTATGTCAGTTGCGAAAATATTCATTATTTAATTGTGTAGTGTACCGAAATATCCCACCCGAGTAACTTACTTTATTGTTTGAATGATATTAAGAGTTTTCATAGGGGAAAAACTTGCCTCTGATAGTAGGGTCAGGTGGGGTAAAATGGATATAGGGATTTAAACGGTTTACATTTGTAAAATTTGATGATTTTTTTTGCATACTGATTTTTCTTGAGGCTCTATAAAAACCAGCATGCCAAAAACATTATATTATATAAATTAAACTAAATATAAAAATTTTTATGTATAAATCCTTATATCCATTTTACTCCGTTATAATCATTTGACCCTACCTCCCATAGATCTGTATTTTAGCTGCACAATTTCTCCAAAGGTTTTCCAATTTAGAGTTTGTATAATATGAGTTGTTACCCCATCTTGCTTTAATACGTAGGTTTTATAATTGTTTCCACGGTTTTTAGATAAGGTTACATGGCGATTTTGATAAAAAAAAGGTTATGGAAACTTCTTAAAGATAAAGATATCCATTAAAAGAGGGTGATAAATGCTAAGTTTTACTCATAGGAGAACAATATACTATATCTTTCGTTTTAAAAATATTTTATAAAACAGTTTTAATGTTTGTGTACCTATGTGTTAATAAGGAATTAAATGCTTGCGTTTTTCTTAAAATAAAAAAATAAAAAATTAAGAAAAATTTTTTCATAATCTAATGCCTTAAATAATTCCAGATGTTTTAAATTTCAGCTCCCTAAAGGTAAGGGATGCAGAAGAGGAGATTTGGTTGATGCACCTGACCTTCCTTCTTTAGAAGATAAGAGTCTTGATTTCTCGGCCGAGGTCATTTACCGAAAAATTAACTATGACGGCACCGATGCTCAGTACTGGAGTTATTACAGCAATCTTCAGGTACATACAAAAATAAGTCTATCGTATCATGTGATACAATACACATATTCCAACTTTTCATTCAGAAAAATCAAAGTACTATAATACTTATAAGATTATAAGTTTGATAACGTATAATTTCCTTGTGCTTGAATGTGATATTGGAAATAAAATAGTTAAACGAACCGTTTTGGAAGGATTAACAGCTTAAATACATTTCCAAGGTTAGTATTCATGTGGAATACATAAAAAAATAACCAAAATCTTGAAGTAATACACTAAGGCAGGGGTCGGCAACCTTTAGAAACGGAAGATCCAAAAGTTACAATTTACAAAATTTCCCAATTTTTAAAGAGCCACTTAATTGTTTTGCTTCAATGTTATAATATTTATTATATTTGATTTTAGTTGGGGAGCATTTTCTTACACAATATTTCCTTTGGGGTACCTCCTTTCGGGTTCGGGTACTTTTTTTCATTAAGTTTTAGATGACTTAGATACACATTTTAAATTAATTTCAAAATTTTGTAAACAAAGTAAATTCCTAGAAAAAATGGAGGATCTGGGGGCCCTCCCCCAAAAAATTTTTGGAAATTTCTCCTTCAAAATAGCGTTGTAGCTCATTTTCAGGCCTTTTTGGATTGCACCCAAAGAGCACCTCTCATTTTTAAGTGTCAGAATTTTCAAGGAAATATAGTATAATTATAATAAACAGCAAACTTTACAGAGGGGGTGGGGGTCCAACTTCAGAAAAAATTTTGAAATTTGCCCCTAAAAGTAATTTTTTAATTTGTTTTTTAGAATTTCTATTATGACCAAATGAGGATCACTCCTTATAAGTCAAAGATTTTTGAAGGGAAAACAGCACTTATTCCCTTATTCCAAAATTTTGAGGAGTGTTTGGGAGTTCTGCTCCGAATTGTTTGGAATTTTGATTTGATTATTTACTTAAGAATAAATTACCGATTTTTTAAGGGTTTTGACAGTAAATTATTAATTTTTTCGTATGGAACTGGAGAGCCGAAACTTTACATCGAAAGAGCCGCATGCGGCTCGCGAGCCGCAGGTTGCCGACCCCTGCACTAAGGGATAGTGTATTTTTTTATTCAACCAATATCTACATCCTCTACATCATAAGTGCTAGAATGATTTTTTCAAAAAGAACCATCAATTTCTGAAATTTTATTTAGAAAAACAGCTAATAAATTAGTAGAATTAATTACAAAAAGCTTGAATTGATGTTTAAAACCTAACTTGGTTGTTAAACAAGATTTGGTTTTAGTTTGCTTTGGATCAACTTTCCGGTCTCTTAGCTTATCACTATGCTCCCTGGACATCCAGAAAATCTGATGAAGGACTCGAAGTGGACCCTCCTGAATTCATCGTTTATGACTCGAAACACCGTAAGTTAGAATTTATTATCGCTAATAAATCTTAATTTTTTTAAATGCAACTAAATATGAATGAAAATTTCTTTCAGATTTTGCATACAAAACTAGTTTGGAAACTGGAGAGTGCAAGATCATTCGAGAAAAGAATTTTGACGCTTACTACTTGCTACCTCAAAAGGCAGGAAGAATATCTTTAACAGATCCTTCTATTCTTTTCCCTAACTCGGAGTTTCAGTTCTTGTCCGAAGTAAGTGTGCATCTTCACTATTTTCTTGCAACGGAAAATTACTTGATGTTTCGTGTCCATTATTTTAACTTGATGTTTAATACTTCGTCAATTTTAGTTTCCCGGCCTCGGTTTCAGACCTTTTTATAACTTTATCAGGAAAACATATCAGGTGTCGAAAACTTAATAGGGTATTGGTACGAAGTTAAATTGAAGTCTAAATGATAAATTTTAGAAAATAAATAGCACAGAAGAACAATTTAGTAGGTCAGATGACAAGGGTTGCAGGATGAATTCTGTATATGATGTGGGTTGACAAACTCCAGAAACTTTGTCAACCCACACCGCAAAAATAATCACACAGAAACAGAAAAATTCTGGTTGCAAAAGTTGCCAAGTTATTTATTATAACTTCTTTCTATGGATTGAATATGTGAAGCTATATTTTTACGTTTAATGCAGGAAAAACAGCTAACCATGATAATGTCAGATGCTGGTTCTGATCTTCGATAAAGGCAATATTAGTTGAATAGCAGGGTAGCCGGAATTTTTCCCGAAAGGTACTTGGGTTTTATCTGTAGTTCAATAGCAGAATAAACAATTAGGTAACTAAGCACATTAGTAGAACCCTTGAGCTATTCAAAAGAGATTCATAATCATTATTTTTTTGGGGGGGAGGGGGGAAGGGAAATAAAATTTATAGGTAAGAAGTTACTCCCCCAACTGGGAAACTACTTTTTTCTTAAGCAACGAAGATAAAGACCTTTTACATTCGCATTATATAAAATGTGCATTATTACATACTCCGGTGTGAATTTCCTTATATATAATTATTTGTTTAAACCTATTTTCCTTCCTTAGGGTGTGAACAGAGGACTGAAAGTAAATGTTTTCGAACGAGTCATAGAAAATTTTGAAATAGATATGGAGGATGGAACGCCGAGCCAAATTCCTAAGGCCATTGTTACGCATTCTTATTTGCAAGTAAGAATTACTGCTTTAAAATGACGTCTTCTTGCTAATCAAAAGCATGAAAAAATAATAATATATTAGATAATAATTCGTGAATGAATTTCATTTTTTAAGTAGTTAGTTCAGTGTTAATTTAAATTTAAAGTATTATTTTAATACTTTCCAAAGGACAACTACTTTAAAACTATTATGCAACGAACAATTGTTTCTTCTCTCGCTTAGTTAAGATACCTTTGTATTCAGCTACAATATTTGGCATATTTAATATTGAAGAGGCATTTTTTGTAACTCCTAAAATAATTCTGTGAGTGTTGTGAATACGATAACAATGCTTTGAAAGTCGTTGGTTAAAATCTAAGCGTTGCAGTGGCGAATCCAGGATTTTTGTCTGGGGGGGTAGGCTGAGTTTCATAAATAACTTAATTGCTACTATATGGGCAATCAAATATTAATTTAAGCAACTGAAAGGGGAGGGGGGTTGCCAGTGCCGTAGCCAGATTTTTGTTTAGGGGGTTACTCAACATCTTTTCTGAGATCTAATCTTAGGAACTTAGGAATACTAAGTTTTAGGTGATATGACTTCGTAAGGTTTTTATTTTGGTGCACTAAATTTCAAAATTGTGAAAAAATGTCAACTCCAAGTAAAAGGGGAGTCTGGGGTCCCCCCCCCCAGAAAAATTTTGAAAATTTGCCCCTCAAAATAGAGTTTTAGCTCATTTTGAAGCCTTTTAGATTCCACCCAAAGAGCACCACTCATTGTAAGCCGGCAGAATTTTAAAGGAAAAAAGCTTATAGTGTTATGAATTTTAAAATTTCTAGGGGGTTAGGTGTGTAGGAAAATTTTTTGAATTTTGCTCCCTAAAAGCGGTTATTTAACTCATGTTGAGACACTGTAGGTTACATTAAAGAGGACCACTCCTTGTAAATCCCAAAAGTTTCAAGGAAAAACCGTACTTATTAAGATTCCAAAATTTCGAGGGGGTTTGAATTTTCGAAATGGTCAGAAAATTTTTGGAATTTTTACCTTTAAAAGTAGGGTTCCGATTCATTTTGAGACCCTTTGGGTAACACCACCGAATGTACGCAGCGTGTTGAAATTTCTTTTTTGGCTTTATTGCTATTACCAAAACTTGAATGTCTTATTCCTGGGGGAATCCAGTGGGGAATCCAGTAGGGGGGGCTGTGGGGCTGCAGCCCCCCTACTGGATTCGCCACTGAAGCGTTGTGAATCCGTAGTTTCTTAAATCCATGTTAAAATAATGATTCTGAAATATTTCTAGGACAACGAGGTTGAAAGGAATCTTGTTTCGGTCGAAAACGCTTTAACTCAGGTCCAGTTCAAGTTCTTTGGAAGACAGCCGAAGGTAAAGCAATTTACTCATAAGAAACTACAGTAGAAGAAGCTCTTTTAAAAACCAGCTGTCTCACCTTTTAAAAGAGTTGGCTTCGGCGAAAGTCCCTTCAAGTTGGAACTGTTTTATTATAGAGGAAAAGAGGGTATTATGGAACACCCTTTATATATTTAAGAATAACTCTATTGGTTTTTAATAAAAATCCGCTGTATAATTTTAAATACATACTATAATTAATGACAATGAAGGGCCAATGATAAAATAAATCAACATTTATTTTTGTAATCAAATAATGTACTTTAAGAAAAAGTTACAAATATAGGGTAATATGGAACAGTCGGGTAATATGGAACAGTTAGATTTACAGCTATTGAAACTAATTAGACCTTAAAGAACATAGTTAATTTTAACTATAAAAATATATTTAAAAATTTACGTTCAAATAGTTTTGTTCATGAGTCTATTTACAATAGTCACAAACATAATCGTCTTTTTCTGACCCTTTGCTTATGGATTATTCCATAATAATACCCGACAGGCCATCTTGTACTATGAACCCTTTTACTGACAGATAAAGCATGGATTGCTAAAAAACGAGTGCAGTATGAGAAACTTCTGATCTTTTAGTGTACATTATGCTTAACAACAAAATCAAAGTCTCATAGTTACTGGTAGGTTAAAAGGTTTGAACATTTACCGTCAAAAACTTTCGAAAATCCTAAAACACACTTTGCTTTGCTGCGACTGATCAGACAACAAGAAGCTAAACTCTTTGCGCTCTGCATAATGGGGGATTTCTTAAGACTTCCGTGGCATTGCCACGTGATGGCAGGAGGAGGAGCAGAAACTCAGGTGTTCCATATTACCCGACTATTCCATAATACCCTCCTCTCCTCTACTAATGAATATTTTCGATATTTTGGTTGAATTACAGATCAGCTCTAAAACAGTACCTACTTGGCTACCCCCTTTAAGGACTTTCTCCACAAAGAACTCTTTAATGATATCTCTCATTATTTAAATATTAACCTACATTTTTTTATTTTCCCTCTTTGCAGGTGATCGAAACTCTTACATTCAATTTCTTTTCATTCAGTACACAAGTCCTTGACAAAAGGTCTATTTTCAATGTCAAGAGGTGTTTCAAAAATGACGACGATTACGTGTGGGTTACTATTGGCTTTAATATAGGTAGGTGAAATTAAAAATATTGTTTTGCTAATGTTTTTGAGGACTACAAGCGTAGAAATTTAAAGACCGGGATTCAAAACTTGAATACCCCGATCATATTATTAAAAGACTAGGTAGAGAAGTTGTTATAAATCCAAGATGTTTCCTTTTAGCCATCTCAAGTAAAGAATTTTAAGAAAATGCTTTTAAATGTTTTTTCCCTTAATTTAAAAAAATCTACTGATTTCAACCTTCCGTCGGGAGCAACTATAAAAAAAACTTTCGGCGCGAAACAATAAAAATTTTTTTTTTGGTTTTTAGATAAATGATCAAATAATTTAAATTACTTTCATTTTATTTCTCGCACCGAAATGGCCGCGCTGAATAGTAGTAGAGCGTTCTCTTTTATGCTACCATGTATGATTTTACCCAATTGGGTAAAATAACATATTTTGAATTGATTCAAAATTTGTTATATCTTATTACTATTAAAACACTGATATAAAAATTAATGGGTAGAAAAATGTTTCCTTTTGAGTGTATCTTTCTGGTATTGAAAGGTATATATCTGATACATTACAGTCAGCCCTAAGTCCTAACGCTCCCAAGGGAGGGTTGAGAGAATACCATGTTTGAAATATCTATTTTATTAAGTTCAAATCCTTGCGAAATTTTAGTTTATAATTTATTCGGTTTTCAGATGAAACCGAGCTATCTAAAATCAAGAATCAAGTACCTAGCATCCAGAGTAACATGGTGAATCTTATCACGTTAGGATCAGAGTTGACTCCTAGTAGAGTTCCTTATGTTCTGGTAAGATTATTTTACCTTTTTCGTTTATTTCTCTCTTTCCACTCTTTTCGAAGTTGAAAAGACTAATTATGGGGAGTAGCTAATGCCATTCAAATTTAATATATGTATTAAAATAAAATAATGAAAGCTTCCCCGACCTGAACAGTTACTATTTATTATTCCGTTTTCAAGGATTGTTGGTTGGTGAATAGACGAAAAATTTCAAGTCAACGGTTTTAATCCACAATAATAATTAAAAATGCATGCAATTGTTTCGGGGATCACAGGATCCCTTTCGTCAGTGCTAAAAGATGGTAACAGACACAGAGACCAAACATCAGTATATATACAAAATACGAATCACACCTCAGCAGGGAAAAAGGAGAAAATTACAGTTACAGACCCAATTTTTAGATGTCCAAAAAATTATTAAAAAATGAGGAAACATGATTAAATTACTAACATAATTTATGATTTCCAAACCGGAGAAAGAATAGGTACACTAATTAGGTCATTAATTAAGTATTCAGAGTATTTGTTAATGTAATATGCTTAAAAAAATCCAAATCAAGAATAGAGTTACAAAGATATAGTTTTGTTACTCTATTGACTCTAACTGACGAAGGGGATCCCGTGATCCCTGAAGCAATGGGCAATACCATCATTTTTCGAAAGCAGAAAAAAATGCATTTTCCCAGTAAAGAAAATAGATCTAAATCCAAAAATCCACATGAAAAGTTTCAAAAAAAATTAGTTACTAATTAAATATTTAAAATTAAAATCGCCAAGCCCTTTGTCTTTGTTTAGGATAGAAGTACGTCACAACTGATTCATACAGACTTAAACGAGAAACCCAACAATGACTTTGATTTGTTTAAACAATTAAAGCATTATAAATTGATGAAAACTCTTACTCTTAGCATTCACGCTGTAATTGTTTATTATTCGGTTTTTCAGTTTTCAATTTTTATTAGTTGATCTTTTCACCACTGATGATGCTCTCCGAAGTAGAGAGTGAAAAATATGGAAATAAATTCCAAGAAACACAGCCCTCCATCCCGGAAAATGGAATAAATTAATTAAAGCATTGTTTAAAATCAATGTATAGGATAGAAGTACGTCACATTGGGAAATTGGACGATTTAATTCCCTTTTTTAAAGTCAAACTAAGTCAAGCATTTTTAATTATTATTGTGGATTAAAACCGTTGACTTGAAAATTTTTCGTCTATTAACCTTTACTTCAAGGACTTTTGCCCTATTTTCTGGTTGGTGTTTGGACTTAAAATTGATAATCGAGGAAACGTATGGAGTTAAAGTCCAACCGAAACAAAGTTCAATTTAATAGTTTTTTTTGTATGAATCATCTAAAAAACGAACTATAATTTATTTTAGTCCTATACAGAATATTCAAGTAGCTGAGAGTAAACGTATTTTAAAACCGCCTACCAATGAAGTACGTGTGGTATAAACATTAAGAAAATACCGGCAAATTGAAGTTAACTCTTTTTAGTGAAATTATTACCTAAAATTAATTAATTGTCTTTAGGTGGATTTCACTCCACAAGGGATGTATGTTTCTTCAATGATATTAGGAAAACCGCCTGTGTTGTGTAAGTATAATTAACATTATTTTTTAAGTGAAGACACTTTTTGGGTGCTTGTTCAGTGAAAAGTCAGTGTATCCCCTATTGTTATTCTAGAGCAGTGGTTCCCAACAGGTGGTCCGCGGACCACTAGTGGTCCGTGAGGCCATCGGAGGTGGTCCGTGAGAAAATTTTTAAACATATCCAAAAATGTGTTGAAATTTAAAAAAAATAATTCCTTAACAATCACACATCCCATGAAGTAGTAAGAAACGATAGATGAAAACCCTTTCCAGGTTTAATAGATCAACGAGCGGACATTTCCACTCACCTGAACAATTATTGTCATTTGTAAAGTATCTTCGTCTTTAATGTATTTTATAAAAGGTATATTTTAAATAAAACTAAACCATCGGCGCAACAGCCCTAGTGGGCCAAGGCCTACGATGCCCATCTTCGTTTTCGTGACCGTGGGGCCTGGGGTGCTAGGCAAATGTCCCGGTTAGGTGGTCAGCACAACGCGAGACCCCCAGTGATATTTTAAATAATTGTATATAAAATATTGTCATGATAATTTTTCTTTAAAGTTTAATAGATTATTTGATTTACAGTTCCATTAAGATAAGTATTTGAGACTGTTTCTGTACTTATTCAGAAAAATCAAACTTTACACCCTCTGTGAGGAATGAGTGCATTGAAAAAAAAGGTTAAATTTTTTAAGATAAAGTTGGGAATAGGGATGGTCCGCACGAGGTTCAAATTTAAGTGAAGTGGTCAGCGGACATTTTTGAGTTGGGAACCACTGCTCTAGAGTGTTCAGTTTAAAACAAAGGTCGGTGATACCCGGACCGCGAGAGGTTATTTCCTGGACCGCCAAAGTATTTTGGAAATCAATAATTTGTACTGTTAAACATTAATTAAATTCTCTCTAAATAGTTCTCCTGCTGACGAAATTCATTCTTTTTAGTGATAGCACTATCAATGTTTTTTGGTACTTGTAAATTTTATCTTTTAAATAATGTTGCTGTGATGTGAAATGGATTTAACAGCAATTAACAACAGTTTGTTTAGTTTAACAATTTAATTAAGAAGACAGGGTACACTTTACAAATTACATCTATGTAAAAATAAGTGTATCTGATAATAAAAAATTTGGACTAATTCAGTTCCTTTTTATCTCTGGACCTCGATAAAAATTTTGAAAATTATTTGGACCCAGTGTAAAATTATTTTCCGACCCAAACTATGAAAAGAAGTTCAAATCTAAATGATAGTCACAGAGATTTGGCATTTGGCACAAAACGTTTTTTCAGCGTTTATGAATTACCATCACCTTCAAAATTAAGGGGAAACGTCACAAGGTTTTTCTCCAGGCGGTCATACCTAGGTTGTTTGACCTACAAAATTCAGTAGCATGATCAGAGCTGTTACAGAACGTGTGACTGAAAGTCAGTCAGCTGAGGCTAAGGAAAAACTTGGGGATCATGTAGTAGTAGAACTAAAATGTGTTAAAACGTTACTATTAAGGATTAAATTATCAAAATTGGGGGGCCCCAAGCCATCTTTTTAGTATGGTGATAGTATACTTTTAAAAAGTTGGTACAAAAAGTAAAATTTACGGTTGGAGAAGGTGGGAGAAGAAAAATTTGAAAGGTAGGTACCCTGGAGTGAAAATCTAACTATGGGCTATTTTATATCAGAGGATATTTGGACTCCCATTAAAATGAATTTTTAGTCTTGTGCCACTGAGGGGGAGTATATTTTTAATATATGTAGTTGGGCCGGCAGAAAAATTTTGCAAAGGTGACCAGAAAGTTAATGGGCAGACCTGTCTATCCACGATGTATGAAGCATAAAGAGAGTCGAGAGAAACTGATAAATCAAATACCTAATGTAAGATCCCCACGTTTTTCGTTTTACAAGAAATTGGAAAAAATTATTTTATACTTTTCAGTCTATTTTAAAAACGTGGGGTGTGTTTTTGTTTATTATTTCACTAAGGGTACTCGGTACCAAAAAATATTTTTACTCTATTAACAGGATTTTATTATCTTTTTAGGTGTTAAATTATGTATTTACTTTATACTAATTCATATTTAGCACAAAAAGCAAATTCAAAAATTGATTTATTTCAAAAATTAAAAAAAAGTGGCCAGAATTACCCTTTTTCAAAATGCTACTCCTCATTTAATATAGACTCTTTTCATTTGATATTTTTTCTCAACATTAATCCACCATATATTGTTAGCTCTACGTATGGAAATTGAAATATCTACAAGGGTTTCGGAAAAATAAAAGATAATCTGAAATTTGACATTTTTTTTGAAAAAATATGCTAAGTTTCTACTTTCTTGCTTTGTAAAAAATTTTGTAATAAATATATTTTAAAATCCATACTTAGAGGTGTTTAGCATACATTACTGATAATGACTACCAAGTTTAAAGTTATTTGGACAATCAGAAAAAAAGCCTTAGGATTTTAAACGATAAAAACCTTGTTTTACGAAAAACACGTTTGAAGGTTGAAAGCTATGCTTCAGTAAGCCTATCTTTGGGTCAGAAAACCTCACCATTCTTATATTTAAAAACCTCATATCATTGTTATTCTAAGGGTAGTATCTTCATTTTTATGACAAAATCTCCAATTCAAAATTTTGACCAAATTTTTGGTAGTACTGAGTCCCCAATTGTTTCTGTTTACTTGCGTGACGTTACGCAAATTCTCAATTATGTATAAGCATCAATTATCAATAATTATTATGTCTTCAATTTTTTATTGTAGTGGATTTCACTGAGCCTAAAAATGACATGGCTGTTATTAACGGTGCTGAGGAGGACGGAAATGAAGATCTTGACGATTGTGCCACAAAATGCTTGGAAGAAAAAGAAAACTGTTGGTTGGTATTCTACGCAAAAGTTTACTTTTATATCATAAAAAGATCCAGGGTCAAGCAATAAATAATAGTTGGAATGGTAGGAATTAATTAAGAAAATTAATCCAAGTAATAATGTTAAACAAATGGCAAAAAAATATTTATTTCATAAAAGTTCAAGGAGTCGGAGTTGGAAGATGGGGGTTACGTGTCCCAGCTGTGAACGAAGCACATTGCAGGAAATAAATTACCAGGGGTGCACTGTAAAAAAAAACTGTAGAAAAACAGAAATTTTCAATAACAGTGACTTTATGTTTACAGAGATATTCTGTCATGTAACATTCCCACCGCACTTCTATTTATTTTATGTAAAAAACAGCTTTTATCTAGTTTTTTTTTAGCTTATCTGTACTTAAACAGAAACTTACTGCATCGAAAACCAATACAGCTATTGGCAACACTACACTGAATCTTCTTTGGTTCAGTGGTAGCGTGCGTGCTTAGCATGCGGTAGGTCGTGGGTTCTATCCCCGGATATTAATTAATTATAATTATAAAAAAACTATAAAATAAGTGCATGCGTACAAGCAGAAAATTACTGAGAGGCAACAGAAAAATCTGTAGCTCACTTAACGGAAAGTTTCTTTTTACAGCATTTACCTGTAGGTAACAGCTTTTTTCTGTTTACAGGATTTTTCGGCCTACAGAAATTTTCTGGCAACTTTTGCTGCCAGAAATTTTCTGTTTTTTTGCAGGATTATTTTTTACAGTGTGCATAAAAAAGCTATACAGGGTGGTCCTAAATTCGTGGTACAAACTAGGTAGGGTAGGTAGAGGAGACCTAGACAAGCATATTTCGAATAGGAATGGGGGTGCAGTTACACCGTTAAAGAGCTAGGACCTAATGTAGTGCGAGAGCGTTACAAAAGGACGTTTTGCCAACGTCCGTTCAACGTAAAAAACGTAATGAAATGAAAAAATTTATTGCATGAGGTACAGCAGTATCCGTACTACTTACATCATAAATTTGATAGAAATTGGACCACTTACTAAACCGTGGCGTGAGTGTTAAAAATGCAATATTAATCTTTTAGCCAAAGAATGGAGTTCTTTTAAATTAGTGTAATGGTTTTAGAAAAATGATGATCGGGGAAGGAATTTTTAATGATCATACAGTTTCAATGATCAAAATGAATGATCATTGAAAATTCCTTCCCAGATCATCATTTTTCTAAATACCATTAAGGGACCATTCTAATACCATTCTTTGGCTAAAAGATTAATACTGCGCGTTTTAAAACTCACCCCACGGTTTAGCAAATAGTCCAATTTCTATCAAATTTATGGTGTAAGTAGTACGGATACTGCTGTACCTCATGCAATATTTTTTTTATTTCATTATTTTTTTTCGTTAAACGGGCCTCGGCAAAACGTCCTTTTGTAACGCTCTCGCACTACATAAGGTCCTAGCTCTTTAACGGTGTATCTCCGCCCCTTCTTCCTATTCGAAATATGCTTGTCTAGGTCTCCTCTACCTGCCCTACCCAGTTTGTACCACGAATTTAGGACCACCCTGTAAAAGGTGTTGCAAACGTCCTTTTCACGGCGTTTATTTGAAACCAACGTCTCCTAGGGTCATAAAAGTAAGGTCTACCCATAGGTAAGTGACCCTGAAGAATCCATTGAGATGACTTACAGCGCCCCTAGAGGCGAAAAAAAGTTTTAAAACTAATTCAAAAATTAAAGAAAACGAGAGTAAAAACCTTAATGATAATGTTGCTTATACTAGGAAAACCCACTGAAAAAACTACAAGAAAATATCGTGAATATTCCCGGCGGAGACATTAGCATGTGAACATAATACTTTTCCAGGTCTAAAAAAAAGTTTTGAAAGTTGCAAGTTTCTTGGATTTTTTTATTGAAATTTATCTTTATTTAACTAAAAAACTTAACTACATGGTAACACTGAAAAACTTGCTTATAATATATTAATATCCCTATTATGTACTACTGGGGATATCTTATAATAATTAATTCCCAAAATATTCTCGATATTTTGATAAAATTTTTTTCACTGAATTTTTCATAATAATGAGAACAATATTATCATTGAGGTTTTTGCTATCTCCTTTAGTTTTTAATTTTTTATTTAAATTTCTATTTTCGCCACTAGGAGCACTGTAAGTCTTCTGAATAGATTCTTCATGGTAGACTTATACAGGGTGTCCTACGAAAAGTGGTCCAACCCCTTTAACTTTTGAACCCCTACAGATATAGTCATGAAAGTGATATCTAGGTAAAGTAAAAAGACCATGCCCTATCCGAGGAGACAACTTTCAACGCCCTCTAGTGGAAACTTTAGAAGTTATAATTTTTATTTTATAAACTGTTGTTGTTGTTGTTGCTAATCTTCACGATCTAGCAACAGCTAGATCAGATCTATGATTCCATGTACTCTTGCAAAGTCAATAACTAGGAGTGGAGATGATATTTTATAAACTATTTGAGGTATGTGAAAAAAGTCAATGACTAAGTTGTAGAACAGCATCGATTTAGTAGTAAAAGACACCTTTAGCAGAAAAATATCTTGAATAAAACCCCTAAAACTCCCTCTCAATTAGGTTGAATTTACGTAGATTTTACGTCTTGAAACGCTCCTCACAAGGCGAGAATGAGAAATTTTCATTTTTATGGCTTAAGTCAATGACTAAAAGTATTCTTAGTTCATTAAATTGAAAATTTCTCATTTTCGCCTCGTGAGTAGAGTTTTAAAATGTAAAATTTACGTGAAATTCAACCTATTTGAGCGTGCGTTTTAGGGGTTTTATTCAAGTAATTTTTCTACTTGACGTGTCTTTTCCTACTAAATCGATGCTGCTCTACAACTTAGCCGCTGACTTTTTTTACATACCTCCAATAGTTTTTAAAATGAAAATTATTACTCCTAAAGTTTCCACTAGAGGGTGTTGAAAGTTGTCTCATCGGATAGGGCATGGCCACTTTACTATACCTAGATTCCCCTTTCATGACTATATCTGTAGGGGTTCAAAAGTTAAAGGGGTTGGACCACTTTTCGTGGGACACCCTGTAAGGTAGACCTTACTTCTATTACCGAAGGAGACGTTGTTTTCAAATAAAAGACGTGAAAGGGACTTTTGAAACACCCAGTTGCCGGAAATGTAATGTAAGAGGGTTGAAATAAGAGGGTTCTAGCTGGGGGACATTCCAAATCGATAAAAGTACTCGATGCACAAGTATCGAATATCGATCGAATAAAAATTGAGATAAAATTTGAAAAGTAAATATTAACTTGTAAATATTTTTAGGGGATTCTCCATTTGCGGCGCTGTTTGCAATTATGGTACAGTATTAGCTGCCAAACCAGGCCCTAAAAAAGGATGTCAACTGTATAATCGTAAGTTTTCATTAGTATTTCGTATTTAGTTTAAAATTATACTTGGCCAGCTTATTAAAAAACCTATTACAAATATTGTGATTTTTTTGTTTAGGCTATGACAACAATACTTATATTCCTTCCAAAGAAAAGATGGTTGAAGATCTCAGAGGCCGTGTTCATGGTAACGGTTTCAAACTGGTGGTGGCGGTGGAAGGAGAAGAGAACTCTGTAAGTAAAGAAAAAAATTAATAATAATAATAATAATAATAATAATAATAATAATAATAATAATAATAATAATAATAATAATAATAATAATAATAATAATAATAATAATAATAATAATAATAATAATAATAATAATAATAATAATAATAATAATAATAATAATAATAATAATAATAATAATAATAATAATAATAATAATAATAATAATAATAATAATAATAATAATAATAATAATAATAATAATAATAACTGGTAGCTCCCTAGTTTTAAAAAATTGCAAATTTCTGGAAAAAATTTTAATCTAATCAAATTCAAACAACACATCGGGCGAGTTGCCTTACCCCGATGTATGAAATAAAATCAAATTAAAAAAGGTACAAAAAGTAAAAGTCGGACTGCCTTTATTTTTTCCCACAAGGGAGATAGAGCATTGTAGGTACGGTACATAAGGGCACGCTTTCCACCAAAACTTTAGTCTGTTTCGAAGCTTTGCGAAGCAAAGACCCCTGCTTAATTTATTGTAGTGAAGTTTTTCAACTTAATTTTTTTTTACCTGGTGAACTCATAGACTGAATGACAGAATTGCCAAAGACAGCTTTCGAAAGAGAGTATACTACGGTTTCATGCATGCATCTTAACCTTAACTTTCAAATGTTTGTGATTGAGTGGAATGAATTTTGTATTATATATAGGGGTGGGGCTGGTTGGAACAGTTTAGTACAGGGTGAGTTGGTATAGCTACTACAGCGACATCAATATCAACCGTGACCGTAAAGTATGTTTTCTGCTATTTTAACAAGCACATTTATTAAGGATCGAAAGTGCAAATGAAAAGGGTAATTAAATGCTATGTTTAGCAATGAAGAAGGTTGACAGGGTCTCGGGTGGAAATGTTTAATAAAAGAAATCTCCAAAAATACGGCATAATAATGTGAAATAAACAGAATTATATTAGTAATAAAAATTTCCTTCAAAAATTGATGCGTCGAAGTTTTAAAATGCAAATTAGCTTATGCCAACTTACTTCACAAGGTATGCCAAGTATCCCCGAGTGTTGGGCTAATTAGTATAGCCTAGAGAGCTAATTTTTGGGTTAACTAAACGTGCATTCAGATTATGAACCCGGCTTATATTTTAAGACCAAAGGTTAACATAGCCACAACTTTGAACAGATTACCTCTAAGTATTACAGAAAGAGTTATATTACATAAAAAAACCTGTGCCGACTAACCCCTATCCACCATAAAATTTGAAAGTTCTTAAAATTAAGAAAATATTGAAAATGTTTATAGGTTCAAGTCGATGCAAGTTCTATTGAGGTATCAGAACCAGGAGAAGATGACCGACTATTTTACAGATTGGGCAGTAAGTAGAAATATTATATTTTTGAAATTTAACCCTTTTTAATGGGAATATAGAATAGTAATTAGCCAGCCTCACTTTAAAAACTATTCGCTCAATAATAAGAATTTACTTATATTGCATTTTCCTGACTCAGTTTTTGTCTTATAAACTTTATAAAACGCCATATTTAAAAGGCATCGTTTACTTTTTACACGCCTTTTACGTTAAATTTCCTTTTTTGAGTCTTTTTAATGTCAAACCATATCATAATATTTCATTTTGCTTATTATTTCATTCAAAACCACATGTATTCTCGAAGCATTGTGAAACATATGTGAGTAAATTCTGTAATTTTCCTTTCAGACAGATTGAACACTCGTATGAGGGTATTAAAGACCGGTGCCAAGCTTAACGGCATCGGCAAAGAGATAAACGACATGGGAAAACTGCGTTACGACGAATGCCAGAAAGAGTGTTTAGATTACAAAGACTGCGAGACTGTCTCTTATTGCTTATCAGACCAGAAGTGCTTCATCACCAACAAGTATGGAGATGACCTCAAGCCGGAGGAGATAAAAGATGACAATATGTGTAATGTTGTCACCAGTAAGTAACATTGTCATCAATTCACGGACTTTTGAGTTTGAAAATTGCCTCTTTAACGCAATGATATTCACTTTCAGGGAAGTATGAAGACCACTTCGAACGCGCACCAGGAATTACGTTGTCCATCACAGCCGAAGAAATCTTGAAAGAGACAACTTCCGAAAACTGTGCCCGTGCTTGCCTGAAGTCTAGCAAGTTCAACTGCTTGTCGTTTGACCACTGTCCAACGGATGACGCGGCACCTTGCAAGCTACACACCGTCCACTACCCTAACCCCAATACTAGAGAGAAGGTTCAAGAAAAGAGTACCAGCTGCGGACACTACTTCAGTGAGTGTGATTTACAAACACCGATTCGTAGCCTTAATGTCTAACGGCATTTTTTTAAAATTTTATTAGCTGAAGAATAGTGGAATCTGACCCTTGGCAAGTTGAGTCAAATCATATTATTTCTCAGTTCCTTATTTACTTTTAGAACCCTTAATATAGGCATACTGACGAAAAAAATGACTCAATTTTGATTTTCCAAACTAAATGCAATATTGGGTTTCAGCTCTCCAAAATAACTTATAAACTAATGTCACGTGTCTGTATCATATTTTTTTGTTTTTTGAGATTTTCAGGTTAATATTTATCAAAAAATTTGCCATGGACCGATTTTCTCCTAGTACTATTTCATTATTGGGAGTACTTCCTCAGTGAAAACCATTGAGAAACGGCCTTTTTTCGCTATTTTCAGTGAACTATATTCGAAATATACTTGTCTAGGTCTCCTCTTTCCACCATATCATTTTTGACAGAGTTCAGAAACACCCTGTGAAGAAGATACTAACTTCCCAATACTTCGATAGGAATTTATTGAATAAAAACATGGTCTGAATAATCAATAGAAAATCGGCTATGCCAATGTTATAAAAAAGCTCATCAAATCTCAACTTACTCCCTTTAATACCAAAATTCTTAAACGTGATGGTTTAGTTGTTTAAAACCACAAATAAAAAGCCAAATAGAGATAACTCCATCTATTAAAGGCCATTTCCAAAGGCCATCTTATGGCAGCACTGCGAAATCTGCTATTGACAGAGGTGTAGGCAGCAGTGGCGGATCTACGGGGGGGGCTTTCGGGCTGAAGCCCCTCCCCAAAACGTCTAATATTTTACCAAGTTTGTCAAAACGCAAAAAATCTATATCCGAAATTCGGATGAGGCGTACCAAAACGAGTTGAAAAAGTGGTGTTTTTGACATAAATTTCCAAAAATTTTCTGGGGAGGATCCCCAAACCCCCCTTTTAGTGGTTTGAGTAGGATAATTCACTACTTTTTCCGTATTACCATTAACAAGAACATTCAATGCGATTATGAAAATTCTTAGCCCCCCCCCAAAACCAAATCCTGGATCCGCCACTGGTAGGCAGAGTACAATTTGATGGTCACAGCCTGATTGACTGTGACCTGTTCATTCAATCTGTTGTTTTCAGAGGGGTAATTAGTGGATTCGAGAATTAAGATTGTTTTTCTACGCCTATCATGACGCATGACCTAACAAGGGAGGCGTGATTTCCATGAGTAATAGAGGGGATCCTAGCGTCACCCCTATGGGATAAAGGCATACCTAATTTTATTTTCGATTTCCATTATCTCCTATGGGCATGGACTCTCTATTTGCATACCATGTGTTTAACCCTGTCTTTTTAACCCAGGAAAATTCAGCACCGAGTTCAAGAAGAACCCCGAGCGGCGCACGGCAGGTAGCTCCCTGCCTCCCTTGACCAACCTGACCATCGAAGAGTGTGCCAGGAACTGCGTCGAGTTCGGGAAAGGGGTGTGCTTCGGATTCGACTTCTGCCAGGGAAGCACCATCCTGGCCACCAGCTGCACTCTCCTGGACAAGCCCATGCCCAACTACAAGACCGTCGAGAACAAGATGTGCGTCAACTTCATCAGAGGTAGCTCTTCATTTCTCTCTCTGTCTCTCTTGTGATATGATATCGCTCGTTATCATCAGAGAACCTCCATTTCTTATAATAAAATGAAAAGAAACAGCGTATTCTGTAAAATGTGGAACGTTACACAGTAAATTGTTGGAAAGAAATTGCCACCATATCATTGAGAAACATTACCCGCAATACGGAGGGGGGTCCCACAGTGGAGCCACCCTCCGAGTCTATATTAATAAACACAAATTCATTATAATGACTTTTTGTTTATTAACTTAGTCTTAAATAAAATGAGTCAATAAGTTCAAATTCGTCCATTTCAAAAAATTTCTAGTAAGTTTCAGAAATGTAGTTTTCCAAAATGGAGTTCCACTTACCCAAACCAATCCTAATAAAATGAAAAGAAAACGCGTATAGTTAGTGGTCTTTTAAATTTATCTTGAACATGGTTAGATATCCACAGAAAGAAGATGTTAGACTGAATAGTGTATTCAAAGCTTTGAGGTTTTTTTAGCCTGTTTACCTTTGATCTGCTTAACCTATTTGGCTGCTTTTTTACTATTTACAACTATAAGCAATTTTTAAATCATTTATTTAAGAAGTTATTGTATTAATTAAACAAAAATTTCTATGAGTTATTAACATTCAATAATTCGTTTCTCTCTCTCTTGTGTTATTTATACTTAATCACTATTTTTTTCACTACATTTACTTAAACTTTTCAATTTACCTTTTCAGCTGAAACTCAAGCCTCCCCACTGCCTTACACCAATGGTAAGTTTCTCTTATAAGTATTTCCTTTAGTTTCTTTGCCCTTATTGCTTGAAAATAATACAATTTTAAAAGAACTTTCATTTGAATTTAGCAGCTTTCCCCTCAGTTACTAAGAATACATAAATGACAAAAAAAGTTTCTATGCCTTTTAACATTTCTAATTTAATTTCTTTTACATAACTAGTTTCTTCTTTAATACACTGTTAAAAACAGTTCATTCTTTAACCAATTTGTGGTGAAAGGTTGAGCTGTTTCGCCAGAAACTTGGTTCAAATTTAGCTACAACCTAAAGTTCGGTAACAGGTTTCACCAAGTTTTCGGTGCTTTCGCCAGTGAAAGCACCAAAAACTTGGTGAACTAACTTAAAAACTTGGTTGCAGCTAAATTTGAAGAAGTTTGTGGTGAAAGGTTTTTTAACATTTCTAATTTAATTTTTCAAGCCCAGTGTCTCAGTGGTAGTGCTTCGCGCTTCCACACCACAGGCCCGGGGTTCAAATCCCGGGCTGGGCAAGGTCCACTCAGCCTTTCATCCCTTCAGTGGGTCGATAAAATGAGGACCAAGCTTGCTTGGGAACTAAACACTGGGGGTCTCGCGTTAGAATGACCACCTAACCGGGACACATGCCTAACAACTTGCACCCCAGGGCCCCAAGGTCACGAAAACGAAGATGGGCATCGTAGGCCTTGGCTCACTTGGGCTGTTGTGCCAATGAGTTTAGTTTAGTTTAATTTAATTTTCTTTTACATAACTAGTTTCTTCTTCAATACACTGTTAAAAACAGTTCATTCTTTAACCAATTTGTGGTGAAAGGTTGAGCTGTTTCGCCGCAAACTTGGTTCAAATTTAGCTACAACCTAAGGTTCGGTAACAGGTTTCACCAAGTTTTCGGTGCTTTCGCCAGTGAAAGCACCAAAAACTTGGTGAACTAACTTGAAAACTTGGTTGCAGCTAAATTTGAAGCAGTTTGTGGTGAAAGGTTGAAAACTTTTTTACAGTGTATCATATGTTACGAAATTACTGTTAGAGAATAGAATAGATGTAATCAGTATATTTAATACTAAATTATAACCTTGTTTCAGGTTACGCTGGTGGTATTGGATTTTTGTGCTTCTTAATCGGAGGCGTCGTTGGAGCCCTTATCATATTTGGTGTAGCTTACTTTAGAGTAAACAGGCGATGAGAAGCTGAAAATACTTTTTTAGCCCTGTTCAATACTCCGTGAACTTTCACTTGTACATAAGACTGACTTTGGGCGACTGAATGTTAACTTATACTAGTTTTGTAATTCATGTGCCGCTTGCTTCTCGTGATTTTGTGTCTACAGATCACTGTTTTGTCCAAATAAAAAAGTAAATGTGAATTAGTTTGATTTTCTTTGCACTTCTGATTTCGATAGGTTTTAAGTCCTGTTTGAATCCGAGAAGAGTCATCGGATGAATAGTTGTAGTTCACGCGAACTATTTTCGTATTATAGTATTTAAATAAAAAAACCGTATTTTTAATATTTATTTCTAAAGAAAGATATAAGAGAAATATATGTTGCAAACATAGACACATACCTTTGAGATTTTAATTTAATTTTTATAATTTATTACATAATTAGTATTATTTATATATCTTATGTTGAAGAGCGTTTTAATAAGATACATGATGTAAAAAATTTTTATATAGGTTTTTAAAGTGGATAAATAAGTGCATAAAATTGCATTGCATTTATATTAAAATGTCTGAAAAAAGGATAAAAGGATTATCAGTAGTACTATACAACTAAATACAACAATCTCTGCATAGTGGAAAGTATTACAACAAAGAAAAGGGGATATTTTTGTGAAATAAACATACATTTTGGAATCCAATTTTACTGGCTATATACACCAAAACGATCGTTTAAAATTAATATTTTTTCAGATGATGTAACTTTAAAAACTTAAATTCATAAAGGAAGGTCCTCCTTTTGATTAATAATACCCATGCATTATTACGGTCAGCCTAGTAATTAAAGCAGAAATTTCATACATTAAACCTTAACAGAGAGTACCTCCACTTTCAAGAAGAAATAATCTATCCATTTCTTCAAAAAAAAATCCTAGAAAAAAAGTTGATCAAAATTAGCAACCTTTCTCCCCGATGTAACGAGCAATAGCAATAAAGGCACGCCCGTAAGGCCGGGGCAAAAGTTTTAAAGCACATTCGAGTTATAAAAAGTTGAAAGTTTTAATCTCCTCAGCTCAACTTTTTCAAATGCTCTCTCATCCCCAAATAAATCAGAAATGAAATGTAACGAAGGAAAACTTTTAAAGCCACCAAATCGGTAAGAACACACGGAAAGTTCATTGAAAAGTTCAATTGGATTAACGATTTGTTTGGAGAGGCGGTGAACCATACTGGGGATTATATCTCTTTCTTAATGGCTTCCGACTTGCCTTTTATTTCCAATGATTGGCTTTATTTTTACGCCGCGGGATTTTAAAAGGAATTGCTGCACAAAAAAAGAAAGGAAAAAGTAATTCTCTCAATTGGAGGGAATTAAGATTTTTTCTATTTTACTTCGGTCTTGTCCCCTCTTTCCCCTTGTAACTTTGGTGTGGACGCCAAACAGAAATATTTTAATCTCCTCCTTTCTTTTATTGGAGTAATTATAAACTGAATTTATTGAATGTGGTTTTAATTAAATAACGTATCTGTCATAAACTTCGGTAATTATAATAAATGGAAGACTGATCTCTCTCTCAATTTTAATCCGTTAAGTTTATTATTAACTAAATTGATAACTTCATTTGATCGAGATTTTATACATGAGTTTTTGTAGCCACTGTCAATTAGTATCATGAGTTTTTTTAGCTTTGCATGAATTTAAAAGTTTTTTTCATGAACGATATAAAATAAAGAATTTGTGTATTATTTCAAGTAAACTAAAAATATAATTTTTTTACCCTTTTATTCATTAAAGAAGCAGTTCTATTATTTGGTCTCACACTTACAGGCGTTTCTTCAATTTCCTTTTTGACAGTAAAATAACGACTAAAACTACCCCTAACCCCTAAATTACCGATTTCCCTATAAAATTTTTTTCTAGCTACTACCGCCATTGCATCAGAGCTTTTGCATTTGTCTACCTACAAATACATCTGCACAGGGCTCGATTTCTAAAAAAAGAGGTACCGGAACGGTAAAATTATGGAATTAAAACTGAAAAAGCGAATACTTTTTAATACCTAAACTTAAGCATTTATTTTCAAATTTAAATTTATAAAATAATTTCAAATGTGTTGTACTAGATTATTAAGAGTGTTCTAACTTAATTATTGTGTGAGACGATAAACTCTTTATACACCTTTTTTTACAGATGTTTATACTTTTTTTCCCAACAGGGTGCCTCTTGTAGGAGGCGGGACGGGGAATGAACCATTAGTATTGTATATTTTGCCAATTTAAGGAATATAATGCTTAGTATAAGTCCTTAAATGGTAGAATTTAAGATGTCTCAAATTTTCTTTGCAAATTTGCCCAGCGATCTGGCAAATCTGGTTAAAATACAAAAGGTAACAACCTTACAATTAAATCACAAATATTGTTATTTGCAAAAAAAAAGATAAAAATGCATTATAAATGTCTTTTTTAGTTTGAAGTATGCCTTTTTAATATTTTTTGGTAGGACTAGGGGGCTACCGCCCCCTGCTCGCTATCGCTCGCCAACCCCCGTTAACTGCTGACGCAGTAACTTTTGGACCGCTTCACAATTCCCCACAAAACCCAGCTCACTGCACTTACTTTATAAAACATTCTTAACACAGGGGTAGTACTTCTCCGTGGTACTCTTTCAAAAATGGCGAATATTTATTCAGTGGTGGAATTTTATCATTTCCTTTATGGTAACATGAATTGGCGGATCGCTTTATAATTCCAAGAAAGGTTCATATATAGTTCCCGCTAAATATGAACCTTCCCTTAATGTTTCAGTGCTTCCCTTAATGTATCTGTGAAAAACACATTACCTTAGGGAAATGAGTAAAAAAATGTTTACATTGCTCTGTTGTTAATTTTCTTGGGGTTGAATTCCGTTATAGTTCCTGCTAAATATCACTAATCTCTTTTGGACACTATAAAGTATAAATATTGCTAAATTGTTTCAAATTCATAGATTAAAGTGTTTAATTAGATCTATAACTATTCAGTTTATCATTAAAAATTAGAAAAATTGGTTTACATTTGAATATTGAGCGTTCGAAAGAGATTGGCGATATTTAGCGGGAACTATAACGGAATTGAACCCCAAGAAAATTAACAACAAAGCAATGTAAACATTCTTTTACCCATTTCCTTAAGGTAATGTTTTTTCACAGATACATTAAGGGAAGCATTGAAATATCTCAGGAATAAATTTAACTTTCTTAAAATTTGTAATGATTGACTGTTAAAAATGAAGTAATTATCTTAAACATCGCGAAAATTTAGAATTTTATCTTCATGAGAAACAAACTTCGAAGTTGTGTCATTTTCATAGCAACGACACCGAATGTCAAGACTTCCAACATTTTCATCCTTATTTCTAAAACATTCACCCGTGTTATTTAGTTGTTTGCGTTTTGTCATTATGAAATAAAGAGTTACATTTTACTACCTTAAAAAACATACTTGCAAAAGGATATAAGAAATAAATGCAAAATTCAAAATTTCCGAAAGCGAGTGTATATTTTATTGTAAATATAGTAATGATTAGGTTGCCACAACTACAAAGATAAATATAAAAATATTAATTTGTTATTTAAAAAATAAAAAATAAATTAATTATATATAAGTTTAAAATATAATGAAAACCGTTTGAACAGCAATTAAACCCTTTGTGAACAACAAAAATATAAATATTGTTAAAAATAACACAAAATATATTTTTTAAATTCGTGTTATAAATAGAAAGATGATTATTTAATCTATTTTAATAATAAAAAACCAGTGAAATATGTTTTCAATTGTTTTAAAATTCATAGTTTCTTGCTTTGTAACTGCGACCTTATCCGAAATCTAAAAAAATGGAAATATTTTAAAATTGAGATTTTTTTTAGAAATTCTAAAGGCACTTTGCACATCCTCAAAAGAATCCGGACAGTTTGATACCAAATATGTGTTATACGGATCAGTAATTAAAAAGCCTTTCTCTGGAAACCGTTCCCCAAAAACTTTTTTTTAGAATAGAGATATTCTTACTGTTATGAACTTAATCTGAAAATAAATATAAGTTGAGTTCTAAGTACCAAAAGGGGGGCCTGGGGATCTCCCCCAGAAAAATTTTGGAAATTTGACAGTAAACACAGGGTTTTAATTCATTTTAAGACTTTCTTTTTCTTACAAAGAAAGGTATCTGCTGGCCTGATGAATGGTTCTAGCGGGCCCAGTAGTTAGGAGACCCCTAAAATAGAATATAATTTTTTTCCCGGAAAAGAGGTTCCGGAACGCCGTTCCGGCTGAAATCGAGCCCTGCATCTGCATTCATTTCATACCAGCATGATCCTATTTATCCTAACCATTTATATTTCTATCCTAATACCTCTATAAGGGAATACGACACTTGTAGAAATTCAAGATTTCGACTATTGAAAATCATTGATGGGGTAATAAAACGCGTTTCTTCAAATTTTTAGATTTTTTTATCATTAGTTTTTTTAATTAATTTTTCAAAAATTACGCTCACTAGAATTGGAGTTGACGTCACTTCTGCTTTCGCCCAAATCTTCAACCAATCAATACTTTCAAAAGATTTAACCATTGCCGAATACGTTTTCGTACAAGTGTGTCATACCGAAGACAGAAGTGACGTCATGCTTCAAACCCCAAACCCTTCTGCGCATTGTAAATTTTATTTTTTTAAAAATTAACTAATGATTAGATTTCGAAAATAAAATTAAGCATATTTTTAAAGAAGCTCTATAGAAATATATTAAATTTAATAAATTGTTGTATTCCCATTCCCTTAATTACTCTCATCCTCTTCATCCCGTCAATCTTCTTCACCTCTCTTTCTACATGCTTCTCATCATCTTTGTCAATCTAATTCTTTTCATCACTGTCATTCTCGTGATTCTTTTTTGGGGTCTTTTCCCTCTAACATTTGGCATTGGCATTGGTTTGAAATAATTTTGGAAAAATTAGCTTTTATTTAAAATTAGTTATACCGTTTAGAAAACACAAATTCCCAACATGAAGGTAGAGTGTACTTTAGAATAAAGATAAATATTCATTTTCAAAGAAATTTACGTGCTGTTACAAAATGTAAATTACATTTTTTGAAAGAAGAATTAGAGAGGGGGAAAGTAATAGTGGTTATAAAACCACTTCTCCATTTTTTTTGCTCTGCTACAAAACCTGCAAAATAAAACGATTTAAGCTTTCCCTAAGTGAAATATAAATACCAAAGCAAAAAAAGTTGTATTTTGATGACTTCAAAAATGACTTTTAAGCTTAAACGATACTCAAGACTAGCCAAATACCCATCTGCAATGAAAACGTCATTTCCGTGATGTATTGCCTGCACAAGACTTTCTGAGAATTTCAAAATAATATTTCCATTTTTTGTCATGATTTCTACTGAGTACTCCGCCTCGGCTGGTCTTTTCTTTTAAATATATATCCCCCCGCCCTGCGCATACTTTAGCTCTGTCCTCAAAACTCACCGAAGCATAGTTCTGCCATAGCATATGCGAAAACGGACCCTCTTTTAAAATGGAAAACGACTAAGTTTTGACCGTTACGAAACAATTTATATTTCGGATGGGGTAGTATAAAAGGGAGATGATGAAAATAACAAGAAAAAAAGATCTCGAATATCTTTAAAATATTCGAATTTTTATAACGCAGTTGTTCGTTTTTGTTTCGCCGAACGACTTTTGATTCGAAACGATAAAAAGAGAGAGTTTCAGTATCATTTAATTTATGACAAATGACTTTGGTATTTTATTTCAAACTAGAAGGGGGAGAAAGGAGGGGAATATTATTTTCCAATTTACTGCCGCATTAAGGGTGATATTAGTATTGACATTTACCGATAGATGGCGGCAATATACCCCGAAATGGCAAAAGGACTTGAAAAGATTTAAAAGTATTGGAAAGAGGAGCCGTTTTTACGTTTGCCTCACAAAAATGATTTAGTGAAACATCTTTCTGTTTGGTGACAGTTGCGCAGTAATTTTTTTTGCATTTGTTATTCTTGCAATTCAATTACAACATCATTATTATTTACAGTATTTAGAACTCTTCTAAATGAAGGCATGAAAACTTGGAAATATTACGAATATATAAGAACTTTGTTATGGTAAACCCGGGTCCGGTTGGATCATAATGGACCTATGAACACAGGTTCCGAACCAATGCTAAATATTATCAGTATTAAAAAAGTAAAAAAGCATAAATCCATTGGGGAGAAACGGGACTATACTAAAACCATATAAAGTCTTTTTAGAGTAAAATTTCTAATTTTTTTTTGGTTTAACATACCCACAAACCCCCTTACTAGGAACTTCAAAGAAAAACAGTAGCTTGTTTTTTATCAGTTCAAAATAATTAAATGCGCATTTTTTAGAGTAAAGTTTTTAGAATTGCGTTTAGAAAAAAGTTCTGAAAATCTCGGAAAGTAACTAAAATGTCGGGAATAAAATAAATTGAATATACATAAACAACAGAATTATCTTTTTTTAATATATTCCAATGCTTCAAAGCCGAATTACATATAAAAAACTGCACTACCAAATTATAATTCTGCTAAATATAGCTTTAAAAACTAATTAATAAATACTTTCATGATTATGAAGTATGTAATCGGACTTAATTAACAAGATTTATTTTCATTTTGAATATATATGCATTGAAAATGTAGATGAAGCTTATATTTAAAAGTATAACTATTCACAAATAAGCTCCATAGATTTTTTAAGTTTAATAAAGAACTTAAATTTATTCAATTCGGTATTCTCTTTAAGATTTATATTTTAGAAAAATAGTAAAACCTACGAAAAGTCAAAATTATTCTGCACCTTCTGATTTCTTCAAGAAATTATTCACAGTAGCTCTAGTTTAGAGTTATAATCCGAAAAATAATTTTTATTCAAGCTTCACATCACCTCAAACTCAAAGGGACTTCCCCGCATACGTTCAAACTCGGCTGAATAGGGGGTTTTACAGGGATTTTCTTTGCAGGGCGAAAGTAACTTATTTGAGGCTTCTCTGCATACATTTGACCTTCGTTGGGGAAAGGATTTTACAGATTTTTTTTCTTCGGCGGGAAAACAAAGTTTTAAAGACTCACTATTAGGTAGTAATAAATGGAAATAAACGCACACTTGAGTTAGATCATACTAATATATTTCTTTGCATTCTATAGTTTAAATTTTAATTATTTTTAAACTATTATTACCTGTACGTTATAGTATACTTTTTGCTTTGGGTTTTGTACAACCACTACGAAAATATTACTCTGAATAATACTTGAACAAACATGACTGCTTGAATAAAAAAAGATTTTTTGGAGGGTAAAAATTGATTAATTCACTAAAGATTTTTAAAAATTTGAAATTTTAAAACTTTTGTCATCTGATTAGCGAAAATTGATTGAACACATTAACATTTATTGTAATGACTTGGTAGAAAGATCATGACATAAAAGTTTATTTTTTTTACAGGAGTATACTATAACTTGATTTTAAATTATTAATAATTCATTAACTAACTAAATTAATTAACTTGATTAGTAACTTCAATCAAAGCAACTTTCGAGTCTTATTTTAAAAACCCATGTCTGCATTAATATATTATAAAGTCAGGTCTCAATCATTGGTTTTCGGTTTATCAGCCCAATTTAGTTAAGTACAAATTTATAAAAATAATCAGAAAATAAAAACCTGTATTTAATAGTTTCATGATTTCTTTATTTCCCCCTTTTTAGACACTATATTGTGGTGACAATTTTATATTGTGTATTAATTTTGGAGTTTATGGTAATCAGCTTTGAAGTAGAATATTAAATGTGTAATGGGGGTTAACAGTAGTTTAAAATTTAACAGAGGTTTAAAGTTATAAAAGAGTGCATTTTTTTAACAAAAATTTTTTTGCAAAAATTAAAACCGAAACAAATTTGTTTTTCAATTATATAAAAATTGGTATTTATTATTTTGAATGGGGGAAATGCTTTTTAGCATGGAATGGTTCCAGAACTACATAGCGAATTTCAAATGCACGCACGCTCTGAATTTAAATTTACGGCTCCCACTTTCTACGTGACAAACGTAATCTTCCCGCAAGCCTATATTTTAGTGGAACACTACTCATAAGAACTCTGGCATAGAAGGGGAGAAAAAACCGTATTTATGATTACGCAATTCATTATTTAAATAAAAAAAATCCGCGATGCAAGCGCGACGCCATTTGCGGAATAAATAAATAAATAAGAAAAAAAACGCGAAAGAGAGAGAGAGAGGAAAATGTGATGCAATTTCCTTAAAAACATAACTCGCATAGAGAGAGAGAGAGAGAGGAGAAAGATCCTATCCTAGCTTCTCGCTGCCGCCACGGTGTCTGGAGCTCGTGAATGTGTGAGTCACGTTGCGAGGCGAGTGGGCGGGGCGACCTGATAGGTGCAAAATGATGGGCCAATGGGATGGTGTTTCTTTCTCCGCCAATGGCGGCCGCTAGACTCGCCAGTCGGTTGGAAACCATTGATTAGTTAGCCGCCCGTTTGTGACGCTGGCTGCGAGCAGTTAGCGAACCTATTCCCCCGTCAGTTTATGGTTTTTAAAAATACCGTTCGTTGTTTTTGTTCTGTTCGTTAATCCTTTGTTTATTTTTTTTTCACTTCCCTCATTCGAACACGCCATCATGTGCACTCAGATTATATCAATAAAGCGAGAGAAAAGAACACGGACATGAAAAGAACAATTATTAGAAAGAAAAAAACAATAAAGTCAGCACCTGATTGTTTACTATTTTTTTGATTGGCAGCGGAAGGTTTTTCGGACGGGCGTTGAGTAGTAGTTGGCCGGTCGCCTCGGCTCGCGTAGGACTTGAACTCCTCGTTTGTTGTTGTTTTTTTTCGGAACTTTTTCATTCTATCTATTGAGAACTGGTGAGATGTGAAGACGGGACTTTTTGACTTCAAGATGAAAGGATGGCTGATCGCGGTTGTAAGCGTCGGAAGCAGGCAAATCCTCGCAGGAAAAACGGTAAGCCCTTCCGAATAAATTCATCCTTAGTTCTTCCATGCCTTCTTCACGTTAGAGCTTGCCGGTTTTTTTGCGCACCTGTTTGGCTCAATATTGCTTTTGTGTTTGTATCAATAACCTGTGTGGGGAATCAACTAGGACAAGAAAAAATCTGGGAACAATAAAACAACGAATATTTAGGTTTGAGAGGAGTTCAGTCGAATGTAAACAATCACTGCACTGACACCACATGTTCAGAGCTGCCACGTGTTGTTGCAAGGGGGAGGGGGTGTAACTCGTCACGCTGACAACCAATCTGAACCACCCACTCTTACACCTTTATCCTTATTTGTCAAACTATTTTTATTTTCCAAATATTACCATCACAATTTCACTTTTTTATGGTGAAGTTTGAAGACGTTTTTGGTTATTTTTAATATTGATATAAAAACGCAGCCTAGTTATGCCACTTGTTAAAGAGAACTGTTTTTAAAATAATTTCTCAAATTAAGGTGCTGATGTACAACAGGTAGAGTATCAAGAACTAGAGACGAAATATGAACCAGATTATGATCATACCATTTTATATTTATCCTGGATACTCATATTATTTTCATATAAACATATCAACTTAAAGCTAAAGTTTTATATTTTATTTAAGCTATAGGGGAGAGTGGGGACAATTGTAACGCGGGGCAATTGTAACACTTTGATTTCCTCAAAATGAGAGGCTGGCTGGGCGAAAAGGAGATGACAGTACGTACAAGGCAGGTGAATTAAAGAATATCAGAGATTTCCAAGGCTGACATTTGAGTTGTGGCTGTGTAATTGAGAAAAGAGTGTTTTTCAAGCATCGAAGTAACTTTCTACTTTTGTGTAACTTTCTTTCTCATGCACTACAGGTATGAAGAACAACAACACTGATTTTATGTATTGTATGTACATGTATCCTAGCTTTGTTCTGCTTAGTTTCAAGATGATACTGTTGTTAGTTTCGCGGAAAACGAGGGTTTAACTAAAAATGGCAACGTGGGGTCGATTGTAACACATCAGGCGGGGACGGTTGTAACATGTTAAAACTGACCCCAATGTAGAAAATAACATGTTTCAAAAGTATTTTCGATGCATTGATTTGTAATTCATACTTACCCTTAATATTGGCATATAATTATGAATTTTTACGGTTTTAGGATGCCGAGATCACGTAAAAGGAAAACTGAAAGGGGGCTGATTAGACTAGAAAAAATGGAGGGAGAGGCTGTTGAGGTTTCTGTGTCTAAAAAGACGATTAGAAGTGTTGCTCGTGAGCACGATATTTTTATGTAACATTATACAGATTCTGTCAGAAGAAAATAAAAAATGAAAATCCTAAAGTGGGTTATAATCAACACAATAAAATTTTCGATCAAGGGCAGTAAGAAGAACCATTTTTCGTGCAAAAAATGGTCCCACGTTCGTTGCACTACAGGAGAATTAAGTTATGAATACCCTAATTGCCCTTGTGAATAATTATTTACTATTATTTACTCAACAACATTCATTATTATTTAAAACTCATTATTTGAGTGAAAAGTTCATTATTTCCATTCTTGTCTATGTATTTAATTATTATTTAACAAGAAAATATAAATTTTTAATAAATTTGAATGATTTTCTATCTATTTTTATGAATTTGTGTTGTGTTACAATTGACCCTTATATGTGTTACAATTGACCCTTCAAGTGGGGACGATTGTAACGTTTTTCGATTTTCGATGTTTTATTTACTAAATTGCAATGCATATCCACCGGACGGTTTTCACAACAAAATTGTAATTGGGATATATCAACCTATTTTCATACCAATTTTCATAACTGTAACATAAAAAATGGCTTAGTTTGAGATCAAATAAAGAATTTTGTTACAATCGTCCCCACTCTCCCCTACTCTTCAGTATTTGAATTATAATTTTAAAAATATTTAAGACATATTCCCTACATGATATGACAATAAATTATCATTTTTTCCTAAAGAAAAGAACTCCTGCAATGGCTTTTAAAACAAATAATCAAGGGCTATAAATATTGAAACAAACAAACGAAGTGTAACTTCCTATTGTGTGTAACATTCAAATATTACTTCAGTAAATAATTTTTCAAAAGGTATACATCATCTTCTTTTAAAATGACATTTAAATTACCTAATAATTTATTTTAGATTCTTAAACTTTTTGGTTAATTTTTATATGAGGTCAAAGAAAATTTAATGTAAAAAATGTCATATTAATTATAGTGAAGACAGTTTAAAAGATAATTTAACATTGAAACAAATGTAATTTTAAATCAGAATATCATAAAAAATAAAATTTTAAAATTAATTTCAACTGAGTAATGTTTTCAAATTTAAGAAAATTGTGATAAGTAGTACTCTAAGTATAAATATAAAATTAATTTATACTTGTACTTACATTCCTAACTATAGTATAAATGAATTTCAACTGTGTAGTGTTTTGCATCTTTAAAAAATGTGTTTAGTAATAATCTGAGTGTAAATGTGTAAATAATATGAAAAAAACCTGTAGCATAAGAGAGAGAGAGAGAGAGAGAGAGAGAGAGAGAGAGAGAGAGAGAGAGAGAGAGAGAGAGAGAGAGAGAGAGAGAGAGAGAGAGAACATGCCTCCAAAGATTTAAGTTTTTTTACATAATATGAATATAAGAGTTAGGTATTCATAAAAACCTATATTATATTGGCAATTATTAAGTGATTAATAATTAAATCACTTGTATTATGTTCTTTAATCCTCTGGATGGTAGGGAAATATCTCATTCCAACAATTTTCCAGTTATATTTTTGAATCTATATAAATATAATCTATATATATATAATCCAAATACGGGTCATTCATTCATTCATAACACTCATCACGAAATCTCCAAAACTGCCGGACCGATTGGCTTGAAATTTGACAGAGACCTTCCTTTCAGCCATTAGACGCGCACTAAGAAACGATTTTAAAATCGAACGACTCCTTCCCTGCTTTTCGGCGCTTTTTCGACTCCGTTTTACCCATTGAAATAACATTACACATTGTTGAAATGCATAAAATCCAGGGTTTACTTCTTATCTGAAGGCGACGTCTTGCCTCACTTGATAAATATTATTTAAAAACATTGTATAACTTACAACGGAGTTCAAGACGAAAAACAGCGTAAATTTCTAATTAAAAGTTAAAACAGTTATTAAAAAACTAAAATAAATTGAAATAATTAATTTTGAAACATTAATTACGTTATTTTAATATTATAAAAATAAATATAAACCGTGTTGGTTCACTAGACTTATACATTCACTAGATTTTTTATTATTGTTAGCAATTAGCTTTTACTTTTTCAAAGTAGCTTTTAAAGAAGTTGGTTATCATAATAAAATTCCCTCTGAATTACTCATCGGGATTATTTTCGGATGGTTAGAAGATTTTTTAAATAGTCTGAGATGGCTATAATAATTTGTTTTGTTTTAAGATTTATTTATTATATTGCTGTATTTATTGAATTGATAAATGTGCAACATCGGAACTGATTGGGTTTGGATAGATATCAGTTACAGGGATGAAAAAAGGCATCGGGAATACCGGTATGAAAAGTTACCGGGAACACCGGGATATGAAATGTATAGGAAAATTAATGGGAACAACGGAATAATGGAAATTATCGGGTATATACCAGGATATGAAAATTACCAGGAACGCCGGGTTATGAAAATTATTGGGAACACCGGGATATGGAAATTACCGGGACAACCGGGATATAAAAATCATTGGGACCACCGGGATATGGAAATTACTGGGAACACTGAGTATGAAAATTATCGGGAACACAGGGATATGAAAATTACCGGGAACACCGGGATATGAAAATTATCGGGAACAACGGGTATGAAAATTATCGGGAACACCGGGATAGGAAAATTATTGGGAACACCGGGATAGGAAAATTATTGGGAACACCGGGATAGGAAAATTATTGGGAACACCGGGATATGGAAATTACAGGGACAACCGGGATATAAAAATCATTGGGACCACCGGGATATGGAAATTACTGGGAACACTGAGTATGAAAATTATCGGGAACACAGGGATATGAAAATTACCGGGAACACAGGGATATGAAAATTACCGGGAACACCGGGATATGAAAATTATCGGGAACAACGGGTATGAAAATTATCGGGAACACCGGGATAGGAAAATTATTGGGAACACCGGGATAGGAAAATTATTGGGAACACCGGGATAGGAAAATTATTGGGAACACCGGGGTATGAAAATTATCGGGAACACGGGAATATGAAAAAATACTGGGGACACACTGGAGAGATTGGTGATTGCTGATACGAAAATTCAGACACGTAACTTGATAGAACTTAAAAAAGGAATTAATACCCTGCACCCGTGCAAGGCCGGGCAAATCAGCTAGTATTTAATAAAATTAACTTTTCACAATGGGCTGAAAAATGGGGTATGTCCTTTAACATAAGTAAATGTCAGGTACTTCATATGGGTCGGGGGAATGGTAGGGTAGAATTTTATCTGCAAGGGGACAAAGTTAAAGAAGGTAATATGATCAAAGATTTAGGGGTGATAGTAAATGAGGACTTTAAATGGGTTCATCAGTGTTCATCTGCTAGTAAAAAGGCTAATAGGATATTGGGATACATTAAAAAAAACTGTTTCTTCAAGGTCCGAGGATATTATTTTGCCACTATACAGAGGCTTGGTGAGACCTCATCTAGAGTATATGCTGTTCAGTTTTGGTCTCCATACTTGAAAAAAGATATTGAATCAATTGAAAGGGTTCAGCATAGGGCTACTAAAATGGTCAAGGGTAGGTATATCCAGTTTAAGTTATGAGGGAAGATTAAAGAAGCTAAATATGTTCACTCTAGACTAGAGAAAAGAAGGATTAGAGGGGATTTGACTCAACTTTTTAAAATGGTAAAGCAAGGGGACACAGAGGAACTAGATTTCAATACGGGTAATAGAACAAGGGGTCACAATTTCAAATTGAATAAAGTCAAATTTAAGACGGATTGTAGAAAGCTATATTTTTTTAATAGGGTAGTGGATAGATGGAATGTGTTGCCTGAAACAATTGTAAATTCAAGTGTGGTAAACGAGTTCAAGAGGAAAATTGACAGTTACTGCACTGTAGAAAAACAGAAATTTTTAATAACAATGACTTTATGTTTACAGAGATATTCTGTCATGTAACATTCCCACTGCACTTCTATTTATTTTATGTAAAAAACAGCTTTTTTTAGTTTTTTAGCTTATCTGTACTTAAACAGAAACTTACTGCATCGAAAACCAATACAGCTATTGGCAACGTTATACTGAATCTTCTTTGGTTCAGTGGTAGCGTGCGTGCTTAGCATGCGGTAGGTCGCGGGTTCTATCCCCGGATATCAATTAATTAAAATTAAAAAAACTCTACTAAATAAGTGCATGCGCACAAGCAGAAAATTACTAGGAGGCAACAGAAAAATCTGTAGCTTACTTGACAGAAAGTTCCTTTTTACAGCATTTACCTGTAGGTTACAGCTTTTTTCTGTTTACAGGATTTTTCGACTTAAAAATTTTTTCTGGCAACTTTTGCTGCCAGAAATTTTCTGTTTTTTTGCAGGATTATTTTTTACAGTGTGGGATTCCGGTAGTTTGGGTTAAAAAGACTGGACCAACCTTGCTGGGCTTACGCCTGTAGTTGGTCGACTTAATTTGTATTTGTATTTTAAATTTTTTATTTAAATGTAATAATTTTCAATAGCATTAAAAGTTACAGGGTAAATAATTTTTTAAATATTTACTTATAATCACTTATTGATAAACAGTCATTTTTATCAATATTATAGCTTTAGATTGTTTTACGTAAAAGATAAAACTCAGCTCTAAAGAATAAAAAACTATCATAACCTCACTGATTACTTCATTTTTGGGGATAATTTAAAAATTACTCAAAAGAGAAATGCATGACAAAGAAAAGGGAAATAAAACGTTGGTTTATGTTTGATGCAATGGCAAATAATTTGTAAGTTATTTTTACCTGTATTTTTGAAAAACCAAGTAACAACCGTTCACTGTTAAAAAAGTAGTTCAACCTTTCATCAGTTTGTGATGAAAGGTGTAGGGGAGAGTGGGGACGATTCTAACAAAAATTTGTATTTGCTCTCAAACTAAGCCATTTTTTATGTTATAGTTATGAAAATTGGTATGAAAATAGGTTGATATATCCCAATTACAATTTTGTTATGAAAACCGTCCGGTGACATGCATTGCAATTTAGTAAATGAAACATCGAAAATCGAAAAACGTTACAATCGTCCCCACTTGAAGGGTCAATTGTAACACATATAAGGGTCAATTGTAACAAACAAAAATTCATAAAAATAAATAGAAAATCATTCAAATTTATTAAAAATTTATATTTTCTTGTTGAATAATAATTAAATACATATAGACCAGAATGGAAATAATGAATATTTCACTCAAATAATGAGTTTTAAATAATAATGAATGTTGATGAGTAAATAATAGTAAATAATTATTCACAAGGGCAGTTTGGGTATTCATAACTTAATTACCCTGTAGTACAACGAACGTTGGTGTTTTAGTCAGTAACTAGAACCTCTTAACATAGTAAACCTTTATTTAAGAAATAATATCAAAAAGCAACAAATACAAAATCCCACGACTATTTATAAATAGACAAGCAGTTACAGACATAGTTAATATTATTTACCACAAATACAGTTAATGTTATTTAACACAGATAGAGTAAACATTTAACACCAAATACAGTAAATATTTATATACAGATAAGTCACTCTCACAGTTGGACCATTTTTTGCACGAAAAATGGTTCCTCTTACTGCCCTTGATCTGAACTTTATTGTGTTGATTATAACCCACTTTAGGATTTTCATTTTTTATTTTCTTCTGACAGAATCTGTATAATGTTACATAAAAAATATCGTGCTCACGAGCAACACTTTTAATAGACTTTTTAGACACAGAAACCTCAACAGCGTCTCCCTCCATTTTTTCTAGACCAATCAGCCCCCTTTCAGTTTTCCTTTTACGTGATCTCGGCATCCTAAAACCGTAAAAATGCATAATTATATGCTTAATTAAGGGTAATTATGAATTATAAATCATTACATCAAAAATACTTTGGAAACATGTTATTTTCTACATTGGGGTCAGTTGTAACATGTTACAACCGTCCCCGGCTGAAGTGTTACAATCGACCCCACGTTGCCATTTTTAGTTCAACCCTCGTTTTCCGCGAAACTAACAATAGTATCATCTTGAAACTAAGCAGAATAAAACTAGGATACATGTACATACAATACATAAAATGTGTTGTTGTGCTTCATACCTGCAGTGCAGGAGAAGGAAAGTTATACAAAAGTAGAAATTTACTTCGATGCTCGAAAAACACTCTTTTCTCAATTAAACAGCCACAACTTAAATGTCAGCCTTGGAAATCTCTGATATTCTTTCATTCACCTGTGCCTTTTACGTACTGTCCATCTCCTTTTCGCCCAGGCAGCCTCTCATTTTGAGGAAATCAAAGTATTACTATTGCCCCGTGTTAAAATCGTCCCCACCCTCCCCTACTGTGTACTGTTTCACCTCAAACTGGTTCAAATTTAGCTGCAACCTAGGTTTGGTAACAAGTTTCACTAAGTTTTCGGAGCTTTCACTAAGTGAAATCTAGTGCTTTCACTAGAGTAGAGAAAGCACAAAAACTTGGTGAAACCTGTTACAGAAATTAGGTTGCAGCTAAATTTGAACCTGTTTGGGCGAAAGGATGAACTGCTTTTTTTAACAGTTTTGTTGATAAAGAAGTGATTTCGATAAACCATTTTTCAAAAAGTTTTGAACTTGAATTTCAGTTTTTCAATTTTCTGTAACGTATTTTAAATTGTTTTAACACAACTTCCTTGGTGTTGCTTTTCAAACGCACAAAAAAACGAGGGAACTGATTAAGCTGTTCCTATTTCTTATTTGTAAAAATTCTAAAATTTTTACAAATAATCCTTGAAATTATAAAAAAAAATTTTTATAATATTTAGTGCAAGTTATTGCTCATTTTTTTTAGATTTTAAATTCACCAAACTCTATTAAAAAATTCTGGAGAGTCTCTTAAATATCTTTTTAAATTTACTATACTGAAAAAAATATTTATAAATGCTTCAAAAATTACCAGTTTTTTTTTTAAGGAAAAATTAGTTGGTCCTTAACTGCTTTTATTCCCTACACTCATCAGTTAAATCAACAATGGATGCATAAAAAAGCAACTATTATAGATATCTTAACAGTTCCCTACGTTGATAGGTCAGCATAACAATGTTGCTCCTACCTTGCGTGTGTACCTCTGGGTGTAATTTTAACAGTACTATTTTTTTAAAAAGCATGAAATTTTTATTCAATACTGACTACTGAGTAAAATTATTATGTTTTCTGTTAATTCATAAAACTTCGCTGCTAAAACCAGTTAAAATTATGTGATTTTATAAAAAAAAGGTGAAATTATTAGAAGATGGAAAGTCTGTAAAAAGCACAGTAAATATCTGTGAAATAAATTAATATAGATTGACGTTCTGATGGATGACAGTTTTTTTCTCGGGAATTCAACATATTATTCAATACAGCTAGTATAAAACTTCCAGATATTTTAAAAATGATGGTTTAAAAATTACCTCATAACTACCTTTCATACGCAATTACAATCATCTTTAGTACCTATGAATTCCGAACACATTCTACAGCATCCTTGTTCTTTATCTTAAATAAACAGCATCCTGAATATTGGTTTCCTGTATTTGATACGCTCATTCATACTAATTTTATAGTTCCCTAACAATCTAAATTAATTACAGAAACTTTTTTGTTTTTAGTGAAAAATAATTGAATAATATAAGGATATGATATAATAATAATGAAACCGTTTGATAAAAGTTTTTTAATTTGCTATCACGGTACTTTTTTTTATTCATAACTGTTTTTTGTATGTTTAATTTTCAATATCCTTACAACTAGTGTTATGAATGAACAATTTTTGTTATTTTTAGGGCTAAATTAACTTAAAAGTTTATTTGAAATATTCCAAATGAATCTGCCAATGGGAACTTTTGTTCCACCATATTTTTTTATTTAAAGAAAATCACAACATATGTTTTGTGAATGTTTCATCTAAAGTAAAAAAATGCCAACTATATACTGAATGATATTGAAAAAAAAAGTTTTAGACAAGGTTTTAGATAATGTAACGAATTGTTATTTTCATAAAATTAATAATATTTAGAACTGGTGAATGATGTACCTACTAATATCGAATGCTACAACTAAAAAAATTCTTTATAATATTTGTTATTGAATTTCATATTTATTCTTCTGTTGAATAAATTGTCAATCAGCTAAATTTTAATTGGTAAAATGACATGTAAACTTAAGTAACACTTTATATAAACGTCTTTTGTGAAATAATTATTACTAATTAAATTTTTTACCTTGTAAAGTATATTTCTGCTTTTTGCATTGAATGAAATCATTAACATTGAATTAATATTAATCAACTTGAGTCCTTTCATAAAGCATCAAATTCGTATAGAAACGTTCAGTTTAAGTAATCAATATCTGTGACTTATCAATAAAGAATGTTTTTCGGGAGTTATGTATGTCAACAAAATATGTTTTAACTGTTGCATCCATCTAGATTTGTAGAAAATTGCATTTAAACATTGCGAAAGTTGCAATGAATTTCAATAATTAGTCAGAGTCTCCTAGACACGAGTGCGTCCGCGCTACCATTAGCTGAAGTACTTATCTTTTATTTTCTTTCTAATTACTTTACTCTAAGGACGTTATAATACCAAGGCGCCAGACACTACAATAGTAATTATAGCGCATGGGCTTAGCTACTTTCCTTTTAAGTTTATTAAAACTTATCGGGCGTTAAATCCTAGCCTGCTTGTTTACGTGAAATTAAATGTGTTTAATTAACCTGTAGTATTCGTTAGTTATGAATGTTAATAGCTCCTCACAAATGTGAAAGAACAGATTGAATAAAATTGTGTCAAAAAGGCATTAAACGGTATTCTTAAGAGTACTTTAGTCGATCTATTTTTTTTACCAGCGTGACCTACTTATTCGCTTTCAGTTACTCGTAACTATCAATTTCGTTTTTTGATAATGTTAAATACAATCATGTTAAATTACATTAAATCATTAATTATGGTACCTAAATGCGAAGAGTACACATTTAGGTTTTCTATATTTTTTTTACTTCAATACCTAAAAAGAGTGAATATAATTTATGTTTTGATTATAATAATTTTAAATACAGCTTTCGTTTGTTTTTATAACTGGTAACAAATATTGAACAGAAAACTTTACTCTGTATTTATTTAAAAAAATTACTCATTTTAAAATAAAACTAAACTTTTTGTAAAATGCCTGATAATCCATTTTTGATTGTTTAAAATTTGATTTGATTTATTGAATAAAATCAATGAATCAACAATTAAAAGTGAAAGTAAACTTAGATAGAGTTCACGAAAATGCATCTTTTAGCATTATTTATTTGTATTTAAATAAGTCTAAATTTTGAATAAATAACAATTTGAACTGATTTTGAAACCTTTCTTAACCCTTGTCATACTCTTACTTGTTATGAGAACTAAATTTGAGCTCTTGGATACTTGGAGATATTGATTGTCAGAAAGAAAGAAATGATAATCAGAAGAAAGATCTAAAGTACATCAGATATTTATTTCTTAAATTAGTTTTATTACAGAGGAGCGGAGGGTATTATGGAATACCATTTATATATTTAAGAATAACTCTATTAGTTTTAACTAAAAGCCCACAAAATCAGTTTAATCACATACTATATTATAACTAAAGGTAATGAAGAGTCAATGGTGGAATAAAACATGATTTATTTTGTTGTTATGAAAAAGGTACTTTAAAAAAAGTTACAAGTGGAGGGTAATATGGAATACTTGTTTACAACTGTTGAAAAACTGATTAGACTTCAGAGAGCATAGTTACTTTTAACTATAAAAACAATATTTAAAAAATTATATTCAAATAGTTATATTTTTGAGCCTATTTATTCTATTTTTGAGTCTAGAAGCCCATAGAACACACCTGATGCATTGAATCCAATTTTCACCTCGTTGATCTTTGGAGAATTTTCCGTTACAAAAGATCTTTGTTTAAGATGCTTCTTAAGTTGATGGCATGAAGTAAATTTCAGATGATACATCAGAATGGACCTAGTAGTCCATGATATCCGACTTATCATCTTGGATTCTGAACCATTTTATTGGCGGATTAAACATTGATAGCTTAAAAACAACTAAAGCATAAGAAACTATTATTCTTTTAGTGTACATTATGCTTAACAAAAAAGTTGTTAAATTCTCATACTAATCACTGGTAGGTTAAAATCTTTGAAAATTTACCGGCAAAAACTTTCGGAAATCCCAAAACATATTTTGTTTTGCAGCGACTGTAACGACAACAACCAGAAGTTATCTGTTTGTGCACTGCGTCATGGGAGTCTTCCTTTAAGTCTTTCATGGTATTTCCATGTGATGACAGCCCGAGAGATGGCTGAAACCTCGGTAATCCAGATTACTCGACTATTCCCATAATACCCTACTCTCCTCTACTTCTTCAGGTTTTAAATTGAATTAATTAAATTAGCGTAATTTGTAGTTTCTAGTCGTCAGTATGAAAAGTTTTTACTTCTAAGGGTTCTAAATTTAATTGATTAAATATAAATGTATTGTAATTGCAACATCAATCGTATTTATTTCATACTAGCGCTGACGCGCTAGACCAGGGCTTCGCCCGGGTTTCAGTTTTTTTATAAATATCATCTGGTGCGTTACAGAGGGGCTTCGCCAGTCCATTAAAAAATTATCCTGGTGGGTTACATATGGGCTTCGCCAGTCCAAAGGTGGAAATAGTTAAACAAAGGAGCCACTTTTATGTTTATGCTACAACAATGCATTTTAAACTGCAACAATCGAATATGCCAACAACAATTAAAGTTACATATTCTTTTATGATATTTACAACAATGGGGGTTTCCATGAAGTTAGGCATGAAATATGGGTTTTTAAACATAAAATTGACCAAAAAAGGTGTTGGAACGCTTCGATTTCAAATTATTTTTATTCAGATCCTTGGAGCGAGTAGATCAACGTGGTATAGTTTAATAGTTAATGTAGGTTCGAAAAGTTTAAAACGTTAAAGGACATACATACATACATACAAACATACAAACAGACAGACATTGATTTTTATATATATAGATAATCTATCTATATATATAAAAATGAATGTTTGTATGTATGTATGTATGTATGTCCTTTATAGTTTTTAACTTTTCGAACCTACATTAACTATTAAACTATACCACGTTGATCTACTCGCTCCAGGGAAGGTTTCTGAATAAAAATAATTTAAAATCGAAGCGTTCCATCAACCTTTTTGGTCAATTTTATGCTTAAAAACCCATATTTCATGCCCAACTTCAGGGCAAAACCACATTGTTGTAAATATAACAATAGAAGATGTAACATTGATTGTTGTAGGCATGATATTGATTGTTGTAGTTTAAAATCCATTGTTGTAGGGTAGCATAAACATAAAAATGGATCCTTTATTTAACTATTTCCGCATTTGGACTGGCGAAGCCCACTTGTAACCCACCAGGTGATATTTATTAAAAAACTGAAACCCGGGCGAAGCCCGGGTCTAGCGCGTCAGCGCTAGTCTATATATATAAAAATCAATGTTTGTATGTATGTATGTATGTCTGTATGTATGTCCTTTATAGTTTTAAACTTTTTGAACCTACATTAACTTTTAAACTATACCACGTTGATCTAATCGCTCCAAGGAAGGTTTCTGAATAAAAATAATTTAATATTGAAACGTTCCAACAACTTTTTTGGTCAATTTTATGCTTAAAAACCCATATTTCATGCCTAACTTCATGGAAACCCCCATTGTTGTAAATATAATAAGAGAATATGTAATTTTCATTGTTGTAGGAATATTATCGATTGTTGTGGATTGAAATCGATTGTTGTAGTTTAAAATCCATTGTTGTAAAATAAACATAAAAATGGATCCTATATTTAACGATTACCCCATTTGGACAGCCGAAGCCCAACTGTAATACACCAGAATAATTTTCTTTAAAAATGGACTGGCGAAGCCCATCTGTAACGCACCAGATGATATTTACTAAAAAACTGAAACCCGGGCGAAGCCCGGGTCTAGCGCGTCAGCGCTAGTATATATATAAAAATCAATGTTTGTCTGTATGTCTGTCTGTATGTATGTCTGTATGTCCTTTATAGTTTTAAAGTTTTCCCACCTACATTAACTATTAAACTATACCACGTTGATCTACTCGCTCCAGGGAAGGTTTCTGAATTAAAAAAAGTTAAAATTGAAGCATCTTAATAACTTTTTTGGTCAATTTTATGCTTAAAAACCCATATTTCATACCTAATTTCTAGGCAAAACCACATTGTTGTAAATATAATAAGAGAAGTTGTAACTTAAATTGTTGTAGGCATATTATCGATTGTTGTAGATTGAAATCGATTGTTGTAGTTTAAAATCCATTGTTGTAGCATAAACATAAAAATGGCTCCTTTATTTAACTATTTCCCCATTCGGACTGGCGAAGCCCATCTGTACCACACCAAATAATTTTAAAAAAATGGACTGGCGAAGCCCATCTGTAACACACCAGAATAATTTTCTTTAAAAATGGACTGGCGAAGCCCATCTGTAACCCACCAGGTGATATTTATTAAAAACTGAACCCCGGGCGAAGCCCGGGTCTAGCGCGTCAGCGCTAGTTATAATATAAATTACATTTTTTATATTGAAAAATTTTAAAAATTCAATTAAATCATTTTCAACAATGAAAACTTTAAATGAATGAGCCATTCCGAATATGGAAAGGCAAATTAATCAAAAGGTGGTTCTTGGAATATAAATTTAGGAAAAGTTTTCTATATCAGAGCGAAATCAATAGGAGAATTATGTGCCAACTATCAACATAAAAATCTATTCTTGAAGATTAATTTGAAAGGAGAAAAAAATTCTGACTGTTTCCCTTTGTACTCATATAATATTCAGAATGTCTTTATTATTATTTTTTTAGAAAATTATTTGAGACGACACCTTCAGTGTCTCAACAATTGTTAGATCTTTTCATTTTAATTTATTATTTGTTTCTAAATTAATAAAGAGGCAAAAAATTTTCTGTAGTTCCCATCAAGTACTGCTGCTGAAAAAAAATGTTCCCATAGTTTCTTTCCATAAAGTGCATTCAAATTTATCTAAAAATGGCTTTCAAGTTGGGAAACCTGACTATAATACTTAAATCTTTAGTAAAACGCAAACGGTAAAAAAATTGGGGAAAAAATTAAAATTTGAAGTAAATCCCATGTAATTTGTTTTCTTTCCGTCTGCCCTAACAATGTTCAGCCAGCTTAGCGGTCGGACCCCCTACACGCGCGTACCCCTAACCCCCCTTAAATTAATCCCAGCCCTTTAATCCTCAAGCGTTGAACCGTTCACAAAAAGGTCGGAGCTCTAGGTGAGAGAGTTTTCTGCTCTCTCCAGCACGCTCTTTTTTGAAGTGGCATTAGATGGACCGCGAAACATCTGTCGCGCTGCTATAGAACTCGAGCGCGCGGTACGGGTCCCCCTCCTGGCTGTTGACAATGTGGGGACATTAATTTCGACAAAAGAGGTTCGACAGTTACTCGACCGTTGGGGTCTACCTTGAAATCCGACTGTGGGGCCTCTGAGGGCGACTTGGAGGGTCGTTTTTGATTCTCTGTTAAGTTACGTCTATTACTTTGTAAAAAACACCCGTAAATCTTTCGGAAATTAACCATATTTTTTGCAGGTAAAATCTGTTCTTAAGGAAAAGCTGTTTTCTTCTGCTTTATTTATTTATGATGTAATCGATAGTTCCCGAACTGGTTTTAATGTCCAAAATCACCAGTCAAATAATTAACAACGTCTGCAATACATCTGTTATTTTTTTCTACGTAGACCGTTCAGCTTAATATTATAGCTCATTTTCGGTCGTACCGCTTGATGTAAATGTAAGAGTATTTATTTATTAAAAAAGGGCATAATTTTTTTCGTAAATACTGGGATAAACTACTAAATGACTTAGACTTAGACTAAATGACGTTAGAATTCGGGTTCAATTCTGTTAACGTCCCCGCTAAATATACCAAGCCCTTTTGAACACCATGTACTGTTGAACCAACGATGGTAAAAGGGTCACGTGATTTTTTGCTTCAGTATTTTTTATTTTAATTAAAATATACTGATTTTTTATGTATTGTATATAGAGGGTATAACTAAGGTTAGAGGGAGTAAATGTATCTTCCCCTTTCGATCAATTGCCCCTCAGCTTCTTTCCTTTCTCCCCTCCGAGTATGTCAAAATCACGTGACCCTTTTACTATCGTTGGTTGGACAGTATTCAAATATCGACAATTTTTTTTTCTGATTTTTATTGATCAACTGAACAGTAGTCATCGAACTAAGCATTTTAATCAACGTGTTTGAAATTATTTAGCAATATTTCTACTTTTTGGTGTCCAAAGAGAATGGCGGTTTTTAGCGAGAACGTTAACGGAATTGAACCAAATTCTGTAATATTGATAGAAATATACTATTAAAAATGGAAAGTCTGTAAAAAATTACAAAAGATATCTGTGATATAAATGTATATAAACAGGCATCCTGGATTTTTTTCTGTAAATTGAACATATTTTTTACTGTGTAGGAAAACTTAGGTGAGATAGAAAAATTGGATGGTTTCCCGAATTCCTGTTTTGAAAGATACTTTGCAAACGCTCAAACGCTCCATATAAACACATTTAAGAACACATTTTTGTCTTCAAAATTAATAAGACAAATAAAGTAATTTTAATTTGAGAACAGGATGCAGGTTACACTGTTGAAACACATCTGTAAATCTTTCAGAAAGTACATTTATTTTTTGCAGAAAAAATCTATTAGCAAGAAAAAATTTTGTTCTCTTTTATTTGTGATTTTTATGGTAGTTCCAAAACTGGTTTTAATCCCCACACTCACCAGTCAAAGAATCAACAATGCTTGCATAAAAAGCAACTGATATACCACTCAAACGGTTTTTCCTATTGTCCGACCACTACTAGAAAAACTTTGATAAGTTCAAATCTAAATGATTGTTACATATTTACAAAAAACTATTTTTACTACTTTTTACAGTGCTTATGAGAATTACTACCCCATCCCAAATTATAAGGTGAAAAACCTGTTTCCATAACAAAATTAGCAAAATTTTGTAGTCGGACTATACACTGACGGATCAGTATGACAGAAATGTTAGATGAAAAAAGTAACAGTATTTAGTTACTAAAAGAAGCAAACTATAAAAATGCAGTAAAGACTCCATACAGTAAGAAATAACCAGTTACTGAACATATTTTAAAACATAGTTTTGGTCTTAGGGGACATCCATAAATTACGTGAGGTGTTTTTTTTCCAAAATCTGGACCCCCCTCCCCCCTTGGTGAGATTTAGGGAGATTTTGCTGGACCCCCTCCCCCTTGGTGAGATTTAGTGAGATTTTGCTGGACCCCACCTCCCCCCTCGTGAGATTTAGCTACAACCTTTAAAAATAATTTTCTATCCTATTCGTTTGCATTTTACTTAAAAAAAAGAAAATCGTATAATTTCTAACATAAAAAGTTGAAGTGAGATTTTAATCGACCCCCTCTCCCCCCTTGGTGAGATTTTTCCAAACCCCTCCCCCTTTTTGACCTCACGTAATTTATGGATGTCCTAAATTAATAATAATAACCTGGGTGCGCAAGCTGTTTTCTAGAGCTGTTTCCAAAACAGCTGTTAGCGCACGCAAAAAACGAACTTTAACAGGATGTCAAGCGTTTAATATTGATTGTATTTACGTGAAACTTTGGACTTAAGGGTTTTCAACTATGATCTCTCAGATTATCAAATCAAAAGAAAGGATATTGAAGTATAAAATAAGGTTTTGGCAGATTTTTCACATTTTTTTGTGTTTTTTAACTTTTTTCATAATAAAACAAATTTAAAAACGAAGACTTTTGAAGTAATTTTAAAGATCACATTAAACCACAATTTTTGAGACCATAATTAAGTTTTTACCAATAGTAGTTCTTCTACAAATTGAATTTTTCAATGATTTTTTTGGAGTGTCGCTCCATTTTTAACTCCCTGGGATTTGGTCTGGGACCCCCCTTTCTATACCGATTCTTGTTCGTCTTGATGAGTACTTTCATCCCTGAAAGTTTGTTGCACCATTTCAGATACACCCTGTATTTCTCTTACGTGACGCTGCTAGATTTTGGTTTTCTCCCGTTGGCAACGGTTGGTTTGTTTGGTTTACGTTTCGTTAATTCAAAAGCAATGACCAACATCATCACAAAGGAATTATCTTCTAGACAGACACCAAATCGAATCGAAGACCAAAGAAACTCAAAGAAGGTCTGTGAAGACATAGAATCAAAGGTCACTCAAATAATTAAAATCAAAGTCGAAGATCCACTGAATCGCATCATTGATACCACTCATCATCTGGTTCAATCCTTGGAGAAGGTTCTGGGTGAAGGTGTTCATCGTGATTGGAGTGAAAGGGTAGAAGAGAGAGAATCCGAAAGAATAAGAGAGGAAAGACAGAAAGACATAGAGATTTTAAGCGGAGAATATGACTCATTCAAAGAAGATTTCAGCAAAAAAATAGCACATACCTTTACAGATTTTCATAATAAATTGGAAGATTTCTTAAGAAGCGCAGAAAAAGCATTTAACGTCTCCGAAAGCGAAAACGACTCCGAAAATGAAACAGAGAATCAAGATTAAAAGTATCTTTGATCTTGGTATAAACAAAGAAAAAATAGAATAAACATTAAGATTAATCTATTCAAAGGAAAATCATAACTCAATTGAATATCCATTTTAAAAAACTTTACCATTTGGAAGGAAAGAGACGTAAGTTCTAGCAGTCGGCCGTCTCCAAAAAACTTATTCAAGAAATGAAATATATAAAGAAGGCTTTAGCTTTTATTCCTGAACTCTTTCGAGACACCTGCTTAACCAACTTAACCTACTCAATAACCAACTAATATCTGTGACCATATCTAACATAAACTTATGGAAGAAGACAAAGCGACTCCCCATAGTCAGCAAGCACACGTCTCTATTTTAGAACTTGAACTTGAACCAAATCAGACTCAAAAAACTCTCTTCTTTGAACTTTTTTCTAATCTCTTCCACGCGTGCTATATGCCGGCCTTGTTGCTGTAGCAAAGAGCACCAAAAAACCCACCCCAACCAACCAATCAAAAGCAATTTTAAGGATGGATTTAAGTGGAGCTAGAAAGTATTATTCCAGTCTTTGACGGTTGTAGCTCCAAGCAGGAGTATTTACAATTGTGTTTACAAAAAATTTTTAGAGGAGTGATTAAATAATGGGGTAAGTAAAAGCAGGAAATTAGAATGCAGGAAAAACTACTTCAACGTGGTCAAAACCAACATGTCCAATGGTTAGAAACACGATCTTGAAAAGCCGAAAAATAGCGATTTTTCGTGAAAGTTCCGTTTTATCCGCGATTGCTTCCTACCGGCGCCTAATTGAAGTTGGCTTTCTTTCACTATTGTATTTACATTGTAGAAAAACAACTTTACTATGGTCAGAACTAATTACTTAGGAGGTGAATTATCACTAGACCTAATAACCTCAAGTAAATAAAAATTGATAAGGTGTAAAAATTGGATAAGAGCTGATAAATTAATAGAGGTTTAAGTTAAGTATTTATGAATTAAATCTATACGCACATTATTTGTCGTAATCAAAATCATGGTTTTCATGTCGTACGAAAAGTTTAACTGATGCAAGTTTAAAATGTAATGAAGGGGAAGCTTTTGTAATTTTAAATTACAAAAGCTTCCCTGCAATCAAATTGCTACAAAAGACAATTTTTATGCGGCAAAACTTGGTTTTACCTGCTACAAAAGGCATTTTTGGTGCTACAAAACTTGGTTTTACCTGCTACAAAAGGCATTTTTTGTGATACAAAACATGGTTTTACCTGATACAAAAGACATTTTTTGTGATACAAAACTTGGATTTTTTGTGATACAAAACTTGGTTTTACCTGATACAAAAGACATTTTTTGTGATACAAAACTTGGTTTTACCTGATACAAAAATTGATACAAATATTTTAAAGTGAGTGTGAGCCCTGCTATGTATCAGAAATTTATTTCTTTATAGTTTAAGGTCATCATCCTTTGCCTAATGCGTACTTTTAATAGCTGCTATTGGAAAATTATTACAGTGACTTTTCCGTTTTATTGTGTAAAAGTTGTTTTTCTTTTTTGTCCGTCCGTCTTTTCATCGAAATATTTTTAATAGAAAATCTTATGATAGTTGAGGAAGTAAGAACGTCTCAAAAATTACATTACCGTCTGATAAGTGTATAAAAATTTACGAAACATTCATGGTTATGTGGTGAGATAATATATCAAAAGGATATTTAAAAACTCCAAAATTATTTTTATTACTTTATATGTAATGAAAAAGTATAAATATTGCTAAATAATTTCAAACTCATAGATTAAATGTTTAATTAGATCTATAACTCTGTTCAATTTATCATTAAAAATTTAATTTAAAAAAAATATTTATATTTTAAATAAATGTTAAGTGTTCAAAAGATATTGGTGATATTTAGCGGGAACGTTAACGGAATTGAACCATGAAATAATATTGTGGTGTTAGAAGGATAAAGTATAAAATTTATTTGGTAACACGTAGTTTGTATTGATCAATTTTTAAGTATCATCACTTGTGATGTAAAAATTGATTAGTTACCCAGGTTTTTATTAATAAATAAATAAATAAATAAATTTTATTGGAAGTAAAGGCCACTGGCCTATGCACCAATACTACATACATTCATATAGCTACAATAAATATATATTATCCATCAATAGAATTATAATATTAGATACAAATAATTTGGAAGACAAATTTTCTAATAATTGTTACACAACAAGAGAAGCTATTAAGAAGAAAGAGAAACACACACATACAGAAAATATACATGTATACAATATACACACATACAAATTTAAATACCTAAATATATTAATTGAGAATGGACAGAGAGTAAGTTAATCAATTTCTTGAACAAAATATTGAACTGCCTTAATAAAATGAAATAAATCAAGGTTAAAACGCTTTTCTGATGATTTTATGTCAAACCATTTGGGAAAGTTAGTTTGAGAAAAATTTCCCCCGCCAACATACCTAAGGAGATATTTTTGTCTGTAGTATAAGAAAGTTGGGCAGGTACTAAATAGGTGATATACATCCTGATTTTCCCCGCGGTTGCAGAATGAGCAAACTTGATTGTTTGGATAAAATAAAGGTTTATTATTTATGTCTCTTACAGTCATACTAGCTTTAATTTGAAAGATAGTTCTCTCAATAGAGATGTTGAGATTCATTTTAAAGTATAGGGATGGAAGAAAATCCAATGAAAAATACTTGTAATGTGAAAAATTAGTTGAACTTATAATTTTATTGTAGTCTTCCTGCAATTGATTGCTTGCTATTCTCTCAATTATATTTGGTATAGATCCTGAAATTATGTTTACAGGGCTATAAAAAAGACCAGAAAAGCCATAGGTGTTAAGAATATGCCTCAGTTGCGAGACCCAGTTATAAGGGTTATTAGTATTGTCGCTGTTTTTAGCCAATTTTATATAACATTTTTTCATTAATCTCTCCTCGTTCATTTTTAGTAATTTTTGCCAAAATAAAAGTATAGACTTGATTGCGGTTATTTTTATAGGAAAAATACCGGTTTCCCGTCTTATTACATAACCCGGTGTGTTTCGGTTCAAGTTATATATCCTTTTTATGAATGCAAGTTGAACACGTTCTAATTTGTCCAAGTACGCTATACTCCATATTGGAGAAGCATATAGCAAAACTGACTTTACTAGAGATTCAAAAAGTTTCAACCTGATATTAAGGGAATCACATTTACTTCGGCATAATATGGGTATTAGAGAATTTAAGGCGGTCATAGCTTTATTAATAAAATAATCAGTAGCACATGAAAAGGAGCCAGTTGTAGAAAAAGGAACACCAAGATATGTATAGCTATTGCAGACTTCGATTTTCTGTCCTTTCCAATACCATTTATCTTTTTTACTAACTTTCCCACCCTTGCGAAATATCAGTACTTTAGTTTTTTTCATGTTAATTGAGAGAAGGATACTTTCAAAGAACTCAAACACTAAATTAATGTTTTTTTGTAAATTCACTACCGTGTCAGCCAGAATTATCATGTCATCGGCGTAAAGCAAAATATGCACCGGATCATTCTCACCTATGCAGATTGGCGGAAGGCCTGATCTCTCAAGCAACCCAACAACATCATTGATGTATATCGAGAAAAGATTTGTACTTAGAGTCTCACCCTGCAATACTCCCGTTTTGACCTTAAATGATTGTGAAAGTTGAGAGTTAAATCTAACACTCGCGCTTGACTTCTCATACATGTCCTTTATAGTTCTGATGAATTTATTACTGATTCCTATACTAGAAAGTTTATTCCATAACAGACTATGGTTGACAGAATCAAAAGCTCTCGAAAGGTCAATAAATAAACAATATAGTTTACGTCTTTTCTTTTGAAGTAGTATATTAACTAGTGCATTAAGAGTGAAAATATGATCAAGACAACTGTAACCCGATCTAAATCCCGCCTGAAAGTCAGAAATGATATCATGAGCAGGGCCCGATTTAGAAAATTTGTAACACTAGGCCCAACATCCAGAAAGGGGCCCCCACATTACGCGGTACCTATGTGTTATCACAACCACGTGAAAGGAGTTGGTAAATTTGGATTGTATTAATACAAGTAAAAATATAAAAGTTTACGTTATTAAATGTATGTAGTAATATAATCACATGTTAGCATTACATTAGGCTTTATTTGGTCAAAAAGTAATGAAAAAACATTCTAGGAAGTATAAAAAGTTATTTCTACTATAAATTTTAATTTACTCTCCGAAATTAGGGGGCCCCCAAATTGTGGGGCCCCTAGGCCCGGGCCTAGTAGGCCTAATGGTAAATCAGGCCCTGATCATGAGAGATGGTCCATTCCTTTAAGCGTGAGTTGAGGATCGAAGTTAAGAGTTTACCCAGACATGGGATGAGTGAAATAGCTCGGTAATTTGAAGGTAGATTGCTTGCTTCATTTTTGTAAATCGGATTAATAATCATATTTGCCCATGATTTAGGGTAAGATTGCTCGCTCAAAACTTTATTGAAAATGTTTAAAAGTATCACTTTAGTTCCTGAAGGGATATTTTTAATAAATTCGTTAGATATTCCGTCATGTCCAGGCGCTTTGTTATTTTTTAGTTTCTTAATATGAATGTTAAGTTCATGCATTCTTATAGATGAATCGAGAATTGGGTCTGAGGTGTTATTAAAGTGTAATTCGTTAACCCTAAAATCGGGAACACTCATTAGGTTAGAGAAGTGCGAATACCATGATTCAGGAGGGATGTCGACAGAAATTACTGGTTTACCTTGAAACTTTTTGATTGCATTCCAAAATTCTTTAGGGTCCTTTGAATTAATAAGGGTCTGATTTAGATTATTAAATTACTCCTTTTTTTTATTACGAATTATATTTTTGTATTGGTTGCGTAGTTTGACGAAGTAATTCCTGTTCACTACAGAATTATGTTGAGAATAATATTTATATGCTTATCTGGTCTCTCTTTTTAGTCTTTTACAATCAGTATTGAACCACGGGTTATGGGTTATTTTAGTATCGGGTGCAAATTTCACCAGTTGCATGTCAGCAGCTTTTGCCGAATTGTTTATAGATTCCTCCAGGAGTCCAACCAACTCATCAGTTGTAAGGTGGGGATCAAATTGAAAACTAAAATTGTTTGTAATCTCTTCGCAGAATTTATTCCGTTGTTCAGGTTTCCATTTTAATTTTACTTCCCTCCGGTTTTTCCCTACTCTCTGTGTGTACCCTTAACTTCAGTACTTAATTTTATTGCAATTGATATGGGTAAGTGATCTGACTCAACCCAAGGTTTTTATTAATAAACACTTCACACAATCTGCATTTTAGATAGTAAGTTTTGCATAGTTTAGAAATTCGCTAATTTTAAAAGTATTAAAAAGTCCTTGTTGGTTTTCTTCTTAAGATAAAAAACAATCTTTTTAATTCATTTAGAAAAAATATCAGCATATTTAAATAAAATCAGTAAAATTAATAATCACACAACGAAAAAATTACAGAAGAACGACATAACCATGGCCTTTATCGCCTAATTTTATGCTTGTTGGATATTCCATAAGTTGTTTAATGCAATTAAAATCCCAACTTAAGTAATCATAGTATAAAATTACCATACTCTTAAGAACCCAAGAACAAGCTAAAAAAGCCCGACATTATATTATGAATAAATTTGTGAATACTTTTTCCCCTAAGAACAAAGTTGCTCACAAATTTTTTCAAGCTAGCAGCTTTCCTCCTCTTTCTTGTTCGTACAAAAAGACGCATTCTTCAGCAAAACTCTATATTATCTCGTGGAGGCAAAACTGTCGCGACTCCCACGTGCTGGAAAGCCTCCCCCTCTGCTTGTTTATTTGTTTGTTATTACTTTTTTCCCCTGCCCTTCTAAACAAGAAATATAACTAGCTGCCTCACGGGCAAGTTTAATATGATAAATTACTCATAAGGGGGAGATAGACTCAAGGTAGAGTCCTGCAGACGTTAATGAAAAATATTCCCGGATAGGGATAACTAATGTTTTACACGGGGAAAAAACTGGCGGAGGGTGGGAAGCAGGAACGTTTTTATCCCTCGCTAATTTGGTGGGCTTTTTTAATAACTTTTTTCCCCTTCTGGGCGAGCTTTTTTCCCCGTATTTACTTAAACGTTGCAGGAGGCTGCACAAACCACTGTGGGACAATTTGTGTCATACCGAGCTAATGGTTGAAATAGGCATCCCCGTTTTTAAAAGGGCAAGATATAATGTTGATTAGCGTTTGGGGGATAAAGGGCGATGTACTCTGCTTTTTATGAGAAATTAATAATAAACAACTCCGTGGCATGACTTAATTTATTTGTTTATCTTTTCTGCTTTTATTACGGGAATTTTTTTTCCTACCCTCCTCCATTTTTTTGTTCTCGGATGATGTGGAAAAACTTTGTGGGGAAACTTTGCGGGGTAAGTTGTGTACTGTTTATTCTTACCAGTCGAGACTGGTCCCCTATGGTTTCATTCTCCAAGCATATCATAAAATTTCTTCCGTTTTTTTTTCTAGCAAAAAGAGTTTTTAAAGGACGGAAAGTTTTTCAAGTTGAGTAAGGTCCGCTGGTGTTTTTTCTGTGGTTATTTTTCCTTGTGTAAGAGGGAGACAAATTACGTCCCTTAAACTGCGAACTCATTCCGGGTTTTCAACTCCCCTGTCTCCGAAAATTAAACACTTTGTGTGTTACAAAAACGTTTTATTGTGGACATTTTTTGCGTTTTGTTTTTCTTACATTTCAGCTAATGTCAACTTAATTTCTTTCGAAAATTGCCTCGATGTTGTTTGTGAACAAATGAATGAAAAATGACTCCTTAGCACGAAGCTCAATCAGACATAATTATCTCCCCGAGTATTGATTTTTCAATTATTACATAATTACATGTAAACTATTTGTTTTGTTCTTTTTAACGAAGTTAAACTTCCCCTAATTAAGTGTTCAAAATTACATGAACGCCTAAAGCTTTTAAGATGTATTGACGTTTTCATGAATTAAGATGCATGTATATATTATTAGAACCGTGATAGGGATCTTCTTATAAGCACAATGAAAGTCATCCACATTTTTAAATCAATATTTGATTTATTTAAAAATATCAATTTTTTTTCAAAACTAGAGTTATTTTTTCATTTAATAGTAATTTGATGGGTTTTCTTTTTCAAATCAAAGAAAACAACTAGTTAAAAACTAACTAAAATTAAGTTTAATATTTCTTCCTATTTCTTCAAATATTTATTCCAAAAGTTTTAATTTTCTTTTGAATGCTGTTAACCTGTTTTATTTACATTCGAAAAGTTCACTACTTAATCAAAAACTTATGCGTTCTTTCTTTCCCTCTTATCTAAAATATTTTACCTCTTATTACGAAACAAATTCCTCGAATACTAATCAGAAAATTTCAATATTTTCCACACCTCAAGGCCTGCATGGATTTTTTATCAATTTCTCCCAAGCCTATCTAAATTCATTCCATGACATCATGATCCCGAATAAAAGGATATCACATTCACGAACTATAGGATCAGATCAAAACAAATCAATTGCTGAAAATGAATGAAAACTAAACGGAAACGTTGCTCGATTCTAGTGAATCTGTCTTAAGGAACCTTGTTTACCATTTCACTTCAAGCGAAAAAGGTCGTACATTAACTCTCCTAGTATCATAGTTGGCTTGGTCACCTCAAGGGTGGTTGATAACCTCGCGGATGTTTTTTCGACAACACGTAGCTCTCTGACTGAAACCTTGACCCGACCTGAGACGTACGCGTATCTATAGTGAAACGCGCAAATGGAAACGACCATTGTGTGCACAGCGTGGGAAACGCCGCCGTGTTTCTCGCGATAGGATTAAAAGGGGGACCGAAAAGAGTACGCGTGGAAGGACAGGAGAGTAGAGTTGAGCTGTCGCGGGGTTGAAATCGCTTTTGGAGCGATTAAGCCACTCGTGTTTTTTGAAAGTTAATGGAAGGAGAAAAATGTGATATTATATTTTAAAAAACTTTAAAAAAAGAAAAAAACCTAGAGGGTGACTGGTGTGTGTATCGGGATGGCGCTCCTGTTTCAGGCTTAAGTGCATCGAGAAAGTCTTTACATACGGAGGTTTTTCTTTTATAACGCAAGGGGTATATCGTTTTAATGTCTTTTTCTGAGTACGACTTGGTATGAACTGTAGCTTGAGTTTGGAGTACTTGAGTTAATGTTATTGGATTTGTTGTAAGGGTCAATGTATTCCAGTGAAATTTAACTAGAGCTAAAAAAAGATTAATGAGGAATGAAAAACACTCTTTTAGTCGATCTCTTAAGATAAAAAGAGTCTTGGTTTGGTTATAAAAATAACTATTTATTATTTATGTAAGTATTATGAACATCAAATGGGGATTCGGTTAAACTGTGTTCTCGTGAAAAAAATTGCTAATTTAGGATATAAACTACCCTCATTTATTAAAGGAATTATTACTTCTGAGTAGAACCAAATTTTGAAATAAAATAAGCTCAAGGTATAAAGGTAATAAAAACATAAAAATATTAAAATTATGTTTTCATAAAATTATTTATTAAATAAAATATTTAATCCTTTAAATAAGTACTTGTGTAACATTTTATTTCCAGTCTAAGTAAAATTTTTAATTCATGCTTTTTAAAAGCCCTTGAATTCATCACTTTTAATTCAGGGAATAGGAATTAAAATTGAATTTAAAACATTTCATTTTTAGATAGATTATCTATTTTCATTTCAAAGAGATACTCAAAAATTTAGTCTTAATAAGGCTGATTTATCCGATCAATCATAGTATGTACTGTAATCATCTTAAAGGTTAACGGCGGGGTCATATGGAAAATTAATCTTCTTACTACTGGATAAATCTCCAGATGCAATACATAAAAGATTAATTTCTTTACGTGTTGAGTTAAATTGTATCTCAAATACTTTTATCGGCTTTTTCCTTCTTATCTACTATCAATTTCATCTTGGGATTTATGTCTTTCGGCTTTTTATTGTTAAAAGAATTTTAATTTTGCTTTATTTTAATTCATATCTAACTATACACTTTCGAAATAAAGATAATCAAAACTTCAAGAGCAGCTTACGATGTAATTGCGCTCATATTTACAACCAATTCAGCTAAAGCTAGCATTCAGATCCGCAGCCCCAAACAGCCATCTTCTGAAAAATCCAAGGAGAGCACTCACTCGGGAGTTGGCCGGTCTTCGTTTTATCCAATCCATCATGGTGAGGGATTTCAGGCCTCCTCACCAAAGGTAGAGGTAGAGGGAAGGTAGAGAGAAGAACCTGCCTCACCTGGGGAATACGAAGCACCGGAGGGGGAATAGGCCATGTGGCTTATTTCAACTGTCTACCAGAGAGAGCGAATTCGACTGCATTGATGTTGTTGCATTTCAATGTTCAAATACCCTCTACCTTGAAGTTTCATTCAGTCATTTCTTTTGCTGCTTCTATCTGAGTGGTTTTGTGGGAAAGGAATGAACTCGTGTTATTGTTTTTGTGTTTTTGAGGTAAAAAAAGAGTCAGCCCTCTGCATGATTAAGGTAATACTTTTTCTCTTTCTGGATTGGCTATTTAGAAGTATAGATGAACTAGGTTGGAGGAATAGGAATGAAGTTCTGTCGGGTCTTTTTTGATAAAATACAACACGTCTTTATTTTTATAGGATTAAAAATAAGAAAAAACAAAATGTGTCGGAAAATTCCGGGCAATGCAAAATCCGGTAAAAACATTATAGCTTATAGTTTTACCAATGTAATAAATTTGTTTTTTGTTGAACGGATTTTGCTGACCGGTTTTTATATTGACCGGAATTTTCTTACATACTTTCAAACAGGTTTTTTGTCTTCGAGTATTTCTATATAATAATTTTTTTGGGTACCGCTAGTAGAGTTTTTTTGCTAGGTTTATTATTTCCTTCTTTCATCTGAAACCCAACTAAAAACTATACAAAGTTTAATCGGTACGCAAATGTCTTGAAAAGTTTTTATTCTAAATTATAATTTATGACAACTATTCTAATTAAATATCCCCGTTAGTACAAGCGATTGGTGACTGTTACAGAAAATTAAGTCTCATATATACCAACCTTACAATACTGGATGTTTTTCTATATGATAACTTCCTAGCTTTAATGTGTTCTTTTAATAAAAATCTACAGACGCAGTTCAAAATACATAGTTTCGTTCCCCTTTAATGTATAAAAGTTACCACGAAATTCAATTAGTCTCCCATATTACACCTCTAATCCTCCGAAAGTTCTCCATGAAATTTATTCGAAACACATTAAAGAGTTCGGATAGCTTGTGGACTTTCTTTGAATCGACAGCATTGGTCTGCAAACAAGCTTACACAAATCAGGTGCAAAGCCAATTTTATTGCTCACCTAACCAACTAAAGGAAGCCTTGGCACTTTCTCAAATATTTATTCTTAAAGTTTAATCCCTAAGTGGTCGAAGTGCATTTGAAAATTCCCGAAATTACCTGCTCCCTAGCCAATTGAGACTGAAAAGTGAGTTAAGGCTAGTTGTTTCGGTGCTGGACTGTTTACTCGATTCTCCATTTAAAACTGGAAACCCCTTTATTGAAGTTGGTCTAACTTCTAACCGAAATAAATTGTCCACACATTGCCTGCTGGAATTTTGCTCGTGGTTAAGACTCGAATCATTATCGGTTGTGCGGTATAACGAAATTTCGGTCCAATCAAGTAGTTGAATTAATTTGGTGGGCCGTTAATACGCAGGCACAAGTTTGGGATTTATATTTTATGTAAGTAACTATCTGGAACATTACACAACTGGTCAAACTGTTTCTTGTTGAACAATGGTTTCATATACACACTTTGTTTAATTACATGTTATTGTTTGATTCATTCTTCATGCAATTAGTTTTAATTCATTGTTTGTAAATCATATAAAATATATATTTAAGATTTGTTTCATCAATGTTAGTTATTAAAGTTTAGAAACATTTCTTGTTTGTGGGATTTTAATTTCTTAGAATAATGTTTATGATGGGGGTAGATGTATTTCTTGTTACAGTTTGTTCTAACTGAACAAATACAAATAGACTGTTTTGAGGTTACAAGAAATTTCTGGTAGTTTCTTTGGATTGTTTTGTTTCATAATGTTTCATAATAATAAGCAGAGGTCCTTATGGAGAAATCTTAAGATGAAGGCATTGGCCCACACTGGGCTGCCATAACCATCTATGATGGCGTTCCATAATGTTTCGTTCTATTACTATTTATATTTTTGAGATGTTATGTAAGGTACCGATCTGATTTTTTGTGTATTTTTAAAGTAGTATGAATTCAAATTTATAAATTTGTATTATTTGCCTAAAATAATGTGTTGTTGTTTTTACCAATCCTTCGTGATCTAGCAACCGCTAGATCTGATCTACGAGTCCATGTACTCTGGCAAAGTCAATCACTAGAAGTGGAGAAGATTTTAGGTCCTCCACTCCCAGACCCAGGCAGTCCAATATATGCTTCGGAGAGGCAGGTTTTAGGTGGCACTTATTGCAGGTTAGAATAACCCTGCTGCCTATAAATAATGTATGGAAGGCATTATCTATCAAGGTTTCAGCATTTAATTAAGCAGCAAGGTTTCAGCATCATAAAGATACCTCTTCAGCTGATTTCTCTAGTGATTTTCTCAGTCTCTCAAAACTATTATCATACCAAATAGATTATTTTTCCTAAACCAAGCAATAATTTAAGTATCAGGGTTCATTTAAATACCCAATAACATAAACTTTTTGTATTTTCTAGCTCTTTATTTTCCTTGAGCTATTGAAAAGTCTACGTTAATTCTCATTGAAGTGCGTCTTTAAGCGGTTCTGATCGCAAAGCGCGCTTTTCCTCTTCAAGACGATTGAAAGGGGGATTGCCTACAGAGAACAAAGCTAATACGACGAAATAAGAATCGAACAATGAGTATTAAATTTCGCATTACCACTCCAAATCCAATTTAAAAGGTTGTCCCCCTCCCCTCAAATCACCTCCCAAACTACCTCCCGGGATGGTTAAACGAGGAATTTTATGTCCCATTAACGAAGACCCGATGCCACACACTGTACTACTTTCATCAACGACGAGAACCAGAGTCGGAACAAGACGGACAAAAATCAAGCATCGCATACACAACATCAGCCGCGCTCGCTCATTAAAGGCGACGATGATGGGAATTTGTTACCGGATTTTAAAACCTCCCATTAGGGCAAGATTGTCATTGGCCGCACTAAAGTAAAATTTACGATGGCGCGGCGAGGAAAGTGGGCATTTAACAATCGTAATAGGTGGGCGATTCGGCATTATTCCCTGTGACCTGTTTGTTCCGATAAATTAAGCGGGGCCTCCTGAAATATCGCTGACGAATACCTCCGGCAGTGTTTACTCCGACCCGCCCCTCTCGGGTCCTCTGATTGGTTAATTGTCATTACGTGATCGATTGTAATAGCTGACCGCAACCGGAGGAATTTCCAGAATGGAACGTGTGCCCTGCCAGATTCGGATCATCCCTCACCGGGGGTGGAAATAACCGAGCGACATTAGGTGAATATCTATTTCCGTCTCTGATTAACGACGGCCCGGGACCCTCTTATCAGTGTGAATTTAATGGCTGCGTGTTACTCTCAGTGCGTATAATTTGTGAAACGCGTTACGGAGTTTGAGGGCATTCTTCTTAAAAGTTCCCCTTTCTCTTAAACGCCCTCTCTCCTTATTCCCCCTCTCTCCCGCGAAGACGGAGAGCGCTTGCTCCCCGCTTTAATGAGAAAGTTCTGACTTACAACTGTTTATCTCTTTGGTGATGGCATTAACGGAATTGGAAATATCGAGCGATATACGCTGGCTTTCCGAGATGACTTGCTCTCTCTCTCTCTCTTCCCAGCCTTGGCATCGGTGTGACGGATTTTGGCGACATTGGCTGGCTTGTGTGGGGGGATCTTTGTCAATACCGCCCTAACTTTAAACTATATTCTCGATCTTTTACTTTAAAGATATCTTTAACTGTAATAAATAATTAGGCCATAAATTAACTAACAATATTTGAGTACCTTGGTAACCCTTTTTACTGTATCCCACACAACATGAAATAGAAATTTAAAAAAAAACTGTTTTAAAACATGATATTAATAATAATTTTAGAATAATTGCATTTTAATAGTTTTACAATAATATTTAAAAATTTTACAATAGTTTTTTCTTTATTAAACTAATGTTCTAACATTTTCTGGATTTTCTTTTAATAGTTCCGCTATACTTTTCAATGATAAGTCTACAATAATATCATGACTATCATCTTTAAAAGTAAAAAAGTTAACATTTGTTTGCTCGTATTTGTAGTTTTGAACAGAAACAGAGAGAAATGTTAGTTATTTTTTATCGGAAAGATATTAGTTTATCGAATATCTCGCTCTCTTTTACTCCTGTCTTTGATTTTTTCCATTTTCTCTCATAGAGTAGAAATATTATTTTAATATCAACTTATTTTTCTTTAAATATTGTTATTCCATTTAATATTTAAAATTAAAAAACTAATTATACATACAATAAAGAAAAGCGTTTTATATAGTTTTTGTATGAGTTCTCTTATGAATTAAAATAATATTTCTTTACCATTGAACATTTCAGAAGCTATTGGTTTTTCTAGATGCGCTACCTTTATCAATATCCTTTTAAGGTTGTGTCATTAATTCTTCAACTTAGAAGATTCCTTCTTGATTGATTTGATCGTAGCCTTGTTTGAATCTGTTTACAACAATACTTAGGAGATTCAATTCAAATGGATATGATAAATAGATAAAGTGACGATCAAAGACCTGGGGAAATTGGGATGTTTACCTTTAGAGAAAAGATAAAAGGGCCCCAGGCGATTCTTTTGGCGACGCCATACCATTGTTGCAACCTCCCGTGGCGACGACACACCACCCCATCTACGGGGTAAAGCGCTGTTAAAAAAGAAAATGGTAGAAATAAATTGTACCTCATTTGAGCAACTGTCAAACGCAGCTTTTTACCGCTAAGTCCTTATCAGGAGAAAGGGGGAATAACACATGCCGAATGAGACGATGGAAAGAGAATCAGACAAATGTTGATTCTTATTTGCCCCTCCGTTATTAGGTCCGTTTGGAGGAGCGATGCAAAACTTTCCCTCTCTCCCCGAGAATTAATAGATCCCCCTTCACGAACGCCAATTGCGAACAACCGAACGGAAAATCTGTTCTTTTAAAGTTGATTGATCATCGGAGATTGATCTTATGAAAGCGCCGGGGCGCCTCAGAGCAATCAACAGCTACGGCTCGTTAAGAACTGCCGAGGCTCTGGCAACAGCTAAGGAGAAGTGTCGCGCCCGCTTTTTGGGAGGAGGATGTAAACATCTCAACCCTCGCGAAAACTTTTCCAATTCCCCGTCGCTTCCTTTTCCGATTAAATTATTGTTTTAATATATCCGCCGTTTATTACGCAGCGACTGGGTCGCCATGGAAACGGCGTCTCACGGCGACATTTAAATAGCAGATTAAGGCGCTAATCCCCTTACACCATTTCGCTATCTGTCCGTTTTAATTGGCTGCGCCCCGGCGAGGGCGCCCGTTTCTGAGGAATCGGCGCCCTAATCTCCACCGACAGGGAACGCCGTGTCAGCCCTCCATCATTTTCGCATTATTTACGTAATTTAAAAAGCCTGAACGACGACGCAAAAAAACACGTTATATATGTGTGTTAACTTTTTCCCGGTTTCCCTTTTTTCTCTCGCTCCCTTTTTTTCACCTTGCCGTCCGTTCTAATTTCGTTTTATTTTCTGCTCTTTTTTACCGGCTTGGAAGCACAAAATGACTCTTTAAAAACTCGTCCCTTGTAGTTGCTCTCATCATCTTAAGCACTTTTAATGACCTTTTCAAGTTTGCGAAAAAATAATTTGGATCTCTCTCTCTCTCACAGGGAAAAAATTCTTGAATTAAGATTGGAGAGAGGGGGAAGGTAGAGCGTTTATAGATTCTCTTCAGCCGAGCGTTGTTTTATTTATTTATTCATTTACTTTTCGGCATTTTATTAATGTTCTTTTACGCATGGGCTATCAGAATAATTTTATTTGTCAGTGGGTGCTGAACCGTACAACATTTAGGTCCTGTGTTTTTTTTTCTCTTTAATGTCATGGCTATTTTTTACCTGTCTTGATGTAAATAAAAATAAAACCCCACTGCGATACATTTTGGAAGCGATTTTTGTTGATATTTTTCTTAATTTAAACATGGTTGATTTACTACAAATATTTTAGTTGATTCTATGGTAAAAACAAAATAAACTACCTCACGCTACTGAATACCATAAATCTTAATAAATAATTTTGAGTATAATAGTATTAGAAGAAATTGCCTTCTACCGTTATTAATCTCTAATGACTATCACAGAAATATTCAAATTAAGATATAACATGCTAAATGACGGTTACACCCAAAAGGGGTTCTTTACAAAACAGCATACAATATAAATGATTATTTTATGAAATAATAAACGGTAAATTTGAATCTTACAGAAACTTAAAAACTTATTCATCCAAGAAGTATGCAAAATTTAGATTTTTAGGTATATAGTTAAACTTTTTTTCAAGTGTTCAGAAAAAATGCTAAGAAATTTTACGTTTATTTTGTAACTGTATTTCAGTAACACAGTATTTATTAAAATGTGCACTTTTTAAGCTAATTTAATTATGAATTATAATTAATTAGTTAATTATTATATTGTATAATTTTGTGAATTAGTCCATGTATAAAAAATTTTACAAAATAAACTATATGATGGTTTTCAGTGTACACAATATTAAAAATTTATCGAAATAAACATGCTAAAACTTAAAGAAAATATTGTATGTACTTATGATACTTATAAATAGATTTATTTAAAGTATAATACTTTTTAAAACGGGTCTTAAAATATCAGGGGAGAGTAAATGGCAAGTTAAGATTCTCCAGAGTTTCTCGCAATCACTCTTCAAGAATCATATAAGTATCTTCTCTTTTACTCATACCAGATCTTTTCAGAGTGACCCATTCGGTCACAGGGGATGGGCCTCTAGAGAATTGTAGAGCGTGTGATGCCGAAATAAACAATGGAAATAAGAAAAATCTCACTAGGAATGGAGCCAAAATCAATATTTATCTAAGTATCTACAAAGCTGGGCGGGATTCAACCCTCATACCCTTAGAGAATATGACTGCTAAGTAGAGATTCTTTCGTTTAAGTTTAAAGGGTGCATTTATGGAGGGGGTATTTTTTTCTTATCGCAGATATGATAGTAACTTATTAAAGTCCAACCTGCTAAATTCGAAAGTACTTCAAAACATTAGCAACAAAACAAAAACAGAACAGCTTTTTAATAGTTAAAATTTAAGGCTTAAGATTCAAATAAAAGTAAAAACATGTGTGTCTCCGTAGACTAACTGATCTTGTAAATGTTTGAATAGTTTAAGTTTTAGAAACATTTTTATAGGTAAAAGATTGTACCTATTGACGAAATGAATCAGAAATGTTTAATTAATGTATATAAACACCTGATCTAAATATAAGTTATCATAATTATAACCTTAATACCAATTTTCACTTATTGGTAATTATTTGTATCCGAAAAATAAAAACTCATTCCATAGAAACTGTAATAGAAAGTTATAATGCTAACTTTAGATTATTTTGTTAAAAATGTAATGTGCATTGACTTTTCCTTAAGGTACGCAACTCAAAAGGGGAATAAGCACACGGTTCTAGTCATTCTTTCCATTTGCAATTCAGCCTAGATTACTCCTAGCAGGTGTTTCTTCTCTTGGCAGAAAGGTAAGACTCGAAAACGTGCTTACTTTGGTGTCAGAAAGGTTCAAGTACGCTTTGGAAAGGTAACCCGCTGGAATTAGCTCTTACTCAGCTATTTTACTTTTATCCTTTTGACAGCTTGTTTGTTACTTGACAGCTACTGCTCGTTAGAAAGAAAGGTGAGAGAGGAGTTTGATTGATGAGATTAATCGATTATTACGCATGGATCGATTCTTTGTGAAAGGGCTTATAGGTTACGTCCAAAGTAGAGTTTTTAAAACTAAGGAAATCTTTGTTGAAGTTTCCGTTATACTACGTATGTATCGTGCTTTGTTTATCTCAATGCAAAAGTGTCCTCTATGTTCATACAGATCTGAATGATAGGAAGGTTCGGATTAGAGTGATATTTAAACACATGATTTTCTTAATTGAAATTTGAAGTTCAAATTGAAAGGGGGGTTGTTCTGATTTATTTTCTAATTTTTAATTTAACTTTTTAAACATTATTTTAAAAATTTAACGCGTTTATTGTTTTCTGTTATTTATGAACTAACAAACGATTATCGTGATTTAACATTGCATTCTACCTTTAAGATATATTTATATTGAAATGTGTTTTTTATAAATTTTGTAAATTTTTTTCCTGCATTTTATGGGAAGTTAAAACTTTCCAACTTTAAAACTTAAAGACATGAAATAAGCTTAATTTTCTTCACAATATTATTCTTTTTAAATCGTACTACCCAAGACCAACTTCCTTTAAAACTTTTTCAAAATTAAAAAAAATATTAACCTAAAAAATTTTATTGCTTTCTACCTTTAAGATAAACTTTCCATCAAATTTTCAATTGATAGTTGAATTTAATCCTTCGTTAAAATTTTAGTAGGTCCCTGAAGTTATAATAAAAGAACGAATAATTCACGGAAAATTCGAAAATCCGTTAAGTTGTTCAAGTTCATAAGGTTCAAAAAATGCAAAAAAACCATTACTTTATAAAATACTACTCTTAACTTGTTTCCATGCTTTCTACACCTATAGAATGTTGTCTATTAAATCAATTATTTCTCTTCAGTATTCTTTTTAAATTGTGTTCATATTTCCTTCTTTAACCTTTTAAAACTTTCAATTAATTTTGGTGTTAAAGGTATTTTCAGTCATTTAATTAGACTCTTAATCTATTTGAAAAACTTTTTGAAAATGAACAATAAGGAAGTTGCATGTGTCAGATTTTCATAAACATTCAAGTGTTCCGTATGTTTTTTGTATGGTAAAATGAAATATCTAGTCAATTTTTCAAAAAAAATGTACAGGTAATTAAATATTTAAATTTAAAAGTCGAAAAAACACCTGTCTGAAAACGTTTATTGTTTAAAACGTACGATGACATCAACAATCACACCATCATTCCGTTGCTTTCCAACAATGGTCACCGTACGATGACGTCACATCCCAAACTCTTAGCGCTTTCGCGCGCTTTTAAAAAGAGGATTTTCGCTAATTTTTTTGCAATCAAAAAATTTCTCGATCGGCCTCAAATTTTGGGTAGTTGCTTATTTTTGCATGAAGTATCGATTAAAAAAAACATAAAAACCCCATGCAACTTCATTATTATCTAGTTCTCTCCAAACACTGTCCCCAAGCTGAAATCCCGTACCTAACTTATGGGTAGATGCCATCTCATTTCTCGTCCTTCCATCACTGTTGTCTAAAAAACACGTGTTAAACCAGCGTTGAATATAAACGAACACGGTCCCTCAAACCGTCCATAATGAGATTGGATCCCGAAAACACCGTATTGATCACACGGTAAAGAGGGAAAGAATCTTGAGGGTTCTCTTCCTTCCGCCTCAAAATGGTCGCAAATGGATTAGCTCCTAAGTACCGAACAGACCCTCCCTTGTTGTAGCTCCGTAACGGTAAACCGTCAACCCTGTCATAAGACGCTTCTTCTAACAAGACGCACCCCGAAGATGCCTATCTTAATGGAAGGCCTATTTATAGGAGAGAGAGAGTGAGACTGCCGCGAAGAAAAAACTCTGGCCGAGTTAAGATTTGAGCTGGGGAAAAAGGTTTTTGTCAAAGTGGCAAGGTAGGCACAGGCTGGTGTGTTGCGAGAGAAGAAAAAACCTTCTCCAGAGGTGTTTGTCAGGACAGGGAATTATTATCTACCTTTGCTTCTTTATGGAGGGTGTCGTAAAACCTTGCAAAATGATGGATGAGAATTAGAGTGGGGCTTTATGATGGAAGGAGGGTTCGTGTAGAAATTTGCGTTGGGTAAGGGAACAATGGCAGGTTGACAAGGGATGGATGAGTAGGCATTGATTTTTGATGAAAAGATTTTCCCAGCAGTGAAAATACACCTCTCATTATCTTTTCTTTATTCAAAAACCAAATGCCTAGAAAATTATTATACTTATCCAAAATATACTTTGTAGTAAAAAAGTTGTTAATCCATGAGGTTTTTATAAGATTGTAACCTTTAACCGCTGTTGAAGCAATTTAAATTTTTAACGATTTTTTATTAGTTTTTAAACAATAGATTTAATTAAAATCACGTTGAAATATTAAATGAGTAATTATATAATGAAAATATTATTATCATGTACTTGGGTGATTTTGTACTGAAGACATTTTAAGTACCTAAATTTTTCCATAGAATATTGCTTTGAAACTCTCCAGAGTACCCTGGGACAGAATAATTAACAACTGTTTTTTCTCGTTCCTTTTTCCTATGGTAATTCCTGGGTCCGAATTACTTTACCTTTACATGATAGATAGTAAAACAGAATTTGTAAACATGAAAATAACTGGCTTCAGTATTTTTTGGTAAGTTTTGGGACAGTAATAATCTCTTGATAATAATGTGCCTTTTCATAACAATTCTATGCCTGTACTTGTAATTTTAAAGGATTAAAATTGAAGACAAATCTACTGTTTACTTCTGAATACACCAAGTTAAAAAAATTCATCTACATTTTATTATTATCTTTCTCTATAAAATTGAACTTGCTCTGTTGACTGAAGTCACTCATCAGGACATTTTCTCTCCCTCACCTCACCCAACGTTCCTGACGAGATCCATTTGGGTCCATCAGAAGTCCCTCAATTCGAAAGGTAACTCCAGACCTGTGTCCAAACACTACCGGGGTGTAGCGTTACCGGTAGCGCAGTGAGCAGTCTGTTTAATATTTGCGCAGATGAGAGCCAGCTGGGAAGAGTGCTGTGCGCGGTCCCTTTCTGTATACAGATCCAGGTGCTGTGTAGTGACACGGCTTTGTCAGTCCGTCGCGTGTTTACATTCGCTGTATAAATAGAATAACGGCCCGGCTCTTCCCAGACCCCTACTGACAAACTCTTGCGCTTCTCTCTCTCTTTGAGTGCTCTTTTATTTTCCAGGGGAATCGATGGAGTGGATTAATGTCAGAGGATGTGTGTTTCGTTTGGAGGAGAAATTTGTTAGAGAGATGATTTGGGGTCGTTTTTAGCTGTTGCATTTGATTAACGCGTTAGATTTTTTTAACGGTTCGAGGTATACAGGGTGTTTCAAATACTACGTAACACACACACAATAGGTCATTTCCTAAAATATTTCCCCTAGATTCATACTTCTTGAGATATGCGCGTTTAAATTTTTATGGGGTCGTCACAAATTTATTTTGTGAATGAACCTTACTTTGCTCTCGAAAAGGGCGTTATCAAGTGGAAATTTTTAATGTATCAGTTAGTTTGAAGATATGAAGATATAATTTTTTGTTTCTTTCACTGGAAATGATGAAGAAAATTAAATATAAATTTCAAACCACGAGGGCGGTTTAAAAATTTATTTATGCGTTTTCTTAAGTAGACCCCCATGGAGGAGTTGAAACTAGTCTCATCTAATTTGTCACTCTTTGAAATTAAAATTAGCAATTGGAAGTAAGTATCTAGGAGAAATATTTTAGGAAAAAACCTTTTGTGTTACACTCTATTTGAAACACCATGCATAAATTGTATTAAATTTCAAATATAAATGAATAAAATATTGTTGATTTTATGCGTATCGCACACTTTTTTTTTTTGAATAATTCCTTTCAAAACGTATGCGGTGTCCTAGGTTTTATTTAAAGGTATCAGAGATGAAAATATCAGAGAGGGTTAAAAAGTTAAATAAATGTCTTTAATTTATAAAAAAATAACATAAAATAATAGTTTTTGACAGTGGGAAAATATCATATTTCTAAATTCATTTTTAAATTAGGAAATATATCTTAAAATTATTTAAAAAACACTTTCAAATATTTTCTCCGTAGTTCAGATATTTGTTTAGTTATACAGGGTGTATCTGAAATGGCGCAACAAACTTTCAGGGATGATAGTAGGCACCTAGACAGTTTTCTAGAGCTGTTTCCAGAACAGCTGTTTGCGCACGCAAAAAACAAACTTTAACAGGATCTCAAGCGTTTAATATTGATTGTATTAACGTGAAACTTAGGATTTAAGGGTTTTCAACTATGATCTTTCAAATTATCAAATCAAAAGAAAGGATTTCGAAATACAAATTAAGGTTTTGGCAGAGTTTTAACATTTTTTTGTGTTTTTTTTAACTTTTTTTATAATAAAACAAATTTTAAAGTGAAGACTTTTGCGATAATTTTAAAGATCATATTAAACCACAACTCTTGAGACCATGATTAAGTTTTTACCAATAGTAGTTCTTCTACAAATGGAATTTTTCAATGATTTTTTTGGGGTGTCGCTCCATTCTTAACTCCCTGGGATTTGGTCTGGGACCCCCAAATCCTATGTGATTCTGACTCGTCTAGGTGTCTACTATCATCCCTGAAAGTTTGTTGAACCATTTCAGATACACCCTATATATTATTTTTGTTGGCTACTAAATTTTCTTACCATTTAAGTTTTACAGTTATTTTTCTTATCTAAAAATTACGAATTTCTATGTTTTGGAATGACGAATCACAGAAGTGTAAAACGATTAGTAAATGTTTTTCCATGTTCGATGAATGGAAACTTGAATCTACCTGAGTGTTTTTTAAGGCTCCCTTTAATAGGAAACCGATTCATTCATTGTTTCACTGCAATACTACCGGAAATTACTACATAAGGTTGTATGACGTGAGTGATACTCTTGCGATTGGTCGAAACTTTCATATAAATGGGGACGCACCTGCTACGTCATAGTGCCAAGAACCAATAGAAAGACCAGATTTTACATCGATGAGGAAAGCGATAGGAAATTTTAGATCAATCGCGTCGCCTCAGTGGCACATGTAAACCCACCCTTACACGTGGAGGTGTCGTTCGATGACTTCGACAGTCGGAATGCACCCACCTCTGTAAACGAGCTTTAAATTGGACGGCAAAAGGATATCCTGTTCTGAGGTTCGGTCGGTCAGATCACTGTGGCTGATACCGCTGTTGTTAGTGACCCACCGACTCTGCATTTATAGACCGCTACTTGCTACTTGTGCTCGATGTTGTTTTTAATCTGCTATCAAACAACGCTTCCGTTGTGTTGTCACAGTTGAAATATATATTGCTGAGATTTCTCTTTCTTGTGTTTAGGCTAAAATTTTTTATGGAGTGGAAGATAATGTTTGTTTTTATAATAAGGTGTGTTCAGATTTGACCGTTGAAGTTTCTTTTTTAGGGATTTGAATGTGGGTTATCGTTAAATATGGGATTTTTCCTAGCACTTTAACGGAATGAAACTACACTTTCTTTTTATTTCGACTTAATTATCATGTTTCAGCTTTAAAATTTAAATTATTTGGAATAGAAATAGTATAACAAAAAATTTATATTACCTTTTAAGAAGTTTCTTAAAAGAATCGTAAGATTTTTAAAGATAATAAAAACTTGGTTGCATAACTCATTAACTGTTATACATATTCTTGTTTTTATTAGGGTCATATGGAACGGAATAAAAAAATTAAAGTCTCATTATTTATTGTTGTGTATTTTCATAAAAATTCAAATTTCCCTAAAAATAGGAAATAATTAATATTAAAACGTACAAAATGAAAAATTTTCTGAATAAGGTGGATTACCAACTTAAATATACACTAACATAAAAAATTTAATTAAACAAATCACCTGGAAATTTCTTATTATATTCTACATACATCTGCAAGTTTCATTAACTTAAAAAAACTTTCATAAAATGTTTAACTTTTGTATTCTTTCGTTGAGAACATCCTTTGGTGTTTCTGCTTTAATATTTGTTTCTATTCCTTGACCTGATAGCTGTTTTTCCAACAATGCACCTCCCAGTTTTTTTTAAAGGTAAATAAAAACTAATATTCCTACAACTTAATAATGTATCAATGTTAGGTGTAAAATAATTCTGGTTTGAAATATTACCAAAAAAAATTCTGATCCTTTTATTTTGTATTTGTTAGTATTTACTTAGAATCTCTTCATTTTAAACTGCTTAACACTTTGTTACATCACATCTGAACTGTTTCGCTTAGTATTTATTTTTTATTTCATTATTTTACTGTACTTATGTTGTATTTCATTACGGACATGGAATAGCGGGGACGGGGTACCATTTTTTGACAAAATTACAAAAACAAAAAAAATGTTTTCTTTTTAACTTATCTAAATGCAATCGTCTATCACTATAAGAATTTTCAAAACTTTTCATTGAAAAATAACCAAGTTATGGCTAGTTTCATATGTGAAAGCTATTAAGGTCTCTATGTATGGCTAATGGTTCAAAGTCCTTTTTCTCAAAATCACTGTTTCATTGTTTAAAATGCTAAGTTTTATATTGATATTTTCAAGGTGGTGGTCTGAATTAAATTATTGATAAGCTAGAGAGATAGATGGTTTCAGTTTTTAAAGAAGCATTAACTAAGCCGACGAGCTTGGGATTGTGCTGGACTGTTGAGATGAAATAAGCGAGCTTTGCTCGCTAAGATCGCGAAGCGATCTGAAAAGAACTGCAAAGCAGTTCCGGGGGTTGGTGAGTGATAGCGAGCAGGAGGCAGATCCCCCTAGTTTTTTAAAAATTACTGAATTGAGAATATTAGCATTTTAGGGCTTTTTTGGCTGGTGATTCAAGAAAAACCAATATGATAATAATTTTGTTACACATAGTTTGATGTATTTGAAAACCAAATTTTAAGAATGTTTGTCAATTATTGGCAGGAGGAGTAGCATTTTAAAATCACCTCTAAAATTTTAAGATTTAAAAAAAAATTCATAAATTTGATTTTAAACATACTTAGAGTTTGGAACCTGTTTTAATAAAGTACATACATAGGGGAGAGTGTTGTACCTACGGACGGTTGTACCTTCAGCCACCTCATTTTAAAATTCGGGAAAAAATGTAAATTTGAATTTGTGGTCGATTTTGAATGTAAACAGATGCTATCTAGTTGCTAACGTGAAATCAGCTGTTTAAAATATTATTTAAATTTTCTATAATAAAAATACTGTTTTTAGGTGCTCAAAGTTTTTTTTAGTGCATCACTACATTAATTATTTTCTTCCTCTATGATTATGATATGATAAAATGGGATATATGGGGGAATCCCCGAGATTTTGACTTTTTAGTTTTGATATTAGAAATAGTCAGATCTCAATTCTTTTATCTTTTATAGAACTTTGAATGCAAAAACACCTGATGCTGTACCTTCGGACACCATAAGTGTTGTACCTACGGACACGTTCTTGTGGGTGTCTGTAGCTAATCAGCGTTTTAGAATCAGGTTTCATTTAACTGAATACATTTTAATAAATGTTAAATTAATTCTAAATGGTAATCTATTTGTCAGCGATTATTTTCAAGTGAATTTTAGATGAAAAATCAAATATTTTGTGATCTAAACTACTTTTTTAAATTTATGATTCTACTTGGAATTTAATGTAAAATATGGTGTAAAACCCTAAGCACCCTATCACATTTAAGTATGATGATTAAAAAAACTTAAACTTTCCTTTGAAGAAGATTTACCACCAAATTATTACTGTTATTACCACCAAATGCTTGCACAACTAAGTGTCGATCGAATTGGGTTTTTTTGGATCAGTGAAGTTGTCAGATCAATCATGACCTATTAATCATGACCTATCATGAAACTATTACCTTAAATTCTGATCTGAAAATACCATGTGATTTTTGTGTTTTTGGTAAAAAATCATGACTTTTATCATTCAACTTCGTTTTAATGATCATTTACGATCTAAAATTACATTACTTTAAAAAATCTATTTTCAATTTTAAAAAGGCTTGAAATAGGTTATTAAAAGGTAATGCATCAATAAAAATGTTCATTCTTAGCTTTTTTCAACTAAAACTTCCCAATTTAAGGGTGTCCACAGGTACAACTGGGTCTGTCCATAGGTACAACAGGTTGTTGTACCTTTGGACACAAATTTTTCCAAGTTATTATAAATGATTAAAAATCCAATTTTCAAGATTTTGGCTACTAAAAAATATCTCTCTACTCACAAAGGTTAGAACTATAGGTTGGGCACTTTAAATGGTCAAAATGTGATTTTACCTGTCTTAGAAAAATCCAAACGTGATTTTTGTCCAAAGGTACAACACTCTCCCTATAATAATAAATAAGTAAAAAAAAGATTTTTTAAAAAACGCTTTTATTGAAGTGTTCTAAAAGGTCAAAAATAATCAAATAATTTATTGGGAAGTAGAAAATAACTTTTTGGTAAGTAAAAAAACTGATTTTCTCATCACTAAAAATAAAAGCGTGGGAGCTAGTAATTTTTTAAATTTAAATTTTTTTACATTACAGTAACAGTAACATCCCTGACGAACGGGGATTCGAACCCCAGACGTACGGCTTTGCAGTTAGATGCTCTTACCACTAGGCCATTACGTCGGCATTTATGTATAACTTTATATAAATAAAAATACCTAATAGAGAATTTAAAGTGAATCCATCCCACTCAAAACTAATGAATGAGAAATTTGTAAATTTAACCTCATAGAACATAGAATAAAGAAGTTAGAATAAATAGTGAATTAAGAATTACTAGCTCCCACGCTTTTATTTTTAGTGATGGGAAAATCAGTTTTTTTACTTACCAAAAAGTTATTTTCTACTTCCCAATAAATTATTTGATTATTTTTGACCTTTTAGAACACTTCAATAAAAGCGTTTTTTAAAAAATCTTTTTTTTACTTATTTTATTTTCTACTTTTTAGTCATGGTATTTTTTAACAAAAATTCACAAGAAAAAATTTATTTATTTCAACCATATTTAATGTTATGTTAGGATGGAATTTTAGTTTCATGTATATAACAAAAATTTTTCACATATCTGACAAGTAGAACAATCCTCTGACGACTCAGCAGGACAATCAACTCCAAAGTTAATTAAAATCTATTTAATTTTGCTGGGTACGTTATAATAACAGAGCTGAGCGGGAAAAATACCTCGCACAAAGAATATACTACCTCGCATCCGCTCAATCGCCGATGAAATCCATCGATATCAAAAAGATTCACAATAAAAAGAAAGCATTCAATAAAATAAAAAAAAAACAATCGTAAAAAACTCAGAATTAGTGTGTGTGTATCAAGGAGCAAACAGTACCATCCAGTCTTTTCAGTAGTCAATAAATTATAAAAGTACATATTTTTCTTCTGCCATTCCTCGGGATGGGACACCTATTTTCGGCGATTTCTCGCTCTTCTGGCGATTTCTTTTTCGCGGTTATTATCTTAAATCGCTAATTATCTTAATTGTTAATTGGAAGGTAAAAAATCACGTTTTGCAGATTAAATATTGTAGTTATATACCTAGTATATTATCTTACAGGTTTTGGGAGCCATTGGCTTCACGGAAGTGTCTCAAATATGAATTAAAAGGATAACTAAAAACACTCGTTAATTACCTAAATTACGGAGGTTTTGACTAGTTGATGATTGAATATTGCATTGTCATCGAGTTTCCACCACGGTGCAAAGTTTCAGAACTTTATATCGTTTGGAAGTGCCTGAAATATTATGTACAAGAATCCGGAAAGAAAAAAAGTGATTAATCGTCTTTAATTATCGTAATTACTGGGCAATTCTCGTTTTGTCTTTTGAATATGATGAAGTTATGCCTTATAAACAATTGTGCACGGTTTAGGGAGAATAGCCCCTATGGAAAGGTCTCAAATTCTGGTTTTTCTGTTAATTAAAAATACTCGTTAATTAACTTAATCCTTTGGTTGTTTGACTAGATAATGGTTGGATATTGGAGTGTCATGAGGGTTACACCGATGTGTAAAGTTTCGGGGCCCTGACATATCGGGAAGTGCCCGAAAATCGAGTTTTAAAATTCCACCCGTAAAACGCCGCCAAAAGCAAGTAGAATAAAAGCGTTTAATAAAAAGGTATTAAATAACAATGATTTTAAAGATTTTGGTAAAAATGGTACTACTGCGTCCCCTTAAACCTTAAACAAATAAAATGTTTGTAAAATTAGGCTAAGCGCGCACTAGAGACTTCCGTCACGGCGACTTAAAACACTAGTCACTCGAGAGCAATGCATTTCTATGGAGAGATACTATGGAGATTCTATGGATTTCTATGGAGAGATTCTCGTCGCCTGTGCGCTCGCTCTAGCTTCTTGCACTAGCCAGGGTGATAATTTGTCTCTGTCGCCGTGACAAAAGTATCTAGTGCGCGCTTAGCCTTACTCTTTATATAAAAAAATATATGCTTAAAAATATAGCCTTACTCTTTATATCTAAAGTTACATGCTTTATATCTAAAAATATAAAGCATATAACTTTTTGAAGCGTACGAAAACAGTTTTCTAATTGAAAGTAGATAAACTATTTTAAACAACTTTACTAAACTCAACTTATTATAATTACCTACAAAGATTTCTACTTACAAAACTCATTAGCTGCAAAAAATAAGTGAATTATAAACTTTTGTTTATACATTCTTTTATATTTTTTTGTTAAATAATGTTTTTCTATTTCTCTACCTGATAGTTGCTTTTCCATCAATATTTCTCCAGCTTTTTCCCGATTTATAAAACCCAAAAACACTAACTTGTGTTATCACATTACCATTCCTTCTTTCACTAAATAGAATTGGAAAAATAAAAGCATTTAAAGTTATGTTCCCATAAATATTACCCTTTGGGAACATTAAAATGGAACTTTTCAATTCCCAAGCTATCTAGCCTCTCCAAACAGAGACACTGGTAATCCGTGTCACCGGAATTCCTATCAGGTGAATTCCAAGCAGTGTCTCTCCGTGGGAACAAATCCCTGTGTTTACTTTCTCTCCTCACCGTCTCCAGGGTTTACGCCACGACTGTGTAAACTGTTTACCTGCTCCTTTATATTCCTCCACATTAAAAGCTTTTTTCCCCTCCTTCTCTCTCTCTGCACAAGAAGATAATTGATGACTGTTTGGACGATAACCTTGAGGTCGGTGCTGCACACGAAAGACTTGATGCATTTTACGAGAGAAAGTAGAGGCTGCCTACTCTGTCCGGTGACTCAGTATTAGTATTATTTTTTTCTTCCTTTTTACCCACGATTTCATCACGTGCTCCGTCGTCACCTAGAAGTGGTTCGCAGGTTCCTCATTCCTCATTCCTTCCTCCACCACTCAACCCAATTCTTGGGCACGATGAAAAAATAAGACGATCATTTACGAGCGGTAAGATGATCGCTGGTGGAGACATTTTCTTTTCCCTGATGCCCCTCCTTCTTATCTTTTACTTTTTTGGTATCCCCGTTTATGTCATTTTCTCCGGTAACTTGCCGTGATCCAAACCAGATGTGAGTCGGTATGGAGATACACTGTTTTCTTTTCGTAGTTTTTTTCCGTGTCTCAGCCAACCACCTTGCGATCTCGGTACGTGTATTGTACTAGCAGGGATCTTTTTTCTCTATTCGGTACATGGCTTTGTTTTTGCTGTGATGGGTCGGGTGGCTTTTGCTTCAGGGTGAAGAAACTCATCAAAAGTAATCCCTGGAAAGGATGGGAGGAGAGGATAATTTGTCAAGGTTTTTTTTTCGCCGGGGGTATGCGTCAAGCGAAGGAGGTCCCGTAAGATCAACGACAGGAGGGTCGCAGTCACCATCGTGACCTCACCAGAGAGGCTGGTTTCAGACGAGTAGAAGTTCAAAGGTGGTAGTTTGTCGAACATTTTTTTTATTAGGAAAATAAGAACTTCTTGAAATTGAGGACTCTTGGGGATTTTTTTAAAAAGAATATTGTACTATTATTTTATGTAGATTGTTGGTAGTATAGATATATGATGGAATTTTATAATTAGAACCTATTTAATGTAGATTGTTGGTGGCATCGATATACGATGGAATTTATAATTGAAACCTATTTTACTTTTCAAACACCGAAAATTTTACTGACTTATTTTACATTTTACAAAATTAGCGTACCAGCACCCTTATTGTCTAATTTTGGGTTGAATGTGAATTACTAATAATAAGTAATTCAAATGTATCCTGGATGGCATTAGTAATGCCGTATACTTTGACATTTGTAATTCATTTAATACCTAAATTATCAAGTTAAGCTGTTTAGTTAAGTGGAAAGAAATCGTTACCAGATGTTTAATTTGTTTTAAAATATTTATATTTCATATTAATTTTTAACACTGTAAATTTTTTATTCTATCATAACCTCGAACCAAAATGACAACTATAGCGAAAACGAAATTTCTTATCTCAATCTACAAACTTCTATTAGTTTTAAAAAGGTTTTGGTGAATAATTTTATCATGTTACAAATAATATAACTTGAATGGTTTAATAAGGATAATTAATAGCTGTCCCTGTCTTTAAAATAAAAAGCGTCTACCGTTTAGAGATTTATTCATAAAGGGTTATAAACAGGAGTAATTTATGGTGGATCTTTTCAACCTAAAAATTCCAGTCATGAAAAATGCATCAGCACTAAAATGCGCTTTAAAATTTCAAAGCACTGCGTTCGACTATGCATTATTTGCATCCACCCCTTCTCCTCAATGAAAAATCCAAGCAGTCAGGTGCCCTATTATACCGAGAGCTGAATACCGGCTTTGATCTTTCACTTCTCCGCGGTATCCTTTAGTAATAACAATAATGCCCCTGCCTTATTGCAGTCCCTTGGAAACACCAACACCATAAAGAAACCCCATTTTAATATAAAATAAACGTGAGAAAAAAAAGGTCACAGAGCGCCCCCTGTTCAACCCTACAGGGACATTATCGTGCTCCAAACACCTGGAACCGTCCTATTGGAGAAGAAAATACACTTTTTCCCCCGCATTGAGAGCGAGCTTGCATTATTTATCGGCAAGGTAAGCTCTCAACAGTTACTAATACCTCACGGTCCCGGATAAAATAATGATAAAAAGAGGAAGAGGATTCCTTTTTCATATTAAAACTTGTCTGTTCGGTGCCTTTGTATAACTGCCCCATCCATCTTTCCCCCCTTCGGTGTTATTATTATTCGTTTAATATCAATTTGAATTTTTCCCTGCTTTTTCCCACCTAGCTTAGAAAGCACGGGGATGAATGGGCTGTAGGTGGGATGGCAGCCCTATTTCACGTGGGGCACACATTTTCTTTCGAATCCAATATCCATTGTGGCACGGAAGGTAAAAGCGATCACAAAGACGGCACGCGTGCCAGGTGGCACGACTACATGCCCTAACGGTTCTCCATTGCTCTTCGTGTTCCTTCTTTTGGGACGGGTACAAAAGGTCCTTCACTTATTCAATTCTCCAATAAAGCCGATTCGTTCTCCCTCCCCCCTTGAGCAGGGGGGGGGGCTCCAGGTGAGCCCTCTTGTGCAAACGATTTGGGGGGTGAGTGGAATGGTGTCGCTTTCGTTTTCGTTTCGGTGGGGGAGCGGCCCCTGGGGTTTTCCAAGAGTGTCGCATGTGGGGTTCGGTTCCGCATCCTGGGATCTGTTGTCAAACATTAACATGTGCTAACAATGGTTTAGTTAGGGTGAGGTAAGGATGTCTGAATTCGAGACTTTCTCATTTATGGTTCATAATGACAACTGGCATTTATTTATACCTATTCAATTAAATTTCTTCCCTTGCTTTTAGAATAAAAAATGTTTTTAGGCGAATTTGTACTTTTAATATTTTTGTTTCGTTTTTAAATTACAAAATTTTTGGATAAAGAAGGAAATAATAAAATTAAATTAGGATAATAAAGGAAATAATTTTGGATAAATGAAAAAAAATTCATAATAATATTTAGTACATATTACTGGGGTTTTCAAGTAGATTTTCAAATAATTTGATTTTAATTATGCAAAAATGATCTGGAAAAAAATACTTTTGCGAGGAAGATTTTAAGAGAGATTTTAAGTGTGGGTTAAATCAACAGTTTTTTCTTGCTACGTAATATGTGATAATAATTAGAATAACTTATTTTATTAAAAAATAATTTTGACCGAAAAATCAATTGAAATTTAAAGCTGTGCCTTGCCTATTACACTTTCCCCTTTTATCGTTACAGGATTCACAAATTTGACGATATTGATTCCACTTTCCCCTTTTATCGTTACAGGATTCACAAATTTGACGATATTGATTCCACTTTCCCCTTTTATCGTTACAGGATTCACAAATTTGACGACATTGATTCCACTTTCCCCTTTTATCGTTACAGGATTCACAAATTTGAGGATATTGATTCCACTTTCCCTTTTTATCGTTACAGGATTCACAAATTCGACGATATTGATTCCACTTTCCCCTTTTATCGTTACAGGATTAAAAAATTTGACGATATTGATTCCGATGATGTTTTTGAAGAGGGGGATTTGTGAAACAAGGGGGTTGATAAGAAAAGCTTTGAGTTTTAGAAGAATTTTTTAATATTATAAGGCTCCGTAAATTTTTAGTGGGATTCTGCCTGAATCGTTTTGAATTTTTTATATAGAAATTTGATATAATAAAAATAAGGGATTAGGCATATTTTCTTTGCTTTGAAAAGAGCTCAAACCTCTGGTAACAATATTTGATTACCTTTTAACTTTTGAATTATCTTTAAACCCAAATGATCGAAAAGTTTGTGACCTAGACAGAGGATTAAGTCAATCACTCATACGTTTGAGTGGTGACATCACTCACACTTTATTGGTCAGATCCGCGGACCTTTAAAACGAAGATGAAAAACCGTATTACCGAGCAATCAAGTGACTCCCCCTCGAAAAGAGCACCGCAAGACCCACCTAATCGAAGGAGTCGGAATTGTGGAAATATTTCACGGGCATTTAAGAGCAGGCAGCGATCATTCCACAGAAAAGCCCCTTACCTAAACGATTCGGGGATTCACTTAATGCCACTAAAACCCACAGCCCCCTCCTCCTTCGTAATAAACATCCCTCCCCCTTTTGGAAAATTCTTGGGGAATATGATTTTCGGCGGGAAAAGGCGGCATTAAATAAGATATGACAAAAGCCAACCGTGGTTTCCGGAGACGGCATTCCTTCCCCAGCAGCCAGCAGACTTAATTAAAGGTGACATCGTTAAATTGATGCACGAGGAGATATGGCGGAGGGGGGCTTAGAGCCTTAAAACTTTGTTCTCTCTCTCTCTCTTCAAGGTATGGTGGAGTGTTTGTTCGAGGGGGGGGGGTTCGAGGATGATTGCCGTTTCCCTTTGACGGGAGCCGTGGCCTCTCTGATGGTATTTTAAAGCGGTCTCTGGCATGACGGTGTGTGTTATTAAGGCGAGTTTCTGCTCTGGGTGTGCGAGAGGTATTCTTTGATTACTTTGTGGTGTGTATGAATGCGGGGGAAGGCTTTTTATGGTCTCTTCTGTGGTTATTGAGTTTTTAATCCGTTTTTTTATTCGTCTGTGCTTGTGTGCTTCTTTCGAGGTAATTATCGTGAAATAGTGTTTGTATTAGTTGTCTTGTTACATTTGTAGTGTATTATATGTAAGGATAAAAGGCTTAGGGATTGATAGAAAAGGTTTTTAGTAAAATGGAGTAAATCGAAATTATGTAGAAATTTTTTTCAATATTTTTCAGAACCATTTTAATTCAACCCAATTATGCATGTAGTTTTAACGTTTTACCTTTTGTATTCCTTAATTTATTTTTAGCTTTTTTTCTATTCATACTTTTGGACCTTTTATGTATGCACGCGTGAATGTAATATGATCTTTGTAGGTTTTTGTTATCATCAATAGAAAGATGAAAAAAAAGTTAGTAGTTAAAGTTGGAGACAGATTAATGTCGTTGCAATAAACTCGCATGCATACAAAATGCTAAATAAATTTATCTTGTAAAACTGTGAAGGCTTCTACGGCCGGAGTTTATAAGGTTTTCCGGGCTTGTTGGCCGTACTCTTGTAGATTGATGAACACTACTACTACTACTACTACTACTACTACTACTACTACTACTACTACTACTACTACTACTACTACTACTACTACTACTACTACTACTACTACTACTACTACTACTACTACTACTACTACTACTACTTTTGGGTTGAAGATTTATGAGTTTTGGTAAAAACATATTGTGAGGACTTTCGAATATTTTCTTCCCAAAATCTTATCAAAACTAGATTCATATTTATATTATATTTTATTTCCTCTCATTATTTTTTAGCAAAACATAGCCTGACTGTTCAGTTCACCGAATATTGTTGCAGCAGTATCATCTACCCACATCCGCCCAAAAACGTCAAACAATTTCACTCTTCACAACCCTTTCCATACCGACCACTGAGCCCACTTTGTCCCAAATACACCTCTCTCTCCGGAATGTCCCCCATCCGAAGAGAGAGACGAGGACATAAAGGTCCCTTTCAGACAGAGGACCTTTCGTCTTTTTTTCCGGCCGACATCGTTAACTCGACGACGATTGAAATCGAAGCCGAGCGAAGGACACCACGCGGTCCTGAGACATCAGATTGTGAACCAAAAAATCGCCCCAATAAGAAAACAACCACGGGCAGCAGCTGACTCTCCTTTAATATGCTTACGTGATCTGTGGCATGGCAGTGGACAAAGGACCCTTTCATATGCTCTAACCCCGTTCTCAGGTGTCCGCTGAGGACATTTTCCACCTCCGGTGCTTGAGACAAAGGTGCTCCTTATGCGCCTCGTCGAATTCTTTCTGGAGGCTCTCTCGAGGTGATTTATTGTCACCGCGGAGGTTGGTTTCGGGGCACACAAGACCGTTTTGTGTCGCGGCGATCCGTGTGACTCATTTTGTGGCCCGGTGAGACACTTGGGATTTTTTCTGGCGTCGTGTGTGGTGAATGTCAATTTTTTTTGTCCTGGTTAACAGAATGACTGGTGGTGTGGTGTTAGTAATAGTTAGGATTCTATCCATAAACCACATAAATTCTAAGAATTAAATACTTACTAATGACGTGTATAGAAATTTATTTCTGGAGGAACCCCAATATTCTCTAAAAAATTAGTCATTATCAGGTCTAAAGAAGCTAGATTTTTACACCGCCGAAAGGACCGTATCAAAAATATATTCTTCAGCCCCTCCCATACGTATTTAATAGGTCCATAGTCGATTTTCAACACATTTTAGTTATAATAGGATTTTGCATCTTGTTAAGGAATTTAGTATAAGAAAAGTTGGGACTAATAGAGTTAGTTCCAAGTACCAAAGGAGGGTCTGGAGAGTCCTCCCCCATAAAATGTTTGGAAATTCGACCTTAAAAACAGAGTTTTTACTTGTTTTAGTACATCTGCGGCATTTATAATTACTACATAATAAACAATATATTATTTGGTACATATAAATCCTCTAGAAAATTATGACTTACAATACACACTATACCTACATGTAAAGCTTCTGAGCATTCATAATAAATAATTATCGATTATAAAAAGGTTGAAGAAATTTTAACCTCCGTATGGAACTAAAAAGTTTTCATAAATTCTCAGTTGCCCCTAAATGTTTTCTTCACCGCAGTACTGCTGTTTTTTTCTGTAAATGTTGCTTTACTACTATTGCAGTGTTATTGCACAAAAGCAAAGTCATCTAGTTTCCATTCGAAAGTAATAAACGAATAATTAGGTGGATTTTTTATGCAATTTTGAAATCACACCGTATTATTATAATTATTTTTTCATTTATAAATTACCTATTATTAAACACAATGACCATAATGTAAAGAGGTTAAGATGGTCTGTGAAATATAAATTTTGTTTTCCGAACTATAGTAATGGTGTAATTTTGATACAATAAATTTTTTTTTGCATTAAGGTTATAGTATTTAATATTTACCCCAATGATGAGGGTATTAGAGTTTCTTTTTAAATTATTGACTTAACAATACATTCATATCACTCGTACCTTCGTACTAGCTTAAAAGATTTAAAAACTTGATTTTAAAAAGTACTCATCTGATATAATGTGAATTTTGTTTCAACCTTCAATAAGCCTAAAATACTTTTTTATGACGAATCTTGCTTTTACAAATAAAAAAACATATTTGAGGTATTAAGATTTGTCTTTTTGTATAATTATATTATTTGTTGAGACTTTTAGATAAATCATAAGAAGTACCTACTTTTTTTTATTTTTTTTGCTTTGTGCTATAGTTGAACGTTTCAGATTTCGAGTGATTTAGTGTTCCATATTACAGTTACAAGAATGAATTCAACCATTTGTTTTTATCACAAGAAATTTATATTGATTTTAGATTTAACTCTACTTCCATATTTAACAGACTTATTAACACAGGTTGTCAAAGATAACAAGAAATTTGTTCTACCCAAACAAATTTTGAAAATTGAAAGTATTTAAAAATGGATTGCACTCTTACCAGCATTATTAAATAGAAATCCACATTTCCAATCATGATGTCCAACACGATAATTCTACTATACCGCTAAAACCATAAAATACAATTGACGGGGAACTATTTGTATACTAAGATTGGAATAAAAGTCGGTGCTAAGTCAAGGGATAAATTGACCAAATCAGTGACACTGCCTCTCATTCCATCTACCCTCCACCCCTCTCCAAAGGTATATTAGTCCTCCCCCTCTAATGACCAACTTCGATCCCCTTCTGTCATTTTCTCAATCTAGCCAATCAGGGCAGAGAGGGGGACGGAGGGAAATTGGAAGTTGACCCCTGACCTACAGATGGCGGTCATTAGGAATGCCGGGGCCAAAGAGAAAAATACGTGAGCCCCAGAAGATAATTTGTTGTCTGATGGCGGTATTGGGAAAAGGGAAGGTATATGGATTACTACTACCTGAGAGGGAGAAGTTTCCCTGCCAAACTATTACATTGCCATAGGCGTGATATGAGAACTCTTTCCTTCTTTATTCACCCCAATAGCTCTTTTATTATATTATTGCTCTTCTTCTTATGTGAAACTGCATAGGTTTCCAAATAAACTATTATATCAATGGATAAATATCTAAGTATACGATTATCTTCATTTAAAATAAGGGAAAGGTATTGAAATGGACTGATCTCAGATATAAATATTCAAGATATTTTTTCTCTTGTTAATACTCTAAGGTACAAGAGTTTGAAACAATGATTTTAAATTTAAAAATTAGCAGGTATGCTCTTCGAGAAAGATAAGAGTGCTTTAAATATATTCATTGTAAGCAGCTATTTATACTTCTCACAAATTACACCACACAGGCTCTTGAAAATTCTTTCTATTCAGTCTACTTGTCTCAATTGTCAAGTTTATATTTAATTTTTCATCTTTGTTATTTTCTAAGTTGAAATTTATGTTTTTTATAGATTTGGATAAAAAGTTAAACTTAATTAATTAAAATTATTTCTTACCTGGTATTAAACTTAAATTGGAAAAAAAAAGATTTTATAGAAAGAAAAGTTGTGCGTATTTAACGGAGCATTAAGTTTTCATTTTAACTGATGAAATAAGTACATTTTAGAGAGTTTTGGTTAAAACTAAAAAAACTTTATTAAATTAAATTACTGTATTTTACCAACTGTGATTTAACTAAAAGTGAAACATTCATTTTCTAATTAGGAAAATAATGAGTATTTAACGTTGCTTTGAGTTCTGATGTTTTGAATTCCTTACATGGCCTTGGGTTAAATCCATCGAAAAAGTGGTATTTTTCATCTGCTAAGAAGCTCTTTAATGCTTGCTTTATGTATTCATTACTCCGTTCTTGTCCTCATTGATTTTCCTTCTTTTTGTGGTTTTCTCTTCCAAAACTGACATCTCGACCTACAATTCGAATCGGGGTTAATTGGACCTTTCTCTCTAAAAGGTTGTGTTGAATGACCACCTAATTCTTTCTTGAGAATCACACATTCACTCGCCTTTCCATCATTTATTAATGCTTTTATTATGAAAGGAGCACCATTGCGAAACCTTCAAGAGCTTTTTCGCTTGCCTCACCACAACTCACCTGATGAAAACACCGATAGAAGCTATCTGCTTGTTTTGAATTCATCAGTGGAGACCTCAGATTTCACCTCTCATTCGCCTTTATCTCTGAAATATAAACAATGGAGCTGTGTAATCAGAGGTGGTTATTTATGCCAGAAGAAGTGGCGACGGACAGCTTACATACTGCCCACCGATAACGGTCGTTTCGGAAGATGTTTACCTGAAAATTTCTGTCTTCAGATAGTTCCTCCTTTACTTACTGTATCGTTTTATTAGTTTTTGCTTGGTGCTATGCGTCTTAGTGCTTTTAAGTGTGCACTTTTTTACGATAGGAGATGAAAAATATGCAGTTTAATGTTTTGCACGGATTTCTGTGATTAGAAATAGATAGATAATCTAGAAGTATAGAGACCACACATAAGCTTCATGTATAAATTCAGTTACCTCTGTGTGATTGTATTTATTTTAAATCAACACAAAACTCCTCGTGTACTCGTGAAGCTGAATTTAGAAAAATTTAAATTCACCCACCAAATTTAATTTTGGAGAAAGATTTTCTTATTTATTTGCTTTTGGTGAATCACGTCTGTGTACTTGAAAACTATACAGGGTGTATCTGAAACGGTGCAACAAACTTTCAGGGATGATAGTACTCATCAAGACGAACAAGAATCGGTTTAGAAAGGGGGGTCCCGGACCAAAATCCAAGGGAGTAAAAAATGGAGCGACACCCCAAAAAAACCATTGAAAAATTCAATTTGTAGAAGAACTACTATTGGTAAAAACTTAATTATGGTCTCAAAAATTGTGGTTTAATATGATCTTTAAAATTACCTCAAAAGTCTTCACTTTAAAATTTGTTTTATTATGAAAAACGTTAAAAAACACAAAAAAATGTGAAAACTCTGCCAAAACCATATTTTTTATTTCGAAATCCTTTCTTTTGATTTGATAATCTGAAAGACGCTTGAGATCCTTTTAAAGTTTGTTTTTTGGGTGCGCAAGCAGTTTTTTAGAGCTGTGTCCAGAACAGCTGTTAGCGTACGCAAAAAACAAACTTTAACAAGATCTCAAGCGTTTAATATTGATTGTATTTACGTGAAACTTTGGACTTAAGGTTTTTCAACTATGATCTTTCAGATTATCAAATAAAAGAAAGGATTTCGAAATACAAAATATGGTTTTGGCAGAGTTTTCACATTTTTTTGTGTTTTTTAACTTTTTTCATAATAAAACAAATTTTAAAGTGAAGACTTTTGAGGTAATTTTAAAGATCATATTAAACCACAATTTTTGAGACCATAATTAAGTTTTTACCAATAGTAGTTCTTCTACAAATTGAATTTTTCAATGATTTTTTTGGGGTGTCGCTCCATTTTTAACTCCCTGGGATTTGGTCCGGGAACCCCCTTTCTAAACCGATTCTTGTTCGTCTTGATGAGTACTATCATCCCTGGAAGTTTGTTGCACCATTTCAGATACACCCTGTATAGTTTTCAAGTACACAGACGTGATTCACCAAAAGCAAATAAATAAGAAAATCTTTCTCCAAAATTAAATTTGGTGGGTGAATTTAAATTTTTCTAAATTCAGCTTCAAAGATATTTCCTTGTATCTTGAGTAGTTTTGTGTTATTTCCGTATGTTTTATGTGTTATTTCCGTATGTAGAGAAAAACAGTTTTGAAGCTGTCAAGTTGAATGCTTTTAAAAACAGTTCTTCTAGAATATCTTGAAATTGCGGACTCTTTCTTTTTGAGGGATAATATGAGGGAGGTGCTTTACTATTTACTATTTCCCATGTTTCATTAGTGGTAAATTTCCCTTTATAATGTAGTATAACCTTATTCATTCTTTTCAATAAAAAGGTCCAACATCACTGAGTTTACTTAATAATTATACACTTATTGATTGAAAGTATAATTCGTAAAATACATAGTTGAAAAACCTTAAGTCCAAAGTTTCACGTAAATACAATCAATATTAAACGCTTGAGATTCTGTTCAAGTTTGTTTTTTGCGTACGCTAACAGCTGTTCTGGACACAGCTCTAAAAAACTGCTTGCGCACCCAAAAAACAAACTTTAAAAGGATCTCAAGCGTTTAATATTGATTGTATTTACATGAAACTTTGGACTTAGGGGTTTTCAACTATGATCTTTCAGATTATCAAATCAAAAGAAAAGATTTCGAAATACAATATATGGTTTTGGCAGAGTTTTCACATTTTTTTGTGTTTTTTAACTTTTTTCATAATAAAACAAATTTTAAAGTGAAGACTTTTGAGGTAATTTTAAAGATCATATTAAACCACAATTTTTGAGACCATAATTAAGTTTTTACCAATAGTAGTTCTTCTACAAATTGAATTTTTCAATGATTTTTTTGGGTGTCGCTCCATTTTTAACTCCCTGGGATTTGGTCCGGGACCCCCCTTTCTATACCGATTCTTGTTCGTCTTGATGAGTACTATCATCCCTGAAAGTTTGTTACACCATTTCAGATACACCCTGTATAAATAGTATGTGTGTATTTTTATTATTTTCAAAAAAGCAGCCAAGACAGCTTCCAACTTTATATAAGTTAAGGTTCACATCAAAATACAAGGGTAAATAATCATTTTTTTTAAGAAAATTATTTCATTTCAAATTTTTTCTCTCGCACGTTTTTTAAAACTTTTTTTTTATCAAAAGCACTTTTTTTGTACTGCTATTTCCTATTTTATCATTGTATACCTTTTAGAAACGACTGATGTTGTTTCTAATCTTTTATAATGTCTAACGGAAGGCAAACGAGCTCCAAAATGTTGTTGACAGTCAAAAAGTCCATCACAGTCAAAGGGTCAGATGAAACGACTGATTTTCCCCCTTAACAAACCTTATTGAGAAATTCTCTTTTTTATCTTTTCGAGAAAGGAAATAAAACGCAGAAATTGACAGATTATGAAAAAAGTACAGAATATGAAAAACTTGCTTTTCGGGGTCAGACGTTTTCTCCCATACCTCAGAATAATTCTCCGATCTGATAACGAATGAGAAGTAGATTGGTCTGTCATCACTTTTGCGAGGTATCATCTATGGCCAGGTTCGGCCGATAAGATCCTCGAATCATCTTGGTGCTTTGCCGATGTTTACGTTAAGTGCTGTAAACCACGGGACTTCAAGAATCCCATTTTCGGTGTAATGTCAGAGGAAAAGTGGTGTAATATAAGTCACTTTTCAAAATGGCCTCTCATAAACGAATGAATGAACAAATATTCAATATCTCTGTTATAATGAGAGGTCTTTTGCTTAGGTTAATACAGCAATTCTGTTTCTGTTTTTATATGGGAGGTTAGAAGCCAAGAGAGTGAAAATGCGGGATATAACTTCTGTATAGCAGGTGGGTTGGAAAACTTCACAAGTTTCTTTTTACCTCATTCGTTTTTGTTAAGAAGTTTTAATTTAACCTGTCTTTCAATTATTTAGTTGCGAAGCATGAAAAATTTGTCAAATTAAATTTTCGTTATTTACAATTTTATCCACAATACATTATAGCCGTTTTACTCATTTTTACTTACTCGTACCTATTGGCTTTTCCCTCTCTCGTGTTTGATTACTCCCCTAGTAGAATTAAATCTGTTATGAAGTGGTAAACATATTTTTCTGATAAAGATTACTGTTAAATTAACTATGTCTTCTTTATATCATCTGATTGGAGTCAGAGAAAGACCTAACACTTGCCTCAGTCAGCGAAGAATAAGGAATTGAAAATTTTTTTTATTAAGAATCTTTGTATCTGAAGTGTGAACCAGTTTATAAAGCATACATATACATGGTAGTTTTTATAAACAATTTCAGATTGCATGATTTAGAATTTAAATATCTAGAACATCAATATACATAATAAAAGATAGGGTGTCAAACTATATGGATAAGGACCTTTGAATTATTTGTACTTTATTTTCATGTAAGAAAATTAAAAACTATGAAATATACTGTGAATGCAGTGTATTCTTTTTGGATGAGATAATGGTTTATCAAATTAGTGTATAAATTCAAAGTCAACTGTGAGATAAATTTCATAAAATTTAGAAACTTATTACGTTTTACATTTTGGAGTAAAACTATGAAAAAAAGGAATTCATATAATATTTTCTTAATTAAAATTTATGAATATAGACATGTTTACAGTTTGCTTAGATACAAAACAACGTTATAGTACTGCAATATAACGTGTAAATTTAATATATAGAAAAATTAAGTTTCAAATGAATTCCTGAATACATATAAAACTATCACAGAGACAGTAACTTGCAGATACTTTTTTTCCTCATACCACTTTCTATCTAAAAAGCTTTCAACTTCAGTGATTGCGATAGGTAAGCCTAAAACTTCGCATTTTCTTTATTTTTTTACATTGAGCCCACGCTTTTGATGGGTCAGCGAGGTCGAAGGCATGTCTGTGCTCTCGTTTTTCCTATCAGTCGTCAAAAGGTGGCGTTTACTTTCACAAAGAAGCCTTTCTTGCAGGCAAAGTGCGCAGTTGTTCTCATGTGCAACACGTTACGTTTGTGCTCTCTCAACGTGTTTTTGGCAATTGAAATCCATAAAACGAATTATTGATACGTTTTTGAGCGTTATTTCGAAATATTTCGTCATCACCTGTCATGATTGTAGTGTTATTGTATCTCGATTTTGAAACCTGAAATGAAGGAGGTTGCTCCGACTTCAAGGTTAAGCGAGATTCGATAAAAGAAAATTCAGTGACTCTTTTATTTGTATAAAATGAGCTTGCTAGGGTGTTCAGACAATATATCAAGGTTAAGATCTTTAGAATAGTGGGTTCCAATTGGTGGCCCGCGGACCATTGATGGTCTTTAAAAGGTGGGTAGAGAAAGAGGCCCGGTCACACACAAAAAAAATTTCAGTTGATAGAGATTTTGAAATCACATAGGTCATGACACAGCATTTTCCGCTTTAATATAAATGGTTAAAATAGTGATATAATGCTTGATTATGATTTTATAATTCTTGATAAGGAACTGTAAAATATTTCTGGGGGTGTAAAGAAAATTCAGACGTATTACAAGAAATCTAGATAGCTATGCGAGGTTAACATAAAATTCGATAAAAAAAATTTGCAGATTATTTCTCTTTCATTTAATTTTTATAGCATTAAAATATAGCAAATTATTTTTTTACATTTAAATATGGTAATAGTAGATGGTAAGTGTGGTCCTTAAATGGTTAAAAGTGTAAACTTAATGCTGGTGGAAGGTGGAATTCAACGAACAAGGACCCACGGATTAAAACATACAGAACATAAATTTTTAAATTATAGGTAGATAGCCAGTATTAGACCTAAAAAAGGTGGCGCAAGTACACAGAACTTGCTGATGCTTAACGATATTGAATCCTGACGTCACTTCAGCCAATTTCTGATTGATTTTTAACATTTCTTAGAGTCTAAGACTTAGACGTACAGAAAAGTAATACTGCCTCCCAATAAGGTTTCGTACCGGATATCCTCAATGTGGTTCATTATGAGGAATTCATCAGCACACCAATATGGGAAACGAGGTTATTATGTTGCATCATAATAGGGAGACTTGAAGACTTTTATCAGAAAGCGAGCATTAGGAAGTAGTTTTCCGTCACCTGTTTTCCGGCCCCTCTGGAGCGATATTAATTAATCACTTCCGACCGATTAGGCAGGTCTTAATAAGGCGTCGACACTTGGTACTCGTGACGCCATCCTGTTTGGCCACCTTCCTTCGCCATATCGCCCGGAAACAGAAGGTGTTTGCGACGCCTGAAATAATCCCTATCGGACACAGGTGCTCCTGTGGTCAGGGTGTCTTGTGGCCGCGTGCATGTTTTCGTTGTGTTGACCTACTTGAACGAATGGATGAAATAGGACATTTTAAGTAGTCATATGTAATAGAAATCTTAGTGTATTTTTCCTATGGAAAAAAACCGTATTACCTGAAAAGGATTTTTTTTGGGGGGGGGTTCTATTTATGTTTTAATGTGAATTCTAAATTAAAAATTCCCTTTTTTTTAATGAAAAATATTAACAGTGTGGTGATTCCTGTAAGCATAAAATTGTATGTTCAGAAGTACTATTGTTTTTTGCTGAGGGTTGACACTTTCATGCTTGGTTGTTTATCCAAGATCTACTATATTGTGAGTTACTGGAATATCGCAACGCCTATGAGAATATGGCATTGCACTAAAACACACGGATAGTTCTCTATATCATCATTACAATTAGTTTCGACTGTGTTTCAGTATTTTATTGTATATCTGTAAATTGAGAAAACTGACTCCAAGCACTATACTGTATACTGAAACTGTATTCACCACTAACTGTCGTATTCAACGCTAACATGACCGCCAGTTAACCGGCCGGATATCAGACCTCTGATTGGCGTATCTTTAATTACCAATCAGAAGTTTGACCACCGGTCAGGTTAGTGGTGAATACGGCTGTAACTTGACATAAGGTTAACCTGAAATCAAGCTTTTTCGACAGCTCTGATTTGCTTAAACTTCTTTTCTTTTCTCACTTGCCTATCCAATTAGAAGTTTTAATTCCAGGTTAACCTTAGGTTAGGTTAGTATACGGTTGCCATGCCAACTGCCAACTTTGTTTATAGAACTTCACCGACAAGAATAACGGCCGTATTCATCGCTAACTTGACCGGCGGTTAACCGGGAATCAAAACTATGATTGGTGGAAAACTGGTTTTCCTTCTTCAACTGCCAATTAGAAGCTTGACTGCTGATTAACCGCCGGTCAAGTTACCGGTGAATACGGCCGTAGTTTTCCTCCAATTCGAAGTTAGACTGCCGGTTAACCGTTGGTCAGGTTAGCGGTGAATTCGGCCGCTAGTCGTCTTATTAGATGTAGGTAACCAGATTAGATGTTAGATTAGATGTTCACCACTAACCTAACTTAGGTTAGTGGTGAATACGGGTGCAAGCTTTGTCTTCAATAGAACTTCACCGACATGACTAAGTCGTCTTCTTGGATGTAGAGACGGGAACGAATTTCTGATAAATGGCATAAACTGTCTCCTTCCAGTTAGCGAAAATGAATCTGCGACAGGGCACACAGACACGAAGACGGAACGGGGCTCGCCACTTCCTCGAGTGCCAGGGCTCCATTTTTCGGATCCGAACCCGAATTTTTTTTTGCACTGGAGATCCTCAACCGATAAACAAACCTGGTGCTCCATCCATCACCGTAACGATAGCGAACAGGCTCACGTAACGCACAATTCATTAATTTTGCACACCCAAATGAAAAGGGCCGCTCTTTTCTTTTGTTCCACTTCTGTGCTGCTGCATTTATAGAAGCACCTCACCTCATTCGTTTCCAGGTTTTTATCTCGGCAATTAGCGTTCTCAGGCGCTCTTTTTTTCTTCCACTACTCCGCATACCATCCGTCAAGCCTAAAAATATAAAACGGGGTTGCGCGTTGCCGACTGCCACTTGCAGGATAGCGAGCGTAGATGTGTTGTTTCTAGGAAGCGTGGTGGTGTGGAAACCTTGGGTGCCAACATGTTTTCCAAATTCGCTTTTTTAAGATGTGAGTAAGATTATTAATTGGATATTCAAATAATTATCATTCTATATAAGGGAACGCTTTGCTTGTGTGGAGAAAATCTTACATAGTGTAATTGGTAACTATGCATTATGTGAGTAACAAAAAGAAATTCAACGCAAGGGAAATGTTGTAGACGATTGGATTTCTTTTGGAATAGAAAATGGACCTCTCCCAGTAAACGGTACCAAAAATTTTTTTACATGAGAGGCATAATGTCGAATAATTCATTTAAAATAAATTATATTGATTTGGGTTTTTATTTGACGATGATTTTAAAACGCCATTTTTATGAAAAGAGTTCACCTTCAGATGCCGAAGTAGGATTTTCTCCTAGAGAAGTGAGTTATACACAATAAAAATCCCAGTATCAGCATGACTTTTCAAATTTCAAAAAGGTTGATGAATTTGTTTTTTAATTAGTATAAAAAGTTCACTGTTATTACGCTTTTTCATGGCAATTAAGGAATTTTAATAAAATAAGAAAGAATGGGAGGGTTGCAGTCACTCCTGGACTATTTTCCTGGATTAGATCTTGTAAACCCTCCTTTTTGTATTAAATTAGTATTTACGGATGTAATCGTTATAATTTATGATCGAGGTAAAGAACAAGGTTGTCGAGGCTTGATAGTTGGATCTCGGCGCAGCTAATTTCCTGATAAGGAGAGATGATATAAAAAAACTCAAAATGACAACTAAGAAATTTTGTTGCCCAAACCCTTTTCCCAAGCAGCACAAACGTTCAAAATTAGTCCAATGTTCATCATGTATAGCCAAATTTCATTTACTTCTAGTTCCAAATACGTAAACGAAATTTGGCTATACATGACGAACATTGGACTAATCTTGAACGTTCATGTTGATTGGGATATGGCACGCTAACAACAATGGGAGCATATGTTCAAAGTGCTCTCATTGTATAGCGACTCTATGATAGCTATACCCTTTGCGGCGTGTCACCATTTTTGCTTGTTTTCTTTCCCTCACCTTTTTGCGCGAGCCCTGGGAAATGTTGGCAAGAGCGTATCTACCTTGTTAAATGCGCACGAACCCCTTGTTGTTGTTACCTTCTTTTTGGGCTTAATTTAATTAAAATGTTTTTTCCCCTTCCACTGTAGCAGAGATTGGTCTGCTTTTAACGCCGTTGTCGGCCGCATGTAGAACGCGGTGGTTTGAAGGCGCTTTTGTTGCTTTTGCTTGCAAACGCAAGTTTCGTGACTTGACGTGCTCGTGACACAGGGGGAGTGGGAATGAATTCGAATTAGCAAAAGGAAGATTTCGGGTTTCAGCAGGGCTTGAAGATGATGGAGAGGGGAGGGTTAGAAACATTTGCATTGGGATTTGAATTTTGGCGGAGAGGAGTGACACTATTTTTAATTTAAAATTTTTGTTTTGTATGTTTGCGAGATTTGAATAGGCATATTTCAATACATAAAAAAGTAGGGGGATGAGCCTATTTAGAATTTTTCCTCCAATATTTTATTCTTTTATTTTAAACTACTTCTTACAGCTTGTTTTATATGGAGTATTATTATTTAACGAGATTTTTTTCTCAGTTACATCCTCTGAAACTGAATTTTGATCCTCAATGAAGTTAGATATCGTATTTGTAATTTATTTATATGATAAAAGAGATACTTACACCCAGTTCAGAATTTACACTTGTTATTATTATTATTATTATTATTATTATTATTATTATTATTATTATTATTATTATTATTATTATTATTATTATTATTATTATTATTATTATTATTATTATTATTATTATTATTATTATTATTGATGAATTATTCATTTTACTTACGTAATACTAATATAATTAGTTTTGATTTATTTATAGCTATGTAATTTTTTTAAAGAAAATATAAAATATTCCATTCTAAGATTAGTCTATTTTATGGTGTTTTTATTTTATTTAGAATCGTCATCTTGTCATAAATCGACATTATTTTATTAATCATTTGATACAAGTCATTAACATTTTTATGTCATGAAATAAAAGGTATCGATATACAGTAGAAGCTCTTATAAAAGACAGCGGTCCCACCACCTAGTACACTTTGAAGAAAGTCCTCATTGGGAGTCAAGTCAGCATTATTTAAAGCCGATCTGTTGTTGAAACAAAACAAATCTCAAATATTCATTCATTGGTAATCAAACAGTGCCAATTTCACTAGGGACTTTCACCAAAACAAACTCTTTCAAAAGGCGAGACAGCTGGTTTTTATAGGACCCTGTACTGTATGCTGTATCAAGTACAAGTATCACAATTGAAGGGCTTGGTGGTGGATGAAGGGGCTATGTTGCAAGGCCTGTCCCAAAAGTAACGAGACTGAATTCCTTAATTCTGACTGGAATTCATTCTCGTTACTTTTGGGACAGGCCTTGTAACATAGCCCCTTCGTCCACCACCAAGCCCTTCAATAATAAATTCGGTATAATTTTATTTTTAAAAAAGATTCCTTTATTCAAAATTATTCACCGGATCAACATTCTCCCACATGGTTGCCACTCGGTGATCCCTAATAAAAGCATCCGAAGGATCCGTGCATTAAAAGCTGTCAACCGCTCCTCAAGCAGTGCGGTGCAAATATAGCCGCGTTTTAAAGCCCGAGGAAAAAGCACTGGCTTTCATCGCGCACTTTACACAGAGTTCCGGCGGGAGGGAGATATTACCACAACTGTAACAAGCGAATGACATGTTTTCGCTTTTGACATTCCCGAACGGGTCCCCGTGATTTCTCATTCCACTCTGGGGCAGCCGGCCAAAGTCAACTGCTCTCTTCTATCTCTGAAGAAAATAGAGCTTGAGACGCCGAGAAATAATTAAATAAATGCGGCGGGAAGAGAAAAACTGGCCTGCGTCCCGCATCGTGGAAGGTACGAAGGGAGGGGGGGGGCAGGTGCCGGTTATTTTTAATGGAGGATCCTCCTGTGATGTCAGGACTTCTGGAAGAGTCGTTTACGGAGGGGTTGGAGCTTGTCTCGACGAGCGATTTGTCAAGATGTACTTTGGATTTGAAACGGAGCTCGTTTAGATAGTACTCTGAGCCATTGGCGTCATCAGCAACTGAATATTGGGGGGAACGACCCAGGAATTCGGGATTTCTCCCCTCAAAGATAAAAACCATTTGATTTATTAAAAACTATTACATGCATTTTCTGCCTTCCCTTTCACTGATGCTAAGGATACCGAATCATGTTCAAAGTTGTGAATTGGCAGTAACTTTACATTAAGAAGGGGTCCGGGGTCCTCCTCCCGAATTTTTCGGGAATTTGACCCTCAAAAACAGGGTCAAACTGATTTGCAATGTTACATGAAAACCATTTTTTAAAAGATTTAATTTTTTACACTTTAACTAAATATATTATATAAATATTATTACTATATAAAAATAAAAAATATTTGACTTATTGAAAACAGCTTAAGAATCATGAGGTGGATTGAAATTTTTAGAATGTATTTAGGTTTTCCTAAAACAAATAAGTAGAACTGAAGAGAAATCGTAGCTTTTAATGTTAAAAAATGCTTAAAATTTAGTTCCTTAATATCATTTCAGAGCTATATTTATCGATAAACGACTTATTCTATTGTTAGAGAATGAAAAAATGTCTTCTAGTGCTAAGGTGCCCAGGCCAAGACATCTACCGAGCCTTATCACCTATGAGAAATGGTTATGTCCCGTGTTTCTTTAATTGAGAATTTTGATTTATCCCCTTATATTCCTGCATCTCCGTTATGGATGCCCCTAAATAAAATACACGAACAAAAAAAATACGCAGCGAGTTTCAAAAATTAGACAGTTCCTCTCTCTTGGGCGATAACAACCTTCGGGAAGCTACGGGGACTCGGAAAAATAAGAGGACAACAAAAAGAGTTCTTTTTCTATCTCCAGCAGCATAACTCGAGTCCAATTTGTGTCGCCGGATTCCTAGACGACGTCCTCTTGGCCCTCTTTTCCGTTAATGTATGTGTATAAATAAAATATTAAGTAGTACTCCCGCTAATAATGATTGCATAAAAATGATTTAAACTCGGCAGAAATTTCTCCAGACGTCCTCGGTACGTAATTGGTACTCGGGCGTAATTTATATATCTCCGCGTCGTTTCGTCTTTTAACAGCCAGATAAAGAAAAGGGCTGACGGGAGAAGTATGAAATTATATAGAAAAAAGTTTTTTTATACTCCCTCAGACTTCGTTTCTACCTTTGTGACCATTTATTTCCGAGATAACGTTTTCGAATGTGTATTATAAAGATTTCGCTCTCCCCGTGTGCTGAGTTTTCGGGAGGGTCTTTTATTTTTATGTCTATCTCCCGCTCCTTGGCTTTTTATAGGGCACATTTAGCGATGATATCGTTAACGAAGGTATTTCTTTGCGAAAGCATGCGAAATTATTAAGGCGCTGCTTTTCGCCTATTAGGATGGTTTTTCGAAGGTATGGATGGATGAATGCCGAGAATTTTTTTGGGGAGGAATTTCATACTTCCGGGTATAAATTGGATCCTCCGAAGTGCAAATAATGCGAAGTACTATTCATTACTGGGATCCTAGTTTACGCATTAATTAAAAATTTTATAACCTAAGTTTGCTTTGTTTAGAGGTCGATAACCCAATTGTGAACTTAAACGTACGTATTCACTGCTAACCTGACCGGCAGTTAACTGGGAGTCAAACCTCTGGTTGGTGGAAAACTAGTTTTCCTTCTTTAACTGTTAAACAAAAGTTTGACTGATGCCAGTTAACCGTCGGTCAAGTTACCGGTGAATACGGCCGTTAATATAACCAGTTCGTTGAAGTTTTATTAACTTTTATAGTGATGAAAAAACCCTGATTTTTTACTATGCATAGAATTTGTAAAACACCTAAACGTTTGTTTATGAAAAATGAATTTATCTTTATTTAAGAATTTGTGAGCGTATAACTATCTTATTTATAAATATTTTTTATTTGTTATACTTTTTTTCATATGCTTTTAAAAAAGTTTTTTATTTCTGTTTTAAGTATTTCTAAGCGAAAACATTTTATTTTATTATTTGTATAGTTCCACAAAATAGGTTAAGATTGATGAAACATTTTTAAAAATGCTCTTTAACGCAAAAGGTATGTAACTCATTGAGTAAATTCATCACAGAAAATATTAGTACTTTTAACTTATAACTTTTTGACTGAAAATCCTTTTGTGACCATCGAATTCTACTTAACAATTCTTTTCTTTCCAGGTAAGCATCCTGTTCATTTTCTTTTTCCTCTTGTGTGGAATCAACCATCAAACAATGTATTAAGTAAGTCTATGTATTTAAAAGATATACGATATTCTTTTTTTTTTTGTTATTAAATTAATTGAGACAAGTTATTTAGGGGTTTCCTAAGAAAACCTCAAACATAATTTCACCTATATAAATATATCACCTTGACTAAATATATTTTCTTTCATATTCCATTCACTTATTTTCATATTCATAAAATTTTCAAAAGATGAACTTTTTCATAAATTTTTAAGGATTCCTCAGAAAGAAACCAGGCATGATCCGATCTAGAAAATTTTCTGTTAGTTCTGTTCTTCTTAAGAAATGGCCCCCATGATGAAAGTTAATCATAAAAGCAAGAAGCGAACACAATAAATGGTAGTTACATATTAGTCTGGTGACTTTTTCAAAGATTTTACCAAAAAGTGCAACAAATCCATAAGGTTCGATTTTTATTTTAAGGTTTTGGAAAATAAATATTGAAAAAGTGCTGCGTTCTTCAGAATATATGAAAAAAAATTTTTGTTTTAAATGTGTAGATAAATTAAAGATTTTTGAAGTATTTAGATAATAGGCCCCTTTGACCCAGGCACCACTTCTGGTCTAATGGTAAAAAAGCTGGGCCTGCCTTCAGGTAGTTCGAATCCAGCCGAGAATCTTACTCAGCCCCCAGCTCAAATATTTAAACGACCTCCACGCGACTGGGCGCATAAATGCGTGGGCAGTTCCCCGAAAGGACAATGACTAAAAGACCATTGAGACCAATATCTGGGCGACCCGCGTAATGCATAGCAGTTACTTAACATTTAATCGCTTTGCAGCGTAATGGAGGAAACTCTTCAATCCCCGAAACCGCCCTCTGGTGGCAGGTGGAGGCACTATCCACTTATCGCCCTGTCCACTCACCCAGAGCCATTTAATAACAAACCTTTCCCAACTCGGTCACGTTCTAATTCGATATTCCACTTAATCCGCTCGCCGCTCTTAATTCCATTTTAGGACTTCTCCTCCCCCTTCAAAAGGCACCGCCGCACCTTTCGAAGGTGACCTTCTCTATGGAGGATTATTCCGCGATAAGTGAGTGGCAACGGTCCGTTCGCCGCTTGCTGATTGGGAGACGTTTCTTTATGGACAGTAAACCGTTTAAATTGTCTTGATTCCTACTTGCGAGGGGGAAAAGGTTACTTTTTGGAATTAAGAACGATAAAAGTAAAAGTCTTCATTTAAGGACGGTTCCTTAATCAGGTGAGGTTCTTTTGATTGGGCCGGAGGGTGGTTCTAGAATTGATTTCGTTGAGAGTCGCCGTTTTTTGAGAGGGAGGTGTCGGATCTGTGGGGGTGGCTGTAATGGAATTCTGATTTTACGACTGGTTATCACGTCCAGGATGGTCTTCCCTAGTAGTTGGAAGGGGACGTGACAGTTTAAAATGGAGGGGGATTGGGTTACTCCAGTGGATTAGAGAGAAAACAGATCAGATGAAGAGATTCATTCTCGTGAAGGATTGAGGTGAAAGCTGACTCCAATGAAAAGCTGTTGGAGCTCTTAAAGTTGTTACCTCTTTGTTGCTGCAAGCACCTCGATAGATAGTTAACTTACTTGGTTGGGTTTACATGCAGCGATTCTTAGTTAAGACCCTGAAGGAAAGTTGTTAAAGGTGATTGGAGTGATGGCTAGACTACTAGTGAGTTCACAGCAGTGGCGGATCCAGGGGGTGGCACTCTGGAAAGTGCCCCCCCTTGGAAACCCAAAAAGGTTCTCAAAATGAGTAAAATCCCAACTTTTACAGGTCTAATTTCAAAAATTTTTCTGGGGGAGGACCCCCATACCCCCATTAGTATCAAAATGGGGTATTTAGTGTTTATTTTTTAGGAAATCTCCAAAATTTTGACATTTGGGGTCAAAAAGTAAAGGTAATAGTGTTGAAAAGTGCCCCCCTTAGACTCAAAACGCTTCTTAAAATGAGTTAAAACCCTACTTTTACACGTCAAATTTCAATTTTTTTCTGGGGGAGGACCCCGATACCCCCAATGGTACCACAAGGGGATCTTGTCTGGAAAAGTGCCCCCCTTGGAGCCGTGCTGGATCCGCGCCTGGTTCACAGTAAAAACAAAACTGCTGCTGTATGTTGTAACAAGAACTCCCCAACTCTATTTCACTTGGGCACTACCTGAAAAATAAAAGCTGTTCTTTTCTTACCATTCTCAGAAACATATGGAAAAATCATTATACATAATCAAACGTACTCTCTTCTAAGTTTTTAATGTTACCAATTAAGAAATACGTGAATAATTCGTAAAGCTTTATTTAACCTAAACATTTATTGAGCTTTGAAAATAGGTTGCATTTCCACAAGGCTAAGTACTAGGTTTTGGAATTGATTTAAAGTGGATTTAAATTATTTTTGTATTTTCCTGCGTTAAGTCTTTTAAACATGAAAAATATATGTTAGGTATAAAAACTTCTGTTCAGCTGTTTAAGATCTAGATAGAATTTTTTTGCGGAATGAATAGTGAGATAGAGGTTGTGTTGATGAGCTGCTAACTGAAGATAAATTACTTTCACATACTGTGTATATTTATTCGGTGATATATTGGGTTGAAAATCGAAAGCCAAACGCCGCTGATGTTGCATTCGAGTCAACATGCGAAGTCGCGATCTGGGTTACCAAAACACACTCGAAACCCCTTTTCTTCCCTCTTCCCGAACATATCTCAGATACCGCAAAGATACTGTCAACACCGTTAGACAAAAAAAAGTTCATTTCAAAAGGCACAATTAGAATTTTTTTTATTCGTTTCCCAACGCTCTCTGCGAGTCGTTGATCAGATAAGTGCACCGACGCAACAACAATTCAGCGCCAACTCAACACACGAGAAAAGACGCATTCGTTTCAATTTTACCGTCAACACAGGTGCATGTGAGAAGAAACAACGGTTTTGTATTACATTACGCCCGTAATCCTTTCAAGGTGTCAAAATATTTCTTGAAGGTCCGGAGAAGACTCGCTCTCGACAAAGGCAAAAGAGGGTGTCACGACACACGTAATCAAGTCGTGTCATGTCGGGAGGAGAGAGACAGAAAATGAGGGGTCTGTTCGGGGGTGGTTGCCACTGACAGGTGTCTCGGGATGTAAATCTCCGTCGTTATGATGACGATTTATGAAAGATAGGCCTCCCTTTCTTTCTTCTGGTGTTTCTTCCACCTCGCTCAGATTGCCGATAGGTGGGGATCCACGCCAAGGGATCGCCAATTCTGTGATTTAGATGAATGGAGATGTCTCGTGGGAGAGGGAGGAATTGAGAATAATGGAATGAATGAATGGGGGTGACAAGGAACGTGCCAGAGAAGAGTTTGAATGTAGAATGAAATCCATGAACAAACACAAGGTTCGTATGAGGGTTTACCAATGAAATTTAGGAATATATATTAAAATAGCTTGCAAAGAGGAAAATAGTGAAACAAAATTCTTTAGAGTAGAAGTGAATATGTTTTTTACGATATTTTTCTTTGTGGATACTTGTGGATCCTTGTATCCCTATCCATGTCAAAAAAAGAAGTACTTATTTCTGTTACCCACTGGACACCTCAACTTTTTCAGGATATTCAATTTTTCTATTCGTAAAAGATGTTTTCGACCCAATCCCCCAAGTCTATTTTGCTCTCCTAAGGTCCTAAATCTTCTCATGGTTACAGAGAGACCCCAATTGTTCCATTGTCAGAAACGAACATCCATTCCTAAAAGGGGTTTTGATTCCGCCACCCAACTTCGTAGTCAGATTATCTAAACATTAAGCTAGATTTTTGGCAATTATTGCACAAACCGTTCTCTTAACGGTTTAGAAACGCTAATCCGAATATTGGATTGAAAATTGAAACATACACCAGCTTCTGAAAACATCAGATACCACAACATCTACACAACTAAGCTAATTAAGTAATCATTATATTATATTAGCATTCTTCAATTTAATGAAGCTATTCTCAGTTCAAACCGCAGAACCCAACAACACCCTTGCATCAAGTTCAACTTGTTCCTTCTTCGGAACTGCGCCTCGGTTAACGAGATCAATTAAGGTCCTCTTCTGCCCTCATTCCAAGCTGTCGAAGGTGTTTACCAGACGTTATTCCCGTCCTTCTCTCTCGGCCGCCGCGGCTGCTGCGGATGGTACCTCCGCCATCATGTCTTTTTTGATTACCTGTGAGCAGACGTAGAAGTACTCGCGCTTCCTAATTAACGAGCGAGTTTTTCATCGTAAATCAGGCCGGGGAACGAGGAAGTTGCCAAAAGGACTCATTTCCACTTCGGTCGAGCGCCTTTTACGAGATCAGATAGAAAAAAAGGTCTGTTGCATCTCTTTTTCTGGGCTGTTGCGCAATAGAAGGGGTAATCAGGAACGTATTTGCTCTCTCTTGTCTGATGAGACGAGCCCGTTTCCCTTTTCAGTTCTGATCGCTGCAGATTTCTAATGGAATTTAAAGGAAATCTCGGTGGTCCATGATTGAAAAGGTTTCAAATCGTCAGCTTAACTGGAGGAAGGCAAGACCATATTCAGAATGACAAAACACATATAGAAGAAACGAGAATGTTACGAAAACGGTGGATTTGACACGGTAACTCAGGAGCTTTCGTCCCCATATCGTTCCGATATTCGAATCTACCTTACCCGTTTGTGGATTTCTTTTAGTCATTTGTGGTCTCGTTAAATAGTTCCACAAACACTAGAGCAGCTACTCATTATAGAAAAAATAATCAGAACAGCCACTTCAGTCCTCACCAAAATCAGTCATACCTAGCTGATCTGTTTGAGTCTTATCTCTCTCACCCCTTGTAGCACAAATCATACCAAATGTTTTTAGATTACGTAACTCCAACTAGTAGTAAACGAAATTTGCCTATGCTTGACTTGCATTGGACGAACATTGAACGTTTGAACTGCTTGGGACAATATTATTCCCCATCAAAAAGGTGATTAATTACACCTTAAAATGAAACAAACGATGAGGACATTTGAATCCTTTCCCTCGCCATTATTACTCGCAATCTAAGAAGCCAGAGAGAGAGAAATTATTTTCACCCTTCGAGAAACAATACTCAGATTATAGCGCCAAATGCGAGCTAGGTGCCAAACTCTCCCCTCCCCGAGAGAGAAAGAAGAATAAAAAGGAAAGCGTGGGAGGAAAAAGAACAGGGGGAGGCACAAGATTTGGAAAGCAGCGGGTTGATAGATGAGGAGACACATTGAGTTGACGCGCTGCGATATTACCGCTCCGCTCTGGGGTCAATACCATTGTTGTCCCAGCAGCGTCGAGCTCAAATATTTGGCTTGCCGTCGTCGTGCTTACCTTTTCGCCAAACAATAACAGGAATAATAATAATAAAAGAAAATATCCCCGGGTAACTGCGACCGTCTTTTTCTCTCCCGGCCGATACTTTTTTTGTTCGATAGTCGTTTGCGTTCGATTCGCGCTCTCAAATCGTCTGCGAATTCGGGGTGGTGCGGTAGTTGACGGTGGTTGTTGTGTGTGAAGTCTGGCGCGTGGAACTAATAATGGTATTTTTCTTCTCTGCTCTGATTTTCTTTTTTTTTGTTGAAAGAAATGTTTGGTGGCGTGATGTTTCGAAGCTCAAGGAATCCGACGGTCTTTCCCATCGAATTTCCGACTGTATCGTACGTTTGGTGAATTGAACTCAAGACCTTGACAACTGTTGTTTTGGGTTGAACCTAATTTCAATACGAAATATCCCATGAAATGTCAATTTCTGCTGTGATCTTTTTATTTTTGAAATTGGATGGGACTTTTTTAACCCTGCACAACACAAGCGATTTTTAGATACACTTGTGACCTAATATCAATATACATTGCCATGCTGTTTAACCCTTTTGGTATTAGACCACAAGAGATTTCCATTAAATCCTATGGGTAATTTGGAGCGGCTTGGACTGAGAGGGTTAAAAAATGGACATGCATTACTATTAAACTATTATTGTATTGGGTATATCATTCATAAAAAGAATGCAAATGTATTTTATATAAATTTTTATACTCTGAACTGTTATTTTGTTGTTTTGTGACTTAAAATTAGAGAAACTCCAAAAATTGTAATCATTTTTCAATTACACGATTAATGAAATTTGAAACAAATAAAGTCATAAAGTTAATTATTAAATTAAAATTTCTTTTTTAACTACTAGGGAGCTACCGCCCCCTGCTCGCTATCGCTCGCCAACCCCCGTAAACTGCTGACGCAGGACCTTTTGGAATTGCTTCGCAATTCCCACAAATTCCAACTCGCTGAACTTAATACACTTTATAAAACAATTAAACAATTTACAGATAAAAACGTCAACCAACTTCCCAAAAATACTTCACCAAATCCCCTCCATGAACAAATCTCCTTTAAAAGTTTAAATATATATTAACTCGAACTTATCAAAAATTTAAACGAAATGGTTTTAAAAATATTCATATTAATTAATTTTTAATCTATGATTATAAAAATAACCGGATTATAAATAATTCGGACCAAACAAAAACCATTATTTTAAAGTAACTCGTTAGTATAATATGCCTAGTGTTTATCATTCATATTTTTTTAAAACCCAGACTTGTTTAACAATACCGTTTAAGCAATTGAAAATAATAAGAGACAAAACATCACTCTATGTTTACAATTAATTTCGATAAAATCAGACTAAAAATTATAAATATTGGACAAAAAGTGTGAAACTTTAGTATAAAATGGCGTTCATGTAAGTTTTTAGAATATGTTTTTATCAGTCTTTGAGTGATATTCCATCAAGAAAGTACTTTTTTCAAAAGGTGAAAAAACATGTTTCATCTTAAAATATAGCTTCAATCGGTCGTTGTGATTGGATGCATAATAATTTGACTGACAGTACTTGCTTTGTAACTGCGACCTTATCCGTTATCTAAAAAAATGGAAATATTTTAAAATTGAGAATTATTTTGAAAAATCGAAGGGCTTACTCGGAAATCCGGAAAGAATCCGGACATTTTGATACCAAATATGTGTCATTCGGTTCAGTAATTAAAAAGCCTTTCTCTGGAAACCGTTCACTAAAAACTGTTTTTTAGAATAGAGAGATTATAGTTGTGAGTACAAGAAGTGCTTTTCAGGCATGAGTTTCTTCCGCCGAAACGCGATTTTCCGCTTTTTCTCATTTATTCCGCTACTTCCGCTTTTTATTAATTTTTCTTCCTTCAGGCATGAGTCTCCTCTGCAGAATCGCGATTTTCCGAAAGTCGGAATTGCGAAATTCGGGAAATCGCAACTTCTCGCGTAAGTTCCGTTTTGCTCGCGAAGTGTACCATTTCTCCCACTCCCACGATACTTTCTTGGACAGCCGCGGATGTTAAGGTGAAGTCGGCTTCTTATCGCGTTGTTATTGCGATGTAGAAAAAACAACTTTACCGTAGTCAGAAGCAAACAAGTTCGAAAATTTAAAAAATAGCGATTTTTCACGAAAGTTCCGTTTTTCCCGCAACTGCTTCTTACGGGTCGAATGCCTGTTGAGTGTTGTGTCAGAGCAGCCTAATAAGGCTACTGTGTCTCTGAGAATTGCGTTTTATCGAGTTTAGTCAGTATTTTCAACTTATGAGGTTTTTCTAAGTTGTAAAATTTTTAAAAGGCCGCTTTGAGAAGCAACTAAAGACAATAATTCAGTTTTTTAATCATGTTAGATTATAACCTGTATTAGATATCTGATATGATTTGAAATTCTAATAATACTTTTAAAAATTCATTTGACTTTTTTTCACTTAGAAAAAATTATATTGGTTAAAAACTCAGTAATTTAATTATATATTAAGTAATCAATAAATTATCCTAGCATTTACTGATTTCCTAAATTTTCATCTGCTTTTAGTTACATTTTGGTTATTTTCATGCAAATGAAGATAACTTGAAATATGTATTTTTCTTCGTTTAAAGATATTTTTATCTAGACTATCAATATTAATGACTAGTTTATTGCCAGTTTAAAGTTCTTAAAATCATCCCAAATATAACCCAGGTAAATTAAAATTTGTCTTGTTAAAATTATTTGTTTCACGCTTAGAAAATTATACATAACTAAGCTCACGCGCTTTTTCCTCTTTTTTCATCTTCAGACAAACTCATCCCTGGCTTTTATAAAATTTCAAAATGAATTTCGTGGGCACTAAATGCATCCGTCAAATTATCAAAAGAAATTGAGAGGAAGCTATTAAAATTTTTACAAAATAATCTCGAAGCAGGAAAGATAATACCCTCTTTTCAAGTAGTATCTTCAAAATTCTGCTAAAGAAAGCTCACCCACACTCAAAATATTTATCCTTCCTCGAAAAAACAAAACCTTTTTTTTTAAGCTGCAGCTCTCGCTCCTTGACTGATGTGTACACAGCAAAGTGGACACTACTCGGCATGTTAACGCCGATCCAACACTCCGGAATTCTAATGTAAAAGAAGGAAAAGGTCCTCCCATTCTCTTTATTCTGAGAGAAAGAAAAAAAACTTTAACTTAATACGGAAAGGGGAGACCTCAGCTATCGCATGACCGGAAATCGAATCTGACCGTCTGTCCGTTGGAATCGACGGATGACCCTCACTTCGCCTCATCTGTCCTTGGGGCAGTCGATTGATGGACTCTAGGGGCGTGCTCCAGGTGTCACCCCCAGGTAACACGCTTCCTACCCATTACGGGGAGTTTCGGAACCCCGAACAGAAGGAATGGAATAAATCGGAAAAAGGGGGTGTGATGCCTTTTCTTTTGTTTCTCCCGCAGATGGTCCTCTCGTTGCTATGGAGACCGGGAAATAGCCACTGCCAGTTACCCGAAATTGAAGAATTCGGAACACCCCCGTTAGCTTTTATCTTTGTGTAATTTAGTTGATTCTTATCGTCACGGGTTGTCAAAGGGGGAAGAGGGACATTCCTTACCTGGGAGGAGTGACCAGCGAGGGGTCATCCAAAAATGACGTCACAAGCATTGATTCCCTTACTGTCCAGTTCAATTCTTTGTTGATTTAATATACTATAGAAAAAATATTCAACAGGATAAGGATATTCAACAGGACAAGGAAAAGGATCTGCAACAATGAACAATAGTTTTTCTTTTTCTTTTTTACTAGCATTGCGACTCCTCTCTTAAAAAAGCAGTTTTTTAACTTTCTTCCGAAAATGTTATACTATATCCAATTCTACATCTTTTAAAGCTGTATATGAATGTTTTGCGTAATAATAGTAATAACAATAGCTTTTTTTATTGTGTTTAATTTCCTTATAACTTTTGTAAAAATTTAAACCGATATAGCTATGTAAGGTTTTAAAAACCTTGTTGTAACCTTATGGCGTAATCCATTTAAGGATTTTGTGAGTTTGTCATTGAAAACCTGCAACCTTGTTACAAAGTAAAAACCTGCACTATTTGACTTGACACCTATAACGTTAGAGGTAACATCACGTAAAAACTTTTAAAAAGGTAAGAAACTGAGGAGACTGGTTTTGTGAAGATTTTGCTACCTTGTCATGTATACATACACACTATACCTACATGCAAAGTTTCATAGCATTCATAACGAATTATTATCGATTATAAAAAGGTTGAAGAAGTTTTAACCAACGCATGGAACTAAAAAGTTTTCATAAATTCACAGTTGCACCTAAATATTTTCTTCACAGCAGTACTGCTGTTTTTTCTGTAAATGTTGCTTTACTACTATTACAGTGTTATTGCACAAAAGCAAAGTAATCGTGTTTATATTCGAAAGTAATAAACGAATAATTAGGTGGTTTTTTAATGCAAATTTGTAATCACATCGTATTATTATTTTTTTTTCATTTCTAAATTACCTTTTATTGAACACAATGACCATATCGTTATGAGGTTAAGATGGTGTGTGAAATATAAATTTTGTTTTCCGAACTGTAGTATTGGTGTAATTTGGATGCAATTTTTTTTTGTTTTAGGGTATATAGTATTTACTATTTACCCTAATAATGAGGGTTTTTGCTCTATCTCCTATAGTTCTTAAATTAATTTTTTAAACTTTTTTATTTTGCCGCTAGGGGTGCTGTAAGTAATCTCAGCGGATTCTGCAGGGTCACTTACCTAGGGGTACACCTTACTTCCGTGACCCTAGGACACGTTGGTTCCATATAAAAGCTGCGAAACGGACTTTTGAAACACCCTGTATATAATTCTTAATATAGTCCTGCGGAAAGGTTTTTTCGTCAAACCTTGTTTAGTAAAACCCAATAGCTGATGAAGTTTCACCTGAATCACCATTGACTTCAATACAATATTTACTCGCTCATCAGCCTTCAAGTCTGTGTGTTTTTATCTACATCCCCTCTCTTTGGACAAGAATGTTCATAATTAGAACGAGAAGGAGTGGTACGGAAGTGGCCTGGGTCATCGCACTCGCCTCTGGGATTGCGAAACGGATTTAAACTGTCGTAAATCCATCTTTTGTTTCAAGCTTGTGATACGAGTAGTAACCATATAGAGGTGGTAACATGGTTAATGCCTAGGAAGTCAAGTTTTTTATGCTTTTGACATGAGGCATAAATTAATAATGTGCGTGACATGGAGGAGTGATTAAAATGTCATTCTCATTGGTTTTGTGAGGAGAGGGGTTTAGCTTAAAAAATAGCACGTTATTTGTGATGTTGGTGTGTCATAGAGTGGCTGCTGTTCTTAGTTATTATAGGAGTTGTGTCACCTTTGATTTGACCTCTTGCCTATGCCCCAATGCCCTATTCATCTTTGATAAAACATGATAATATAAAGTTTATAATCACCCTAGTTTTTAGTTGAAAACTTAACTAAGTCTTGAGACGAAAACAAATTAAAAATTGAATTTTCAGAAAGTAATTATAATTAATTTTTTTAATAAGGTTATTTTTCGACAGTAATATTTTAATAAATGTTTTCTCTCATTTATGGATACCCGAAAATATTTTTGCATTGTGAATACGCACCAACTTTTTATTAATTGTTAGTGTAACTTTTAATTACACTTTTATATTAAGTTAGTGTAGAAGAGAAATATATTAATTCGTTAGTAAAATTGATGTATCTTTGTACTTTTCATGATTACTCGTTTTTTTAAATGCAAAAAGGGTACCAATTTTTTATCTCTTTACTCAAGTTTGGGATCGAAGTAGTTCTTCTGTAACGTTGCCTTATGCTTTATTCAGTAGGATACAGAATATTGATAAAAATAGTATTTTCATTAAAGGTTTTTTACTCTATATATATCCGCACTTTATTTGAAAAATTACTCTTTCTATTTTCTCGAGAGAACAGATTAAGTGATAAATTTACCATGAAAAATATAGCATTCCTTTATTTTATCCCAACCTTAATCATATGAGTTAATACTACTGATACTCTCAATTCGCCCTTTACTTTTCACTTTCGGTGGCAGTGCAATTATTTCTGAGCGTGGTTGTAAGAATTCTCCTGCACGAGGTAGCGAACACCTAGCAACTGAGTGAAAAGGGGGCGAAGCCAGACGAAGTCTTGTTTTGAGTATCGTAAGAAAGGCGGCAGGAGGATGTTTTTTTATCCAGCGATAGCACCTGGTTTCGAGGCTCTCCGACCGATGCGTTGCTGTTTTTCTAGAAAGTACCGTCGAAGAAGCCATTCGATTCTGCAGTTGCAATTTCCTCCCTTTGACTGCTTGGAGGTGAGGGACTTGATACAAATTAATTCTGAATTGAGGAATCTATTTGCTCAAGGGAGTTTAAAGGGGGATTCCTTGTTACTGAGGTTTTATTTAGGTTATAAGTACCTTTAAATGTTTGCATTTAACTACTGTGTATATTTATTAACCGTACTATAATTGTGTTTATAAGTAGAAAATCAAATTATTTTCTGCTGAAAAAACTTTCAGGGTTTTATAAGGACTGAAAATTATAAAAAATGGCAAAAGAAATTCTATAATTACTTTTCAGTTATAGTATATATATCGTTTTTCATTTAGAAGTTTTTATTAAAAATTTGAGTTTTTGATGAGAAATAAAGTGGTTTAATGCTTTCTGCTACCATAAGGATACCATACTTTGCATGAAACATTTCCTGTTCATCTCTTTATTTATTCATGTTTCTGTATTTATTTTTATGAAGCATGAGGATAAATTTATCCTAATACCTATTTGATGAGTAATTTCTTATTACTACATAAATACAGTGAAACTTCAATTCAAGAAAACATAGAGAAAAACTTAGAGAAGTCTAAAGTTAATGATAGCATCACAGATTTGGCACAAATCGTTATTTTAGCGTTACATAAATTCAATTACCATCACCCCCAAAACTGAGTAGGAAAATCCGTTTCCATAACAACCGCCACAATATTGTACAAAGACAAAAGGTTTTCTCGTAGAGGTCAGACTATACTTTTCAAAGAATATAAGGAAAGGGAAACCAAGTGTGATTAGTTTTAAGTAAAGCATAATTTCGTAAAGCTATTTTATTTGGATAATTTCAGTACGAATCATCAACAGAATTACTCATCAAAACCTTATTTTTCCTGAAATTCCGTTCATTTTAAAATAACTGCACCTCCATCCATCCACTAGGGATCCGAACTTCCTTCCTTCCGGACAAGATTCTTTCCTTCTGCGACTTTTAACGGTCCTCGAATTCTATTCCACGAACATACCCCTTAATGCTTAAGCGGAAATTAAACGAATTCGAAATTCTTTAAAAGTGAAGCACTCTTGTTGCTCCAATCTAAGAGTTGCCTGAGGTAGTAATGTTTGGTGGTTTTACTAGCATTTGTCGTGTATTAACTTTTATTAAAACCAAACCATGCTTTCAATTAAAAAGTTTTTCTAACTTTCTACTAACATTATATATATTTTATTCAATTAACACAAATTCATTTAACAAAATAAATTTAACAAATTTTGTAATTTAAATGAAAATACTTAAGAGTATTGATATGCATATTGTCCTAAATTGCAACTTCTTTCTGTAATTTGAAAACATTTTTGGTCTTTTTAATTTCCGGTGTGAAAGCACAATGTTTGCCCATTTTATCCTAATGTTAATAGTAAGTTTTAATGTTAAAATAATCCTTTAATTTTGAACTTAAAATCCGCACACTACTACTGTCGAACCAACGATAATAAAAGGGTCACGTGATTTTGACTTACTTGGAGGGGAGAAAGGATGAAGCTGAGGGGCAGTTGATAGAAAGAGGAAGATACATTTACTCCCTCTAACCTTAGTTATACCCTCTATATACATAAAAAATCAGTATATTTTAAATAAAATAAAAAATACTGAAACAAAAAATCCCGTGACCCTTTTACTATCGTTGGTTTAACAGTACATCTTACATTTCTGTAATACTTTACACATTTTTTTTGACATGACAACGGGAGCTGTCCTCAAAGATCTAGGTCGTTTAGCAGATATCTCAATCTCTCCCAATTTTCTTTTCCATTTTTCTCAGCACATTTCGAATTAACACCTTTTTGACTAAGACGTCATGACGAGCAGAATTAAAACTGAGTAAAGAGTTCGCCCGTGAATTCTCATTGGCTCCAGCGGGTTCAATTCTAAATGAATGTACTAACTACACCGTGAAATTGAATACATAAAACATTTTACGTAAATTATAACCCCAAAAACGCGCTATAAATAATATATATTCGCAATATATGGGCGAAGAGATAAACCTGTCATTATTGATAATGCTCTAAGTGAGGTGGGCAATGTGATAAATTCGATGGCATTCTCAATGAGCATTTATCACTTTGCCCCATATATTCGCAGGCAATATTAAAAATACCTGTATTTATCACATTGACCGTAACATGTGGATGAATTTAACGAACCAGTCACACTTCTAAAGTATAGTGCCTAATTCCACTCAAATTTGGGACATAGCTCTGGGGAACTTCTTCCCCTTAGTTTGCGTTCAGCTTATTTCTCCATTGTCAAAAGGAGTGCATCTAGAGATCTTTTCCCATTGATTTTTAAGAATGAAAGATTTATGAGGAGGGGAGCATCTTTTGTCCACTAATTGACCTCAGCTAACCACACAAAAGGAAGGCGATATTATCAATGCTCCTCCTAATCTCCCCCGAATGCCCGAAGGAGCCTGGTCGTTTTGTGTGGTTAGCTGAGGTCAATTAGCGGACAAAAGATGCTCCCCTCCTCATAAATCTTTCACTCTTGACAATCAACGGGAAAAGATCTCTAGAGGCTGCAGCTAGAGATCGTTTTCCCGTTGATTGTTTAAACGAAAGATTTAAGAGCAGGGGAACATCTTTGGTCCGCTAATTGACCTAAGCTAACCACACAAAAGGACCAGGCTCCTTCGGGCATTCGGGGGGAGATCAGGAGCATTGATAATATCCCCTTCCTTTTGTGTGGTTAGCTGAGGTCAATTAGTGGACAAAAGATGCTCCCCTCCACATAAATATTTCACTCTTGACAATCAACGGGAAAAGATCTCTAGATGCATCCGAAGCGTTTTAAAATCTCGTTTATAAAATTTACTTCAAAACAAAACCTCGACACCTCTCTCAGGAACTAAGTGTACAGCCCCTCTTCCCCCCACAAGACACCACATCCACCTCAAAGAAGCGCCGACTCCGCGAATTGGACGGAAAAAGGTGCTCTGCTGCCTGCGACGATCAGCCATAACATCCGCCGGTGATAAAAGCAGCAGCAGCGGACAAAGAGAACTTGCTGAGGCCTTCAAGATCCCATTGCGAAAACAATATCGTTTATATATTTGGGTGAGCCATGTGCGCGCAACCGTGTCTGCCCCTGTGTCTTTCTCCGGGTTAAACATCATCGGGGATGTGGGGTGTCATCCTTTTCTTCAAAAGTAGATGCCGGCATTTTAAAAAAAAAATGATGATCGGCAGAAAGAAATGATTAGTTTAGAACGGAGGTCTCTGTATGGCGAACGAAACAAATATTTTAAGTACCAAACGAAATTGCCCTGATTGCATGTACTGAAATATTGTTTAACAAATCCTTGAGTTATCCCGTTTAAAATGTGCAGGTAAAACAACTTTATAAAATTTCTTGACTTTAAAATTGTTACTCTTTAAAATGGGTGATAAAAATGAAGCCTGAAACACTTTTAAGGTTTTGCAGAAGATTAAGAATAGTTTTGTTGGGGTTGATACTACATTACATTGATTCAGACACAATGCTAACCCTTACAGGCGTCGACAAAAGGTAAAAAATAATATAATTTTCTTTTATATATTTTTCGAGTAGAATTGTGTAAATTGATCACATCGTAATTTTTTTGTATCTACAAAATTAAATTTTTTGGTTCTATTATTTTTTTCATACAGAGTAGTTAAGCGTAAAAATTTAATGAAACATTAAAAATGTATTTACTTAAAGGTGATATACGTAGTTGTTATTTTTCAAAATTTTACTCAAGCTACAATTTTGATATTTTCTAAAACCAATGGGGAAATAACGAAAAGCACAGTTAATACATTTTATATTACAGTATCTGTTACTAAAAATCAAACGACTCTAAAAGTATCCTCCTTTTTGTTATTGCACAGTGTATTTAAACAATTTAAAAGGATTAAAAATTATACATTAAAGTTTAACCACTCCATTACTAGAAAAATCCAAAGAATGCATAAACCAAAGTTACAGCCGAGAAAATATGGCACCAAAACAAGTTTAAAGCTCGGCGCGAAAATCCTAAATGCAAACCTGCGGTTAATAAGCCGCCATTTGTTAGCAGCAGTAACGAATTTCGAATCGAGTTGGCGTGGAAGAAATTCCCGCGAGTTCTTGAAGCATGCCGATAACCACTCCGCAAAATGCAATCATCAGATTGATATCCGGCGAGGAGGTAGCAGCAGCAGAACCCCCGAACCATCCCGAGCGAAGGGATTTTATTCTCCGAGCACTCCCGAGCCCCATTCTTCGGGGGGACACCTCTCTCTATCCTTTCGAAACAAAAGCCTCCCGGACACTGAACAACGGTTATCTGTCTCGTCGCGGTTATTTAACAGATACCGTTAATTGACCTCGTTTACCCGAAGGCAGAATTTTACATACCCAGCCACCCTCGGGAGGTCGTCGCGGACGATAAGGGGGATTTTGTTGTCGAGGTACCTTCCCAACTAAGGGGGCGCTGCGGGCGTCGGGTACATTTGTTAACCCCCTCCATCCTCCTCCTTTTGAGTTAGCGCAGTTAATGTAGCGTTCGGCGATATATGTATATTGTGCGCTTTACACCTTAGGAGAGATTCGCTCTGCTCTCCTATCTTTGCTCTCCCTACTTTCGGAGCCTTTTCTAATCTCCATTTGCGAGATTCTTTCCTCCAGAAAAGACGGCTTTCCAAATGACTTTGATTCGCTTAATGCAGTCGCAACAGTGATTTTCGCCGCGCGCTTAACTCTCTTGCAGAGAGATACAGAGTTGTTTTAAAGACCGCCCCGGTGAAATTGTTGGAATTTGCATGGGGCCACACTTCCCCCTAAGAAGAAAGTTTTCCCTGGCTCTTTAATTTTGGGGAGGGAACTTCGATTTATTTCAGCGTTTTGTCGGTGGTTCGGGATAATGTAGTACCCTGACGGGTTGTGTAATAGATTGGACTATTTGGGATAGACTTAGTTGTACGACTCTCTTCGAAACAGATGTATTAACTTTGTTTACTAAATCCATTTGTTTATTTATTTTTTAAACGGCTTTCTTTGGGGAATGGTATGGAAAAACTATCGAACTAGTGATTATATATACCAAAAACGTAAAACGTTTTCCCATGGAAGGAAGCATGAAACACTTTTTAAGTAAACGCCTTTTATATATGTTGTTACGGGCAAAGTGATTAATTGGGCATTATTAATAATGCCTAGAGTGGAGGCGGGCAAAGTGATTAATTGGGCATTATTAATAATGCCTAGAGTGGAGGCGGGCAAAGTGATAAATTTAATTGATAAATTCCACTGATTTATCACATTGCCCTCTTCCACTTCGGGCATTATTAATAATTCCCGATTTATCACATTGCCCTTAACATATATACTTCTTATAATTAATTACTTGCTCAAATTTTTACGGAGGGATGAAAATTATTACTTATCTTAAGCTCCACTTTTTTCTAGGGTTCCTCTGTTTTTATAAACTTTTAAATTTAACCTTTTTAAAATCTGAAATAAAAATTAGAGATGATAAAAGATGTTAAGTAAAAAATGTAGAAAATGGCATGGTGGACTCTTGATATTAATAATGATTTAAATAAAAGTTTATTGAATTAATATTTATTACAAATAATATCAGGGTACAATACGCTAGCTGGGTTCTTAGAAAGATTCTCATAAGGTTTTGGTTTATTTAAAAACTCATCGGTTGCAATTCCTTTTTCTACGAATAATCACCATAAATAATCACCTCAAAGCTATTCTACTACTTTGCATCTTATTTACGTGTAGCGTTTTTAAAATCAAAACACGTTTAACTTTGCATACCTACACATACAAATATTTTACTACTCGCTGCTTCAAACAAGCTGTATAATACAAACTAAAATAAATAAACTCAACAAAAATAAACTCCAAAACACCCATTCAAGAAAAAAACAGAGCAAAACTTCAAATCACACCACCAAGTGGAACCATTTAATCTGCAGTCAAGACCTCAGTAAAGGGCTCCTTCCTTCTAAAAGGAGATCGTTGGCTCCGAAAAGCTCTTTCACCTCCAGAGCTTCTTTTAAACAAATCGCCGGTCAAAGTATTGGCAGAACACTACATCGCATAACAAATGGCTGCGCCGGTCGACCCCATAATATATACTGCAGATCCAAGGCTCATATTCGGTCTCCATTTTTCATACGCCTTAACACATTCGCCCTTATAAAGCATCCGAACGCTTATGTTCCAAATTTTTTTCGCACCTCCCCATAATTCCCAGTTGAGGTGTTTTTCTCCCTCCCTTACCACTCGTTTTTTTCCCTGCAGGATTTATTTTGATTCAGAGTTTTTCGCTCTGGAACTTGGGAGGTTTGTTTCTGAAAGTATTGTATTTGCTTGGAATAATCCTATATGGTTCTTTTTATCTCTTAGGGTTGCTAGAGAGATTTTCTGTGTTTCAACAAATTATCTCTAAAAAATCCAAATTAAATCAATCATATTTTTAAAATTGGAATCCTTTTAAGTTATTTAATAATTTAACATTTTGAATTTGTTAAACATAGTAGTTTGACATCATTTCTGTTGTTTTATTTAACATTTATATCATACCATGTAGGATTTGTCGACACTATTTTTTAACATACCAATCATCATATATTTTTTATCACTACCCAGCAAAAAAACATGTCCAAAATTCCTTTAAAAGAGCGTCAAAAGTGCAGTTTTCTCAAAGAAGTCTGTAGTTATTTTGTAGCAATAGGACTTCAGTATGTTCACTGCAATTTTTTACAGCAGTTTTGAATACATTCTAAAGGCATTTCAGCGGTCTTATAAAAAACTGCAGATTTCCTAAAGAGAACTGCAGACAAAGTGTCCAAATTCCCTTCACTTTTTTGAAGAAGTTTTGCTGATTTTTTGTTAGGTAATTAATCATTTATATTTATACCTGTTTTTAAAACCAACTTCATTATTTTTGGGTGTTTACCCCAATGTTAAATAATTTTTACCATTAGCTTTTTGTACTTAACTACGGGGCTCTGCCCCCTGCTCGCTATCGCTCACCAACCCCCGGAACTGCTTCGCAGTTCTTTGAAGATCGCTTCGCGATCTTAGCGAGCAGAGCTCGCTTGCTTCATCTCAACTATCCAGTACAACCTGGAACTTGTCTGCTTATAATATGTTCATCAAGAATATGCGCCTGCAACAGGATCAAAAACGCTCAAAAATGCTAATAACGCTTATCAGACAACTTAAGTGACCGATTGTTTATACAGTGTTTTAACTACTTCTGCTTAGGCTGCCTTGTCATTGCAGAAGAAAATTTTTTCAACGATAATAGAATAATAACTGCTTTTAACAGAATACGTCTCAGGCACTAATTCTAAATGAACAGAGTATATAGTTAATGATAATTTAATATCGAAACTTTTTACCTCTCAAACTTTTCAATAATTCAATTCGGAAAACGAAAATATCAAAATAAAACTTACTGAAATATTTCTTTTTAAATTATCAATAATTTAATAGATAGGGGGCTACCGCCCCTACTCGCTTACGCTCACCAACCCCCGCGTAACTGTTATGCAGCTCTTTACAGATCTCATCGCGATCTGTAATATCTGCAATCGATCTTTAGCAGAGTAAAACAAACTTCCCGAAAATCCTCTTCCTTTCATCGGCACAAATAACACATAAAAAAGCTAAATTATTTATTTCTCTAGTAGTTCAAAAATATCGAAGTATCTTTAAAAGTATGTAAACTCTCAGGCTTTCACGGCCGGAATTATCAATTGAATTCATAAAATCAAACATTTCCGGGATATAAGGCCGTGTTCTTTAAAAGATTATTAACCAAGTCTATACTATATCGCTAGCAAACTTAGAGCAAAAATGTGCACCTCAAAAATTTTAAATTTAAATATCCATGCTCGCGACAATCTAGTGAACAGGCAAATATAAAATTTAAAAACATTAAACACGTCTGATAAAGACCTACTAAAACTATGAAAAAAATGAAACTTTGATGCTTAATAATTCCAAAACTAATTAGAATTTTTTAAAGAATTAAACGCTAATCTCTTTCTAAAAAATAAGAATATAAGTGTTTAAAAAATCATATTGATACCGTGATTACTTTTCATTTTAGATAGAAAAAAACGAAAAAGTGTCAAAAATTTCGAAAATTAAAAAATTAATTACTCTAAACGAAATTCGAAAAAAGGGCGACGTAGTGCACATCTTCATACTTCAGAGTATTAGGCTGCAAAAAATCATAGTTATGCTGCTAATAGATTTCGCTGAACTGGATTACGCGGCGGAAAAAGAAAAACTTCAACTTTGACCTTAAAAATACCCCAGTAAAAATTATCACATCAGTTAGCTTTTTGTTCTAGAATGTGCCCCAAATATTCCTCTACAAATATTTCAAATTTCATAAATTTCTATCAAGTAGTTTTTGCGATATGAGAGTTCAAAGAGTTGAAAAATTTAATTTTCTGAAACAGCGGCGGCGGCAGCGGTGACAGTAACTTTTTTTTAATATAGAGAGATAACATAACTTTTAATACCATACAACCCTAGCATTTTTTTACATACTATAATTCTTACTTTCTTCAATCTTTTGTTTACGAAATAAAACTTCATTCGCACAAAATGCTTACATTTTCACGACACTCATTTTATCCAATTCAAGGTATGAACGTTCACGTGGTCATTTGCGAGTCCTTGTGTGCCAATTGTCTTCTCCAATCTCCTGATTAATTTTATCTTTTGTGACGTCATTCCATAACGATCTATTGTTTGACAAAATAATGTCCAGGTTGATTTAGTAGCTAGTATATTCTTATGTTCTGAAAGTTGAACTATCTTTAATCAATATAGTATTATATTAAAAAGGTATTTAGGTGGAACTATGTATTCATAAAAACTGTGTGCTATTTTCTTCTATCTTTTACTCTAAATATTATTCAAATGGGGGTAAAATAACCATTAGTGTATGAAGGTTAAGCGGATCACAAAGAGTAAGCAAATACCTCTATCCACGATCTATTATTTTCTATTTATTATATTCTAACCATTAGTGTTGTTGCTAGTTGCATCGTCCGCCAGTTGAAAGAAGGGAATAAGTCCAAAAACCAAGTTTTGAGAAAAATCGAAAAAACTGTATAAGTAATGGAATTTTCATTGTATAACCACCAAATTTTTACATGATTTAAAAAACAGAGCAATCATCAAAACAAATATAAGTATAATCCAAAATATTTTATAGTCAAAATAAGTTGATGGACTCATTCCCTTGTTCCACCGTATGAAATTTTTCTGATGAAAAAATCTTTAAAAAACTTTAAATTCATTTTTAAATTATATTTCTCCTTAGTTTACACCACAAAAGAGCGAAATAAAAAGAATAAGACAAATAAAATTCAAAATTATAGTGAAACTGAGTTATTAAAGCAGTATCAATGGATTGAGTGAATATGAGTGGAGTCAAAAATCCCCTGCAAAAAAATTTTGAAAAAAAAATTAAAATTAAGAGAAAATTTTATTTTTACTTAGTTTACAGCACAAAGAATATGAAAAGAAAGACGAATTAACTTTAATTCCAAATTAACTTAAAAAATACAATGAATGGACATCGATTTTACAACTTCAAGGGGTGATACCTCCCTATGGGGGTTAGTTATTTTCCCCCTCTTTTCACCCATGTGTAGAAGAGCTAAGCTTGGAGATTGTTTTGAGCACAAAAAGTCAATTTGTCATTTTTTGGACTTTTTCCCTTCTTCAAACTGACGATTCAATTAAAAACATATAATTATATACTCTGTTCATTTTGAACTGGCACTTGAAAATATTTTTCCCTCGCCAACGATCGGTAACCATAGCAACTATCATTGTCAAAGTGACGAAGAAGGCTTACTATTGGTTGCGCGAAGAGCGTAACTATGGTTACGCTTCAAGCGTGGGGGAAAGCACTATTTCTCAAGCGCCAATTCTATATGAATAGAGTATAGTTGGGGAATTTTTACATGCAATTTTTGGATTATACGCAAGAAAATGATTTTTTTGTTATTTCATTATTGAGTTATTTTACGATTTTCAGCAGCCATGTTGAATGGGTTTTTTAAACCCAAATGATTTATTTACGCCTCTAAATTTAGTCAGATAAAAACTTTCTCAACATTCTCTATTTTTTTTGTTATTCAATACCGGTCACAGCAATCTGCTGTGCTAATCTTGTAAAAATCTAAAATTTGTTCAAAAATGTCCATCATCTTTACACTTTTAATAATTTAGATGCACAAAGGATTGTTTTGACTAAATATCGTTTTTTAAAAAGGAAAAGAGAAATCTAAGTATAGTTGTATATATAATATGTAACAATGTAAAATTATGGTAATCGTCTTAATACTTTCTAACTGATTTCCTATGAAGTTATGAAGCTTTTCCTTAGTCAACAACTCCTTTTTCCAAAAGAAAAAGAGCACATCTTCCAACAATCCAAGAATTACATAGTGGGAGGAATTTTTCGTTCCTTTTCGGGATCACCATATCTCGCAATTTGACCTCTTCGAAAAAGAACCTTGAGGTATGAGGATTTCCTTCCTCCTGGAATGTACTTAAGGAGATGTTGGGGGAGTGATGAGTAGGAGTAGTGTATCGTGTTTCCTGCGGAGGTCCCTTGGCACCTCATGGACCTTAGATCAACGGTGGATGGAAAAACTGAGGATTTTAAGAAATATCATGGATATTTTTTGTTATGAAGTTGGCAACAGCACCAGTTGTCTGGATTGTAGGATATGATCATTTATATTACTTCCCTGTACCTGTACCTATTTGATGTAGAAGAGAAAGTATTTTTAGGATTTTTTTACTATTAATTACCTAAGGTAAATATTGCAAAAATAATTTTTCAATATCGGACGTTTAGTTGAAGTTTTCTTATGTAGGGTTTTCAGAATTACCTACACAGGTTCTTAAATCGTGCTTGCAATATTGAAGAAAAAACAACCGCATTCTTACAATCATTACAATGTAAAACTTGAATTGTAAAATATAATATTTCTCTTGAAAGAAATCTATTATCTCTTCTTGGAAGAATTAAAAAAAAAAGAAATATGATTGAATCTTATATTATTTCACTTAAAAGCGTTGAAATAAAATATTCTGACCGTTATGGATATTTCCCTATATCTTATAAATGCGTGGGAGTTATTTTCAATCTACGGTTACCGCCCTATACGTCTTATGACTGCCGCAGTCTTATTTTGACTGCAAATAAAAAAAATATCCCCATATCGTTGATTCATTCCTACCTCTATCTACCCTCAAACTCAACCCGACTTCCCTTGCCAAAAAGCACACTACATTAAAGATAACGCCTTAAAACCGAAAATCCACATAAAAAAGCCTTAAAACTCATAGCTTTCAAAATAATTACCCAAACACACCAAATCCCGGATCCTACAAACACTTACAAATAGCTCAAGCCTTCCCGGAAAGAAGAGTAATAGACCCGAAATCCGGAAGAAAAAAAATGTCGGTCTTTGACGAGAGCAAGCGACAAACTTCTATGACCCCGTACATCAAACGATAGTCAACGCAGCTCTCTCCAAATGCTCTGAGGACCGGTGATTTCTCACGCACCTATTCGCGCGTCTACTATTTCTGGGTGCAATAAATTCCATCACCCGGTGTCTGTGTTTATAAATATCTCGTTAGGGAACTGCTTGCGACGGTGTGGACCGACTTTTGGGAGAGAGCTAAGCTGCACACCTGCATCTAACGTGAGAGATGTGGGGAGGGAGGGTAGTGTTACAAGCGCATAAATCAAAGGGGGAATATTCCATTTTTCAGGTGAGCTGGAAGGTGGGTTTGGAAGGAAAGGATAATGCTTTTTTATGGATATTTTCTTTTCCAAAGAAAGAGTTGTCTTTAGTTGGTGTTTCAGAAAATTCAATAATCAATTTAAAAACTGTTATTATAATAATAGGTTCTTAAAATAATTTCTTTAAGCCTTCATAGTTTTAAGTAAGCTGTATAAATATGTAAGTAAATTTAAATTGACACGCTTAGTAAATGAATGTTACATTAGTCAGGTGCCTCTTCCAGCACAAGGAAAAAAAGAAGATATAAAATACGAAAATTTCTGTTTTTATAATTATTAAGAGTTGTTTTTTTTCTGTTTGAGTTTAATTACTTTAGTAAACTTTTTTAATTACTACTTATATCCTACCATATTAAACATCTTTTTAAAATTTCAAGTCTTGTACGGAATTAATTAGACAGTACCGAGCGAAACGAGCATGGATTGCGAAGCAACCTGAATGGAAATAACTGTGTTAGCAGTTCAAGGGATTAGCGAATGATAGCGAGCAGGGGGCGGTAAACCCCCTAGCAAAGTATTTTGCCATCAAATTCGCTACAGTATTGGAATTTTTTATACCTGTCAAACTAGTTTTTCCTTTACAGTAGTTAGTGTACAGCAAAGATAACCTTACAACTTTACATTCAATATAGTGGGTGATCCCTTAATGGTTATTGAATTAATCCATACAAGTTCCAAGCCATATTTAGTTTGAATGCCAAAAAAAGATGGTGTTTTCTTATTTTACAAGCCTCAAAATCATCATTGTCATATCTTACAAGAAAACAAGGAAGATTCCATGGAATCCTATCCCACTTAAGAGATTTTGTATACTATCTTAAATTTTATGGATGATATTGTTCTTAGTTTTGGGTGTATAGTAAAGGACATTTTCGACAGTAACTCTAAACAAGGAAGGGAATTTCTCAAAACACATTTCTCCTTTGATCTCCCATTGCCAGGCAAAGAACATAGATCCTTATCAAACCAACAAGGTTGACATATTTCAGGTCGAACAAAACTAATTCCTCCCGGCGGCGGAAAATCCCATTTTCATACCTCCATTTCCCTCCCAGATCATTTCCCCACTCCCCAGCCTCCAAAAATCCCTCACCTGCAATCATCTTCCCTCTCCAAAAATCCCTCTCCATAATCGCGAAACAATGCCCCTTCCCTTCCTTGGCCATAACCATCACTCCCCGACGCAAAAACCACCTCAGGAAGGAAAAGAGGACATTCCCAAAAAGCCGTAACGCGTAGGTAAACGCCAGCAATCCGAAATTGAGAAGCTAAAACACTGCAAACCGCGAAGCCGCGCTCTTAAAAGAGGGGCTGCTCCACACACACAACCTGCCCCTCATGCATATGTATATCGCGATATCGCCCAGCCAAGGTTCGGGATTAGGGCGCTTTCATTTGCATTTATATGCTTCGCCTGAAAGTGCATGACATGCATAATTTTTATTTAAATCACCGTCGCGTTATATATACATACACACTGCGCCGCTGCTGCTGGAAAGATTTGGTGTGTGTATGTATCATTTTCAGCCCGCTTTTTTATTTCTTCGGAGGGAGGGGGTTTAACTGTGGCCGCCTGGAAAATGACCAACCTGCGTAAAGGTGTAGTGGAGGCTTCTTGTGCGTGTATTGATTTTGTGTTTTCTTGTCCCTCCTCCTTTTTTTCCTTGTGTAATAATAAGGTCGGCTTGTCGCGGAATTTTTCAGGTGAGGTTATTGCGGTGTCGTGTTGCTTGTAATGTGAGTGGACGGGACCAACCTTTGTAGCGGTTGTCTTAATTACACGTTGTTTAATTAGGACTTGTCAAAATATTTACCTCTTTTTTTCGAGGTGTTATTCGAGGTGAAAAGGCGAGTGAGGTTTTTTTCGCCGATGTTACACGAGACGCTGGGGTGCCGTGTGGGGAATGGGATCGTCAATCAGTGAATTAATTTATGGGTGGGAGTTAATTAATGTGCCGTTTTAGAATCTTTTTGAAGGGTGTAAAAATATCTTGTTTTGTGTTGTTATCGCAAGAGTTGCTAATTAAGATTTCACCTCCGTTTTTGCGTTGGTTATTAAGTTTTCAGTATCATGTAATGGTACAAGTAATTAGTCTGTTACCGTTCTTATAAAAAGAAACATTAAGGATTGTACATGTATGTACAACTAAATTAATTAACATGAACTAAAAGTATATTTTTTTGATGGTTAACTAATTTTTCATATCTTTATTGAGTATAAAATGAGCTTTTTGGAAATAGAAGTACCTTTAAGGCACCTCTATTCGATATAGTTTCTACTTTTTTGGCACATTTTTAAGGGATGTTTTACGCATAATTTTGAAAAAGGATTTTTTTGTGGAGAGGAGAGGACCAATTATAAATTTCCATTTAATTTTGTTCTTCATTGTACTTTTTGGAGTTTGAAGTTTGAATACTCATCGGTTTTTTGAGTGTTAATATTATTCAAATTAATATCATTATAAATAGTATTATTACCGTTAAATTAATGTTGAAACCATCGATGTATGCTAAAATAACCTTTTGTGGACGAATATAATAAATTCGAGCGTTCAAAATCTTTAAAACCAATATCACAAGACCAAGAGGACGCGGACGCCCTAAAAAAGATGGAGGGATAATGTCCTTGAGGTTATATTAATCAAATGGAAGTCCAAAACTGGAAAACAAAAGCTCGTTCTCGAGCTGCCTGGAACAAAATCGTGCAACAAGCTTGGCCTCACAAAGGGATGAAGAGCTATAAGAAGATCAAACCAATATATTTAAAACTAGTTGTGTTGAGAATTTAAGCTTACCAAAAGAAATAAGGTGAAAATAAATGCTCAAATGCATTTTCTCATCCTTCAACCAAGGGAACAGCACCACAAAGAGACTGTTAGCAGATATAAACGAACACATCTTTCTCCAGAGTAAGCTTTGCGGTTGAAACTCCGAAAGCACACGGAGGTTTTCTGAATAGCCTCCTACAAACGGGGCAACAACTTATTCCCTTTCCTGTGAACCCGAATTACCTAAGCAAATAAACGCAGATGACGCCAAGGGACCTGCCGCGGTACATTTACCTCACCCATAAATACTCCACCCCCCAAATGCATTTAAGTCGGTATACAAGTCGAATATTAATGCCGAGGGAAAGAAATTACCGCGCGCAGGGCCCCACAACGTTCTACCTGGCCCAAAAGAGCCCCGCCGCTATTTATTATTCAAATCGTTAGGGGCCCCGTGTTTTCCCCGGCAATTGAATGACGCCCTCCCAAAAACGAAGAATAAAGCGCCCCGGTATGATGCAATTTACTAGGCCCTTTCCCTTTTATCAAACGACTTTTCCTTTCTTTTCGTTGCCTTCCTAATTGGAGCGAGGCCGATAGGCCCCCAGTGTTAAAACGCCCTAATGGCTGAGGCGCCCCTGCTTGGTTGGGGCGTCTGAGGGGCGTTGGGGGAACAATGGTTTGGTGCCATTATTATAGGCTGGGAGATCCTGTTTACCCCTAGGAATTAAGATAAAATCTTTCCGAAGCAGTTTCTCACGTCTATTAATACCCTGCTTCTGTGTGATTGTTTTGATAGGATTGTTTGGATATTCTTTAACTTGTGGCGTCAAACGCAAAGGACGCAGTATACCTGGTATTTATATATTCTAATTTATCTTAAAAGTACTAATATAAATACTTTTTGTGCAAAAATATTTTGTGTGTTATTTAAGTTGATTTTTATTTTAACTAGCGTTAGAAATTGAAATAAAGACCAACTGGTCCTGCGGACCAGTGCTTTGTCAATCTTACTAGTCCTAAACCAAAATGACTGGTCTGGCAAATTAAAAAGAGGACAGGTTTCAATTTATAAAAAAAACTATTGCACTTAAACTCTTAAAGTGTATACCAAAAATTAATTTTAAAAATTAATGTAATTCAATATATTTATATTAAGTTTATAGAATAATATAATATATACTTTTCAATAAATAATATAATTTTCAAGATTGATATGATAACTATTAATAAGAGTTATTTCAGTAACATGTTTTTTCTACGCACGACTATCATTTAGTTTAGCTCATCAAGTATTATACTATAGAATTACGGAAAGCTTTAAATAAAGAAATATCTGTATTTAGATAATACATAGTTTTAAAGCAAAAAATATAGTCTTGAGTAGAAAACGAAAGAAAATTGCATTCTATGGATTGATATTTCATGAAATCCTGGACAGTGAAATGTTTGATAGCATTTATCATTGGTAATCTGGTTACGTTTACAATGTTTACACTATTCAAACAGAAAGGTTAACTGATGTCGCCCAGATTTGTCTAAGAACTTCCACAACTTATCGCTTTTGAAACAGGTAAGCTTCAAAATACCTACATGATAAAGGTATACACTCACACACCTTTTATCTTGTAAAGGTGTATCAACGTAAAAGCAGGCGATAGGTTTTAAAGTGATAGTAAAGTAGTTTGTAAAACTTGAACGAAAGACTTAAAGTGGAGAACCATTTTTAAAAGGTTTTCTCGAAGGTACTATGTTGTTTAAAGAGTCTAAAGTATAAAGAGGTATGCTAGTTTTATAATCATTTAAATAAATAAAATAAAGAGGCATGCCACGCGTTATCTGTTCACGTGAAGGGGGCATGTTAATTTGTGCAAATATCGCTTACCTGGATCAAAATCTTCGAGAATATTCTCAAAATAAATAAGTTTTCCTTGGAGCATGTCCTTAGCTTTTAGACTTAGCTTAGACCTTATATTACTAATTTCTTACTTTATAAATATAAATAGTTGCACACAGGAATGAACAAAATATGACTTAATAATAATGAGTTTTTTTAATTCATTCCTTATAATTTAGATTGAATCTTGCACTCAATCCTGTGGTTATTTACTTTATTACAAGAAACGGGCTTCACTTCGTATTTGTTTGTTATGTGTTTTTAAAATTTCTTTTAATTAATATTGGTGAGTTCAGATGTGACAAAATCTCAAACTTATGCAACACTTCAATTAAGACAAACATTTTTAACTGTACATTTTTCATTGGGAACTCTCACAATATTTTTATTGAATCCAGTTATTAACATTTTAAAATCATGATTTGAAGATTTGTAGATCGATAAAAATGTATCGATAACTGAGGCGCTTGCGCAGCAACTACGAGCTAACATAACAGCTTTGTATTGGAGTTTAGTTCATTGTTGCAGCAAACTATTAATTTTTTTTGTTGGTGACCTTTTATTCCCTTATTATATTGTCTTTGATTGATTACTGATTTGACTTTTAATTTATTCTTATAAATATAGCCCTACACTCTTAAAATCTGTCTCAAAAATGAGTAAAAATTACTCAAATCTGAGTATGTCACGCACTCCAACAGGCTCCGATCCAAATTTACTCACATTTGAATACATGCATGTACTCATTTTTGAAAATGTGCAGATACTCAAAAATAAAGAATCATGTACTCATTTTTTAATTCGTCCATGACATTCTTATGTAGAGGGTGCAATGTGTTACAGTTATGATGACCATATAGCCACCTTCCTATGACGTGGGAGGTGGACCTGTAAGTTGAGTGTGACGTCGCAACGTTGTGTTACACGTTATCACACCAATTTAATGCTACTTTCGATATATTGCAATTATATCAATTTTCTAATATAAACTGAAAATAAGCATAATTTGAGTGATGACTATTAAATTGTTTGAAACTGAGTATATTTGGTGTTTCAAAATTGAAAGCATTGGGTTGTCATATTTGAACCAAAAAATTTCAGACTAAAATGAGAACATCGATTTACTCAAATTTGAAACTGTCATTTCTCTCAGTGTAACACAAAACCTTACATGTAGTCCTATTCTTCCATTACCCCATCTTGTTAACCGCCCCTAGACCACCTTTCCTCTTCACCTCAGTTCTAATACTCCGGCGTCTCATTCCGAGAACGAGAGGGAAAAGATCGACTCCCGAGGAGAAATTAAATCCGGGAATGAGATCAGAGGGCGCAGAAAGAGAAAAACCGGAGAAAGAGAGAGTAAGAGGGAGAAAGATGGCTATTAGAGGCAGCTGGTCACTAGTAAAACGCCGCCTGTAAATCAAAATCAATGCCCTCTATAATACGGTGCTTAAGCTCTTTCTTTTTTCCCCACGATTTTTATTGTGTGAAATTTCGTGGCATTAAGGCGATGGTGAGATAAAAAGCGCGGCCGTTCCGTTCTGAGGAAAACCAACCTGTGCGGTGGTTAACACACGCCATTACCGTCGAGATGGAGCAGTGTTTGTGTGAATGAAATTGCGCCAAGGAGATCTTTATCGGAGGTGTGCGGATGTTGATTTGTGAGGATCTTTTTTTATTTTGGCTGGGATGGTGAGAGGCTGTTGGAGATGTGTCGTTGAAGGAATGTTGACGTTCTCGTTTGGGGGAGACATTGAGTTGATTTCGATCAGGTGTGAATTGTTATTGTTATGGAGATGTATTGATAAGGTAGGAGGGGAATTAAGGTTAGCAGATTCATTGAATTCATTGTTGGGCTTTTTAACTGTTCAAGCAAAACATTTTTTTAGATATTTACTCGTATCGATGGATTTGCATTCGATTTTCGTTGTTTGTGGAAAGAAAGAAGATAGAAATAGATAGATGATCTAGCTAGAATAAAATTAGCTTTGCGAGAATTTTTTGAAAGATTTAAAATAGTCAGATACTTATGCTTTTTTTCCAATTTTAAACTATCATTCCTTAGTTATGAAAAGTTAGGAGTCTATAAGACAAGTTTAATTTAATACATAAGTAATGACAAATTTGAACATCTGAAGACTTGGTTTACCTCTCGTTTCTACTATAAGGAAAATAATATGAAGTTCAAATGCCCAATAGTTGAACCAACAAAACGATACATTTTATGACTCAGAAATATGTATTAAAAAACTAAATATTTTAATATCAAATCCCCTCTACCATACTAACGCATAATAAATTTCACGATGCATTAAAAAAATTTATATAAATTACCATTTATATTACCTTTCTACTAAAACATCCCTAATTTGGTTTCCTTCCCACTCGGCTAAAAACCACCGATTTAGCACCTCTCAAACGATCCTCCATTTGCATAAACTTCACCTCTGACGTACCACAAAAATTTTTCAACCCACCTGACTTCCCGACAACCGTTCTCTCTCCCTCTCGTATAAAATTCCGTTTTTAATCCCTTAAAAAGTGCCTTCTCTCTCCCCTCATACTCACTCAGGTTCGAGAGCGAGAGCATTCTCTCTCCATCTCTTGAAGTTGGCGAAAAGGGGCTTAGAAGCTCCTCGGACCGCGGAATAAGTAGAATTAATGAGCGATTTATGCGACATTAATGAGTAATTTATGACAGCGGTGCGGCATAATCGGCCGGCATTAACCTGGAGATCCCTGATATGCAAATGATGATGTCAGTTACAAATGAAGATTTACCGAGAACAGATGTGGAGGAAAATTGACAATGTGACGAGCGGAGGCCTTTTCTTTCGGCGCGGCTTTTATGGAAATGGCGGAAGGGTGCCTGTTTTTCTAATAGCCGCTTTTGCAAAACACCCCAGTGTGAGGGGGTTGTCGTAACTCATTATTATTACACACGCGAGGTGGGTTTTTGAGGGGTTCGTCGGATGGGATTTGTGAGGTGGTAATCCTTGTGTCTTGAAATGGATGTTGAATCTGATTTATTTCTTTTGTCGCGTTTGGTATGATTGCAGACGTTTTGTATTAAAAGTGGGAATTATCTCGAAGTACCGGTGAGGTGAGTTATTTGTCAGACATCTGAGTTAATTTGTGTTTATTTTCCCCTTTTAAAATAGAAAAAGGATATCTCCTCAATACGCGATCACTGAGCTATAAAACAAACTGGAGTGACAACCTCCGATACCATAACAAGCGACGGAACGTTTCGGCGCGGAAGGTTACAAGATGCCTCTTTTGCTCAGCAAAAAGAGGCAAAACAAACCAATTTCTCCATAGACTAGCATTGTGAGAGTTGGACTTTTGTGCGTTTAAGGGGTTTTATTCAAGATATTTTTTTTGCTTAAGGTACCTTTTACTACTAAATCGATGTTTCTCTACAACTTTGTAATTGACTAATTTAGTAAATCTCAAATAGTTTTTAAAATAAAATTTATAACTTCTAAAATTTCAGATAAAGAGCGTTGAAAAATGTTGCATCGGATAGGGCATAGTCACTTAACTATACCTAGACCCAACTTTCATGACTATATCTGTAGGGGTTCACAAGTTAAAGGGTGGGGAACAGACACAAAGCTCTCCACGCAGACACCAACTTCGATAAGGTGTGATGCGGTTTCGGCACGCTCACTCGTTACTCCAGTTTGTTTTATAGCTCAGTGTACGCGTAAGCATGTTTGTTTCGGTTCAATTCCATTAACATCTTCTTCTTTGGTCGCCCTACAGCCCTTGGCCTGCTGTACTATTTTATTCCAGGCCACGCTATTACTCGCTTTATTTTTCCAGTTGGTTATTTTCATTGTTCTAAGGTCTTTAATTCCGTTAACTGCCCCGTTAATATCGCCAAGTGTTTCTAAACAAACATACAAAAAATCTATAGTTACATCAATGACAATCGAAGTTGGTCGATATTTGAATGATTGACGTATAAAACAACTTGGTGTTATTTAATGGATCAGTTAACCGAATTTTAGTTTATTTCAGTTTCACATAACTAACCGACTTATCACTTCTTGCTTCGGATTTGACGATCGATTGGTAAAGGGTGTTTTTCTTCCGTTGCAAAGTCGTATTGGCAAAATTTCACTCAAGGGAAGAATATCTTTAATAAGGATTTCATTGTATCGAATGGGACAATATAACCGAATTTATTCTTCATGTTTAAGTATGCTGCAAAGCAACTTTACTGTAACTAATTATGAGGGATTTTTTCCCTTTAAAAATAAGTTTATTCTTCAAAGCCGAAAGCATGCAGCAATAGCAATCTTACTTTCACCAATATTTTTCCCTGTAAAACACGTTTTTCCTTCACATGAGAAAGTATGCAGCAAAAACAACTTTACACAGCATGACATTTGAAGGGTTACTTGTAAAGTAATTTGTTTAACTTTTTAAGTGTGTTGTTTGGTACAGGAAAGTCCCATCAACGTAGTTGAGTTTTAAAACTCTATCTAAAAATATCCAAAACATTTTTCTGTAAGGTACTGTTTTTGTGGTTTTCTTTACCAATCTAGTCTGCAACCGGAATCGAACTTTTTTGTTTTTTTCTGTGCATTGGATGTGATAATTTTAAAATACGAGTTTATTAGTTTCAGTTCTTACATGGGGATTTCACAACAATAAATGCTTATAAGCTGTTTAATTCAAATGTCTTTCCTTTTATGGCTCCTTATTTTCACATATCGGAATTCTTCTTGTTCGCTTACGCCAGATTAATCCAACTCCCCTGCATCTTCTTCCGATAATTCTTCTGTCACAACGACATGAAAAACTCACCCCCCTAACAAACAGCCATATGCACAGAACCAATCCCTCCACCTTCAAAAACCACAATACCATCCATCTCCACGAGGAGAAACACCCCCATCCTTTCGTTAAGACCCATTCATTGATTCCTCCCCAGAACACAACCACTTGGCATGCACAGCCCCCGACCATGAACTCGAGAGGGCTTAAAACGAGATAGAAAAAAAAGATAAAGCCCTTCTTCTTCCTCCACAAAGTCACATCCGAGGGAAAGACAGAAGAAGAAGAAGAAAACCACCTTGCCACTCAGCAATGCAAGTCCCGTCCCGATAGGTGGAAGGTAAAGTTCCCCAGCAATCAAGGTATCCAGGGCGCGTGCTCCACATAAAAAGCGATCATCTCGGATGCACCGTGGGTGCTCCTTTCAGGCGACGGGTCCGATTCGGGATGGATGGACGTCGCAGAGGGATTTCTGGAGATTAATTAGCGGGACCCCCTTTGGATATATCTCGGCGGTGGAGGTCTTTTGGAGATTCCGGCCGTGACGGGAATGTAAACAGGGGGGTTCTTAATCTTCGGATGGGGTTTGCAGGTGCGGGAGAGGGATGAGGGGTTTTGTTTTCTGTTGGGGAGGTGTCGAAAGGACTAATTCTTCTTCGGGGAGCTTTTTGGGTGGTGGGATGGTGTTTTTTTTTCTTCTTGGGGTGTTTTGGAGGCGGTGATTAGGTTTTAAAGAGGATGAGGAGGTGTGTTCGGTTTATGTACTTTTAGGGTTTTGTTCTGGACCCTTAAATAAAGAAACCCTTAACTTAACCCTTAAACGAAGTATGGTTGAACGTTTTTAGCTATAATAGACGGCAACTTAAATTGAACCTACTACGTCACTAACAAACATAGTAGTTCCCATCGCGGTGTCTTAATTTCGAGTGAAACAAAGAACGCCAATCTTAAAATATGATTATTTCATTAAACCCATGTATAAATAGTGTATTTTTATCACAATTCGCGTATCGAATTTCCTCCTATCAACTCAACAAGCTGTGTGTTAGCTTGCTTTCCCCTTTCGCGTAGTGACGTACTCGGTTCAGGAAACGTTGCTGTGAAGTATCGTCTCAATATTTCTATCTTAACCCTTAACTCAACTTCATAAGCGTATTGGTTTGGTCTATAACATTTACTTATTTCTTAAAACATTTGTCAAATTCCACATTTCCATCATAAACGGATTTAAAACGTTCCTAATTCCGTGATCTGTGTTTGGAAAATCTCACACACCCGCTTCTTTCTACATTCTTGAATTAACCTTCCTACCCCTCTTGAAAAAATAGTCACTTATTCCCCTCGTGGGGTCCATTAGACCCTTCGCGTAAAACTGACCTAGTACTATATGGAGGGCTCAGAATTAAAATGGACCATGTCCACTTTTTGTCATTTTTGAGTTAGCAACGCTATATCATGCACCAACTATGTAAAATTTCAGTGCAATAATGAACCAAGTCCTAGTTCTAGTAATATCCGCTTGGCAGCAGCAAGTTCTATTGCGTTAACATGTAATTTTCCTATGAAGCTTTAACTTTAAACGTCTGTATCTCAAAAGTAGCTAAAGTGGACTTGGTTCACTTCTATTCTGAACCCTCCATACAGGGTGTATCTGAAATGGTGCAACAAACTTTCAGGGATGATAGTACTCATCAAAACGAACAAGAATCGGTATAGAAAGGGGGTCCTAGACCAAATCCCAGGGAGTTAAAAATGGAGCGACACCCCAAAAAATCATTGAAAAATTTAATTTGTAGAAGAACTACTATTGGTAAAAACTTAATTATGGTCTCAAAAATTGTAGTTTAATATGATCTTTAAAATTACCTCAAAAGTATTCACTTTAAAATTTGTTTTACTATGAAAAAAGTTAAAAAACACAAAAAATGTGAAAACTCTGCCAAAACCTGATTTTGTATTTCGAAATCCTTTCTTTTGATTTGATAATCTGAAAGATCATAGTTGAAAACCCTTAAGTCCAAAGTTTCACGTAAATACGATCAATATTAAACGCTTGAGATCCTTTTAAAGTTTGTTTTCTGGGTGCGCAAGCAGTTTTTTAGAGCTGTTTCCAGAACAGCTGTTAGCGCACGCAAATAACCAACTTTAACAGGATCTCAAGCGTTTAATATTGATTGTATTTACGTGAAACTTTGGACTTAAGGGTTTTCAACTATGATCTTTCAGATTATTAAATCAAAAGAAAGGATTTCGAAATACAAAATAAGGTTTTGGCAGAGTTTTCACATTTTTTTGTGTTTTTTAATTTTTTTCATAATAAAACAAATTTTAAAGTGAAGACTTTTGAGGTAATTTTAAAGATCATATTAAACCACATTTTTTGAGACCATAATTAAGTTTTTACCAATAGTAGTTCTTCTACAAATTGAATTTTTCAATGATTTTTTTGGGGTGTCGCTCCATTTTTAACTCCCTGGGATTTGGTCTGGGACCCCCTTTCTATACCGATTCTTGTTCGTCTTGATGAGTACTATCATCCCTGAAAGTTTGTTGCACCATTTCAGATACACCCTGTATATTAATAGGGCAAACATATCTTAAATTGCAAAGAATTATGATTTTTTACTTCAAAGAACATGTTTCAGAATAATTTGTCTTATTTTTGTTGCATTTTTCTCGGGCTTTGTCCTATTTTGGCGGTTTTTTTTGTCTTGATTTGAACTTTACGATTCAAGTTTATTTATAACGTCTAAAACTTCAAACTAGAATATCCCAAATCCCCCTCTGGCTACGCCCCTGGTTTATTTTTTAAGTTCTATGAAGTTCCATGTCTGTATTAGCAGCCCCCTATTATCCGTATTATTTATTCAGTATTAAATCATTATATCACATATGTTAAAAGTGAATTTTCTTTTTAAAATTCTAAAAGAAAACAAAATATGATAGTTTCAGAAATGTCTGTTAAGTAAGTGTCTCCCTTGTTAAAAAAAGTTTTCAATGCAAAATTAGCTTTTCTTCTAATAATTCCTAAAAAATAACATACTGAATTTCAGTAAATAGCCTCCTTGAATCTTCGAAAACATTCTTATTTTTCCAAGAAAACTGAATAAAAACATCTTTACAAAGACAAATTTATGTATTTTTTCCAACGAATTTACGCAACAGGAAATCGTGGTGCCAGTTGTCTGAGGTTATATTTTTTCCACTATCAGTTCCTCAAAAGAATTTTATTAAAATAGCATATATTTCTCAGAATTAGTAAACATTTTTTAACGTTATAGTAGCCGATTCAACCCGTTTCATCTCAAACTTCTTTTTTGTATAAAAATGATAATACTCACATTGAAGTCTTCTGAGAAATCCTTAAACATCTCAACTCAAACGAATCTAATAAAAACCTTGTTCCATCAACAACAAAAAAGGTGAAAAAATTAAATATTATGTATTATTTGATACCGATTTACAGTTTTCATGCCTGGGGTCTAAAAGAACTCTAAAAGGCCCTAGAGCAGTGTTTCCCAACCTTTTTCGGTCCATGCCCCACCAAAGCCTTTCTAAATTTTCCCTGCCCCCCCGGTCTCAGTGGCATATATAGAAATATATTTTGGGAGGCGGCCGAAATTATTTCTCAGCCCTCCCTTCCATGTATATTTAATTAAGTATTATTCCATTTACATTTTTGGATAGAATTTGCTTGCTAAAGAACTAAATAAATTTCTTATATAAAAAATTATGAGTAATTAAATTATAACATCCCAAGGAGGGTCTGGGGGATCTCCCCCAACAAATTTTTGGAAGTTTGACTCTAGAAAACAGGTTTTTAAATAGTTTGGCAAGGTTTTTTTAACTAGTTTGGTACTCCTGGTAGGGGAATTTTGGATATAAATTTTTAGGTAAGATTTACATTTTGATGAACTTAATGTAAAAAAGTTGCAAATATAAGCGTTCTAAAACAAAAGGGGATCTGGGGTCATCCCCCAGAAAAGTTTTGGAAATATGACTGAAAACAGGGTTCAACTTGGTTTTGATACACTTGTCCAAATTTCAGACACACATTTTAGACTTGATAAACATCTTTTAAAAAAGTATTGAATAATAAATTTCCAAGTAGTATAAGGGGTTTGTGAGTCCTTACCCTGAAAATCTTCAGATATTTGACCCTAAAAACAGGTTTAACCTTGTTTTAGTGCACCAAGTCCTAATTTTGAGGGGGAGGTTCTGATCCCCCCTTATATACGCCCCTGCCAGGTCTTTTTTTTTGAAAATCCTTCTTGGAAAGTAAATAAAACCTGGTGGTCCATGCCCCCACCTGGGGGCAATTTGGTTGACAATTTTCAAATTGACCCCTAGAAAATCATATTGCCCCCTAGTGGGGCGTGAGCCCCATTTGTGACTTTTTCTCCCATGATCCTTAAAAATTAAATAATGACCCCAAAATTTTTACCCGCTTTAAAACTTCACGTATTTAAGGAATACTAACATTGGAAACCTTCAAAATTAAAATTCATTGTAGATATTGAAGTGCGTTTGGGGTCTAAAAGATACCATGGGGATAGAAAGGTGTTAATTATGTGCATCCATTTGATTCCTTCCATGGTTCTAGCTTCTTTAGTCCAGAGATATTCAAGTTATCTCTGGTTCTTTGGTACAAAATTAAATAGTCAAGAGTATTTAAAAATAGAATAGGCGTGTCATGATTTCGTCGTTTGTCTCGTTGCCTTGGAAACAATGTGGAATTTCAGTAGAAATATGTAGGGAAATACGTATGGGAAAATCCAGTAATCTTTTCTTTTCCAAATACATACGGTATGTCTATTCCAAATACGTCGACAATTGTACAATCCTCAGTTCTCATCGTTCTAATATGCCAATATAAAGAAGTTTGATTGTGGACATAAATCTTTTTATCTCATTGGAAGGATGTATAATGATGAACTGCCGTATCCTGCGAAAATATCCTCTTTCCCACGATATTAACTTTGTTAAAAATAAGTAGTGGTTGAAGGAGTTATTAGTGATCTTGTTTTCACTGCCGTCGGCACGCTGGTCCTGTCAAGAAAATTTTCCTCAAAATTTTCTGAGAAACATTTTAATCTCCAATAAAATCATGAAAACTTCGATCTACGTCCTTTATAGTTATTATTTATCGTCTATTGGTCAATTGGGTCTATTTATAAGTTGTTATTGGTAGTTTTGTTTTGCCACTGAGCTGAGGATAGCCTCCGAATAAGGGGCAAAGCATCTGTATGTAATGTCATAAAAATTACACGATTCTGGAAAATGTATTAATGAATACATTATAGCAACTAGTATTTAAATCTCCTGTTTGTAATAGGATGGTGCGAAACATCAACGATAATCTGCGTTGATTCTTTTTCAAACATACCTTGGCCTATCTCGACCTGATGAAGGGAAACGCTTGCCACAGGAATGTCATGCCTTCATTTTTTATGGGTTGGCGGTAAGTGACCCCACCGGGAATTCCGCCAAGGCGTTGGTTGGATCCGTCGATAAACAAGGTTGAGCCTGCATCACCTGCTCGCTCGGCTGCCCGCCAAGAGCCGCCGAAAGACATTTGATTGAGTGCCTCTCTGTGACACGATCACTGGCCTTGGAATCGTCCGGGGGAGGTGGTATACGTAGAGGACATTTATCAGTCTTCGCTGCACTACATCATAATTACGGGAGCTCTGGGCGTCTGGGGATCCAAGGTTGACACCTCGTCTTTTGCTGTATCTGGAGTTTTGTCAAGGGAAGGGAGATTCTATTGTTTGCCTGCTGTCCTCACCTACTTGTGTTTTTTAGGCTTAGGTGTGTTGGGTGGAGGACGAAATGTAAAGGTTGGTTGAGTCTGGCACACTTGGGAGTTCGGAAATGAGTTTTGTGGGTCCTAGCACTACTACCCCATTTTTACTAATCAGTACCAGAGGTAAGGTGACCAGACGTTCCGATTTTGGATGGACAGTCACGCTCTTTGTCTGTCTATCCCCAATTAATGTTCAACTTTTCTGACTAAATTTCACCTAACGAAAGAAATATACACAAAAACGTAGATTTTTTCAACACTTTAGTCTTCATATAACACGTAAAGAGTTATTTTTAGATGTTCTTCATTAGACGGAATGGATTATTTTTAAAAAATCATTTAAAAAATATTTTATTGCAGGAGCGTGTATGTCTCGGGGTCGAATCCATAAGGTGTCAATAAGAGTCTAACTCGAAGTAACTAGTCTCGAAGTTTTGGTGATTTAATTCGTATAGTGTTGTGTTGTTGTTGCTAATCTCCAGCGTCTAGCAGAGCTAGACCAGATCCATGACGATGACATTAAAAACTCGAACATGGTCCATGACAAAAAGCGGTCTTGAACTTAATTAGTTTTAAAATTATGTTGCGTTACAAAAGACTGCCTGTCCCAAGTGTCTGAAAATGAGGTATAGGAATGTTTTAAAAATTCAAATTTACTAAATATTCTGTGGCTCCCTTTTTGGGGCATGAGGCTTTAAGTCCTAACATTTTAAAATTAAGTAGTGCCAAGTTTAAATCGTATTTTTTAGAATCTAAAAAACTATTTTTACCCTTGTGTTGGACCAGTGTTTGAAAATGTGATTTGGACAAAATTTATTTATCATGTGAAAACTAAAAATATTCCGTTTTAGTTACCTATTGAACCTGTGAAAAAAATATGACCGTCCCCCCTCGTCAATGAAATGTCACCACTTATAGATTAAAAATCCAGGTCACATTAACACATTCTATGAATTATGCTATTTTCATTTTTTGTTTTTAATAAGGGTTTTCCACTCTTACAGGATTACCCATTTTTCATTTAAGATTTGACCGGTATTTTGAAATCACGGAATGAAACTTGCATACCTCGAAACTTGAAATACCATGAAAGCATTTAATTTACCATGAAACTTGCAATACCTCGACAGTCTGCTCAGTGCTGTCCAAAATTTAACCAAACCATTTAAGGATATTGTGTTCATATACCAGAGTAGACTTATATTCTAGTTCATTATAATTTAATTGTATTAATCCCAAGTCAGTGAAAAATAAAAAATTTGGTCTAAAGAGTATAAAAATATTTTCGACGATTCATAAGTCGAGAATGATTACAATTCAAAAATTTAAATTTCGCATAAATATCTTGATGTAATTTTAGAATATTTAAATCAGTGGTTCCCAACCTGGGGAATAAAAAAGGGGCGATAAAAAAGTTGGGGGCGATGAGTATTCAAAGGGGGAAAATAAAATAGTACTGTACTGACTGACTTTATTCAGACTTAATGTACCAAAACAAGTTAAAACCCTGTTTCTTAGGGTCAAATTTCCAAAAATTTTCTGGGGGAGGACCCTCAAACCCCCTTTTGTACTTAACTTTTCAAAACTTTTTTTAAATTTAGGTCATCAAAATCAAAATCCTACCAAAAAATATATGGCCGAAATTCGGAAGAGGTGTACCATAACTAGTTAAAAACCTGTTTTTTGGAGTCTTATTTTCAAAAATTTTCTGGAGGAGGACCCCCGGACATAACATTGCTTTGTTATTTACATTTTACTTCGAATTAAAATTAGATATACAATGAGAATAAAAAGGGGGCGAAAGGGTGTTAGTCAACCTCTAGAAAGGGGGCGATGGGCCATAAAAGGTTGGGAACCACTGATTTAAGTTGTCATTGTTTATGATTAAGAATTAAAGCATTTAATTTTATGTGGTTCAAAGAAAATTTTTTAAAACATTTCTTTTTAAGTAAAAAAATTATTTGCCTTTAATTTAAATTCTGCATTTAATTTTGTTGTCAACGTCAAGATTGTATATTTACATTGTTTAATATTTTTATTCTCTGTTTTGTACTTAGGGGACATCCATAAATTACGTGAGGTCAAAAAGGGGGGAGGGGTTGGAAAAATCTCACCAAATCTCACCAAGAGGGGAAGGTTCGATTAAAATCTCACGTCAACTTTTTAAGTTAGAAATTATAAGATTTTCTTTTTTTAAGTATGAGAAAGGAATACACACAGATAAAATACAGTGGTGATTATTAGGCTTAATACCTTCTTTCTCAGTTTGAGCGAACCTTTAAATTTAAAATAGTTTTTAGTTATTTTTATAACAAAGAAAACCTGATGATAACATAATGTCCTTTCCCCCCATATCATTAATAATATTAAAGTTTTAGGTGCTATGAAGCACAAAATGCAAACGAATAGGATAGAAAATTATTTTGAAAAAAAAATGTAGGTAAATATCACTTGGGGGAGGGGGGACCAGCAAAATCTCACTTAATCTCACCAAGGAGGAGGGGGTCCAGATTTGGAAAAAAAACACATCACGTTATTTATGGATCTCCCCTTAGAATAGAAAATCTCAAGATTCTGTATAAAAACTTTTGTTGCTATTTATCGTTCTTAAAAATCGTAACAATACTGAAAACGGCTATAAATTTAAGTCTTTCCAACCGAAAGAGAAGTAGTTCCGGAATATAAAGGCGTCTTATTGGCTTAGATCATTTTTTTAAGATCTTGAGGGGAAGGTAAAAGTCACGAGTTTTTTGGTTTATGAATATGCATGATAACAGAAAATGATTCTCTCTAATCAATTTATATCAAACGCATTTATTTTACATTCAAGGGCAGAAAACGGCGCCTTACCTTTCTTTTTACATCTACGTGCAACGTGAGCGATGGACTCATTTAACCTTGAATTGTAAAATTCGGGCAGTTTGCGATTGAACTTCAACCCGTTTCCCGAAGACAAACAAATCCTTTTCTCATAACTTTTGTGTTTGAATTTGCTTGAGTCAGTCGCTGAGATAGCCGCTGCTGCTTTTGGTACCTGTTACCTACCGATAAGTCCTTAAGACGAACAGTGTCCTCCGGATGTCCACCTCGGTAACACTTTGTCCTGCTTGCTCCTCTGTTTTGGCGGTTTCCGCTGAAACGGCGGACTTCGGAATTTCACCTGCTATGGAGAATGAAGGTAGGGTTATTTTTTTTTAAATCTTCGAGGAGTTGAATACACGTTTTCACAGTTGCAAATAGATCTATTTATATTGGAATGCGTTTCGTTTTCTTCTGGAATCTGAAAATTGGGATTACTATGCAAGTGCTGATTTTATTATTTTGGTCCATAGTTTCTGCGATGGTTTGGGATTCTTTCAATGTTGATTAGGTTAAATACTGTTTTTAAATATAAAACTTCGACGCACCAAATACTAATGATAAACGCATTCATAAATTTAAAATTTTTGTAATTTAAATTGAAATGGTTATTGATATTAATCGAAACCATCTCATAATTGTATATTTTCAAATCATCATACTATCTTGTAATTATTTTTGATAATTTTGAATTTAAATGAAGGAGTAAAATGCTTTTTTTAACTGTCAGCAAATTTAGAATCAACAATTAAAAAAACAGAGGAAAATTATTCTACAAAAGTGTTCGTAATGACAACAATACTGTTTCAGCCAATCGACGCCGCCTATGTCCCCTAACTAACCCATACCATGTTTGTTATTAATATCACAATGATAAATTTGCATTTAAATTAGTATATGAATTATCTCATTTTGTAATATCTTATATTATGTTTTTATATAAGAAAAAATACATAATCAATTGAAGTCTAATTAATGTTTAACTCGCCCTTAAACGGCTGTATTCACCACTAACTTGACCTAAGGTTAACCTGGAATCAAGCCTGGAATCAATTCCTTTTTAACCCTCTACTGCCTCTGGTAGCAAATATGGTACCATAAATTTAGCATTATTAAATTTAGCAATTTTCAGCATTTTTTATTAAAGTTATTTCAGCAATAACTGCACCTTCAGGTTCTATAAAATTTATAAAGTTTGAATTCAGTCCCCAATTTTAAAAATTCTAAAAAGTTTTTAATTTAAAACTTTAAAAAGGAATTTTTATTATATTTGGCCCTAAACTACATAAATAAGGCAAAAAAAATGTTTTTTATAGATGTTTCTTGTAGTGAACATTAAACTTAGGTTAATGATGGTGAATACGGCCGTAAAACTTCTCAAACTAATGCCTTCTTTCCTACACCGTAAATTCTTCCACCTAAGCAGTCAATCTGCCTCAGCAAACCAAAAGAACATAACGAACTCCAACAAACCCAACATCCCACAGATTACGATTTCATTGCTCTCCCCTCTCTCCTCTGGGAACCCCCAACTGCGTAATGTAAAACATTGTCAGAGCCCCATAACCACCACCAGGTCCCCCGTAATCTGCTGCGTGGGCCGCACTTAGCGCCCCGGTGTCCGTGGGGCGGTCACCTGCCGGGCGGAAACCGCCCCACTCCAGAGAGATCTTTTCGCTGTAGCCATTAGGTCGACGTGGGGCGCCCGCCTCAGAGTGCATTTGCTGGTTAGGGTTCTTCCGTTTCGGAAGTGCGCAGTTTTCGGGGGCGGCAGAAAATTGCTGGGGCTGAGAGAGATACCTTTGAGTACTTGATGGAATTGGGTTTGTCTTTCTCTGAGGTTGTGTGGGTTTGAGATTTTTTTGTGGAGGGAATTTGTGTTGGATATAAATAGTTAATGAATTGAAAGGGATTGGTCATGACCTGTGGCAATGTTGTTGCTATAGGTATTAGATTGGATTGGATTGGTGTTACATATATTTTCCGGTGTGTGTGCTTGATATCAAGGATCCGCTTATAAACCCTCGTCGAGAAGACAGACACAAACATAATTTTTACTGACACAGAAACCCAGGGCAAGGCCGGAATCGAACCGACCCGATGACGGGACAGCGCTCAGGCTTCTAGCGTGGTGGATAGCATGTAAACCCACCAGGTTGCTGTCCCCATAGGTATTATGAATTAGGTTTATTGTGGGTTTGAATTAACGAAAATCTAAAGTAGAAGCAATCGTGCCATAAAAATATCGGTTCTCGATTTTAAAAATTGTAGTTCGTTGTTTCAAACATTTTTAATAACATTATTGCATTTTTATATTGTTTGTGTGACTGAAATATTCTTTATTTTGATGTTTGAGAGAAGTAGAGTTAAATTATCCATTTCAATTCAAGACTGGAACTTTTATTGGAATCTGAATGTGCATGAAATGCGACCCTTCCCAATTTTGACATAATAGTGTAGCGAAATTTCCTAAAATCTTGTAATTAAAAAATAAGACTTTTTCTTGATAAATAAATATTTCACATTTTTTTGTTCATCCAATGTGTTTTCTAATATGTTTTTAATCCAATAGTTTTACTTAAAATAGAGCAGTTATTAAATAAAACATAGCTTGATACCTTACAAAACAGTATTTAGATTTTTAAAAAAGCTACATTACAGGGAATAAAAAATTACCTCAAAGCCAAATTCCTTAATTTCCAATCAGACATAGCTATCCCCTTTTCCTTCCCATGCATCTCCAGCAGTAAATGTTGCACAGTATTTTGGCAACAGTTTATTCAAAGAATGGACATAATATTTTATGTGTGGCCAAGGATTCCTTTCACTCACCGCAGCCACTCAACACGTACCCTTTCGCACCGCAATCCAAAAGGCCGGCGCCTGAGGAATTCATTACCTCGAGCATTGCCTAATTTTATGGCCTATTAACGACAGGACGCTGTAAAAGGCTGTGGCGGTCATCACTTCGGAAACTGGGGGCGTTTCCCAAATAGCTCCGGAGGACGTTTCGATGCGTAAATGAATTTAAATGATAATTAAGTTTTATTCAGGTATTGGTTACTCTCTCAAATTCAGGGGTTAGAATCCAATAATGTTAGGACGTTGAACCTGGCAATGGGAAGGTGGCTTTTTTTTGTTATTGTTTTATGGCGCAAGAATCAAGTTGATGACTTTAGGGGCTTCGAAAAGTTGATTGTAGTTGGTTTGTTGTCTGTTTTTCGTTGTGTATATTCGTCTTGTTCGTGTTGTTTTATGATGTTGTCTAGTCATCTGTAAATGGTAAATAAAAACTTTGTAAACTTACTTTTCCGTGTGAATAGAAACTTTGCTATCATCCTCCCAAGTTGTTTACAGATTGCTAACAACTTGACGACTATGACAACTGACAACTTGACGACGATTCTGGGAGGACGATGACAATAGTAAAAAATTTTGTTTTCCTACTGATCCATCAGTAAAATATTGAGAAGGGTCATCAAAGAAACAGGACCTGGTGCCAAAAATGTTGATAAATTGCGGATTCTAGCAAATCAGTTGATAGAAGTTGAGTTGGGTTCTTGTCAATAAACAGCATTGGCTTCTTCAAATTTTGCCATAAGTGTCATCTAGGCCCGATTTCTTTGGATTTACCAATCCAGAGTTTAATAATGATATTCTTGTTCCGTTTTGAAAATGTATTTCAAAACCACACCATATCGCTCGGGATTATTGGTACGAATAAAAAAAATCCCTAAAAATCAGTGTAAGACAATTTTTCAAATACTTGGGAGCTAAAAATCAAGGTAAAGTTTGTGCGAACTGTCTAAACTTGATCAAATAAGAATTACAGTTTGATTCATCATACCAGATGATTCCTTATAGTTCCCATTAAAAGCAGTAGATTAAAATCCATTGTAGGCTTAAAAAAGGATTATGTCGGCAAAATCTAATCATCTCCCGTACAACAAGAAAGGTAGTTAGTGGAAACACCTCATGTTTGATAGCCAATCTGCAGAGATAAAGGCACAGGGGAACGGGTTGTGTCGAAGCAAGAGAAAGGACAAAGTCCAGCGAATTGGCTCAAGTGCCCAACGAGTGAGATCACGTGTTTGCAGAGGAAGTTGCATCACAAAGGTTGAACACTGCGGTCTGTTGTGTTCCATCAGGTTCTTCAGGAGAAGAAACCTGTTGCTGGTGAGTGACGAGACGGTAAACACTGTTGCTCGGTATCAATGGATTTTTGGAAATTATGCTTCGCAGATTGGATCTGTGATTGATCTGCGAGCCCCAATAACATGTGGATTGTGTGGGTTGAGAGCTATTTGTCAGGGAGGACGTTAACGATTTTTTTGGTAGTTAGTTTGGGGAGATTTGTAATGATAGAAAATATTAATTTGTTCCTGGGGAATTGGGGAATTTTTTTTAAAATCTTGTTTGATACTTGATAAAAGATTCACGGTAGGTATCTTAAACAAGGAATTGGGAGAAATAGTGTGATAAGAATAAAAAGAAGGCATTTTAGTGCACTTTTAAAACTTTTTAGTACTTACCCAGAACAGGGTGAATCGGAACACTTACGACCATATTTCACCCCAAACACATAACCGGTGGATAACCGGTCATGAAGAATCAGAGGGTTGACAGCCGGTTAGGTTAGGAGTGAATACAACCGTTAGTTTTTGCTTTTATACCTTAAAAAATTTTTACATGGTGTGAATTAGCCCATAAAATAATATTTTTAGGAATAAGCTATTAAAATTAGCCAACTGCAAGAAGTGTTAAATGTAAGAAGTGTTTTATAATTAGTTAAAGTTAATTAAATGGTTATGTACCTTGGCATATAACAGGGTAGTGCTGAACTGGTTTCAGAACCCCTGGGGATTTCCCCGTCAATATTCAATTGGTTACAACACCTATGCTCTCACCTATACTAGAGAGCCTGTATACGAGAGAGAAGCGACAACTCAGTATAGCGCGCGCAGATCGGTAAACAGGTTTTCTGTTCGCCACAGCCGGAGTTAGGTTTCCCTCCATAGGATTAGCATGGGACACGAGACAAGCGGCATGATACAAGCGGCAGTTTGGACAGAATTGGATGCGCAGAGACGCTTTTAAGCGAGTTGTCGCCTCTCTCTCGTATACAGGCTCTCTAACCTATACCACTTCAAAACGAAACCGAATATCGCGCCTCCAGGAAGATCCTCCCATCCCGAACCCACTGCCCTCTCCGATCCGGAATGAATGCGTGCGCTTTATTCCTCGCTACTTTTAGTGCCTCTTCCCGTTGTTGTTTGCACAGGTAAGCGGGAAAATCGGGGTCGCGCATCACACTACAAGATTCAGAGAGAAAAAGAGAGGAGAGAAGAAGAGTAAATGCCTTGTGTCTTCCTCGACAAGGTAGGTCCTGTCTTTCTGTCGCCCTTCCGGATATTTGCTCTCGAACCGCGGATTAATGAATGGATGAATGTTGAATGTGGGGCGTTGTTTTGCGACGGTGACGCACTCGTCACATTGGAATCTTCTTCTGTTAGGGGTAGTTGAGACGGGGCTCCGTTGTTTTTATACTTTGAAAAGGATTCTTGGCATGTGACGAGGCGCTTGATAGATTGTTGTCTGGTAGAATCTGGTTTTACTCTGGATGACAGCTGACTGGGAAGTAGAATATGATTTGTTGTGGAATGACGAGGTGTGAAACTCGAAAATTTTTCAACTTCTGTTGATTTGAAGGGATTTGTTTGCTGTTTTAAAATATTTTTCTTAATATTTCTTTTTTTAATTATTATTTTACGGAGGATTTACTGAGCATAACGCTTTTGTCTATTAAACACAGTAAATGCTGTTCGTTGTTTTTTCTCATGTATTTTGTATTCTATTGTTTGTGCTATGTTGTATTTATAATGTATCATACACCGGCACACTGTTAAAAGATAATAAAATCACTCAATTAGCTTCAATTCCTGGCCATTTTTTATGTTTTTGGTGTCACTCATCCTTTCGTGACAAATTGAAAGAACACGTAGTCATAGCCAATTACGGCTGTGATCTCCAAATTCTACTGCCTACCCTTCTGTCTATCATAGACATTTGCAGTGCTGCCTCTATATTGGGATGACATTTGAAAATACTGTTTTGGACCATCTTTTAGGCTTTTTTTCTGTGGTCTAGACAATATAAAAATACCTATTCAGTTAGCTATCCGCCTGAATAAAAAAATCAATTTCTCTTGTACTTTAATAACTAAATTCTCCATTGACCAGTATGAATAACACTAAGTGCTATCATACTTACACTCTATTCTGCAATGGGATCTTCCACCTAACCATCATAGTAACCGTCAAAATCCCTTATTTCAACACGGTACACATCAGAACAACAAAGTAATCACCGTTTCATGTCATAAAGACTCATTGACTTCCACTTATTTCATTTAACTACTTCCATTAGACCTCGATGTTTACCGTCGATCGCGTTGAAAAGACAGAAATCCTCCCCTCCAATCAACGGGATTTGTATGCCTCCTTTATTTCTTCGGCATGGCTTTCTTCTACGAGCGTGGGCTTGCTCCAGGAGTCACCGACTGTGAACTTTCCTGGCTATTAGACGCTTCATTAGCTCTACCTTCTTGAAATAAATGCGCAGGACTCAATCTGCCTGAGATCCTCCAAGAACCTCTTTTATGGACGCCTACCTTCTGTTCGTCGAGACAAGAGACTGGAATTACTCGTTATGGAGAGTTAATGATCTGTATTTATATTTACCCCATTTATTCACCGCTCTTCCGATTTATTTGTTTATTAATGGAGTGGTTTCGCCTGGATGGGGCTTTCAGGAAGATCTATTTTCGGCATTTTTTTCCCTTGTTTGTGCTCTTGGAGTAGTGGTTTTTGTTTCTTGGGTAGAGGTTGGCTTGAGCAGAGATGGGAATTTTTTGTGGATTGGATTTTTGTTGTGGATCAGTATAGCATTAAGTTATTTCGTAACTCCCTATAAAATTAGCTTTCTTAATTTTTCCAGGGGTTTAAATTTAGTTTTTCCATCGAACAACAATATTTTTAAGGCTGTATTTTACTGCACTACTATTAACTGATTATCTATACAATATCTGTCGTGTTTTTTTAAGTGAATTATTTTTTAAATTTTCTCTTTACCTTGATTCTGCGTTCAATTTCTACTCATTACAACGATATGGTATCCTTATTGATTCATACTTTTTCGGCTGCAGCATTTTTATAACTATTTCATCTCGGCTTTGCACTCAAAACATTTCGAAACATCCGTGCTTAGGGCTGAAATTCCCTTTTGTTTAGTTTCGAAGTGTAATAATCCCAATATTATAAATGAAAACTTTTTTGCTCTGTAAAATATTTGTCTCATTAATAAATGTATAACCATTCATGATTGAAAGGTAAGAGATTGTGTTTGTGGATATGAATCGAGTGGTCTAACCTAATTAAGACATTTAGATTTCTACTTACGTTTTTAATTATGTTTACTTCTCTGACCAACAACTGTAAATTATATTTTATGATCAGATAGAAAATATTACTTTTAAGTCTATTTTGCAATGATTGTAATCTGAAATAAAACTTTGTTACTCATCAGGTTGTTTTAAAAAGCCATTCGTCACCGTGACTACTTATAACCACTTGAAATTTCTTACCCTTTTAAACAATAATAGCCTAACTTAAAATAATGATAGTTAAATTTTGTTCACTGTCGCGCTAAATATCGCCAAACTGATTTGGTAGCAAACATTAGAAATATCGCCAAAAATTTCAAATCTATCGGTTAAAATACATTGTTATATTAATCAAAACCAATAAAATTTAGCCATAATTTGAATATTTCCCTCTTACACATCTTACGGCCATATTCACCGGTAACCTGACCGGCGGTCAGGTCAGGAAACCATGGTTACAGCCTCTGATTGGTGGAATTTGGATTTCTGATTTGAATTCCACCAATCAGAGGCTGTAACCATGGTTTCCTGACCTGACCGCCGGTCAGGTTACCGGTGAATATGGCCGTTAGTGATATTTTACCCTTTCAATCCTAAGCCGCCCGAGATTACTAATGAATCCAATGGGAAATTTGGGGCGGCTAGGTCTGAAAGGGTTTAACAAGACAGCTAACGGAATTGAATCTTTTAAATTTACCATTTATAATCACAATACTTATATTACCTGCCTCCACACCGGACCTGGAAAAAGTGCCCAAACCTACGAACCTGGTTCGGGAGAAGCCCCTGCCAGCTCCATAGGAGCAATACATAAGGTTGGGGAAATTTTATTAGGTTCGGGGGAAGGTTACAACTTATTCCAGGTCCGCTCCACACAAAACAAAAAAGTTTCTTTTTCAGACTTCCACACAATCCACAGTTAGTTCCCTACTCAAAAACAATCCCCCCTAACAAATCTCATCCCCCTCCTCACAGAAAAAGATCCACAACGAGAATCGCCCCAAACTGAATTTGACAACCCACACACAAGAGGGCTGGCAGAGGGCCAAGCAGCCTACCTGGCACCTGGCTCCCGAAATCCCGATCCTCTCATTTCGATCCTTGAAGAGCGCATCCTTCAAAGTGATGCGGATGGGTTGATGATGATGCTTTCATTAGGGATGGAGGAGGGAGAGAGTTGACTTCGTTCCGTGAGCTTTTTGCGGGAGGTCTGTTGTTGCCATGGAGACCGATGAAAGGTAAATAGGGATGGAGGGGAGTTTTTGGAGGTATCGTTTGTGGGTTTCCTTATGGGTTTGGATAGTTTGTGAATGGTGAAACGGAATGGTTAAAGTATGTTTAACCCTTTCAGTTCTAGCCGCTCCAAAATCTTCATAGGATTCAATGTCTATCTCAGGCGGTTTAGGTTTGAAAGGGTTAAAAAATTTGGTTTTAACGAGTAGTGGAGTGCTTTCTTGTAAAATTTTCGAATATGATATATTATGTTGAGACTTGAGGAGTGTTCAAAAATTCAATTGTTTCTAATTTTTTTTTCAATTAATAATATATCTATTTATTTTGAGGAGTATCATAACTGGTAAAGCAGAAATAATATTGTGCTCTGTATTAAATAATTATTATTGAATGCAGTTCATAGCAAAGTTTAATTCATTGTTTCTGGGGGATATATTTTTCTCCACATTTCTATTTTCATGTTAATAATTTTGTTTGTAACAAATTTTCAATTTGTTAATCTTGGCTCTAAGTGAAATCATTAAAATGTTCAACCAGTTTATCAATTCAAATATTTGTACAATTGTACTTGTATATCCCCCTCATATAATAACTTTGATACAAAGAAAATTTAAGTTCCCTCTTATTTTTTCCATCAAAACTAGTAAACTTCTGTCTTGAATTAGGTTATCTGATTAAAACTGATATCATTATGGTTTGTTGTATTGCCTCCATCGTGAGTTTTTTCAAATTTTTATCCATTGAAAGAAAATTATTCTTAATTTCAAACACCAACATCTTCCCCACTTTATTTATTCAGCCATAAAAAACCCCACACCAGTTCACTTTTCTTTTTTTGCTTCATCTATACCTACTGCCGCATCAAAACTTCAAATTACATTACAAGTCTACTTCACAATAAACGACTCAGCCCACTTATAACAACATGCCCATCCACTTAACCCGACAAGACGGTCATAACTCGACCGGGTTTTATCTGACAGAAATGAAAACGAAGCACCCTCTGCTCCCAGACGCAAAACTGCCTACCGTGATTAACATTGCATTTTACGAGTGACTAACCTCATCCCCCATTAACCCTTAACATACACACACTCCATATTTATTCCACACGTGGCCCCGTGTAATTACGCCAGAAGAAGAAGAAGAAAACCCCGTTATCTGCTTGTTCTTAGCGAAGGTCCATTTTGGTTAGAAGAGGTGGAGGTGCAACATCCACCTTATCTGCAGGTCCCAGGTGGTCAGAGAAGGTCCTTATCGAGCCGCTGAATCTCCCCAGTTTATGACCCGGCGTCATCAGCTGGGGAGAAGGGTGCTCTTGGACTTCTTTTCTGTGGGGGTGGGGTTGTCTACGGAAGAGGGGGGATGGAATAGGCCTTCTCCTCCTCCTCCCCTCGGGTATCGATCGGGGAGAAAGGGCTGGTGTCTTGTCTGCTTGCTCTTGCTGTGCCCAGTGGTCAACCAGTGCTTGCGCCAAAGGTAATTAGGATTTTGCGAGGGGTATTTCATCAGTTGGTTGTTTTTGTTGTTGTTTGTTCTTGGGCTTCTGGGGAGGTGTTGTTTGCTGATGGAGGGTTAAGGTTTGGAGGGGATTAGTTTGGTTAGAATTGGTTTAGAGTTGTTTGTTTCGAAATTGCTGAAGGAGAATCTGTGTTGTTTTATCGGGTGTTTTCCATTTGTGTGTGTCTATTACAGTTTTTAAAGCAGATTTTCAGACTGATCTTTTTTCCTCTCTCTCACTATGGAAAATATTTATACGCTGTAACTCCAAATTCAGTTTTTTGTTATACTCTCTTTTACACAATCTCTGTTTTCAAAAGTGCCACCAAAAATGTTTTGAAAAAACGAAAACAAAAAACATCAAAAATAAAAATAATATTAAAAAATTGTGTTATTGTATTAGGGTATAATATAATGTTAAATTAGTATACTTCTGGTGTAGGGTACATGAAAATACTCAGAATACTTTTGTCCAAAGCAAATATTATACGTTTTGCAAAAATTTTTCTTAATAAAACTATTGTTCTGAGGTCCAGAAATTCTTAAATTAATACCCTATTGGGAAAAAAATTTCTGGTATTCCATAAACCAGTATGAATTATACTGGATCCAGTATCATTTACACTGGTTCCAGTATAATTTCTATACTGGTTCCAGTATCATTTATACTGGTTCCAGTATCATTTATACTGGATCCAGTATAATTCATACTGGTTTATGGAATACCAGAAAAAAATTTTCCAATAGGGTATTAATTTAATTTGTTTGAATTTCTTTATTTATTTCCTTCTTCGTGATCTTAAATAAATGTTTTATGATAAACATACACTCTTAGGCCTTCTTCATCTCTTTTTAGGTTACATTTCATGACGGTTATAGTTTGTCATTATGTTTATTCATTATTAACATATGTATGTATAACTTAGTAAGTTTTATAATAAATGTTTTAACTCAAAGAGTTTGAAAGATTTTAATTCAGGAGTAGATACGCGCGGCGCGAAACATGATGGTTTATATTGAATTGAGTTTAGTTGAAATGATATGAGACATTCGCTAACAAAAGTTTGTCGCTTCGTCTTCTCGGTCTTCTCTGTACATCGTCGGTATTACTTCTTAATTAATGGTTTATATATTAAACTTGAATATTCAATTAAGTCCATGTTAAAAATTTCAGTTTTCAGAGTCTAAGAAAAACTCAACGTTATATTTACGGTTGTATTCACTTTTAACCGACCATAAGGTTAACCTTGAATCAAGATCTCCAATTTCTAGTTAAAAACGGGAACAAGTTTAAAGCTAATCAGAGTTGGCCAAAAATTATGATTCCACAGGTTAACCTTAGGTCAGGTTAGTGGGAAATAAAGCAGTTTGCTTAAAAAACTGAAAGATAAATAGTATCAATATTCTATATTAACATCTATTTAATATCTTAACTTTTAATATTCTTATTTCATATGACTCAGGAATGATTACATTTTTAAAAAAGTTGATATGAATTATCAAATAATGGTGCATTTAAAAGAGATACATTATGTGCGACTCATTAATGTTTACAGAGGCAATTTAAATGAATGTACATTGTTAAAGCAGTGATTACGAGAAAAAATAAAATACAGCAAATATACCATTCTAACATCCAGTTAAAAAGCTTAATTTTTTCTTTTATAGTAATATCTCATCTAATGGGGGAAACCAAACCATTCCAACATCCAGTTAAGAAACATAATTTTTCCTTTTATAGTAATATCTCATCTAATGGATGAAACCAATCGAGACACACAAGGTTTCCTCCAGACACGGAACAAATATTTAACGTTCCTCCACCATCAAAACACCCCAAATTGCAGCAGAGGACACATCCCCCCCACCTCCACCCTTGTTAATACCGTAACCCCCGTTATCCGATTTTGGCATTACGCGTCACAAAACATTACTTGTCCGGGCGAGAAATAAAAGGGGACACCTTCAAAGGACAAGACGAAGAGAAAAAAAATCCTATATATATCAGAGCCCCCAAGAAAGGAATCTCGCCTCGACAGGTGAAAGACACCCCACCTAAAAAGACAAGGCGAGGAGCGGCGACTAGGTGTGATGGCTGCAACCTCCAATCCTTTAGATTAAAGGCTTGACACCGTCTGACAGGGTACACGTATTAGATATTGTAAGGAATTGTATTGACAATTTCGATCAGCGGCCGAGGAGGGGGAGGAAAGTTGGAATGTGACAAAGTGACGCTTGTCAATAGCGGGGACGTCTTTGCCCCCCTGTATATATGGACCGGGCGCGTATTGCGAGGGTGTTTCAAATTTAAAGGTACCGGACTGTCGCGGGGGCTGTTAGGATCGGTGTCAAGGATTTTTTTCCCTTTTTTTGTGAAGTGAGAGGGAGGAAGATGCCTTGTTGTTTGCTTGGTGTTTTTTAGATACGTGAAGACGTGCAGGTTTCTCGTGTTGAATATGCTGTGTGTTTGAGTAATTTGATGTACCTGCATAAATCTTTGTAACTAATTCATTATCAGGTAATCCGAAATCTGGAATGATCCCAAAACCGGCGCGATTTCATTGTCGTTGATTATTATTGTGAAATTTTTCTCGCTAAACCTGATGACTTGTGGCAGGAAATGTTTTAACTATGGTGAAGGAAGCAATATATCTTTACACGTATTGACGGGTTCTGAATAGATTGCTTTGTATAATTACTTATCAGTTTTCAAGAACGAGTAGTAATGGTGAGGAGGAAAAGCATATGCTTTTATTGTATTATTATAATAGGTCCCCAACCCAAAATCCGACTTATTCTTTATGAAACTGGGATGAAGTGTTGGTTCTGAAACTTTTCAGTTAAAGCATCCGCTATTGAGAATTATAGCTACATACTTTGTGTTGTGTTTTAAAAAGTGTTTTATAGCATATTTGCAGCGGATTACCAAGCTGTTTTGAGTCTTTCTAAATAGCATTAGCAAAAAAAATTCAACTTCCAGTATATATATTTAAAAAAATATCCTACTTTACCTACTTTATTTCAAAATAGTTTTAATTTGTGTATTATAATTGTGTTAATAGATTTCAGAAAAAGCGTAACGCGTTGTTATTTTTGCACTGATGTACTTTTATTGCTTATAATATGTATATCTTCAGGTATAAATTATACGGAATCGATTTGATTAAATTTTACTTTGGCTTATAGAAAGCCAAATTTTCTGTGGTACCTATATAAAGTTAAAGTTACACAAACTAAAGAATTTATTTTTGTAATTATTTTTTTGTTTTAATCAGTCTATGCCCAACGTAAACTATGACCGAAGTCATTACCCCAGACAGGCTGATATCAGTACCATGCTGTATTACCTAGAATCTAGCAATGTATAATAATCCTTTCTAGACGGTTCGTACAGTTGTTTGCACCTGTACTCTACAGTAGTAGTGGCGTAGTCCGAAACTATGTGTTGATAAACTGCAAGTTTGATAAAAACTCATCGCATTGGATTACTAACCGGTTACTTAGGAAACGTTTTGTTAACTAAAGTTACAACGAGGATAAGATTAAATGTTTCCTTCTATTATTTGTTTGCAGGTATTTACTCCAAGATAGCGTACCAATATACAAAGGTGTATCTCAGTATAGTTATAAGTGTCTCAGTACCTATATAACCTGTAACTGTGCCATATGTCTAAAACATACTGTTCACCTTGACTCAAACATTAGTTAAGAGTTTATATTTCATTTAAATTTTTGCTGCAGTGAAATATTTTGGAACTCAATATTTGAAGTGCTAAGGATACATAAAGTTTAAAGAGGTATTAAGAATTTGTTTTAATATTTTGTTTACTTAGCTTTATCAAATATGATAAACTTCAGGTAAGGGGCAAAAAAATTTCTAGGGTGACGTATTTTTACAGTTTTTGGAGAAGAAACTCTTTTGTAAAAAATAATTTCATGACATGTGATAATTTTACATAATAATAATTTCATGACATTTGTAGGAATACCCGTTGTTTTAATTGGAAGTAAAACTTTATATTATGTACTCTTAAATTTTTTATTTGTGTTTTATGTAGATTTTACCGCTTCAAGTGTAAATTCTTAAAGAATTAATTTTTTTGCAAAAACGTTACCTTTACCAACTTGTAGACTCACCCCAGCTGGATCTGCAATCAATAAATATTCGCCATTTTTTACTGAAATTAATAACACTTTTTTTCATGTGATAAAACCAAAAGGGATTAAACATTTAAGAATAGATATAATTCTTATAAAACTTCAAAGTTTCCTAAATGGTGTCAGAATTCAAAGTATATTATTATCAAAAGCAATAGGTTTTCATAGCTAATCGATTTAAAAAATAAACTTTTAGAAAATTTATTTTGTTTGTTCAAAAAAATATGGTTAAGGTAATTACTAAAAAAATAATTCAGGGATAAGGTATATCCAACGTGATAAAGCAAAAAGTTATGAAAAAATTCAATTTGTTGTAAAAATTGTGAATTTAGTTGTTTCATTGCCACAGCATTTTTAAAAGTCGAATAATTTCAGTGTTAAGTGAACTTAAGTGTAGAGTGTTTTAATACCTTATTTACTTTTCATCAGGGTTGGAAAAAACATGTTTTTTAATAGAAAACAAAAAACAGGTTTTATTTGTTTTAAACACGTTTTTTGTTTAAAACGTTTTATTTGTTTTTTACCCTCGACATAGAAATGATAAAAAAATCCATGATTTTAAAAAAATTTAATTTGACTTTTCAAATTAAAATTAGATTAATAAAGCAATACTTTTAAATACACCACAAACAGTTCATTCTTCAAAATGATTTCTGTAAGTTTTCTTCACAGCATCATGCGCTTTATCAAGCAATGTACTGCCTATGTCATGGCGATAATGGTGGTTTGAACCCAAGCCTTATACTTGGCACCATCTTTTTAGGATCTGGGTGATCCATACATGAAAATAGTGAGTTTGTTGCTTAAATAAAGGGAGCAAGTTGCTTAAAACTACATGTGTTTTAAACAATGTTTTTTTAGTAACGAAGAGAAGTTTTCACAGCCGGTTTCCATAACGTTTAATAAAATCTTTCGAGCTTTTAAACTGTGGTCAAACGTTAAAAAAATATTTAATTAAAACTCTAAACGTTTCTTTCCTACTGAAGATGTCCGGCGAAGTTTTCGGACGAAACGTTTAGACTTTTAACTAAATAATTTTTTAACGTTTGACCACAGCTTAAAAAAAGCTCCAAAGATTTTATTAAATGTTTTTTTGCTCTGTTTTAAACATGCTTAAAACAAACATAACAACCATGCTCTTCATTTATTAAATGGTTAAAAATCTTCCATTCAACATCCATCATATTAACAATGCTCATGAATCCAAAACAACAATATTACCCATCATCAGCCAGCAGTATGCACTAAAAGGGGTGCGGATAGTAGAAAAGTACCCGTTTTTGTCGAGGGAGTGAATAAGTCGTCACGGGGCCGGGGAGACAAATGAGGAAGACGAGCGATCCTCTTAACTAAATTCCTCCTTTGGGAGCCCTTCGTTAACCTTTCATTTGCGGGGACTCGCTTTTACGACTCTTCCCCTTTTGCCACTCTCTCCGCTGTGAATCGAATGGTTCAGGGAGGAAAGTCCCCCAGCAATGTGTTACATCCTTGTTCATTTTAAAAATTGTGGGAAGTTATGTATTTTGAAATTTTAGTTATGATGAAGTTAAAGGAGTTGTGTGCTCTTTCTTGTCCCCTTAACAAGTTAATAATATTACTCCTTATTGTTGTGTAACAATGAGCTTGGTAGGTTGAAAACACACTGCAGTATGATAAAACCGTGGTGTTAAAGGTTAGGCTTAGTATCACAATTTTAGTTCCGCGAACGGGGTGATGTTTATCTTGAAAAAGTTTAAAATTTATTCAATAAAAAATACTTCGCGAATTTTAAATGAATGATTCTGAAGTATTTAATAGTTGTATTTAACGAAAAAATTTGTTTGACAAGATAGCTTTGTATTACAACTTTAATTTCTAAGGAGGTGGTGATACATTCATTGATGGTAAATACTTAAGTTGTTTTAAGGGAAAATACAATACATGTTGAATTATAGGGGAGAGTGTTGTATGTTGTACCTATGGACAAAAATCACGTTTGGATTTTTCTAAGACAGGTAAAATCACATTTCGACCATTTAAAGTGCCCAACCTATAGTCCTAACCTTTGTGAGTAGAGAAATATTTTTTATTAGTCAAAATCTTGAAAATTTGATTTTTAATCATTTATAATAACTTGGAAAAATTGGTGTCCAAAGGTACAATAACCTGTTGTACCTATGGACAGACCCAGTTGTACCTGTGGACACCCTTAAAAAGGGAAGTTTTAGTTGAAAAAAGCTAAGAATGAACATTTTTTTTGATGAATTACCTTTTAATAACCTATTTCAAGCCTTTTTAAAATTGAAAATAGATTTTTTAAAGTAATGTAGTTTTAGATCGTAAATGATCATTAAAACGAAGTTGAATGATAAAAGTCTTGATTTTTTACCAAAAACACAAAAATCACATGGTATTTTCAGATCAGAATTTAAGGTAATAGTTTCATCAATCATGCTGATTGATCTGACAACTTAACTGATCCAAAAAAAAACCAATTCGATCGACACTTAAATGTCCAAGCATTTGGTGGTAATAACAATAATAATTTGGTGGTAAATCTTCTTCAGGTGGAAATTTTAAGTTTTTTAATCATCATACTAAAATGAGATAGGGGTGCTTAGGGTTTTACACCATATTTTACATTAAATTCCAAGTAGAATCATAAATTTAAAAAAGTGGTTTATATCACAAAATATTTCATTTTTGATCTAAAATTCACTTGAAAATAATCGCTGACAAATAGATTACCATTTAGAATTAATTTAACATTTATTAAAATGTATTCAGTTAAATGAAACCTGATTTTAACCCATTAAGGACGACTTTAAAATAATGAAAATAAATAACTTTTTCTTTCATATTTTGTTCATTTGGACCGAATATAGTAAGAAATGCCCATTTTCAGATTTTTAAAAAAATAATTTTTATGATTTTTTAACTGGCAACTTTTCTTGCCAACCGTCCTTAGTGGGGTCCAAACTCTGACAAATGAAAAGTCGAAAAAAACTAATTAGAATGTTTACGATTTTGATAATAAAATGTTTTCATACATAATTTAAAGAAATAATCCATAAATAAAAGTGAATGGGTACTAAATTGTTAATAGGGGGTCCAAGAAAGGGTATTTCACCCCTCCTGAATAGGGCCAGTTCAGTTCAAATATTGATATTCACCTATTTTCAGGCTTTAAGAATAGCCGAACTAGTACTTTTTTTAAGTCGGAATGGTCGGAACCCTTTGATTTTTGTACTTTAGCTAGCTTCCAGGTTAAAAAAGGTTTATTTATATCTCCCAGTCTGGAACATAGGGACTTTTTTACCTGCTAGAGTCTTATATATTCTCAACTTTCATTTTTTTGGATACCTTTGGTTATATGTATATAATTTTTTTGCCTTCCGAAGCCTTTTCTCTTATTGGAATTCTACGTTCTTTTTAGTCATTCTCTATCAAAAAGTCATCATAATTACAGTATTCATCTTTATGGCTCCAGATTTCGCATATTCCCCCCAGAAAATGTTAAATATTACTCATTAACTCGATAAAAACTAGGTATTAGCCCATTCAAAATGGGTTAAATTACTCCAGTGATATTTTATTTTATTTTTTGACTACTGTAAATTTCCAGAAACCCCTTTCAAGGAAAATAAATGTATCCAGAAATGATTTATTATGTGATTGAACCAATAAATCTGTTAGGAATCGGTAAAAATCTAAAATCTATTAAAAAAACCACTAAAATTATGATCCATTGGAAACATTTCATCATGCTAAAGTATCAATAAGATCTACATATATGATAAGAACAAAAAAAAGCATTAAAAATAATTAATTTACAAAAGCTTGTTATGAGTAACTCGTAAAAGTTTTGACCACACATCAGACGATTGGCAACAAAAGTTGCCAGTAGAAGAAAACCCTTGCTATTGGCAATTTAAATACCCCCATTCCAACTGTAATTGGTAATAATATTTAGAATGGGATCTTGTGAATATGCTTCAATAGAAACAAGTCATAAAAATAACCAAAACATTAGATTATTTTGGCGTTTTCCAAATGATCTCCCAGCTATCTCCAAAATGTAGTGAAACGCTCTCATTCTAACAGCGATTTTACCCCCAAAACGGCATGGCAGGTATAAATTTCTATTTTTATCTGAATAAATACATTCTTTAGAAGCTGTTGTCATGCATTTAAACTTTTAATGTCCTCTATTAGAGTCAGTAAAAAATGAAATGTCCCTTGGCAAATTTTGTTGCCAACCGTCCTTAATGGGTTAAAACCCCGATTAGCTACAGACACCCAAACGTGTCCGTAGGTACAACACTCGTGGTGTCCGAAGGTACAGCATCAGATGTTTTTGCATTCAAAGTTCTATAAAAGATAAAAGAATTGAGATCTGACGATTTCTAATATCAAAACTAAAAAGTCAAAATCTCGGGGATTCCCCCATATATCCCATTTTATCATATCATAATAATAGAGGAAGAAAATAATTAATGTAGTGATGCACTAAAAAAAACTTTGAGCACCTAAAAACAGTATTTTTATTATAGAAAATTTAAATAATATTTTAAACAGCTGATTTCACGTTAGCAACTAGATAGCATCTGTTTACATTCAAAATCGACCACAAATTCAAATTTACATTTTTTCCCGAATTTTAAAATGAGGTGGCTGAAGGTACAACCGTCCGTAGGTACAACACTCTCCCCTATTGATAATTCAAGTATTTGGTATACTCCATTTAGATACAAAATTTACTGCTACTTTTTATAGTTTAGTTTTTTTTAGCTATATTTGGGCGAATCGCCATTAAAAGTAAAAATATTTTTTCATGTTTCTGCATAAAGTGACCTTTTTTAATTTGTCTACAAGAATAAATATTACACCTTAGTAGAACTTTAGAATGTTTATTCATTAGGGATTACGCTTATTCTAAAAAAGAAAAAAGATTGCTTTGTTAATTTATTTTTTAACCCCTGTTAATTTTTTTTATTAAAGTCAATATTTCTTACTATGAAATTATGTACAAATTTCATAGATAGTATTTATTTCATGTAGTTTCTAGTTCTAATGGTATCTTTTGTTTTCTAGGTAAGGAAATGCTCCTAATTTTTCTTCTGTTTTGCATTTTTGTTCTGGGTGAGTAATCTGTTTCATTTTTGTTTCCCCTTAATTGTTAAGCTTAAAACGCCTATAAAATGGGTATCTACTGAAGCAAACATATTTAAACTAAACATAACGAATTTAAAAAAAAAAAACTTCCATAATGTCTCTAAACTCTATATTTATAAATAATTTGATATAAACACAAAATGTCTTTTGAACTCTTTAAGTAAAGATGTAGTTTATCTTTTAAATTTCCTTAAGGTACACGAACTTCTTTTTCCTTTAGAATGGTTATTTAAACCTCTCGGTTTGTACTTTTAATGTTTGGAAACCACAACAGACAACTTTAGAAATTCGAACTCCAGTTTTTGTGCGTACTTCCAAAAGAGACGCGTACCCTCCAGTAAAAGTACTCGCTCTGTTTACAGATCCGAATACAAATATCGTTATACCCTTACAATACAAATATCGTTTGCCGAACGGAGTTAAAACTCGCTGAGGTGTTCCAGAATTCCATCTCAAATCTGCGTCCCAACAGGGGGTTGCAGGGCCCAAGAGCACCTAAAAAGTTTTCCACGGCAATCGCCCCTTTTACGAATTCAGAACCCTCCAAGGTGCAAAAAACAGCCCAAGAAAAACGTACATCTGAAATATAAATACTCGTCAATGTAATGGAATCGGAATACACACACAGATAGATATATAAAATATATAAAGTAAAGGAATCGAAATGCAACTTACTAAAAATGCATACGTGATATAAATATAAATAGTATTTCCAAGTTACGCTGTCAAACGGGCTGTCGGTTTATAAAGGAGAGGGAGAGAAAAAAGCAGTCGGGTTCTGCAGGGAAAACGTAGACAGCAACACGGGGAAACAAAACGGGCAAAAGAAAAATAAGCGGTGGAGAGAGGAAAAAATTGTATTGGAAAAAGAGGATTGTTGAATGTCCATGAAAAATTGATTCTTTTCCTGAGATCAATTGGAAGTGGTTACGGAAAAAAGACCCGGACATCGATCCTTTAAATCCGGCGGAAATTGAGGAATAAATCGCTCTTTCATTGGGCTGAAAGGAGTCCCGGACTGTTCTGGATTTTAAACTGAATTCAAAATGTCGGTCCACTGTGGATTCCTGATCTGGACCCAGTTGTATGTTTCTGAAATAACTGGGGTAGTTTTTTTTATTTTCAAGCCTTAGATTGCTTACAACTATTAAATTTCTATAATGAAAATGATACATTAATGGGGCAGTTGAGTGTAAATATTTCAACGAGAGTTCTAAAAAAAGCATAATTAGTCTTTAATTATTTTAATAAACCATGATGTTGTTTCTTTATTAAAAAACAATAAATTAAATTATGTTGTTTAAAAATTATTTTTTTATTTCCCTTTTTTAAGTGGTAAAAAATCAAACGTTTTCTGATAGCTATTTTATGTATTTTTATTTTCCAAAATGTATCCCTTTCTCCTTAACTATAAAAAACTGCTATTTTTATAAATAATAAAATTTAAACATTAAATAATAAAAACATGCGAATAAAATTAATTTTAATTGAATTTAAAACCTGAAAAATACCCGAGATTCGTTTTTTTAATCTTTGTAATGATCTTCAAAGAATCAAACGTTGGGACGAAACATTTTTAATTTGACGAAGATAAAAGATATGTTACATCTTTGAATAAATTACTATTTACTATTAGTTCTTTTTACACAAGTCATATTCTCTTCCATACATTTTTTTATTAAATGCTAATAAATAACACTTTGTAAATGCCAGCATCTCTTTGGTTACATATCTACATTTTACGTTATAAAATACCTTAACCTCTTTTACTTTTTAAGCATGAATTTTACAACTTCAAATCAGGTTTTAAAAAACATCAAAAGTTAATTTCAGTTTGAAAATATTCCATTTTAAATATTTTGTAAGTTGGCAATTTTTTGATGATTTATTGATATACAGCAATAAAATAATATTTACATAAATTGTAAATGCTTATTAAACAACAGAACTTTTTACCAATTTGGGGTAATTTTAATCCTACCCGTTAAAAATTTAAATAAAATAATATGATTGCCATATTTGAATGAAATTACAAGACGAAATATTGAGAATGTCCCCCCTATTAAGTTCGATTTTACCCTCTCCATCCATTGAATCACCTCTCAAACGCACCTCAGTGACGTACACGTCTCCACAGAGCACCAGTACGCAATCCATTTCCTTAAAAGGCCGCGATTGCGTAGGTAAATAAAATGAAAAAAAAAAACCTTCGCAATTACACCTCGCGCGCCGCTGCTGGTTCCGTTCTGCGAAGTCAGCCCGCCGCAGTCGAAATAGAGATAGATGTCGCCGGGCCCCACCAGAGGTCAGGAGAGTCGTCAAAAATTGAGGACGCATTTATCCGGAAAAGGATGCGAAGAGAGCATACATTATTTCCGATGCTCGAAAAGGTATTGCCGAGTTTAGTAGTATAATAATAACCGGGAGGAGATGGTGCACCCGGATAAGGTGAATCGGAAATATCGTTTTCCTGCAGGAGGAGTCTTTTTTCCCCTTCGTGTTTGTGTGTTTAAGGCAGCTGGAAGTGGTTTTAAACGGGGCTTGTTTGAAAAATTGACGTGCCGAAATCAAATGTACACAGTAGGCGATTGTTTCGCCTTATGGGTGGTTGTTTTTAGTGGGCGAGACGTGGAAAGAAGGCATGAAATTTGAATGATTTTAAGAGGTGGTTTTGCCGTAAGCTGCGGGAAATGCGTAGTTTTTTTTTCGGATCATCTCTTTTATATTTTTTCTCTTGTGAATATGGGTTAAAAATATATATCTTTACTGATTCTATTCCTGACTTTCTGTCTGATAAATTCCTTATGTTAGGACTAAATTTTGAAAAGGCAGAAGTGATCGTTAATGGCTAGAGTTAAGCGTTGGTGCACAACCCAATATTTAGGTCCCCACTGAAACTGAGTAATAATTGGACCAAAACACAAGTTCAAGGAACACAAGAGTAAGTTAGGTTTTAAAGAAGGCTAACGTTTAATCAACCCAAAAATTAAGATACAGACCAACAAATTAACAATCAACGAATCTAACACACAACAACAAAATACTAAAAAGAATCACTACACATAATACAAGCAAAATAAACGAGAGTGTGGCCGAAAAGAAAGAATAATATAAGTGGCTTATCTGTTTTGTTGTAACAACCAGAGTTCCGCTAACAGGCAGGGCGGGACGGCGAAGAACAACGCCGGTCGAAAGGATGGAGCGAATGGTGCCGGGGCGTCCGTCAAAGCGAGCACGGGACAGACCGCACGCAGGATGATAACGGATACTGGGGCGTTACAGTGCTCCACTATTCTCAGGGAATTGCGCAACAGAAGTCGCGCTCAGGGATACCACGGGATGCTGGGGCGTCGCAGGTGTTGCTCACTCAGGGGAGGGCGCGAGAGACAGACGGGTCGAATGGCTTAGGAAAATCACGGAATGCTGGGGCGTCGCAGGGCTTCCACTCTCAAGGAATAGCGTGAGAGACAGGTAGGACTCCTGGCTCAGGGAAATCACGGATGCTGGGGCGTCGCAGGGCTTCCACTCTCAAGGAATAGCGTGAGAGGCAGACAAAGGCTCCTGGCTCAGGGAAATCACGGATGCTGGGGCGTCACAGGGCTTCCACTCTCAAGGAATAGCGTGAGAGGCAGACAAAGGCTCCTGGCTCAGGGAAATCACGGATGCTGGGGCGTCGCAGGGCTTCCACTCTCAAGGAATAACACGAGAGGCAGACAAGGCTCCTGGCTCGGGGAAATCACGGATGCTGGGACGTCGCAGGGCTTCCACTCTCAAGGAATAACACGAGAGGCAGACAAGGCTCCTGGCTCAGGGAAATCACTGATGCTGGGGCGTCGCAGGGCTTCACAACTCTCCGGGAACAGCGCGGGAGACGTCGCGCTCAGGAATCAATAACTGCGGAACTTTACCGCTCCCCAAAAATTAGGTCCAGCAACTGCCCCTCTCCGCCTCGGCTCCCTTCCTTAAATCACCTTCTCTTCCTCCTCCTCTTCTCACTTCCTTTCGCTCCGAAGGACCCCCGTTTCATTTTTCGAAAAAGCCCTCTTAATTCTCTCATTGGCTTTCCAACTTTTGGGGGTGGATCCTCTTCTCTTCGTTGTCTTATGTGGCAACGATCACCCCACCACATTAACAGGTCGTATACCCCAAGTACCTCTACGATCTGTCGCGATTGGTCCCGTCTCCCCCTTTCTCGACCTCTTGACCCGGCCAGTGCGGGAGAACGAAGGTTCCCACGGAATCTAAGTTTTCTAGACCCGAAAATTCCGCGCCACACTCTCTTAGTTTTACAAATTTACACAATTATTACTAAACATACAATTAACATACGAATTGCACAACAAATGCCCTCCCAATTACCCAAAAAAAATTCCACGAATTTTTTTTTTTTTTAAATACAAAAAGGAGCAGCTAGAGAAACATCAAGTACAGAGATATATTCTACTCTCTAATAAACCTCCCCTGCTGTCTATTCCTGAGATTGTAATCACGGCGGAGTGGGGAGGAAGCTGCCTGAGGTGTTTGGCGGGCGCCTCTCTTTTCTTTTGTTGTGGGGTTGACTGCAGCGGACGGAGAGGGGTCAGGGTTATCTTCGGTTGTAGAAGTTGTTCCGGGGAGGTCGTTCTCCTGTCTTTCCTCGTGTTGTAATCTCTGGGTTGCTTTGCTAAGGCGGTCAACATTTATTATTTGTTTACGCTGGGGGTTGTTGACTTCCTTAATTTCAAAGACCACATCGGAGATTTTTCTCTCAATCACATAACCTCCTTTATTTGGTTTGGAGAATTTTCCGCTCAAACCCGGCTTTGTGTGTGGGTAGTACACATAAACCATATCACCGACCTTCAGTCCTTTATCACGTGCAATCTTGTTTCGATATTGTTCCTGAGCCTCCGCTGCTTTTTCCAAGTTAATCTTGACCTTTTTGTATGCTGCATGTTGCCTTTTCAGTAGCGATTCAACGTAGTTTTCACTTTCCCTGTATGAAAACGGCCAATCATTTTCTAACATTTGGTAAGGCAAGTTAAGTTCCTTTCCATAGACCAGAAATGCAGGTGTATGTCTTGTCGCTGAATGCCATGTTGTTCGATATGCTAGCAAGGCATAGTTCAACTTTAAGTCCCAATCGGTATGATTGTCATTGACTAAATGACTGAGAGCATTTCCCAAACTCCTATGGTATACTTCTAACATACCATTTCCCTGGGGGTGGTACGCTGTAGTCTGGACCTTTTTTATTCCCAAAGAACGATATAAAGACTGCATAGATTCCGAAATTAGGTTCGAACCTTTATCTGTTAAGATAATAGCTGGGCAGCCGAACCTTGATGTAAAGTCTAAAAGCGTCTGAGCAACGTCCTTGCTTCCTATCTCCGGTACAGGGTAAGCCTCGCACCACCGACTAAAATGGTCTATATATGTTATTAGGTATTTGTTGCCTTGATCAGAGATTGGCAAAGGCCCTACAACATCTATAGCCACTTTTTGAAAGGGACCTTCAGGAATTTCTGATCTCTGGAGTGGTGCCAATGCCTTTGGCTTGTGCCCTCGCTTTTCCATGCAACTATTACAAGATTTTACCCAATTAACAATATGGTTGGTCATACCTGGCCAGTAATAATGCCTTTTAACCTTGAGGAGGGTTTTTCTCACTCCGGGGTGGCAGGAAGTAGGTGAATCATGCAACTGAGAGAGTACCTCATAAACCATTGATTTGGGTAGTACTATCCTTGTTTGATCATTTTCATCTGTCAAATCGAACTGTTTACATTTCAGTATCCCTTGGTCTAAGAAAAATCTCAACTTGGGGGGTTTTATGGAATTCCCTTCCTGTAGGTCTTTTGAGATGCTTTGGCATGTCTTGTCCAACTTTTGGTAGTGTAGCAGTTTCTCGGGTAATTTGTGGTGGTAAGAAATTTCCACGGGTTGTTCCTGCTGCAGGGCAAATACTTCTTTTTCTTCTATTCTTTGTTCTTCGTGATTCAATCCCCGTGAAAGGAAATCCGCAACCCTGTTGCATTTGCCTGTTATATACTTTACTTCATAGTTAAAGTCGGATAACGTTAACGCCCATCTCGCTATTCGCCCGGTGGGATCTTTCAATTTGAGCACGTGAGTCAAGGAAGCGTGGTCGGTATAGATGGTAAATTTTTTTCCGTATAAGTAAGGCCTAAAATAACCGACTGTAAATATTATAGCCAGCACTTCCTTCTCAGTCGTGCTATACACTTTTTCGGCTTTGTTCAGTTTGCGACTTGCAAAGGCTACGGGTTTGGGGAATCCTGCGTCGTCAAGTTGGGTAATCACACCTCCAATCGCCGAATTGGAGGCATCTGTGAAGAGGACAAAATCTTTGGACATATCGGGTAACGTCAGGCATGGTTTCTTAACTAAAGCTGTCTTCAGGTCTTCAAACTCTTTTTGGGTGTCTTTTGTCCATTGAAACTGCTTGGATTCCTTTGTTAAATTGGTGAGATTTATTGACCTTCTGCTAAAATCCGGGATAAATTTTCTGTAATAATTAACACAACCCAGGAATGATCTCACGTGTTTTCTGCAGGTTGGAGTCTTAAATTTTTCTACTATTTCTATATTCTTGTTTTCTGGGAATATCTTGCCCTTTGTTATGACAAAGCCTAAGTAGGTGATGGATTCTTTTAAAAAGTTGCATTTAGAAGGTTTTAATTTTAGGTTGTGTAGTAAAAGCCTATTGAAAACTAATTTTAATTTTTCAAGATGAGAGTCTATTGAACTGGATGCTATTACAATGTCATCAACATAAACAAATATTTGGGAAGGTTTCAAGCCTGACAAAACTATTTCCATTAATCTTTGAAAAGAATTCGCACTGGTTTTTAAACCAAAAGGTGTCCTCTTAAACTGAAATAAACCTTGACTTGTTGATATAGCGGTTTTATGCCTGTCTTCAGGGTCAAGCATTTGTTGAAAGAAACCACTCGTTAAATCCAAAGTAGAAAAATATTTACTTCCTTGTAGATTATCCACCGCTTCATTAATTAAAGGTAGGGGATAACAATCAGCTATTACTTTTTTGTTCAATTCTCTGAAGTCTGCAACAAATCGGAAATCCCCACTGGGTTTTTTGACCAGTAGAACAGGAGCAGCATAGGGAGAGGTAGATGGCTCTAGTATATCAGCTTCTAGTAGGATTGCGATTTGCTTTTCCATTTCTCCTCTTAGGTTATAGGGAACTCTGTATTGTTTTCTTTTTACCGGAACTTGGTCGTATAAGTTTATCTTGTGAAGAAGTGTGTCGCAACCGGGTAACTCTTGTACAGCTCCCGCAAAAACCATTTTATATTCATCCAATAGTTCTTCTAATTTCCTTTTCGTGGGTTCATCCAAATGTTCCAGTTCGAATTTTCTGCTCCATTCTAGATCTGCTTCCTCACATGTTCCGAATTCAGGGTCCTGAGCGAAGTAATTTATACTTGAGTGAGGGAAATCGTTAGAAGACAATAAGGGTTGACATTTTATGAGTTTAGTGGATTTATTTACGTGGATATGGGCATCAGTAGTATTTAAGACTAATACAGGGATTGGTTCATTGTCATTCTTATATACAGCTCTCGCGACCACTAAATCTTTTTCCCCCACCTGCCAAAGGGGTTCAGCAAGTAATATATTTGCCTCTACTATACGTTTTTTTAGTGTGGTTTTGATTATGGCTTGTGAACCCGGAGGGATTGTGGTCTTCACCATCGCATAAGCATAAAAAATATCTTCCTCTTCTGAATTATTGACATGCTTAGGTGTCATTACACTCTGCCCTTCCCTAAAGTGGATTAACAAGTCCTCTAGGAACATGCAATTCTTCTCAAAATCTAACGTACATTTATTTTGCTTCAGGAAAGGTGCTCCTAAAATTAGGGAAAATTCACTTGATATTTCATTTGTCATTATATAGAACCCCACCTTGAATGTATTTTCATCTATTTGTAGAGACAACTCTGTAGAGTTCTTTAATATTGATCCCTGCCTCGCAATAGTTTTTATAGCCACCGAACAAGCGGTGAGCTCTATATTCATATTCTCGATTATGTCCTGCCCAATTAAATTTAACCCAGCCCCCGAGTCAAGGAGCGCCTTATAAATGTTATTATTTATCTTCACATCAATTATTGGGAGGTTTGGACTATTGTAGCATGATAATATATCAAACACTTGAGTAGGGGACTCTTCCAACTGCTGTGCCGGCTGTTGGCCCGTCTCTAGTTTAAATAGGGATAGGGATTACTGTGAGGCAACTGATATTCTTCCCTAGGAGGACGATAAGAATCAGGCTGACGGGGAGGGAGATAAGGTTGACGAGGTGGACGAAAGTTCCCCCGTCGGTTTGATTGCGGGCAGTCACGTCTGAAATGGCCGTCCTGTCCACACAAAAAGCAACCTCGAAATCTCGTTGGTTGGGGAAAATCGTTGTTTCTTTTAGTATTATTTAAGTTGATTTCCTCAATTTTTTTAGTTAATAACTGTACTTGTTGTTTTAAAGTCTCAATTTCTTGATTTGGTGGGGCTCGGGGGTTTGCTGTGTAGACGGGGACTTCTGACAGTGGTTTCGGATTCCCCCGACAGGAAATCCACGCCCTCTCCTCTCTCAGCGCTACCGCTTTAATTTCTTCTACAGTTTGAGGGTTAGCCGTCATGACCCCTCTCCTGACCTCAGGGCATAAATTTGTCATCAACATGCCCTTAAGCATTTGCCTCCTGTGTTTATCCTCAGTTGCCTCGTCTTCGAGACCAGGACAAAATGCCTTAAAAGATAAGGCCTGAGCTTTCGCCACGAATACCGATACTGGCATAGTGGATGGCTGTATAAAGGAAAAAAATTCATGTACAGCTATTGAGGTATCTTTTTCCAGGCCATATCTCTCAACGAGTATATTTTTTAAGGAGGCATAATCCTTAATTGCTCGGTGTTGCTCCCTGCATACTTCCTTCGCTTCCCCGGACAATTGCAGCTTAATTGCCACATAAAGGTCTTTTTGTGACCAACCAAAATGGGCAGCAAGCTCCTCGCATTCCGAAAAAAACTCCGAAACGTTCCCTGAGATATCGCTTGAGGAATATCTAGGTAGCAAACGAACCTTATCGGCTGTGAGGCCATCAGCCACAAAATTCCCCACTACCGCCGTGGCGTTAGGCAAATCCTCAGAACCACCCCCCGTACCATTCATGATAACAATTTCTCCGATTAATTATTATATAGTGTTTTCCCCCAAAAATTACAGCACAAAATACAGAAATGGCCACACTCTTAATAGTCCAATTAAACCAGAATCAGTGGAAAAGTACGGCACCAACTTGTTAGGACTAAATTTTGAAAAGGCAGAAGTGATCGTTAATGGCTAGAGTTAAGCGTTGGTGCACAACCCAATATTTAGGTCCCCACTGAAACTGAGTAATAATTGGACCAAAACACAAGTTCAAGGAACACAAGAGTAAGTTAGGTTTTAAAGAAGGCTAACGTTTAATCAACCCAAAAATTAAGATACAGACCAACAAATTAACAATCAACGAATCTAACACACAACAACAAAATACTAAAAAGAATCACTACACATAATACAAGCAAAATAAACGAGAGTGTGGCCGAAAAGAAAGAATAATATAAGTGGCTTATCTGTTTTGTTGTAACAACCAGAGTTCCGCTAACAGGCAGGGCGGGACGGCGAAGAACAACGCCGGTCGAAAGGATGGAGCGAATGGTGCCGGGGCGTCCGTCAAAGCGAGCACGGGACAGACCGCACGCAGGATGATAACGGATACTGGGGCGTTACAGTGCTCCACTATTCTCAGGGAATTGCGCAACAGAAGTCGCGCTCAGGGATACCACGGGATGCTGGGGCGTCGCAGGTGTTGCTCACTCAGGGGAGGGCGCGAGAGACAGACGGGTCGAATGGCTTAGGAAAATCACGGAATGCTGGGGCGTCGCAGGGCTTCCACTCTCAAGGAATAGCGTGAGAGACAGGTAGGACTCCTGGCTCAGGGAAATCACGGATGCTGGGGCGTCGCAGGGCTTCCACTCTCAAGGAATAGCGTGAGAGGCAGACAAAGGCTCCTGGCTCAGGGAAATCACGGATGCTGGGGCGTCACAGGGCTTCCACTCTCAAGGAATAGCGTGAGAGGCAGACAAAGGCTCCTGGCTCAGGGAAATCACGGATGCTGGGGCGTCGCAGGGCTTCCACTCTCAAGGAATAACACGAGAGGCAGACAAGGCTCCTGGCTCGGGGAAATCACGGATGCTGGGACGTCGCAGGGCTTCCACTCTCAAGGAATAACACGAGAGGCAGACAAGGCTCCTGGCTCAGGGAAATCACTGATGCTGGGGCGTCGCAGGGCTTCACAACTCTCCGGGAACCGCGCGGGAGACGTCGCGCTCAGGAATCAATAACTGCGGAACTTTACCGCTCCCCAAAAATTAGGTCCAGCAACTGCCCCTCTCCGCCTCGGCTCCCTTCCTTAAATCACCTTCTCTTCCTCCTCCTCTTCTCACTTCCTTTCGCTCCGAAGGACCCCCGTTTCATTTTTCGAAAAAGCCCTCTTAATTCTCTCATTGGCTTTCCAACTTTTGGGGGTGGATCCTCTTCTCTTCGTTGTCTTATGTGGCAACGATCACCCCACCACATTAACAGGTCGTATACCCCAAGTACCTCTACGATCTGTCGCGATTGGTCCCGTCTCCCCCTTTCTCGACCTCTTGACCCGGCCAGTGCGGGAGAACGAAGGTTCCCACGGAATCTAAGTTTTCTAGACCCGAAAATTCCGCGCCACACTCTCTTAGTTTTACAAATTTACACAATTATTACTAAACATACAATTAACATACGAATTGCACAACACTTACATTGAGGTATAAAAGGTAAAGGGATAACTGGATGCCATTCTGACTCAAAATATAATGAAGTATTGATATTTTTAATTTTAATATATCTTGGAGAGTAGTTTTATATTTTTCTAGTTGATATTTTGGTTGTTGGAAAGAAAATATAGCATTCAACTCATTAGTTAAATATAAATAAGGAAGTCTAATTTTCTTGAATTAAGTGCTTTACTACGTAATTAGTTACAATACAATTTCATTGATGATTTTTAAGTATGAATATTTTTATTCATGTGGATTCATAAACTTTTATGAAGCTTTTTCTATCTAACGGTTAATTTTAACATTTAGGCAGATTAAATATATTAAAAAAGTATTGCAAGATATTCACTGTTTAAGGTATTGCAATAAGCACAAGTACAGTAATTTCAATTCATTTGACCTTTTTTGCTTAAGTGTCCTTTTTTCTATAAAATAAAAATGTATCAATTTAATGGGTTAAATAAACTCGTGGGTTAAATTTCAGGATTGATGATAACCAACACTAGGATGAAAGTTGAAAAAGTAACATATTTATGCCTCTTTAATGAGTGATGTGTAGTTTAATTTCATTGCTTATCAACATTATTTTTTAGTTTTGAACAACTAACTCCAAATCAATATGGATGGAATTTATTTTCTTTTAAATACGTAATAAAATGTATTTTAAGCGGATTTGGAAAAAGTTGTAACCTTCCCCCGAACCTAATAAAATTTCCATAAACCTTATGTATTGCTCCTATGGAGCTGGCAGGACTTCCCCCGAACCAGGTTCGTAGGTTTGGGCTCTTTTTCCAGGTCCGATTTTAAGTCATTCATTTCGTAGTTAAAATAATTCCTTTATATTCCGAGAGTTAAATTTTAAGCTACTTATTTATAAGTTCTCTTCGAAAGGGAATGATTTTATACTCAGTCAAAACCGACTCACTTTCCGGTAACTTTCTACTCACTCAAATCTCTTTTGAAGAAACTGAAAATATTTTCCTGCAATTTAGAACGAATTGCCGCAAATCAAGAGTCATGCAAACCAGCTCATTTCCAACGCCTAACATCCTCTCTTTTTCCCTCACGTATACATTAGGAGAGTCTCTGGTTTCGTATAACGCAAGCTGCACTATCATTCGCGGTTTATATATTTTTAATAGAACGCCCGGGTTAAGTTTATACAAGCGATGGCCCTGCGAATTTAATTTCTGCCGCGCGTTGTCGCGCAATCTCATTTTAACAAGCGCAGGGCCGCCCCCAATTAATCTCCAGTTTAATACCGTAAACTGGCAAATTTTCGTGCTCTGCGCGGGCGTGCGCCTAATAAAACTGCCAAACTACGGGCGGCAGAATTTAATGGGAAATTTAAAGCCATTTCGTAACAGATACTCTTATTATGAAGCCGCTTTAAAATGATTTAAACAATAACTCCGGATATAAAGCCTCTAAATATTGAGAAAGGGTCAGCCGTAGTAGTATTATTTGAAAAGCGCCTTGTGCAAACATTAATTTCGAAAGGTAATAGTTCTGCATCGAGCCAGAGCTAAGTATGCTCTGGCTCGAAGTTTAATGAGGTTATAGAGCATAATTGCGCCCTAAGCTGGAGGGATTTAAAATGAATATGCCCTGCGCGCGTTTTCGTTCTGCCCAATTGCGGAGGGATTTGGAGCTAGCTCTGTGGTGCGATTGGCCGGATTCGTGCGGTTTGCATTCTTTCCTCACCTGCACCACAGAGGGATTCTGAACTCCCTCCACCCTTTCAGCCCTATCCGCCCCGAATTCAACACTATGTTCAATGAGAATCTCGGGCGTTGCAGGACTCAAAGGGATAGAGAAGGGGATCGGGGATGATCCGTAATGTGGTTATGGGGTGTCTACTCTTTGCGGAATCAAAAAGTTATTGTTGGGGGAATAGCGTGGGTTTTGAGTTGGGAGTTTTCTCTCGGGGTTCGTTCTGGGTGGATAGATATGAATGTGAAAGTTGGATGTAGGAAATTGGTTTAATTATATCTGGATTAGCTAAATGTGTGTGTTTCTTCTTAATTTATGATTAAATTCACGTATCTGTGCGATTTGTTTGAAAAGGATTTATTGATATAAGTAGGTAGATTTAAAATATAAGAGAAACTCATTTTTATTGAAACGAATAATTAGTTTTTTAGTTTTATTTCTTATAGAAAGTTCCACACCTTGTTGGGTTACCGAAATATTTCTAACGACATGCGAATGAACATTGTTTAATTACTTAATATCTTTCGATCCAAATTTGCAAAAAGCATTTATAAAGGAATAGGCACGGCAGTTTAGATAAATTATGTATTAAGAAATACATAATTTATAATGATACAAATTTTACCCTTTTTTATTTTCTTCTTGCAGTGTATTAAGTGGTTAATTAATTCAAAGGGGAGTTTTTTATATTCTAATTTTACATTTTTATTTGTATCAAAATAAATTAATGAATTCTGAATATCCATAAAACATTTATGTGTTTTTCATTAAAGGAATTTAGAATATAAAGCTTAAATAAAATGCATAATTTTTAAGCATTTTAATGCATTTCTAATAATATATTCGTACCCCATTTTATTATAATCTTTCATTGCAGCGGTTGTAGTTTTAACTTATATGCTCAATAAATATTCATTCTCTAATTTTTCTCGAGTGATAAACTCTAATACAACATATTGTATCAAAATTGTATTAAAGAAGTTGTTTCTGTGGTCCTCAAGATATGTTTCTAAAAAATTACAAAGTTTTATTAATATTACACTTACTTATATATAAACTAATTCTAATGTTAAATTTCAATTTTGAAGACTAAACTCTAGTCTTAGTCACTAGAGTATAATAAAATAACTCATTAGATTTGAAATATGGAAAATAATATGTGTGAATTACCAAAAGAGTTAGGCGCATAAACTATTCTAATGTAATCAACACACAATGCTATCGAGGGGAGTTGAAAAGGGGCTACCTATGTGGAGTGAAATGCATTTTCATGACACTGGGCTGTGGATTATTGTTCGCCCTTGTGCCTTTAACCCTTCGGGTACTGTATTCCATTGTCACGTTTATAGCCGTGGGCTGACGTCACGTGGAACGGTGAATCAGGGGTCGTTAGAAGAGGGACAAAAAATTTGAAGGGTTGCTATTTATCGATACGACTTCCCACCAACCGAGGGTATTCAGGGTGTTTTAGGATTATTTCGCTTCTTTAATTTTTTTCAGGTATTACTTTTACAAGGGGAAAAACATTGAAATATCTGGTCTAATTTTAATCTTTGTAAAAAGAAGAGATAATAATAATAACAACAACAAAAGAACGTTTTTTCCTTTAAACATTGTAGAAAAGATGTCTATATCTAAAACCACTTCAATAAAATCTTTAATCATAGTATAGAATGTTTAGCAGTAAAAGAATGAAAGTAACTTTTATAACCATTTGTATTTTTCAATCTACGTTTAAAATGGTTTGTATAAGAACAGAGGTTTTTGCAGTCAACGAAATTAAAAGAAACTAGAGTTTCTTATATTGAGTGTTCATAATGCGATTATTCATTTAATTTATCTAATTAACGTGTCTAAATAATTAAACGGATTATGAAGCAATACTACTTAATATGTTGTATAACATTTTCTTAATAACTAAATAAAAAGTTGTTGTGAGTACGAATTTGGCTTTATCAGTTTTAACTGTCTGAAGTACTTATTTGATAATATGCTTTTTTGCTGGAAAAGATTCTTAATGAGAAATAGTTACTTAGTATTTCTGGTTAAGATAACCAACATCATTAACATTTCGTAAAAAGAAATATTTTTACAATTGATACATCGTAATAATTTTAATGGTTAATTTAAAAGTTTATCACAATCTCTATTTATAAAGTTCATTGAAGACAAACTGGTGCTCATGAAAGGAATTTTATACGGGTTGTGGTCTTTTTTTATGTTAACTTTCGGATTCTTCTTTTAAAATTTATGCTCTTCTGAAGTATAATAAAAGTTATTTTACTTTGATAAACCAAACACTTTATCAAAGAAATTCATTTTTTCTACATATAAAACTGTATACGTTTTTATTATTTAAAAAAAATATTTTAAGTTAGAATATCTTTAGGTTGTACGAACTCTTGATTTATTCTATTCTATTATTTGGGGTAACATTGTACATTTATTTGAATCTCAAGCATAGATCCTCAAAACATACTTGTATAAGTTAAGTAGTTAATTGAGATCTATTTTTCCTTTATAAAGATAACCAGTTAATGTGTTGTATTTTTTCTTTCATCAAATTAATTGAAATTCATAACTTAAATTCATAATTCATAGAATGGAAAATAAACATACGTTTGTTATGAGAAAAAAACTTTTACTATTCCTTCAAAAGAGCACATAAAAAACTCACTATTCTTCCTTACTCATCAACCTCCCAGTGCTTAACAACAATACCCTTCCCACGAAAGTATTATTTGTCTGCGCTCGCTTGGCGGAGGGAAGCGGGGAGATCCAAGTTCGAGCAGGGGTGCGGGAAATCAGGGTTGCTGGCTTGGCTACTTTTGCACCCCATTGGCAAAGGAGAGGGAAGGGAGGTGGAGTAGTTCTTGGCGAGAGAAGTAACCAGTTTTTGGCGCGCTCTCTCCCTACCTATCCAACCCCAGGGAGAGAATGGCCTTCCCCGTTTGGGTTTACCATTCGTGCCAAGCGAGCACAGACAAATAATAGAGCACTGTGCAAAAACGGGAGCGAATTCATTTCTACCTGGTCCCCCATCGCCGGTAGTTTACCTTGTAATTCTGCCAGCAGCCAGGGGAGAAAGGTGGCATATTATTGTATGAGTCACCCATACGGGACGGTATAACACCTCTTTGGTGGCTGCCGGTCCCCCTTTGTCCTCGCTACCGGCGCTCCTAGGTAACTCGCAGGGTTTCCAGGTTTGGCGGTTTTGGCGATCGGGTCCCATATGGCACTGCTTGGGCATTGTTTGAATGGGCCTGGACGATGCAGATGGCGAGATAGCGAAGTGATGGGGCATATAGGGAGTGCTAATATTGGGGTGGTTTTGGTGTAGTTGTGTGCCGTTTGTCTGAGTTCAGGTTGGAATTAATCACTGTGGGTGGTGTGGAATTGAGTGGAAACCTTGATTAATGGGATGTTGAAATGTTGAATAGGTATTTAGTCGAGGAAAGGTGCTTGTTTTGTGATGAAAAGGACGGGAAATATATTTTTTAAATATTGAAGTTTAATATACTGGTTCATTTTTTTTAATTGTAGAACATTCGGAATTACCCTTTCAGGCAGCATGTTTTAACTTTTGATGAAATCGTAAATATTTTTCTAAAGTGCGTCCTTTGTGTTTCCATCCGAACAGGTATTAGTTCGATGTGATTGTCTTTGATTTTTCAAATTAATTTGTTAAAAATCAACAAAAGAACTTCAAAAACTTTTTTGATGCCCACTATTGATGACCCACTATTCCTCTTTGTGTGTCACTCTTTACACATTTTGTCTCGAATAAAAATTTAAAAAGAATACTTATGAGAGAAAAATTCGTCGTTTGGAATTTTGTTCCTGTAAAACGAGTTTTTCCTTCAGGGTAGACAGTATGCAGGAAAACTTACCATACAAAAAACTGGTTTTTGTGATTATTTACGTTGTTTTCTTCTCAGCCCTTTTTATATTTAGCTAAACCATAACGGTAGAATTAATTATCATCATAGTTTAAAGCTGCCTTTGCGGGGTTTGGTTATCATTGAAAAAACTGATGCCACGAATATTTATTACAGATCTATTGGGTATATGCGAACTTTTTATAGACTTTTTTCCTTCATTACAATTTAATTCCAGGGATTTACTTTTATCTTTAACTTGGGATCCATTAGATATTTAGATAAAAATGTCTCAGTCTCCTTTTAATTATGGAAGTGTTTCATTAATATTATCAACTAAATATTCGAACCAAATAATGTATAATACCTTTAGTTAGAAATTATTTTTTAAATACCGATTATTTTGTATAAATAAATAATACATTTCAAGGAAAATATTATAATTATAATTTAATAATTATAATTGAAATAAATCATTAAATAAATTGAAATCATGGAAATGAATCATTTAAATAAATAACTCAAGTTATTAAAACGAATCATTAAATAAACTAAAATAATTTTTAAAAATATTTTAAAAATTAAAAAATTCATCATTAAATAAATTAAAATTATAAACATATCATTAAATGAATCATATTACTAAAATAAATTAAAATATTGAAAATATATCATTAAAAAAATTGGGAGAAAACATTCTATTTTAGTGTATGATCTAGTAATGTTGTAACTTTTGAAACAAAAGGTAGGTATTTAATTTTAAATACAAATACTTCTCATCATCATCATCATCATATACACTTCTAATAAACTTCATCTTACAAATCCCAGTTTTTACAACATTCTATCTCCCTCCTGCCCACAACATCTTCCCCAAAGCATACCCCCGCCATTTGTTCTAACACATTCCCCTTTCTCCAGAACACACCCAATGAACCAAAGTATCCCCAGGGGCGATACCTCTGCCAACTTAGCACCCTCTCCAGCATCACAGAAGGGAGGGAACGTGCACAGAATAGGCCGTGAAGGTGAATCGATCACCTGTGAGCGCGTGGAGGTCGAGTGCGACAACAGAAGGGTGCATTGACGTCGAGAATGGCACGTGCCGCTCCGGATTAGCCATTGTCCCCCACCTTCCTTCCGGATCCTTCTCTCCCCCGTGCGATATTTTTATTATTATTGGAAGCGATTATTTAAGAGATATTGGGTGAGGGGAGAGATTGGGGGGGTCTCCCCCTCGTAATTATGATAAACGAGACCCGGGGAGGGAGTTTTTTGGAGTATGGGGAGGTAGGTTTGCTGGGGATGTGTTGTGTACCTTTTGTGGGACCTGGTGGAGGTTTTTGAGATGGGAGTGTGGAATGCTCGGTGTGGGAAATGTGTGTGGGGTTTGTGTGTGTGAGTCGTTTTTTTGGAATGTCGTTGAGGGAAAAACGAATTTACGGATGAAAAATTTAGCGAATTCGATATTTTTGTTTTGCTTGTGAGGCATTTTGAATTGTCAAGTTCTCTAGATCCAGCTGTAGTTTTTTTGCAATTTCAACCTATTGGATGCATCAATGTTAGTAGTTGAGTGTGTGAACATGAACGCAAAGTGGACCAAATATTTTAAGGATGTAGTAATAATATACTAATGCCGTCGTTCGCTGGCTGGTACCCTTAACGTTATTTCATTTCATTTCATTTCAGCTATAAATAAAGATAATAAAAAAATTCTAGATAACGAGAAAAAGAGGATATACAGAGCATGAAAGAATTTTATAAAATTACCTATTATGCCAACCTAATTATTATAAAAAATATCCTTCTTAAAGTTGTTTAGGAATGTATTTGAATTTTTTAATTTTTTGAAGAAAAATATTGAATCTATCCCAATAACATTACTAAAATGTGCACACTCGCACTTATTAAGACTATGTTTGCTGCTGACTCTATTTAAATATGATTACAGTTCAGATTATTGGGAGTAACTTAAACTTCATCACCACATTGCTTAAAAATGGACAATTTCCACTATTCTAGAAAGTACAAGATTAATTATACATATTTGACACCTAGTAAATGCTTCGTTTATCTTGGTGATCCTGTTCATAGCCATATAAAAGGAGAAACCTAAATGGCGAAACACAGTTGCTTAAGATTCGACGCATTTACTAGTTGTATACCACGGTTTTGTTCTCGCATAATGGTCAATTCTTTAAATTAATTCAGTTTTCAATTGAGCAATTAGACCTAACAAAAGGCGAGGCGACTTCCCAGCCTACTTGGGGTGACCCCCTTCATTTAAAACTCCCGGAAACGAACTCTCCCAGCGATCCTTGTTTGTCTGCGCCTATTAACGAAACAACACCTCCTCCCCCCCACCCTGCAGAGACACGAGGGGTGAATAATAGACCCCCGAAAAGTTCCCACATTACCCTGAAACAAACGAATCCATTAGGACCGATTTTAAAACACCGCTGGAAAAGTCTGAATGGCACAATGAATGCATGCGCAAGACTTCGCGGCCGGTTATGGATCACGGCTTATATTTTCAACTGCTGTCCACTCCGTGTCTTAGAGGTTTCGGAATGAATGGTTGGGGCGATGAAAGGCCGGATTTTGTTGTGCCGGACGCCTTTGTCCGGCCGGCTATCCGGTTGACAAATGAGCCCCGGCCTGTTCCGGACAGGCCAGGTCTTTTAAATCGGCAACCTGGTTAGGCCCTGTCGCTGGTTTATATTCTTTCAGCAGAGGCCACGCAATGGTCGACTTCCTCCGCTGTGTTGTGTGTGTGAACTCTTTTGCTGCTGCAGCTGTATGTAACGATGGGTTTTAAATGGTTTGTATCACCTAATGGAAGGGTTATTCGCGGCTTTTGGGGAAAAATGTCCCGCTCGGTGGGTGGTGGTGTTCATTTCTGCATTGATGTTGTGTAAGATCGGGTAATTGGAGGCGATAATGGCCTGTTGTTTGCTGTAATTGTTTCTGAAATAGATTGATAATTAAACTTCGGTGGTTCTATTAAGATTTGTATGGAGGGAATGACTTAAAATAAAGGAAAATAGGTTTATGGAACATATAAACTACTATTTTTTGTGGGGTTGTATGTGACGGCAGCTACTTATTTTTAATGAATTTCTTTTCTAGACAGTAAAAAAAGTAGAAAGTTTCAGACTGATTTATTTTTAATACCTTCTTTAAAAGCTGTTATTTTAGAATGTGCACCCCCGTCCCCGTGGATAACTTTGGTATATTTTTTCTCTGTAAGAGTGGATATAACTAGTGCTTTTTTGCGTTACACATAAGTGAATCAATAGACACAAAGATTAAAAATTACTGAAGATCAAAGAGGGACTCAAGAGCAGAGAGATGTTTTGGGGCAAAAGAAGCTGAATGGAAAAGAGATACACGATAGCAAACAGATATGCTAAGGAGTGAAGATTGTTAGAAAGTTAAAGAGATGCTGGTAAAGCACAAACGCGAAAGAGCAGAAATGTAAAATATTAAGAAGCAAAGAGATACAGGGAAAGGGATGGTCAATGGTCTGGGAATGTCACTTAGCTGAGTGATTCGCTAATTTCTTTTTGTTGTGAACCACTGTTTAATTTTGTTTAAAATATTTAAAGTTGTAATTATTATGTAATAACTTTATTACATACTAGTATACAGATAAATACAGATACATTCTTACTGTTATTGAAGATTGAAGGCGCGTAAATCTTCATAGATCTCCTTTAGCATTACTGTTTTTTTTGCACAAAGCATTCTTCACGCTTGGATACATCAAGTCTAATAAGAGAAAGTGAGTAAGTAGTTAGAGAATTCAAAACCTCTCTTCCGCATAACTTTATAGGACCATCTTGTCGCAAAATAAAACATCTCCGTCTCGCGTGAGAGGGGTTTAGAGCTCTTGGCAGCGCTTTTTATTGTGCGTAATTCCGACGTTTGCGGCTTCTAAAATTTACCGCCGCTTCTTTTTAAAGAGAGCAAAGGTGCGATAAAAGCGGGCTCATTCGGCGATATAAATCATAACGAATCCGCTTTGATTGCCCGGGAATCCGAGTAACAAGAGGGAACGTCTTTTTGATTGGGGGTCCAACCTCTGCGAAACTGGAGACATACATAAACAAGCCGCTAGTTTCTGAAATCGCATTACTTTTCTTTCGTGATTTAGGGTCAGGTGGAAGCAACGCCTTTGGAGGAACGCCAACGAGACGTTTTCTATTTTTTTTCTCTATCTCTGGCACCGCGGGGGCCCTCTATAATGCAATTCCTCCTTTAGGTCTGTATACATTTCTTGGGATTTCAATCTTTTTCCCAAATCGTTGTTCGCGCCGCTGTGACGAGATGTATTAACGACGCGTCGGCAGTTTGTGAACGGGGCTTAAGCGAGGGATTTTGATGGCGTCGGGACTGGCTTTATTCCCTGGACCCGTGGGGGGAGGTTTTTTTTGAGGAAGGTGTGGGATTGATTTGGGGCCTAAGGTATACATATATGCCTTAATCGTTTCTGGTGAGAAAGATATCGTTCGTGTTCCGTTTAAGGGGTTTTTGATCTACTTGAACCCTTGATCTGAACTCAATATTTTAAAATTGGTACTGAAACTTAACCTAAAAACACAACCGCCCATGGGACCTTACAATGCTCATATTCGTTTTCGTGACCATCGAGGGACCTGAGGTGCAAGGCAAATATGCCCGATTTAGTTGTAAGCTTAAACCCTCAGGTTTTATAAAGGCACTAGGGCCCTTCCCTTCCATGTTGGCTCCAAGTGCAATGTCGAAGAGGCCACTTCCCAAACAACAAAATTGAGAAATCAAGGGTTTAAAAAAACCTTAAATACCATTGATTTCTCAATTTTGTTGCTGTATTTCTGCACCTTGTTCCATAAGTAGCCTCAGTTATGTCTAATCCACTACAACCTCTAAAAATAAATCTTAGATCTTGTGATTTGTAGGATGTAGGGTATTTTTAGATTTAATTTCATGTGCACTAACGTTGTCTTAATTTCGATCGAATTTCTGTTTGTTAAACAATGTTACTCAATGTGTGTCTGAACGCTTTTTAAATAGTACAACTAAGTAAGTGTGATACTATACGTCACCCATCTCGTTAAATATATTGTATTACCAAGTTGTATCTATTTGTGTGTAGTTGGGACATTGCTATGTATAAGTTTTTACTTCAAATTTCTATTTTTAAAATCAAGTGTCAACACCTGCGCTGCCTCGTTTCAGTCTATTCCGAGCCCAATTTGTCGGTGTTTAATTGACATTTTTTGAAACAACAAAAAAATTATCATCCATCCTACTCGGCTTTGCCAAAGAAAGCGCATCTTCTTCCTCAAACAACACAAGCTGCATTCACCCACCAAACACACAACAGACCTCACCTAACTAATCCCACGCCAAGTTAACCAGCTTAACGGGTATCACTTGGCAAAGAAAATCGCCTAGAAATCACGAAAACGCGTCGTAACTGTCAGCGCGCCACGACTTCAGCATGTTCGGTGCCACCCCTTCAAATTTGTGCAGTTCGTGTTTGTGACGATGTCGCTCCGACTGTCACGCTCGCCGGCTCCAATTCGTCAGGGATGGCTCTACCCGTGAGAACGCGACAAAGGGTGGTGACACACGCGGACAACGCTCTCCCGGAATCATCATTAAAAACGGGAGTTAACGATCCCGGACCCTGGATCGGGTTGCTGTCGTTTTTCGTGCCAAAATCTGTCGCTGCTTACCAGGGTTGAGTGATGGCGGTAGGAAAGGGTTGACGCCTCTTTTTTTCTTTTTGATTCTGTTTTGAAATGCCGGCTGGGAAAGGTTTACTCTAGTTTTGGTGTCAAAATAGGTGGGGATGGAGAGGTATGTCGTGGTTTTTTTATATTGGGTTTTTTGGTGGGATTGGTGTTGAAATAATTGTGGAGGTTGCGTCTGAAGTGATTCAAATGGGGATGATTCGTTTGCTTAGTAATGTTTGTCGGAAACAATGAGGCTATTAATTAAATGCGGAAGGTTTAACCCTAGTATCGGTGGTTAAGACGGAGCGTCGTGTGGGTTTTTTATAGTTATAAATTATATTGCCAATTTAAGAAATGGTTCTTTAAATAAAATGCGTATTTTCTGGAATAATGCCAAACCTTTTTCCCACTCAGAAAATTAAATATTAATGTCCTTAATTTTTCATCAGATCTTTTAAAGTCATGAGATTTCACATATTTTTAAAATTATTTTCTTGGTGTTTAATATTGTTTAAAAAAACTTAAGCTTAAACTCTTTTGTAGTTTATATTATTTTTCTTAAGTTACAAATATCTTAAAATCATCTTAACATCTTTTAAAATACCTGTGTAATAGTTTTCTTATGGGATTTTCCTTCTTTCTGTGTATTCAAAAATCCTTTTATTATTTGTATAGATTTTCTTGCTGCTCATTCAGATAAATATTCCAACTTAGAGTTGTCAGTTTTATTGTATCAGTAAAAACTAATTTCACATCAGATTAATTAATGTTGTATCATTTATTAAAGTACTGATACAATTGGGTTTCGTCTCTAAAAAATTGCTAATATTTTAGAGATAAGACTAAAAATCATTTTAAATATCTTCAAAAATAGATGAAAGTATTAAAATTACTCCCAAACAAAGATCTATATAAAAACTTTATTAACTAACTTTTTAATTAATGAATACTAAACGTTCCTTCATACTTCATGCTTCTGTTCAACCATCAAAAAGCGCTTACGAGGAAGAGCTCTATGGAATATCCCACACTTGATAATTGAACAATCCTCTCCAAACCGCCATTGTCAACCCTCGAACAAGACGGACATTGTTTCCGGAAACATTTCCATCAGGAGGGGAGAGAGCACCCCACTTCCGAATCGAAGCTTTCATAACGCCCTCCACCCACACCGCAGGGGAGAGTGCGGCAGAGAAGGGGGCTTTCTCCTCAGAACACCCCAGAAGACGTGTCAAGTCGCGCCATCCACTCGCTCGGAAAAGGGAGAGGTGTAGAACGTAGAGAGATGTATGTATAGATGGAGATTTGGTGTGGTAGTCCTGCGTGGCAACCTTGATGGGTGGCATGATAAAGAGTTCCGTAACAATGGAAGTGGAGGGTTTTGGTGGAGGGTTAGAGTTAATCGGTGGAGGGTTAGCGTTAGAGTTATTGGAGGGTTAGAGTTAATCGGTGGAGGGTTAGAGTTAGAGTTATTGGAGGGTTAGAGTTATTGGAGGGTTAGAGTTAATCGGTGGAGGGTTAGAGTTAGAGGGAGGGTTATAGAGTGGAGGGTTTTGGTGGAAAATAATCGTCTTCTCTCCTAGAAGAAAGATAAAGAAGAAAGGAAAATGGTATTGATCAATTACTAACTTAGAGGAAACTATAACGAATGAATCAGTGAGAAAAATTTATTCATCAATGTTGGGCCTTTATTTGCGGGGAAAAACTGCGGCCTTATGTCAAACACTAACTCTGAAGCATATACTGTCAACCAATCCTTGTAATCCTGGAAGATTTTTTGACATGCTGCCTGGAGCACTGAGGCCTGGAGAAGACTAGTTAATTCCATCACCGATTTTGGACGGTTATTCGTTAATTTTTTTGTTTTCGTTTCTTCATTCTCTCGCTAAGTTTTTTTTCCTTTTTTTATTCTTTATTCGTTAAGTTTCAATTTGATTCTTTATCCGTTGATTCGTTAAGTTTCGGAAAAATCATTGTTTCAGTGATCAAAGTAGAAGTTAGCGATTAATTAAGTTGGAATTTAGTGCGGTATGGATGTTCGAAGCAGGGATCGAAAATCTCAAAATGCAAACCAAGTGATTTTGTCACTGGATGCTACAGCCCTCCGATTGAAGTGTAATGGTCATGATATAAACAACAGAAATTTTTTTCAGAGTGCTCTCTGTGAATAGTAGTACCTCTATGCGTTGGTCGGTTAGTTCTACCTCGATGGTGCAATGCTGGGGAGTCATCAGGCAGGGATCTATCTGCTCTTTCGGGGGGCTTTTTAGTGGTGAGGTCCCTTCTTCCTTTTGTTCGTCCCGTTTATCTTTCAGGGGAGAGGGAGGATTCGATTGTTCTTCGGGTCCGACACGTCATGCGTTTTGTTTCGGCTTCCGCGTGGTTGGGCTGTTGCAGTGGAAATGGGTAGTGTGGTGTCTGTGAATCTGTGTTAGGTGGTGAAGGGGAAATGTAGCGTGCTATCATCTTTTGCCAACGTCAGGTTTAATGGGTTGTTTTAATTACACAATTAGTAGTAGGGGGAAAATCGATTCTTTAAAGTACCATTCTGAGGCATCGATATATTTTACAAATTGAACAGTCAAAATCAAAGTTTTAGTTGAGTTGTAAGTATTTGACACCCTAGTATTACGTCTAAAAGTAACATCATTAAACGGCAACTAAAGATGTCAGTCGAATCCACAGTTTTGCCATCTCGTAGTTTCTTATGTTCATATTAGTTGAATGCTAATGCCTCCTGTAAATATTTAAAGCTCCATTTAAGATATACGTATAGAGACTTTCAATTTTTTGAAAATTATGGTTTGTCAGTTAGAACTGAGCTCGGATATGAGGTTTTTCAAGTAATTTTTTAATAATAAATGTCACATTAGGGCCCATTTTAAGTTAGAAATACTCTTTGAACTTACAATACTGTAGGTATTTGGTATTGAGGAAATGGCCAAAAAGACATTAAAATATTTGAGAAAAAACTGAAACAAAAATTGAATATTTTAATATTAATTCAGGCATGTCGAGGAAATTCAACTATTCTTTGTTTCGGTTGGAAAGAAACTAAAAATAAATTTATATTGAATTCTAAGAATCTATTTGCAAAAGGTGTAAAGAAGTATTTGCTTCAATAAGAAAAATATATTTGGTTTTAGCTTACCAAAAATGAGATTTCAATTTTAATGGAAACAGTAAGGAAATTCGTTAAAGATGAACTATTTGTTTTAAAAGTTAAAAAAGTATTCTCACCTAAGTTCACCTAAATTTTAAACAAAATAAGCAAACAGCTATTTTCTCGAAAATAATTTAACTCTTATTGACCTAAGAAACGAGTGAAATTAAGTATATTTTCCAAAGCGATTTATTTGAAAATTTATTGGAGAGATCCCAACATTTAACGAGAACTTTAGCCTTCCAATAAATGCAAATGAGTTGAATGTAACTGGTAATATTTTTTAAGTCTTACCTCCAACGTCAACTAAACACTGCATTCTAAAAAGAACCGGTTCCAAAAGCTTCTGTTCTTAATTTCAAACATCCCACGTGATAAATGATACGCGAGCGACTCGCTCCCTCCAGAACTATCCGAAACCCATATCGAGCCGATACCGATTTCCGTTGTTGACACACCGAACGCAAAAAAACGATACACCGACGCAATATCGCGACCTCCCCCTCTGTCGAATATGTTTACCGAATCTCGACCGAAAACAACACAAAAAGGAACGAAAACGCATCGGGGAAGGAGAAGAAAAAAAGGTAAACGGCCACTCATGATGCAAACGCATTAAAAGTCACGGATCGAATTCTACTAGGTGGCCAGGTGGGGAACACGGAAAACACATTTACCTCCCTCGGAATGGAAACCCCGGTATGACGGAGAAAAAACCCTGGAATGTGTTCGTGAGGATTTCCGAGTCTGTCCGATCTACCGCGACAAGGATCTCCTGGGGATATATCCCGCATTTTTATACGGGGTGTATTTCCACTCATGCCGTTTTACGACTACGGGAAAGAACAATGGAGGGAGGAATTGGATGAGGCGAAGTCCGGAGTTAAGTGTGTCGAAGTGATCCGGTAAGCGTTTTTCTCCTTTAAAAGCCGGCGCAGAGTGTGCTTGTACTGATGGAAAGCTGATGAGTTTTCGCTATCGACCTACTACGACGACTACCGACTTTTAAAACGCGCGCCTGCGATTTATCTATCGAGTTAAGATGTAATCGTGTTATCCCGAGATTTCTTTTCCGGGAGTTGGTGTTAATGAAAGCTATCGGTCGATGGGTTTTCACCTGATCTGAGGAGGATGGGAGTCTGGAAGTTTTTTTCCTGCGGGGAAAGGAGGAGATGTGCAGGGAAGTTTGTTTGCCGGTGTTATTGAATTCGGCTGCTGTATCGATGTTTGGCAGGTATGACGTACTTTCGATTGGGAAAAAAAATCGATGTGGGGTAGTGTTAAATTGGTTTAGGCGGGGTCTGTGAATATATTGGAGAGGGATGTGGTTTCGGTTGAAAGATTTTCTGGAAAAAGTATTGTTTGGAGTTTGTAAAATATTTCTATTGTTTATAGATCAATCTATGCTACGTATCTGAAAATAAGACCATGTTTATCTGTTTTTACTCTTTCAAAGGGAAATATTTGTCAATGTTGATGCTAAACTATTAAAGTTTGAACAAACTGAAATGTTTCTTATTGTCTCTCTTTTTTGTAAATGTTTTAAAGTTTAAATATTTTTTAGGCTAGACTTTATACATATAGATTTTTCTATTATGTTTTCGGATAAATTAGAATTTTCTCAATCAATATTATTTTTTAAAAACAATAATCTAATTATTTAACGATACATCTGTTTTCAGAACATACAAAAATATCCCGATTATCTAAATGTCAATATCGTATAATGTTATTCTACAATTATTTTATTTCAGCTATTATAAATTTATTGACTCTTGAAGTTTAGGAAACTCATATTATTTTTCCTCCTTGACTCTTAATCAATAGGGATGAATATCATTAGAAATATGAAAATTTTTAGCAAACTGAACGAATTTCCCACTAAAAAATCATCCTATAAAAACACCTATATTGATGTTGAATTTTAATTTTTACAACAAAACTGTCTACCTAAACGTATAGCCCGACCGCCGCCGCGAGAAACACTTAGACAAAAAACAAAAGTTTAAAAAGAAGTTCAAACATAAATGATAACCCACAAACTTAGCACAGAACGTTTTTTCAGCGTTTATGAATTTCCATCACCCTATGAAATTAAAGGAAATAACCCGTTTCCAAAACAATCACCACAATATTGTATGATGTCAAAAGTTTTTCTCGTGGCGGACAGACTATACCTAACCCGTCTTTTCACAATTCACATAGATATAATTGCGCTATAACTCCATTACATTTTCACTTTCCTCCAAAAAAACTGGCATCGTATCGCAGCGAATCTTCTATGAAAGTTTTGAAATCTCTTTATAAACGACCTCTGCTCGAAAGCACCATAAATTCCCGTCCCAGGAGATAACCCACTTCCCGTATCACAAACCTCACCGCCCCCATCAAAAAGTCCTGCGCGTGGGGCCCAACCACGATAGATACCAAATCGCAATAAAACCGATACCATTAAAATGATACCAAAAGCGGTGCCGTCTATTTCCATCATGCAGTTTCCCAGAAAGAGAGGATAAATATTAAGTTAGTCGTCCCACGAGAGATCCCCACAGCCCCCTTGATGAATGCATTGCAGAAGGTGGAACGGCCAACTGTTGAATATCAAAAACCGTGGCGCCGCGGTGAGAAGCGCTCATTTGAAGTAAATGACCTCTTGGGGTCGTGACAGATGCCATCAAACCATCCATTCTCCCAATTAACCGGAGAGATGGAGATAAATAAGTGAAAATAAAGTAAATAAGGGAGAGAGATCGCTGCGGCCATTTTTTTTCCATCACAATCGCAAGAATCAATTGGGAGGTCGTTTGAAAAATAAGAGGAGATATAGCGTATAGAATTACTGGATCTTTTTATTTCTTGTCTGCTCTTTCTTTTTCTTTCTGATGGGAAGAGAGGTTGGGGATTGTTTTTTTTATACGTCAGTGAGGATAAAAATTGCGAGTATTTTTTTTATTTCGTATGGTTCTTTTAATTCGAGTTTGGCCCTTTGTTTGCTTGTTTTCTTTGTTAGGTCTTCTTGGATGGAGGCATGTATGGAGTGGATCTCTTCGCTGGATTGGCTTTGAGTTAGGTTAAATTTGGGTTAAAGTATGTTTAGAGTGTGAGAACATCGAAGTTGTCAGTTTCGTGAATTAGTGTCCTCTTCTACCCATGGGAATTAACTTCTTTTGTTGTGTGTATGATTAAAGAAAATTTTGAAATTGTATTTACAAAAAAAGTTACATCAATTTCATAGATAAAATAATAAAAAAAGAAAATTTTATCCATGCAATTTATGTTACTTTATTATGGATAAAAATTTCCCCGATGTGATATCCAGAGGACTATAATCTTGTGGATTCACTAAATTTTCCTACTTATTACATTTTATATAAAATATATGATATTGAATTCATAATTTGTCCTTATAATTTATTGAAATTTTTTCCCTTACAAGTTTCAACCGAATTTCTCCATAAAATTCCCTTCAATGGAAGCACGCATGATAATCTAACATTAAATTACCTATTTTCTTTAAACCGATCTCAGCTTGTACCAATATGTTCTAAGAAGAACGAAAAAATATGTAAATTATATTTATATTTTCCAAATCTTCTTTAAATTCACGATTATTCTAAACTTGTAAAGCGTTTACCTCGTATGTAGTATTTCAAACTTTTTTTAGCTAATAACTTCACAGTTTAAGTTTAAAAAATGTATTTCAAAACATGACACTGCTGGAAGTACAAACAGTCCCTCCTAGGGAGTGCTGGGGAAGACACAGGTTTGATTTCCCATGCCTAAAAGGATTTATCCGGTGCCACATTTCCTGGGACAGAGATCGGTCGTCCCCGTCTCGTCACCCATCCATATAACTCATCTTTGTCGTCGAACTCGCGACACAGTTTCAAAAGGATTTCGATCATGGAGGAGGGCTTACCCCTTCTAAAACGTAATTGCAAACGGAAAAAAATTTCTCCACAAAACCCCGCTCACAATCTATTACCATTTGACTTTCCCGGAAATTCGGTTTCCATCCGCATATGATTTATACCGAAGCCCCAGAGACACGGCGGAAAAGCAAATTTCCTTAATGGCGAAACTACCCAGACCCAGCGATGACATCTCTTCGACAAGGGATACCTTTGGGTTTGGATATCTCCCTGCATGGAAGTAGGGGACATTTGTTTCTGGGGGCTTGCTCATCATGTAAAAAAATGCTTTTGCATATTTCGTCGTGGACCTTTTCTTTGCTTGCTTGTAGAAGTGATGGATTAAAATGTGCGCGAACATCCTTGACGGTGCCATCATTCAGTGCTAGAAGGTTCGGGTGTTTGCGAAACTGGAGTAGAGGAGGGGGTTTTCCAGACACACACTAGAGTTTTTCCTCTTTTTACTGGAGTTGTGGATGTTGGAGGACTTTTTTTATTATTTTGTTTTGCTTTTGGGTGTTTTAGCTTAAAGAGAGTGATCCTGTTTCGTTTTCTTAAGTACCGAAAAGATTTTCTGAAGTTTTTTTTAAAGTGAATGTATGTTCGTGTACTTGGATAAATAAAACGGGGTAAAAAATGTAGCGAACGTTTCTCTGTGGCATTGTAATCGTATTTTTTACGCCGTGTCACGTATCTAAGAAAGGAGTACATTTATATACATTTCTGTTATATATTAGTAGTTTTTATTTAAAAAAAAAGTGCATTTACCAGACAATGCAGTTTTATAACAAATAGTAAAATTTCCTTACCATAGATAATTTTTTCCTGCACGAAGCTTCAAGTCAATGATCTTTTGACTTTTTTCTTACAATTTACTATGTCATTATGATTTCACATCGTAATATATATAATTGAATTCATTTCATATTTTGATGTTGATACACTTATAAAAATCTTTTGTAAATTAGTACAAGATTCATATACAATACATGAAAGTAATTTCATGAAACTTCCATAAAAAATAATTTTGTTTAAGTTCAAAAAGTTCTTTAAGAGTTAACATTTAAAATTAGGATCTATTAAATTAGGAAATGCACTTTTTTAGATAAAATATAGCTACATTCTAAAATTTACAAATTTATGAGGTTACTTAAAATTGTTTCATTATTTCATTGACGGTTAAGTGTTAAGTAAAATTATTATGCATCTTATTTTCATACATTATCAAGCCTGCAATAAGTCGATTTTCTTAATAACTATATTTATAACTAGATATATTTATTTCCAAACAATAGATATAAAGGAACTAATAAAGATAGTAAGCAGAAAAATCCTTTCCCATTATTTATTTATTGGTATCTTTTTAGTGCTTATAATATGAATATCCATCGCCTCTCCTGGTAGATTCAGTCATTCATTTCCAGGTAAACCCACACCTGCGCCGCTGTAGCCAATGAAAGAGCCGAATCACTAAACCAGTTCTACCTGCTCTCACCTGAGCCTACCTTTCCGTACTCACCTGAGGGTTACGACCAATAAAAAGGCAGATAGCGGCATTAATTTTTCATGACTGCTTCTATGGCGTCGTTTTTTGTCAGGTGTGGCGGTTGCTTTACCGCCTTATGCCGTTGGGATTGGCTGTTAAATGCACAGGTGGTTACGGCCATATCACGCAATGGTGCTTGCTGCTCTCTCATTGGATAGAGTCTGGATGTTGCGGGGATTTAATGATAGAGTGGAAAAGAAGCATCTCTGTGGACAAAAAGCCCTTGAAGTTTTGATAAAATGGATTTTTTAGAATAACTTAACAGCCGCCACGGATATGATCTCCTAGTCCTAAACCTGCATGATGACTGATATTTTCAACGATGACAGACAGCCCTGAAAAAAATTTACTTATTACGCACCATAATAGAAACTTAAGCTCCTATTACAAAAAAATACCGCATACAGCTCTATTTTTTAGATTTGCGTTTTCTTCTATTTTGATTGAATTGAGTCTGGTTGAATTGCTCCACTAAAGAAAATTAGTTTTTATTACAGAGCAAAGTAAGAACTAAATCAATTGTTTAATGGTATCAAAATTGCTAAAAATATCTACTAAAACTATTAAAATATAAAAACTATAAATTTTTGTCTGCCAAAAAATTTTTTTTATATACATTATTAAATAGATACCAGAACACATTTCATCGTGAGTTTAACGACTCGTTTATTCAACAAATAAACAGTTTGATTCTATCAAACCTGCTAAAATTATTTACAAAAACCATTAACAAAATAAAATACCATTTTTGTTTTAAAGAAAACTTAACTTAAACTAAACGAACACCAAAATAAACTTTACTATGGAATTTCAATGACTCTTTAATTCCAATTACTAAATAAAATTTTAATCCTTATTTTTTTTCATCCTTAAGTGAATAAACAACCGTATTACACTTTTCCTCATGACGACATTAACAGCTAACAGCAAACTTTCTCATGAAATATCACCTCGTCTCCTCACAAACAAGCCACGAAAGAGCACGTCCTTGAGAAAGGAGTTATACGAACCACAAGACAGATGAATGGACAGGTCACTACACGTCGACCTAATTAACAACCATCACATCTCATGGCCACAAGTCCGCCTTGTGTACAGGTCTGTTAGACTTTCTTTTATCAGGAATTCAATAATTGCTCTCTCGGGCATAACTCGCAATGGTTAAAAACAACAAGAAGACTGGAGCGTGGGTTGGCCAAGTACAAGGTCGGTTATTTTCTCGTGACTCAGCCTCCTTCCGTTGAAAGACAGAGTGAAAATTGTCACCTTCTAATAACGACTTGCCGTTGTTGGTTGTTAAAGCTACTACATGAAAAAAGAGGGGTGGCGTTTTTCTAAGAGGATGTCAAGGTGGTGTTACGATTCCTCCTATCGTAATCATTAATGCATGTTGTCCTTAATACAACATGTGTTAGAAAGAAACTAGTTTTAAACTTTCAAGTTCTGTATGTAGAGTATGAAACATATTTTACAAACACTGATAATTGATGATGTAGTAGGTAGTTGGTGTAAAATTTCGAAAATTATTACAGATTAAAATGCCCCAACTGTTTTCTACTTCTCTGCTACAAACCTATTATGAAGGGGAAACAGCATTTACAGGCAAGTTGTTTGTTTTCCTGCCACATACTTACAGCGTGTTTCTAAAGTCCGTTCCCGGCTTTTATTTAGAACCAACGTGTCGTAGGGTCACGGAAGTAAGGTCTACCCCCAGGTAAGTGACCCAGGAGAATCCATTGAGATGACTTACAGCGCCCCTAGCAGCGAAATAAAAAGGTTAAAAAATTAATTCAAAAACTAAAGGAGATAGGAGCATAAACCTCAGTGAGAGTATTGTTGCCAACGTTATGAAGAACTCAAAAAAGAAAAAAAATTTCACGAATATCGTGAATATTCGCGGGGATATTTGCATGTGAAAATATCACCTTTTCAGGCCTCGAAAAAGAAAAAGTTCGTAAATTTGTAAGTTTTTTAAATTTTTTGATTAAATTTTGTCTTTATTCAACTAAAAAAACACAAAACTACACAATAACACAGAAAAATTTGCAAATTTGCGACCTTTTTTCCTTATTATTTATTAAATTATTAGTGCCGAGACTAATATAATACTAAAAATGTAAGGAATGTACCGTAATGTAATGGAAAGAAAGATCGTACCTGAATGCAGATTGTAGGAAATCTACGGGAAGGAAAAAAAGGGTCAAGTTGCAACAATTTCTTTCGCATTTTTTGAATGCGATAGTGGCTGATCTCTAATAAACACCCATGAATAGGAACCCCCCCCGAAAATAATAGGGGGTTTTCTAACTTGATTTCGCGTGCTTTTTCGTGATTATGCTTAGTGAAAATAGCCATTTTGTTCCTTAAAATCTGTAGTTTACGAATCGTGATGGTGGACATTTCGGGTCTGCGCCAGGGGATGGTGAGAGGCGCAGAAGTGGAAAATCGACGAGTTTCAATTTTGTGTTGTTTGGAGTCAAAATGGTTCCTTTTACTTTTTTAATTTGCTCAAATGCCCCATAATACGAGAGAGGCGAGGGAGGACTAACGGGACATAGAGTTTGGAAAGGATCAGTTCACTCCAGTAGAAGGGGTGGAAGGATAAAGTGGAACGTAAAAATTGGTAAGCCTATTTTCTCTGAGGCGCAGGCTTATAGTCGTCCATTAACGTAATGAAAGGTGCCATTCTTTTCCTTATTTTCAGGCGAGAAATAATTGCGATAGTAGAAATCTGGCAACGCTCACTAGGGGTAGGGAGAGGTGCAGGAAAAAATTACGAAAATCAGCAATATCTCCTGAAAAATAATTTCTTTTCTGCACCAACTGCGGTTGAATGTTTTGTAAATTGACACCAAAAATGGGTAAAATGCATTAAACCGATTTTCGAACGATTCTTCTACTTAAAATAGGGCCTGAAAGGTGTAGAAAAAAATAAGGGGAAATTCTCAACTTTTAAGTCTTTTAAAAACTTATTTTTACTCGTGAAGAAGCACTAATTTCAGGCTAATTTTTCCCTTTATACACTTAAGAATACGAAATACCATCGTTGATATCTGGGACCTGCGATTAAGGAGGGGGGCAGGGGCAGAAAAAAATATTCCTGTTTTTATACTCTTCGTGGGAGTAAAATTCAAAATTTTCTACTTTTAGTAGAGTCATAAGTGGTGCAAATAAAGAAGATAGATACCTGACATGTCTAACAGCCCGTTAGAAAAGAGTTCCTCCCATTGGAAGGTGAAATGGAAGGGTTAAGCGGAACATGAGGAAGTATATGGGATGTTTTGAAAAAAATTGTGTCTATTTTAGTGAAATAATGTAGAAATCTATTTGAGCAGGTTCTATGTAATCTGTAGAACTGGAAATGCGACAATAAGTAACTTTCATTCTCGACCGAGGATAATAATTGGGGCAGAAAAAAGTTAAAATTATACTTTACTGAGAAAAAGAGTATTTATCCTGTTTAAAAGGTTTTATGGACTGAAATTTTTGATTGGGGTCACTCAAGGTGGCCTATCCTGAGAAGCATAAACTCATCTTTGGGGGTTGAATGGATGAAATGGAATACTAATTCGATTTTTTGACAAATGGCGTGAAATTTCTTGGAAGAGAGTGATAATAAACAAATCGATTCCTCTTTCCAACTCTCTCGAATGGGTTACCCGACAATGAAATTTGGGAATCAAGACAAGGGTCCGTGGTCGGCGCAGAAAAATTTTATACATTAAATTTTAGTTTGTATAATTGTGTCTAAATAAGATAAAATATCCCTAAAATAAGAAATTTCATAGCAGATATGAAGGAGACCCATGTTAAAACTGTTTCTTGGAGGGTAAGAGGATAAAATAGAATATTAGGGGGTATAACATTTTACTATTTTACTAAAAAGTGAGTATTTCTCGCAAAAATTGCATTAAAAGGATTCGATTTTCCAATTTTACTCCATGGAATATGATACGTATAAGATAAATCTGTAGTATTAGGCAGGGGAAGGTTAGTTGGGCAAAAAAAACCTGTAATTATTACAAAATTAAGACAAAAAACTTTATAATATTCTAATTTTTTTAGAAATAATTAAATGTCTTAAATTTGTAATAATTACCGGGTTTTTTTGCCCAACTAACCTTCCCCTTCCTAATACTGCAGATTTATCTTATACGTATCATATTCCATGGAGTAAAATTGGAAAATCGAATCCTATTAATGCAATTTTTGCGAGAAATACTCACTTTTTAGTAAAATGTAATACCCCCTAATATTCTATTTTATCCTCTTACCCTCCAAGAAACAGTTTTAACATGGGTCTCCTTCATATCTGCTATGAAATTTCTTATTTTAGGGATATTTTATCTTATTTAGACACAATTATACAAACTAAAATTTAATGTATAAAATTTTTCTGCGCCGACCACGGACCCTTGTCTTGATTCCCAAATTTCATTGTCGGGTAACCCATTCGAGAGAGTTGGAAAGAGGAATCGATTTGTTTATTATCACTCTCTTCCAAGAAATTTCACGCCATTTGTCAAAAAATCGAATTAGTATTCCATTTCATCCATTCAACCCCCAAAGATGAGTTTATGCTTCTCAGGATAGGCCACCATGAGTGACCCCAATCAAAAATTTCAGTCCATAAAACCTTTTAAACAGGATAAATACTCTTTTTCTCAGTAAAGTATAATTTTAACTTTTTTTCTGCCCCAATTATTATCCTCGGTCGAGAATGAAAGTTACTTATTGTCGCATTTCCAGTTCTACAGATTACATAGAACCTGCTCAAATAGATTTCTACATTATTTCACTAAAATAGACACAATTTTTTTCAAAACATCCCATATAATTCCTCATGTTCCGCTTAACCCTTCCATTTCACCTTCCAATGGGAGAAACTCTTTTCTAACGGGCTGTTAGACATGTCAGGTATCTATCTTCTTTATTTGCACCACTTATGACTCTACTAAAAGTAGAAAATTTTGAATTTTACTCTCACGAAGAGTATAAAAACAGGAATATTTTTTTCTGCCCCTGCCCCCCTCCTTAATCGCAGGTCCCAGATATCAACGATGATATTTCGTATTCTTAAGTGTATAAAGGGAAAAATTAGCCTGAAATTAGTGCTTCTTCACGAGTAAAAATAAGTTTTTAAAAGACTTAAAAGTTGAGAATTTCCCCTTATTTTTTTCTACACCTTTCAGGCCCTATTTTAAGTAGAAGAATCGTTCGAAAATCGGTTTAATGCATTTTACCCATTTTTGGTGTCAATTTACAAAACATTCAACCGCAGTTGGTGCAGAAAAGAAATTATTTTTCAAGAGATATTGCTGATTTTCGTAATTTTTTCCTGCCCCTCTCCCTGCCCCTAGTGAGCGTTGCCAGATTTCTACTATCGCAATTATTTCTCGCCTGAAAATAAGGAAAAGAATGGCACCTTTCATGACGTTAATGGACGACTATAAGCCTGCGCCTCAGAGAAAATAGGCTTACCAATTTTTACGTTCCACTTTATCCTTCCACCCCTTCTACTGGAGTGAACTGATCCTTTCCAAACTCTAGGTCCTGTTAGTCCTCCCTCGCCTCTCTCGTATTATGGAGCATTTGAGCAAATTAAAAAAGTAAAAGGAACCATTTTGACTCCAAACAACACAAAATTGAAACTCGTCGATTTTCCACTTCTGCGCCTCTCACCATCCCCTGGCGCAGACCCGAAGTGTCCACCATCGCGATTCGTAAACTACAGATTTTAAGGAACAAAATGGCTATTTTCACTAAGCATAATCACGAAAAAGCACGCGAAACCCATTTTCGTGAAGTTAGAAAACCCACTATAATGTCAAAATGTCGTATTAATACGTTAAAAGTTTTTCATTTGAGGGGGGCTGAAACCACTTAGCCCCCCCCTGGATCCGCTAGTGGTTAAACCATTAGTCATTCCAAATCAATCTCCAATTCCACGTATTTTATCATACTTCTTCTTAACACTCAATTTATACCAATTGTTCTCCCTCCCACCAGGTGCGCGCTTAATTGGGGATCACCCCCCTAGGTGACTGATGGGAACCAACGACCCTTGACATCTCGTCATCGAAAAAAAGTCACTATCTCTTTATTAAGGCCTACGCTTTCTTCTCTAAATAGGGTGACTTCATCGTCAACGAAGGTCACCCTAACCTGGCACCGCGAGATTCCCAACCTTTCCAAGCAGCAGCAGGAAGTTTGGTAATTACCTGATGATGGGCCAATCAGGAGGCCGGAAATTGCTCATGAAAGCCTGTCCTGGGGAAGTTAAGAGGTTAATGAGAGCATCCTGTGGGGTTACCTGGCTTATTGGCGACAATTGTGGGAAGTGGCCGTTTTGGAGGAGGATCGCTCGATTCTCTGTTATATCGGTGGTTGTTATTATTAACGTTGTTGGAGAGGACGTTGAGTCATCCGGTAGGTCGTTGTAATTATTTTCTCCGCTGGGGATCCGTGGGTTGTGTAATAAAATGTCGGGTTATCGCTGCGGGTATCTCGGTGGGTGTTGGGAGGTTTATGAGGCATGATATGGTATTTTTCCAGAAATGAAATACATTTTGAATTGTGTGGGCATTTTTGTGGGTACCTTTTTAGGACTTCTTTATGTCGTACTTTTTAAAATTTGGATGAATGAAAAATCTATGGGGACCGCTTATTAGATATAAGGGGTCATCCATAAATTACGTGAGGTCAAAAAGGGGGGGGAGGGGTTTGGAAAAATCTCATCAAATCTCGCCAAGGGGGGAGGGGGGGTCGATTAAAATCTCACGTCAACTTTTTTTAACTTAATTATAACTTAATTAGGTGCTATGAAGCACAAAATGCAAATAATTTTTAGAAAATAATTTTTAAAAGTTGTAGGTAAATCTCACGTGGGGGGGAGGGGGGTCAAGAAAAATCTCACCAAGGGGGGAGGGGGGGTCCAGATTTTGGAAAAAACACCTCACGTAATTTATGGATGACCCCTAATACCAATAGAAAATTATTTCTTGTGTTGGTAGTATCTCTTTTGTGTTTCGTGTTACGCTATTGTTCTGGGTAACAAAGCTAATCAGAAAAGAGTATAATTTACTGTGTATCAACATACCAATAAATACTTGAAAGTATTTCTCTCTAATCTGACCGGTGGTTAACAGGGAGTCAAACCTCTGATTGGTGGAAAACTAGATTTCCTCCTTTACTAGCTAATCAAAAGTTTAACTACTTGTTAACCACCGGTGAATATAGTCGTCACTCTCACAATGCACCCTAATGTCCTAATGTTGAATTCCTGACTGTAAAAAGTTTGTTGTTAACGAATGTTTTCTCATGAACTTCCCCATTTTTTAAAATACTGCATTAAAATATAGCATTTTTAAAATTATAACTTAAACTAGATTAATTTTTCATGTGTGAATGTAGTATAAGGCTAGCTAAATTTTTTAACCTGAAAAATCAAAATAAGGAGAAAAGTTCTGACACAATATAATTAACAGCCGTATTCACCGATAACCTGACCAGTTAAGCGGGAATCAAACTTCTGATTGGCAGAAAACTAGTTTTCCTTCTTTAACTGCCAATCGGAAGTTTGACTGCAGGTCAGGATAGCGTTAAATACAGGCGTTAAACTCAATACAACATATATTTAATGTTTCTTATTTATTTATCTTAAGAATGCAATTTCATTTATCTCTTGAAAACTTGATTACTTCCATTTACATTTATTCCAAAAGTAAAAATATCTTTGACGGAGTTCAAAACTTTTTAAAACAAATAAATATCTCCCTTAACTTCCCCATCAATGGACCGAAACCCCTCGAAATCATTAACACCTCCCATCGTTAATTTCCTTCGCATTGTATTTCCCTCTTCCCCTGACACCTCAGCAAATACGGCGTCCGAAGCCAAATTAGCATTTATCAACCGCCAGAAAAAGAGCAAAGGCAACTCCCATTGTGGACAAAACCCGACAGTCCCAATCGGCCCCAGTAGAGTTTCTTTGATTGTGTCCCGAATTATTCCGCGCATATCTCACCCGTTATTGTGCAAATTCCGCCTCCCTTTGTTTTCAACCCCTGAAGATCACTGACCCTTTTGTTCTTTTCCGCTGAGACTGTCTCCTGCAAAAATCTCCCCCGACCACCGTTGAAAAATAACACACGGCTGACACGAGGTTCCGCCTGTGTAAAGTGCGCTTTCCCTCACTGCCCCATTGTCTCGGAATTAAGTCTGTTGTTTTTTCCTACTGTCAACATTAACTCTCTCGCCCATTGTGCCAGCCAAGAATGTCCGTTTTTGCCAAGGAGGGAGGGAGGATTTCATGATCTTTTGAGCAGGAAGCAAACGATCCCGGTCAACGGAACCCCCTACGGTTGTTGGGTTTTTAAAAAGAGGGGCCCGGTGACGTCACAAAAAGGAGGGGATTTTTCCAGTCTCCGCGTCACTGGCTTTTGTTTCCCGCATTAGCGCTGTTTGTAGAGAAGACAGACGAATGCCCGAAGAGGCCATCGGAGTGGAAAGATTGTTTGTGATGTTCACTCTCCAGTCTTTTGTCTCCCCCTGAAAGGGAAATGCTCCATTGCTGGGAAGAGCTAGTCTCTTCTCCCTCTAGTTTTTTTCCCCGCTTTTCTTCCACTGTAAACGGAAGGGAAAATCAATGTTCGACACTGATCCGATTCAACTGGGTTTTAGGTGCGATCCAGTGACGCTGGAATCACCTTTTTTATCGCTCCTTTGATTTGTTAGGTGTGCCTACAGGGTTTTGCATGGAGGATTTTGCCTTTAGATCGTTTGGAGAGGTTTGATAACGCGAGATTTAAAGTCACTTTTATAAAGATTTACAATACACTCTTTCTTATTTATTTTTAGGTACACTTTCATTTACGAATTCTCAATATTTTGACCGTTGAATGCAAACTATAATTGTGAAAGTTTCATTAATAGAAAGTGTCATGTTTTAAATCAAAACGACTTACTTCCATTAGTTATTGATTCATTGGATTATATTTGACCTAATAACATAATCCCATACACCCATGGCTTTAAAATTTCTAAAAATTGAAGGAATTGCATTTTAAAAAATTCAAACCTTAGTGTAATTTTTATATAATTTAAATATAAACTACAAAAAAATACAGCCTTCCCACAATTTTATAATATAAAATATTTTTTATTTAAAATTTAACTCAAATTTTAATGATCTAGTTCATATTTTATTTCAGTATCAAAAAGAACTATTCATCCTCATATCACTACTGAAAATGATGCGAATTAATGTAGTTAGTTGTATTTAAATATTTATCCGAATAATATTAGAGTTGTTATATCTTGAGCCAGTTATAGAAGGTAATACAAACCGACATTTCAAACACGTAATTTTACAAACACACATTTCTCAATTCATCCAACACCACACGCTGCAGTACATAAATTGTAATTTAAACCTCTCGACAAATATTACTCCTCCCAATATTCATAATCATCTACTGAGCATTAAACGCGTATTCATGAGCCTATAGGTTATAAGCCGGTTGACTTTCAAACAAGCTATTAGCTCGAGCCACTACCGTTAAGAGTTGTTGAGCTCCGAGTTCAACTCCGAATCGTTACGTGAATATGACCGTTTAGAGTGAATGATCACTCGAACTGATGATCTACGCTTCCAATTAGCAAGTGCAATGTTATCTGCGACTAGCAGCTTACCTGCCACTGCAGGTGTTCTCCACGGTAGCATTTGCGAGACGCAAGTCGTTGTAGTAATGAATGTCAATAATTGCTGGAAACAGGTAAGGGACTGTTGTGGGAGTCAATAGCGAAAGCTCATTGAGTTAGCTGGGATTAGCCTGGCGAAGGTTTATTCGGCCCCACTTGTGATACAGGGTGCTTAGCAGAGGAGATTCTCGTTTGGTTGGAGAGGTGGTGGAAACCCCGTTGCGTGTTGTCGAGGGTTTTTAAAAATTACAAGAACACACACTTTGACGTGAAGTTTATTTGATAGCTCTATCGAGTGATCGGGATGATGAAAATTTTTTGTTTTAAATGTTTCTTAAAATTTGCCTGTGTCCCCTTTTCTTATTTTAATTAATATTTTTCGTACTAAAACCGTGAGACGGAATTCGTCAGGATGGATTTCGTTAATAGATGGTTTGACTGGTAAAAGAAAAGTAAAGGTAATAGGGAGTTTGGCAAGCTAGAAACTTGGGACTATGCTGTCATGATTGCATTAAAATCCACTCTTTACTAATAAAAACTAAAAAAGGTATGGGTATTGCTTCCCTATGTGTGTGGCTATATGGTAATATAATACCTCCTATGACAGTGGTGGCGAACCTATGGCACGCGTGCCACTGGGTGGCACGCGACCGGTATTTCGGTGGCACGCGACGTTCACTAAAAATGACACAAAAAAACTTTAATTCTGGACTAGAGATTTCCTACTACCTGAAAACTCCCCAAAACAGCTTCAGAACACTTTTTAGCTTGCTGAAATTCAAAAATTTTTAGGTTGTGGACTCCCGAGGTTGTGGTATCCTCTTAGGTACCGTTCTAATATAACGTATTTTGGACCCCCTCTTCCTATTTCGTCAGCAAAGGTAAGCAAATCACAACCGCCCTTATAATATCATAAAGAAACTGACATTAGGCCGTTAGAAAAAAAAATCATGGATGCAAAAGGAGCCTGATTACTTTACGCAAGAGCGTATATCACAAAAGCAAGACCCAGAGCAAATTTCTGGGGGAGTGTCCCCAAACCCCCCTTTTCTACTTGAATCTTTATTATTCACAACTTTTTTTATAATATTCATGAAAATCAAAATCCTACCTAAAAATGTAAGTCCGAAATTCTGACCAGATGCACCAAAAACTTGTTCAAAACCTTTTTTAGGGTCAAATTTCCTAAATTTTTCTGGGGAGGACCCCCAGACCCCCTTTACTGGGAACTTCATTATTGACAACTTTTCTTAAATTAAATTCTAGAAAATGCAAATTTTACCAAAAATGTATTAAAAACCTGCATTAAACCTATTAAAGATGCATGGGGGGACTGAGGAATAATTGTTTGGCCCCTCCAGAAATAAATTTCTACACACCATTGACTTGAGGGCCCACTACTAGACTTGTTCCTTCAATTGGGGCCCTTGAGTACTTGTAAGTTGGAAACTCCTGTTCTAATATAAACTATCGACCCTCAAAGGCGGATTTCATTTTCCAAGGGTTTAAAAATATTTCATTAAAAAAATAACAAGTGACACACTTGACACCTGAAAATCATGAACCGTAATATAAATGGCACACTAATGGAAAAAGGTTTGCCATCCCTGTCCTATGAGAAAAAAAGGAAACAAAATGTTTTTTTTCAAGCCGCTACTTGGATAAATTGACTTCACTATCTATCTGTATAGTATAATCGTTTTTTAATTTTATTTTATTGTGTGTAAAATTACAATATTTTAGACTTATAGAAAGTACTCAGATTTTTCTGCCCAATCATTTTTGATCGACCCACATTTTTAATTATTTCCCCATCACATCTTCTCCTTTTTAACAATATTCTTTTTTACAACTTTTTTTTAGTCAACTCCCATTTTATTGTTCACCTTTTTTAAAAAATTAATTATATGTTCTTGATGTATGCTCACAATTTTTTAACATTACTTCATAATCGTATTTCTTTAAACAATAGCAAAACAAAAGAAAAACAATATCTCAACAGCTTAATAAAAAACCATCCGGAATATATATTATATATAATCAACCCTATTGGAAAATTTTTTTCTGGTTTTCCATAAACCAGTATGAATTATACTGGATCCAGTATGAATTGTACTAGATCCAGTATCATTTATACTGGTTCCAGTATCATTTATACTGGATCCAGTATAATTCATACTGGTCATGGAATACCAGAAAAAATTTTCCAATAGGGAAACATCATCTTTTTATGTTCCTTACTAACTCCACTTTAAAATCATGGAATATTCTCAATTTACCCGGGTCAATTAAACTCATAATATCCACAAAACACATTCATAGCGTGCTAGAAACTCATCGACTCCCAGAGCTCCGCCCTTTGCACAGCGCTGGTCGACAAAAATCGGTCCCCTTTTTGTAGCCACTTATTAACAATCGCCCCACTCGTGTCAGGATTGTTTGTGTTGGTGACACAGCCCCCGCTCCGCCATTAATTACGGGACGGAGGGGGGAGGACCCGAAACTTTCTTGTTCCGACATAGTACCGGAATTAATTATTCACATTTTAACACGATGGCGGCAGTTAATGAGGTTTATTTTTCGCCGACCATCTCTAACAATTAAGCTGTTAGCGTGCGCTGAAAACGAGCTACCGTAGGGTTGCCGGAAGATATTGGGTGTGGGAGGAAGGGAAAAAATGAAGGGGTGTTAAAAATCGGTGGCGCCGAGTTTTGGGGGAATTGGCTAGGCTTTTCGCTGTCTTAAATTTTTGAGGTGGTGTCAAGTTGGGATGTACCTCTATTTTAAAAGAAATATAGTGTTAATTAAAATTTTTAGTGATAATTTTTAAAAATTGGTTGTTTTATTAAAAATTTAGGTACTCTTCCAGAATCCCGGCGCAAGCGAATAAGTCGTCAATAATGATGCAACCAGCGCCTAACTGAATATCTGTTTCGGAAGGTCATGTGTGAGCTGTCGCCAAAAAATCTGCTTGGCGAGATTTGCGCCGGGATTCTTGAAGAGTACCAAAGTTTAAAATAATTTTTAAATTGGTTCACGCTTTTTACTTAGTAAGAAAATAATTAAAGTCTGCTTATTTTTGTCAATATGAGTCAATTCAGAGAAACCGGGCGTAGGCGACATTTTTGGCGAAATTTAGTGCTGCTGCATAGTGCATATTGGAGAGTAAGCAATTTAACTTCTAAAGAACTGGGTTGCCAGAATCCCTTTTTTATCGCCACTTTTGGTGCCAAGCCCGGTTTTTTGGATGACCTTCAAATACGAAGTACTATTAGTAGTTAAATAGGTCACTAAATATATTGCTCCTTCAGCATACCGATATCTTAGAATGTTTGTTGAACCTTCTGTAAAAAAATAAAACAATTAGTCAAAAAAAAGTTATTCGACCAAACTGGATACCCCAACCCAGAGAGCCTATTCCCGGAAACATTTCTCCCAAAAAGCAATCCCAAAGTGCAACGCGGGATCATTTTTTCGCGCCAAAAAATTGAAGCAAACAAATGGCAACCCATTTAACTTTTTCGGCCGCCATTTTTGTGCCTCTTTTTAGCAAAGCGCTATATTGTTTCTTCCCATGATGGCCTCTTATCTCGCTCTCCGGCGAAGCATCGATTTTTGCACCGCGCGGCCGAAAGTCGTTAATAATATTACTTTTTAATTAGCGGAACCTTCACAAAGTGCCCGTGATGGATGTCTTCGTTCAGCGTAATTTACACGGCTGGTTTAGCTTCGATTGAATTTTTCAGGTGCGAAACGATCGCCTGTCTTGAAATCCGCGTCAGATTTTTTGTTCCCGTTTTAAGACCCCTTTGTTCTTTTTTTGTTCCGTTCTTTTATTTTATTCCTGTCACTTGTTCGAATCCGATAGCTTTAAGTGCGTTACGTCGATTTGGGTTAGGGTATTTAACCCTGCTTTTACCGTTGCCTTGTTGGGTATTTAAATGTTTTAATTTTTTTTCACCTGGAAAATTAAACTTTTTCTTAAGTAAAACATCGCTGATAATTATATTTCTAAATTGTATTCTTACTATAATGTATGGTTGAACAATATGGTTAGTGGTTAGAATAGTTAAAAATATAAGTATTTTGGGGTATGATATTGTCTCTATTAACTCCATTATGTAAGATGCTCAGGGTGAAAGTGTGGCATAAGTCCAAGAATACGAAATCTGAGAAAAGCATGGATTTGGATTTATTTTGAGATTCTTTACCTCGCGTGGTAGTCGTCTAATCCAAAAGCTCAATGATTGGCTACCTAAAAATGCCGCGATAGGAGCAACATAGGCGCTGTTAGAGAAAACCTTCAATTACTGAAAACTACGTACAGTTGACTTCTGCCACTTTCATTCAAACCAGCTCATATACTGACTAATGTTTAAAAAAATTAATTTAGGAATGAAATTCGCGTTGATGTTTTGGTTAGGAAAATCGTTTACTTAAAACTTGGATTTGTTCAATGATTTTATAATTTCTTCCAAAATCACACATCGATTTCCTAATTGTTCCGTTTGCCAGCTCAAATCAGAAGTTAGTCAACAATTAAAAACACTTCACTTTGAGGAGACGATCACGATTTATTAATGAGGAGTTGCTTAATGTACATGATTTTGGGTGGTTTAATAATAATTTGGATTTCAAAGGAAGCTCAAAAAATCATACGACTATTTCTAAAAACAAAGCAGAACACGAATATATAATTAGAATAAAAACCACTAAATTTCATTATTGCCACTCACGTCTACACAAAGTTATCCTAACACTAGTAAATAAAAGTAATAATTATATGGAAGATAGTTACAATCCGACACTAATTAAATTGGGTAACTTGGTAATAAATAATATAATGACCATAAATGTGGCTAGTATTGAAGTCTGTAGCCTAGATAGTAAAAGGAATGAGTAAAAATCAGGCGCGGATCCAGCTCGGCTCTGGGGGGGGGCGCTTTTTCAGACAAGATCCCCTTGTTGTACTATTGGGGGTATGGGGGTCTTCCCCCAGAAAAAAATTTAAATTTGACTTGTAAAAGTAGGGTTTTAACTCATTTTTAGAAACGTTTTCAGTCTAAGGGGGGCACTTTTCAACACTATTACCTTTACTTTTTGACCCAAATTGTCAAAATTTTGGGGATTTCGTAAAAATAAACGCCGAATACCCCATTTTGATACTAATGGGGGTCCTCCCCCAGAAAAAAATTTGGAATTAGACTTGTAAAAGTAGGGTTTTTACTAATTTTGAGAACCTTTTTGGGTCTCCAAGGGAGGGCACTTTCCAGAGTGCCACCCCCTGGATCCGCCACTGGTAAAAATACGTCCTTCCAATTTGCTAATTGCTGAACACAGTAATTGCTGAACACAGTTACAGAAACATATTACTACACTAATGCAATGGATGAATGCCCCCCTATACTATTCTTCACTAAATTTACTTCAAACGTAATACGTTTTGAAATGCACGTCAGACAACGAACTCCATCCGCCAATTCCATCCATCCACCGATGCAAAATTAAAGCATTTCCGGGGCCAAAAGGCGGTGTCTTAAATTATCTGGCATTCAAAGCGGCCCTTACGGCATCATTACCCGCCCTAATGAATTCATTCCGCTCAAATTCAAATAGTTTTCCTCGCGGATCACCGCCGGAAAAAAAACCTCACAGTAAGGTGCGGTAGATAAAGAACGTGGCGCCAAGCGAGGGGCCAGGGGCCACAATGTCGGTCAGACCTTGGGCTCCATTGGTCGAGCCCTTCCAAAGCACCTCCTCTTTTCTCTGTGTCCCCCCTCTCCCTCCGTGACCTGGCCGCTGTTTTTCAGATGCTGCCACTAATCAGAAGGTAGACCTGGTGGTGGTTGTTTTTGTTTTGGAGCGGTTTTTTTTGGGGGGGGTGAAGTTTTTTGTTTTTGTTCTGGAGTTTTCGGGGCGGTTAATGATGTTGTAAATTGACGGAGCAGAGGCTGAGTGACACTTCTTTGGGTGGGTGGGCTAGGGTTAATGCGGTGAATTTGTTTTGTGTTTTGGGAGGGAATATTGATGGAAGGTTGGATGGATTCTGATGATGGTTTGTTGGTACATAGAAGAGAACCTCATGCGTAAAAACGTTTATTTATATTGATAAAGGTAATATTATCCGGTTAATAAATCTACGTTTTTATTTTATGAAAGCAATTTTTCTCTTTTTTCTTGGCCCCTTTCCGGAGCATCTGTTTCTTATTATTGTTATCTTTCCCCCCACTTTCACTAAATTAAGTATTTATTCTTAACTTATGAGGTAGGAGAAGTGTAAGCTTATCATTCATAGTGTTCATACAATTTAATCCCCCATGCATAGTAAATTTATCACATTTTACACACTGTCAAGTTGCCCTGTTTCTTACCCGCTCGTATTAAGCGTAATTCTGGTTCATTTACGTAGAGCAATTTTTGTCAATTCTTGCTTAAAACCAATTCTAGTTGTTTCCCGACTGTTCAAACTTCCCCCATATTAATCCAACTAAATTCACTCTGGGGCGGATTCGCATGGCTTGGTAAACGTGACGCATCAGTCAAAACAATGCTAAAAAATTCCCCTTTTGTATTCTAACCATGTTACCAAATATTGAATAAGGTCCTTAGGGTAACTACAAAGCAGCTACATCGTCAGATAATATAATTTACCTTTGTGACGTAGAGGAAAATTTTCGTCCTACGATCGCGTCACATTTCCGATGCCATACGAATCCACCCAACGCTATCCAGATTCAAATCACTCAACGCAAAACACTCTCCAGGATTCCCTAGCCAAATATTTCCCTCTCTCCCCTCCAAAGAAAAGTGAAATGAATAATTAATTAACAAAACAAACCCCTTTTTTTCTCCCCTTTCTCTCTCTTTTACACAGAGAGAGAGAGAGTGAGAGGGGAGGTGTTCAAATTTATCACCGGCGCTTTATTTAGCGAGAGAGCGCTGTTTTTGAGTAATCTCGTATTTTAATAATTATCCTGCCGCATTAATTGCGGCCTGGGGAGCGCGGCGCCTTTTTGGAAGTGCTATTGACGGGGGAAGGTGCCTAGGTAAAAGGGGGAGGGGGCGAGGGCAAATTGCTCCCGTCCCCGTGGAGAAAGATGATGTTGTTCTTGGAAGCTCAGGTGAGAAGAATCGTACATATGGGAAAAATATTGAACAGAACGTATGAATGAGAAGAGTTTAATATAGCTTTTCTAGCTCATGTAGCTGCTTTGAAAATGCATTATTGATACACACCTCTATGTTAAAGTGCAAGGAAGAAAAGAAATTGCTACTAAGATAGTCTTTTATGATTTGGAATATGTTTTGTGCATTTAGGATCTAATTCTATTTAGAAATTAAATTAAAATTTAACAAAAATGGTATTGTTAAAGATCAGAACTTTAAATCACCACCCTTTGAGTTCATGTAAGAGGGAATTTGAAAGTGGTTTTTGAATCAATGTTGTGTAAAAAATAATTCAATTAGTTAAAATGAACTTGTAAAAAACTTAGCACTGCTTTGTTATTTGTGTTAAAGTTATCGATTTAAATTTACCGGGGAAACATTTTCGATTATAAGATACTCGTACTTAGTTTGGAAAGCCATTTTGTTCAGGCTATTTCATTTATCAGAAGAAGATAAAAATAATTGAAAATTTAGCAAAACTCTAGTGCACACATTTTTAACCCACCTTTAGGAAGTTTTCTTTTAAACTGTATCAATCTAAATTTTCAGAAGTATTTTAAGACGCAATGTATTTTCTATTATTTTATTATCTTTTATTTATTATTGACCCAAATATCTTTCCTTTGAGTTTGCAGTTTCTGCAGTATAAGTCCATATCAGCTGGATATTATCTTACAATTTTTTTCCCATTTAGCGGTGTAAGGCCAATATGTAAAGTTATATTCAAATGTAAAGAAAAACGAAATTTGTAAGCAAAGAATTATTAAATATTTTATTTATGTATATGCAAGTTCAGTTAATTTGCTCTAATGTGTTAAATTAACTGGTAAAACGATTTTCCGACTCTCCTGTAAACAGTCTGCTAATTCCACAACCATTCAAAAAGAGGACTTCCACAGCAAATGGATACATACCCACGCAGTCCGAATTCAATCCACTCGGACGATTCAATCATTGGCGGCGGCGGCTCATGAACATTGGGGGGGACGCCTCAAGGATTTCGGGATTCTGCCCAAATGTGTTTTACAAACTACTGGTTAACTACCTCAAAATAATCGTTTTTCTTTTTCGCCCTCGTTTAAGAATTTTAAGGTGGTTTTGAATCAACTAATTAACTTCTGTTCAAATTTTTTATAAACCGTTTGTAACTTGCACTATAAAGAGGGTCTGGGGGTCCTCCCCCAGAAAAATTTTAGAAATTTGACCTATAAAATACAGGTTTAAACTCATTTTAAGTGTTATAAGATTACAGTTTCAAAATTAAATTTTTTATGCTTTGACCAGTGCTGTAGCTTGATTTTTTGTGAGGGGTCTCATTAAATTATTATTTTTTTATCTAGAAACAGAATTTTTTGTTGTGATAATGTTTTCCCAATCTCTCACTTGCTTCAACCTACTCTAAATGAAATCGTGTTCTAAAAATGAGGTGTCCGTCTCCTTCTTGTTACGCCTCTTAAATTAGGTGTCATTGGTATATTGGCACCATCCTTTATGATTCAAAGTCAGAGAAACACACATTCAGTAAATTTTTGGTCGCCCTGAAAAGTTAATAACATGGTTTTTTAAACTATGTTCCCAATTATTGGGGGGACACGTCCCCCCCGGCGACGACGCCCGTGGATTCAATAATACCACAACGTTTTCGAATGAATTCCTCACTGTCGATTTTCGCGGGACACGACCTGTAAACAAAGCATCAGCACCGAGTTCGCCCCTTTAAATATTAATGCGGCGCTTAAGTGCGCAAAGAAGTGAGCCCAGCTCTACCTGACTACTTAATTCGGGCAGTTAGTGGGGGCTGCCCGCGCGAAATCGTGTTATGCAAATGCCGTCCCCAAATCTCGCTATGAAAGGACGCCTAATTATGTCACTCCTGATTGGTCGCGCACCACCCTAATTAAAGGAAGACCGGGGCCCTTTAATTTTCTTATACCCACACGGGGGGAGTGTTTCGGGGATTATTAAGTTTTTATCGGGCTTTTTACCGTTTGTGGCGCAAGAGGTTATAATTTAAGATTATCAGGCTTTTAGTGCGGGTTTTTTATACCGTCTTCGTTAAGTGTGGAGGCTTATTATTGTTTTTTAGGGATTTTTTGTGTGCCTTGTTCTTATTTATGCTTTTAATGATCCCTTCGTGATAGTTTTTTTTCCTGCGGTCTTCTCGGGGGGTGTTATTTGGTGGAAATCCTCCTCTTTTACCCATAAAGATTTAGCTATAATTGTTTGGGTCAATGTATTGATGACCGGAGGAGGAAAAAGCGTTGTTTATTATTAGTGGGGTCTTTTCAAGGGGTTGTTTTTGTTGTGGGATGGTGATTGAGTAAGTATGGAGAGGGCTGAGTTTGGCTAAGTCTTCTAGGCTTTTGTGCGTGTGGAAAGAGGGGATAAAAAATTTGAATTTTTAAGATTTAATAATTTTCTGGTGCGAGCCTGTCGTAAAAAATGCCTTGAAGTAATGCAGTTAATGTCGTTACCGCCTCGGAGCTTATGCAAAGGAAGTAAACTGAGCCAGGGTTTAAGTATTTATTTATATAATGAATCTTAAAAGTGCCTTTGGGGGAACCAGTATATGAGCCCTGTTACCTTAGGAAAAGCTTAAAACCGTTGATCAGAATGGTTATGCCTGGTCTTTTAAGTTAATTTCAGACACTGCAATTTTTTGTGATGGAAGTTTTTAATTGTGAAAGTTTTTACCTATACATGGATGGTAATTAGAGTGATAGGGGAAAAATATGATACATTTCTTTTCCTCTCAATTTCGTTCATAAAAACAATAAAAAAATAATCCAATAAGATTATCTCAAAGTTACGCTCAACTTTTCTGTCATGGAAAATTTTAATAGTTTTGTCGTTTAATAGTTTTGTTACTATTACTCCATTCAGTAGTATATTACTAAAATAACAACTTTGACTATAACTTGATACAAGTGTTATGTTTTGTGTTTTTCTGTATTCCAATTACGTTTATAAAAAAGAATTTTTACTATGCTGTAAATTTGTAAATAGTAAGCCATTAAACATGTGTTACTTACGTGTTGTCCTGTTCCCTTCTCCTCTGGGTAATAATTTTTAAATTTTAAACATAATTAAAATGCGATATTTTATTTTGTTAACTGACACAGATAATGAGTATAATTTTCCCATCAGCACATCTCTTAAAATCCTGCGTATGTAACCATAAAAAATATTTTTCCTCTTTCCTTTTTGTTCGTAACAAAGAACTCCGTAAAGTGTCCAACTATTCGTAAATCGTAGCGCCATTGTTACTTTATCGCTCTTCTCCAATAGATTGCGATTCGGTCATTCCACATTTGTTTCTGGTAGGACTCTGGCCATGATTGTCCCCTTCTACCCTGATTGTTTCTTTCATCTCTTAAATTGAGACGATCGATTTTTACCTTTCTCTCCATTCGTTGGACGTCTCTTGCATTCGTAGGTATAGGGGAAGAGAAATTCTGGAATCTGGGTGAAGTTGGGGATCTTTTGGGGGCTTCATATTTTGTTGCTAAATAATAAAGGCGCTGTTTTCGAAAGAAAGGATAATTTTTTTGGAACTTGAAAGCATTATAGTTTGTGTAATTTAAATCGGCGGCTCAGTACTAGTCATTCCCCATTGCATTTCTATTGTAATGCCATGGTGACGAAGCGCCTATTCTAATTACAAGGAGTATAGTAAATCATTAATAGCACGAAATTGATCTTCTTGGAGCTTGAGCAAGATTATGGGTTTTCATCTTTTGTATAATGGTGTACTGTACCCATTCACTCTGTATTATCCCTCCTAATAAAATGACGTGTAACGAACTTGTACCTGTTCTACCACAGTTTTTAATAAAATAGGAATATTTTTTGTTGACTTCGCGTGTGCCAAACCATTCAATCGATGAAAACCTTTAAGATTTTATTGCTTTCAAAACTCCTAACTCTTTAAAATTAGAACCACATGATTCAATGCATGTTGTTTTACTGAAGATTTGGTTGCACTATAAGATGGCACATGTTTACATGTGTGGTTAATAGCAGGTTCCAACGCTGTTCATGGTTTAGTGGTCTTTTGACCACTAAATTTATGTTGTAGGTAATTTGTATTGGGGATTGAATGTATATCTTTCAAAATGTATTTCACTCTTTTTGTTGATCCATTGAAAATGAACACAGAGGATGAATGATGCGAGGTAAGGACACAGAAAATTTAAAAAACTTTCAATATTTCCAATAGAAGCAACCAACAACACAACAGCGATATTAATCAATTTAATAAATTTTAAATTAATTTACGGCACATATAACCGAATTAAAAAGTGTTGAAGAGAAAGTTTCGTTAAATTTTAAGATTTATTAACTTATTGAATTCTCAAACATGGCAGTTTTGCATCAAGCAGGTCTGTCTCAAATAAGTGTTCTCTCTCAAATTGGGAGTAAGTGCTCTACTGGGCTCCTACGTTACCCAGGTCTCCAAACAGCCCCACTTTAATTCAAGGTTCCCCGGGCCTCTTCAACGCCAATTACCAATTCATTTACCCCAGTGGACTGACTCACCAACCTGTAATGGCGTTCCAACGAACCCAGCCGCTTCCCAGAAAGCGCAATTTGAAAAGAGAATGGTAAGGTTCATGCTTACCGCATTGCCCTTGGTTATCAATTCCATACATCTCGCGATGAAAAAAAACCTGCGGAGCTCAGTTTCAGATCTATTTCGCGGTGTCGTTTCAAAAGACAGGCCCATTTTTTACCGTACCGTGTGTGCGATCCTGTCGTAAAAATCCCTCACCGTGGCCCCTTTCTCGAAAAACACTCAGGTTCCCTTTCAGCACGGGTCTTGACATTTCATTACCTTCTTTCACCCTTATCACCACTCAAACCTATACGCATCAAAATGTCCGTCCGTCGAAAGGTTGCTTTTTTAAGACGACATTAATTAGGGAAGAGAGTCCCCACCCGTTCGGCTTTTTTCCCTCTGTGTGAAGGAAAAGCGGTTTTTTCCTGGTGGAAAAATTGTGAAAAATCTTTTTTTTGAGGGATGATAGCGTTTGTTTTTGTGCCTTTAAGGGGAGCTGACAGTTCTGAAGGGGTGCTGGCGGGATCGCTGACAGGTGGAAAATCAAGGTGAAGGGGAACGAATGTTACGACATATTGAAAGAGAAGTCCTCCGGTGACATGGTTGCCATTCCCACGAAAAGGCTGAGATGGTATTAATTATCTCATGAGCTAATTTTTTTTCTCATGTTTGTACCTTTCAACTAACAACAATTGGAGATTTGATTAACTGTAAGGAAAAGGAGGGATAACTGAGTAATACTACAAAAGTTGTGTTTACGATGTTTACAGTTGTGCACTAATGATCCAGGTTACCAGGTTAGGTTCATCTATCATAAATATAGGTTAAATAAATACAGAGCATAGCGGTTGATACTTTTTTTTCCTTCGTTGTTGGATTGTGTCAAAGACAAAAGAAACGGTCTGAAAATAATTTGTTGCACTCTTCTTCTCTTTGGCTGTTTCTCAAAACTTTTTCTACATTGTTACAACAACAACAACTAGGAGCTCCATTCTCAATTAAACACTTGTCTTTTATAAACAGGTTGAAGAGGGGTAGCTTTTAAAGAACCTGTAAATTAGCTTCGAATTCGTTAATTTTTATAAAATAACATATTTTTGTGTTTAAACTAAGCTCTTAATAATTTGCAAAAAATCTGGATATCAGTTCTAAAGAGAACACTTTATCTATGATTCCATGGAAGATATTTTGGATTCTTTGGAAAATTACCTGCAATTTCTATTCCGTTTTAGTTTATATTCTGTTCTTTTATAAGATTCCTTCATGTCTGAAATTTTGCATTGATTTGTTTTTTAATAAGTTAACCATTGCTCATACATTTGCATATTGTAGTTATATCCAAAAATAATAAATTCATAACCTTAATTTATTGTAGTCTCAAGTAAACTTCCTAGAATAGGTAAGTTTCAACTCCCAAATACATCCAGAAATTTGAAAGTAACAATACCTCTAAAAAGCCTCTTTAAACCACCCATCTCAGACACACAGGAGCCGCGAAAACAACTCTAAAAAAATCCTGGTGGATGTTATTTTAAAAACATCCAGTCGACAGCAATTTTTCCCATTTCCCCTCTCCCCTCCCCCAAAGGTACACCGATGTTCGGAAAAGAACCTAAAAACGACACTTCGCACCATCAGCAAACTAGCAACAACACTCTCGGAGCGGAAACTGCCGAGGAAGAATTCGAGCCACTCCACTAAACTTTCGCGGGACTTAAAAGAAAGAGAAAATCGACTCTTCCAGAGAAAGGATGACCGGCATACAAAATGCGCTACTCCCCGCCGCCATTGTTTTCTGCCGGAAAGGTGCACCCCAGGTCTGCTGATCCTGGTGTATTTCAAACCAACAACCCTGAAGTGGACAAATTGTGGGGGCAGCGGATTTCTCTGTCCTGGAGAAATGGAAGCCGGCGTGTTGTTTACCCGGGGATTACTCGGGCGAGGAAGATAAAAAAAATTAAAATGGTAGAACAAAAGTTTTTTTTCGGACCGAGAAAGAGGTGAAGGGGAAACGGGATATAGGCTTGGGACAACCGTAGAGATAGGATTCATAGAGGAAGCTTCATAGCATTCCTTAACCTTCAGCGATCGACTTACCAATTTTTTAGATAAAGATATAGGTTTAATCATCTTTTTGATTCCTACACATTTTGGGGGTCTTCTACCATTTAACCTACACAATTTTGTATTACGCTTGATATACCCAAAAAGTTGGTACAGGTCATTAAAAGTTAGAATATGAAGAACAAAAGATAGGTATCTGTACCCTATAAATACGTCTGACAGTAGTGTGGCTTAGTCCTTTACTTTGAATGTATTTTATAGGTAGCTGAATTGCGATAGTTATATTTATTATTATTTTTGCTATTCATGTTATTTTATTTTATTAAAAGTAAAGTTAAATGGGGCGATGAAAAGGGAGTTGAAAATGTTATTGAACGGGATGACAGATCTTAGGGAAAACGGTTGACAATTTCCTATTGTTCTCTTTATCGATGTAGAATCTAGTCCATCCATTGGTTCGTGACACTTCTACGCAGTAGCTACGTCATCCAGGCATGAGTTTTTTCCGCCGAAACGCGATTTTCCGCCTTTTTTAATTTTTTCCGCTACTTCCGCTTTTTATTAATTTTTCTTCCTTCAGGTATTAGTTTCTTCTGCGGAATCGCGATTTTACAGAATCAGAATCGCGAAAGTCGGGAAATCGCAACTTCTCACGTAAGTTCCGTTTTGCTCGCGGAGTTTCTCCCACGATGCTTTCTTGAACGGCCGCGGCGTTAAGGTGAAGTCGGCTTCTTATCGCGTTGTTATTGCGATGTAGAAAAAACAACTTTACCGTAGTCGAATCCAACAAGTCCAGAAGTAAGAAAAATAGCGATTTTTCGCGAAAGTTCCGTTTTTCTCGCAACTGCTTCTGACGGGTCGAATCCCTGCTGAGTGTTGTGTCAGAGAGCAGCCTAGTCTTTGAGAATTGCGTTTTATCGAGTTTAGTCAGTATTTTCAACTTATGAGGTTTTTCTAAGTTGTAAAATTTTTGAAAGGCCGCTTTGAGAAGCAACTTAAGATTACTTCAGTTTTTTAAATCGTGTTAGATTCTAACCTGTATTAGATATTATATGATTTTAGATTCTAATAATACTTTTAAAAATATGTTTGACTTTTTTCTTCACTTAGCAAAAATTATATTGGTAAAAAATTCAGTAATTTAATTATATTTTAGGTAATCAATAAATTATCTTAGTATTTAACTGATTTCCTAAATTTTCATCTGCTTTTAGTTACATTTTGGTTATTTTCATGCAAATGAAGATTTTTCTTTTTGAAGAAATGTATTTTTCTTTGTTTAAAGATATTTTTATCGATGCTATCAATATTAATGACTAGTTTAATGCCAGTTTAAAGTTCTTAAAATCCCCCCAAATATAACCCAGGTAAATTAAAATTTGTCTTGTTAAAATTATTTGTTTCACGCACTTAAAAAATTATACATGACTAAGCTCACGCGCATTTTTCTCTTTTTTCATCTTTACACAAACTCATCCCTGGTCATCACACTTTGATACCTCAAAAACCTCCTCCCTTAAATAATAAACCTCCTCCCTTCCGCAATAAAGTACCATCTTATTTTGTATTTGGAATAACCTTGTTGCATCGTAAACTCAATATCTTGAATTTATTTTTGGGTCACTTTAATATCGAGATTATACTGTATTTCTTTTGAGGATAGTATTACTATTGGTATGAATAAACTAATAAGTAAACTATTGTATATGTTACCGCTAAAGTTGATAATTAGTTAATCTGAAGAATACCTAGGTAAACTTAAGATTAACTGATTTCTGTCGTTAATGTGCGGATTTTTGAGTTTTTCGCATTTTACCTAGGGAATTTACACTATAACGGCCTCTTGATAGTTAAAGTTCAAAATAGTTTGTTTCGTTCAATACTTTCAGTTAAAATGTTGAGGTGCTTACTGCGCCATGCGCTTACCCCTGCGCAGTTGGGTTTCAATACGTAGTTTGTTGTCATATTTGGTGTTTTGATTTCAAATTTAGAGCGTAGCACTGGTAGTTGTCATGTTGAATGTTAAAACAAAATAATACAAGCAAGTAAGTACTGTAAGTTTACATGATTAAGTACAGTATATTACTACTAAAACGGGTATTTTGAAACAATTGTGTTGAAGCTCCGACTTCAGAGTGACAGAGATTTCTTTTAACGAAAGCAAATGTCCCAGCTGTTGAAATATCTTTTCAACAAACGTTAATTCAACAATCGCTGGAACCTGGGCAAGGGTTTAACATATGTAATCGATCGCGAATCCTAGCAATAGTTCAGTGCAGGCTGCCAGCCGATTACACCGCGCTTTCATTAAGATTTGCTAGTTTAAGTGCTCATTGAAATACGCTGTCAAATCGAGATCGAAAACCACAATTGATACAAATCTCAGTTGGTACTTTAATATTCTATTATTATTGTTTTTATATTCTAGTTTTAAAATTGCTTTTTCATTACTATTTTTGTGGGATTTGCGTGTTTTGTGTAATATGAAAAAAGTACCGATCCCCCTTTTTTGATTCGTTATACTGTTTACCCCCAAAACGAGTTTGGTTATAGTTAGGGCAGGGGGGTTTGGGGGGGCGGCAGCCCCCCAACCTCCTTAAACTTTTTATAAAATAAAATAAAATTTTGTACTTTAACGGATCACCCTCGTTAATATGCAAAATAACTGATTACAGGTAGTATGCAGATTAACGAGTGTCTAGTCGGTAGGGTGCAGAATACCTAGGTAATTTCAAGATTACCTAGGTAATCTTAGAAATTGAAAAAAAATTCGCTCTTTATATAACGGATCACCCTCGTTAATCTGCAAATTACCTAGGTTATCTGTAAATTAACTGATTTCCGGACTTTAACTGTAACATATATACTAATTTAAGAGCACGGTAAAAGAAATGTTTGCAAAATATGTCATTAGAAAATGAGGTGCTTGCAGCAACAACGAGCAAACACAAATGTTTAGCTGCTGGAGTCAGCTCATTGTTGCTGCAAGCACCTCAAATGCCGACTGTTTCTTCCAGTATTGCATTGCCTAAAAATTCTATAATTGCATAGATATTTTATATCCTTGGCGTATTTGTTTTTCTGTATGCATTTTACATTTTTATTATTAAAGGGATATTATGAGTAAGTTGAGTTGCTGGGGAGCTATAGATCATGGCGTGTATCACTAGTTACAATTTCGACATTCCCTGGCCTTATGTTCTCCCTATACTTTTATTCAACTCTACGCTTTGGAACAACAGAGGAAAAGAAATGGCTGGAGCCAATTCCACATCCGGTGTTTTTCTTGGGCATTTTCAGATAAGGACAAATGGAGGAATGAAGGAGAACTTTTATATACGGGAGGTTCTCGGGTCTGATTATGAAAGGACAGTGGCGGATCTACGGGGGGGGCTTTGGGGCTGAAGCCCCCCCCAAAACGTCTAATATTTTTTAAAGTTTGTCAAAACGCAAAAAATCTTTATCAGAAATTCGGATGAGGCGTACCAAAACGAGTTGAAAAGTGGGGTTTTTGACTTATATTTCCAAAAATGTTCTGGGAGAGGACCCCCAGACCCCCCTTTTAGTGGTTTGAGTAGGATAATTCACTACCTTTTCCGTTTTACCATTAACAAGAGAATTCAATTGGATTATGAAAATTCTTAGCCCCCCCCAAAACCAAATCCTGGATCCGCCACTGTGAAAGGATATCTCTCATCCACCGCTATCGGGGACGATGAGGCGGCGATGACAGTCCATCAGGAGTCGACCCGCGACGATTATGGCCAATTACGGGAGACAGGAAGCGGAGAAGAGAAGATGACTTCTTTTCAGTGTGACCGGTGAGACAATGCGAGACAGGTCACTAACTTTCTGTGAATGAATGAAGGTTGGTTATGAATGGGATTTTGTATGTGGGAAGGGAAAGGGCGTATGTTGTGGATGGGTACCTTGAGTGATGGTTTGTTTGAGAGGTTATGGGGAGGTTTTGTTGGAAATTCTGTTGGGGTGATGATGGTTCCAATTCCTTTTTCTTTTTTATCCTGAATTAGTCTTTTTTTTCGTGTTTTTAAATAAAAAGTATTATGTCTTAATGAAGCATATGAACCACTTACTGTTACAAATATATAAGGAATTCATTTTTTCCTAGATGGGAGTTATGGAGATACAAGTTAGATTGCACTGTTTTGAGTTACACACTTGTTGAGAGAAAAAAATTTTACACTGTAAAAAATATTGGTGTCACCTAAAAAGGTGGCAACTAAGTTTCCACCCCTTTAGGAGCATTAAAACACCAGCATAAACTGTAGTTTCATAACACCAAAATTATGAGCAAATTTTGTCATTTGTCACTGTCAAATTTTGTCAAAACACTACATTTGTGGTTGACACCATATGTGGAGTCTATTAACACCCCATTTCATATTCCTTTAACTTTAAAAAAGTGTAGGGAGGGTGTAATAATAATCCTTTGTTTTTACAGTGTAGGAAAAGCTGGTATCCTTTTTCATACCTCTAATTCTTGGTTCTAAGACAATTCAAAAATATAAATTTTGGCAGATAATCATTGATAACTGTCATTGAATTTATCACATTGCCCGGTTCACTTCGGGAATTTATAATTAATGGCAGGATAATTACTTTTCCCGTTTAATTAAGAAGGTTGAAATGAATTCTCCTAGTTTCCCTACATTTGTTATATATTTATCGTATTAGAGTTGTAAAATTGTTGATATTATTTGTTTTTGATACTTAAATTGTTTTTTATTTTTTAGGTAAGCCTTTAGAGAAGTTTTGATCCCTTTTAAGTAAGTTATTTTTATAATCTAGAATTCGCCAGATTTACACCTCTTCAAAAGTAAATTGCTGACTTGATATGAAAAAAATTGAATGTGCGAATAAGTATAGTAAAACGTATTTTTTAAGAAATGGAGAAGAGTACCGAAAATACCAAATTCAATTATATTTTTTACAGTTCCTCCGTCTTTAATTAGTAAAAAATATTTCTTAATTTTTAGTCTGGTAAATTTTTGAATCCAGAATTAATAAATAATATTTAAAGAGTGTCCAAGAACCGACATCCATATCTATCAATATTTTCCTCAAGAAATAACTCATCATTTTGTATTTTCAACGATTCCTTTGTGATAATTTTTTACAGACCATGAAAAACTACCCCGTGTTCCTAGTGCACTTTACTCGTATTACACGAAAAAGTTTCCTTCCGAAGTTCGCTGAAGCACTTGCCTGGTTAACACGAGAAACTTATTTTAATTTGGAAACCTAATTTCCGTATTCACAACCTTCCCCGCTGTTACCGTGTACTTCATACCTATAGGGACACCAGAACACTCGCAAAAAAATAATTCTTTTTTTTTGTCAATCTCAAAACACCCATGTTCGATTTTTTGGTGTACAAGTCTCTTGCACTTCCAAATCCTCAGTGAAAACGCTCGCGTGTAGTTGATTCTAATTTTTTACGTAGTTTTTTTAACCATCCAGGAGAGAGAATTTCGAACGCTTTCTAGTTCCTTTCCCCTTTTTCCGGGGCATAAAAAACGGACAGAGAAAAAAAATCCTCCTGGTTTTTCCATCCATACCTCTGTAGGGATTTGCGTCAATTTTTTCCAGCCCCCTTCCTCTGGTAGTTTTCTAATACGTCCGATCTTTTTACCTTGTTTCGATTACTATTTCACTTTGTTCGCCTTAAGTTATTTTTTTCCCGGGTGCCAAATGTGTTTTTTTCCCTTCTTCCGTACCTCGTATACCTGTTTTTTTCGCTCACCTCTTGGTGCCTTTTTTTCCCTATCAAGCCGCGGCGTTGTTTTAATTAGAGTTCGGAAAAAGGAATCGGGAAAAGAAGGAAAAAAATTACCCCGATCCCCCCGAGGACACCTCTTGGCAATAAATATAAAAGACACCTGGTGTCATGTGGGATTTCTGAGAGACTGTTTGCAATGAAGACGAAGCATTATTTCTCTCCCACCTTTCCTTTTTCCCTATTATTCCCTTACACTTTCTTCCTCTTCTTTTGTTGTATTCCCATGTTCGTTACGTTTTGGCTCGTTGCTGGGCAATTTTTGCGATGGAGTATGCGAGACGTCTTTTGGGTGTTGTAAAAATTAGTCTAAATACCGAGCTGATTTTTTTACCGAGTTTCCCTTTTTAGTTATTTCCTCTTGTAATTTGATTGCCTTTTATTGAAGAGCTTTGGGAGGAAGGTTATAAGAAAGGCGATGTTGGTTTGTGAAACTGTAAGCGGGAGAAACATTTTTTATGCTTGCGCAATATTTTATTATTTTTATCTCTGTTTATTTAGCAACACCCTGTTTTTTTATCCAATAAAACTCCAACTTTTATGTACAATATTGCAGTTATATTATAACTTTGTTTTTTACAATAGAATCTTTCTTATATTTTTACATCAACAATATACTACTTACTACTTACTCAATACGGTTTTTTTTTCAAATCATTTCTCTGTTATAGCAATGGAAATTACAATTTGAAGCTTGAAATTTTTTATTTTTGAAAATCTCGCTCTTACAATAAATCCTAAAGTTATCAGACTTTGCAATCTGTTTTAGTAGACATTTTAAAGTTAGTAAATTTAAAAAAAATAGATTTACGATATAAATTTTGGCAACATTCTCGTTGTTAATGTAATTATTACTCCAGAGTTCATGGAAATCGTCCGAAAGTCCTATCTCATATTAATAATAATTCTAAGCCCATATTTAATGTTAGAGAACTTTTTATTTTCCACTTGCTTCTTTTCATCTTCAACAACAAATCTTTCTATCAAATTAAATCCAGTAACTTCACACTCAGAAATATTCAAGGAAATTATTTTATACCCGAGTCAAAAAAAGAAATATTTCACAAATCTCATGTTTTTTAGGACCTAATCTCTTTAATAAATTAAATCAAAATCTTAAATCTACTAACAATAAATTTGAATTTAAATTTGGAATTCATGACTTTATAAATGGAATAACTGATACTGAAACAATGTTTAAAATAATGCAGTAGTCAGCCCAGCTTTGTTGCCATATTAAGAATTTTTTATTTTTGGTACCATGGACGAGCTTTGCTCTTTTGGTACCACATAACTATTTTTCTGTTTTTTTTGTATGTTTGCTCTATGTGTTCTTGTTGTATTTGTGTGTTGTGTTAATAAAGATTTGATTTGATTTGAAAAAAAAATTTGAAACAATTCAATACGTTAGCTTTTGGAGATTTACTTATTTTTATGTATTTTTTTAAAGAAATATTATTATGTACACCTTTTAAAGTTAATTTTCATCATTTTACCTAATTTATTCCAATGTTTTGATAATCAATACTCTAGTTTGGGACTTTGTAAAGGACTCTGAATACTCTTCGTATAAAATTTACCAGATTGATATGGAACGGCCCCAACAACTAGGTGTTATTCTTCAATCCGAGCTTCTCCCAGGCAGAAATAAGTGCAGTTTTACGGAGAGGGATTTAGCATTCTTTTTTATTTTTATACGGGGAAAGGTATTGCTTCCTCTGTTCCTTTCCACCGGCCCAAGCGCATAAAATATTGCCCAACACCCTTCCAATGGCACTTTAGTTATCGATACAGCCCAAACCATTCGCTTAAGGTGAAATACGGGAAAAGATATTTATTTATCTAAAGTTGAGCAGAAAGCCCTCTTCCCGTTAAGTCGGCGGAGTTTCTCTCTCCCCTCACCTTCTGGGGAAAAGAGCCTTAAAGCTGGTTAAAATATCGCCCCGGTCGGAGAAAGATAAACAAAAAAAGGCGTAAAATACACCATTCCAACCTTTTCGCCCTGGCCAAATATGACCCCATATTGCGGCTGCCCGGAATTGCCCGGTGTTGGATTTTTTTATATTTATTTATTCTGGATATCCATTTCGCGAGAGGGAAAGTCCGTTGCGTGGAGTTGTGGCTTCTCTCTGTCCATCGCCCAGTCGCACTTAGCCGCACCTGCGATGCGGTAATGATGGCCGGACGACCACTACTGGGGAGCGAGGAGAAAGTGAGAGATGTTGGTTTCTCTGCCGAGCGGTCAGGTGAGATCTATGGGTGAGATGCGATGCCGTGAAGCAAAGTTCGGTTGGAAGATTACCTGTATTTTTACTTTATTTGAGCCTTCTTCGTTGGATGATGGATTATTTTTGAATTCATACTTTACTTTGTAAAAGTGCCGAATTGTCCATAAATTAGTTTTACAATTTTTGTATTTTAATAACTTTGAAACTGTACTTAGTTAATTACAATCAGTTTTAACGAGTGGCAGAGGATAAAAAGTTTGTTTTCTCATTCGTACGCATCCAATGCGTGCACATCATCCAGACAATATTCAATTTCTCTCCACAGTGGCGTAGTCAGAAAAAATCTTTGAAAATAATATTAGGTAGTTTTAGTTGTCTTATATGGTTAAAAAATGAAATATTTCGCATGTTAAGATATATTTTTTAAATTCAAAACGCATAATGTCATGATAGTTTACTTCTATCATAAATCTAGAAGTAAATTTATTATTTAAATCATTTACAAATTATATATTAAAATTTTATAAAAGGTAAGTTATAAATTCATGAATATTTATCAATCTATTTATAAATCCCATTTGTTTCACAAATAAAATAATTCTTAGTTCTTTCTTTTCTATAATTCTTTAATTTCTTGAACTGTCTTGTAAAACACAAGGGAACCAAAAAGGGAATCATTACTATTCCTGATTGAATTGAGTTTTTGTTTAACATTACTAAAAAAAACTAAACATATAATTAAGAAACATTAACACGGATCATTTCCTAAATACAATCAAATTACTCACTCTTAACTCAAAGTAAAGTCAGGTCATTTCTAGCCATTCTAAAGTAACCATATTTCACAATGGACTATCAGGGCTAATTAAACTCATCTAACTCTTTGATCACCACTTCGGATTTTTAACGAAACGTCGAATCATTTACCATCCACCCAGTAGATTCTCAACACCCTAATAGTGGATTGAAAGACTCTAAACATCGATTAGCGGAAGCCGGTCCGGTTCATTGTTTCTTCGACACACAACAACAAGTGCTATTAAAAGCGAGGCCATCCAGTAGTGCGATGACACTAAAAAATGAACCGGTGATAAATGAGATGATCTGCTCCGTCTCTTCCCTCCACTGATGGACTCGACCGAATGGAGGATCCGGCTGATCGAACTCTTTACTTGCTCCCGAAGAGTAATCAGATTCGCGTTTTGAGTGTTGAAGAGTTGTTGAAGCGTGAGTTGTTTTGAGGTTCGAGTGTTGTTTGGATGCGCATTATGGATTTGGATGGGAGAGAGCTTTTTGATGGAGTTAAATATGAGAGTAATTGTGGCTGCTTTGGGAAATATTGACTCCTTCTTTGAGGAGTGGTGTTTTTTATTGTTGAAAGATTTGGTAAAAAGGCTGTTGTGATGGCATGCACTGACTGTATTTACCAGTGTAACCTTATGGTTTTCTTAATTTTTTCATTATCATTGGGTTGTCTAAAACAAGGTTTGCCACAAAAAACATTTCCGCTATACGAAATTAGGGTTTTCATGACAAGGTTGCAGGTAAATTATAGGAAACCCCAGAAAAAACTTTCTCAAAACCCGTCACTTCAGTTTCTAACCTTATTTTAATGTTTTTCCATAAGGTTACAGGTTACTTTATTTTTAGCTCAAAAATTAAATTTTCATTTTTTTGGACTTATTCCCCTTTTTAACCTGACGATTCAATTAATCTAAACTATGTTCAATTGACTTGCGTCACTGTCATTTAAGGAAGGTTAAATAAAACGTGTCGGCTTATTTTCCTCTTTGAATGATCCATACAACACTTTTTTCTCACATGATAGAAATCGGAGGGAGGAAAAAAAACTCATTCACAACCTTTCGAATTGCTAAAAAAATATATAAATTACACAATTGCTAATATTCTACTCACATTACCACGTTCATTTTTGCAAACCCCTAAATAAGGGAACATGAATAATCTTCACATACCTGATTTAAGTGCATTAACCTGCCAGGTACCCAAGTTTTCCATGACGTATACCCAAGGTTACGATCCTCGCATTACTCTTCCTTACTCTGCCAAAACGAAACGAATGAAAAGGAGCATTAAAACTAGCCGCGTCTAAAATATTACCATGGCTCGAAACGAAGATCTTTACCACGCTGTTAAGTCACCTCGTGATGGATTTTGAGTAATGACCTGGTTGACAGGGATTAGCATTCGCTGGCAAATTATCCTTGTATTTTAAGTGGGGATGAGCCAGGGGATCTTGTTAGTCTTCTTTCTTCATTGCCAAAGGTACGCATATGAAGTGAATCGTGCTTTTGACCTTGAGGTAAGAGAATGTCTCTTTGAGTACGCGGAGAATTCCTGTCCATCGCCTAAAATCATTCAAAGTCATGTTGGAAGGTAAAATTGATTGCTTTATTCATTTATACAGCAGTATTATTTTTGGGTTTCTCAAAAGCCTTGTTATTTTAGATTTTGGTGTAATAGGGTGGGAGAAAAGGAGTTAAGTCTGGAGAATATTTTTATTTCTTCCTACAGGCATTTAACTGAGTGACTGGAGGTTTATACTTTATGAATAGTTTTGAAAGGTTCTTATTTTTTAAAAAGGAATCGTTTCCGTTTCAGTATATTTGTTTTCTTGCAGCAAGTGTATACTCTCAGTAAAACAGGTTTTATATACTGCTAACTTAGAAGAATAATTTCTTGGTAGTAATTTCTAGAAATAATTTCTTACGATTGTGTAAAAAATCTGCTAAATCATATAGGTTCTTAAAAAATTAGAAAACTTTTTTCAAGTTTTATTTTAACAATTCAGGCTATGAACATACTAAAGAAGACATATATATTCAGACATACTAAATAAGATTATTTTGTGAAAAGAAACATGTTTTTTGGATCTGTATTTTAAAGGTTAAGAGGAGTTTTTTCATGCAGCTACTCTGTTCTCGCAGTAAAAGAGGTTTTACAGTACAGGTTTCTGTGTTTTTTACACAATTCTTTAATCTCTATTTTAAGCACTGTGGTTAAGAAGTACTTTTTACACAATTCTTTAATCTCTATTTTAAGCACTATAATTAAGAAGTATTATTTACTCCTATATACCAAGTAATCATCGCATGTTCCTCTGTAAATACTTGGAAATAAACGAGTAAATAGTACGCGTAAAAGCATTCAAAGCATATACAAATAGGTTCCGAGAAAAAATAAATTGCTTCTCTGCTATAAGTATACCCTCAAGGAAAAACAACATTTACAGAATATACTGCATTTGCAGCACATAAATTTAATCGGGCTTTTGAAATTAACTGACATCAAAATACTTCAACATTTTTTTCATAACCCTTTACGCGACTATTAATTTTAACATATTTATTTCAAAAAACATATAATGAAATCCCAAATCATATTTGTGAAGCATTATTTCTTCACACGTATACCAACTTGGTATGTCCCCGATATAAATGTTGTACATCCTGTAAATGTTGTTTTCCCTTGAGGGTATACTTATAGCAGCGAAGCAAATTATTTTTTGGAGCTTATTCGTGTATGCTTTGTTTTCTTCTGCAAGTGTGTGAATATGTTCAGAAGAATAAAAAGGAAACTGTGTTCACTGCAATTAATATACCCTCAAGGAAAAACAACATTTACAGAATATATACTGCATTTGCAGTACAGAAATTTAATCGGGATTTTGAAATTAACTGAACCCTTCACAAGACTTTTTTATTGACAAATTTATTCCAAAAAATATACAATAAAATCCAAAATCATATTTGTGAGGCATTATTTCTTTACACGCATACCAACTTGGTATGTCTAAGTTAGAAATGCTGTATGTAAATGTTGTTTTCCCTTGAGGGTATACTTATAAGGGGACATCCATAAATCACGTGAGGTGTTTTTCCAAAATCTGGACCCCCCTTCCCCCACGTGAGATTTACCTACAACATTTAAAAATAATTTTCTATCTATTCGTTTGCATTTTGTGCTTTACAGCACCTAAAACTTTTCCATTATTAATGATGTGGGGGAAAAAGACATTATTCTGCCTCAAAATCACCACAGTATCTTATCTGTAAGTATTATTCCTTTCTCATACTTAAAAAAATCGTTTAATTTCAACTTAAAAAGTTGACATGAGATTTCAATCGACCCCCCCTCCCCCCTTGGTGAGATTTTTCCAAACCCCTAACCCCTTTTTGACCTCACGTAATTTATGGATGTCCCCTAACAGGGAAGTAAATTATTTTTTTTCTCAGAGTGTATTCGTGTTTGCTTTGTTTTCTTCTGCAAGTGTGCGAATCTGTTCAGAAGAATAAAAAGTAAACTGTGTTCATGGCAATTAATATACCCTCAAGGAAAAACAACATACGGACAGGACATACGGACTTAGCATTGCAAGATATTGAATCGGGCCAGAGAAATAAACTGACATCTAAAATAATTCAAGATTTAATTCTTCGTTTCGAAGCTCTTCTCATTATTTTTGGTTTTCACTTATTCACTTCATCAAAAATAATTAATCCAATACGATTTACAATTCTCGGTTCAATTCTCATAACTGTCCAGCTGAATATCGCCAAGCTCTTAACAACAGTTGAGGCATCACCAAATATTCAAAAACAATCCAATAAAATATATAGTTACATCAATTAATAAATATTTGAAGATATTTGAATATATTTCGTCTATAACACCTTGACGATATTTAATGGAAGAGTTAACGGAAAATATCGCCTCCATACCATATTTCTCCCACATTCTTTCTCCAACAAATCCGGCATCGACTCTTTCTCCCGGAATCTTCTGGCATCTCCTACCCTTCCCCCGGAGATGTTCGATCCCCATTTTTCCCGAAAGAGGCTCATTCGGCGCACGTGCCCTCCCCCGTCGCCACAATCACCTGTGCTCCCCCCCAGAGAACAACTTGCCAAGGAGTCGTATTAAGTCTATGGCTTTTATTTCCCCGGCCATTGGCGACGCCAGGTACATGGGTCGACCACCCTTTGTCTCTCTATGCTCCGATTGTTGTTTGGGATGGGAGGAAGATTAGGGGGATGACGGGAGGTGGGATTTTTCTTCTTGGGTGTGTGGTTTTGGATTTTTGAGGGTGGGTGTGCGCTTTTGTTTGATGTGGGAGTTTTTTTTAATTGTGAGAAATGTTTTGTTAATGACACAATCTTGGTGAAGAAAAAAAATTACATAAGGTAATAAAAAAACAGAAACATTTTAAGGAATTTAGGTAATTTTTGCTGTAAGTTATATTTTTATCTTGTTCTGGTCTTCTTTTGTCGTTAAATGCTTATTATGTCTATTCCACATTTTGCTCGGCCACATTTCTTCCTTATGTTTTATGTGAGTTAACGTTCTCTATCTTTCCATATAGGCAGACAGTAGGTGTTTTTTTTGTATTTTTCAGTTTTATTAATATTAAACACTATTAATATGTAAAAAAGTGACTTTTGATTGATCATACTTTTGAATTTATTTCTTTTTTTCTACTTCTAAAGAAGTAAAACATACATTATTATCTTCTATAAAGGTATTTGGGCTATACAATTTATCAAAACACATGTTTGATTTCAATAAACATTTCGTGACCATCAAAGTTATTATTTACACTCTGTTCATTTTGAACTGGCGCTTAAAAATATTTCCTTCCCCCACCACCGATCGGTAACCATAGCAACTATCCTCAAAAGACGAGGAAGACTCCACCCTACTATTGGCTGCTCGAAGATCGTAACTATGGTTACGCTTCTAGCGTGGGGGAAAGCACTATTTCTCAAGCGCCAATTCTAAATGAATAGAGTATAATTTTTTGAAACTGATGGATCGTTCGTAAGGTAAAATACGATGATATTTTCCCTCTTTTTTACTCTACGGTTAATTATCCGCATAATTTTAGTTCGTTTCTTAAAATTTAAAATACTTGAGAAATTCCATCTATGAAAACTTAAATTTTTTAACGTGGAATCAAAGATAAAAAGAACTTTTTAAATCATCATGAGACATCAATATAACACTTCAGCAAAATCGATTGAAAGTGTAACTAATTTTCAAACACCCTCAACCATACGATTCTCTTTTAAAACTTGATAAAGTCAATTTAATTTAAACCATTCAATTAAGACCCAAAAGACGTCTCTGCCAGCTATCTGACATATCCGCCAACCTGTCCCCCAAATCAACCCCACCCCAACCAAAATGATTAAACTTTTCGACTGGGATCTTCCCAAACAACTACTCACCACCTAACCCTTTCCTTCTCATCTTTGACCTGTCCAGAAGGGGCGTCCAATCACCCTGTCCAGCGGGCGACAGGCCAAACAGACAACCCATGGACACCGGGTCCGTCAAACCACGGATTTCCCCAGCTGATGATTATTATTAAGACCTCCATTCGCTCCGGGATATAATTCCCAGCCAGGAAAAGTAGACCCCACAGCAGAAGGTGCGTAATTGCAAAGGCTCGGTCTATCTCCAGGTGATACGTCAAACGGATTCCCGGCGAAGGTGATAATTAATTACGTTCTTGACGGATAGGGGGAGTATTTCCCCTTTCTCTGATGTCCTCAGGGGCTTTCTCGGAGAGACCAAGTTTGGCCGCCGCGCACAGAACTTTTAAAAGGACTCCGGGGCTATGAGGGGTTTTTATTTGCTCTTCGATTCTGTCTCTGCCCGAAATGAGAGATCTATTATTTGTAGAGGGAAGGTGTCAGAAACTCAGTGGCGGCGGCGATTTTTATTATTCTCGTCGTCGTCGTCGTTGCAATTATTGATGAAAACCAGGGGGTGTTGTTTTGCGGCCTGCACTTACAATCCGAGGGAAAAAGAGATTTGCGAGATTAAAAGACGCAATTGCGGCTGCGCTTTCAATCACTTTTAACTAGAGGCAGTGCGGAGGCAATTTGCATTCTGCGGACGGAGCAAAAAGAGCTTTTTATTGCTTTGTCGATTGCCGCGGCTAGACTGTTTCAAGAGGAGTTCTCATTTGACGTTCTTAGTTTCCCGCTTTTTATTATTCGGGTAATGAAAGCCTTTTTACCCCTTTAGCGGAATAGATTAAATTTCGTTGTTGTCATGTAACTAGTTTCGCGAAATTGGCGCAAGTGGCTTAAATTACTTGAAGGGCCTACGGAAATAATCTGTCTTCATTCAAGGAATGGAATAATGGAATCTGATATCGTCTATTGCTTTTTAATGTCATTCGCTTCAAAGATGAACTTCAGATTAAAAAACTTAGGGAATGAGTCCGTGAATATGGTTAAAGGGAATTCTGATTCCCAATATAAAACAACTTTCCTAAGTAGTGTGGCATTATTCGTTCATCAAGATTTAATTTGCATTTACTATAAAAGTTATCTCACTTTCTTTTTTATAGAAATATATCTTCTTTACCAAAGAGTTGATATGTCATGTGTATGCTGTCTTCATGTAAATTTAAGTAATCCAATTTGAAATACAATAGGCTGGATAAAGAACTAGAGTTTAGGAAATTTAGCAATGTGTAGTAAAGCATGAAAAGTTTGAGACAAAAAAAATTTCAAGACAAAAATGTTGAACGTCAATATAGGGTTTTCTTTCAAAGCTCAAAACGATAAACATGCATTAAAAAGTTCGAACCAAATTTTCAATGTGGATCAGAATAACATTTATTGTATTAAACAGCCCCAATGCGTGGCTTCATTAATGTGCAGAAGATAATCTAAACTTTCTTTTAAAAATTATAAGATTAAATTATTGTATGTTTATCTTAAATTTGTTTCAGTTAAGAAAACTTATCACACACGTTATTTTCAAAAGTGTAAATGATTAATGAACACAAAACGTCTCCCTTCCAAGTTGTCAAAGAAACTATCTTCACTACTGTAGATAATGAAACCTGTTCATTAAGTATCATTAATAAACGTAGGTCTAATGGTGAAAAGAGAGGACGAAAAAAACCCCAGTGGAATTTGAGTAAGTCTCTGAAAGTAAGTCAACCGGGGAAGAATGAGTCAAAAATAAGATGATCTTCGATTAAAACTTTTCTCAGCTCTCTAAAACTCGAAAATGATGAAGAAATTATGAAGTGCTTACATAGTTTCGAAGTTTACCCCCCTTTTCAGATTCTTTTTACTCATTAATTGCCGCTCTTTGCAAAATACCGACAACGGAGTCTCCAATCCGAGGGTATGGATAGAAAAGTCAGCGAGCCGGACATTTTTGCCGTGACATTAAACACTCCAAAAACGTCTTCTCCCAACTTACCGACGATGCCCTCAAAGCGCGCATTTTTAAGAAGGCGCCCCATTAAAAATGATCGCTCGCAAAAACGGACGTCGCCAGAAAAAGACGCTCGCGAGTGTAAATATTCGCAATGACTCCCCATTAATTAGCCTCAATCAAAAACTGTTTAAACTATTTCAAAGACTCGGAAAGACGCTGTCCAGGAGTCGGTCCATCCATCAGCGTGTTTGTTGTTGTTTTTGGGAGAGGATGAAATTTTCGGGGGTTTTAAAAGCGCGCTCCGGAAGTTTGTCGGGTCCTCGCGTCCCCACTTTAGGACGTTAAAGTGCTCGCAGTCATTAAGGGGACGTCCTCTTATTTTAGCGCCCCCTCCCCTTAAGGAGGTGAGGGAGTAATTAATTGGTAGCGTGACACCCGGACAATCTCTTCTTTTCCAGAAACGGCTTCCAAATGAAGCATTAAAAGTCCCCATCTGAGAGTTTTATCCGAGCCAAGTGCGTACCGCTTTTAATTGAGACCAGAAAAATGTTGGCGCATTTGTCATTTTTGGGCCGTGTGGCCAGATGAGTCCCCATGCTTTTGGCGAGGGCAATTGAAATTGAAGGTAGTTTTAAGGCTGTGTTATGTATGTCGAGCGGTCGGGAGCGTTTTAAAGCTTTTAAGATTTCTTGACGAAGTAAGCGGATGAAAGACTGAAGCTGGAAAATGTCGAGGTTTTCTAATTTTGTAACTGGCTTTTCAGTGCCACTTTGTTAAATCGTGTTTAAAGAATTAAGTGTGCTAGGTCCATTCGCGTTAATGTTGAGTCAGTTTTTGTTTTCTGTCTAAATGAGGTTCTTCGTTTTCCTAAGTATTTATGATGCTCTCAAAATGAAGATGGGTCCATGTTAGAGATAATCTGGAAATAGAATATTATTTCAATGATATTTATTTATTTGTGTGCAAAATTTTATGTCAACAAATCCTTCTTTTACATATTTTGGAGACTGTTATCATAGATCTTTATACTCAACCCTTTTCTCTGACTTTTTTTGCATTGAATCATGCCAGTTTTCATTAATTGAAATTTAAGTATTGAATTGGGAATGGTAAAATTTACTTCCCTGAGAACTAAGTAAAAAAATCTTTTTTTTACCTTAAAAAGTTTCAACCATAAGGTTGACCAATTATTTGTATCAAAACTAACTTTTTAACGTACTTTAGAAGCCCTTATAGTCCGAGAGCTGGCTACATGAGAGTTTAACCGGAAAAACATATTTCTGAAAATTTTATAATAGATTGGGCACTTCTTTATAAACAAAATTCGCTCGGTCAGCCGGCGCTAAGCGGTTGCTTTCGAGGGATCAGCTCGGGTCAAAATAGCCAAAAATTGCATCGAGTTTAACCGGAAGAACGTATACATGATTTTTACGTCATTCGAAGGGCTTCGACCCCCTGAACACAAATATGCTGGTCAGCTGGCCGAAAGCGGTTGCTTTCGAGGGGTCAGCTCCGGTAAAAATAGCCAAAAATTGCATCGAATTTAACCGGAAAAACGTATACATGATTTTTACGTCATTCGAAAGCTTACGACCCCCTGAACACAAATATACTGGTCAGCCGGCCGAAAGCGGTTGCTTTCGAAGGGTCAGCTCGGGTCAAAGTTGCAAAAACCCTATTCAAACCTATGTAATCCTGTTTATTGTTTTTTATAAAAGAAATACTTGCAACGACCAACTTTCTAAAAATATCTTAGTTTTCAAATCGTTAGTATGAGTTTTCCCATTGGGATGTCTGAAATGGAGATAGTCTACAAGAATTTTTAAGATGATGTAATTCTTTAGCAAATGTTTCTTTCAATGAGATTTTTGGAGAATTTATTTCGAAAATACTTTTTTATTCAAAACATATCCAACAAAACATTTTTTAAAAGTAATTTGTGTTTAAAAAATCGCTTTAAGTACTTGGTAGTTTTTAGGCCATTTTTTTACTGCGCGCAGCTTTTTTAAGAAAAGTAAATGATATTTTTCCGCTGTTTCTTTTTCTGAACATTCAAAAGACACTTATCTTTAAATTAACGAAGAACGAAAAACTTATTTAAATTATTTCACCAATATTAAAATTTTCAAAGTTAAATTTTCAAGTTTTGAGAAAAAAAAACCTGATTTTAATTGTTTGCAAATTGGAATGCATTGATCAAAATTTCAAACCTGTACATTAATTTGAAGATACATATGCAAGGAAGATACTGTAAAAGTTTTGGACAATTTGATTGAATAGTTATAGAGATATTGTGCGCGCAGTTCAAAAAGATGATACTTTTCACCACGCCATACTTAACCAATCCACTTTGTCCATATTGACCCGGATATTCAATATAACAGGCTGAAAATTGGTGGAAATGTAGAGGATAATGTCCTTATTGATATCCTGAAATTTCCAAAAATTCTGTGTAGGAGAAAATCCGCCATTTTGGAAAAACCACCGCCATCTTGGATTGAGTTTTCAAGCATAACGACTGAACCAAGAACCCGATTGAGTTCGTTTTTGTCCTTAATTGCTTAATAATGTGAATTTTAAGCGACAACGTGAAAAAGTTCGAAATGAAAAACTTAATTTAATTATTATTAATATTTATTGAATAAATTATTTGCTGGGTTGAAATGTTGGTAGAAATTAAAAATAACAAGCTGAAAATTGGTGGAAACGTAAAAGATAGTGTCCTGATCGATATTCCAAAATTCCTAAAAAATCCCTTCAGGGGAAAATCCACCACTTTCAAAACACCACCGTCATCTTGGACTCTCAATTTAAGCATAATGATAGTGCTCTACACAACAATGAAATTTCCGCAAAAATGATTACATAGGTTTGAATAGGGTTTTTGCAACTTTAAACCGAGCTGACCCCTCGAAAGCAACCGCTTTCGGCCGGCTGACCAGCATATTTGTGTTCAGGGGGTCGAAGCCTTTCGAATGATGTAAAAATCATGTATACGTTCTTCCGGTTAAACTCGATGCAATTTTTGGCTAGTTTGACCCGAGCTGATCCCTCGAAAGCAACCGCTTTGCGCTGGCTGACCGAGCGAATTTTGTTTGTTAAGAAGTGCCCAATTTATAATAAAATTTTCAGAAACATGTTTTTCCGGTTAAACTCTCATGTAGCCAGCTCTCGGACTATTATAAGATAAGCATATATGCATTTGTTTTAAACTTTAAAAAAATTGTACCTGGAAAAAGTTTTAGAAACTTGTTCACACACATTCACTCTTCTTTAACTAAAAGACGATCCACTATTTGGCCCTACGAAATAAACAAAAGTATTCTGACGAAAACCTTTTATTATTAAATAATCCTGTTTAAAATTTCCATTTGAAAAATTAATTCATTTTTCCCTTAAAAATATGCAATTGGCTCACTAAACATACTTAATGATTCTTCGCGCAAAAATCTGAGCAGTCCCAGAAGTTGTTTTTGTTGTACCGTTAAAATTAATCAGTGCTCTTCTAAATAAAGGTAAAAAGTAATTATAATCTCTCTAAATAACTCAAAATTCACAATCTAAGAAGCTTTCGACGCATTTTTAATCTTCATACAAACTATTTCGCTTTTCTTGAAATGTTGTTTTTCGTCATTAAGCCGCTTAAGTTCCGCACCGAAATATGGTAAGTCCCGCGGAAAAGTTTTGGAGAATGATGCAATATATTATTTATTCGTTATTTTTAACGAGTGGGACTGTTGTTTGAGGTGGAGTAATCTTTTCGCATGCTGGGAGAAATATATTTAGCTAATGAATTAAGAGTATTTTAGTTAAAGTATTTAGCTCTGTTTCGGAAGAAAGAAAATAACTTGTATGGAGAGTTGCGCTAACTGCCGGGTGTATATATTAAATAGCGAGAAAGTATTTTTGTTAATTAATTTATAAGAATTTTCAATGGTTTTGGGAAAAAAACGCATAATTTCTTTAGTATTTTAAATTGAGTTTATAGAGGTTTTACCAAGTTTGTTTGTCAATCAATTTGCTTGTTTTTATTTGGATCATTATATTAGTACTCTTAAAGAGAGCATTTATTTTAAAAAGAGAGCTTCTATCAATCAGAAGTTCAAGACACCGTAATAAAAATAAAGGGGATTTTATGTTAGATGTTTTTTATTTCAGTTTTAATTTGTTAGTTTTTATCCTAGTTAACGAGAAAAAAAGGGAGAAGCAATGATAATAATTATTTTCTGTGTTTATATCTACATACAATGAGATTGCCTAACTGTAAGTCGTTTTACCTATGAATTATTTTTTGAAAATATTTCTTAAAGTTATTGGTATTACTAGAAAAATAGAAATTATATTAAAACACAATGTACTATTTCAAAAATAAAAGCAAAAATTGTATGAGAGCCGACTCTGTTTCATAGGATAAAAATATTGTATCAACAATCTTCAGAAAACTGAAATTTTTAAGCTAAATTATTTTGCCTGTATTTTTAAAATCGCTGTTGCCCAGCTATTTATTGCAAACTAAAGGTTGCATTGTCCACATTCAAGTCTGTTTATCCCTTAATTACCATACACCTCCTAATGAAAAATCTCGCCAACATTCTCAAACCCTACTATAAGTTACTATAAAGTTACACGATTTCCTTACATAACCTACGAAACAAAAAAATATCCCACACATCCTATACACGAACCTTGATCTCAATCATCTCCCGACCGAAACCTTTCAGACACCATTCCGTGTGCTCATAAAAATCGCATGGGCTCACGTGCCCCTCTACGGATTAAAGCCCCTGATTTATTCCGGGGCGTCATGCTAAAAGGAAGACAATTGTTTGGGGTTCGCTAACAGTCTCTCTTCAATTAGCCCCTGACTGGGGGTGGCGCCCCTGGGAGCCTGGATCTCACGTCCGCCGCCCAACTAATTCCTTTCCGATACCGACTCCTGGCACCTGGGAGATGCCCCTGCTCGATGGATTGGTCCTGACCAGGTTGTCGATTGATTCTGGTTGTTAGAGATGTGAATTCGGTATTAGTCCATGTTATTTGACCACCGTCGTGTTGTGTGTAGTTATTGGGTACTGGTTTGGGATGTTTAGTTTGACTGAAGTGATGGTTTTGTTTTGTTCTGAGTATTGTTGTTTGGTCTTGGTAAAATGATGAATCTTGTGTCTGATGAATTGGAAGTAACTACCTGTTAGTTATAATATGTAGAGACACTTTCCCTTTTTGGTATTAAAATACTGCTTTCAAATGAAAAACCATATTTAAACAATCTTAAGTGTAAAAGTGGTGTATCCAATAAAAAATATGTTCTAACCCTAAGCTGCCTCAAAAAGTCTAGGTTTAAACTCTAAACAAACCATCTAGTAAATCTATTTAATGCAATTTTGCTATTTTTGTTGTCCTTCATCTATTGATGCCAATATCTTTGGCAACTATAGTTGAGGCTTTAATCTGTTTTATCGCAATAAGTTCGTTAATTTTTTTTGCAGATAAAAAGGTTATCTTATTTTAGAAAAACTCATACTGTCCCAAAAATGGCCTAAAAACGTTCTTTCAAATATCAGTGGTTGGTCAAATATCAATGAAAAAGAATTGGTTTGGTTTAAAATTTATTCCTTGGAAATGGTTTCAGTAGGATTGTTCCCTAATGTTCAGGCAACGTCATAACACAACATTTTTTCAGTTTTGTAGGAAATATTATAAAATCTTTTATATAAGCTCCTGTTAGGAATAAATCGAACTAATAATTTCATGAAGTAACAAATGTTGTATTATCCTAAATATATATATAATATATATGTAAAAATAGCATTCTTCTGTTTAAATCTTTTTAAAGCATTCAAATGCATAGCGGAATTTATTTTGCCCTTTTTTAAAGTAATAATGATGTAATTGTGTGATGAAAAGTTTTTTTCTAGTTAAATCTGCTTACAAAAAAAATACTGGCATCAAAGTTAGTTTTCATAATCCAATGATAAGAGAATCGATTCACTAATAATCTTGGAGCGCATTTAATATTTAACAACATCCCCTTTAATATTTAACACACGCGCACCGTACGAAAAACGATACACCCGACTTCCACCCAGGTCATTCAATCGCTCTACCCCATTCACAAAACCACCACCTCACACCCACCCCCGCTCCATAAACGAGCAATTTAATTAATTGAGGCATCTTCGCTATTAAGTGTTGTGCTGGCGAATCCCCGCACAGCGGCGGTGGCGGCAGGTAGAGGCGCCGACCGAGGTAGAATTAGCCATAACAACGTTAACGCTCCTGGAGATGACATCACCTTGCGCGTCGCACCTGCCTCCTCCCGTTGCCAAGGAGACGCTCTTCTTCATCCCGCCGACGATTCCCGATGCCTTATCGGCCAAGGTAAGGCTGCTGTTGCTCTATCTCTCTCTCTGTTGTTTTTCGGAGGGAAGATATGTATGTAATTGCGCTTTTCTTTCGGGTCAATCGAGGGTGGGATGTGTTGGGGACGTTGTCTAATAACGTTTGTTATGTCTGTCTGTCTGTCTGTCTGTCTGTTATGTCTGTCTAACCTAAGCCTGATATCCCCTGAAATTTAAACCTCTTATTTTATATGTATTTTAGTTAATTTACTTCTCTGTATACCCCGTGTGATACAATGGGGTAACCGGGGAGTTTAATGGAGTGTTTGTTTAAATAAAAAAAGATTTCTGTTTGGTTCTTTTTAGATAGTGTAGTGTATCCTTCTATTTCGGAGGTAGCAATAATCCCCAATATTTAATACTAAAACTATTAATTAATCCATTTTACGGGTTAGTTGGTCGTGGCATAAGAGCATTTAATCAACATGTTTCGCCCTCTTACTTCGAAGGGCATCCTCAGTGGCAAAAACCGTGAATAACTTCTTGCAAATGAACCAAATTAAAGAGATTTAAGGCTATTGTTTTTAAAAATTTTACACAAAAATTATTTCATCCGGAACATACTATTTCTAGTTTTTTGCTGGTCCCCCAATACTTGTTGCTGAAGATTCCCATAGAAGTAATAACCAGATATTTATCGGTATGAATGTTTTAGGCTTTGAGACAAAATGTCCGCTATAGCGCATGATAAAGTTATATTTTTGTCCAGTGCAGCTGATGTTCAAAGTACCAGTTGTATTGGAAATTGGTATCTTATCGATAAAATAGTTACCTAATTAAAATGTTACCTCTAATCTAATTAAAATGTTAATTTTTCAGTCGGTTCTAATTCTTATTGAATGTGATACAGTGTTTTTTCTTCTTTCTTTTTCATTATTTCTCTGAGGCAAACTGACTATTCTTTTCCTCACATTTTATAACATGTAGTAAAAAGTAACTGTAGGAGCCAGTTTCGTTTCACATGATAAATGTTCGTTTCACATGTTCGCTTCGCAATGTTTCGTTTCACATGTTCGCTTCGCAATGTTTCGTTTCACATGTTATCCAACCAAGTCGGACAAAACCGGGAACTGGATATAATTAAATTCTTATTTGATGAAAATTTTATATGAATTTAAATTCTAGAAGTTTAGTATGCAAGTTTTCTTTTATTCTTGCATACTAAACTTCTAGAATTTCAATTCATATAAAATTTTCATCAAATAAGAATTTAATTTACGCTCTAAGGGTTAAACGTTTTAAGAACAAAATTTCAAGTTTGGTCTTGTTCATCATTTCACATGTTCCCGCCCTTTGCTATGAAAGCACTGTATCCAAATCTCCCTAGATTTAGAATATTCATACAAGCAAAAGATACAACCTTCCTCCGAATTTACGCACATCCCGGTTTTGTCCAATCATGCATTTTCCAACTCTTATGCACCTATAAAAACTTTTAAAATAACAAATAAATTATCAGGTATGATACCCTGTACTTACCGAGAGTTAATTCTTAGGTATTGAAGATTGGTGGCGTAATATTGCAGACGCTAAAATGGTGAGCTTTTCTCATGAAACTTAAAAATTATTCACCAGATATCACTCTACATCAATGGATAAAGCCCAAATCCCTGTTTTGTCCACGTACCCAGTTTTGTCCGACACTCCCCTACGCATAATCTTAATTACCACTTTGCCTTTTAATTTCCTTATCTTTTGATATCTTATCCTACAAATTTCTCCAATTATTTCTCTAACGAATTTAAAAAACAGAGAAATTACTACTTTGTGTTAACATACTACAATATAGAAATAGAAATTAATTATTTCATCAAACAAACTAAAGTTTAAGTATGATATAAATAATAAGAACACACTTAAACAAAAAAATGTTTTTCTATCCATTAAATTTTTGATAGGAAAAAGTTCCTGTTAAATGAAAAGTATTGTTCCAGTTTTTACCAACAAAACAAGGTAAATCCTTTAAAATTGGTAAAAAAAAGTTTCAACTTGAGAATATTTATCGAGTGTGACTGCGTCACTTAACGCAGTGCTTTTCTTCACCGATATCAAACAATCAACTCCAGCCGGCTCCAGAAACAAAATTTCTCAAAAACTCCGACATTTTTAAATGGGAAAACTTCTTTCGAAGGTGTTGCCGGATCCCAAGCACAAAAAATAAAATAAAAGCTATACGAACCTCCGAAAAGAGAAAAGTACTCATCTCCCTTTCCATCAGAGAAAAAGAAAAAAAATTCTCAGGGCCCAGAGAAGAAAACAAGTTTCATCAAGTCCTTCGTTAAATCTGCCGCTGCCAAAAACCAGATTCTTAATCGCCTCGAAAATCTAAATAAATAAAAACAAATCGAGGGGAAGTGAAGAGAAAGATATTAATCGGACACGTCTGCCTTAAAACCTTCTCTGGCGACGAGCTTCGTTAATACCTGAAGGACAACAGTACAGAGCGTCATGTTCACTCCTGTTCTCAATCTAAGAACGCAGAGAAACATAATTGGTAGAGAAGCGGCGGCTGAGGAAACCGGGGATAAAATGAGTATTAAACTTCTCCGTTTTCTTGTTCTTCCGTTCGCCTATTTATTTTTTACGCCTTCTCTTTATTTGTTTAGGAAGATGAGAGGGGGAAAGCCGTTTAAAAGGTTGATTGAAAGTTCCGGAAAAATTTCGCCCGCGTATTTGAGAAGGCGAGTTATGTTCTAAATCGGTGGCAGCGAGTGCTTTTCCCGCCTTTAATTTATTTTGCGTTTGAAGCTGTTCCCGTTTTTTTCCCTTCCCGGTCTTTCTTATTTTTTTTCTTTGCAATCGGATTTGATAAACGTAGGCAATTTGGGCGGGCACGACTAAATGAGGTGCGTTGTCGATTGACGAACGTTGCCGGGAGTTTTTCGGGTGGAACTTTAAACCCACCGGTGCAGATTAAAGTTTAACAAGATTGTGCGCGTGTCTTGTTTTCGGGGCGTTAAGCTCTCTGATAAATTCGCTGGAAGAAATTGTATCTCGTCCAAAGCGGCTCGGAATGATCTCGTTTCTGATTTTCCTAAAACGGAATTCCAACTTTTTTTGAAAATGCAAATTGCACGAACACGTTTTCGTTGAATTGGTTGGGTGTTGAAGGTGATACTAAAATTGAGCGTATGTTAGCGATACATATACAACTTGTCGAGTCCAAAACTATTTTATCAGTGGAATAAATACATGAAAATGATGGAGAATGTATTAAGTATATTTTCATAAATCATAAATGAAACTTTTTAAGAATATTTACTCCCAAATTAATCTTGAAGCCATATATATTTAAACCAAGTTTACACTCATATGTATACTCTCCGATGAAAAAAAATAATTATATCATCATTTACAATAGATGACCATTTTTTATAAAAATATATCAATTGGCCCACTTTTCTATGGGAAAAAATAAAGTGTTGTGAAATTTCCACGGCACCACGGACCTGGAATAAGTTGTAACCTTCCCCCGAACCTAATCAAATTTACCCAAACCTTATTGCTCCTATGGAGCTGGCATGGGCTTCTCCCGAACCAGGTTCGTAGGTTCGGGCACTTTTTCCAGATCCGCGGCACCCCCTCAATTTTTTAGACCTACAGAGAAAACTATTCAGGAAAAGTTTGGGTTCTGTACCTTAATTAGAAAGCGATGACCGAGAGGAGTGAAAAAGTCCAAATTCGAAGATTTTTATACAAAACAACTAAAAAACCAAAGAACAAACCCTCTAATTTTGTTCGTGATTTTTTATAAGAAACTACTAACATTATAGATATAATATTCCAGGTTTTGTTATTTATCACCTTTATTTTGGTTGTAGTAATTTTCTAATGTCCAAAGAACTTTTGTAAAGTTGTTTTTCCTGCATTTTTAAACAGCTAATAACTCTTGAACTATACAACTTAAAAACCTGAAATTAATCCCATTTTGTTTGTAAATTTTTTGTCTTTGATTTAATGTACATCGTGACCATCATTTTCAAAAAGTTTTTTCAAAATTAAAAATAGTGAAAAAAAATTAATGAAAAATTTTTTTTAATAATTTTTTGAAAAAATATTAAGATCATTTTAACTGCTAAAAGGAACATTACTACCGAATTTCAAGTTGAAAATAAAATTTTATCATGAATAAAAAAATAAAAATACTTAAATTTAGGCAAGTCCCTAAACTATCCCTAAAATTATATAGCAAGAGCGATTTACTCATGGGGTAAGGGTGTCCGTATGACTTAAAATATACAAAAAAATGTCACACGAATGTTAGTTGTTTTGTATAAAAATATTTTAATTTAGATTTTTCACTCCTCTTGGTAATCGACTTCTAATTCGAATACAGAGTTGAAATTTTGGCTGTGAGCTTCTATTAGCTGTTCGAAAAAATGAAGAGGGTGCCCAGAACTCTAACTTAAAAAAAAGTTTTTTGGGCCACCCTAATATGCATCATAATCATCATTAGAGAATCAATTTCTTCATTCGTAAAAAAAACATATTGATATAATATTTTTTTTAAATTCTGTAGTAAAATTAGTTTATGGGATTCCTGAAAGACCATTTATCTGTCAATATTGGTAATTTTAATTTTTACTTAATTTTGAATTTTCGTGTTTCCACGCAAAAATTTATAGTATAACTTTACATAAATTTTCATCATAATTATAACTTTATTTCCTTAACAGATGTTTGTTGTATTTATTAGTAACAGGTTTCCATTTTGATCATCATTATCATTAGAGAATCATCTTTTTCATCCAAATAAAAGCCTATTAATATAAACATTTCAAAAAATCCTGAGTAAAATTAGTTGATAGATATCAACTAATTTTACCAGAACCATTTATCTGTTCGGAATTGGTATTTCAATTTTTTTATTTAATTTGGAATTACCGTGTTGCCACGCAAAAATTCATCTATAACTTGATACATAAATTTTCATCATAATCATACATAACTTTATTTTATTCCTTAACAGATGTTCATTTCATTCATAAATAACAGGTTTCCTCTTCACGTATCAAATACAACATTGTTTAATTTAGTAAGTTTGTCAAAACATCTGAGGAAGTCTGTCCTGATCAAAGCAGTCCTGATACAGAAGAATCTAAAGAAATATTTCACAACTGTTTCCGTTCCGCCAACACAGTTTCCGCTTACTTTTTTTATTATCTTCTTCCTATTTCTTGAGTGGGTAGATAATTCTATGACTGCTAATTCTGGGCTTCTAAAAACCTTTAGAATAAACACACTCATGTATAATAAATAAGATTATCTATTCAAGATTACAACAAGAATAATTAAGTGAATATTTTATTTTGATACCGTTAGCTGGTTTTAAAAGTTATTTTTATGTCTAAAATGAGCAGTTTAACCATAAAATACAGCCTTATCATTAGATTTAGAACAAGAATTTAAAATACGTCCATTATAGTTTTTGACAAATTGGTTGAGCTGGTTTGAGTTGTGAGTTAATGCAAGTACAGAATCAATGTAGAACAAATATAATTGATTGGTGTTTTTTGTTGACACACTAAAGATAATTTAGGTAAAACCTTTATTGTTAATTTCCTACCGAGAACATATCTATTTAAAAGTCACACTGGAAATGAAAAACACTTTTGAAACGCTAAGTAAACACAATAAAGAACACTTCTAACAAAAAGCGTTTTGATTGTATGGTAATTGTATGTTGCTTTTGTGTTGTGTGTGAGAAAAAGATACTACATTGGGAATGCGTGAAAAACACTTTTTCAACATTAAGTGAACACTTTGTAAACGCAATAATATTAATACTTCTACTCGAAAGCGTTTCGATTGTGTTGCGATTGCGTTGTGTGAGAAAAGATAGTGTTAATAAAGTGTTAATAAAGAAAGAAAATGTGTTAAATGTGTTCTTATGGTGTTGCTATCTAAACTTAAGAACACTTACAAACATATTTTACAACACTATTTTTATAACCCATTCCTGGATAGAACACTTTTTTAATACTTTTTAACAGGGTTCGCCGGTTAAACCAAATGTTTTTTTTTACCAAAAAAACACTTGTTTTTTTTTGTTTTTTTTTTAAGAAATTATAAAATATTTTCAGAATTTTTTTAAAGAAAGTGTTATTAAGTATCAATCTTTTGCACAAAATTAAAAGGTCAGATTAATCAAAAAATTGACAGTTTAAGGTGATTAAAAATCAGAAATATTTTAATTTAATGGTTTTAATTATTGAATTCTCTATCTAAACTTAACCTTAAATGCTTAAGTTAAACTTAATATTGCAAGAAATTTTTTAAGTTTATAAATTAATCCATATAATTAAGATAATTAATTTGATTATTTTACCATTTAATAATTAATCAACAAATTAATTATCTCAATCAATTATCCAATTTCAATTAACATTAACATTTGTTGTTTACATTTCACTTTTACATCTTATTTAAAAAATAAAATTTTCTCTTTCAAAGAAATTTCAAAAGTTTATAAATTAATCCATATATAATTAAGATAAATAATTTGATTATTTCAACCATTTATCCAAGATAAATTAACACCGATTCACTACAATAATATTAGATAGTCAAATTGGAATATTTTTAAAACAAATTAATTTAATTTTAATTAACTTATTAAATTAATAATTGAAATATACAAATCATTTATCAATTATAAACAACCCCTGAAATAAATGTCTGATTTACAACTCAATTTCAAACATCACTGCTAAAATAAACTTATTCTGAAAATAAAATTCTAAAAAAAACTTGGTTTAAACCAAAAAAACCTGGTTTAAACCAAATAAACCAGTTTTTTTTTTTAAACCAGGTTTTTTGCCAACCCTGCTTTTTAAACATATTCGGATCACAGTCACAACACAATAAGGTGATAAACTGATCTAACAACCGAACTAATGTATTGTTAATTTGAGGAGAGAAAAGGGTTCTTAAATGTGTTTATTTTTGTGTGGAGCATTTGCAGTGTAGTATTGTAAAAGTGTTGCTAAAAATTATTGAGACAGAAAATTTGTTCTTATCATTTTCGATTTAGATTATCAGATTCTAAACCTATTTTACAACACTTTTATTAGAACTCCCTTTTGAATAGAATGCATTTCTAACACTTTTCGAATATATTCATAACACTTTCACGACACAATGAGGTGTTAAAATAAACATAACAACCAAACTAATGTGTTGTTAATTAGTGACAAAAAGTGTTTTTAAATGTTTTTGTGTGAAGCGTTTGCAGTGTATTTTTCATAATTTAATTCCTTATTTCCTTTCTAATCTATTATGTTATATTTTATTCTAAACATATTTTCCACTAATATTTTCAATAACATAATGTCAGCGTAGTGTTTCATAGCATCCAATGATGGTTATCAACATAAGCTTGAAAAACCTGTACCATCGTATCACGGCTGGTATCCAGATGTGTATTATTCCTCATCCCCAATCCAATCCAAACATTACCCAACTTCCTCTCCTCATCGATATCCAATCAATGAATGCCCGGGACCGCAATTTAATTGCATTAAACTCCTCTCTCCAATTACCCCTACAGCATTAAGACAACACCCCCTAAAAATACCCCCCATCTATCATCCCATCGACAGCAGATTCATCCGCATGCATAATAATCCCGGGAAAAGAAGCTCCAATAGCACAACAGCCCCTGGCTACTTCAGTTGCAATGCAAACACACCTGAGCCTAGGTACCGCCTGAGTCAACAAGAGCCTGGCGGTGGCTGCAGGCCTATCCCAACATTGGCGGATCAGGTAATTCCGACTGTTTTCCAGGTTGGGTTTTTGTGCGGGACTGCCGATATATATAGTAGTTCTTTTCGGTTTCCAGAGGTCCCAGGGGAATTTTATGTGAGAGATGGGATCATCAATGTTGTATGTTTTGTGGGTTTGTGTTTTTCATTTGTTGAATAATTGAGTTTGGGCGGTTATGAGAAGTTTTTTGGAAGGGGGTTAAAGGGATTGTTGAGTGCGGTCGGGAATTAACCGGAATGGATTGTGTTTGGTCGTTTGTCCTTTTTTGTGTGTTGGTTCTTTGAATATTTTCTTGCGGTAATAATTCGTTCCTTGTTTGAATACGGGGTGGGTTTGTGTTTTAGACAAATTTATCAGTTGATTTAGAAAAAAAATTGTGTTAATATTTTTTTACTTTGTGTGGAATATTAATTTATATTTGTTCTTGCTATAAAAACCTCATTCAATAATGCATTGAAAACTGAAATTAACAACAGTCTTTATGAAAATGAAGTTTGTAAAATTAAGAGCACTTTGGAAATATGTTTGTATAAAAATATAATTTACTTGATAATAAAGAAATATAAATGATACTTTGGCTAGTAAGTTAATGTGCACTTACTACTGTAGTATTTAAACTAGTATTTTAAATATTCTACAGCAAATAGTAAACATAAATAGAGGTTAAAAAATAGCGAAAATATTCCCTTTAATTCTTTCGAGTAAGAATTTCATGTTTTAAATAGCATATAATTCAACAAAAAATCTACTAGATAGTTTGTTTGATCTGTATGGTTTACATTAACATACCATGATAGTTTTTAAATTTTTATCAAATATAGATTATAGATACTCAAAACTATTAATGTAATTTAGATGCCTATTTAATCAACTATCTGGCATCTACTTTACAGTGTAAAGTGTTCTTTAGTCGACCCGTTATCATACACATCTGATAAAGTCACCGAAGCGAACAAACTAACGTGGTAATCCCTTTCTTACACAGAGTCGATAAAAACCGAACAAAAACTTTGTTATAAAATCCAATCGCTGTCAAACTCATAAAGAACTAAATTATCCCTTAAGAGTGGGCGTGACTTATTTTATTCCCTTCGCTATCTTCCATCTCAATTTTCTCTCTCCTAGTCCACTTGTTCCGTAACAAGCACGCATTATTCAGCGGAGAGAGCAAAACACAATAAGAACTTGCCCGGTATCTCCCTCCTAAATTTTAATTATTCTGACTCATTTTTTACGCCTTATCTGCCCCTTCGATCCCCTTTTTTCCCCCTTCTCGTTTATTCAATTTTTAATTCCCCTTATTTACTTACCCTGCATCTGATGAGGCCAGTCAGTTTTTAATTACGCCCCGGCAATGAAAAACAGGACCCGATCGGTTATCTCCACTACGGCGCTCTGCTGTAACTGCAACTTTCGCCTTGCTCATTTGGATGTGGAGCTACCTTGCTTTTAAATGCAATCTCGCCTCGACTCTATTAAGATGGAAAGCCCTAAATGGACAAGGGGGAGAGAAAAGGCATCATTTCCATAAATGAAATTTGGATTTCTTTCGGCGTTGTTGTCCCTTTTTATTATTATTTTGTTCCTTTCACCTTCAGCAAGCGGGGTTAACTTCGCTAATGAATTTCGAGGGGGAGAAGGTTTCTTTCGCTTTCCAAATGGCACGGAGGCCTTTTTGATTGGGGCTATAGTTAATGTGCATCGTTAATCATTCACTTTGCTTCGGTTTTTCGATTTGTATGGGGAGGTTTAGGAGCGCTTGCATGGTCTGTTTTGTGCTGCTCTAAATGTTTAATAACTTGGTAAAGAGTGGAGGGATGATCGGAAATTAGATCTGAGTGTTTCGCTCGGGTGCGCCTGAAAGCGATTTGTTTGTGATGTGAGTGGACTTAAGTTCCTTGCTTTTGTCCTAAATGCCAATTACTTTCGGAAACGTAAAATCTTGACTTTACTTTAAAGTGGAGGTATACATTTTGTTTATTGTCCTTTTATCCTTCTTCGATTTTTATGGCTATTAAACTTTCCTGTGAGGCGGAATAAACCATTATGGAATTTTTTAAAATTAAATTTTTATAGTCTGACCGTTTTGAGAAAAGTTTTGGCAGAAAAACTAAACTTTGAAATGGAGTACAAAGTTAAATGATAATCACCCAGGTTTGACACGAAACTTTTTACTTATGAATTACCATAGATTAAAATTGAGTGGAAAAATCCATTTCCATGAAAACCGCCACAATATTGAACAATAACAAAGGTTTTTCACTTGGTGGTCAGACTATAGCTTTCATTCAGATTTGTATTGTGAGAATGATGTTTTCATATCAAGTAAGTCGGTATTATAGTGTTTAAGAGTGTGTTTTGAGACTTATACTACCTATAAAAGTAAAAATGAAATTTATTATTTATTTAATTGGGATAAAATCAAAATCCTTACGTTGCGATTTGATGCTTTTTGTCGAAATATTTGAAGTAAATAAATGAAATCTGAATTACCTGGGATAAATTATTTTAAATATCGCGATTGCTTCCTCCATCAATTCATCACAGATCTTTCTTCCACACTACTAATAAACTTTCTCAAAACATATGCAGATACAGGACATGAACGCAAGGACAAGAGAGCGAATGCCTTTCCGCAGCAAGCAAACTAACAATATCCAAGGTTTACAAGAAGAAAAACCCAAAACATTCTCAATCCCGCATCATCGACGAACCATAAAGCTCAATTCCAATAATACCCCCCCGTCTCAAAATCCATAACTCCCGGAACAAATAATCCCGAGTCAAAACCGGAGACACCCAGGTAACGACCCTAAACGCTCCCAAAACAATCCTCGGGGCGAATATCAATAAAACAAGCCCCTCCAGCAAACGCCGGCGTTTTACCACGCTTAATTACAAACGCCTTTTTTCCATTCAAGCCTTAACCTGAGCATGCATCCCACCTTCCGAGATTGCAGCAGCGTCTCAGTAATAAGCTCATTATACGGCACCCAGCACCTTGGCATCCGTAATTGCCCCTGTTTTAAGTTAATTGGAATCTTTTTCAACAGCGATTCCGTTGGATAAATATAATTACAGCTTTTCTCGAGAGCGCTGCCGGACGGGCCTCGGTTTCATTAGGGCCTCTAATGCCATTACGAGGGGTTATTGGGAGGAAAAAAGGTACACGAGGAGTAGGCGCTGGGGATACCTGCCTTTGTGTTTTATGAGGGAGGAGGGGTTTGTAATGGTTTTGCTGCGCTTTGAAAATTTCAAGCGAGAGTTTTTAGTGTTACTACTGCGGGTGGTCTTTGTTTTCTTCCTGCCTTTTTCTTTCCGGTTAGATAATTTTGTTGTTTTATGTCAAAGATAGTTTTACACTTACTAAGTTATTCTTATAATTTTAAGTTTAATCCATGATGGTGCATAAAATTATGATTGTCATTAGAACCTCCGTAGCTCTATGAGGCTATACCGAGACCAGGTTCTTTCCCTCTCATGTGTATGTAAATGTTGCTGAAACACGGACTCGTATAATTTCGAATAATGCATGCATGAATTTTAGATTTTGAGTAAAATCGTTTATCACATTGATTTCTAGTTAAATTAAATGTTAAAAATACTTAAATCAACTGTCCTTTTATAAACTTGTTTTGCTTTAAAAACGTATACTTTTAAATAGTTTCTTTATAAAATTATAATTTTATAAGAAGACGATAATAAAGACGAACAAAGATAATTATCTTTATTCCTCTAAGATTAAAAATTTTTTCAGGTTTTATTTCTAGATCCCTTTTCGTGAATGTAAAACAGTTAGTTTTTATTTCGAAGAAAATTTTTTTGAAATAGACACATAAAATTGTTTTTTAAAAACTTTTTTGCAATACAATGAATTCATAATAATAAATTATGACAAACCATTTACCCTTTCTTAATACCTAAGGTGCCCGAGATTAACATTGGATTCTGTGGGCAATTGGGGTGGCTAGGTCTAAAAGGGTTAATTAAGGTTTCCCTTCGTTTTTTCTTAATCATTATAATGTGATCCATCAATTGGAACATCATAAGCAAGCCTTTAGCATCTATCTCCGAATAAGTTCAAGTCCGTTTTTCCGCAATACAACAAACGCGAGAAGCCAACTTTACCGACGGAAGCGGTCTGTAAAGTCAGCTTCTCTGGGTTGCATTGCGGGAAAGGCAAGAAGTCCCGAGGAAGAAGAAGCGTAAAAGTCATTTTTCCGCAACGCAAGCTACTAACCAGCAGAAAACGCCTTTACAGGCCGAGTCACGGCGATAGCAGATTGGTGCGTAGTTAAAAATCGGAACTCAAACTTAGTAAATCGTAAGCAGTTTTAAGATTATAGAAATGTTTTCTTATAAATAATCATTTTTGAGATAATTTTAATTTTGTGAAGGGGCATTGTGAAGTTTTAACAAGAGGGCCCCAGTTTTTGGCTGGATCGACCCCTGTATTATTTATACAGTGTTTTTAAGTTATTTTTTTCCCCAAGAACTGGAGTAATTTTTTTAAATATCGAATGGTTGCTCCTGCTTCAAAATCTGCAAGAAATAGAAACACCTCGTTGTGTTTCGAAATTCTGCAGTAGTTTTGAGGTATTCATCAATCCTTTTCAAATACAAATAAATAAATTTTTAATTTTTAATGCTATATTTTAAGTTTTTAAAGTAAACATTGAATGATCTTTTAAAGAAAATGGGTTGTAATTTTGGAAAGTCAACAATTTTTAAAATTTTATTGCATTTTCTCCTTTGATTTTATTACTTGTTACAAACATTTGTATAAGTCTTTTTTAGGATTAATATTTATTATGTTGACCGTGTCACACAAATTGCAATGTCATACATATTTTTAGTGTTTGACATGTTTCTTCAGTAAATTTTACCTACATTGAGGAGTGTATGACGTCTTCAAACAAATAAAATAAAACTTCTACAATGTAGCATTTAGTACCGAGTTATGAAAGAACTCAAAACAATACGAAAACTAGATAGTACCACACATGAAACCTTCCACCAACACTCCCATCCTATAATTAATTCATTCTTCTCTAAATACCCACCCAACGAGAAGAATCATTAATTAGAATTTCCATCCCAACCCCTTTCCTCGGCAAAAACTATTCCACCTCCAACCAAAGCACTTAAAACGACCTACGCCACTTTACCTCCGAACGCCGTTATTTATGGTAAACCTGGAACCGGGTCTCGTCCTCGTGTTTGCACACCTAATGAAGTAATGATCGTGTCCCAAAGGCAGCCATTTCCTTACTCCCCGCTTTTTCTCTTTGCATTGTCTCTCTCTCTCCCGTGTTTTTATTTTGATTAGGGTGGAGGGGGCGCATTTTGGTTTATTAGAAGGTAATGAAGGAGAACCGGGAGATCGCTGTTGAAAGTAAGTCAAATGAACAAACAACCAAGAAAAGTTGTTGCCTGTGATTAGCTTTTTGAACTCCTCGACACTGAGGGTGGTGTCAATTAAGTGCCTGGGGCTTCTTCGTCTCTTTGGGCTTTTAATAGTTTTGTTGAGGGAGGTGTTGTTTATGTGGCGAAGGGTGGAGTTTTGCTCTTTTGGTTTATTTTATTGTTTGCAAAATAAACTTGTTTTTTTTATTCATGTAAAAATATTTGTATGCCTTGTAAAGAATTATATTTAAATGTGTTTGGTGTTTTAACTTTATTTAAAAGAATGATAACAGTGTAGTTTTTTTTGTTAAAATTGAATTTTTTAATGGGACATCCATAAATTACGTGAGGCATTTTTTCCAAAATCTGGACCCCCCTCCCCCCTTGGTGAGATTTTGCTGGACCCCCCCTCCCCCCAAAGTGAGATTTACCTACAATTTTTTAAAAATAATTTGCAGTATCTTATCTGTGTGTATTCCTTTTTCATACTTAAAAAAAAATTGTATAACTTCTAGCTTAAAAAGTTGACGTGAGATTTTAATTGACCCCCCTCCCCCCTTGGTGAGATTTGGTGAGATTTTTCCAAACCCCTCCCCCCTTTTTGACCACACGTAATTTATGGATGTCCCCTAATAAAAAAATAATAAAATCCTAATTTTTTTTCACTGCTCAGTCCAATTGTTAAGTTATATTTTTTAAATATTTAAAAATGATTTACTTATACATTCATCTGTTTAAAACCTTCAATTAATCCTTTTTATTAGAATAAATGACTCTAATTTCAGTAAACTATTTGCATTTTCTTAAAGTTTATTCGTATGAATGCATTATAAAAGTTGATTAAACTTTCTCTCAGTTCAAAATAGGTTCTATGTGTATTTAATAAGTATATTTTTGTAAATGTTCATTCTATAATCTTCAATACTCCTAAGGGGACATCCATAAATTACGTGAGGTCAAAAAGGGGGGGGGTTTGGAAAAATCTTACCAAGGGGGGAGGGGGGGTCGATAAAAATCTCACGTCAACTTTTTAAGTTAGAAATTAAACGATTTTTTCTGAAGTATGAGAAAGGAATTATACCCACAGATAAGATTCTGTGAAGATTTTTAGGCGGAATAATATCCTTTTCCCCCACATCATTAATAATGGAAAAGTTTTAAGTGCTGTGAAGCCCAAAATGCAAACGAATAGAATAGAAAATTATTTTTAAAGGGGGGGGGGGTCCAGCAAAATCTCACTAAATCTCACCAAGGGGGGAGGGGGGGGGTGCAGATTTTGGAAAAAACACCTCACGTAATTTATGGATGCCCCCCTAAAGAAAATAAATTATAAAATTTCTTTTTATAGTAAGGACTTCTGTATTAAATTTATTTGTAGAAATAATTTAAGCTCTTCAAAGGAAATTGCAATAATTTACCTTAAACTGAAATCGTACTACTCTAATATGCAATAATTTTAAATACTATCTCTTGTACCATAATAGCTTGATTTTCTTAGTTTTGTAATTAAACGTTTAAAAATTCTAATTCATAGTTAAAAATAAATAAATAAAAATGTCATTCTTAAATTTCCAATAATTAATTGCAAATCAAATTTAAAAAATTGCATTTGTAACTTTCAATACAATTAAAATATTAAAAGAAAATAAAAAGTATTTTGTCGGTGAAAATTATGCATACCTGCAACTGGAAAAAATAAAACAAAACATCAGTCCTTATCGTAATTATTCTGTTTGTAAACAGCATTCTACAAAGCATCCAAAAAAACTACCTCCATCTGCTCCCTTTTCCCTTTTATTCCAACAGTCCCAAACATAACGTTCGAAATATACCTCCGTACAAAAATACTCGAATCATTCCTAAAAAAAACCAACTAGCCTCCCATCTGTTGCCATATTCCTCGGGTCACCCGGCGCCCTTTTCTCTTTTGCTTCAACCCCCCTCCATTGTCGCAGGTGAAGCAGTCCCTCGTTCCCCAGGTTCATCAAAATTACAATGAGCACGGCCCGTCCCCCCGGCATAACGCAGTCCAGATACCTCCTCCCCTCTCGGGAGGCCCAATGCACACACCTCATAGAAAAGGTGGACACAGGCTGGAGGCGCAGGGATAAAGGAGGATCAGGCGGAAGAGAGGGATTGCTCCTGATTCTCTCCTCCTGTCCACCTTGCCATCAGAGCACACAAAGGCTACACCTACGGGGGATGACCTTTTTTGTTCGATGGGTTGAGGGGAAGAGCGGTGTAAGTCCTTGGAGATGACCTATGGAGGTAGGTTGTTTTGTAGAGGGATGGGATAATTTCTGGTGATAAATGGTTCTTTTGTTCTTTGTTGTTTATTCTTTGTTTCTGGTTCTGTTTCTTTGTTGTTTAGAATGAATGATTTTAATTGGTGAAAAAACTTTATTAAACGTCTTGTTGTGATAATGCTTTAGTTAAAAAGTTATATTCCAGTTGTGTCCCAAGTTTATATGTTTTATAAGTATAATTTCATCATACCCTAGGGTTGTGACAATTAGACATGTAAAAAGTATTACTTATATTACTTACTACCTGAACTCCATAAAAATAATTTTAGAAGAGGGATTTAAAAGGAAGTTTGAAAAATTTGTAGAAAATAGTTCATATCGAAAACTCTATTTGGTTCTATGGATTCGTTCATTTGCTTCTTAATTTAGCAAAATTTATCAATAATTAAATTTAAGCGTAATATTTATTATATTAGACTGAAAAATTTCAACATGTTTTATAGAGATAGAGGGATTCAAAAGGAAGTTTGAAAAATTTGTAGAAAATAGTTCATATCGAAAACTCTATTGGTTCTATGGATTCATTCATTTCCTTCTTAATTTAGCAAAATTTATCAATAATTAAATTTAAGTGTAATATTTATTATATTAGACTGAAAAATTTCAACATGTTTTAAAAATAGAAAAAATATATTACTAATGTAATTTTAAAGTAATTTAACATGAATAACATAATTCATAATAATAAACAAAAATATACATAAAATATACATTTACTGCATAATATTGATGAATTCGTAATTCAAAAAGTTTTATAAACGTTCTGTTGTTTTTTACTGCTTTAAAAATTAATAAGAAAAAGTCCAAATAAATTTCGATACTAATTAACCAAGTAATTTTCAACAAATAACTTTCCTCATTAATCCCCAAACTATAATAGATGTTTATTTTGTTAAGATTTCTGAAAATAAAATTTTAAAGCATTAAATAATAGAAAAGCACTAACCTTTTAAACCAGATAAGTTTGAAGAACTGTCTAATCTAGTAATATTAGCTGTCTTTAAGCGTAAATTGAATAAAACCTGAACACTTCAAACTTTAAAATCCTAAACTGAGGGAATAAAAATATCTCTTCCTTTTTCTAATACAATAAAAAAAGGTTTCTTCCACACAATGAGACCCATTCAATTTTATTGGCCAGTATAGACCTTCCACTCGCCTTAGCAAGACTTACCATTCTCTCCTTCTCACTATAAACGCACTTACCCCACTCTTCCCCTAACTCCCGCATAGGAAGTAGACCTGTCGTATTATATGTATTCTAGTATTCTTATCCCTTCTTATAAGATCCTATCACAAGGTAGTGATTTCTTTCCTTTGGTCGGGGACGGGGAGTCTGAATTTTATTCTTACGCCTCCTTTCAGGAGTGTAAGGGAAGAATTTTTCGCCCCTTTCCTTTTCTTTGGCGCATTCTGGAACGGTTTTATTGGTTAGTCGGGAGGTTTTTTTGTACGGCGATTAGTTCTTTTCGAATAAAAAGTGTAACACCGGGAGCATGCATCATTCATGTGTTTGCGGAATATTGTTGAGCGTCTTCGAGACTTTGCGGGGGAGGGGTGACAAGTTTTGGTGTCGAAAAGTTCGTCAAACTTACGATGTTTTATAAAAGAATTTTGTGTTCAGTTATTAGAAATTTAATCAGAAGATTTGTTATTGAACTATGAATTTTCTTTTTATTTGAGAAAAATTTTAAAAACGTCTGCTGTGTGTTTTTGTTGCTTTTTAAAGCATTCTTTTTAATTCCATTTCTAGTTGAGCATTACATTTATCTAATTTTCAAATAAAGGTTGTCGATATTTTTAATGTTTTTATTTAATTGACCTTTTACGAAATGAAGATTTAAAAAAAAAGTAGAAAAACCATTATTGTACTTACTTTGAATGTGTTTTTTATGTTTTGTGTAGTGTGTTGAACACAAATCAAGTTAATAAACATAAACATCTCTTTAACTCATCCTTATTTAAAGTAGTTTTCCTAAGCTGTATCTAGCTATCTTAAAAGATATAACCCAATTAAAAAAAGTAGTGATGGCAGTTATAAGATATTTTTAAGTTTTAGATTTTCGAAAAATTTATCATTTTCAAAATCATTATAAATGCTTGTTGACTAAAGCTCAGATCGTTCTACTATTTAACTTGAAACCACCCTTCTATAATAATACTCACTAAAATTCTTCGCCCTTTAAACCCGAGGTCCGATTCCATACACACACGAAAATGCCATTGTTACGAGTCACCACCGAGAAAATATCACGGAATAAAATCCTTATGTATCCTAGTATCCCCAACACGAAATAGCCTCCTCCTTCTCTCAGAGTCCAGGTGATCTGCATGCCCCAAGGGCGCGCCCTCCTTAATGCACTTCCCGCCCTCATAGCTGGGAGGTGTCCGCACTTACCGTCGGATGCAAATACCACCTCTAAATGCATTACGCGTGCATTGACACATAACGCGGCCCGCGGCCACTACTACGCATATTGGAGCGGGTGTGGCCTAGGGCCGCACTTTTCGTGCAAACACGGCATATTGCTGCTGCTGCTGTTGTGAAATTGGGGCTGAACCGAATGGGGAGGTGTTTGCTGAGAGAGGGGCGCGCAACCACAGGTAGGAATAGGGAAGGGGTGGTTCTTGTCTTGTGGTTAGGGATCTAAACATTCACTCGATTCGATTCCGGAATCGATTTCAGAGGTTCGATTCTTTCAATTCTTGGATTAGATTCCTGAGGTTCGATTCCAACCTGGTATCGATTCCTTAAGTAGAATCGAACCTATATATTTCAATCACAAATCAAAGATAATCAGGAACTATTAATTTAATTAATTAATTATTAAAATATTAATAAATTAAATAATATATGTTACCTTTTTTGTTTGAATTTGATTGAGTCAGTCAGATTTAATAAAATGACCATGTATGTATGTCACAAACAAAATACATATAAAATATTTTGTTTTAAATATGAATCAAACTTTAGAGTTTATAAAATTAAAAGTTTTCCAATTAAAAGTAATGTAGTAAAAAAAGATAATGTAATTTAAAGAATGTAATATTATTCTTAATTTCTGTACTTTAAAAGTAATGTAAAGTGGAGCGTAAAAGAATCCAGATTTGAGTCTGTGGATTTCAATTCTTTTTAAATATATCTTTACAAAAATGAATCTGGAAGAAATGCGTTCTTTGTATAACTACCAATTGCATCAAAATATTTTTCCTCTAAAGTTTTGTTTTTAAACTTAAAATTAAATTCAACTTCTTCAAAATTTTTGGTAATATCATTCAAGAACATTTTAGTTTTTAGAACTAAATACTATGGCCATGAGCCCTCTTAGTTAGGGCATGATAGAGATTGAAGTTTGTTTTTGCAGAAACAAAATAAAAAAACCTGAGTGAGATATTCACCATTATAGGTACTCAATTGACTTAGATTTAAGACTTAAAAATCACAATGATAAATTGGAATATGCTTTAAAGTTCAGCAACGAAATAATACTTGCATTAATTCATTTCATGCTAGTAAAAGCACAATCCTAGCCGATTATGAATAAACAAAAAAATCCTTAAAAAACCAGCAACTCATTTAACGTATACTAAAAAACAATGAGCGTTAATTAATTTTTTGACAGACATGAAGTACAAATCCAAACTTCCCGCTTCTTTTGTTTACTGAGGGAGAAAATACAAAAAAGTCCTGAACCCTGTTGTTCCTATGCCAGGAAAATAATTCAACAAAGTGTAATGGTTTTATTCCAGCTCAATCATGTTAAAGACTGTGTTTAATTACAAGCCATGCTTTTCTCCGCTCTCCGTGTTTATTAAAGTTTCCATGGGGGGGAGGGAGGGGAGAACAAATAAATAACGAGAGCCTTTACGCAGTGTCGAGAAGGCTGCCAAATACAAAGTAAAAGTTATGCGAATGCGTTTATTTATAGCTAGATTTACTCCTCGTAAAACATTGCCCTTAATTAGTTGTCATTTTATGCATTTTTCTCTCGGAATTTGTGCTTTCCATGTGATAAGTTATAATTTCTAAGTGATTTTAATAGTCCGTGAGAATTTGTGAAGCGGAAGGGTATGGGGGAAGGAGAAAAAAGATGTCCTGAGGCTTGCGTAAGAAAACTGTTTTTTGCTCGATTTTTTTTTCTAGCGTGAGTTGCTAATAGCCAGTTTTCTTTGTTGCTTTTAAATTGGTTAATTGAGCTTAATGTTTAGTACTTTTGTGAACAGTTTTTAATGTTCTTTTTTTTGGCTATGTAAAACAAAGCACTTGTGTGCTGGGATTTATTTTTTGCTTCGTCACGCATTTATGCTTGAAATGCCCCTGGATTTGCTGGGATTATGAGGGTTCTTAATTACCTGATCTGTACCTGTACAATTTGCATCTATCAATGTTTCTCCAGCGAGGCAGATTTACTTGACGTCCGTCCCTATGAAAGAAAAAGCATACAAATAATGCAAATGTCTTTAAAAGATTTATTGGTTATGTGACTTTAAATATAATATAGTACTCATTTTACAAAATTACCTTACTTTGCAATTTCAAAGTTAATATTGGGAATATAATATTTTTTCCACTGTCAATTCAATAAACTTTTAGTCTTTACAAAACAATATCTATGACCAAGGACTAGTTGTTTTATTCTCTATTTAATGTTTTTTTTTCGGGGGTGAGGGGTCATGTAACACCTTACCTTCCTTTTATGCTTCCATCTTGTTATAACTGTTGTGATATCTAGAAATATGTATTTGTAGTATCTTAATATATCAAACTAAAGTAAATTGAATGTAAAGGTTATTGTTAAAAGTTGAATTTCGAAAGATATAATTAAATACATAAGGATCACTTCTCAATTGCTGAATGGTAAAAACTGAAATTTGAACGTATCTAGTGGAACACTGGAAAAATTTAGATTCATGAACAGTTTTAACTCTTATCAAAATATTTATAAATTTTTTACTACTGACTGGAGAAATAATTCTCAATTTATTATAAACAAATGAACTAATTCGAATGATAAGGTCATAGTGAAGCAGAACCAATGAACCCAGCTCCATTCATTAAAATTATTAAACAATATTTCTTTTTATGTAACTAAGTTGTATGATACGGCGCAACATAAACGAAAATATCCATATGCCATAAAAAAGGCAGAAACCAGATGATTCCAATTTTTGCATTTCCTACCTGTAAACTGATAAGCTGTAAACTCAGAATCCCTCCTGTGTATTCTTTTCATCATAAAACACTCGTCCCACCAGAGATCCTTCCACTTAATCCACAAAAACAATATTTGCGCGGGCCAGAAAAAAAAATTCGGGCTAGTCGCACCACACGCCAAGTCTACTTATACCCAAGCCATCCCCTTACCCCGGCATCGTATAAAACGCCGAAATCAGATTTTATGCATTGTGTTTTCCGCGCGAAAGGAGAAAAAGGTCTTTTTTTTATCCGAACCCTACCCCGTTATCGCCACCAGCTAAAAAGTAAGAAAACCCCAATCTTTAAACTTTCTCCAGCATCGGCCGGCTTCTCCTTCATTTCCTATGCTGAACACGCGAATTCTTCTACCTGAGATAAAACGAAAATATCGAGAAGAAGGGGGAGAGGGGGTTCGAGATTAAACCCCCTCCCCATAAAACACACCTCAGAGGCCGTACCTGGTTGATTGCACCTGCTCCGTTAGTTTTATTCCATTCCTCCCCTATCCATATTTCTCGGATTTCTTTCCGGTTTTTATTGTTATTATTTCTTCCGATCCGCCGGTTTTTGTCGGGATGTCGATGACGTGAAAAAGGTATCGATTGGAACGAATTTTTTTCTTTTTTTCTCCCCTGCTGTGCGTTCGAATCTTATTATTTTTTTTTCGTTCCCGTCAGGTAAACTCGGATTGAAGATCTTTAAAAAATAAAAGAGAGGAGAGGAGGAAAAGACAACTAGAAAAACTATTGAGTTTTCTTCCTCCTGTTTATCTTTTCGAATTTTGGCGATTTTGTTCTTTTTTGGGGGGTTGAGAGGGAGGCTTTTAGGAAATTATGGCTTAGTGGGGCAATATCTGAGAGCTGTTTCAGCGAGAGCTAATAATGTTTCGAGGGTAAAGTATTTGTCAAACAATCGTCGCGCTTTAAATTATGCAGATGAAACATTCTTTGTCAGGTGAGAAGTGCTATTCAATTTTAATGTTTTGTGGCTAACATTTAAATAGAGTGTGTCTAGGAATTTACTAAGCATAAGGGTTATTTGATGTTTAAATATTGCGGGGGGATATGTTATACATATAGCTTTTCTGTCTCAATTAATCTGAATTATTTGACGTTTTCATGCCTGAATAATATGCAGGAATTTCCCTTTTTAGGAAAAGGTATAGTTTTAGATCTTTTCTTTATATTTTCTTGGTGTTGTTTTAAATTAACAATTCGTTCTTGCAGTTTAAAATTTATAACTTCTTTGGTAATCGTTGTAACGGTATTTATGATAATGAGTATTTAAACACGGATATTCCTGGGGGTTGTTACTTTTAAAGACGCTTCAGACTGTGTAAAAGTGTATTGAAAACCATTGTGAAAGAGATAATAAGACTAAAATTAATTTCTGCAAATTTAACATGCATTTTCTTTTTTAGGTAAGTGAAATTTTTTTTGCTGGTGATGCACATTTGGAAGGATAACCCGCATCTGTGCTGGTGAGATCTAAAAATTATATTCGAAAATCTTTTTTAAGATAAATATTTTTTCGAAACCCATTAAACTTTCCTATTTATTTTATTTAGTGGATAATTAGATAAATAACATAAAGCAAGCAAGCTAAAAGGAAGGTGGATTTGATGGTGTCTCTGGCTGAAAATCACCTATAAACTTTTGGAATTGGGGAATTTTAGGTTTCAAGTACTGTCGCATATCAAAACACTCAAGTTTTAAGTAACTTAAGGCATGTTAATTATATTTTAGGGATTCTTTTTCTTGTCTGCCAAGACTTCACGTATAATGTTACATATCTTTACAAGATCTAAAAGTATCGATGTTGTTGTTGTTGTCTTATGCCACTTGGAATATCCAAGCTCCACCGCAAAGCGTACAGGATTTAAATTAAGGCAAAGGGGGTGCGGCTCCTGAGAGAGTGAGGCCCATGAAAGGCAGGAGTCCGACTTAAGCCTCGGATGATAGATTGATTATAACACCAGTACTGGTTCTTTAAAAATACTCTATAGTCTGTGTAAATAAAATAGGCAACTCAAGGTCACAAAGCTTTCCCACTATGCTGTTAAAAAAAGAGTCCCACCTTTTACCAATTTACAACTAAAAAGGTTGGGTAGTTTCACCACAAACGTGGTTCAAATTAGTTGCAACCGAAAATCCCTTTTATCCCCTTGGCTACTAATATGTACATAATTTCTGTATTTTGTGTTCTTTTCATGTGAATAAAGATTATTATTATTAAAAAAATGTAGCGACAATTTGAACCATGTTTTCGGTGCATGAAAGCACCGAAAACTTGACAAAAAGCACCAAAAATGTGGTTCAACTTTTCGCGACATTTCGGTTGCAACTAATTTGAATCAAGTTTGTGGTGAAAGTTTGAATTTTTTTAACAGTGTAGTCACACCACTCTATATTTCTACTGTACTGCCACATCGTTGCCATGGTAACGACGAGCCACCTATTTTATTTACACAAGAATATAAAGAGTTAAAATGTCTTTAATGGGATACTTTTTCTAAAAAGTAATCTATTTATCTATATCTATTCCAAGCTTTTTTTATGAATTTGTTCAAGATATTCCTTTTTAATTCGACAAATAAATTAGAAATCCAAAGGTATCCCTCATACTGTCTAACCATAGGTCCACCTCTTTTCCATTGTGGGTGTGTCAGCCCCTCCAGGAGTGGCTATACCTCTACAAAGCATCGGCCCTGTACTTTCAATCACAGCACAGCATCTTTCCTCCACCCCACCCTATCGATAGGTAGAGGGGAAGAGATCCATCGATTGGGGGGGCTTTCTTCTTTTATCATCCTCCACACAGGTTCCCCAATAGAAGAAGAAGTAGTAGTAGGTGAGCGAAGATCTCGATCCATCAGGGGCTGTCACGCGCCCCTGCGGAATGCACGTGCGTCCGATGACTGATGACCGAGGTCAAACTCACCTCTGACCCTTCCACCAGACACGAAGAGGGAGGACCGATACATTATTATATGGTATTTAATCGCGTCTGCATCGCAATCTCTTCTGCTGGAAGTTATTAAGTCGGTCGCTCTTTTTCGTTTGGACGGAAAGCGCCCTTGTCGTCGCGTTTGAGATTCTTTCTTGGTTTGACGGATGGAGGAGTGAGGTAGTGTTTCATCGTGTGGGAGGGATGGGGGTGTGCTCTGACCCTTGAAGACGTTCTTCTCGTTGTGGGGAGGGGGAAGGAGAGGAATGCGTGTGGTGGAGGTGATCTTCTCCATGGAACTCCATGTATGCTCCACCCCATCTTTTGGTTTTTGCTCAAGGTAGAAATTTGTTCCCCCTACATTTATACTAAATATTATAGTAGAAGTTTTTTTAAACGTTTACCTATGTTTTCCGTTTTGCCACACGAATCTGCTCTGCTGTAAATTCTTCTTTTATTTCTTTTTGTTTATTTGCGCATGCAGGTGAAGGTGGAGAAATGGTAATTTGATCAAAGTTTTAAATCAGAATATAAGAAACAAGAGAAATCTTTTTATTATTCCGATTTGCCTTCTTCCTATTATGGTTATCATTTATATCGTGATGCAGTGTAGTCACCTTCCCTCCAGATACATCTGAAAAAAAAGTATCAGGCATGTAAGTGATGTTATGATTACTTAACAGCTTTAAATAAATGTAGTAATCATTCTAGTTAATGTTTCCCAAACAATGCTCCTCCATTAGTATTATTAATGTTAGAATAGAGAACCTCTGCTTCTTTTCAAATAAGATTAAACCATAAAAAATTTCACAATTTTTAATTGAAAAATTAAAGCATAAAGCCTTTTCGTTACGATTTACACTTAGTATTTTGGAAAAAAAAGTAGACTTCGAATAGTAACATCTCCATCTGTGGAAAACTTTCCTTAGAAATAAATTCAAAACGACACGATTAAACATTACTAAATTAAATGCAATGACAAAATGTTGGTCTCTTACGAACTGTCGACACTGGTTTTAAGTTTACAAACAGGTCTTATACTTTCTTCATAGGTTTTAAATCTACAGAAATTGACTATACATAGGAACGGGACTTAAGTAAAACCCAACATCTCCCTCCCAAATAATACCACATTAGACAAATGAACGGATGTTATTTTTGTCCAGTATCTTTTCCCCAGTGGATACCACATCTCCCGGGGGGCTTAGAGCGACACCTACTCCACCCTTTTCTTCTCCCTAATCCTCCCCGCAAAGGTGTGTGTCTTGTATCTTCATCCTCCCTTCCTCCGACGAAGAGAAGAGGGGAGGACAGCAGTCGGTCGTCACAACTTAAATATTTACTTTCACTTCTGCGGAATGGAACAGAGAATAAATGTCAACACTGCCACATTAACTTGCGAGGCTGCTTCAGCGACCGACAGCAGGACCGCACTGGATGAAACGGGGAATAATTAGTTAATTTTTGGAGATTGTCTCGTGTATTATTTAAACTGGTAGTTTTTAGAGGTGTGCTGATGTATGTGTTCTACACAAATATTAACTTCGGACGGATTTTGAGGTTTGCTTTGCTGGTAGTTGTAGGTTCTTTTGTAGTAGATTGTAGGTCATAATAATTTACTTCTTTCGTCGCGTTAGTGCGACCTATACCTACTGTGGACGTAGCCTTAATCTAATTTCGTCATCCCTGAGAATTTAAGAAAGTTTTGTATTGCATGAAGTTTTTATTCGTTCTGTACCAATTATCTTAGTTTGGGGAATACATGGTTTACTATTGACTCTAATTATCTCTTTATGGTTTTATTCTAATTGTTTTACCTTATGTTCCATAAATTTACGGTTCAGGACGGGTAAAGGTTTCATCAAGAGTTGGCTTTTTCACACTGTAAAGATAGTTTTAAATAGTAGGCTTATTTCATTGCTATTGAAACGGTCAATTAAAAAAAACTGAAGAAAATCATAGGTTCTGTTAGATTTTATAGTAAATTCTTTTTTAAATTGGGATTTTTATAGGAAATACCCGTGAAGATGCTTTAAGTAGGAAAATAATCATGTTATGAGTTGTAACCTTCACATCAGGTTTGATTAAGAGAAAAAGGAAATTTTCTTGTAAACATTTTCTTTAAATTATGCCTCCACTTACAGATGCAAGGTTTTGTTTGTTTTTCAACTATCTTTACACCATTTACACCACTTAAAAATTTTATGAACTTTTTCAATTGATCCCCAAAACACGTTTAGGGTGGCCACAGAAAACATTTCAAAATTCCCTGATAATTCGAGGTTTCCATGATATTTTATAAATGAAGTAAATTCTTATCTACTAGAAAACGGAAGAATGACTGCAAAAATTGGGAAAGCGGGAGAAAGAAGGAATATAAACGAGATAATTTCCAGACTTTTATCACAAAGGAACCCTTTTGAACATTTGCTTTGCGACCACACTAATTTATATGCATTTGAGATTTTATTTTGTAGGAAGGAGAATGAAAATGCACATTTTAAGATTTGAAAATCAGAAAAATGTTGAATTTGTTTTTGAAACAATGCAGATTTTTAAACATTCCTTGATATCATCAGATTTTCTGAACTTAACTATTACCTGATTTTCCCTGATAATACCAGGTTTTTTAAGTTTTCCAGATCTGTTGCCACTCTTGACGTATATAAGTCTAAAATCACCAAACTCACCCTAGTAAAACCATAACTTCTTCACCATCAACACAACACAGTAGTTTTTACTCCTCCCGATCCAAATATTTGGCCACTCCAAGACAAAATGCAAACCATCCTCGGGGGGACGAGCAGCCCCATGTCATCAGGGGGAGGAGGGTCAGTCGGTCAGCCCGCCGATCCATCACGCCCTGTCACGGGCGCCCTGGCATGGAAGTTATTGCTAGGTTACCGCGGGGCTGGACCGCATTAGGTCCCTGCAGCATGCATCCGCCGAATCATTCATGGAGCCCCCTTTCGGATTATTTATTCTCCACTTCTCCTTTGCTTTTAAAAAAGAAGCCACTCGATGGCCATTAAGGAGGGCCTGCTTACCATTTTTTGAAATGAAGGAGGGTTTTTTTCGTGTTGTGTGGAATGTAATGGAGGTATATGCTTTGTATTTTTTGATCTGAGATGGTCTGGTTATTGTATGACGATTTCGTTGGTTTCCGAGTAGGCGAATCTGTTTTGTGTAGTGCTGATGGCTTTCGAATTTTTGTTTTTCTGAACTATATTATTCGTCGCTACGATTGAGTTTTATTTAAAAATTGTTAAGTAGTATATACTGGTTGCATAGGAAAGTGCATAGGAAGTCCCTTTAACCTGAAAATACTTGCAAATGGAAAAAGCTACAGCTATAGTCAAGTGACTACGCCCATCCTAAAGCAAACAGCAGCACCCTTAGTGGCCAAATTTGGAAAAATAGTTATTACAATTAAAAAAGAAAGAGATGGAGTTGAAAATTCAGTGAGAAAATTGTTGGAATAAATATAAAGAACACGCAGAAAAAAGTTTCATGAAAATATCCTCAATATTCTAAGATATATTAGTAAGTAAAAATAGCACTTTTTCTGGTAAAAAAATCTAAAAAGTTTGCAAATTTTTCTGTTTTTTTTATTGTTTAATTAAAACATGTCTTTATTTGACTACAAAATGCATAACTAACTATACATGATAACACTGTAAAACTTGCAAATTCGCGAACTTTTTATTTTTTGTGACCTGAAAAACTGCTTTTTTCACTTGCACTTATTATATGAATGTATAGATTTATATTATGTATCTATATATACGTATTCAAGACTAATAGAGCATTATTTCTTCTAAAATCCCTGAGCATACCTCTTCACGATGCATCACATAACAGCCGATGCAACAGAAATGTCCAATTGAAAAACATCAAATAATTGATAAATCATACACAAAAAGTTGCATTTAGATTTTTTTTTAAATCCTCCACGGAGGCAGGCGTCTTTCTCGACGACCATCTTCCAAAAACCACTCAGCCACGGTATATAGTGCCGAGAGAATTCTTCATGTGCAACGACAGATAGTTCTATCTTGATCCCTTCTTCAACATTATTTATTCCCCCATTTTGCTTTTAAAAAGAACCCACTCGATGGTCATTAAGAAGGTATACGCCTCTTCCTCGGCTGCTTTTTCCCTTCGTGTCTCCCTCTTTCTCATTTTTTGCCGTTTCAATTGGAATTTAATGGAGAGGCGCTATTAATATTGTCCACCTTTTGAATGGAATGTTCGAGGTCGGAAGGTGCGGATCCGTCATGAGTGTTTTGTGTTAGGGTTAATTTATCGTTTGCTGAGGAAATGGATCAGATAGGGGGGCCGGAAGTGGAGTTGTTTTTTAAGTGGTGGATGAATTTGTTTTCCATTTTGTGATTTAGGTCAGGAAGAGGATTCTTTTTTCCGTGTTTCGACATCCGCGTTTGAGGTCTATTAGGGTAATCACGGGAAGTGCTGGTATGTCGATGCGTTGGTAATAGCCGATTATTTTTCCTATTCAAGTGGATGGGTTTGACGTTTTTATTGGTCGCTTATGGGGCTTTTATTGTTTCGTAATTGCGGGGCTTTGATATTTTAATTTTTTAAATTATTTTGTTATTCATTTATGGAGTATTATTTGGCCACTCTTGCACCATCTAATATTTTTAATAAATGAATGTTTTATGTTTATGAAACTGATAAGTGTAACATTGATAACCGTTAAGTTTTTCATTTGGAATTTATTAGCTAAACTCATACAGCTCATTATATTTAACGTCATTGACAGACGATTGAAAAAGGGAATAAGTCCTAAAATTTGCATGTTGGTTTTTTGTGCTAAAAAATCTCACAACTTCACTTTGTGCATTAGTGGGAAAAGGGGAAGATATCTACCCCCAAAAGGCAGATTTAGTCCCTTGAATTTGGCAAGATTGATGTCTATTTATTATTATATTTTTTATTTAATTTTGAAATTTTAGTTCGTTGTTCTGTAATTAATATAGGGTCTTGAATTCCCAGTAAAAATTTGGCGGTTATACAATAACAATTCCATAGTTTTCTCAGATGAGTTTTCCCGATTTAACTTAGTTTTGGGCCTTATTCTATTTTTCAAACTGACGGTTTAATTACATTATTGAATTTAAATTTTGGTTCAGCTATTAAAATCAAGTTTTTCTCTTATACTTGTAAAAAAAGAAAAATGGTCGTTATCCAAGCATGCAAACAATTGCAATCCCCATCTCACCAATTTAATCTTCATTGCGCATCATTTAAATGGGATAAGAAAGAATAAACAGTTCGGCAATTTTAAAATAGCGACTTTAAATTATCAAACCAACGCAAAATTTACTTCCTGAACCGTAAAACCGATATACCGAAGCGAGTGGACCAAACTGATTTCCTCCCAATCCTTTTAAATCAAATTATACTTCACCTACAACAACACCTCCTTCTACCTAACTTCGCCATAAACACATATCGAACGTCGATGAGTTCCTCCATCTAACTTCTAACCCACCTCAAGCCAAGTCAAGTCGCTATCTCTGCAGGCACCGACCGCATTTTTAGGATAAGTTTGTTTTACGAATAAACACCAGGGAATCTGTTTGGGCAAGGTAAACGCGCTTTCCGCTTATTTATCAGCCGTCAAAAAGCCCCGCATTTAAGCAGGAAGGGCTGTCCATTGGAGAGACTAATAATAAGGGTGACATACCCCGAAGTGACATGCGATCACTGGCGGCTCTTCGCTTTTGTCACGTCGCCTCGGCGAATGTAATAACTGCCAAGAGAAGAATGCGCCCTCGCGGCCACAAAGGGTTAATCTCTCGATAAAGGCATCTGATTGGCCGAGAGGGGGACGCCTTTTTCTTTTTTCCTGGATGGAGAGCAAATGAGAATTTTTTTTTAGTTGTTTAGTGTTTTCTTGTGGGTGGACAACGCCCTGGCTTGTACGATAGCTATGCGGTGGAATGCGTTGTGGGCGGTTGGGTGATGTGCCATATTTCCCTGTGTGAGTTGTTGAGTGCTTCATAGTCGATAGGTCTTGACCGCTTTTGCTGTCGTTTGGGTTTTGTTTGTGAGGAATTGAAACACCCTTGGGAGTTGTTTATTCTGTCTTTTACTGCAAGAAAATAAGACGATTCAATCAACAGCTAATGAAGGGAGGGGTGCTGTTGTGTCCTCTAGATTTAAAGCTTTTCCAATTTTAGTTTAAATTCCTGCACTATAATTTGTACTTTTCTACATTTTTTCTTTAAAAAGTTATAATATAGGAATTTATTATATTGTTTCTTAAATACTAGTTTTAAAATATTAAATGTAATATGCAATATGAACCTTGAGGTCCACAAAATAAAAATCATGTATTCCCTACTGGATTCAATGAAATAAAATTAATTGATTTAGCTATTACTCTTAATCTAAATGTCCTGTTGACATTTTTTGTAATTGAATCATGTTTATAGCTTAATCAGGTAATTTTTCAGTGTTATCTTGTAGTTTTGTGGGTTTTTTTTTAGTTAAATAAAGACAAATTTAAATAAAAAAATATTTTTTAAAACTTTTTTGAGGCCTGAAAAAGTGTTATTTTCCCATGCTAATATCTCCTGGAATATTATCGATGTTTTCATGAAATTTGTTCCATTCTGTTTCTCATAATTTTCGCAATTTGCTCTATCTCCTTTGGTTTTTTAAGTACTTTCTTGACTTTTTTATTTTGCCGCTAGGGGAGCTGTAAGGGGCCATTCATTAATTACGTAAGGGTCCCAAGGGGGAGGGGGGTTGGTAAAATCTCTACATATCCTTACTTGGGGGTGGGGGGTCAAACCATTCTTACGTAAGATTTTCCAACAAATTCCAATTATTCTAATCAAATTATTATTGAATAAACCCAGAAAAACTTAAAAATGCTGACGATCTCAGTCTATTATCGAAATTTTAATTTAAAAAAAAATGAAGGTATATATCAGATGTATCTTTTTTATTGGAGTAGCATTAAGTTAAGATAAAAAATAAACTGTTGATGCTATCTTCCAGTTGTCAAAAGTCAAAACAAAAGCAAAAAGAGAGATCTTTATTAGTTTTGCGTTTTGGTGTAACTGATCATTTTCTAACATTTTATTATTTTGAAAAACGAAATGGAATCTTACGTAAGAATGGGGGGGGAGGGGTTTAAAAAATCTTACGTACCCTTACATGGGGGTACGGGGGTTCAAAAATTGCCAAAATCATCCTTACGTAATTAATGAATGGCCCCTAAGTCATTTCAATGGATTTTCCAGTGTCACTTTACCTAGAGATAGACCTCACTTCCATGATCCTGGGAAACATTGTTACCATATAAAAGCCGGTAAAGGAACTTTTAAGCACCCTGTATATAGGATCAATTTAATTCAAGAACACCGGATGTGATATGGAAGCAAACATCCTAGCACACGCATATTAAATTACGAAAAACCCCTTTAACGAGTCCTCTCCAAATCGCCAAACCTCCCACAAAACAAATCGCCTCCTTTATACAACACACCACGAAATACACTACAACACACACAATCAAACGCGCAACTTAAATATCGCTACTTCACCGAAACAAATAGTCGAGAGACAGAGAATAAAAGGCGAAATCCTTTTGAATACATCATCCGAAAAGACCGCCTCACCTGAAGCACCGGCAGACAACTTTATCGAAAGTAAATAAACGGAGGGAAATGGAGGAAGAGGAAAAGCTCTCTCTCTCTCTTGGGGTCACCACACACGAGGGGTTTTTCCAGGGGGATCCCTTCATTTTGGGGAAGGGCGTCCGGGGATCGGATACAGAGTGAAACCGGTTATCTTTAGGGTGTAGGGTAGCTGACCTTGACTCATGGCTTGACGCTTTGAAACAACTTCGAATAACGGAACCCTTGCAATGTGATAACGTTATTTCTCTTTTATCATGGCATTTATACATGATATAAAGGTCACGAAATTGTGTTTTATATCCAGAAAAAAATTGTTTCTCGAGACGGGAGTTTTTTTGATAAAGTTGAATTTGCTAAATTGTAATTTCAACAGCGAGGTAGGTAACACAAAGACACGACAAGTTTTCATTTAGTTTTGGGAACATATAATAAAAACCATTTACAAAAACTGTCGTTAGAATGGAATAGAAATTTACAGGGAAATATTTCAGTAGGCTTGTGATTAATAGGGATAAATAGGATGAAAGATGACCCCTTTTATTCAAAAATCTGATCGCATCTGGAACTATAAGGTATTTTAGTTGATAGAAATACCCTTAAGAGTTCTTTTTTAAATTAGTCAGTTTCTTACAAAAGTTTACTCCTAAGAGGGGAATTAATATATACATTTTTTTGAGCCTGGCTTTGATTGTTTTGCCCTAAGAAGCACATTTATCAAAATTTCAAAAAAATTTTACTATGCATGACACTAGAAATTGAATTTTTTATTTCAGAAACGTGTCAAAAACTAAATTTCTTGTTTTGAGAAAACAAGGAAATCTGTTTTTGGCAGTTCCTTACATTTTAATAAATGCGTCGTTCGATTATTGTTTTCTTTATTATTATTGTTTTCTTATTTAGGTATTTTAAAAGCAAAAAAAATTAGCATGCCATTTTCGCACTTGACAAGTTTTTGTATTAAACAGCGAGGAAAACAGAATAACATTTATTTATTGAATTCTGGTAGTAAAATTATTAAACAGTTATGTGTTAATGTTATTTTCATTGTCCCTTTTGGTGATCCTATGGATAAGATATTTCTTTAGATGCTCATATTTCGTTACATAGAGCGCATTTTGAATCTTTGAATAAAAATCCATGCACCATTTCATGAACCGTTCTTTTTTATTTTGCAAAAAAATGTTAGATAATTAAAGATTTGTTAGGCTGTCAATGAATAATGCTTTAATGTTAAACATTACTTTAATTTAAATAACATTCATATGAGGCGTTTGCTATCAAAACTAGCTCATTCCATATTTTTCGGAAATCAACTTTTTTGCATATTTTGAAAGTTTAGAGGGTCCTTCATAACCTGACGAAGGGATATAGCGCAAATCCAGCTCATTCCAACCCTGTTTTTTTCTGGTTTAAATTCTGTTTTCTAGCTTACAGAAGTAATCTGTGATTTTCTTTTTATATTTTTCCATTGTGGGGTTTACTACTGCAAATTGCTACTGCCGCTACTGAAAATTGTTCATGACATGTGGTGGCTCTTGGCGGCCGTAATCAAAACTGTTTCAAAATCACCTGACCAGTTTATATTTCATTGGATATTTATGGAAATATGTCACTCTTTTTGGTCTTGATTAATATTAACTTTTAAAATGACTGTAGTATATAAATTTCTAAAACATCAAAAAGTCATCCAAAATTACTTTGAAAATTTTCACTCGTAGACTAAATCGAATTGTCAGTTTGAAGAAGAGAATGAGTCCAAAAACCAAGTTTTGAGAAAAAAAAATGTTTCATTAATGAAATTTTTATTGTATAACCACCAAAATTTTACTGGAAATTCAGAACCCTTTTTAGAAAACAGAGCAATCACCAAAACAAATATAAGAACATTAAAAAATATTTTACGGTTAAAAAATGTTGATGAACTTATTCCCTTCTTCAACCTTATGAAATTTTATCTGAAGAAAAATCTTTAAAAAAAAACGTTAAATTGTCATTAAAATCATATGTATGCTTAATTCACGCCACAAAAGGGAGAAATATAAGGATTAACTTATATTTTATTTACAATTTATATTTTATTAATATACCCCAAACCAAAAATTTAAAAAAGTGAAACTTCCTTATTGTTTCTAAAATAAATAAATTCTTTTCTTTTTAATCATTGATCATCTTTTGTCGCCTTTAAAACAAGGGAAATGCAGTTTAATTAAGATATTTTTGTTCGCATTTTCCCTCAGTTTTATTGAACGCGACAAAGTAATTAACACTTTTGCTTAAATAATTAATTACTATTTAAAACAAAAATAAGATGGATGTATAAATAAAATGAAATTATTTTAAGTAGACACCCTTGAATTTATTTTCAGTACTTAAAAGATATAAAACCAATTAAATTTTTAATAATTAGGCAAAAGCTATCGCGGTATGATCGCACAATGTACGAGATGTTTTCTTCTTCCCCTTTTCACCCCCGCTCCTTCAACCAGAACCCCCCGAAACCCTTCCCCACACTGAGAAATCGAGGGAAAAGGCCATAAAAAGGTCGTAAATGTCAAGTCCAGATAAGCGCGAATGCATTGACGACCCTCTGAAACCGGGGTCACGCGGGGTCACGGCTCCTGATGGGAGATAAAGATAATGTTAACATAGGTTTCTATGGAGAAATACTGGAATTACTTAGTATACGGACCCCTAAGGAGCGTACGTCCAAAATGTAACGTGTGTGATGGCCTTTGGATAGAAGAGAGAGAGATAAACATAAAGTGATGCGGCGAGATTGAATTGTCCTTCCCTTCCGATTGATTGATTGCTTTCCCCGCAGAGACCAATAAAATTACCCCTAACGTCCGGCAATCCAAATATAAATGCCCGGACCTTCTCTCTCGGGTCTACCTGATGGGTCCGGCCGAAGGGCTTTTAATTAAAAGGTGGAATAACTTGGGATGGTGGTAGAGCTCTGATTTTGGGGGAGAGAAATTACTGCTGTGTGTGGTGGAGTCAGTCTTTTGGTTGTGTTGTTACCACTGGCGGATCCATCAGGGGGTGGCACTCTGGAAAGTGCCCCCCTTGGAGACCCAAAAAGGTTCTCAAAATGAGTAAAAATCCAACTTTTACCGGTCTAATTTCAAAATTTTTTTCTGGGGGAGGACCCTCCATACCCCCCTTTATATCGAAATGGGGTATTCAGTGTTTATTTTTAGGAAATCCACAAATTTTTGACATTTTGGGTGAAAAAGTAAAGGTAATATGCCCCCCTTAGACTCAAAACGTCTCTAAAACTAAAAATGAGTTTAAACCCTACTCTTACACGTAAAATTTAAATTTTTTTCTGGGGGAGGACCCCCATACCCCCAATGGTACCATAAGGGGATCTTGTCTGGAAAAGTGCCCCCCTTGGAGCCGTGCTGGATCCGCCCCTGGTTGTTACCCCCCAAAGAACCTGTGCCTAAATTGTCTTGGATTTGATAATTTATTATGTTTTGGTGTCCTCGCCATCTGTAGTTTCCAATTTGCTCAGGTGAGCTCTGATTTATCTGGTTAGTTAGAAAGGGACATTAATCTTCTTCTCCAACGTGCGCTTATATATCTTAATTATTAAGGAATTGTTCGGTTACTTTAATTTTAATTAATCTCTTGTTTTTCAGCAGATCAGGACATATTTTTGTTGAGAGTTTTTCTTTGATTTTTGTTTCAACACCCGAGTTTAATGAATATGTTTTTGAATGAGACTTTATTTAACTATTTTTACTATGCTTTAAATTATAGCTATTAATATGAATTTTCACAAATCTTTAAATAAATTAAAATCCCTCTATTTTTTACCAGCTAGATATACAGGGTGTTTCAAAATTGCGTTGCACGGCTTTTATTCGGAACCAACACCTCCTAGGGTCACGGAAGTAAGGTCTACACCTAGGTAAGTGAGCCTGGAGAATCCATTGAGAGGACTTACAGCGCCCCTAGCGGCGAAATTTAAAAGTTAAAAAAATTAATTTAAAAACTAAAGGAGATAGAGCAAAAACCTCAGTGAGAGTATTGTTGCCAACGTCAAGAAGAACTCAGTGAAAAAATTTGATCAAAATATCTTTAATATTCACGGAAATATTAGCATGTGAAAATAGCACTTTTTCAGGGGTCAAAAAATAAAAAGTTCACATATTTCCAAATTTTTCAGTGTTATTGTGTAGTTTTATGTTTTTTTAGTTGAAAGAAACCAAAATTAAATCAAAAAATCAAAAACATTTGCAAATATGCTAACTTTTTACTTTTTGACCCTTGAAAAAGTGCTATTTTCACTTGCTAATATCTCCGTGAATATTTAAGATATTTTGATCAAATTTTTTTCACTGAGTTTTTCTTGACGTTGGCAACAATACTCTTATTGAGGTTTTTGCTCTATCTCCTTTAGTTTTTAAATTAATTTTTTTAACTTTTTAATTTCGCCGCTAGGGGCGCTGTTAGTCATCTCAATGGATTCTCTGGGCTCATTTACCTAGGGGTAGACCTTACTTCCATGACCCTAGGAGGCGTTGGTTCCGAATAAAAGCCGTGCAACGCAATTTTGAAACACCCTGTATAATGTGAAATCATTATATCATAGGCCACTTAAACATACCTTACATTGATCTCTCCACCACTTTCTCTTACTTTACGGAGTAATCCATATCTACTAAAAGAAAAGCATTTCTGTAAATTCAAATACATCAGGGTTTAATTCCGTTAACGTTCCATCTAAATATCGCCAATCTCTTTTGAACTCCATATATTCAAATATCGAGAAATTTTTCTGATTTTTAATGGATAAACTGAACAGTTATTAATCTAATTAAACATTTTAATCTATGAATTTGAATTATTTAGAAGGTTTTTTGGTGTCCAAAGGAGCATGGCAGTAATAGCGGGAACGTTAACGGAATTGAACCTCTATCAGTTCCTGAATCCTGAGCATGGTTTCCGCTTGGCAACGCCGTATTCAGAAAATTTAACACGAGATGGAAACGAGACGGGAACGAGATAGAAACGAGATATTTTGGCAACGAGATATTTCTACTCCACAGCTGTCGTCCGCCATATTGTTCTGAGATTCGAAGCGCATTCCGATTGCTTTTACACTTTTTTGTGGCCCGTTTAATAGTTCCAAAAAATCTAAAACAGCCATTTATTACCAAAATAAGTCCTCAGCAGACATTAATATATTACGAAAGTAATGGACATCTTGTGTGTGCCTGTAAAAATTTGTATTATCAGTGTATAATTACGTGTGACGTTTTTACGACAGATGGCAGCATGATCACTCGAGCTCCCGAAACGGTACCTTCGGAGTGGCCGTCGATTTTTCATCGTTTCCATCTCGTGTTAAGTTTCCGAATACGGCCCTTTATCTCCCTGGAAATGAAATGTAGAATATGAAAATTCAATTTAGAAACACAGCTATATATTATCTTGACTGCAAATATTGAGCGTATCCACCAAAACAAACTTTTAGAGGAGGTCATAGTAGAGTACCTGCAAGCATTTCTCTCTACCTACCTATGCATGCATAATGGTCATTAGCAAATATCCCTTCAATCTCAAATGCACTCAATTTGTCAGCGCTGGGGACAGGTTTGTTTGTTCCTTCCCTCAGTAATGCGTAGGAACGATGAGTAATGGTCTCCCCAAGTTGGAAGTAATTATCTGGTCTTATTTGCCGAAGGTTAATGTATCACTGTTGATGGCACTGTAGATTATGTGGATTACTGATTGGAGGGCTTGAAAAGTTTGTAGTAGTCCGTGTGCGCTGTATGCTTAGCGTGTGTGAGATGAGATTACTGTGCACTAGAACTAAATATTCCTCTCATGGTTCTCACCTGATGTTAAGAACCTGATTGAGAGATGTATATAAATAATAAATAATAGGTTTTATTATAACTTATAGTAATTAAAATCAACCTGTTACTGGTGTGCACTACACCTGTTACTGGTCTGCTACTGGTGTGCGATACGGGGATTGTGGAGGGGTAATAAAAGCAAAGCAATAGTAATTAAAATTTATTATTTGACTTATCGAAATACAACTTAAGCAACAACAAATGCTCCTCACAAAAATAATCCTTCTTGTCCTCAAATTAACAACATAACACTTGAGTTTTGTTAGGTAGATTACTTTAACATCTAATTGTGTCAATAATACCTTTGGAAATTCAAAATAGTCTAACCAAACATGCATTTGAAAAGAAATTAAAAGACTTTGTTTTCTATTGGGGACATTGAAAACTTTTTTGTTTGATCTTGAATTATTAGTGTAATTATAATCCATTCTTATTTTTTTTGCACTACTACTTACCTTACGAAAGATAGTAAACCCATAATTTACGACACCCTGTTTGCCGCTACTAATTTCCTGATTGATATTGTATTGTATTTTTACTTTTTTCGTTTTGTTTTCATCTAATGTTCACTTTTACTTATAATATTCATCTTTATATTTTTTTGTAATTCCTTGTGTAACAATTGTAATTCCTTGTGTAACAACTGTTTGTTCATCTACATGGATTGTTCTACAATCCCAGGTGATATATCTTCTTTACTTTGTTTGTAATTTAAAAAAAGTAAATAAATAAAAAAAATAGTGTTCTGATTATTTTGAAAAAGTGTCAGAAATGTGTTCCAAAACGGTGTTGCAAAATATGTTTGGAATGTGAAAGTGTTCTTAAATTTGAATCTAAAACAAAATAAGAACACTTTTTATGTCTTTAATTTCAGCAACAGTTTTACAGCACTATCTTTTTATCAAACCACACAATGGCTACATAATCGGAATGCAATCAAAACAGTTTTGGTTAGATTTGTTCATTATATTGTTTTCTCGATCTTTTCAAAGTGTTTCACGCATTTGTAGTGTATACTTATGAATTAGAGTGGTTTAACCCGGGAGCAGTCGCACTGGGTATCTCATACCCAGGCGCGCATTCTAAGTTGCATAGCGCTCCCCCCTTTCTTCCAAAATGTGTGTGCCCTCGTGTAGCTGAGTTCAAGGTCACATTCTTCAAGTTGCAAGGTTAGATAAAAATTTAGGAATGCGCGGTTTCCGGGAATCGAGGCTTTTGGGTATGATATACCCGCGCGCGTGCCCGTAGACGTGTCAGTTTTGGCTGTGGATTCCGTTCATTCGGCCGGTATGGAGCGGTACCTGAGTTAGGAGGATGAAATGAAACGGCTTCGTTCTTTGCTTGAGACAGTTTCTAAGGATGTTTATTATTCTTTTAGTGAAGATTAAGAAGATATTGGAGTTCATGATGGACAATGTGATCAGGAAACAATTGAAGTCGATCAAGAATAAGATAAAATTGATGAGGAAAATTCAGAAAGCCCGATTCTGCAGAAAATGGAGAATATTACCTAGGTAAAGGTGGAATAAAATGAATGAAAGAAAAGTTTAGAACCAATGTCAGAGTGGGGGGAAAATATTATGACTAAAATACCTAAAAATACAAACGATTCTCGAGCACCTACAAAGATACATTCAAAAAATGCCTTTGATACAACATCCAAAACTACCCCAAAAGAAGAAAACATAGTCAAAAGGAATAAAAACGGGATTCAAAAACATGGTAGGTTTGCGGTAGCAAAAAAGGACCGGAAAATACAACACTGTTCTGAACTGTGCCATATATATTTGTATGGAACACATAACTCCAATTTGTAAGGATTGCACAAATAAATAAGAGAAAGTTATTTTCATTTAAAGTACACTGATGCTTGTTTATTGTTTTATGTCGGATTTTGAGTACTATTATTAGTAAAACCAAGCAGGTTGAGTGTTAAAACGCGAGAATCCATTCCTGGGTATGATATACCCACCCGCGACTACCCGCGTTCGTTTCATAGGTGCGACTGCTCCCGGGTTAATTTCCGATTTTAATGACACAATGACAAGACAAATGCATATTTTTTATGTTAAAGATTCAATTTATCAAACTGTTCTTACCAAGTTGAGATCTCTTCTTCTCATCAAAATCAACAGTTGTAAAAACAGGCGAAACTAGTTGTATGTATTTATCAACGTTAAAATAGCTTTCAAAAGAAAAACATTCAAACTCAACATCATAACAAGAAGCATACAAATTGCAATGCGGAAACCTGTCCCTTCTCCCGATTTCCACCTGTAGCTCGTTTATGTTTACACGGCAGTGGTAAACTCATCATTCAGATTGACAGCTGAAAAGACCCGCCAACGTTGTACTTGGAATGTTGTTTTTGTAACTCTTTGTTCTAAACTTTGTACTTCTATTCTAGGGGACCCTTTAGGTGGGGTGTCCAGGTACAGGTGGGGTCTTCTTACAATGGATCTTCCAGTGTGAAAGAGACAGTAATTGTATTCATGGATATTGCACCCATGATTTGTAATCTTATTCCGGGAAACAGGGTCGTTATGTAGGTGATACCCCGGTTTCGCCGAATTCCGTTTTTCCTTCCCCCCTTGTCAAAAAAAATCCTTACTGTCCCCTCTACCCTCCCCCTTAACCACCGATATTTCCCTCACATTTCGGGATCGGGCAAAGAAATCGATTCTGGAGTAGAATCGAATGCAATTTCCCAATGGAAACCCTGTGGTGCACCGACCCTGTGACAGTTTTATGACTTGTAAATGTCTGACGCCCTAGATAGTGTATACTGAGCCAATTAGTTGGTTTCTTAGAAAGCGTAGAGTTGAGGGGTGAAAAAAACCCATAGGGTGTCTAAAAAATACATTTTAATTTTGGGTTAGATGGCAAAATAAATAAAAATTAACGCAAAATATTTAATAGTATTTAATTTATGATATGTACAACTAATTATGCAAATAGAATTAAATATCAGTGCCAGTTACAATTTTTTTTCTTACTTATAAAAATTATATAGATAATTTTGTTGTATTTTGTCGAAAACAACCTACTAAATAAAAATTCTTTATATAATTTTTATAAATAAGAAAAAAAATTGTAAAAACGCTATTGTCGTTGTTTTTTGAATTCGAAATCTTGAAAACCTTGACTTATCACTGTTTTAATTTTAGAAATAATTTGTAATAAACTTGATTTTAATTATTTTTGATTATCTTAAGTATATTCTATTCAATCAAAATAACCCTTATAATAATATTTTTTCTTTTATTTTGAGTATTTATAAACATGGGTTTTTTAGGATACATGTTTTTTTTGTGTGTCAATTTGTAACGGAGAGTTGGAATTAAAGAAACTAAGCACTGAAATGTAGGGAAGGATTAGCCTTTACAACACAAAGGAGTTTCCTTAGTGTAATGGTATTTATAAAAATTAAATAATTGGGGAAGGAATTTTTAATCATCATGCAAGATCCCTTATTTGTTCAAAGAAATGTATTATCATTGAAATTCCTTCCCCGATCCCCTATCATCATTTTTCTAAATACTATTACATTCTAAAGAAACTCAATTCTTTGGCTAAAAGATTAATATTGCACTTTTAAAACTCACCCCACGGTTTAGCCAGTGGTTCAATTTCTATCAAATTTAAGGAGTAAGTAGAACGGATACTGCTTTACCCCATGCAATAATTTTTTTTTCATTTCATTATGTTTTGTTTCGTTTAACGGGCTTTATCAAAACAGCCTTTTGTAACGCTCTCGCACTACATTAGGTCCTATAGCTCTATAGCTGCGCCCCCTCATTCCTATTCTAAATAGCTTGTCTAGGTCCCCTCTACCTCATCACCAAATATTGATGTTGAATTTTGAATCACCCTGTATAAAATATAAAATAAGTGTTGGGTATAAAATAAGTTATTGGGTGATGAGAATACAAGGACCGAGAAAAAAATTTTCCCTATCAATATTTTAAAGGGGTAAATGGGCCCTCCATTGATAATGGAGTTCCATTACACATTTAGAGCAGTGACAGAAACTTCTATAAAAGAGGTATTTAACCAAAAAAATTTAAGTTTTTTTGCGATGAATATGATGATTTCTGAACTCAATGCAAATTTTTAAACGTTTGTGCTCCCTTAAAATGGTATTTTTTAGGTTTTATTGAGAGATATCGGTCTAATTATCATTTTTGGCAAGTTTTAACTTCTTGGTCATTTTTGGTGAGTGGTATCTTAGGGTTAACCATGTTTTAGTGGGTCTCACACATGCCTAATTGCGTTTGGGTCTGGGAACCTGAAAAGTAACTTTATGCTTTCAATATCGTTACTTATGAACAACTTTGAAGTAGTGAAATTGTGATTTTCTGCAGCTTTTTAACTAATAAAGAGAAATATTTTACCCGAGAGGTCTTCTAAAAGATGTATAAGGGACATGAGAGCACACCTACGCAATTGCAGATATCAGTGAAAATTTCTGTGTTTAAGGGGTGCTGAAACGGCACAAAGAATTGCATAGTTTCACAGAAAGGAAATCTGTTATTAACGTTCAAAAAAAGAAGCATTTTTAGTGTTTATGGACTTATATATATACGTGGCTGAAAAGAAAGATGTATCTGTAAAAATATCTCAATTATCTTTAAAATAAAGTTTAAAGAGATCGAATCGGGTCAAGGATTTCTCTTTATTAGTGAAAAATAGGCAGAAAATCACAATTTGACTAACTCAAAGTTTTTCATAGGTAACGATATTGAAAGAATAAAGTGTTACTTTTCAGGCTCCCAGACCCAAACGCAATTAGGCATGTGTGAGACCTACTAAAACATGGTTAACGCTAAGATACCACTCACCAAAAATGACCCAGAAGTTAAAACTTGCCAAAAATGATAATTAGACCGATATCTCAATAAAACCTAAAAAATACCATTTAAAGGGAGCACAAACGTTTTAAAATTTGCATTGAGTTCAGAAATAATCATATTCATTGCAAAAAACTTAAATTTTTTTGGTTAAATACCTCTTTTATAGAAGTTTCTGTCACTGCTCTAAATGTGTAATGGAACTCCATTATCAATGGAGAGCCCATTTACCCCCTTAAAATATTGATAGGGAAAATTTTTTCTCGGGCCCTGTATTCTCACCAAATAAACATCTTTTGGTATGATTTTCATGGATAAACAATAATTCTACTTTTTATTTGATTTTCTGGGATAGATGGCCGTGTTTGAATGGAATTTCCAAACGTTTCGCTCTCAGCTTCGGAGAGCATCCTCAGTGGCAAAAAATCAACTGATAAAAATTGAAAATAAAAACAAATACCAAACAATTACAGCGTGAATGCTAACGTAACCACTGAGGATGCTCTCCGAAGCTGAGAGCGAAACGTTTGGAAATTCCATTCAAACACGGCCATCTATCCCAGAAAATCAAATAAATGTATCTTCAGGTCGTGGAAGTTTTCATCAATTTATAAATAATTCTACTGTTTGTTCAGTTGAAAAAACAGTTCCGTCCTTAATTTTTGCACAGCAGTGTACTAAATAATAAATCCTAATACTAAAATAATAGTGTAATAAAAGCATACTACAAATTTTCATACCAGTTTGCAAATATATTGAATGGAAATGTGTGGCACATTATTTAATAATACTTCTTCCGTGGTATATTTGTGTAATATTACGAAAAATTTCAATTTATATTGCTGTTTAAAAAATTCAAATAATTGTAATCGGGAACAAAAATCGCAAAGAGTATAATGGTAAGTTAATTAATGGCTTAATGTTAGTGTTAATCTCCCACTTTACTGCAACCACAAACTAAAATTTTGCATTAAATCCGTGATTTCACCGCAGAGGGATCTAATAGTATATACCCCATTAACCCATCCATGCAAAATCATTTTCATTATTTTAAATTATAAAATTTAAGGAGAGATATTAATTTGTATGCAAACGAATTTACATAGTATTAAATTTTTTACAAAGATAAATTGACTGTATATAAAATATTTAACTTAACGCTGTGCTTTCGAGTATTAAAGATTGGAACCAATTCAAACAGTTTCCCAGAATGCCATCTACATTTCATTTATACAGAAAACAATCTCCTGATTTAAGCTGTCATAAGATTTACTAATATTCAAGGATATTCCATCAGCCTGTTCTTATTAAGATTATTTGTTTGGGAAAAGGATAATTAAGTGATTTTTTCACACTAAACGATAATTTTTACAGGAAAACCAAAATGCTGGGTTGTAAAAAAATTTTATACTGTCTAAAAATTCTTAATCTTTATTGATAAAGGTATAATGACCAGTTATGGAACGTAAACATCTAGAAATTTTGATTTGAGAATTATATTTTACTTAAAAATGATCGATATAAGTTGAAGAAGTGTCAATTTCTCCAATTCGAATATTATTGAAATTCGCGATGCCAATACTGTACAATACAAGTACATCAAGGTAATCATCACTAGGTACGAGATCCAATACTAAATTTATATTTAAATCTGCTCCCCGATTATTGCATTTTTTCTTAAAGGTGATAGCAAAGTTATCATAAAGAAAGTATTCATTTGTATAAGAATGAAAACGATCGATAAATCCTACTTATAAATAGGTAAGGGTTATAATCTCTGTAGAAACGTACTCTGTATACGTACGATTATTTTTTTAGTCATGAATATTTTTCGATTGAAAATTAAGGAATGAGAACAAATAAAATAATCATCTTTAGAAAATTCTATCCACTAGAACTAATTAATTAAAAGGATACTTTCGAGTACTGATAGTACATGTGGAGTTTCTTTTATCGCAGTTTTAAATCTTAAATTACACTTTGCTATATAAAATTCCGGTACCTATAAGGTTTTACTAAATATGTGTATTTTAAAAAAATACAGTAAAAGAATCTTCAATCTCAGATTTTTTTTTTAATTTTCAAAAGTTATTTTAACTCGTTTAGACAAAAACATTCTGTTCTGTATAAGGTTTATTGAGGAAGTTGCATGATTTTTTTAATCGATTCTTCTTGCAAAAATAAGCAACTACCCAAAATTTGAGGCCGATCGAGAAATTTTTGATTGCCAAAAAAACTAACAAAGATCCACTTTTTAAAAGCGCGCGAAAACGCCAAAAGTCTGGGATCATCATACGATAAACATTGTTGGAAAGCAATGGAGTTGATGGTGTGATTGTTGATATCTTTAAACAATAAACGTTTTCAGTCACGTGTTTTTTTCTCAACTTTTAAATTAAAATATTAAATTACCTGTACATTTTTTTGACAAATTGACTAGATATTTAAATTTACCATACAAAAAACCATACGGAACACTTGTGTTTTTGAAAATCTGACACATGCAACTTCCTTATTGTGAGGTATCTAATATAATAAAAGTCAATGATTGTGTGTGTTTGTCTTTTACACAAATCCATTTTTTTTAACTTCCGTTCTTACGTACCCAAGGAAAAGCATAGGCTGTTTCGAAAAGTTTAAATGATCCCTTGACCCCTTTTTGCTATCATTGGGTTGAAAATAGCTTTATTTCTGCTCAAAAAATATCCGCTCACGGCTCACCCCATTGTTAAAAAGAAAAGATAACACAAAATATTAATTTTTTAACAGAAAACTAGATATAAATCATCGATTAAAAATCATACTAATATTTTATAATCTGTTTCAAAGAAATTTAAAGTTTTAAAACTGGTAAGTGTAGTTTAAAATATATTTTTTCCAGGATATAATTTTTAAATAAAAAGTTTAATGGAATAACATTGTTGTTAAAATAGGGTCCATGGAATAGGCTTTAATTATTGAAATCTTGAATAATTTCACAGAAAAATTTAATTAAATTCCTGAGAAAATAATTATTAAGAAAGGAATTTTAATGAATATTCAATTTTTCTTTTTATGTTATTTACCAAGATTTGGCCCCCAAATATTAAATACTGAATTCCTCAGCTAAAAACTTATTCCAATCTAATACTTTCTTATATTAGCCTAAAATTTATGACGCAGCTAAAAATATTAACTGCATTTTTTACTTAAAAGAAAGTAAAGAAAGTTTCCCATCTTCACTTTCTAGAAGTTTAGTTCACCATGCTGAAAAAGAATTCGTCATACATTCCTTGTGCATTCTTCAAAATACAAGGGTAGCACCGTGACAAATTCAACATCTATAAACACCTGTGTTTAGATAAGAAACCACCGTGCCCCCTGGAGAGCTTCAATTCGTTTCGCCAATTACTTTCCCCACTTTCCCAGGATTCCTAGGAATCGATTCTTCAGTAGGTTTGATTCACAGGCATTCGATTCAGCATTTCGGCATCGATTCTATGGTATTCGATTCGGAGGTTTGGCCGAAATCTCCCCACAGGGAAAGTGCAGCAGGTTGTAAGGGGGGAAGGAAAAGTGGTTTACGGCGAAACGTAGGGGACACCGTTATGGTGGACCAGAGGGGACTAGTTACTTGGTTAACCATGACCATAACCATGCCATGTGAATGTTTTAGTTTTCTCCACATGGAGTGCGAGTATTGTGCAATCTTGGATTGATCGAACTTTTATCTAGCTACCAGTCCAGCCAGATGAATACCCACTTGAGAATCGTTAAAGGTGAATGACGTGTTTATGATTTTTAATTCGTTAGCTTGAAAAGATTGCCTGAAATTTTTAAAAAAGAATCTTGTTTTTTGTCATTCTGTAGTTATTCGGAAGTGTTTTACAATTAAAAAAACCCCTTTGAGGGGTTTTGATGCAAAATAGATATTTTTTTGTTGTTAAGAATGAATTATGTGTAAGAATTTTATCGTGGTTTTTGAGAGCATGTTTTATGTTAAATAAGTAATTACGTATATAAGGGACCTCCCAGAAATTCAGACTAGGTGTGTTAAAAAGAGTTAAACCCTTTAAGGTTAATTTTCCCATATTAAATTATAACTATATTACTCTAAATGTTTAATTTTGATATTAAGTTCAGCAAGGTGCAAATCCTACCTAAATATTTGGAATTAAAAAGCTTCATTGTGAATCTATTAAATGTCCATTGGAAGGAGGTTAGGAATAATTTTGGATTCTCTCCTCCGATGTAAAAATCTAGCCTTGGACCTGATAATAGCTAAATATATTTATAATATTTGGCCCCTCCTTCAAATAATTTTATATACACGCCACTGACCCTACACTTCAACTTACTCGAATTTAGTTCTATTGCTTTCCAGTGACTGTATTCTAGAGAGGTATGCTGCAATAGCCGAGTACTCCTGCACAAATAGCCAACTCTTTATTCGTCATGGATCCCTTACAAATTCCCTTCAGGCCCGTGAACCTAACAGAATGAAACGCCCTGGGTGAGGGGTTACGTGATTATGTTCTGCCCAAACAAACCTCCCACTTTGGAGAATCCCTATTTTCTCAACAGTTTATTCCGCGGCATACCTTGGGGTTATATATGAAAGCGAACATAAAACATTCAACCCTCTCCTGCTTTCCCTGTACTCTGGGTTTTCCCCCTTTTTCCACGATTTCGGCAGCAGTCAAATATTCCTGTTTTTTTTCACCTTTGGAAACAGTTTCTTCACCGCGTTACTTGCCTTCTGAGGGATAGTGGGGTGAGGGATGGTGTGGATACCAGTTCGTCTCCCAGCGTAGATTCCGGAAATCTGTTCCAGTGTCGTTTTTGGTCGAAATATATTTACAGCAAAATAATTACATGTGGCCGTAATGTAAAAGATGGATGTTTTCCTTTACATTTCATTCGTAATTTATGATATGATATTTCTCGTCAATCCCAAATGAAATTTAATAGTACAAATTTTAAATATATTTCATTCTGCAATAACTTGATTAAAATATCACGGCTAAGAGCATCGACTGGCCACTGCTCAGAATGTTTTCTGATACCTTTTATACTGTTTACTTCCTGGATTTTCTGCTGTTCTATGACCTTGACCATGTTCCAAACCGGTTTCTCGCCTCAAAAAGAACAGTTTCCTGGAGACCGTTATTTTTTTGTTGTTGATCGTGAACTGTTGTAATTTATACGGGTTTTGCAAACTGTTAATTTATAATTTGGAGAGTGAGAAATTGCCACGAGAATTTGAAAAGAATGGGAATTTTGAGACCTTTTTTATTTGATAAAATTGTAATAAACTTATAGTATGGTCCATGTACATCGGATATTCAAAAAGTTCTGAAATTTGTATTTTTGTTTTTCTTTATTTTTTTTTAAATCTAAGTATAGTCCAACCGCCACGAGATAATTTTTGACAGGAAAACAAAACTTTGGAAAGAAGTTCAAATCTAACCATCACCCCCAAAAGTGAGAGGTTGAATCGTTGAACAAATCTCCCCATTATTGTAGTACGACGTCAAGTTTTTCTCGTGTCGGTCGGACTATATATAGTCTGGTTGCAGTGCTCAAGAAACATTCTCTGCGTCTACACTCTGATTACTATAGAGCGCAATATGATCTCCACTTGATTCTTGCACCGTTAAACCACAACTAAACCAAACCAATCTGATGGTTATACTATTTCGATATGTTTTCGGTTATTTATTCAGCATATGAACACCAAAATTTGTTAATAACCAATAACCGCATTAAGAAACCACTCTAAAAATTCCCCCACCACACTTTACTTAATAATGAAAAAAACATATCCATCAAATAACCCCACAACGCCAAACTCAAGAAAGGAAATCTGCGACTCACACCACTCTGCCTTCATCATCTCCCCCGCGTTTATTTTCCCTTCGAACGGAATGCTCAATTCGCTCTACCTTTCAAAACAGCCCCCTCCATCCTCCCCCCGAAAAGGTGTGTGTGCACTCCTTCCCTGACCAAAGCACGCTGGTGCGCCCTGGCGCGTGCTTCCAAATGAACCGGTATCGCTCGTTAAAAGGTAGCCCGGGGCCACTACGGCCATTTGCATATAGCGGGAGAGAGGAGCAGCAGCTTTCGCACTCTTTGTCTGGGGCGTGAAACACTGGGCTTCCCTTGGGATTTTAAAAGGCACTGTTTTTTTTTCTTTCCTCCGCTCGCCTTTTTACTACCACCTTTATTTTGTGTGTTATTTCGTTTTTGATGCCGATTCGTGTGGAGATTTTCGTTCCATTGTTCTGTGGCGCGTGCGGAGCATTGTAATTGGTGCACCTTTCTTTCTAGCTGTTGGGGGTTTGTTGTTAGTGCGGGGCTTTTTCTGTCTGGGTTGTTTCTTTATTTGTTTTTTTTTGGGGGGAGTAAGGTGTTTTAATTTGGGGACTTAATAGCCTGGGTTGTAAAATATGCGGACAGGGAGGTTTATGGATGGTGTTGTCATGTTTTGTATTTTGCCTGGTTTGGAATTATTCATTTTGGGACGTCTTTCACCGTTGTGCCTGCGGGCCATTAAGTTCTTAAGAAAGGCAACCTGAGTTTTCTTTGATAGCATTCTGTGTTTGAATGGAGAGGGGGTGGTACTAGAGCTGAGTTTTGATGGGTTTAGGCTTGTAGTTCAATATTTTGTTTTAAAAAAACTTTTGCACTTAATATTTCAAATTTTTATTTTTCGGCATGTCCCAAGTCTTCTAGAAATAATATTATTTTTAAAATCCCCAGCAAAAAAACATGTCCAAAATTCCTTCAAAAAAGCGTCAAAAGTGCAGTTTTCTCTAAGAAGTCTGTAGTTATTTTGTAGCAATAGGACTTCAGCACGTAAGTCTGCAGATTTTTACAGCAAAGTTGAATACATTCTAAAGGCATTTCATAGGTCTTATAAATAAACTACAGAGTTTTTAAAGAAAACTGCAGACAAAGGGTCCAAATTCCCTTCACTTTTTTAAAGAAATTTTGCTGATTTTTTGCTGGGTCATTATTAGTGATGGGCAGGTATCGATACCAAATACTTAAGTACTCGATATACCTATAGGTATCGAGTGTATTCGATACCCACAAAAGTATCGATACTTTATGGACATATTTCGTTTTAAATTTTTCAATGAAGTAATCTTTATAATACCTACAGTAGATCAAACGCAGCCTGTTTCCGTTTTCATTTTGCGACGCTCAAACCCAAGTCGTTAATCATCCGCGAGAGAAATTTGACGCGGCTAGGTTTTTCCCCCGCCAAATCCTTCGCCTCTATCCACCTCCAGTCCCGTAGCTACGGGGCTTTTTGATGGATCGCTTTCAGTTTTTTGAATATTAGTCTGATTATGGATAGGCCCTAAAAAAATTGTCCCTTCAGGTTCATTTCCCGACATTGAAAAAAAGTACTCGATACCTATAAGTATTCGATACCAAAGTATTCGATACCTATATGTATTCGATACCAAAGTATTCGATACCTAAAATTATCGATTTTGCCCATCACTTAGTCATTATTCATTTGGAAGTCAGAAAAAGAACTGACAAATTAGGCCTGACTAGCCTAATTGTTCAATGCGGAATGTAATAGAAATGACAATTAATTGTTAGGTAACTTTTTTAAACATTTCATTTTAAAAGGAAAACTAACATGCTATATAAATAACCTTGAGCTGTAGCAGTTAAAGGTTTAAATTGATCAGCCACGTATTGTATTTTTAATGAGTTTTTAGCTTGCAGAAATTAGACTTCGTTCAAGGAGTATTCAATGCTTATATTTCATTTCATAAATATTTTTAAACTTAATTTGTATGAAACATTACATTATTTGTCTTTATTTAATAAAAAACCACTGGTGTTTGCTGGAATAAAATCAGCAATGTTATAAATAGTGCAATAAATCACTTATTTTTAAAATATCTCGCAATCTTAAAGTTTTACAAAATTGCCCGTCGTTATCTTTAATGGATGAAATTGGTGTTATTTTGTATCAGATTAACACAGCATCGAAATTGGTTTTTGACTTCAGCAGAAATAAATCTTGCCTGCAAATTCAATAGAAACGCCAACTGCTTTTTCCATTCTTCGTGCACCCCTAATGTATAATTGATTTGACGCTATTTAAAAAACGCGATTGCTCATTTGAAAAAACCGAATACATCTCCAGAATTAGCCTTGAAACCGAAAAAACCATCCTCGGAAATATAAACAATCGCTCTGCATCCAGTAAAACAAGAAAGCGAAGCCCTATTGTGCAAACTAAGGCATTGTTGTGTTTTTCTCCGTATCCCTCTTTTGAATGGGAGCTATGAAAAATACGAATATATTTACGCATTGATTCGGCTAATTGAAGTGCATTTGAAGCCACCCCGCTTTTAGCCGAATCCGAGATCTATTAATTTACATTGCGGCACACACAAAAAAGCGGCTTCCATAAAAGAGATATCATTTCCCCGAAAGTTTTTGTTTCGCGGTATAATTACTTTTTCCTCGGTTTTGGAAATCGCGCACCATGCATCACGATGAAAAGTTCCACACGCGCCATTTTTTTTCTCTTCGTTTGTGTCTCACCCAGAAGAAGAGGATTCGTATTCTATGAGGGTATAAGCTAATGTCTTTCGATTTATAATGACTGCGTGATTTCATTATGACTTCGGAATTTATATCCCCCCTCAATGGCAAGAAATTTCCAACAAAAACAACGCCGGCGACTCCCGCTTTTAATTCTGATGGATGACGGGTGCGCCGAAACAATTCGAATAAACGGATAGGGGGGGAGGCCTCTCATTGGCCCCGTCTTTTTGCACGGCGCCAATGGAACGTACAAAAAGCACTGAGGGAAGAACGTTTTGTTTTGCCTTCTCTCTCTTTTTTTCTACTCATCCCGACTTTCTATAAGTGCTTCTGAAACGGATGTGATTGAACCGGTTATCATTAATTTAAACCCTCACGTGATGACTTTGTAATTTCTCGCACGAGGGGGGAGGGGTTTTTTGGGAGCCAGCCAATTAGAACGCTCAATTTTTACGAAGTGTGGGTGCCCCGGTGGAGAGAAAAAACTGAGGAAAAAGAAAGGCACGGTAAAGGGGTTTGAATATCAAAATCTTTTTTAAATTCCTACCATATTTCATTTTTCGCTTCAGTCTTGCCTTGTCATTCGTCTTTTTGTTGTAGTATTTCCCTCCCCCCCGTCTCCCCTGAGTTTGTCAGTGCTTTGTTTCATTACCGTTAGCTATGTATTTCGCCGACCCAATCTGCCCCCCCTTGCTTTTATTTTTTTCTTCTTATTCTCTCTCTCTTTTGTTTGATATATTCGGGAGTAGGGAATTGGCAAGATGGCCGCCCTCGAGAAACAATACGATCGTCTTGTATTCGAGGCACGACGACACTCACAGAAGAGAGGAGAAATGAATAAATATATAGATCGGGGGAGGAGAGAGAAAAAATTAGAAAAGAACAAAATGAGGCCGGGGAAAAAATATAAATAAAAACCGCAATGAGGAGGGAGGGTAATGACAAAAATTGAACGAGGGGCGGAAAAAACCTTGCGGACGGGGGGATGCAGTCGGATTGAAAGACACAGAAAAAGATGAAAAATATCTGCGTTTTTCAGATTAGCATTTTTCCTTACCAGGAGCGTCTTAACGATCGTTAATGAATCTTGCTTCATTCCCAAGTTTTCCTGCTGGGACGTAAAAATGTGTCATTATTAAAATGACCGCGGGCATTTTTTACCCATTCATTTGTATTCCTTTTATTTTTCTGCCCCCCCACCCTCTCCGAGAGAGGGAGAAGTTGTTCTTTCTTTCTCTCATTGCAGTTTTGTGTTCTGTTGTTTTCTTTTTTCCTCGGCTCACTCGATTTTTATAAGGACTGTGTTTGGCGATGGTTACCTCTGTTTTGGAGAGGAGTCGATGTTATTAAATGCATATTTCGGCCGCCAGGTCATGTTTGCGGTAAGAGCGAGTTTAGTCACCTTGATTCCGCATTATTCAAAGAAAGTTTATTCCTGAATTCCTGGAATTTAGTGTACACACTTACTTTAAATTAACTTCTTTTAAATTAACCTGTATGTAACACAGAATAATTTTGTTTCCGAGTGATTTTAGTTAGGCTAAGCGCGCACTAGAGACTTTTGTCACGGCGACTGCTGAGACAAAATTATCACCTTGGCTATTGCAAGAAGCTAGAGCGCGCGCACTAGGTGACGAGACTTTTGGTCGATTGCCAAGAATCTCCTCATATAAATGCATTGCTCTCAAAGTGACTAGTGATTCAAGTCGCCGCGACGGATGTCTCTAGTGAGCGCTTAGCCTTACATGTAAATTATTAAATATTTGGTTACTAGTACAAATTTTCATATGTTACCGATCGGGAATCGGGATCAAAAGATTTAGCTGTTTGTATGTTTTAAAAAATTAGTTTGAGACAATATAAGATGTCAACCTAGCCCCGCATACAATTTTTCAAACAATTTCAAAAGATAACATTTTGGGTATATTAAAAGTAAAATTGATTTTTGAGTAAAATATCATAAACCATAATACTTATATTTTATCAACGCCAACTGACATTTATCTAACTGTAACGGTAACTAAAGTAAACGAAGAAAGCCTAATTTCCTATGTACATCGATCAGGTGAGACAGCATTTCACTTCAAGGTTAGGCATGGGTGTCACTCACTACGGCGCAAGTTCAGAGTTGTGTATGCTTGGCGAATTTTGGCTGTTTAGCGGCACATTTAGAAACCAAATAATTCACTTACATGAGTTAGGGTTACCATATTAGTCATCTTTATCGCTAAAAACTTGGCGCATACGCAAGTCTGAACTTGCGCCGCCACACTTGACAGGTGGTCAAGAGCATGAGTCATCAAGACCAATGGAGGAAGAAGCAGGTCACGGGGACGGGGTGATATAGTAGTGATACCAGTTTGTGAATGGATTGTGTTTTTTCCCACTATGCAAATAAGTGATAAGAGAAGAATTTTCTAGACAGGTCTACGATAACTTAGATAATTTCAGATATCTAATTGGATTGAAACAGGTGGTTATTTCCGGTTAGGTTGAACTAATGGCAATGGTGGCTCAAATTCTAAACAAAGGAGTACCGGAGCGCTACTATTTCAGCATTCCGCTTAATTGGGACATCTCTCCTCTTAATAGGGACAAAATGGGACCGGGACATTTTGTACTACCTGTCAAATATATTTCCATATAAGGTGGAGTCGAATTATAACTTACAGACTAGAGCAGTGTTTCCCAACGTGGGGCGCACGCCCCACCGGGGGGCAATATCATTTTCTAGGGGGGCAATTTGAAAATTTTCAACCAAATTGCCCCCCAGGTGGGGCCAATCCAGGGGGAAAATTAAAAAAACTCTTTAAAAAGAAGTTTATTAAAATCTGGTCCTATTATCCTATCTGAGAATGTATGTCTGAAATCTGGACCAGTATGTATCAAAACCAAGTTGAAACCCTGTTTTTAGAGTCTAATTTCCAAACCTTTTCTGGGGGATGACCCAAGATATCTTTGTTTTTAGAACGATTATATTTGAAACTTTTTTACATTAGGTTCATCAAAATGCAAATCTTACCTAAAAATTTATATCCAAAATTTCCCAACTAGGGGTACCAAACTAGTTAAAAACCTGCTTCCTAGAGTCAAATTTCCAAAATTTTGCTAGGGGAGGACCCCCAGACCCCTTTTGGTACTTAATTACTCATAACTTGATTTAGTTCTTTAGCATGCAAATTCTACCTACAAATGTTATGAAAAGTTTCATTAGACTTACTAAATATACATAGGAGGGAGGGGCTAAGAAATAATTTGGCTCCCTCTCAAAATATATTTCTATATATGCTACTGAAACCGGGGGGGCATGGAAAATTCAGAAAGGCTCTGGTGGGGCATGGACCGAAAAAGGTTGGGAAACACTGGACTAGAGGTTAAATGTAAATATTTACTGAAAACCAAGAAGAGAAGTACCGGAGCTCCGCTCCGCGGTGGGCCCTGGTTCAATTTAATCCCTGATTGGTTCTACTTATTTATTCTCGGGATCTACGTGTAGTTAGAAAAGAAATTAAGGACCTTTTTTTGAGGAAGATTATTGATCTCATTCATGGAACATTCAGATTCCTCGTTATCTATTATAATTGAGTTTTTTCAAATACATAATTTGTATAATCTGGTATTAAATTATACCGATGTATTAATTTGGAACTTATCAGTTGTTTCACTCCTTCAATTATTATGAACTTTTTAAGATTTAAAAAACATTATCTTACTTCTGCTTAAATTTTCAACCACTTTAGAACGTTATTAAATAATGTGTTATTAGGCTTATATACAGTAAAATCTAGATAATTTACTATTTTAGGGTGGTCTTAGTTGGTTGTATTTAAATTCAATCGTTTTTTATTTCTAAAGCAGCTCATAAAAAATTGTTTGATTATATGAACTATCTCTTTATCATTACAGATTATGTAGAATATGATAAATCCTCTCTTGAGAAGACCACTTTACTTTACAACTAATTACCACTCTTTAACCATATAACAGTTTGAGATATTAAAGTTAAAAAATCAGTTTTTTATGGAAGCATTATGGATAAAAGTAAGCGTCCCTTCACTTAGAGCGTTCATTACATGGTCTGGATGTCTCCGTCTCGATTACACTAATGCGTCTCCACGACTTGCACCACTGACGTCCCCAACCAGGGATATAAAAAAACGCATCACGGGGGCTGAAAAAGCATTAAAAACGTAAACACAGCAAAAATAATAATAAAAAACGAACGGAAAAAGGCGGGGATATTGCCTCTGTCTCAGCCCGAGAAAACTCAAGAGCATAAAAGATCAGAAAGCAAAAGGGTGGACCCGCCTTCTCCTCCCCCCATGGAAAAACTTTATTTTGTACCAACACGGATAATTACCGCGACACCACAGGTATCCGGAAAATATATTTTTACATTTTCCTCCTTAATATTAATGCACCGTTGGATATTCGGGATAATGAAATGAAAATGGTTTTTTCTCCGCGCGTTGCCCCTCCGCGGAGTAAGGAAAAAAAGTGGACTTCTTTAAAATGTTTCTTCGGGAGAGAAGTATAAAAAGAGGGGGATAAAATCTAGAGAGATTTCTGAATTAAGTAGTTATTTTTCGAATAACTTTTTGTTTCGTTTTAATCCTATTAAGTTTTTTTAGGTCGATGCCGCTTTTTTCTTTTCACTTCGATTCCCGTGCGCGTCTTTTTATCTTTTATTTACGGAAGATTTTAAAAGGTGTATTTTTCACGTTATAATAGGTGTGCTTTTTGGTGTTTTTATGAGAAATCTCAAAATGAGTTTTTGTATTTATAAAGAAAGGTAGGTAGGAGGGGAGCGGCGTATGCATTGTAGACGATTTATGAGGGCGAGATTTTTCAAATGCGTAATAATCATCATGTTGTTATTCTGATTTGTTGTACAGACTGCTTTCTTTGAATTTTCCGCGAATAAGCTTTGAGACATTTCCCAATTATTATGGATACATTTTTGTTTGTGGAGTATTCTTTCTCTCAATCATAATTTCGCCTTATTTTGAAATAAAACGAAAACGCTCTCTATGTGTTATTCAGAGAAATCGTCATTTCTAATATCTTTTGAATAATGTTTGCAAAGTAATGAGGTGAAAAATAATCTAAAATATTCGCAATTTTCTCATTCTAAAAAAGCATCATTATCTAAATATTCTTATAGTTAGTATATTTGTGCATAAAATAAAATGCCGTGAGAAACATATCGTCCACTGATCGTATATTTCAATACAATTAGATGTTCTACTTTATCCATTACATTTTAATCATTTAATAATCTCTTTTAAAACTTCTTAAGTTAGCAGTTGCATTTTATAGACAAAACTTATGTTATTTAAATGTTAGTCTGTCTAGAGAAAATAATAAATTATCTTTATTGCCGCCTAAGATCTTTCTCCTTTCAAATCCTACAAAACCTCTATCGCACTGGATATCTTAGCCTCGGCCAATCAGCTCTCTGTGAGCAGCTTACCTGTCAGGTGTGTGGAGCTCCACCTTTTTAAAGAGATTCTCCGTCTTGGCCAACCGGCTTGGCTTCTTTCTTCTCACCCGACAATGGAATACACCCTCCTTCCTTGACTCGCATCGTTTCGTATTCACAAAATCTTACACATTTTGTGCTGAGTGTATTTTTTTTCTACATTTAAGTACTACTGTAAAATTTTTTTCAGCAAATGTCAATTAAAAAGGATTTAGCATTCTTTTTGCTTTTTAGTGCCTATTGATTATTAGAAATTGTTTCATTTAGAAATTGTTTATACTTATTATGATAATGTTATTGGCTTAGATTTGGTTTGTTACTATTCGTGTTAGACACAATAAAAGAATTTGCTTGATTTATTTTACAACGCTACTGAAAACCACTTGGTAATTGTTTCATCGATAAAGTTTTTGCATGATTGAATGATTTAGCATTGAGGCGTAAAAACGTAGAGTAAGGCCAAAGAATGTAAGGCTTTATTCATTTTTTTTTGACTCGCAATAAGCTTTAAAGTACAACATTTTAGTTATCTATGGGCCAGGTCAGGAGCAACTGTAGGGGGGCAAATGTCGCCCCCCCGAAATTTGGACTAGGGGACAAAAACAACAAGTTCTAAAAAGCCACTTATTTAAACCTAATATGTAACATCTTGAGGTGGATTTTGGAATAATTTTTGCTGGTCATTTCCCCTTGAAAAATGGCCTAGATACAGTCTTTTGATTGACCCCCAACCAAAAAAAATTCTATATGTGCTACTGCTAAGGGCTAATACAGTTTATTATGCCAACTTTAAAAAATACCCATATTCTTACATATTTTTCTATTTGCTCAATATTATTGGACCAAGATTAACATAGGAACCTTGATTTTTTAAAATAAATTTCTGTACACCCCTGTCAAATTCCAAATCAAACCTTGCTTTTCTTTTCGGACGCGTCTGGTCTTGTCACATCTCTTTGGCAGAGGACCAGCTTTCGCACTGCGAAACGGCCGTAATTTGTCTAACCCTTTCCCTGTGATAGGGGGTGCATAGCCAAAGCAGGGAGACTCAATTTGCTTTTTGCTGAACCCCGTTCGGTTTGGAGCTGATTAGCGTTGAGGCTGTTAGTGGGATTGCCATTGATTTTGGCAAGTATGGTGGTTGGGGTGGAATTTGATGAATGGAGCCGCCGATTTAGTGTTAATGTTTGAAGTTTTTCTTCGGTTTATTTTTGGGGTTAACCCCAAGGAGTAAAGGGAACAACCAGGAGTGGTGTGATCGCGGTATCGTTGTTTTTGTATATTTCTTATTTAGAAGTGTGAAAGTTATGTTTTCGTGTGTATTATTTTTGTCTAGATTCTTACGTGACGAATTTTTCAGATGACTGAGAGCTACCAAACTTTTGGTGCAAATTAATTGAGTTTTCTGAAAAAAAGTGCGCACGCTTGAAGTATTTGCATTTGTATAAAAGTTCTAATTAAATCCTAATATAAAAGGAAAAAAGAGCTGATTGAAAGATTGTTTTTCTTATCGCGTCTACTACTTTTATTTGTAGAAAAAAATAATTTTAAACACAGGCAAGATTCCTGAACCAGAACATAAATGTATTGTAAATCAAAGAGGAAGTCAAAGACGAACATTCAAAACATTTAAATATGTCAACTCCCGAACAGAAGTTCCCATTCATCAAACAAATAACGAAACTAACTTCGTCCAAGTAAGAGTAGCTTCTTTGTCTTCCAGCGAATCCCTCGTAGATCTCCGTGAGAACCCCCTCAAGAGAACCCATTCTTTTACCGCAAGAAACACGTGCGCGACTCCAACAATAATAAAACTCAATCACACATACCCGGCTGCCTTGTTTCATCACACCACCCAACAAGTTCAAAAACACTGGCGCGACACCTGGGAATGTCGAAGAGGGAAAGTCACTCTTTGACCCTGGCCCCCCTAGTATTCATCGGGGGATCGGCTGCATGCCACCCTCCCCCTTCTTTATTACCTACCTCCATGCAGGGGTAGAGAAAAAGAGGGTCGAAAATATAAAAAAACTACTCTCAACAGCGATGACTAGCATAGGTGTACGGGGGAAGGTATGCCCCCGTTGTTCCCCCTCAGCGGGGATTGGTGGAGAGGGCTGCAGATGCAGGGGTGCTCGATGTGAGGTGTGCAAAGTTTGGGTTTGTCGCCAGGTTGTGGTGGATGCAAATTTTCGTTCTCCTCTGTGGATATGGAAGTTTTATCTAATTGAAGGATGTTTTTGTGTGTTATTTTGTCGTATGGTGTGTGCGATTCGTGAGCGTATGTTGGACTATCGTCTGCTGTCTTGTTGGGGTAAGTTTTGGATGGTTGCTCGCATGCTTGGAACGTAAACAAACCTCTGGTTTGTTTTGATTTGCATGGAAACGTTTGCGGGCGGTGATTTTAGTTTTAGTTTCAATTTAATGAAACTGAACCATCAGTTTTAAAAAACTGATTTTTGTCTTATGGTTGTTGTATAACAAAATTGGATACATTTGGAGTAATAAAATAAAAATGTGTTATTGTGCTATTTGAATAAATCACAGAAGCATATGTAAGGGGGGCTATCCCCCTAAATTTGGACTGTTAAAACACTTATAAAAGAAGAAAGGCTTTCACGGCCGGATCTATGTAGATAAAATGAAGGTTCCGGGTTATTATGCCGTGGTCTAATATTATTAAAAAGTGACTCCCAACGTTTCGCCGGCATCTTCGGCTGGAATTTCAAGGGCAATAATACCGCTTAGGTCTGGGTCGCAAGTTATATGTTAAAACACTGTTTTTTATTATGGGGGAGGACCCCCATACTCTTCTTTGGTACTCGGTATTTTATTACTCATATATTTTTTATATAATAAGTTCTTTAAGATGGAAATTCTACCTAAAAATGCATTAAAAAAGCTATATTGGACCAAGGGCTGAGGAATAATTAGGGACCCCTCCCAAAATAAATTTCTGTATGCGCCACTCATAAATCGCATAATTATGATTTGTTGTAAATTACTCTCATGTAAAAACATTTTTTTACTTCTTCATTGAAAATCACATAACATTCAAGTTATGAAGTTTTATTTGTACACATTAATGCATATAATATCAAAGCAATCTCTATCACAACACTAACAATTAAAATCTAAAAAAAAACACTTTCATGCTAAATTATTTAATGTCAGATCAGAGGTATTTTGTATTTATTTATTATGTTGCTGCTGCATTTATAAAAAAATTGAAACATAAATTACATGATTCATTTAAAGATGACCTTCACCTTTAAAATTTCAGTCATATTTTAATCAATTGAGGTACTGCATGTAAATTAATAGAGTGATCTTATATTGTTTGGAAAGGATATTGGGAAAAACCATGGGCGTTTTCCGTTTTTATTCTTCCCTCAAAGGATTTATTATGGTAAAAATGCTTCTTTCAGGGAGTATTTTAGAGGAGAGAGAGATCACACAGGGTGAATCATATTGCAGTTACAATTTATATTTTGAATTTCAAATTAATTTTTTACATATTTCTTCGCTATTTTTTTTCGTAATTCATCACTAAATCTAGATATTTTTTTAAGGAGGAGTAATAAAGTATTTACAAGCCTTCCCTGTCTCTTAAGTGTTTTTAATCAAGTATACAGCTTTATAAAAATATTTTAAGCGTTTGAATTTCCCCTGTATAAATTAAATAATTTAAGCCCCCTACAAATTGAATTTTTTCAAGCACAGAGCATGTTCAAAATAAAGTTTTAACTCATTTTGGCTCACTATGTCCAAATAAAACTAGGGCTAGTGGTCTCAATTACTTTTTGGTTCCAAAAACAAAGCAACATGGCAACTATTGGATTATTTATGGTCTAAAAATTAATTCATTGGTTGAATTTGTATGCATTTATAACTTGATAATATAAGACGGGGCACTGTTGGACCCTTTTAAAGAAAGCGTTGAAAAAGAGAGCTAAAGCAATTTACATAATATTAACTTTTTCGAACAACGCGTTCTATACAGATAAAAGCACAAGAAAATAGTGCTACAGTTGACTCCGTTTTATAATTACGGTTTATATTTTAAAATAGGATAGTGTCATATAAATTGATTGGTTTCAATCACTCTTATTAAACGCAAAATGCATCGCTTTATGTGATCAAAACAACGTTTAATGTGATCAAAACATCGTTTAATGTTATCAAAATTTTTGCCAAATGAATCATTAACTTATTATTGTTATATGTTACTCTGAATGTTTCAGCTGAAAAATACATACCAGGTTTTAAATATACTTCAATTAGGACTACATAATAGGATACTGGTAACACTGTTTGCCACTTTTTAAATTGAATCGCATATTATCATCAGTCTTATCTTGGTCAAAAGTAAAACATCCGCAGTGTTTACCAACACAAACTTCCAAAACATTTCTTTCCATTGAGAATATCACAAGATAATTCCCGAACACATCCGCAGTGTCTACAAAAACCTAGCCGACGTGGACAAGCGACGCCATGCTCAGCGGAAACCCAGGTAATTAAATCTAAACCGGCGGTGCTTCCGAGAACACTTGAGGTACTCAGACAGGTTTATTCACCTCTGTCTTGATGCCGATAAGCGCTTCCTACCTTCTTCTCGCCGCAGGGGGTCACCTAGAATAACAACAGGGAGGGGCCGGGCAGGTGGTGTCAGCCAATCGGCTTCCAAGGTGATGCGGCCACATGTTCGTCCTCTCAGGTTACAATCACGCCGCAGGTTCCCACGGAGCGTAGACGTGCACGCCCACAAAGCCGGCCTTTGTCAAGTGTGTCCTCGATTGAGGACGTGCATTATAAAAACAACGGAGTGAGTGGACTTGTGAGGTTGCCCCTTCACTGCCGGGCTTTGTGTGCGTTTTTTTACCTTTACAAGCAGATGGTGGGTGTAGGTGGGGCGGATAAAAGTTTGAGATTTGTGGGACGCAAGGTTTTTTTAACAGAACATAACCCTTATTAACAACATACACAAAAACAAAACATACCTTTTGGGATACCAAAACAGCACAAGGCTCGTCCCTGGTTACTAAAAAGATTTATTATAGGGCAACAAAGCTGGGCCGACTCTGATATGAATAACGCTTTGGATTGAAAATTCAAGAATTGTTTTTCAATAAAAACTTAAAAAATCTGAGCTATGAAAGACATTTTTCAAAACCCCTTTTGTCCGGTGCATATTTCTTTACCCTTCCTTAGGGCAGGGGGCACGTCTCCCCTTGGGTGTGCTGTAGGATTCGATGGTGTATCAGGCTTGATACAATTTGTATGTTATTGATATGAATAAATATTCTAGAAATTGCTTTTGAAGAATTTATAACTTTAAATACGTTTCAATCTTGTTCTTTTCTTAATTAAAATTGGATGAAAAAATAACACTCCATACTTTATTGACGGATATTTTATGAACATCTCATATCTTCTAAATATTCCCGTTCTATCAATGTAAAATGATCTACATTTTTGAGTCTACATTACATACATCTATATTTACATCTACTACTGCATACATCTACATTTTGTACTACATAAATGACTACATATTTACTTAATTTCCGAACTACTCAAGATTATAATTCCTTAGATCGGTTTCATTTTCCTAGCGCGTACTATTAAACAACCTAATAGTACAAGTTCTAAAGATATATTTCATCATACGTAATACATATTTAATTTATGTTTCACTCAACATTTTGTTAAAGTGCGCCATGCATTAATGCAGCAGTAATGCTTTCGTTAATAACAGGTATTAGTTAAGCCATAAACTAAATAAATTCCTCTACAGTAATCTATCTTAACCGAGAGTTAATCTTGGTAGTAGTATTATCGTTAAGCTTCAGTTGAGTCAGATCCAATCTTAGCTGATTTGAAGAGGATGCTCTTTAAACACGTAATTATCTTTTCTTCTTTGATGTTTCTTTTTAAACCGAAAACATTAGTTTAAGAAGGATTACTACTTCATTTTGTTGGTAAGGTTGATATTGAATATCAAAACTTCTTAGGATATAATGCTTTTTACACATAGCAATTTTTGTACCGGACATTTGCAATTTAATACCTTTACTTTTCTTTGATATCTTGTAGATGATTTCCGAAAACAGTGTAACTTTTCAATATTCGTATTTTTCTGTCTCATCCTGATCTCCCATTTCACAGGCATCATTAGCAAGAACTAACTCCAACTACGCCTCATCATTGCAAAGATGTCTTCTTAAAACTGTCCCTCCCTAACAAAAGAACTCTTAAGTATTTAATTACATAATTTATATCTCTACCACACCTATTACCAACTCTTGTCCAATTCCATTCCAACGGGAGAGGGGATCACGTGATCCAAGTCCGTGTGAGAAGGTTGAGACACGTAGAATGCGGTGTCAAGTCGAAGTCATCAGAAAAAAATGAAAGAGGGGGCGTCAAAGTGACAGCACCAGATGTAAGTGAAAAAGCCCACCGCAACTTTTCACCTTACTCGCGATGAGTCATCGTTTGACCCTTTTCTTTCTCTCTCTGGAAGATTAGTTGTTTCTCTCCTGGCCTGTGCAGTGTGGGATTTCCATCTAGGAGTGTCGTCATCCAAGGAAGTTATTCGCTTTTTACTGCTGCACTTCTTTGTATTTTGTTTCATACTTCGAGCTAGTGGGATGGTTCCTTTTTTTACGATTTTTTCACCACCGTCGAGGATGTGTGCTCTGAGGTGGTTCTTTTTTCTCTCCTATCTTTCTCCTGTTGGAATGTTTTGATAACAGAAGACGAAAGGTTGTTTCACTAGTGGGCTGAAATAAAAACCCAATGAAATGGAAAAAAAGGTTGGTTAACAGGGTAAATACCGGATCGGATTTGGGCTGAGTTATCATGCTTCAAGTCGGATTTTTTCCCCTGGGCTACTGACTTCTGGTTCCATTAGAATCAAGTCGGTGGGAAAGAAAGAGGATATAAACACAAGGTGATAAAAAGAGGAGATTAAGATGGCGTGTTTGTATTGGATCTGGTTTAAGGATTTGGTTTCCATCTGGCCAAGTTCTTCATTTCTCCTCTCTAAATAGGTGTCAGATTCCCAAGACTCTTTCAAAACTTCAGTGAACTGTATCCTCTAGATGTGTTCAGAGTAGCTAATTAACACGAAGACAACCATAAGTCCCGGACACAACAGAATATTGAAGGGGCTGGACCTCATATTTTTATGCACAATAATAACTATTACTTGATTCAATTGTCTTATGGGTTATCAAAGTTTTCTGACTGCACGAAAACCCTTTGCTGGACATTTTGATTCAAAACTTACATAGCATGGCTTTAAAATTTGTAATTACGATTCCTTAAATTTATTTTGACATTATATTACAAGACCTTTTTATGTCATTCAAAGTTTTCCTTTCAATGGATTAATAACCACCTCATTTGAAAGACATTTTGAAAATAATCACATTACAAACACACAAACAGTAAGCTCTTAAAAACACCTTCTCTAACATATATGGACATATTCAATAATGATTTCGTTTTGGAAATAATGAAAGTTATTTACCTTTGATCCAGAGAGTACTTCTCTTGTGAATGTCAGAAGTAATAATTCCAAGATATCTTCGCCTTGCTTGCATGCTGGTCGGTCACTTAAAAACTGGAAATAAGTATGCTGTCTTGTATACATTCAATATTTATACATGCTTAACCAAACCATGGATCTCGAAAACATATTTTGTTAACATTCCATTTCTCTACTAACACAACACAACTGGCCCCTGGTAGAGGTCACTCTTGTCCACATGTCAATCCTTATCTTGTAGATAAGATAAGAGTTGGTTAAACAGAAATTCCATTGGTCAGGGTGGGGTGGTTCTAATACTGAAGCAAATGAAATTAGTTTTTTTGTAGAACTTTGCATAGCTCAGTTCAATAAATATAAAAAAGTAATGAAAACTTAGCTGGAATACTTTTTTAAAAAAATGTATCTTGAACTCTCCAAAAAATTCATTCTGGAAATCTTTTTATATTAGTTCTATAATCTTAAAAAGAAATTAAACAAAAATCAAACATATGCGAAACCCACATCAGTGTGACAAACTGTAACATAATCTATGCGAGTAAGTGTGACATTTCTTGTACAAATTTTAGTTTTAGGGGATAGGGGTGACTCTCTTACCCCAACCAAGCCTATACCATTTTATAGCAATTTAAAGAAGTTTGCACATACTTCATACACGTGGGTGACAAGTTTTAAGTTAATCAGTTTCATTACTTACTGCGGGATACAATCTAACAAACTTTTAAAATCACAATAAAAAATATCGGAAACGATTTTCAAGGCTGTCAGTTGCTAAAATTTCTTTTTCAAAACGACATTGTCATTCTCTGTGTTCACATCAACCATGCCACTCCCTTCTTTCACGTTATTCATAAAAACAAACAAACAAGAAAACCACATTTTCAGCAACCAATTTGACGTGGAGCATGCAATCATTCCTTATTTTTTCTGGTGATGGAATTGAATAATCCCCGGTAACATTCCTCCAAATCCCACTGTCTCCAATTACAACACGAAAAAAAAACCCGCAGTGCCAAGAACTATACTCCCCTGTTCTTTCATTGTGGCCGAAGGAAACGAATGGGCTATTTTCCCGTTCCTTGATCGCCGAAACGAGGCAATGTAGACCTGCTAAAGCTTTCCTCACATCGGTGATTGTAGGGGGCAATCATTCCTCAAAGCACTGAGTCCTGCCGATCAATAATAAAAACATCAAACGTCCCCTTGTTCTTCTGGCTGCCGCGACGCTGGCTTTTTATTAGCGATAAATATTTTATGAGAAAGCCGGCCGTTCACAATTAAGTACCGTCCCCTATCTAGGAATCGGAGATTGGGCGGAGAGGGGAAAGAGCAGATTTATGGGGTATTCAATTAAAGGAGTTGGCATTTGTGGCGGCATTACCTGTGCTGTAATCGGAAGTGGTCGTTACGGTAAGTCACTGTTTGACTTGGCAGTTTTTTCTGCAAATATAAGCGACTGCGATACATCGGGAAGATATACATTGGGGGCCATTCATTAATTACGTAAGGATGATTTTGGCAATTTTTGACCCCCCCTACCCCCATGTAAGGGTACGTAAGATTTTTCAAACCCCTCCCCCCTATTCTTACGTAAGATTTTATTTCGTTTTTTCAAAATAATAAAATGTTAGCGCACGAAATGATTAACAAAAAAGGTTGAAACCAAAACTAATAAAGATTTCTCTTTTTGCTTTTGTTTTGTTTCGACTTTTGACAACTAGAAGATGGATTCAACAGTTTATTTAATTGGTATTTGTTTACATTAACTTGGAAAATCTTACGTAAGAATTGATTTGACCCCCCACCCCCCAAGTAAGGGTATGTAGAGATTTTTCCAACCCCCCCTCCCCCTCAGGACCCTTACGTAATTAATGAATGGCCCCTTGATGTATATTGGTATATATGACTTCGTGGAAGTATTTTAAATTTTACCCATACCTTTGCCCATTTTTTATTATTTCGAATATTTTTAATGCCTAAATTGCTTACGAACTTGTTTCTTGTATAAGCTTTATGTATAAGAAGAAGTAGGACACTTCGCGGAGGTTTTAGAAATCTTGAGGAGAGGCATGCTGACCTGATGGTCCTGAAAACTTGATTTACCAAAAAGAAAATAGTATTTCTTCAGAAAAGGTGTCGGTGGTCCCCTATCCCCCCATAAATTCGTCAATGATTAGAAATACAAATGTTGCATATTGAACACAACGCATATTGAAGGGATGAAAATAATACCCAAATGTGTAGGATCTCTGTTTAACGTTTTTGGCACCTTTAACTAAGCAATGTATGGTAAAGGTAAGATTTTTTTGTAAAAATTAGAAGTGGAAACAAAAATTGATAGGTCAACATTTCTTAAAGCTGTTCTAGTCAAATTAAGTCTTTTTCTCACTGTTGGAGTTATAAAACTAAGTATGAGTTGTTCTGTTTATTTTATTTACTTACTTTCTTTAGATTTTTACAGAAAAAAATTATTTAAAATAATGAATGTACATATTGAAGTTCCACCTCAATACCTACGAGCGAGATTATCCTGTGTTGTTAAAACTCACATATAACCCCTACTTACCACTGAGCCAGGGCCACCTGTTAAATTATAACCCGAAACCAACCATCTGCGCGGAATAAATAGTGCGAAAAAACCGCCACCCGCACATGGAAGGGTTTTTCCTTCTTTGATCCTCATAACGAACCCAAGAAGTGGCTCCATTTAAAAATTCACAGTAGAAGTTATCTTTTTTCCCCATGTGTGCGCTCCAATTCTAATTTCTTATGGGAAAAACCACCGGGACTCAACCTTCATTAAGCACGGCTCTTTTCGGCCATCCCGCGGGAGCAACTGGCTCACAAATCAAGCCCAAGATTTTCCCTCCTTATCATATTTATACTTCATTCTTGTGCTCGGTACCTCCTCGGGGTTAGCGCTAAGTGCCTCGGCTTAACAAAGTTCACCTTCTAATGGCACCGTAGACGCACTTTTTGCGGAGGTGGGCCCCAGATAGAAGAGCCCTCGCCTCATAAATTGAGGCCCGTCCTACTAGGAATGGGGCCCCCGTGCGGGGATGCGGTCATCGCGCCGCGAGGAATTCAGGGGAGTCGAAATGGAGGTCTTATCTGCTCTTTTTACCTCATTTCCCTCAATGTGCGATGTGGCGGTGCCTGGTGGATTTTTTTCGACTCTCGTTTTTTTTGTTTTAAGAAGGTCAGGGTGATTTTTTGGGTGTTGTGTGCTTGAAAGTTTCCCCTTTCTGTTCCCGGTCATTTTGTTAGGAAGTTTGTACGCTGTTCTATCTACTGAGCTATATAATAACTTGGAGTGCTAACTCAGCGTGCCAAAATTAAAATGTATAATGTTAATGTTATAACGCCAAGCGAGCAAAGGTTCAAGTTTCCCCTATTGCGTGCATGTCAACTAAATCCAACTGATCGCGTTTAGTTATTTGATGAAAGGGAGCGCAAAAGCTATTGAACGATATATTTACAAATTTTCTTTTGAAAAACGATGAAAAACCAACACAGTTAAATAAATAGTGGAGTTTTTTTAAGGAACTATTTTCAACACACGCTGACCATGTTTTGGCATTATTGTTTTGCCCCTTTCAGCAGATTGGCATCCCTACACGACGACAAATAATGTACAAAAACGACACGATTTTCATATGTTAAAGTATATGAAGTTTGGACTCCAGAGGTTTATAGTATATAGCTCTGTGGTTCTTTCTATTCGGTGGTTGCATGAAGTGTGGTTGTTGTTTTTTATTCTGAGGATCAAGTTTAAAAAATGGAAAATAAGTAAAAAATAATTTTGTTACAAACTTTAACACCGGGAAAGCTTTTCATTTCAAAGATATTATTTTTTGATGAATCTACAATGTAAAATTATAACAATTTCAATGACTGATTTCAATCTCTTAATGCAAATGAATGGCATTATATAGGGGACATCCATAAATTACGTGAGGTCAAAAAGGGGGGGGGAGGGGTTTAGAAAAATCTCACCGAATCTCACCAAGGGGGAAGGGGGGTCGATTAAAATCTCACGTCAACTTTTTTAACTTAATTAGGTGCTATGAAGCACCAAATGCAAACGAATAGGATAGGAAATAATTTTTAAAAGTTTTAAGTAAATCTCACGTGGGGGGAGGGGGGTCCAGATTTTGGAAAAAGCACCTCACGTAATTTATGGATGTCCCCATATCTGAACCTTTTAAAAATATTACCCAAAGAAGCTGCTGTGTTCTTTCTTTTTCTCTCAATGCCATTCCAATTTTGTATTTATATTCTAAATGTATTTTCTTGTAAAAAATGCCTTAAATTGTTATGTACTTTTTACCATTATTCATGGTTTCTAAAGGGCTGATATGATAAACGTAAAGATAATAAGTCTGCAATTGTATTTATTTCCAATGAAACTTGAATCTATAAAGTTATTTAAGCTAGGAAATTTTAATTACTCATGTTAGTTTATTTGTTATTTTTCATAACATTATTATTGACCTCACATATAAAGAATCATTACTGAATTTAAAGAATTCGCAATCATTTTAGTCAAAAAAATACTTCGGAGAATTAAATGTACTTGGGGATTAGAATTGGGGGGTTTGTATATACTTCTTTTATTTTTCAAAAATACTTCATGTGTATGAAAGTATGGTTACGATTAAATATTTTAAAATTCGGATAATTTTTGATATTTGGAAAAATTTAAAACGCTTTTAATTTAAAGTTTTAATCTTTTTCTGGAAATCTCCGTCTCTTTTTTAATTACCTTTTCAATAAATTATCTCAGTTTCAAAAGTCGTTCATGTTATTCTGTTGCGTCCGCTCCGCATTAAATTCATTCGCATCCAGTCTCTCCATTTTCCACCCAAAAACGAATTGATAGGACCCGGGGTAGGGATGTTACGTATTAGTTAAAGTGTGGAACCGGTTCCACAGTTCCAGTTCCAAGGTGGGATTAGGTTCCCTTAACAGTTCCAGTTCCAAACGGTTCCAACTTTAAAACCGTTCATATAAAAAACGCAAGGGTCCCAAAGACAAAAAGGAGCAATAAAGTCAAAAAATTCAAAAATTGACCAGTGGTCAAATGGGGTTGAGGAAAGGTCAGGGACGCCTAAAACAACCACGAGACAAAAAGAAAAGGTCAGAAACGTTACATATAGCGAGAAAAAATGGATTGACCACTGGTCAAGAGATCTTGACCAGTGGTCAACACCAATATGTTACCCGTCTCAAGGCGTTTGGTTTGATACCCCACATGACCTACTTCAGTGCCAAAGTAAAGAAGTTACAAAAAGTTGACCGGACTGACCAATGGTCAACCATAACCAAAGACACATGTTATAACGATAGGGATTACAAAATATCAATTAGCAACTCCTAAATTTATTTTATAATGAATTTTAGTCATCTTGGACAGTGGTCAAATGAGGTTGACCAAAGGCCAGGACCCCCAAAACAATCAAGAGACAAAAAGAGAAAGTCAGAAAAGTTACATATAGTGAGAAAAAGTGGAATGACCACTGGTCAAGAGATATTGACCAGTGGTCAACACCAAAATGTTACCCGCCTCAAGGCGTTTGGTTTGAGCCCCCATATGACCTACTTCAGTGCCAAAGCACAGAAGTTGCAAAATGAGGATCGGACTGACCAATGGTCAGTCGGAACCAAAGACACACGTTATATCAATAAGGATTACAAAAGATAAATTGGCAACTCCAACATTTAGTTTAAAGTGAATTTTAGTCATCTTGACCAGTGGTCAAGCTACAGGAAACTTAAACTGAATTTCCAGATTTAATTCTCATTCTCACAGACAGACAGTTATACCCTTCCCAACGAAGCCCAAACAGAAACAAACGCTTATACGTTCCAGTTCCAGGTTTATTAGTATTATTATCTTACCAGTTCCAAAGAGTTCCCAAGTTCTAAACCTAGTTATAAGTTCCAAAATAGCTCCAAAGTTCTTACCAGTTATAAGTTCCAAAAGAAGTTCTAATCAAGTTCCGGTTCCATTCCAGTTACGCGAATTCCTCCCAGCATAACTAATCCACTCGAAACAAGTTCCACGAGAACGTATTAGTTTCCGTAAAGAGTTCTGTCACTGGAACTTATTTCTCTTAGAACCGTTAGCGATCGCTAACAGTTCCAGGCCGACCCGGCCCATTCCGACAGCAAATCCATAGGAATTTCGGGCGGCAGTAATGAAAGCTCATAATCCGTGGAACTCAGGGTGTTCACGAAGCCGGCCCCGTTCCAACGGAAAATCCATAACAATTTCGGGCGGCAGGGATAAAAGCTATCAACTGCTTTGGAGCTTTCTGGTTGGTCCAGGCGGCTGTCAGTCATTCGTTTTTTCTTCAGCTGCTTCTCGCCCAAATTCTCGCCGAAGGCCGAAGGAGGCAGATGTCTTTCTTTTTTATTTACTTTCCCTCGTTGCGTTTTTTCAGTGAGATAAGAGCATATTTGTTTTGAAAAGGGATTGATTAATTATAGATTCAGTTTTGGGCAGATGTGCTCTATGGTGCGAATAGATTGTTGCGTTTTTGCCTCGCTGCGTTTTTTTGCTATAGAATATATCTGCGGTAGCGGTTTGCGGGCATTGCTTATCTTTTCGTTTGGAAATCGCCTCTTTATTTGAGGCGTTCTCGTTCAATGTTGGATAGGATTGCAGAGAAATTTGGATTTGTTATTGATTTTTATCGGTTCCAGGGTGGAACCGTTAAGCGGTTCTTCGTGGAACCGGTTCTGACGGTTCCATGCTGGGATTAGGTTCCATGGAACTGTTCCAGTGGAACCGTAACATCCCTAACCCGGGGTAATGCCTGCCATCTGGTGGCCGTGAGTGATACATTTTGCGACGCTGGTGATATTCGGATTCATTTTTCCTCTTCTTCCCTCTCGCGACTCCTCTTGGTAAAGATTCTTTTTAGCCAGGGTCGCCGACCCGGAACTTTTCACCAGCTCTCTCTCACGCCCATAAAGATAATACGGCCAAAAAAAAAGTATTTTTTCCGATGACATTTCATAACACCTATTATATGATATCCTAATCTTTGGCTGCATTGACTTAAACAAGAGAATCGGTATTTTAAGTAGCTGCTTTAATATTAAGTAATGGACCTAGGCTGTTTGAATAGCTTGTAAATTAGGACTTCTGGTGTGGTCGGTATGTTTTATTTTCGTGTTCTAGGATGTCTTTGGGTGGTGTCTGGAAGCATTTGTCGTTTATTTTATTGTATTTGTAGGGTATGCTGATGGAATGTTTTATACAAAATATGGTTTCTCATAGACATGATTCAATTTGTTAACTGAGGTTAACGTACATTGTTTTAACTTGTTTCATTTATTGACGTTGTTTTCCCCTGAGAAATTATATTCAAAGTACTGGTTATTTTGAACAATGAAAAAAGATTTTTCATAGTGACTGTCAATAAAAAATATACGTATTTTGTTCTTACTTTCCCTCTTGTCATTTATTTTTTTCTATGAAAATATGGTACACTTAAAACGACAGTCTCAAAACTGAGTAAATAAGTACTCAAACAGGCTCCGATCCAAATGTACTCAAATTTGAAAACATGAATATACTCATTTCTGAATATGTGCAGTGCATACTCAAAAATGTAATATCTTGAGCTTGAACTCAAAACTGAGCTCATGATGTTTCATCTTTGAGTATGCACATTTTCAGCAATGAGTAATGAGTATATTCATATTTTCAAATTTGAGTACATTTAGATCGGAGCCTGTTTGAGTACCTTTTACTCAGCTTTGAGACTGTCGTTTTAAGAGTGTATATGCGTAATTAGATGGCAAAATGCTTATTATCAATGTATATTTTTAATTATTGTTCATTGAGTAAATAAAGTTTTAAAATATATCATGGTTGTTTTAGAAAATTCCTAACACTTTCATTTTTATATTATGTAATAATTTTATAATTTATTACTTATACATGCCGTGTGATTTTATCTTTTAGAATCCTATCAGTCAAAAAACTGCAACATTTTTATACTTAATAACGTACTAAATCATGAAAGATTTTGTCTAGCATACTCAGGGTCACACTAAGGTAATTTAAACCTCATTACACGACTGAGATGATGCAAAAAACAAATATAACTTTACTTTAATGGTAACATGAAATGTCTCACAGCGAATCAAAGGTTGTTTTTAGAGCATACGACAACAATTATTCGCTCATCGCTATTCACATTAACTTCAGCCCGCAGAAATTACGTACCAGCAATTTAACTGTCTGGATTTTTATTTTGAGGTTTAAAACCTTCTCCTTGTAACTACGCCTTTCTTCCTGTTTACACATTCTTACTCTGATTTCTCAGACGTTCTTTTGAAATGGAATCTCTGTCTTAGTGTTTCTCGGAAGGTTTTAAAACAGCTTGGTTTGGAAACCCTAGTATCGTTAAAAAAGAGTTCTAGGTTTCGTTACCAGCAATTTTGGTTTTAATGTGTTTTTTCTCTACAAGTTACCTTTTTACTGGAAATTAACAAATGTTTGTTAAATTTGAAGAATAATTGTTGTGCTATTTGTATAATAGTGTTTGTAAGAGTAAGAAATGACACTAATATAGTATTCATAAAATTAATGTGTAGATTGATTTATTTAAAAAAATTAATTGTAATAAAATATCAAATACCCAATTTAAAATTAAAAGTACTTTAAGAATATGTTGAATAAAAATAAAAGCTCCTTTTTTTAAAGAAAGATAGTCTTATTCTTACAAAGGTACTGATATGAAATGAAATTTCATTATTTCTATAACAAACCAAATATTTTGAACTTGGTAAATTTTACATTCTAAAAAATAATATTTTCATGTAATACATAATCCCTCATTGACCTGATATTAAAATGTTCTCTTTTCTTATAATCTGTTAAAGCTTTATTATGGTTTATTTTTTGGGGCTCGAGTTATAAAACACACAGCACTTGTTTAATTTTTTTATGCACAAAATACCGCATTTCATTTTTGTTTTGGTATCAGAAGCTCTCTAAACATAGGTATACTTTCGGAGTTTTAAAGGGTGTCAAAAATTGCATTATATAAAACTGCTTTTCATAGTAATACAACATACGATAAAGTATAAATAACACAAAAGCTTTGGAAAATATTTATTTTTCAAAGCTAGGGGTGCTTTCCTATTATTAAAATACTTAACTATACATTTTTTACTTCACTAAAATTTTTTCCATCCTCCACGAATTTCATCCCCAGTTCCTCATCTCTCATCCTTTTCACACCGTCTCGCGTCCATCCAACAGTCTCGAGCTTTGTTCCTCAATCCTTCACTGCTGATTCCTATTGACAAGGGAATCAGTACTTGATCCCTGGCGACCATAAATCGAGTTAAACATGCCCGTTTCGCGGAACGAGGATTGATAGAATACCCCATTAATTTGTCTTTTAAGTGTCTTGCAGTGAAGCGTGTGGAGGTGCGATGACTAAACCCTGCCTGCCCTGGTTGTAATTCCTGGCATCGATTACAGGGACACTTTTCCCCTGGCTTTTACGACTAAGGGGTTCCCCCGAAATTCTTTCAATGTCCTTGCTAAGTGGTGGTCTTAATATATAGCCGCCCGTCGCTCAAATATATGGCGGACGAAGCAGAGAGAGAGTGGTATAAGGGGGGATTTTCGAATTGAATTGGTGGACTGAAGACTTTTTGGCGGAGTTTTAAAAATTTTGTCGTTGGAAAATCCAATGAGAATTCCTTATTAAAGAGTATAGTTCATTATGTTGTTTTAGTGTCTTTTTGGTACAAAACGAACTATATGAAAAAGTGAGTTGTATTCTTTTGTTAAAAAATACATTATTTGTTGTATGAAGATTATATAAAATAAATAAAAACAGGACCAAAATATGTCAGTGCCCTATGATGACTAATGTAGATCTCTTTGTGTTGAACACTCGTTTTAACTTTCACTTAAAATATTTCGCTTTCTGTTGTTGTTTCTTATGCCACTTTGGATATCCAAGCTCTATCCGCAAAGTGATATTTCGCTTTCTTTTCAGATGAAAACAGTAAAAAAATATTTAATATCGTGTTATATAGGATTTTTAGTCCAACCTGGCGATTTTCATTCTTTCACAAAAACATACCCTTACTACTTACATGACAGGAAAAAAGATATTACATACAAACTAAAAAAAACAGCAAGGTTTACACAAATTGAAGTTAAATTTTTTTTATTTCCAATGGGTGGGTACTACTGGACCTTGACCATTGAACTGCCCTAAGAAGTACCTACTTAGCGTTAACAAGCGAGAACCTGTCGACCGGAGCCACGGAGGTGAGGTACTTATAACTAACATAATTCGAACATAATAACAAAAATTTTAGAATTAAATTATTTCTTTAGTTTTCATAATTGATCAAAAATACATCGTAATTATTTAACAGGTTAGTTTATAGGTTGGTGTTTAAAAGGATGTTTTAAGCGAAATGATTCACTGAAATTAAGAACTCTCTCAAACATTTCATCTAATATTCCCTCTGCAATAACAAATCGACATGAAGATGAGTCGGTTGTTTTCTCTGCAGTGCACCAGCACCCTGTAAAACCACTTTTACCTGTTAGCACCAAACCGGGGCGTGTCCGCTGCATCTCCATCCCACTTTTCCTCTTAGGACCTCCCCACCCCACAGGCTAAAGGGGCAGTCTGGTAAAAGGCGATCCGTATTATTAACGGTTATGAGGCCATAAATGACGTCCGCTAATCCCTGCCGGCCACTCCACTTCACACATCGACGGCGCGCGTAAATATTTTAACTCGGGGACTAATGGAATTTTCATCGCAAAAATTTTTTCAGCCTTTGTATAGGGTGGCTTTTTTTTGCGGAGGAGAATAAGTTATGACAGAGGGAGGATGAATTGCTTCGAATTCGTCTTTTTGCACCCCTCAGGGGCTGGGGGTGGTGATGAGTGGTGTTTTTTAGGGGTTGTGGCAGTTCTCTGGGGTTATTGGGGTTTCGGATGGATTGCTAATGTTGGAAAGTGTGTCGTTGAACTATTGGAGTGTTTTGAGGAATGATGAACTGCAGTGGTTTTAGTGTTTTGATCGTATGTCAATTTTACACGAATTTACACTTCTATCAAGTTTAATTTTGTTAACGAACCAGTTATGTAGTTTTTTTTGTGACAGTTTTCAAAATGTAGATTCATTTAGTAAGCTGCATTTCCTAAATTTCTTTTGTTAAGCGGACTCAGCACCCAAATTTTTATTTTCTTTAATTTACAAATTTTTTGAAGTTCTTTAACGTCAAAACTTTTGTAATGATCATAATCCAAGCAAAAAATCTACTTTTAAAAAGTAGTTTTTAAGAAATTTTGAAATTTTCAAAAATTTTAACTAAATTTTAAAACACTACTTCTTATTTAATTATGATAATTTTGGTATGATTTTTTACCCCTACGTAAACTAAGTTATTGTCCATAGAACTATGCATTTACATGTGTGTTACTTGTAATAGTTTTTAATAAAAAAAGAATTTTCTCCAAACATCTCCAAAAAATCCTTAAAATAAACACATTTTCACTCTAAGACCTTATATTATACTCTGAATCCCTATTTGGAATGCATAATTTTATTGAAAACACTATGGTTAATATATATGCAGTTTCAAGTTAAATAGTACAGTAGAAAAAAGCCTTATGGTTTTAAATGCTAAAAAAGTAGTTTTGATAAAATATTTATTAAAAAAATATGTGTTAACTGTGATCAGTAACAATTGAAAAATGTTAATGTTTAGAATTCGTGCATCACTATGAAATTTTCCAAATCAATTTATGAGTATAAACATCGATTTGAGAGCAAAATCTTTAACTTGATATTTTGACCAATTTGATGGTGCTGAGTCCCCTTAAATGTTGTTAGTAGAAAATTAATAAGAATGAGTAATAGTGAATGACTGAAGAAATATAATGCCATTATTTTTCATCACACTCAAACATATTTCGATGCGAAATATTGATAATGTAAAACTTGGATATCAAATTTAGCGTAAGTTCAAAAATCCACAATGTACAAAGAAAAGTAAAAAAAATATCCTACTGTTAACGTTTGCTTCCCTTACCGTTTAAGGATACTTTTAGAAACTGTTAAAGAACAAATAAAAAATTAAGATAAATTGACATTGAGATGAATAATAAATGTAAAGAAATTAGTAATTCTGTAAAAAAATAAGAAGACTATAATAAAGAATTCTAGCAAATTTATTTAAATTTGATCTTTCTTGCTCTAGAATTCAAAACACGTCTGCGGCAATGAATAAGTGCTCAAATATACATAAATTCAGTCTCTATCATCCTTTATAAACTGTCATTGATAAATTAGCTTCCTCTCTCTCTTTTTTAAAGAGGGAAAACTGTATAATATGAACGCCCCCTGACCATCCAACATGGATGACCACCCCCATCTGTCCTTCGTTGACCACCACCACGGAAGCGTTCCGTGCACATTCCCCTTTTTCTGCATACATAAACACCCCTTTGATATTCAGAATTTCCCTGATAAAGATTTCTCCGTGATTGTTCGAACTTATGAGTATCGACATCGAGTATTCAGATATTTGATAAGCTTCTTGGCAAGCTGTTCGTGTTTAAAGCCATTTATTTAGCACCAGTTGTGCGCTGGCACAAAGGAATAGGCCTCTGATATATAGGTCCTTGTGTATAAGAACGCACACAAAGAGGGAAAAAAGGCATATTCCCTCAGGGAGCAATTGGTGCATATCTGCATACAACTTCTATGGGATGCCATTGAAGAGGGGGCACACAAAAAAGCCGACTTTTGCGCTATCTGCAAACATATATATCTGGGAGTAGGGGGAAGGAATGTTTTGTTAGGCGCTGGGCTATTTATCAGCGAGATGGTTTTCTATTTTGCATACACGCCAGCTCCTTTTTAAGCATACACGTCTTCCGCCATAGATCCATAACAACTATGAGGTGTGTCAAGCGGCTTTTCAGGGCGCCCGGACATGGAGAGAGGACCGCGCCAAACAGCAAGAAAATGGAAGGGGGTGAAAAATCCCGAAAAAAAAAAGAGCCAAGCCATGTCATGTGCGGGCGAAATGATGTATAGCGAAAGACGCCACGCTAAAAAAGTATTTTCCACCAATAGTAAGGGGACTCTGACTTTTATTATTATTATCACTCTGGATCTGTGTCGAGAAATACGTGTTTTTTGCAGGAAGTCCATACAGTCTAATGGCGGCTTTACACCACCGCTGTAGGAACTGCGGGAGCTGCAGTAGCGATACGTTTTTAGTTCCAGCGGCACCAAAAAGATGGCGCTAGAATCGCAGCGGCACCAGCGGCCAACCGCTCCTCCCGCTGCGACTGTTTTCGGTTTCCCGCGTTCCCGGAGAGAGGAATGTTCCGAAGTTGCGGTCAAACCTCTTTGACTCATGCATCCAGAGATGCTTTTGATTATTTTAGATTCATCTTGAGTTATTCATTACATTTTAGGATTTACATTCATTCTCTTTATGGGGGATAGCTTATTGGGAGGGATTTATCTGGGATTGCTTATTTTTTATTTTCCTTTTTGTTTGATTTTAGATTTTGATCACTAGTTTTTTTTTATTTTCTTTCTTTTCCTCTTTATCATTCATTTGGGGTTACTATTGGCATTTATTTTATTTGTATTTCATTAGGTCATCATTTAGGGTTACTTTGTATTTTGTACTTTTTCTTTTATATTTGAGTTAGGTCTGGTTTTGTATTTTATTTTCTTACTTTTTGTCATTCATTTAGGGATGCTTCTGGCATATTATTTTATTCGTTTATTATTAGTGGTTTTTACTATTAGCATTTATTTATTTATTTTGTCTATGGGGATTACTTTCCATTAGTTTCTTTATAATACCTTTTCATTATTTTATTTTATTTTCAGATTACATTTTCACTCTAGTTTCTTTCTTTTATTCTCATTTTGTCTTACATTTCTACTCAGAGGGGAGATTAGTATTTCATTATATTCTACGGGTCGTTCCATTTTTTTATATTATTAGCTGTATTTTATTTCTTACCTCATCCTGTTTTATTTGGCAGGCACTTTATTTTATTTTATCTTATTTTATTTGGTTTAGTTTATATCTACCGGTCATGCATGAGTTGTGCGCTTATCCTCTCTTTTACATGTTAGGACAGTACCGCAATTGCGGTCAAATGTCATCATTTTTATCCTATCTATTTGATTTTTAGGATTTCTTGGTCCATTTTGATGACTGTCTGGGTTACACCAGGGTACCATTTAGATTTTGATTGGTTTTGGGTCAAGCTAGGTTATTTTATACCGAGGGATACATTTCTAGTCCCTTGATTATTGCAATAAGGGAATATCCTGTGCATATGCAGGTCTGAGTATTATATTTGAATGGGCTTTTGCTGACAATCTTTTTACCCCCTCTTTTAGGGACCTATTGACCAATTTATGGCAGTGGTATTTAGACCACTAATTGTGATTGGGCCAGATAGGAGCATGGCTTATGTCAGGACCAGTTGCTGGGTCAGGAACGGCTCCTCAGCCTTTTTACGAGTATTCTCGTCACCTCGATTGCGGTCAAGCCATGCTGCGAGAGCAAGGGGGTCACGTGACCGGGCCAGCGTCCCTGGATCAGACCCCTTAAAATCCATATTTATGGCTCATTTATTGATTTCTGAACCGATTTGAGTCCCGTAAACGGCCAATCTGGGTTATTTCTGAGTTCCGGTTACGATATTTTGAGGTTTTAGGTTCCCTAGAGTTGATATTTGCCCAGGATGGCAAATGTAAACACAGCCCAATGACCAAAACAAAGACTTTGGGGGTCAATTTTAGGCATATTAAATTATTTTTTCAAATTAAAAATTATTTTCCCATCAACCGGAAGGTGGTAGGAATGCTCCGGTCGAGGTTTTAGAACCATTTGACAAAATTTTTTGTCCAAAAATTCCCCATTGAAATAACATGGGAGAAAAAACAGAGTTCAGGAACATACTCCAGATTGGCACTTTTCATGATTTTTATCATCTATATTTATTTTTCCTTATATCTTAGATAGATTATCCACATTTTGAACGTGGTTTTAGGACCTTGAGCACCTCCGGGATTTTTCAATGAATTTTCAAAGTTGGGAGTTAGTCCAAATGGGGGTCTCTTTTGTCGTTGCGTGTCGCTGGTTCCGCTATTATCGCAGCGATTTTTGGCTCACGATCGTTTTGGAGGCCTCCTATTGGTTCTCTTGAAAAAAAATCGCCCGGTCTTCCCGCTATCGCTAATGCAGCTCCCGCAGTTCCTACAGCGGCGGTGTAAAGCCGGCATAATGGCGGTTGCTACACAATAGTGCTCCCCAAACTTGACGTCGACTTTCATATGACGCCAGCGAACCTACTAGCCCCTTCTCTATATGCAAGACGGGGGCTTTATAAACTTGGCATCCAGTAAATGCAGGTCACGAGTGAATTAATCTTCGCTCTGTGCATAGATGTATTAGGCCCCCTTAAATAAGAAGAGAGAGATAGGGCAAATAATAAGACGTTTGTGGAAGGCCCAGTTGTTTGAGTGGCTTGAGTTTTTTTTGTTGGGGTGTTTTGCGGGGCCACCACATTTTCCCGCTTGAATAGTGATGCAAATAAACGCTCTGAGACTGGAATGCATCTGTTGTGGTGTGGGGATTATGCAGCGATGGTTGTCATTTCCAATGGTCGGAAATTTTGAAAAAATATGTTTTTTTTTTAAAAAAGATCCCCCTACACTTTGAAAAAAATTGTTTTAAAATTTTTGGCTCATTTTGTTGCGTGAATTTAAAATTAGACATGGTGTTGAATAGGGTATTTTCAGAGTATGGTTATGTTAATATTAATGGGATATTTTACGCTGAAAACTGTTTTGACAAATTTATTGTTACTTCGATCTATCACGCAATTTAAGTTTACAAATTTATTCATTTTTTTAATACAGGGTATTTTTTTGTATTGCGTATGTTGGGGGTTTTTATATGTTTTAAATATTTATCTAAGGAAAAAAATAACGTATTGTTATGCTAATTATGAAATCAAATAAACTTTAAAATCAACCAATGTGTTTTTATCTAAATCTAAATGTAGTTTTATTTGTGAAGTAGCTTCTATGTTGTTTAAGAAAGATCAGGGAGAAATTTAACTGTATGTAGATATTACTTACCTAATTTGTAAGTTACATACCCGATAGTAACAAAAGGATTATAAGTTTGACGAACAATTCAGAAATATGCCCATCCGACAGTTAATTACTCAGAGCGTTTGGCTGTACGCCAAACTTAGCAAACTTAATCTTGCAATTATTATAACATGATAATCCATAATAGTTATCACCTCAATTTCCCCATAACATATTGCTCACTTTAATACTTCGGCAATTTGTAAAATTTATTGAACTTAGGTGTTACTTTTTTTTTCAAAACCTATTATCAAATTAGGAAATACGATTCAATTGTCTTAGAAAGGCCTTGTTAGAGTTATTTTAATGTGAGTTTTTTTAAAGTGAGTACTTAATAAATAATAAAATATTCTATTACAAAACATCCGTATCTGTAGGTTCAGTTTCCAATCAGGATTATTTTACAGATTACGTCATTTTCCTAAAAATATTGAGAAGATCTAATTCGTGGTTTTGAATAAAAGTTTCAAGAACATAGATAGATTCAAGAAGTATTTGTTGGTACGAATTGTAAACAGCGTTATTTTAATAGCGTATGAAAATAACACTTATGTTTTTAGAAGGGTTTTTCAATTGCATTCATAAAAATTATAATTATTCATTCATTAAAAATTATAATTGTGCTAAGAATCGTATATCGCAATTCATAAAAACCGAATTTTGTATCGTAAAGTGTTTTAAACTTTATATTCAAGTTTATGAGTGATGCTGTATCAAAATAGCAATGTGATAGCCATTGTTCTACCCGTCTCCTATATACTATCTTTGCTGTTTATTTAAACAGTATTAGAATAATCCTAGCGTCTTCCAGACACATGGAAGTAACACCATCCTGTCGCCACAACACCTCATACCAATCTTTCCCTCCTTTCCCAAGGTTGGTTCCATCACACTGGCCATTGTCTGCCACTAGGTTACTTCGAAACTTTGATTTAATTAAGTGAGCGTCGAAATCCACGCTGCCGCCACGAATATAGCCTCCTGATCTTTATCTATGGCACATTCCTTCCCGTAGTGTAAAACACTTCCTCTTCCTGGGTTTTATTAGCTGCCGACCAGACTTACGGCGCGACAAATTTATCCGCCCCCCATTATTTGTACACATGGGCGGACCCCTTAACACCCGCGACCGCATCCCTCGCACGTTGGGGATAATCCCCAGGAGGGGGATATCCCCACCGAATATCCGTCACGATGATCACCGATGCTGCTCACTTTCTCCTCTTCCAGAGCGGCATTTACCGACGCCTTTTGAAGAGAAGAACATTGAAAATGCGTCGCCGGGCCGTCGCCAACTTTTTTTTTCTCTGCGCCAAGATATATTTTTTTATATATATCGGGCCCCGATATATCACTTTATTCACTCGGACTTTGGCAGAGCGCGGGATTTTTATATTTGGTGAATGCATAACGCCTTCATGGGGGGAGGAGCGAGAAATTGTTCTTTTTTTTTTTCGTGTTTCTTCCAGGGGCTTGTTTTCGGAGAGAGTTTGGGACTCCATCAGTCCTGCTTTGCCTTTGTTTGGGGCTTTGTTGTTGCTGTTCGCGCGGTTTTCCGTTGAGTTGTTGTTGTTGCGAGTTGTTGAGTTTTTCCGTTGAGACTCGCCAGAGAGGCCATGTGTTTTGCGGGGATGGGGAGATGGTTTCTTTTTTATCGAAACTGTATGCAGAGATGCGTTTTCAGCTTTCATTCGGCGTGAATGGGGGTTCTCTAATGGTTATGGTAGACGATTATCTGAATGCGTGGTTGAAAAATATTTAAAAGTTGAGTTAACCTTAATTTTACTATCTCTAAAGCCTTTGAATACACGTAAATGCAAATATAACTACCTTATATAATAATATAAATATAACTAGAAATATAATAACCTCGTTATCTCGAACTTTGATACCTCGAAAACCTTTATATATCCCCCCTTGAAATCCTTAAGTATTTCTCTATTTTTTCTAGTATTTCGAAAACTCAGTACCTCGAAATGTTTTCGGTCCCTTCGATTTCGAGATATTGAGGTTATACTGTAATTAGCCATTTTAAAGTTTGTTTTACCGCTCTTTTAACTTAAGAAACGAATACATTTTATACTTAATTTAAAAAATGATTTTAACCTAAAAAGTTTCTGCTGCTTATTTTACAAAAATGTTATTTTAATGAAATATATGTAAATAGAATTGCTGCTGATGTGTTGTCAAAAATCTTCAATGTTTCTGCTATTAGCATCCCTCAAGTTTATTAGTTCTGTCGCTCAAAACATCGTACCCACACATCCAATATTAAAATATTTCCACACCAAAAATGGCGAATCATTTCCCTACAGAATTACGTCTCGGTATACTTCCACTCTCCATACGGAATTCCCTCCCCTTCCTTAATATCTCCACAGACCTCCCCACAAACACAAAACTCAATTCCTTTCAAGAAAATAAACACCCCCTCCCCCAAAGCATTAATCCCCCTACCCCATCCCGAAAAACCACCCACAACAACAACAATAATAACGAAATTCCTCGCTGAGAAAAAGCCAGGGTCCGCACCCAGACCTCCCATTACCTCCCGTAACTGCCCCATCGAGCGACCCTTGGCCGGGATCTTTATCCCACTCGATGTCCATTCAGCGAGATAGAATTTCATATTTCGTCCTCCCCTTCATTGCGGATTCAGCGGCGGTAGGTGCATCAACAGTGTCCATTCCCAACACACTGCCCGAGACGACCTGGAGCCCAGATCGGCGCAATAAACGGTGCTCTATGGAGCCACTGGCGACGCTCCGGCGCTGCCCACTTTACTACTGGACCCTGCTCTTGCGCTTCCTTTTTCCTCTCCTCTCCTCATCCCTTTTGTTTTTTTCTTCGCTAGGTGGTCGTAAGGACTGCCTTTTATTTGTTTTCGACTGCGTTGTTGTTGCGGTGAGTTGCCTTTTTTTTTTTCTGCGGGGGCGATCTTTTTTTTGTTCTTTCCTGGGGGTGGTTGAGGTTTTTTGGCGGGGGTTGGTGAAGCGTGGAATGGTCAGTGTTGTTGTTTTTTTGTTGGGGGGGTGGGGTGGGGTGTGTCGAGATTAAGGCCGGTTTAATGCTGGGTATGAATTTTTGAAGTGTCGTTATCGTGTTGTGTTTTTGAATATTTTGAGAGGAGTCTCTGGGTTTGGAATTTGCAGGCTTTGTTGTTATTGCTTTGTTTTTAGGTTGTGCACGCTTAAAACGATTGTATCAAAATTGAGTAAAAAGTACTCAAAAAGGCTCCGATCCAATAAGTACTCAAATTTGAATACATGAATATACTCATTCTGAAATGTGCATACTCAAAAATGAAGCATCGTGAGCTCATTTTCGAGTTCAAGCTCAAGATGTTTCATTTTTGAGTACGCACATTTTCAGAAATGAGTATATTCATGTATTCAAATTTGAGTACTTATTGGATCGGAACCTTTTTGAGTACTTTTTACTCAATTTTGATACAATCGTTATGACAGTGTGCTGAGTTGTTTTTATCTTTAGGAGTTTTATCGGGAAATGCTCAAGATTGGAAATATCTTGTATCAAATTTTTAGTTTTCTGTTGGTTAAGTTTTAGAAAAGGCATCGAAATGTAACATTTCGCTTGTTGTTAAAGAAATTAGTTATGAAAAATGAAATGGTCTTTAAATGTATTCGTTGTTGAATTTAGATTGATACTAAACATAATTGAACAACATTAAGGATTGGTGTGAAAAATATATTCAAAATAAACTCGAAAATCTTTGTACAAAATATATTAGTAAATAAAAAATATTGAAGTCAAAAGTAAAATTTATTAATGAAATACAAAATTTTTTTAAATTGCCTTATCATCTAAAATTTTACAAAAACTTAACACAACATTCTACTTTCATAATATAAGGGGATAGTAACTTTAAGAGAACTAGCTCCCAAATTATCCGCTTCAAATTTTTTGGTTGCATTGAAATTTAAATTTTTCTTTGGCGAACAGGATTTATTCACTTGAACTGTCGGAATAATTTTTATCAAACTATATGCTACATCAATCATCCTGCAAAATATCTACATTCTACCAATTAATTGCCAGAATATCAACATCCTTCTCTGAAATAGTGAATTCAAATCTCATCCAGTATCCATACTCTCCCTTTCAAACCTCAATAAATTAATAGGACACTATACTCACACCATACTTGCCCTTCGCTCCCCATACCACTGACCTTACCCCCTTAGATAGCGAGAGTCTCCACAAAATCACGCTTATCTCTACCGGATCCCAATCTCTAATTGCCTTCATTACCGGAGGTGGTAAAAATGGCGACGGTCCATTATCGTCACAGTCACGTCACGGGAAGTCTTCCTTTGTGTGTCCGGGTAATCGAGCGAGCATTATGGATGGCACATTGTTTGGGGATCCTACCTTGATATGCCCGAATTATGCCCCCCTTCCCCCACGGTTAATGATTTGTGGGGGGATTTTAATGAGGTATATCAAAGCCGTCTTTTTTTTGGAAGGTAGTGTTATTGATTTCGTTTTAATTGGGTTTGGTTGGTGTTCGAGTGGATCCTTTGGTTTGGCGTTGAAATCTTCCTTGGTTGTTAAGGTCGTAATGTAATTAAGGTAATTAAATTATAGCAGTGTGCATGAGGTTGTTAATTTAAATTTGGATTGAAAGTAGTTTGCCGTTTCCGTTTAGTATTAAAATTTTCGTATAATATCAGCATGTTCATAATTATTTATAAGACCAATTACTGGGTTAGTGTAGATATTTAGTTCCAATGGACAATTCCTACGTATTTTTTTCAATAGAGATGGTTGAAAATGAATTTCTGTCACAAACATTTTTTTATTCCGATGCTTAATTAAAAGGCTATTAGTTTTTCTTTTGAAAAAGGTGCAAAACCGAATAGCCTTTCGATATTTCCTTTTCGAGCCTTTCTTACGTCAAAAGCGTTTCGAGGGCAACTGAAATAGAGCTATTTTTATTTTCAAATATCTAATTAGATAATTTTTTTGAAAATTTTAATGCTGATTTCGGAAATAAGAACCATATCATTCTGTTACCGATAAACGGATTTTTTTCTATTTTTAAAAAAATACGGGAATTGTCCATTGACTCGTAAATTCATGCTATGTATCACGTGATGACCAGGGAAAAATTTAAATATAAGTAGTAAAAACAATATTTTTTTTAACATTTGTTTAGAACTGTTATCTACTGAAAAATTTAATACATCAGATTTCCAATACAGAAATATGAGTAAGGATTCAAAACGTTTTTATTTTCATTAAAAACAAACAAATCCTTTTGATTTACATTAAAAAACAAAAAATATTTAAAAAAATTTATCACTAAATAAATATGTTTTGAGCTTAATTTGAGTTATTATAAATTTTCAAACATTAATGACATTTTCAAAATATATTTCGAATTATTTTCATTACTAACAAAATGACAATTTAACTAATTGAAAGCACATAAGAGGACATATGGTCACACCTAGTACTTCTAAATTTTTTAAAAGTTTTATATAGCGTTTTATTTTTAAAGTAGAACCATTTCAGCTCTTCAGCTTCAAAAATGCGAGAGCATTATGGGAAAAATTTGAACGATTTAAAACAATTGAATGAGAAAACGCAGCTCTTAAAGATGAATCATTTGAAGCATGTTGTTTCATTGAAGCATTTGTTTTCTGTCAATGTTGCGAGGTTTTTAAATCTCGTTCAAAAATGCATGTGATCTATTCTTAAAAGTATTGTTGCGCCATCTATTGGGAGAAGTTTTTATTCCCTTTTTATTTGAGGGGAAACGCTTTCAAAAATGGATCAACGATATCGAATACGGGATTTACTATGCTTTACTATGTTGATGAGAAAACTATTTTCAAAGTCAGGAAATATAATTTCCCTCCTGACGTTTAATACTTATACTAATAAATACGAGGTTGATATTTAAGTTCTATGGAATAAAAATGGTGCCATTCAACAAAATGTTGCTTCAGTTATTTCTAGATGGGGTATATTTATAAAATTAATCCATTAATTTTAATTTGTTTTCTTTTTAGGTAAGAACAATGTTTGCCTTTCATCTTTTGAACTGTATAATACTATATCCAAATCTTTATGCTGCCTTTGATGGGTAAGTTATTTAATATTTTTTTATGTTTTACTACTTCTTACTTTTCATCTTACTTAAAAATTAACATTCGAAAAGTTTACTAAAGTAAAATAGAAATGACCAATTTTCTGAAGGGTTTTTTATATTTTCTTGCTGTTTTTTAAAAGCAGTTTTAAACACATAATAATAGTGGGGAATTTGAAGAATACCAATAATTTTTCTCCTGTTCCTTTTGATTTAAGAAATAGAAAACTTTATAATTCGGTCTGACATTGCAGAAAAAGTTCGCATATAGAAAATAGTATATTGCAAATCTTAATACTATAATATAATAATATAATTCCAAGTTGGAATTATATTATAATTCCAGGGTTCGTACAGAATTCTAGAGAGTAAAATTAAGTACTTCTTGAGGACTTTCTAAGGACATTTTGGAAAATTTTAAGGACAATCTTGAATACAATTTATATTAAAACTGTAAAAAATGCTTATAACGACTTTTCAAGAATACTTTATTATATATTTCCTTTTCATAGATAGAAATAATATAATTTTGTTTTTTTACTTTTACTTTTTTAATTTGCCAGCTATATATTAATAAAATTTTGATAACTAGCAAAAAATGCTTTCTCCAAAAACAAGATTTTGACATCAAAAATGAAAAACGCGATTGTGACCGTTAAGTTTTTTCTGCAGGCCGAAGAAATGCGCAAAGCCTACTTTAGAAGCATAAGTCCGGCGGAAGCATAAATGAATATTCGCGATCTTTCATTGAAATTTCAGACCGTAACAGGACTTCTTCCTGAAAATTCGAAACATGCATAGGCAAAAATAGAGACACAAAACTTTTAAAAAAGTACGCTAATATTTTTGATAAAATTACTTTAAAAAAGTGGCATCAAGAGAAAAAAAATTGCGTTCTTTTGAAAAGTAAGGACTCTAATGTGGAAATTAAGGACTTTGAGGGCCCTTTTGTAAAGACCAGGGCAATCTAAGGAGTTTTTAAGGACTGTACGCACCCTGTATAAGGCGATCCGCCAATTCATGTTACCATAAAGGAACTGTTAAAATTCCGCCACTGAACAAATAGCCGCTATTTTCGAAAGAATACCCCAGAGAAGTACTATCCCTGTTTTAAGAATGTTTTATAAAGTGAGTAAGTGCAGTGAGCTGGGTTTTGTGAGGAATTGCAAAGCGGCTCCCTAGTATTGTAAAAAGAAGAAGGACGGCCTTTCTAACGGTGAAATTGCTCTTGTTTGAGATGAAATGCCTTCAGATGAAGAGAGCGTATGATTGATGATCGACTAAAAATAAGATTAACTAAATTAAAGACTAATTTAACTAAATTAAAGACTAAAAAAAAATTTAAAAAAATCAGTGTAAAATGTGTGTATGTTCATTAGAATTTTTACATACCTTATAGCATGGTGGTATACTATGTTTACCACCTCACAACTGTAACTGTAATTAGTAAAAAAATTAAAAATGATATTTTTCAGTTTTAATAACATCCTTTAGTTCCTAGATATAAGTAATTTTGATTTTGTGAGTGAAATAAAAATCTGTGCCTTAAAGAGTTAAAGGGTGTACATTTTCTTACTATTTACCAACTTACATATAACTACAAAAATTCCTTGAAAAAAGAACTAAAAAAGTGCTTTAAATTCCTTTGTTTACCAAGGGAAACAAATTTTATTGGAGAATACGGAACCCTCCGTTCCAAACCATAATTAAAACATTCAAGCTAGAAGAATTCTACTTTGAAAATAACTCCCCACCAAGGACAAAAGACGACTTCCCAATGTGTACACTCGTTTAAAAGTGATTAAAAACTACGTAAAAGGCGCTTCGGTTCCAGACGATGCGAGGAATCCCGATACTTAAAAGCGCATATTTCGACTCATTAATCTTTGTTCCAGTGAGAGGAGTATTTTTCTTATTCAACCGATGTGAGGTGAACTGCTATCGAAGGTGAATTAAGGGATACAAATTATACGAGTTTTTGGAGGACTGTAACAAAGAGGGAAAAGAAAAAGACGAAACAAAAAGGAAAGTCCCTGGGAGAGGGAAACTTTTTGTGCGAGGGCTTAAATTGATCTTAATTAAAACATCACGGATTGAGCTCTGGAAAGAGTTTTATGACAGAATTAAAGAGAAAATTAAGGAGAAGTGTCGGGAGAGAGGGGATTTTAAAGACGTCTAAAGAGTGTTTTGTTGAATAGTTTCTCTTGGTTTTTGTGTTCTTTATGCTGGCTTTCTCTCTCCGTCTCGCGGCCTTTATTCTTTGCAAGAACAAAACATTTTCTGTGTGGAGTGAGCGGGAGTGCATCTTTTGTGCTTGCCTTGCTGTTCCTTTTTGCGATTGTTGTTTCGGCTTCGTCCGTGTTAACACTTTCTTTCAATTTTTAAGTGAACCAATTAATGATGTAGTAAGATACGTTAATTAAGATTTTGTTTTCCCGTGGCGTGATGTAATTATACAAATGATAACTTGCCTAATTGAAAGTTGAAATTTACCTTAAGGGAAAATTTTCTAAAATAGTTGCTGTTTAACGAAAATATGTTTGTAAATGCTTAAGTGTTGGACGTTTCTTAAAATTAAATACTTTAAATGAAATATTTTTGATAAATTCTGGATTTGTTCTCTCAAAATAATTTTTACAGTGTGTGGTGTTCCAGAAAGCCAAATATTTGTAATAAGAGCGGAATTATACTACCTAGATATAATTAATAACTCATAAATTTTACGAAAACTAAAATGCCAGTTTTTTTCCTCAATATTTTTATATGTTTATTGATTGCTTAGTTGAAAATTCAACTGTGATAAAATCAAATTTTAAGTGGTGAACAGAAGCTTTAATTGAAATAAAAAAAAATTTTATAGTTAGTTTAAACAAACTTATTATTTGGTAAATGATTTATCCAATTTTATCCAAACATAACCTTAATTCTTTCGAATTTGAAAATTGTGATTGTTTTTTTCTTTATGTTTGTGTTATTTGATTAGTAAAATAAAAAATACTTATATTCGATTTGCCAAAAAAAGTTAATGAGTGTGCTTATTTACAGTAAAATATTTTGTTATTTAAATTAACGGAAAACCGAAACAAAAAAATGTTTCATACTCAGTTAAGACACGTCAGTTCAGTAGTGTATGAAAGATGTTAGAATTTTATTTCTAAAAAATAACAGCGTCTTTTTGAAGATTAGTCTTTCCATGATAAGAGCGTCAGTTACAAACGTAGTTTTAAAAATAATATGTATAAAAAAGCAATAACCACGAGAACGCAAGTAAATTATTTCCATATTTTTAGAACAGCATGACAATTTGATATGAGGAGTACAAAAGAAAGTGTTCAGAATCTCGCCTTTGAGAAGTCATTTCACCCAAATCGAAATAAAAGTTTAAAATTTACGGAAAATTAAGCAAAAAATGAATGGTCTTACGACAATCTCGGAAAATAGGTTAATCGAATTAAACCACGAGTAATGAATGGGCGATGAAATTTTCAAGCGAGAGTCTTCCGAACCGGCATGCTTCATTAGCACATGATTTGGAGAGTTATTTTTCCCGCAAGAGAGGCAAAACAAAGCCTTTTTCAATGGTAATGAATATTGATGAGTCCAACTGAACCCACAAAAAAAAGCTCCGAGGGATCTCACAATGGCGGACGCATTTGTTGTTGTAGTAACAACCGGCGGAACAGGAGGAAAAACTCATGAGAGAAAAACCGCAATAATTACCTAAAAAACACAAAGCGAATGGAGAGAGGGGAAAAAAGGGGCTCCGTCGTTAGTCGAATCAAAAGGCGTCAAGCCTTTTTGAGGGAGCAAAATAAAAACAAGGTCCCTCGGTTATTATGTAGTGTTATTAATAGGCTATAACGAGATCAGGGTGTCTTGAATGGGGAATCGGGCACCATTTATCTCAGGACAAGCATTGGGGGAGAGGACGGGAGTGGGTTATCAATAACGCTAGCATTTCAATGGGAGCCCAGTTGCCGAACAATTGTTTCGGCCCTTTGTGGAGGGACTTTGTTGGCCAACAAAACGCAACAAAAGTCGCATTTGGAAGCGGGCGTCCTTTTCTTCGAGCTGGAAGTCCCATTGTCAAAAGGAAGTGCATTTCTTATCCAGTTATTTTAAAGGTACTTATGTATCCCGAGGAGGCATTTTACCACCCGCGGCGGATCTCGGTTTTCTTTTGTGCCTTTTCACCATCCGATTTATGCACGACGCGCGCTTTGCCATTTTACTACCAACCATCCAACCAAACCGCTCTTTTTACCCCAAAAACTCCCTGGTAATTGAGTTGCGGCGGCAAATGGGACGGATCGTGGATGACTTGGTACCTTTGTCATCAATTAGGCCCCATTGGACGTTTCAAAGGCCGGAAAGTGACGGGCGCGCTTGGAAATCCCAGCAGTTTCTCAGCACGACGGCCATTCCCCGTCCTTTTTTGAGGGGATCCATTATTACTTACTACCACTATTATTTGCTTCCTTCCTCCTGCCCTACCTTTTTCTTACTTGGGCTCGTCTCCAGGACATACTCGATTATTACTCAACCGGAATCGGCTATTCATGGGAGAGGGGGACCATTCTTCAAGAGTCGATTTTTGCCCCACATAACCCCGTCCGGCCATTAAGTATGCGTTTTTAAAAATTTTCCAGAGAGAGACTGTTTTCGATTGCCATTGATTCTTCTTGGCTTTTCTTTTCGGAGAGGAAATAGGTTAATTTCGCAGAAGGGACACTCGGTTTGTATCGTCTGCAATTCTTTTATCCGCGGGAGGATCATTGTGCTCATTGTTTCGGTGGATGGAAAAAAAATTGCTGATGAAAGTATTAGCTTGTGCTGAATCGATTGTGTGTTTTAAACAAGATTGAGGAATTGCAAAACACAAACACCATAATTCAATCATCAAGACGAAAATTTTAAACGCTGTTTAAAATGTAATAAGCAGAATTGGAGTTAAAAGGAAGATCTATTATATTAGTATATTCAAGCTAATATTCCTAAGGTAAATTAATATATAAACAAGCTAATATTCCTGCAAATGAGTGGAGCACTGGTGCAGCGCTAAGTAAAAGCAAAGATGAGAACACTTGTAATCAAGAGAACTTGGATTGTATTGCGATTGTGTTGTAAGAATAAGATACAGTGTAAAAGTGTTGCCGAAAATTTTTAAAACAGAAAATGTGTTTTGATCCAAATTAAAGAACACTTTCTTATTGTTAAAACATATTTTATGACAGTATTTTAAAATGCATTTCAAGATAGAACACGTTTCTAACACATTTCAAACATATTCAGAACGAAAACACTATCTATCGCCCAACACAGTAAGGCGCATAAGTATTCTACCTAACACAACTGAATTTTTCAAAGTTTAATTTGAGGACAAAAAGATCGCTTTCATGTGTTTACTTTTGAGGGGAGCGTTTGTATTGGGGCAATTTAAATTATTCTAAAACATCATCCCGATAGCTTTAAAAAACAAATATGCATGCTTTTCAAAACGCTTTTAAATTTTCATTCTACGGAGAAAAGAATCCCGCTCTCGCGTCAAATCTTGCGTACTGCAACCCCAATCGAACTTACAACAAGAATATCATGCATACCCATTCAATAAAAGAAGACAGAAAATCGTCACTCACCGTAACTGCAACCCCACATCCCTTCCAACCGTTCCATTAAATACACCCCACACTACGAAACTGCATCACCCTCCAATAAAAAAGCCCCCATCTCTCCCCACTAAAGAAATCTCCTTTCTCCCTTATTATTAATTTCCTTTGTTTCTTTTTGATATTGAATAGCGGGGGCTTCACTGCGACCGTATTTAAATGGCCACCTCAAATGATTACGGGAGAGGTTCATCGCGGCGGTTCGAGCCCCGAGATCCCATTAAAAATCATTTAGTATTGAACACCGGCGATCGAACTTCTCCCTCCCCCCCTTACTGAAGGGGGTCGACGGTGGTCGCGAGGCACTTACTTTTAAATCGAATTCCCTGCGGAGCGCTACACTGCCGTGGTAGTGTGCTCGGCAGTGAAGCGATTCCTGTTGTAGTCAATCGTTGTAATAGATTTGGGTGGCTTGAATTGCTATCGGGCTGTTTGTGAAGAGGATAGGAGTTCAATGGACGGGAAAGTTATCCGTTGTGTAGGTCCCATTCATTGTGTTGGTGGTTACAGCTTTGTTCCGTAATGTTTCACTGTTCATAATTTTCGCCCTGTAAAAAAGATCACTTATTTAATTGTTAACAACAAAAAATTTAAACTTAAAGGCTGTACTAAATTACAACAGTTCCTGTCAGTGACGTTATGGACTGACGTACGAGGATCACGCCCCACTTTCCAGCTATCTAATTGGCGAAAAAGAGCTATTAGGTAGCTAGAAAGTGTGGCGTGATCTTACGTCAATCGATGACGTCACTGACGGGAAAGTTAATTTATTATTTATTATAGTTATTTTATTTATACACATTTCTTCCATTCCCTATATTAATTTTATTTCCCATATTATATTTCTATATTAACCCTATACTATGGTATGGCCCATAGTATCAATATGCTACCATAAGTTTGGCTTCAATTTACAGCAAGTTTTTAAGCTATTACAGCAATAATAGCCCCAAACTATAAGGTTTCTATAATTCTATAATTTAATTACCCCCAGGTTCTATAATTTATAAAATATCGGTTTTGTCCCCAGGTAAAATTTTGAAATAAAATTAAAAATATTTTTTTGGCATTTTTGTTTTATTTGACCCAAAACTACTCGAGTAAGGCAAAAAAATTTCTAGTTTTTTTCGTAGTGGACATTGGAGGTTTAAACTATTATCCCTGATACTTCAGAAATACTAATTTGGTCCATTTAGGTAACTTGCTGATGTTAAATTATTGTGATGCTACAATTATTAATAATAATCCTTTTTAGGTCACTAATATTTCATGGTTAATAAATTGTAAGATCTTTGTTGAATTCTTTTAGCATTTATTCGCTATACGTTAGAATTAAAATTTTATAATCAAAATTGTGATACAAATTTTCTACAGGCTAAACCAATGTAATTATATTAATCACTGATTTTATTTAATTATTATTTTCTTTTTGTTAGAGAGAAAGGTAATTTCTTCCTAAAATAGCTTAACTTTCAAACCACTGACTAAATCCTCTCCACAATATGAGATGGGAACCTGTTGGATTTGTATTACCCTTTTTTATATAGTAAAAAATCGTGTTGAATGTTGTTGTTGATTCATGAAAAACATTTAGTGCTTTCCCCGCATTAAATTAAGTGATTTATTGTTTTCAGACAAATGTCGTCAATTATTGAACCTAATTTAACTTAAATAGTTATGCCCTCATGTTCCACCTAAGTGTATCTTAACTTCAAGGCAAGTCAAGCAATTTTAAAAGTATTAATCTAAGTCAAGCAATTTCAAGTCATTCCATTTCTTTCATAATACCGCCAACTTATTCAAGCTCACCCACATTTTCTCAATTTTCTCTATTTCTCTCGATGATTTCAGCTAATAGTGATCCCTCCCAAACCTGAACGCCAAGAAACACTGATGCAAACACATTATATGCACGATTCTTTTTTATTTTGTCGCAATATGGCCTTGCACCATAAAAAGTCAACAAACTTTTTTAATTTATAAAAAAACTAATAATCTTCCACTAGCAAGCAAAACAACTTGACAATACGCAACACTTGGTTCCGTATAGCGGCACCATCAGAACAATGTCTAGCCTCCGCAGAGCATCAGCAAACAGTGGAGTTATCTCGACCGCCATCCCCATTTTCTTTTCCATTGTCTCATCGGGCCTTATCTCATCCTAATCAGTTTTCCCAGTGATCGAAATTAGTGCGATGGAGTCCAGACTACCGGATTAATGTCCACGCTGATCGGGTTAGCCCCCTCCCAACAGCGACCTGAGCGTTTGATTAATCCGACGACTCCGAACCTAATGGCTGTAAAGAAAAGCAATTAAAAGCAAGTGGGGAATCGAAATTCGATGACTTTACTCCCTTTTTTTATCCCTCTATCTCTCTCAGTGGGATTTTTTCCCTCTCTGGAGAGAGAGGTAGATCTTTCCAGAAGGACGATTGAAATTGATTACTTTCGCATCTGTGACGGTTAACTACCTCTGCACTGTTAATTCTACTCACCTTTTTTTTCTTCTGAGGGGGATGGTGATTTTATTTTTATTTCCGGGTGGTATGCGCTGAAAAGTCGATAGCGGGTAAAGTGTCATCGACGTGGCATCACCTTGAATTGCCTTTTGTGTGCTCTGATGCCTTTTCTTCGTCGGAGATGCGCGGGCAAATTAGCTTCATTCCGGCTTTGTTGGTTTTGGACCGGGGAGGGGGAAAGCCGTTTAAAAAGGGAGGGAATTAAATTTCGTGCTGGGGTGATGCTGATTAATTAGCGTTGTTTCGGTCCCCGTTGTTTTGTTTGAGCTCGTGCGAGAGAGGTGATGTTTCATTCCGATGGTGGATGCTTTGTTGTTTTTCGCGTTCGCTTCGCCGGTAATTCCATTACCTATTAAGTTGTTTTTGGGACGTTTTGGTGATAAGTGTTCATTAACTTTTTTCCTTTGGACGTGTGTTCAATCGGTCAAAATAATTATTGCGATGCGTTTTATGAAGCGACCAGTTTAATAAGTTTTATCGATTTTTTTATCTTAATGTAAACGGATATAATGGAGATGAGTAAAACAATAATTGGTTAAAGGGAAAGGAGAGAAAGAAAGACAAGAGGCCGATGTGATCTTAAGTGTTTGGCTTAAGTACTCGGAAGTAAACACTTTAAGTTTTTCAGCTGAGATTATTTCTTTGAGATTATAGTTTGCTTATTTCGGCTGATCTACCTGATTTATTTGTTTCCATTAAGACTATCATTCTTAAAACATAAACTGAGTTGTGTTTTTTTACATTCATCTGATAAGCTATATTAATTCCTCATCTTATCCCCTTAACGTGTCGTCCTTAAAGATATCCAATTGCCTTTTATTCTTTTTATAATTCTTCCATCCTCTTATAAAGTTATGGCTTACCATTTATATTTTATCTATAGTTAAAAGCATGATGCATGAAAGGTAACTATATTTTGCAATGAAAGTTTGTTTCATCAGATTTTCATCATGTTTTTTTAGAATTCATAGAACAAAAAGATATTCTAGATAGCTTTTTAATGTAACACGTTTACAGTTAAAAAATTGTAAAATGTCAGGCAGATATTGTGATTATCATTTGGGTGGTATCATTTGAAATGCATTCATGTTTCTGTTTACATTTATTATCTTTAAAAAACCATTTATCACCCTTCATATATTTTCTTTGCATTAAAATTTTAACCTTATAAAATACGCAATGAGCTCAACAATGCATAATGCTACTTTTTAAAATTTATTATCTTGAAACTAATCCCCCAAGACAAAATGCTTAATTAGGCTCAGCGCGCACTAGAGACTTCTGTCGCGGCGACTTAAAACACTAGTCACTCAAGAGCAATGCATTTCTATGGAGAGATTCTTGGCAATCGGCCAAGAGTCTCGTCACCTATGCGCGCTCTAGCTTCTTGCTATAGCCAGGGTGATAATTTTGTCTCTGTCACCGTGACAAAAGTATCTAGTGCGCGCTTAGCCTTAATAAGTCTGTGTTGAAGATTTTCAACTCAGTTCAGCTCCTTCTGGACCGGTAACTTCTATAGAGATTGATTGGTTCTAAATAAACGATAAAAATAGTTGATTTTAACTAAATACATTTAAAAATCAGAGCTGTGCTATGATGAAATAAATCTATAAATTAATCTGGGAAAGGTGCAGAGTTCCCAATGAAAAAAAAAGCAATTCTGCATAACTTAAAACACCAAAACCATAAAAGAGAAACAACTGTCACCCTCGCAAACCTCCATCTTCCATCGCCATCTCTCCCATTGTTGGGCGAAGGTGATGCAGCCATAGGAGGCAATTAATAAAGCGGCCACTGTAATCCGAAGCACCAACGATGATGGACGACACTGCACCCTCGGATGCTGTAATTACGGCGAGTGGCTTCTCTACTCCCGGGGTCCTTCCAATAATCATTTTTAAAGGAATCCTCCTCCTCTTCCGTTTTTATATAGATGTATCGAGGGGAGAGATGAGAGTTGTCATTTCGGTTTCCTCCTGACCCCCCCCCCAGTTTTTAAATGGAAGTGGTGTCGGTAATTTGGGGGCACCCAGCCGGAGTCTGGGTGAGAACGTGCGTGGCCGATTCGGTGACTTCTCTCTTTTGTGAGCTTTTGTTGTTGTTGCTGCTTTTTGTGGGAGTTGAGTTGTAGAGAGACTGATGTGGAGTTTTGGGTTGGAGTGAGTTGAGATGTACTGGTTTTAAGGGTTCTTTCTCTGATTTTTGAGTTGGAGGTAATTTCTATGTTGTTTGATGTAGATAGTGTTTAATTTTTCAGGGATAATTTATTTCTTACGTTATTTATTCTTTTTGGTTTTAAATATATTTACCAATATTTCTATTACAGTAAACGTCGAAGAAAAAGAAGGATAGTAATTTTTTTCTTTAATTAAAAATTATGCAACGCATTTGTGTTAATAAATTTTTGTATTGTTTTTTTACCAATGATTAGTATCTGGATTATTATTCCTTGACCAATGAAATTCCGTTAGAAGTACCTGTTGCGAGTCATCCAATGGGCTCCTGTAGATCATTTTCCATGTTGCCAATTTATACCCTTAGAAAAAAGTTCTTATCTCAGTTAATTGTTCACATTTTTATTTGGTCTAGCTTTTCTAGATCATCATGAAAAAAAGAACCTCAAATAAGTGAATAAAGAACAATAAATACTCGTCGAACCTCCATTGTTTTACTAAATACACTGCTGTGCAAAAATTAAGGACGGAACTGTTTTTTCATCATAACACCCAGTATAATTATTGTTCATCCATGAAAATCTTACCAAAAGATGTGCAAAAGTTGAGAATACAGGGCCCGAGAACAAATTTTCCCTATCAATATTTTAAGGGGGTTAATGGGCCCTCCATTGATAAGGGAGTTCCATTACACATTTGGAGCAGTGACAGAAACGTCGGTGTAAGAGGTATTTAACCAAGAAATTTAAGTTTTTTGCAATGAATATGATTATTCCTGAACTCAATGCATATTTTTAAACGTTTGTGCTGCCTTTAAATGGTAGTTTTTAGGTTCTATTGAGAGATATCGGTCTAATCATCATTTTTGGCAAGTTTTAGCTTCTGGGTAATTTTTAGTAAGTGGTATCTTACCGTCAATCATGTTTTTAGTAGGTCTCACATGTGTCTGATTGCGTTTAGGTCAGGGGACCTGAAAAGTAACTTTATTCTTTCAATATCGTTACTTATGAACAACTTTGAGATAGTCAAATTGTGATTTTGTGCAGCGTTTTCACTCATAAAGAGAAATCATTGACCCGAGAGGTCTTCTAAAAGAAGTAAAAGGGACATGAAAATACATGTACGCTATTGCAAATATCAGTGAAAATTTCTGTACTGTCTGAGGGGTGCTGAAATATCATAAAGAAATGCATTAGTTTCACAGAAAGAACATCTGTTATTTAGGTTAAAAAAATAAGTATTTTTAGTGTTTATGGACTTATACCCGTCTAAAAAGAAAGATATATCTGTAAAAGTATCTCCATTATCTTTAAAATGAAGTTTAAAGAGATCGAATTTTTTCTTTGAATCTGTACTATTCTTATGGACATTTCAACACCTCCTATTCTCAAAAGAGATTTTCTCTGATGTCTGCAATTGCATACCTGTATTCTCATGGCCCATTTGCTTCTTTCAGAAGACATTTTGGGTCAATAAGTTCTCTTTATTAGTGAAAACCTGCACAAAATCACAATTTGGCTTTCTCAAAGTTTTTCATAAGAAACAATATTGAAAGAATAGAGTTACTTTTCGGGTCCCCGGACCTAAACACAATCAGACACATGTGAGACCTACTAAAAACATGGTTGACGGTAAGATACCACTAACCAAAAATGACCCAGAAGCTATAACTTACCAAAAAGGATGATTAGACCGATCTCTCAATAAAACCTATAAAATACCATTTAACGGCAGAACAAACGTTTAAAAATATGCATTGAGTTCAGGAATAATTAAATTCATTACAAAAAACTTAAATTTCTTGGTTAAATACCTCTTTCACCGACGTTTCTGTCACTTCTCCAAATGTGTAATGGAACTCCATAATCAATGGAGGGCCCATTTACCCCCTTAAAATATTGATAGGGAAAATTTGTTCACTGGCCCTGTATTCTCACCCATTGAACATCTTTTGGTATGATTTTCATGGATGAACAATAATTCTACTAGGTGTTATGCTGAAAAAACAGTTCCGTCCTTAATTTTTGCGCAGCTGTGTATAAGCAGTTCAAAAAAAGTGATGGAAGGGCCTGTCTGCCTTTCCACCCATGGCATTCTTCATTGAGCCTGATGCTTTGTTGGAAAGCAAGCACTTAGGTGTAGCCCAATAGCAAAGAGAGGAAAACTAGTTTTTCTTACTCTTCTTGTTAAAATCTCTCTATGAATATTACAAAGATTGTTGCAATTCATCAAGATCCTCATCCTTTTTCTACCTGCAGAAAATTAGTCAATTTCTAATCACTGTTTTCACTTCTCCGTCACTTGCCACAACCAAAACTTCTTACTCCAAGCTGCAAACTAAAAAAAGAGCAATTTCCACAACGGAAACAACATACCATTAGCATGATGTAGTACGGGCCTTGACTCCAAATTCCTTCCTCTCCAGGAGCAACATTTGGGATCCATCGGCGTGCGTGCCTTCGCTTCTTTCTTCATCATGTCGACACCTGCTCGCTCAATTGGAAACCAAAGCGACATTCTGTGTGTTGTCCGACCTCCTTCCTGCTGCAATCTGTTGTTTTTATTTTGACCCGCATTCTCTCATTCTCGAAGGGTTTTTTTTAAACCTGCTTCGTTCTTCCGACGAGCGTTGCTGGTGGTAAGAGTGATGCTGTTGCTATTAAATGCGCTATTCTTGTAATGGAAGTGGCGGGGTGGAAACACGCAGATTTTCTGGTGGGTTTGTTTGAGAGGTTCTTAAAGTTAAAAGCATTCTTATTGCTTTCTTCCTAATTTTAAATTTATTTATTTTATTTCCCCCGTCAGAGAACGCTTGATTTCTTTTGCTTTTTTTGGAAACAGGTTTTATTTTATACACGACTTAAAGAAGAAGGTTAAGCGGCTCCAAGAGAGCAAGCAAATACCTCATACACTTCAACTCAAACTCGTTAGACTTTGTAATTTTTGCGTTGTTTTTTAGAAACGAGAAAGACACTAAGTAACAAAAATTAATAACCTTATTTAGGGTCCATTAAGTTAGATATCATCCCTCCCTATCGTCATGCTAGACGTTGTCACGCTTCAGAAATCTACCTCCATTATGCCACATTTTTAAGATTTTAAAATTAATCGAATTGAATTAAAATTTTACTTCACCATTGCCAATACTTGGAAATGTATAATCTTATACTGTTAAATCATCCAAACAGTAGATAAAATGTCCATTTTAGCATTTTGACAGCAGTAAAAGAGCAGTTTTAAAGGTGTAATGCCATTAAGTTTGAATTGCTACCCTTCCTTCTCGTTAATCTGTTAATCTTGTCATGTTTAGTTGTCTTAAAGCAAGATAAGGATTTTTTTATTGATCAATGGCTAGATTTATTATATTAATATCAACATATTCTTTCCATTCTTAATTATTAAAATTTGGAAAGTCAAACATTTTCACAAAGAAATCTTTGATATTTTTATTCATGATTCATGCTTTAAAAAACACTCTTTTTACTTCTTTCAAAAAACCTCAGTGTGGTTTTTCTCAATTTAAAGCAAAAAAAAACATTCCCCTTTTCGGATATTAAAAATTTTAATTTCGTAAAAATAAAACCCCGGCACAACAAAAGTCGTTAATTTCGTTCCAACTCCCAAACATTCCCCTCCCAGCCAGAGGAAAAGAACCAAACAAGAAGGGGAAGCGAAAGAATTTTATTGTTATAAAATATTTATTTGTTTTCCCCTCTTTCAGGTGGAAGCTATCGTTCGAATCCCTAGTAATACCTTACATTAGTTCTCATTTCAATAATGTATGGGCAACTCCTTTGTTATTGTTTTCCCATGCAAATTCCCCTGTTCCGCTTAAAGTTAGTACTTTCAAAGCTCTTCCGGATTCCCACACTTGTATGTAACAATTGGGTCAGGGGATTTGTGGTGCAAGTGCTGAAAAGTTTCTCCCTTTTCGAGTTCTCGCTTTGTTTTGTGTTTTTGAAATCCCGTTTTTGGTAGTAAATTGAGTTTGTATAGGCTTGTGTGGTGGTTAAAGTTTGTGGTGTTTTACAAAAAACATTAAAAAAATAAACTTTATATGATAATTTTCTATTACTAATGCGCATATAATATTTGTTGTCACTTTGCTGTATTGTAATATTTTTTCTTTGTTATATAAACACTTAATACAGTTAATACAATGAATAGTTATATACCAGGGTATTTTTTTAAATCTTTATAATGTCTTGATATTGTTGAGATATTTGTAACGTTAAAAAACTGAATTTCAAAGTATGGTTAAAAACTATGACGTTAGAAGAAAAAAGAGAGAAAAAATGTGAAGTGTCCTTAAAATAACTCACATAGAATGAATTTGTAGCTGGGTAATTGTATTTGCTGTAGTGTAAATACAAGGAATAACCCTTAAATAATTTCCATTATAACTCTAATTTAGTGTTCATTAAAGTTTCTCTTATTATAAAGTTATATTTGGAATGTCAAACTATCGAGGGTTTCATTTTTCAAAGTTGATTCAGAACCTTTAATCTCAAAGAATAAAAACGAAATATAAAGTGTTTCTGTTAGTTAAAAAATTTTTAATATTCAATTAAGACAACCAATCAGTGTTTTTGCTCCTTTTAAGAATGCTTGCATTAATTTTTGAAATGAAAACAGTTCTTTTTAGTCTGTAAAGATAAAGTAGTTCTTTGAATTATTATTGAAGGGAAACACTTTAAATATATGTACAAAACTTTTCTCATAAGTTATTAATTTCTCATAAATTAAGCTTCAGATCTCGATCTTTCCATCCTTATTTAAGAAATCCTGTAAAGGCAAATCGAAACAGTGAAACCAATATTTTCCTCAACGGAAAATATGGCCCTAAATATGAAGATAAGCCAATCAAAAAGTATCAATAAATCAATTTTTCCGTCCCCATGCATTTTAATTATACTCTGCTTATCAGCGTTACTGAATCCATATCTCTTGATCTTTCGGAAAACATTGTAATCAAGAATGATTTAGGGTAGAATTTTCCCACCTGATGTAACTTCGGTCTCCCGTTTCCAATTATCTTCATTAGTTTTCTCGAAGCTCCCAACCATGCTTACCTGCATGCTTCGACTGGCCTGTTAAGATTTACCTAAGCTACTCATTCAACCAAGATTTTCCTCCCTTTCCCCACGGTTTCATTAGTTTCTATTGCCCCGACTGAAAGTGCTAGAATGGTATGAGAACCTCATTTGAACTGTTACCTGACTGTGATCTCAGAGCAAATTTTATGAATTTTCCCCTTTATCTGAAGGGTTAAATTTTAATACTTCTGGCGTTTCTAATTGTCAACCATTTAAGAATTGCGAAGATTTTTTAAAAGCTATTTAACATTTAGTCAAACACACACAATCCGTCTGTAATTTTGTCTCTGTTTACAGAGAACACTTTATTATTTGGTTTCACTTCCCCAACGTTGTTTTGAAATTATGTCAAAAACGGGGAAGTATTGAATAGATTTAAAATTGAGAAGGCGTGATGATTAGGTATAAATTTTTTAAACGAAATTGTTGCTCATACAAAACAGAGTTTATAATGAAGTATTTTAACTAACATTTTAAAATTATATTTTTTATTGTAATAAAGTTTAAATGTTTATAAGATAACTTGTTCAGAACAAGAAAGTCAAAAGTGGGAAAGCTAAAATACCGAAGGAAAACATTATCCCCTTTGAAGGTCGTGTTATTTATAACTATTTTAAGTTCCTACAATATTTCCAGATAACACAATGTACGAATCCCAAAGTTGGATACTTAATTTTTTCTTAGACGGTGGTATGAGATCACTGCAGAAAACATCATCTTCAAATTCCCCGCCTACTATTCTCGTATCCCTCGACTGTTACAACTGCACTTTTTAGTGCACTAAGTTAGTATTAAACGTTGTTAATACGTTCTATCGAAGAAAATAACATTTTCTCAAAGATATCCATCTCTGGAGATGTGACACTCGTTTCGTTCCCTTCCAAGCTGTCATTTTCCTCCAAACGAAGACTTGGACCACTATCGCTCTCATTTGTTGGCGCAGGGTCGGGCAAGGTTATGAAGGTTCCGACCAAACCCGTTACTGCCGCTTCATAAAGCACTGGTCCGAAACAGGCCCAAGCGCGGTGGAAGTAACACGATTAGCCCCGTGCATTTGGATGAATTGCCGCTCGCTTTTCTTTCCTTTCCTTCTCTCAGTAGTAAAAGTCCCTCTTGCTTTCACGTAATTAACCCCCATCTGCATAATAAAGTCATCGGTAAATATTTAGTCTCCGTGGAGCCAGAGATGTTCCAGAGGGGAGGGGTTGATGGGGTTTTTCGGCACCTGGGGGATGCGAGGAGGTGTTTTTTAGGTGGGTGGTGGTGGAATCAGAGTCGAGAAAAGTCGGGGTTTGGGCAGTGGAGTTGTTGGTTCTTTGTCATTGTTTTGGTGGTTCCTTGTTATGATTTTAACCTCCTTGTGTGTTGAAATGGTTGTTTTTTGTTGGTTGGATTCTTGGCTTGGTGTGTGTTAGCATTCAAGAGGATTTCGTGTGATTAATGTGTTTTTGTGAATTGAGTCATTGTAGAGGGGCTAAGGAAGTCAAGACTTGTTTAATTTTTGGTTCAAATGTTAAAATATAATTTGTAAAAGGGGCGGTGAGTTCCTCCTTTAAATATCTTCACAAATCATCAAACATAATTTTAAAATCTTTAAAACATTAATATCTTTAAAATAGTTAAAATTCATCACAGCTTCGTCGTTTTCAAATATCAATGCCAAGAAAATATTTTCTTTGGTATAATTCGTCAAACTAATATATTTCCAATACACCTCTTTACACTGTTAAGGTAATAATGTTAATACTAAATACACGCGTATCTAAAGTAATTATAAAAACCTTTATTTTATTACTTTATGCTTTAGTAATACAATAAAGAAATGATATTTTAACGAATACCAATTGGAGAAGTTGTGAAAACTAGGGACGTATAACTGGGGACTAGGGGCGGAAAACTGTTTTGCAATACATCGATCTTAAGTATGAAAAAAGCACGATAAAAGATATCTATAAAACAAACTGGTTACATTTTGAAAGCTGATACACTTTACTGTGCACTTTTGAGCCAAAACATTGTATGGCGCCTGATTATATGACCAAGAAAGATTTAAGTGGATTTCTCGCACATAGAGGTAACACTGAAACCATTTTCAACTCTATAAATATACATTTTCTCCTATTCACTCCAGTTTCAAAATTCAAATCATTTTAAGAGCCTTAAATCTATTTGCCGATTTTCCTCTCCGTCACCACCGAATTCAATTTAAAGCCTTGCAGAATGTTCAATAAACATGAAGACGTGCCTAGCAACGCCTCTCATCACACACAAGGAATACGATATTCTGACAGCCATTCGTAGCAGACAAATCTCCCTTCATATTCATTTCAAACGTTTTTGATTCGGGGAACACTAAACCTGGGGCCGCCCATATGACCCTCTATGAAGACGTCTGGAACGACGACAACTGGGTCAACTCAAGTATCTGTCTCTCTTCAGGGGGTGGTGACTTACCCTTTCGTTGGGGGTGGAGAGAAAGGGTATCCGTCCCTCTGCGACAATTGAATAAAACTCGTCCTTATTAGTTTTAGTACGGCCGGGTCCGGAGAAGCACTTGCATAATCACATTATGCGGTTCGTTGGGTCGTGGATGGGATGTTATTCATACCGCTCGGGGAGCAGGGGGTTCGATCATCTACGAAATGGGAGAGAGACCCCCTGACCACCCTTTCTACATAACGAGGCCCGAGGCCGATTTTCATGTAAATGGCCCGATGACAGTTCTTGACAGGGACGGAGAGAGGCCCCCGTGTGCTCCCTTCCGTTGGTTCTTCAGGGGATGTTGGCGTTTTTGCGTCATCATCGTCAAGGTTCCCGCGTTGTGATTTGTGTGTTTGATTCGGTTAGCGAGTTGGAGGGGGGGAGGGTGTAGTTAAATGAATTGGAATCTAATCGGGATTGAGGGGGGTCACTTTCGACCCCGCAGGAATCCTCTCCTGACTTCATGCCCGATTTTATGATGCGCTTTTGTGTGTGTAGTTGTGTAGGATCTGATGTGCATTTGGTTGGGGGAATATTCATGAGAGTGTTTGTCACTTCCGTTGTTTGGGTTTTGCAAAGAGGGTGTTGTGAGTGCACTTTACGGCCTCAGTAAAACAGAGTCCCTTTCTTGTTAATGTTCCCTCGGGGAATACTGAATACCAATCGAAGTAATTCTATTCTTCACCATCGATGTGGAATTCAGAAGTTATCTTGCACTAGGTCATCACTCGTTAAATATTTCCTTTTTTAAGCTAATAAATTTCTATAATTATAATTTTTTAAACATTGTTTCTTTTATGAGGTCATGTTTTGAGGCAAATCATAGTTTTCAAAAGCTAAAGGTCTGGTTTTGAGTTGTAGTACTAAAGTTTAGTTTTCAGAATTTTATCTTTCACATCAAGTTAACTTTAATTAAATTGGTTTTCTCCTAAAATAATTCATTAGAAAAGACTATAGCGGCACATTACAAATTTAAAGCCACCTTTCCTCATTTGATAGATAGAACAAATTTAATCCTAAAAGCTGAAAATAAATATTTATAAAAGTCTTTTTTTCAACGTAGTAGAAACTTTTAGCAATATTGTATAGCTGTTAAGATTTTTATGCTAACTAATAATTTTATATATTTAAAGAATCAATCCCAGTTAACAATATCTATATATGAATAAAGATAGAAAATGCTTTGACTGAATTTATCCTGCTAAGTTGAATTAATTTCCAATTAAAGAAATTGAATTACGGCTTCCATATTCAACACAAGCGCATATTTCAAAAAGTTGATACCTTCGCAAACCTCCACGGGTCGCTTAATAAACCCCTAGACACGCCACACCATCTATAGACTCCCATTAACAACGATTCATTACCGGAGGCAAAGGAAAAGAACGGAAGGGGGCTCCGAATGTAAAACAAGTTCAAAACAATGTCCATAAATTAGAAACGAAAGGGGAAAATAATAATCATCTCAGGAGCTCCTCAGCAGGTAAGGGAGACGCCGAATTAGCTGGGCACAACTCCTGATGCGCTCTTCTAATGGTTCTGCTAAACGAAATCGACACTCAGTGGGTTAAATCCCATGATCTCAATTCCTTCTTCTAATGACATTCTTCAGCAAAGGGAGCAAATCTTAAAGCCGCGCCTAATGTTCGCCCGGGCCGCCATTATGGATGCTAATTTTAGGCAAATTATTTGATGGCAAATGATGATGCTTTTCCGAACTGAAGTTGCATTTTGGAATTTATTAAAGCTTCTCATTTTCATATGGTTTCTGCTGCAATTAATTGTCGATTCCTTGCGGAAGACGGATATTTCCATTTCGTCGTGGGGTTCCTTATAGTGTTCTTTTGCGCCGTTTTTGACGTTGATGCTTCGGTTTTTAATTGCGTTTTCGATGATTCGAAATTGGCTAGTGTGCTGATGATGTGGCATTAGAGTGTATGTGCGAAAGTCGAATTATCGGGTAAAATAAATTTATTGGATATAAATAAGCGGTCATTAGATGCCCAATGGATTTGTGTTGATTGTGTGTGTGTGGAAATTCAGATCTAATGATGGTTTTAGGCAGCTTTTTGATGCCCATTTGGGTAAAATTTCGTTGTGAAAGAAGAAATTCCTGCTTTGGTTATTTGTTGTAAAAAAATAATCTCAATGTGAACAAAATGATAGTTTGTACATTAACGTGAAGAGTTATTATAAGGGTGCGTACGAGGCCTTGAAAACCTTGGAAGTCCTGGAATTTCGAATTTCAAATTTCATTTTCAATGCCTGGAATGTCCTGGAAAAAGCAAATTTTCGTTCTAAAGTTCTGGAAAATCCTTGAATTTTAATTTCTAAAAGGCTAAACAGGTTTCAGGGTATCTACTGATTACGTTTAAGTCCAAAAACTCTATAACAATCCGGAATTTCATTGAAAAATCCCGAATTTTCTAATATGCTTCCGAACGTTTGCCTGTAAAATTGTTATTTTGACGGCGTTGACGCGGGCAGAAAAAACAACTTTAATATATTTTACCAGTTGTTTGCATTACTTTTTTATGAGCTATAACCAGATTTATTTCTAAAATACGTTTTATCATAATCTAAAGAGCTTTTACTATTTTACGTAAGGTTAATCCATAATTTTTTTAAATTTTATATACTTTTTTAAAAATAAAATATAGTTAGATTAGTTAATGATCGTAGTTTTTTCTTACTTCACTACAACTCTTTTGCTATCTATTATTTCATTGCAGCATTTTCTAGTATATGTTGTAAATAACTTTGTATGTAGTGTTTCTGCATATCCTGCCCAAAGGAAAGTTGCCTTTTTAATCCTACCAAGTTTCTCAGATATAATTAAAACAATACTAAAAGATAAGGTAAAATATACTTATTTTAAATTATTTTAAGGATACACTTGACGTTTATTTTCCCGTAAAACTACGCGATAACACCTTCCCGAGAGTGAGCCAATAATTCAATTTAGTGCCAACTCACGTCGTTTCAAAAACACCTCAGAAAATCACAACGGCTTCTCTATCTATCCCTCTCGGATTTTGAAACCCAGCATATCCTCTTCCATTCACACCCATAGAAAAATTCCAGCAACTCGCAATATTTACCGCTTCTTCCACTCTCCCTCTTGAGAAGGAAATGAGGGTAAAATACTCACCTTCGTCTCGCTCTCCCTCTCCGCTTTCCACAATTCAATTTCCTGGCTCTGGAGTGGCGGCTTTCGGAAACACTGGACAAAATGGACCCCCTATCCGAAATAATAGAAAAAAGAGTATGAAATATAAGTATGAGGTATTATTTTTGCAGGACTCTGTCGCCTCTCACGGTTATGTCTCTTGTTTTATTTTGTGTCCGATGGACGGAAGAAACAAATAAGCGGGGAGATTTCCTCTTTATTGAGGTATCGATATAGTTTTTCGAGGGTTTCGAAATATTGACCGGTGTTTCCGGGGTGTTTTCTTTTTGAATTCATCGCCATCAAATGAAAGCTATGGGACTTGTTGTTGATGGTAATGAATGTTTGCTTTTCGTGTTATGGCTTTTAATAATGGGGCTTGCAGCATCAAGGAGCCAACTCCAACAGCTTTGGAGTTAGCTCATTGCTACAGCATGCACCAGAATTGTCGCAGTTTTGTTAAGTTCAGTCCTGAAATAGTCGGGACTGTATATACAGGCGGTTGCTATGGTTACGGGGGTAGTTTAATTTTAGATGATAATTACTGGTTGCGCCATTGTAAAGTTTTGATGTTATCCAATAGTCATAATGATTGTTGACTGCAGATTTTTATTTGAATCAAAGCTAACTTATACTTTTTTTGTATGAATCAAGCTAAGAAGTTATACTTTTATCGTGTTATGAAGTTTGTAAACTTGTGGCAGACTTTTTGTACACTTTGGATAGTAGAAACACTTGTATATGCTTCCGAAAGTGATACTTGAGTGTTTTGATTCTCTCCGAAAATTATGTAGAATTTTCAATACGTTTACCAAGTAAATATCCATTTATTATTCAACTATTCTTTAACGGTTTTTCTGAATAGTTATAATTATTTTATTCCATGGAATCCTAAATTTTTTTGACTTGCAGCCCAGATAAATGTGTTAATTTTGCTTAGAATATTTCAAAGGGTTTTTTCGTTAAAAACTAAGAACCATTGAAATCTAAAATATAATGAATTAATCATTATGTTATTGACATATAAACTTAAACACGGTTATTTTTTATATAAACATGTGTAAAAACGTAAAAAAATATTTTTTTATCATCTATATTTAATCTGTGGTCAATCTTTATCCCTTTTCTTCGTTAAAATTAGTTGGCATACAGGCAATGAAATGAGAATTAAAAATAAAGTGAAAGTTTTAAGTTGAATTGAACTCTCATATATGCAATATATCCTTTTCAAAACCAATATATTTTCATGGTTAAAGTTAAGTAAAAAATATTTTAAATTTAAGAAAAGAAAATTACAAACTCATTTTGAAAAAAAAAAATAAAAAAAAGGGAAAAGACTGGGTAAACACTGCATCTTAAAGCACAAAAATATTTGTTTATTTTCCATTAGAAACTGGGCGAAATTTACTATTGGTTTTGTTCAGTTAGTTGTTTGTTGTTCAGTATGTTAGAGTTCGATGTATGTTAGTTGTTCGAGATGCATCAAAAGAATCATAAACTACTTTAATGCTGATTCTTAACGATATATGTAATAACTACTATTGATCTTTTATTTGTATGTGACGAGTGAAGGTACCTTGCATATCGCTGGGCAAAAAAACCCTGGTAATTTTAACCCTGGTAAATTTTTCGTCGTTCGTTCTGAGACCAATCACCTTAATTCCCTATAGGTCTTCTAATTACACAACATCCTCCACAAAATTAGATTAGCATCACTCAAACCCACTTTATCGCACGTCTTAACTTTCGCTCGCCCGCTTTTTTTTCGATCTCCCGTCAGTCGTTATCGCTAACAAGAGAACACTCATAATGAACCTAAAAATTAATTCAAAAATAACACTCAGATGAAGAAACGGCCCAAAAAAAGGGGACAAATCTTTCTTAATCGTTTTGCAAGATGTTTTCCTAATCGTACAAAGACTCCGACTGATGTATCTACCTCATAATTTTTTCCCTCGGTCCGCACATCTTTCATTTTTTCCCTTTTATCAAGAGGGAACAAAAAGCTGCCAGCGTTCCCCAGTTAATTGTATTATCCTAATTTCTCCCTTCTAATTAAATAACGCGTAATTAAGGAAAAAGCCCTCTCCCTCCTGCTCATAATGGAATATCAAAAACCATTAGTGGGACCGCTAATTTCATTGTTACCAGGATTAATTCCAAAACAATAGATGATTATTGTTGTTTCGTTATTCTCACCTTGCTGATGCGAGAGGTGGAGAGCGGCGGTGAAAAATTAAAATCCGGGGGAATGGTATTCAAAAAAGCGCCATGGAGAATTTTTTGTCGGTCAACCGCTGATTCGGGAGCGTATGGACTCTTTTTAAGGTTTCCTTAATGCGTCTATCTAACTTTGTTCCTGGTATCTTTGAGCTAATAGTTACTTCAAAAGCTACATAGTTTCCTTGTTGAAGAGGTCGATAAAGCGTATTTATGGAGGATGAAAGATGTTTTCGTGTATTAATTATTTAAATGTTTCTCATCTAGATTTCAAAATGTGTATAATTGTTATACTCCAGAAAATAACTCGATTTTTTTTATGTTGTTGTCGTCTTATGCCACTTGGAATATCCAAGCTCCACCGCAAACTATTTTTTATAGTATATTTAAATTAGGGCTCGACCGATGGCACTTTTTTGGCCGATGGGCCGATGCCGATTGTTCGAAAATTTCCATCGGCAAGCCGATGGCCGATGGGTCTTTACGAGGCCGATTGCCGATGCTAAAGGCCGATGGTAAAAATTGCATTAAACTAATTTATCCAGTAAATCTTTCGAAAAAAAAAGGAAAAAGGGGTAAAACCAGTAAAAATTTCAATATTTAGTTTTTAACGGTTTTCACTTGAGAATGATGTTTATAGGCTATTTTTCACTGCTGCTGATACGAATATATTCTATTTAAATTTTTCGATTGAAATATCAATTCAAATTTGTTTCAAAAATTTGATAACCATCGGCCAAACATCGGCATTTAGATGTTTTTTTAGGCCGATGGGCCGATTTTTTAAAATTTTAGCATCGGCCGCCGATGTCAATGCCGATGGCTATTTTTTCAAACAATCGGCGCCGATACATCGGCCAAGCCGATGCATCGGTCGAGCCCTAATTTAAATGATTTGAAGCATTTCATTTTGTTGCTTTATTCAAACTAAATGTTAAGGATTGATAAAAGAAGCAGAGTGTTAAAATTTCTTGAGATATGATTGTTTCTATGTGTGTTTGACAAGAGTTTTTTTTATAAAATTTAATTGTTTTGATGCTTAAAATGATATTAAAGTATTTTACGGATTGTTAAAAAATGTAGAACTTTTATCCTTTCTTATAAGAACAAGCTAGTTGATATCAGATAAGATTTAACCAATTTACGAGAAAAGTTTCAAAATTAAACTATATTTTCTAATAATTTGATTCAGAACCATTTATTTCCCCCAATTTTACAATTCAGCTACCTACAATAATAGCATTTATTTACATTTATGAAAAACACGTATAATTCAACAATGTATCAAAGGTTAAAATCTAATTCCATTCTAAATTATTGAAAGTGGTAGCAACATGGATGGCATAACACTTCCCCCCTTTAAAATCACGGGTACTGATTTCACACATTACCTCATGCTACATTTCCGTTACATATGTCATCCTCGCCTAAACTGATGACTAAACCCACTCACCTCGTCTTCGAACCCGTGTGGTGCTTTTCCGAATACCCAAATCCAATTATTATCCCAAGTTTTTTTGCCCCTTTTTTGCAGGCGATCAGGAAAGGGGACCGAACAAATGAATGGGGGTCCGTGTGTCTGTTCTCAATGAAAAGTGGAATCATTAGCTGCGATGATAATCTATCGTCCGAAACATAAAAAGTGATTTTTTATCCCGTTTTACGCTCTGTGCACCGAATCTCTGTTGTAAGCCCTCACTCCCTTCCTGTATGGAAGTTTTCCTGAAGTGTTACAGTGCGAAAAGGGGAAAAAAGTTTATTGGGTTTGGTTTGTTTCAAAGTTTTTTTCGTGCGCTGATATTGACGTGTTTCTTTATTAACACCTAAAGCGTTGAACCTGGATGGAAAAAAACTATCGCGGCACTGTTCTATACTGTGAAGTAGTACCTTTAATTACATTACGTAAAATTCCACTTTTACCTTTTAAAAAAATGAAAACCATTTTTTTCATTGAGTAATCAATTGTATCGAATTTGAGGGTGTTTTAACGGTCGCGTTCTTTACAAAATATTATAACGCTATGTGTGCATCTAAGAATTACATATTTCATAGGACAAAAAGTTAGACAATTTAAGTTTTGTTTTAATCAGAAGTCTCAGCTAATTTTGTTCAGATCACAACAATTTGTTCGGATATATCATTAACCTTACATTTTGTTTTATATACTAATCTGATCACAGTTTATTTTTTTTGTTGAAAGAAATTTTAGTTTTACTTATTTTACATTTGCATTTACTTTTATCTGAATTATCTTTTGACTCCATTTTCTTTTTAACATCTTTAGCTACCTTTATGCTATCTTTGTAATCATTCTAAATATAAAAAAATTAAAATATTTATAAAGATAACTGGGACAGAGAGAGAATAATTCAAAATTATTATTTACATTATAAATATTGTTAGTCTGCCTCAATTTGAGCTCTGGCCGTCCCTAGTTCAAATCGGTCTTAAGGATCTTTTAAAAAATTTTGTTTCATTTTTAGTCATTTACATAAGTCATAAAAATAAAAATTTATGATTTATTCATAATCATGATTCATGATCGTGATCTCGAAATTTACGATTTATCATTAGAAACCATACAACCGCTAATGTGAACTAGCCACAGCCAGAGATCAACGTGATGCAGACAAACAATACTAAATTTGTTTAGTTACTCTGAAATAAGTTTACCTTAAAAAATCTAACCATACTAAATCTCAGTACATACTTACCTCGAAATGTGCGATATAAAATAAAATGATTATTTCAAATCCACAATGTAAGGTTTAAAGACAATTTAATGAAAAATAAAAAAAAATAATCAGCTCATCCCTCTTTAGGGAATTTCGACAAATTTCCAGGCCCATGCTTTCCATCGTGATCTGGCGTCTCATAAAAGGTAAACTCCCATGTTTCCGAAGAAAAAAAAGTTTTCCGGAAAATGTTTTCCGGTCACACCTGGATATTTGTTTTCCCCCAGAGAGCAAATACGTGTTTTCTTTCGGTTGCTTCGTTGGGGAGGGAGTGGGGCGAAATAAAATAAAATATGGAAACCTTGACTTTTTGGAGCTGTTGGAAAATATTGGCTGAGATAAAAGTGACGAATAAAGCTAGCTTTCTGTGTTTTTTATTCGAGATACTCGATTTTGATTTCAAGAAGAAAAATGATTTCCATGTATGCCATATGCCGGTCTGTTATGAGTTTTGTTTAGAGCTTTTGAAAGGTTCGAAATTCTTGTTTTAAGTTTTATTACTTTTTTAAAGTCTGTAATTCTTTTAATTTAAGTGCGTTTGAAATTTTTCTGTAGCTAAATTTCATTAATTGCATTTTTCTACCGGCTTACTCAATGCATCCTCTTCTAAATACGTATACACTCCTGTCTCCTTAAAGCTAACTTACCTGTATTATTTTAATATTTATTTTAAATTCATGGATATGACACCATCTAATGATTATAAAATTTATTTTATATTTTTCAATTATCATCGTGATGGGAGCTTTTGAAGAGTTATACTTTTGAAAGGTATCTAAATGAAGTATCTGAAATTAAATCTGTAATGAAGTAGTACATATAATAAAGATTTCTCCATGTTTGCTATTCATCGGTCTGTTAGAGGACATCCATAAATTACGTAAGGCATTTTTTTTCAAAATCTGGACCCCCCTCCCCCTTTGGTGAGATTTAGTGAGATTTTGCTGGACCCCCCCCCTCCCCCCCAAGTGAGATTTGCCTACAATTTTTAAAAATAATTTGCAAGATCTTATCTGTGTGTATTCCTTTCTCATACTTAAAAAAAGGAAAATCGTAAAAAGTTGACGTGAGATTTTAATCGACCCCCCTCCCCCCTTGGTGAGATTTTTCCATTCCCTCTCCCCCCTTTTTGACCTCACGTAATTTATGGATGTCCCCTTATGAGATTTGCAGATAAGATGTAGACTGTTCTGAATTTATAAGCTTTCACTGATATGCATTTATTTGTTCAATAATAAAACTAAGTTACGTATTTTATTCTTAAATTCCATTAATCTTATTCATTTTATTCTATAAAATATTTTTGGGACGGATTTCATTAAACATTTTCATTAATGTCAGAAAGCACCCATGTTCACCTTCAAATAAATCTTTCAACTAAAACTACCTTTGGAAACGTCTAATTAGTTTTAACCTTGAAAATAAATCATCCTGAAGCCATTATAAAAACCAAGATTAAAACCGTGTCAAAATTCGCACAAATCACTTTCAAGGGCAAGTTTTACTGCTTACAAAACGCATAATAAGATTAACGGATTCTCTAAAACAGGTTCATTCCGTCTAACGTAGGAGGCACACCTATCATAATTCAATTACCAGAAACAGTGTCTGGAGAGAGAGATGGATACTTTTTTAACCAGGTTAATCTTTGCACGTGGAGAAGAAATTTCCGCAATACTTCCGCAGTGATTTATGCGCTTTTGATTCATGCTCGCATTCATCTGATCGGTAATTTATGTCTCGCAGTTTGACCGCCATGCTCGCGTGCTTTTCTGAAGAGAAGTACAAAGTTTCTTTTCGTCTACTTTTCGCTGCTGCAGATTTATGTGGCTTATAAATATTCATATTGCTCAGTTCACAACTTCCGTTGACAGGCAGGTTTGTATTATATTCGATATCGAGAAGAGATTAGGATTTTTTTTCTCCGGATTTTTCATGGAACTGTGGATGTGGAGAAATTTTGTTTCTGTAGAAGATGAATGACGGTAACCTTGATGCTTGAGGTAATGAATGGAATTAATTCGTCTAGTTTTCCTTTCTTGGTTTTCTGTCATGAAATATCACGAGCCTTGAGAGTTAGTTGACAACCAGTTATAATCTTAAGTAAGTTATAATGTCTCCTAACACAAATTGAAGGGTTTGGTGGATGAAAGGACTATTTTATATAAGGATCTTTTCATCTCCCAAGCCCTTCAATTATTAAAATTTAAACAGAATTAAAATTGAGTTTTGTAATTTTGATTTCCATAAATTAAGTTTGGGTTGGTATGTACTCAAACCATGTAACTGATAATTAAATGATCATTATTTTTCCTAATTAGTGATTTAAAATTATTATTTGGCACATACGATTCGATATTTTAACTATTTACCTAATGACCTAAAAACTCTTCAGCGCTTTCATACAGTAAAAGGTGGAGTGATGAACGTGGTTAAAAATGAGAATGTTCTATGAAAAATAGCGTATTTACTATGAAGCAATTTGGAGAAAAAAACTTTTTAAATTTGAATTTAAATTTTCGAAAGGAAGCTTTAAGTTTTTCTTTTTACCACTGTGCGTTCTTTAAAAACCTTAGAATTCTTGAAACATTGAGAAATATTACCTTCCATCATGACGTGACTATTATATGTCTTCTTGTGTTAAATTTAGTACTACTAGGTAAACATAAATATCGAACTCGTTGTTCTGCATGTTAAAAAAGTTCTTGTATATCCTTATTTCGGAAAAAATAAATCACTATTTATTATAATTCAAGTGATATAAATTCATTTGAGCGAGTAATTTTCATAAATTATTTTAAATTTTTTTGGCAATAATTTTTTTAGCGCGAGGATTAATCTTTTTCTGATAAGTTTTTTCACCACATTATGATTATTGTATTTCCACATTAATATTAGGTTTTGACTGTAATTTCCTCATAACATTTTTATTGCCACTTTCCTGCCTACCTTGTAACATCGACAGCACAACTGTCGAACGGTCACAAAACGACAGACGGCGCGTAACCAAAGTGTTAGAAGCAGGTGGGGCCTCAAAACACACTCAATAAATATTTATATTTACCCACATCGACACACCAATTTCCATTCAAAGTGTTGACGGCACCACCCCCTCCCAGATGTCCGGTCGTTCCGGACAAGTCCATCTCCTCCTCAATGGCATCCCCCAATACACATAAAGAGCCTAAAACTGACAGTTGGCCCTCTCTCCTCACAAATCAAAGACCTGCGTCTCCAGCCATAAAGGCATATCTCCTGCCTCATCTATGGCCAGCCGATTGCTCTCTCTCTCTCTCCATCTCTTCATTTGCATGACAGTGGGACTTACTCGTAAAAAGCCCGACTGACTCAACCGCCGCGGCGCATGCGCGGCCGGGGAGAGCCCGCCTTCCCCCACGCGCTCGACGTCGCAGGTGTCATTCCAGCGCTAAGTTTGAGCGGGGAGAGAAGCTCCTCATCCTCTCTCCCTCTGTCGACGGTTTGCTCCATCCCTCGTCACGTGTTTTGCTGCCGTCTCGACCTTCTGTTTGTTTTTTTGTTTGCTTGCTCCCTCTACCTTGTGACAACATCGAAACCTTGTGTGGACTGTTGACAAACATCGAGTTGCAGCCTGCCTTCCATGTACTGAACTGAGTGCATGACTTCCATGCCGTGATCTTCATAATCCCCTGATCCTTCATCGTCATCTTTCTGTTCATCCCGGTTGTATTTCTACTGGACAATTGTCAACTGAGAACTCATGACAAACATCGAGTTTCTGTACTAAACAGACCCCGTGTTCATCCTTCTCTATTCCAACCATAATTTTCCTGGACAATTGTCAACTGACTTCTAAGTATCAACACAGACTTTACCATCTGCTAAACATACTCTGTTGATGACTGATTTGTGATCAAACTCATAAAACAACGAAAATTCCGACATCATCTGACTGAGCTGTCATCAGATATCATAACAAGCATCACCATAAGACCGTAGTACAACCAGAATTGTCGCAATGAGGTAAGCAGACTATGAACACATCATTGCTAGTCGACAATTGAACTCTAGAGTTAGAAGATGTGAAATGGGAAAGAGGCGTTGATAAGAAACGACAGCTCATTCTCAACCTATCCATTCCAAATATATTGACCCAGACCACCGACGACTGATCGAAAATGTTCTACAATTCCATGTGGGCTGGGGGATTCGGACGGCACCTTGACCCAGGTGTGATGTGGTCAGCTTACAATAAGCTGTTTCCAGGTAAACAAACATTTGCTATTTCATCTTTGACCAAATTTTTAATTCAAAATCATTCTTATACTAATAAAATAAAATTCGTGTTAACGGCACAGATTATAATCGAAAGAAATTTTCAGGAAAGTATCAAAATTTTAACATGAAACTTTTATGCATGTTTTTACTTGTACTAAATTATTAGTAACAATCACAATAACACCTTTTAAGTAGTAGTTATGCGTGGTATTGTTATTTTTCAACTTAAATTTACCTCTTTTGAGCCAAATTGAGGAAGAAGACAACTTCTTCCACTGTATTCGAATGCGTATCAATATGAAAAACTTATTAAACACGACTATATATAAAATGTAGATTACAAAAACTTTTCTCATATTCAGTATATTCTTTCGCGTTAAATCCAATAAATATTCTTTTTATGTAAAAATTGTAAATTTTGTGTGTAGAAAATGGCAACGATTACTAGAGAGATGTAGCTTTTAAAATACATAGAAGGGTAGTAAGTTACTAATAACCAAAACAAAATTTGTATTTATTAAATGTAAAGTTTGTATAATGTAAAAAAATATTTCAGAATACTTACTCCTACATTTTAATGTGTAATTTTAAATGTTACATTTTTTAGTACTTAGCTATTTTCCAAAGGAAAAATTTTACTCATGTTTGCAAGAGTTGAAAACTAAGAACATCGTTTCAAAATGCATTTATTTGGTAATTATTATTCGATTAATTTATTTTTCACTGACGATCTTAAAGTTATACTGTAGTCAAACCTGTCGTGAAAAACTTATCTTGTTATCTCACATCTTGTTATTTATAATCAAACTTTATATAACACAATAATGATAGTTTGTTTTCCATTTTGAACTTTAAAGGAAACGAACGTTTTAGGGATGAATAATAAAAAATATTCTTTAAACTATTAATCAATAAAACATTTTATAAAATTCAACGTTTGATTTTTTCACATTAAATATTTGTTTTGCATTTATGAAGATGAAAAGTTCGAGTTGAATAATCCATTTTGTCCTGCGCTTCTCATAATGATTTACTTAAAGAGTAATGCAATGCTTAAACTTATTAAAGTGATTTACTCTTTTCAATAAGAGTAATTTAGTAAAAATTTGTTAGTATCTAAATTTAAGAGAGTTATTCATTTTTTTAATGATGGAATTAAATATTATTTACACTGTAATGGGACATGTAACATTATCATTAAACATCTATAACTAATTACAAGAATTTTTCTATAACTATTTCTTATTTATGTTTAACCAGTTTCTTCTTAGGTAGTAAAATAATATTTAAACCACAAAAAGATTACATTAACATTTATACTTCAATTTTTCGTAACTATCTTAAAAATGTAACAATAATAACTTTATAAACATTTAAAAAAACTTTATGATTACATAACTTAACATTTAACTAAAGCTATTTTACTTCGCTACACATGATACTGGATTTGAGGTAAAAGTTTAAACATAACTTACAGCCGAATGAAACAACTTAACGTTTGATGAGGCTGCCCTTGCTAACTTCAAACAAGTTGAAGGCAACTATACAGGGTGTATCTGAAATGGTGCAACAAACTTTCAGGGATGATAGTACTGATCAAGACGAACAAGAATCGGTATAGAAAGGGGGTCCCAGACCAAATCCCAGGGAGTTAAAAATGGAGCGACACCCCAAAAAAATCATTGAAAAATTCAATTTGTAGAAGAACTACTATTGGTAAAAACTTAATTACGGTCTCAAAAATTGTGGTTTAATATGATCTTTAAAATTACCTCAAAAGTCTTCACTTTAAAATTTTTTTATTATGAAAAAAGTTAAAAAAAACACAAAAAAAATGTGAAAACTCTGCCAAAACCTTATTTTGTATTTCGAAATCCTTTCTTTTGATTTGATAATCTGAAAGATCATAGTTGAAAACCCTTAAGTCCAAAGTTTCACGTAAATACAATCAATATTAAACGCTTGAGATCCTGTTAAAGGTTGTTTTTTGCGTGCGCTAACAGCTGTTCTGGAAACAGCTCTAAAAAACTGCTTGCGCACCCAAAAAACAAACTTTAAAAGGATCTCAAGAGTTTAATATTGATCGTATTTACGTGAAACTTTGGAATTAAGGGTTTTCAACTATGATCTTTCAGATTATCAAATCAAATGAAAGGATTTCTAAATACAAAATAAGGTTTTGGCAGAGTTTTCACATTTTTTTGTGTTTTTTAACTTTTTTCATAATAAAAAAATTTTAAATTGAAGACTTTTGAGGTAATTTTAAAGATCATATTAAACCACAATTTTTGAGACCGTAATTAAGTTTTTACCTATAGTAGTTCTTCTACAAATTGAATTTTTCAATGATTTTTTTTGGGTGTCGCTCCATTTTTAACTCCCTGGGATTTGGTCTGGGATCCCCCTTTCTATACCGATTCTTGTTCGTCTTGATGAGTGCTATCATCCCTGAAAGTATGTTGCACCATTTCAGATACACCCTGTATATATTTTATTTAGCTGACTTTCACCTACATAACATTTCTTAGCGTATGGATTGGAAATCCTCTTCGGATTATAAGCTTTTCAGCAATTGGATAAATGGAAGGAGTAATGACGTAGCTACTAGAAATAGCTGAAGGCAGTTATGATACTTATGGAAGGTCGATGGACCTATGGCCAAGTGTTCGTGTCACCTCACTCACAAATATTGTGATTAGAACGTTGAAAATACGTGAGTTCTGGAGATCGTGATCTATAATTAAACGTATCTCGCAAATATCTTGATCCAAACTTGCTACAAGAAGGTATTAAGTAGCAGAGAAACTTAAGATCTTGTAAAAACCTAGAAATGTGTTGACACTATGTTTCTAGATATTTTCTTTTGAAGGAAAAGTATTAGTGATTCCTAAACACGGTTTATCCGTTGTACTCTATTGCTGAAACTCTTAAGAACAGTTTTCGCGTAAATTGCAACACGTCATATTTTGATACAGATTGAAGTTTGTTTTATTAAATATTTAATTAGTACCACACGGTAAAGAATATTTCTACCTTAAAAACAATCTTAGTAAAGCACTACAATCCTATTTTTATACTAATTTAAAAGATATATCGTAGAAAAGTTGAAACACAGTATTCGTTGTTGAATTGCTAGAACATCTAACTGTATTAATAAGCTAGTAGAAAAATCGATAAACAAATCTTTAATTAATAAGGTGACTAGTACAAGTGTGGAATCATTCACAAATCATCTAGTTAGAGTCAAAATAAAAAAAAATGTCTTTTTTAAATTTTTAATTCAAAATTTAAAAAAAAATTAAACTGGGGACTAAACTTTAACTTTATAAATTTTAGCACCTAAAGATGCAACTATTGCTGCAATAACTTATAAACCTGCTTAAAAGTGAAGCTAAGCGTATGGTATCATAATTGTTCCCATAGGCAGTATATGGTTAAATTAACACATTCATTTGCTCTTATCAAGCCTTTCTGAAAATGATACATTTCATTAACCCTTTTCCTCTTTAAGTCTTTAATTTTTCAGTTTTGATATTTTTAATTACTTCACATTTCAAGTCTTACATAAGATATCAACTTTACACACCTTTACATTCATCAATTAAAAAAATCATTATGGGCCATTGTTTCAATAACTTAAAAAAATTAATTTAAAAGTAAACAAGGGGGCTACTGTCCCCTGCTCGCTATCACTCACCACTACCCGTAACTGCTACGCTGCTCTGAGCGAGCATAGCTCGCTTGTTACATTTTATTAACTCTAGTGACCAATCCTCACTTAATCTGAAATATTTTATTCTTACTAATTTACCATTCTTACATTCTTATACATTATTCTTACATTATATTACATTCTTCCTATTAATTTTTAAAAATCTTATACAAAACACTTGTTTTTAGCAAATTCTGATGAATATCAGAATGTATCAACTAACTTCTGTAATGCACAATAATCAAAGGAAGTTTAAAACTTATGTTCCTAAGGAACTAAAAATAATGACTCCTAAGCAGAGGAAACCTACTTCCCGAAAAACCTCCATCGCTTATCTGCACAAATAACACTTTTATAAAAATAAATTTTATTTATTTCCCTAGTACAAGTAGTTTAAAAAAATTATCTGATTATATTAAAAATTATCAAGCAAGTCTGCTTATAAAACTATTATCAACAAACTTAAGGAAAAATCTTGTATTAATAATTAACAAATCTGATGAAAATTATTAAAATTTTGAAAAAAAAATTAAACTTTTATGCTTGAAATAATTCCAAAAGTAATCCGAAGTTTTCAAAGAATAAAACGTCAATCTTTTTCATAAAAATAAATGCATGTTTCTTTTAAAAAATCACATTTCTACCGTTACAAGTTTTTGTTTTAGAACGAAAAAACCGTAAAAGTGTTAAAAATTTCGAAAATTTAAAAATTAATTATTCCAAACCTAATTTAAAATTAAAGGGCGAAATAGTACACATCTTCAGTTAAGAATATGCATGAGGTTGCAAAAAAATCATAATTCTGCTGCTAATAGTTTTTGCCGAACTGGACTTCGCAGCAAAATACAAAAACATTAAACATTTACCTTTAAAATACCCCAAAACTAATAATAACATCAATTAGATTTTGTACGGGAATATTATCTTAACATTTCTCTACATTATTTTTAAGCAGGTTTTGCTTTGTGAGATGTCAAAGAGCAAAAATAAAAATTTCTGAAACAACAGCTACCTTGGTGGAGGCGACAGTAACTTTTTTTAATGTAACGAGACATCATAAAAGGAAAAATTATAAGAGATCAGGAAACAAAAATAATATAACTATTAAATGAGTAATGAGTTACAGTTTTAAGTTGAGAGATATGAGCCACTTTTTGAAACTGATAACTTCGATTCGCAAGTACTGAAATTGATTTCGTTTACATAAATTGGAGGAAAAGTGCAGAGGCTTATCCACAATGTTTCTGTCAACTTATAACCATCAACTAGTTTTGACCGACTTGATAATACCTTCAGTTAGATAGGGAACGAAAAGTAAATCCCTTGTGTCTTAGGGCACGAACAACTCAATGACATATTTTAAACCAGTCGCTAAAAATCCAACTCACAGAAGTTTTAGTTTCGTCCACCTTCACCTTTTGCAACCCACAGAGAAATCTGATCAAATCTCTCTTTACCCAACGTTCTAAATCAGAACCAATCAAGTCAAACCTCCCACACGAAGAAGAATGAATGTCTTCTGAGAAGTTCTCACCTTCTTCCATGGGGATTCTTTGAAGTCACGTAGCCTCTCCATTTGACCAACCTTTTAACGCTTCGCTTTGACCTTCAACTCTATTAATGGAGGAGGCGTCACATGATATCCCGCCAAAGGTTGATAAAAAGAGACCTTTTTTCCCCCGAGTTTTTTAAAAAGGAATCCTGAAAGCCTCAGTTCTCCCAATTTCGACACAAGACAAACACCTGATTGTGCGGTGTTACGTGGACCAAGATCGAATTCATGGGGTGGACAAGTCCGATTCAGTGTGCTTGCTTGTCAGTTCCTGTTGCAATACTGCTCCTGTTATTATTGGGCCGAAGGTTGGTGGAACCGCAGACGTTGTAGGTCATTCCTTTTAAAATACATCTTGCCTTGAACAAAGAGATTCCTTTCTCTTTAGTAAGCAAGTTTCTCGATTTCCTTCATTAGATAGACGTAAAACATGCGTAATATCTTCAATTATTTAATTATCAGGTATCTTCCTAGGAGAAGTTTAAGACGCAAAATGGTTAAACGGAAGGTCTGATTTAATAATGAGGAATTAAGAATTTGTGTAAAAGAGAAAATGAAGGAAGTTGTTCAAAAAATTTCCCAATTTGATTAAATCTTTAGAATTAAAAAAAAGTATACCACGTATATTAACAAACCTATATATAGATTTATAGCTAGGTACCAAAGTTTCTCAATGAGGATTTACACTAATTTCAAAATAAAGTAAAAAAAACGAGATATTTTTTTTCAAAAGTAAATACACAAGAAACGAATTATGTAAAAAATTTGGAAAGTGAATCCTTTTATGAGGAAATTTGGGGGTTTGAAACTTATAACCTATAGTAAAAGGTTGCCATAACCTACAGTAAAAGGTTGCCATAACCTACAGTAAAAGGTTTCCTCCTTAGTAAACCATTGCTTACTAAGGAAGAATTTTTGAATTGGTAAAGAAAGTTTCAGTTTAGTGTATAAAACTAAACCACATTATTGATTGTGATAAAAATTAATGGGAATTCTATTGGGAAAATCTCTTGGTTTTTCGGTATTATTATTTTTACTAATCGGTTTACAGAAAAGTAAAAGATACCGATATTTTCTATCGGCATTCCATAAACAAAATGACAAAGCTTAAATTCAGTCTCATCTGCTTAACTAGAATGAGGATAGGGAGCAAAGTGTGTTCAACTATCTATGGTGCGGTTAAGTTGAAGCTTAATCTTTCTTAGTTTTATTCGTTTTCAGACAGAGTGATATAAAGTAAGCTGTTAGCTTAGTTTCAAACTTTTTTCTCAGCACTGTTTAAGAACATTGGAGAATCATTTTTATAACCAGCTGTCCGAATAGTAAAAGAAGACTTTCTTGATATTGAAGGTTAGAAGAGAAAAACTGCTAAAGGGATTACATGTGGAATCGGGATTAAATATTTTTTAAAAATACTAAATTTATGAGATGATCATTGTTTTCTATTCAGAATTTCAGAATTTTTCTATTAATAAAGTTGGTAAATAAAGGTTCGTAAATAAAGTTGGTTGCAAATGTTTGGCGACCGCTATCCCTCAAGAGCTAATATATTTTTTTTTAATTACTAACATTCTCAACAAAAAAATGGAAAAGTAACTAACATATTTTTTTAATTGTGATAAATTTAACCAACACTCTACTCTTAATTTTCTTAGAGATGTGTGGTTAAATTTTAAAAATTCTTATGATTGTCTTCCTGTAATCCATCATATGCCATTTAAGTTAGTTATCGGATCAACATAAATTTGAGCTTGTATAATTTCAAACAACTTTAATGTGTTTAATTATTATTATTCTCGCTTTATAATACTTTTTTGAAGTAGTCCAAGTAAAATATCTTAAAGAGAAAAATCAATACATCGATTTTAAAGAGTTATAATAAGAAAGAGTTAGTTTAATTTGTATTAATCACATAGTTTTACTTTATATATTCAACGCAATTACGTAACCAAAATCTTTAGAAAGTTTTCAATTCTTCATAACTTTTTTTAACATTATTTGTATTAGTTTAAAAAAGGTAATTGAACTACACCAGACCAGGGGTGCAGAAAATGTTCCAGGATCCAAAATTTCCCCAGAACACAATTTTTTTCTAAAATTTCCCCCAAAATGAAATTTCATTAAAAAATAGTTTATTCAGTTCTTAAACTTCTTTCAGATTCAATAATTTTCAAATAATCCATAAATTTAAATTTTAATGATCTTTATACTCTTTTTTAGTCTTTCTTACACACTTATAATTTTTGCTCAAAAAAAGTGCCCCTTTCCCAAAAATATAAAAAAATTTCTAATTTTCTCAAATTTTAGCTACTTGTAAATTTCTCCTTAATGAACTCAATATTTCAATTAAGAACATCGATGTGATTGAACAAGAACGCTGTTAATAGTGAAAATTACCCATTTTACCAGGGATAGATTGTTTTTCCTGCATACCAATCGAAAAGCAAGGAAAAGCCAACATCCAGGTTAAGAACCTAGAAAATTAAGTTTTTTAGCGCAGATCCGTAGTTTTTCCTACTCTACATCCATAACTCCACTGTTTTCACGTTGAAATTGGAAGTTATGATGTAGTCACTGCACAAAATATCTTTTTTTAGCTAATGATGTTGGATTTTTTAGTTTTTCTTTCTATTTTGGGGAAAAATTTCCCCAGGGCTGCTCGAATTTCCCCCGAACATCGTTCGGGCGTTCGGACATATTCTGCACCTCTGCACCAGACTAACAACGACACCATTTATTAAATACCAACACCATCAACCTTCAATAGAAATTAGTCTAGTCTAGGAAGATATTAGAAGTTGTTGCTCAATTAAAGAACACACCCCGATGTAATCTCATCAATAAAAATCCTAATGAACGATCCAAACGGTGCTTACACGTGCCGTTTTTTCACCACCCTATAAACCCCTATTAATAGTTTCAATCACAGCCCCCAAAGGAAAGAGGACCTGTATCTGACAAGCAGCTTTTAGCCGATCCGAGGATTACCATCGCTGATCTCTTTGACTTCTAAGCTGGTTATCTAACTCCCCAGATCTCAATCCACCCAGATGGTTGTGATGGGGGAGATCCGCGTGTTACCTTTCGATTAAAAGCGGAGATGGGCGATTTTTCTTGAATGAGCGATGGTTCGTGTTGCTTTTGAGATTAGTTTTCGATACGAGGAGATTTTTGTGTTTCTTGGAGAGAGAACTTCTTGCGGATTATCTTGCCCGCCTACGAAGTTCCCACGTGTGTTGTTGTTCCCTCGTCTTCTGTAATACGGTGCTGTTGATAAATAAAGTCCGTTAACCCATATGCAACGATGGGTGTTTTTCAAGCCCGAATTGTGGCATGTGGTCGTGGCTTTTGTAGTACGTGGAGTGCTGCTGGTGGAGGATTTGGGAGGTGGATTAACGCCCACTAACTGTAAACTCTTCGGGCACCTAATTTCAACGATGTATTTGGAGTGTTCCTGGATGTAAAAGGAGGTTATCTTGATGTATTATATTTCTTTAAAAGTTAGTGCAAAATCCAAGTAATTTTTAGGGACTCAAATTTTTGGCTAGAGGCTGTTCAAATATTAAGCAAGGAACTAAAGGGGGGAAGGGGTTTGCTCTTATTTTTCCTGACAAGGGAAGGGGGAGGGGGATATAAGTAAAACTTACACATAAGATGTTACAAGCGCTGCGTTTTCGAAAATATTTATTTATTTATTTAAATATTTACACACACAACAGATAAATCCATTTACAGTGGTGAAAGGGAGAAAAAAAACAGCTCTTGAATATCTTGTTTCTTGCATAAATAATTTCGAAATTCAATCATTTTCAAAATAAATAATTTTTTAATTTTTATTTTTTACAAAAAAAAGAACAAAAGGGAGAGTCGGGCAGTTTTCTTTCGTAATTATGAAGGAGGCTTTAGGTTTGCTTATCTTTGCTGACAAAAGGGGAGGGAGTCAAATATGAAGAAAAATATGCCAACGTAATTTTTGAACAGCCCACTAATATTATGCATTTTCCCCCCCAAAGATGCAGAGGGTCGTGGTATAATTTGGTCTTATGGTCTTTTTTGGTTTTGGTAGAAATAATAGAGGTTAAGGTTTTTTTAAATAATTTTAAGAGAAATTAAGAGTCAACAGAGAAATTCCGTGCTTTTTTTGTTTCTGGACGATTATTTTTTGATATGTACTTCTTTTCACAGATTTCCGACAAATCATTCCCATTTTCATATCCCATAAAAATATCACTCGTTCCGAAACCCAAACCTCGAATCGCTCAATACCCACCATCTTATCTCCCAATCGACCGAAATCCACACCACCGTAGTGACATCCTTGCACCGGTATACCCCGCTAAGCATGTGCACTTTTTGTGCCACCATTTACTACTACAAGGCGTGAAAGGGTGAAAGCACAAAAGCCTCTAAGCTAACAGACCTCTATAAAGCCAGCCTTTGTCTTAGCCGTGTTGCTGGCAACTGTCCCCATGCGTTCGTGAAAGATTGCGTTTCCAAAGCATAGTTCTCTTTGTCACGGGCGAAGCGTCACAAAGGGATGGCGTAAAAAAAGACAGCCAGCTTCTTTGTCTCAGGCTCCCTGTGTCTAAAAAGCGTGGATCTACTAAATTATCTTGCTAATTTTTGTTGGTTTGCAATTACATTTGCTGTGGGTATTAGATGGGTTTTGAGTATGTCTAAAGACTTATATAAAATTTCGTGGATAATTGAATGCAGTGTTTCTAATTGAAATTTATGTATCATGCCTGCTTATTACAATAATTTTGGTTTCATAACTCAGGTAAATATTTTAATAGGATTTCCAAAGAGTTATTCATCGCATGGCCTGTAGCCTTTAAAAAAAACTTGGTTCACTTTTGGTAGGTTCTTTGATTTGAGGTCTGTTCTGAAATAGATCATAATCGTATATTTATAATGCATTTTGCAAGTATGCCTTTATTTTTTTTGTGTATAACTTTTAGATATACCGTCTTAAGTTTTTTTTTAGATTTAAGTGTTAAGTGATAATTTTATCTCATTTAATAATTTATTCATTAGGAATAGTGATTTTATCAACGGTGTTGAACTCTAACAACTTAAAAACTTCAGACAAGTAATTATTTTCATAATAGTTTATAGTTATTTAGTTGCCATTCATGTCCTTTACTTTTACAATTCTTTCAAATAGGGAAATTAAGACATAATTGCTTTTTAAGGGTAGGTGAAACATGAGACTAGTTATTCAAAGTAGAATGATAAATTTTTAAAAGTCATTTAAAACATTCTAAATGTTGACAATAAATTTGGTAATAAACGAAACATTAATTTTTTAAAATATTATTTTGCTTATTGTTAATTAATCAGTTGCTATATTAAAAAAATTCTTTAATTCAAAACTTCTGACCCTTTCTAAAACATTAAGAAAAAAAAGAGTTTGTAAGTGCATATAATACTATACTTACTTATAAACATCTTAACTATATTTTATGCAAGCAAGTTACACTGGGGAAATTTTTACTTCGAGTTTCTCTCTGAATGTCTTTTTTTAATCCTCAATAGTAGTTCTAAAAATCCTTGAAAGTTAGTTACACGACCAGACAATAAACCCCCCTAACAGAGCTTGATCTAATTTTCCGTCCTCCATTTAAGACACCGCAGTTTCTGACCCAAAGACGATTCCCAAATTAAACAAAAGAACCCCTATCCCGCGGTCTCATTATTACCCTATCCCCAGCATTTGCCAAAAAGACAAGGCCCTAACAAAATTACGTTCTTTCTCCCTCCGTAATAATATCTTGCCGTTTCTTTTGTACCCTCCCTCCCCGAATGAAAATTAAAACAATCCCCCCCGCAAAATCACGTGATCAGCATCCGTCCTTTCCTTAAGGTTTTTTGATTTATGAAACTGGGGAAGGTACCTTCCACACACAGGAGGGGGGATTGAATGAATGAATGGATCACACGCAGGCTGAAAAAGGGGTGCCCGTCCCCCTAATGTGCGACGAGCTCCCCTGAATCTCTAATCTAATAAAAAGCCTTTCACCCAGCGATGTGTTTCCCTCTCCTCTGCCCTCCTATTAATTGTCGCTAACTCGATTGCCGGCAGCGCGCCGGGGACACCTCGGCTGGGCTCCCTGCCGAGGCCTTCCGTCGCTCCCGCGGCATGGCTCGCTCCGGCGCGCCGCGCTCTCCTTAACTCGATTATCCTCCCTCAGCTCGCGATAGATGGCGCTAGCAGCGGCGCTGAAGCCCGATGTAATCGAGTTAGGCGTTTTTCCCTTCGCAAAAAGGAGGAGGGAAAATTTTTTAACGTGATTAGGAAATAATTAAAATGTGAGTAACCGTTGCCGCCGTTCGTAATGTAAATACCGATAACAAAAGCTGAGTTTTTGGCCCCATCCGTAATCTATCTTGTCTGTCATTTGGTTTTGCGAGGTTTTTTTTGTGTTCTCGCTGCGTGTGTGAGAATGCGTGTATTGCACCCGGTGTGAGGAAACTGGGTTTGCTTTGCGGTGTGGATTTGTCAATTACGTGTATGGTGTTGGCTCGGGGAATTTTATTAGCGCGGGAATTACTGGGTGGAGATGTTTTTCCATTGCTGATGCATGAAGTTCCGGAGCTAAAAGAATTATGTGTTTGTCTTTTGTGGTGGGAATTGTATTAGTTCATTTAGAATGAGCGAGGTGTCACAGAAAAATTTTCGACACCTACTGTGACTCTAATGTATTTCAAAATGTTTTGTTTCATTATCCAATTTGTGTTCTCACGAATAAATTTGTAATTTATGCATTGAAAACTATTTCTTTATGAAACAGTCCTCAAATATTACACTTTATTACGAGGTCATATATCCTCAATGTAAACCAAATTACTGTCAGTTGAATTTTTAAAGTTCTTTTTTATATCCTTAATGGCCATAATTTCTAAATAATTTATGTATACTTTGCTAATGAAGATCTTAAGTATTATTGAAAGGATGCTTTATCCTTATCTCTTAATCTGCAGAAATAAATTAATGAACTGCATTTTTACACCTTAAAAACTTTCTGTTTGATATAAATACTGATGTTGTCACAATTAAGCATCCCGTACATTTTAACTCCTTATTTTTTAAAGCCACTTTCTTCACAATACTCTAGCACATGAAATCCCCATTACTGATTTAAAATTAAGATTAAACACTCTAAAGTGATACGATCTAGGTAATTAATCTTTTTATTTTTAAAGCTCTTTTGAACTTTTTAAAGTATAACTTTACAAAAATAGCATCTAGCTACTGATTTCTAGTGGAGATATAGTATCTGATAGCATCTCTGGAAAATGATACTTCAATGGTCTTCAGTGTTCTACTTTTCATATTTTTAAAATTTTTATTCATTAGTTTAAAAATATAATACAGACGATTTTCGTTTTAAGTTCACTGCTTAATTGAAACAAGTCTGTTTTTATGCCAACTCCTGTAACGACCATTCGATTGAATAAGATACTTATTTGACACATTCTCACTTTCCGAAATTTCCTCTTTCTTTCTTTAATGGATTCAATGATAATAATATTTATACATTTAAAAATATTTTTTTCCTAAGCCAAGTATTAATTTGGTGATTATATTTTTACTTTTTCTGAATATTATTATTGTTTTAAACTGTAGAAATTTATACAATAATTAATGTGGAATTACAAAACCTATGATGTTTGAAATTGTTTCATTTTTAATATTGTCAAAAATAAAGTATCTGATAAAGCTGAAATGTGTAAAAAATTTTTTGTTTATTCTTTCGATTTATTTACTTACTAATTAATTTTTAATTCTATCTAGAGAATAATCCTTTTAAGTAGCTTTTTCTGACAATCGGATCATTTGATTTTTTTAGTTTTCCATTTGATTTAAATAAATAACAAATAATAAAGTTTTGACATGGATATGAACCATCAAAGAGGAGTATTTCAAAACAATTAATTCACTTAGAGTTATTTTCCTCAGTAATTTAAACATTAGCCTATTTTTCCTTGGGGAAAAATGGCCATGCTTGAATTAAGTCCTAATCGTGTAACCCAAATCCACCTTTCTTCAAAAAGCAATCTATTATCCGTAACCCCCACCCACCTCCCTTCACCGAAACGTCACCCTTCCATCTCGACACATAAATTGGCTAAAAACATAAAACCCACGACGCCGCGACGAAAATGTCTCTGCCCGAACAAAAATAAAAAAAATAAGCAGAAACCTATCACTTCGTGCACCGTACTTAAAACGCACAAAAAGCGAAACAGAGAACTCCACTCGTAACAGCGTTGCCATTTTTTCCTAGTCAAAAAAAGTAAACAAAACCGAAACCCGATTCGTTGGCGAACAGCCAATCGAAAATCCTCTTTGTCCTGCAGCTGTCTTGTGCCGCCTCAGAGAACAGATTTGGTTTGGAAATTTCCCTCCGGTTGTATTGTCTCTGGCCGACTCTAGCGTCATTGCCTCCCTGGGACTTCGCTTCGAAAGATCGAGACCCCCCCCTTCCCGTTTTTTTCTTCAGGGATCCAGGGTTATGAGTTGTGAGGAACGAGAAGGGTGTAATGTCATTTAGGTGCGGAAAGGTGTTTTGTCGTAGACATAAAACGGAATGTTTCGGTGTTGGACGTTTTTCTTTTGAGGGAGAGGCGGGAGAGATCTGTGCTTCTTAGTGATTCGTAAAGTTTCCATTCCTTGTCGTTAATTCTTAAGAAAAGTTGTTTTTCGCCGTTTTACTAAAGAGTTTGAGTGAAATTATTATTTCTCTTACGGTCTTTCTAACTAAAAGGTGACATTCTCACCTATCATATTGAGAATTTGTTCATAAAAGTTTATATTTACAATTCATGGAAAAATATTTAAAAATCCCAAATAAATTGACTCTAAACATATTGTATAAACTGAGAACTTTTTGATAAACTTTTTTTTTTGCATTACAGTCGAGTCCGCTTAATGTGATCGCAATTGTCCGAGACTAAACTGATAACATTATCCGATCGATAACAATAAGCGATCTCATATAAAAAACAACAAACAGTGTAACTAGATTGTTTGCTTTAAAATCAAAATCATGTAATCGTAATGAATGTATACAAAACTCTAATTTTACTCTAGGTAAAATTTTAAGGGGGAAATATAAGAGTAGTTCAGAAAAAAAATTAAAATAATCACTTACTTTGTATTTTTATAGAAAGGTCTCTCTTTTTCTGCTCCTTTATATCCTTCCATTTCAATAAACCACTTATTTATTACATAATCTGAATTCCAGTAAACAAAGGAAAATCAAATTCTCTTATCAGAAACATCTGCAAAGCGTGGATCTTGGTGTTTCTTTAACCAATCACAAGTACAAGTATAGATTCGGACGATTCAGACCCCCCCCCATAACTGTTTTCTTTCAATATAATATGCGGAATGTTTTATTTTCCTTACTCATACTGAGTTTCAGAAATATGAAGCGCCAGATGTTCTCATGGAGCAGATATTTCCTTTTTAAAATTGACCTTCAAAATGAAACTCAAACTCAAAAGCGGTCGTTTTAAAGGAGAAATGGACAAATTTTGATAACATTAAGCGGCGAGTTGATTCATAGTTGATCACATTAAACGATGTATTTTACATTAAATTAAATAGGAATGATCGGGACCTGTCGATTTCGATAACATTATCCGATTGATAACATTAACCGTGATCACATTAAGCGGATTCGACTGTAAAAGGAAGTGTTCTGAAACGTGAAAAGTTGATTGTTTCTTTTATAAAAATACCACTCCGTGCTATGACTACTAACTAAAAAACTATTTTATAAAACTTATCTAAATTTTAAATTTATTTTTCGAAATAATAGTTATATGAACTTGTAATCGCACATTTAAAACTTCACTCAATATCTGTAATTTTTAATCGTTTAATTTTTAATTATAGTAATATCCCTTTTAAAAATTGATAAGAAAGAGAAACGATTTTTTAAGTGGATCAAAGGTTTTAAATGAAATGAATTTTTAAATTTAAATGATTTTTAGTGTAAAGAGATCAACAGTTTTTGCATACCAACAAAAAAGATCGATTTCTAAAAAATATTGTAATAAAATTATCAAAAGTGGAGTTTTACATTTTTCTATCTATAAACGCAGAGTACTTAAGAGTTTTTGAAATCTCGATTTCAAAAATCGATTTCTCAAAATTTTGTAGTAAAATATATCAAAAGTGTAGTTTTATATTTTCCTACCTATTAACATAGAGAGCACTTGATAGTTTTTAAATTTTTTTTTTGTATTTTAAAAAGAGCCGTAATTCCATAAGTCAAACATTCACATACACACTTTTCTACCTTACTACTAATCCCTCCTAAACGCCCAACAAACTTAAAAGCTCACACCACGTCACGGTTTGAATTGAAATAACACACTAAAAGCGCAGTTAAGGCCCTTTCATTTATAGATCAACACTCCTCCTTCAGCGAACGTTTACTTTTCCCCTTAATTCCCTCAGCCGCACCGGCATCAAAAACAATTTGGGGATAAATTGCGCCAGCGCGCCGGGTCACTTCGCGCTCCGACGCGCCCTCGCGCACCTACTCGAGTGTGAATTCAAATTTTCCTCCAGCGAAAAATTCCCTCTTTCTCTGAAGAATGAATATACATAACTTCCCTGTGCGCGCCAGTCCGTCTGCCGAAAAAAGGGGCGATTTGCTTTTTAGCCCTCCCCCCTCTTTCGAGAGTTACTAATCTGTAGTATCGATGACTGACTGGGTTTGAAAACTTTCTCTCTCTTCTCTCCGCCTCAACTGATCTTCCGCGTCTTCGGATCCCCGACTCCATTCATATCGTCAGCTGGCGACGCGAGGAAAAGAACACTAATAAAAAGAAAAGGGAGGAGTTGCACTGCCGTAGTAGTAGTAGTAATAATAATGATAACAATAATAAAAAAAAGTGCTGGGGCTCTCCGTGTTTATTGTGTTTCGCCGCCGCCTTGCTTTTTTCTTTCTTTCTTTTTTGCGCGCGTATATTTTTCCCTCGCCAAGATTTGGCGAGGGGGAGAGCAGATTTCTCTCTCGTATAGGTTAAATACGTGAGCGTGTAGTGGAGTGTGTCGGAAACAAGGGCAGCCGATATTAACTCGAGATTTCGTGTACGGTGTCTTTTCAGAGGAAGGGAGGTGTAAGTTCGCTTTGGAGTCTCATTAGCTCCAGTGTGACCTCCTCCTTTCGCTAATCAGGCTCTTTTGGGGAGATCTTCTCTCTTTTGGGGGTATCGAATCGGTTTGGATGAAGCTAATTAGTTAAATTGCGCGTGGTTTTGTTCTTTTGAATGCGTTTAGAATTAGGTATATTTAAAGTGGGGTTTTTTCCATGAAGATCTTATTCGATATCTTTACATGCTTTTAAGTAACCTGCTCATTCACTATTCATGTTGCGTGTCAGAGCAATACATTTGAACAGTTTATTTGGTTGATTTCTTTGATGAAAAAACTGGTTAGCTTACCACATTAATCCTCGACCCTTCGTTTTGCACTTATGAAACCTAAATCTTAGAAGGATGAAACAATGAGGCGATCCCATATAAATTTGGAGATTATATAAAAAATCTATAGAAAAAATTGTTTTTCTTTGACATATCTGTTTAAAACAGTTGTTGTATACAGTTGTGGGTTGCTGAAAGAAAGTTCTAAAACTCTGGTAATTTTAAAATAGTATGGATAGGAGAAACGCTGATAAAGAAGTAAACCATATTTTAAAAGCTAATCTTTTAATTCTCCAGCCTTGTAAAGTACCTGTAAATATTTAATCAAACAACACCATTCTCATATAATTTTATTTGTAAAGCAAACAAAATATTATTGAATTAAATATTTTTATTGGTTTATTTTTGTGAGCAAAACTTACCTTTCTTTCTGTATGTATAAAAAATTATCTAAACTTTACTGCCAAATTTAAAAAAATCACTTGGCACATTTGAAAACCTTGAATGAAATGACTAACAAATGGAAGTAGATAAGACATTTAGAACTTGTAATATTTTATGACTCTTTTGAATTCACGTAAATATGTTAAAATACCCGAACAAGACTTCTTAATTACGCCTGTATTGTGGCTTCCCCTCACACCACTTTCCCGCAAAAGCAAATCGTCACAGCTGCCTTCAAACCTGTAGTCGATTTTTCCCAGGACGCCCGTGCTTTATAAAAGTTTTGTTATTATTCAAGAGTGATTGATTTTTGTTGCCAAGTTTCACTGTAACCGCCGCTTTTTGCCCGTCGCAATTATGAATCGGTGACGAAGCGTGAGTAACGCGATCTTAATTTCTTACCTCGGGTCACTTGTTTTGCTAAAAGTTTTCATTGAAAGAAAGAGGGAACGGATTTTTGAAATTGTGTGTTTGGTTCTTTTGTTTTCCGGCGATGTTTCTTAATATATTGGCGGTATTCTTACTGCTTGACTTTTGTCTTCTTTGAGAGGGCGCTGCTTTGTTTTTTATGTAATTTAGTGGTGTAAGAATATTTCGGGAAGGATATGCTGAAATTATGCAGAATTTTTGAGTGTTTGGAAGTATTAAAATTTTCTTTGGGAAATTTATCGGGTTATCCATGCATTTCCAATTAAATTATTTTTGAATGTATAGAAGTTGTATTAAATTTTTCTATGAGTAATAAACGTAGTTGTAGTAAAAGTTGTGTGTAAAAATGTTTATAATCAATTAAATGCTTCTTTTAAAAAAAATAACTTCCCTTTGCATTCTGCATCGCTATTTTTTTACCTTTCAACGTCAAATCTCTTAAAAATTACATGTTTTTTATTTGTGAAAAGTAATTAGACGATGTTTGTTTTTTTATCCACGGTGCACGTGAAGCTTTATTTGTGGGCTTCAGTTTATTTACATTAGTCAAGAAATATTATGAATCTACTTCTGCTCAAATAACTAGACAATTATGAAATTTTAATAAATTGTTTAATTTAAAGTAACTTTTACTTATTTATGTTCTATAGATCCCTGCCTTTATACATATATAGGTAGATATCATAGAACATATACATACATATAGGTAGGTATTTTGGTTTTAGCTTTATACAGCTCAATGCTTTTTATTGCCAACCTATTTTGGTGATTTTAATCTGGATTGAGAAAAAGAAACAGAGTAAGAAACTACGTAACCATTTTTGATTATTTTTTAAATCAATTAATTTATAGAATGAAACAAAACTAACTACATCGCTTACTCTTCATATCTAAAAAAATTAGCCATTTTTGGTTATGATAGAGTTTTTAAAAAGATCTGAAAGCTCGTCTTTTCTTTATGCTGCAGAGTAAAAGGTTTAATAAGTTTAATCGGATGCTTATTATTTTTTTTCAATACATTTCGATCTACTTTTAAACTTTAAAATATCTCTCCTGAAAAATCAGGTTCTTTGAGGTATGACGTTGATGAAAGGAGTAAGTGACATGAGAAACACATAATCAATGTTGGGAAAAAAACTCGCAAATTTACGAGTAATTCTTAATTAGGGTATAATAACCAAACAACACACTAAACAAAAAATATCAATAAAATTGGGATAACGATATCGACCCAAACGATCCATGAAGTCCGTGAGAATTTCTTTAATACTAGAATATAACATCAAAATTAGTTATATACTGTATTGCACCTAGTCATATTCTAACAGAGTTTCTCCTTGCAGTCGATGTGGAGCACATGCCCGAAGACGGCGGCGATGCTGAGCCCCAGCCCCTAGGCATGCGTCTGTCGCCGCCCTCCTCAAAAGAGGAGCCCCCCAAAGCGCCCCTCAAGCACCCCGACGACGAGAAGATCCAAGAGTACCTGCAGCGCAGTGACACGGCCGTCATCTTCCCGGAGCCCGTCGGCCGCAAGAGCCCCCCTACACAAGACAACACAGGTGGGTTTTATTGCAATATAAGACGCACTTATATTTATTTCACTGGACGAAATATGATAGGATAACACGAAGCTACTTTAGTATGTGTTGTACTAAGGAAATGTGATGAGTCTAGGAATTATTAATAATGTCTTCGTATTTCGGGTAAAGTTATAAATACTCATTAATGAATGCCATTGAATGTATCGTGTTTCCAGCCTCACGTTGGGCTTTTTAATAATGCCCAGTTTATCACTTAATCCCGTAACATATAGTGCGCTCGTACTAAAGATCTTCCCCTCTTCTTTTTGCCTTTTTTTAATCCAAACGATTTTATCTGAACCAAAATTTTAACATTTTTCTGTTTCGACTGATAATAATAATTCACTTCATAAAAATAAGAATTACTTTTGCTGAATGTTTGCTTTCCCTTCATAAAAGGACACTCGCAGTGAAACCAGTTCTACAGGTACTCAAAAATTACACTGAAACACACATTCAAAAATTTTACTTTCACTGAATGGTGGTTTCCCTACACAAAAGAACCTTCACAGTGGAACCAGTTTTACAGGTGTTCTGTTTCATTCACAAAATTTACGGGGATTATAACATAGTTTCTGCTTCAGTCCCATTCGCTGTCAATTTTAAGCATTTTTTGTCTTGTATATGGGATCAATAAATAAAATCCCAAGTTTTTTATTGATTTACTTCCCCATTACCACTAATTTACTGACCCATCCATTTTAGAGGTCAGGGAAAATTTCATCCAAATACAGGATTTAATTTTCCAAAGATAACTTGGCGAGATATTAATTTTTCTGGTCATCGGGAGCTAAGCGTTTGATGAATCCCACACACAACCAATCACAAATCATGGTTATGCTTCACTTTTTTCCCTCCACCCTCCCGCTAATGGGGATATTTTTTAATCGAGTTATTCCGGTGATAGTTTTTCCCTGAGAACATTAGCCAGCACTTCATTTCATAAGCATGTTTCGATTCATTTGCCGATATCCCTTTCACCGCAAAAATGATTTGGCATTGTTTTTCTTGCCATAATGGCGCTTTTTTTTACTTTCTTTTGCGTTTTTTCTCCACTCTCGCCAAACGTCACAAATATTAATTCATTCGCCAGAAGGGGATTATCATTTGGACAGCGCGCACAATCACGTTCACTATTATTTCTGGCGGTCATCTGCACGAAAGATAGAAAAAAAAACGGTCCCCCACCAAAGAAAAATCTGTCTCGTCATCCCACTATTAATCTCATTAATTCCGCTCCGAAAAACAAAAATTCATTTAGAAAAAGCAATGAGAAAGAACCCGTGTAGGAGCTGTTTTTAATGAGTCATTTGGCCGCGGCGTAAAAAAACAATGCTCCGAGAGGCTTTCGTAATTACATTTGCATAATTGATTTTAATATCCTCTCCGATTGAAAAATATGTTGCACAATTAAATGTCATTTATTCATTATTTTAAGGATGATAATCGTCGGCGATGATTTTCGGTTTATTAATTTCGTTCCTTCTGATTGCCGTTTTACCTTTATAATCAAAAAAGATCATTAAACATCCTCTGAATTTCTTCCCCTCTTTCCAGTAGTAATGATTTTTCTGCCGATTTATGGACACGGTTATCTTTAACATGTTCGTTTAATTAAGAAAAAAGGAGTCCTTGATTATTGTTTGGGCGACCGCCTTTGTTGTACCCGCAATCAGTTTTCGAGAATGAAGAAAAATTATCTTTATACTTAAACTATTTCCAGTTTTTTTCTCTTTCGAGTGGATTTTTTTGAACAAAAGAAATCAATTGTTCTTGTTCATAACGCTTTATTGATAAACATATTTCTTTAACCATGGCTAACTGTTTAGCGTAAAACAAATTTGGCTTCCTAGATATTCGTCATTTCTCTTTTTAATATATTTTCTTTAATGATTTTAACAACTTTCTATTTGCACCTTTTATTTCGTAATTTAACCATCTTAACACTCTTTTTGTCTTTGGAAATTTTTATGAAACATATAATTTCATTAGAGCAGCAAAATTATTTATGCTTCTTACGATTGAATAGATATAAAATATATATGACCATTACCTTTTATGCCTTAACTCAAACTTTTTCTTGTTAAAAATTACAGTGGCAAATTATTTAAGTTTTTTTTCTTTCCTTTATTCTAAATAAGAAACTTAATACTAAAAAGTAATTTAAGTTAAGGAAAAGAGTTGGAAAATATATAAGGGGACCATTCAAAAATTACGTGACATGTTAATAGAAGGAGAGGAGTGGGTACGGTATGTATGAGTTTTGTATGTGTCTCGTAATGTGGCAAAAGGAGAGTTCAAACATTGTGGCAATGGACTCAATTCACGTGACGTCAGCGATCACGTGATAGCTACATTTATTCATGATAACTACATTGTTAACTAGTGAATGCATTACTAGCAGCATAGTATCAGTTGCATTGTTTTGTGTAGCTATCACGTGATAATCAATACTAACGCACTCTGGCGATGAATTGACCCCACTGAAATTTAATATGAAATTTAGTATTACTACTATCGTAAGCTTACGTACATGTTTATACCCCATTTGTAAACATTTTATTTTTATTTGTAAAAAATTTTTATACCCCCTTTTATTGAACTCGATAAGCACGCCTTCTCTGTTTTGGGAAAAGGAAATTTTTAACATATAGGGTAGATGGGGGTAACAGATCGATATTTCGAGCGTTTGTTTTTTACAAACTTTTAACGATAGGGGGATAACGACGATAATTTACAATACACTAGACTAGTAACTTTTTCTCCATTGATAGTAGAAAGGAACTACATTTACCCCATATCCCCCTAAAAAATTCCAACATCTCCCTCTGAAATTTTGTACGGCTAGGCTACACAGGATCAGTTTTTTTGAAAAGATCAGAAGCAATGACAGTAACTCTACTTCACGTACCACATCTGAATTAAATGAAAGTCTTATTTACCACCTAACAAACAAATATGAAATATAATTAATTACCACAACAACCGTTTGAATTACATTTTTGGAAGTCAATTCTCTCCTTGGACACTCATATTAAACAGCCAAACATACCAGAGAGTCCAAAAAAGGTTGAAAATCGTTAACATAATATAAGACTGACTTTTGACTAACGATTGCTTCCTATCCGCTGCCACCAAACAAACTGTTGCACGACTTCCGATCACAGCTCCTCAATAATAAGCAATAAAGCAAAATAGAGAGCCACCAGCACCTTCATTACGCAAAGCACAATCGGCGGCGAACATTACCGAGAAAAATGCGACACCACAAAAGGCCCTCCATAAAACTCCTCCACACTCTCCTTTAATTAAGACGCAATTACGCGCCCATAACGAGCGACAACAAACAAAACCCCCAACCGAAATTTAATTTACTTCCCACAAGTGCAATCGCAGGATCCCGAAAATATTTTTACGGCATTTTTCGGGATAAGGTAAGAGAGGAGGAGGCAAATTTTTCCCGCGCCCAGATGGAGACGTCGCCGCGCGAAGGTATGGCGTTCAGGTATGCCCGGGCATACCTCTCTCCCGACCAATCCAACAATGCAGGGGAGAAATACCGCGCTACTTTTGCCCCTTTTAATGTCGCTCCGTAACGTGGTAAGGTATTCGGAGGGTTTAAATTAAACTATCTACTAATTAACTCGGATTCGGGCATTCCGGGGAGGGGTATTCCAGTCGGTTTCTCGGGCAGAGATATTTTACCCGTCTTCACTTTTGTATTGTTTCGGCGAGCCCAATAATTTTCATTTAGAGTGAGAGAGGCAATAACGGCGACCCCCTAAAAAACTATGCTCCGTAGGGGGAATGTTTGGTTTTGGGGAGGGGGTGCAAGAGAGAGAGAGGAGTTTAAGAGTGGTTTATGAAGAATGCAATTAGTTGGCTGCCGAGAAAAATGGTGAGTGGAGTTTAGGTGCGCTTCGGCTGAAATTTATTATTAGTTCATTTCCTTTTATGTGCACGGGAAATTTTGCTTTTAACGGAAAAGTATTTTTAATGGGCTGCTCTCCTTTTGGCGGTATAGGGGCTTGAAAGAAGGGAGATATGAATCGGACAGAGATGAACTCTGTTAAAAAGTGAGCGGTGGGATTGGGGGAGTTTTGTAATGAAGATTGCATACCGAGAGAGGGTGGCCCAGTTTAATTTGGCGATTGCATACCTTTAGAGCGTCGTTTCTAAATTAAGGTACTCGTTGATTCGTGAAACTGGATGTATAGGAATAAACTAACCAGCCCCGCAGATATTTAATTTTCCATAAGAACGGAAAATAGTTACTGTTTTGCTGCTATTTTCAAATAAAACCAGGGTTGTTACGTTTAAAACACTTTGTTTTAAACACTTGTTTTAAACATGTTTTTAAAACAAAGAAAAAAACATTGTTTAAAACACATGTAGTTTTTAGCAAGTTGCTCGCTTTATTTAGGCAAAAAACTCACTATTTTCATGTATGGATCACCCAGAGCCTAAAAAGATGGTGCCAAGTATAAGGCTCGGGTACAAACCACCAAATCGCCATGACATAGGCAGTACATTATTTGATAAAGAGCATGATGCTGTGAAGAAAACTTACAAAAATCATTTAAAAGAACGAACTGTTAGTGGTGTATTTAAAAGTATAGCTTTATTAGTATAATTTCGATTTGAAAAGTCAAATTAAAATTTTTAAAAATCATTGATTTTTTTATAATTTCTCTGTCAAGGGTAAAAATCAAATAAAACGTTTTAAACAAAAAACACGTTTAAAACAAATAAAACATGTTTTTTGTTTTTTATTAAAAATGCAGGTTTTTTTAAACCCTGAATAAATCTGTGCATTGCTTAAATATTTTGCAGCCATTATATGATGCTTATTAAAATTAACTAGGGGTCATTCTCAAATTTCTTTTTCAAAATTTTTAAGTATTTTAAACCGTTTCCTTTCTTTGACATAAGTTGTCATGTTTCAGATGTGCAAATGGTGGTTTAGTATTTACTACCCATTTTTATGTAACATTTATTAACCTCAAGTTTGAAGGTTCTTTCTTGGATTCTTTTCGTAGCTTTCGATCAAAGTAATACGTAATTTACTGCTTTATTTCAACCAGCGATGGAAGAACTGCCTTCTCCATCAAGCACTGACGATATTTTTTAAGTGTGACGGCACAATGTTTGAACTCACCTCTTGCCACATTATGTAACACATATAGAACCCCCTCCTCTCCTCCTAAAAACATGTAATGCGTATTAAGTTAAACGTTTTAAAATTTATTAAATGTCATCGACGCATTTGAGATTTTAATCCAATTCATTAGCCGATTTCATTTTTATTTCCTCACGGAACAACAAAACGAAATGAGCGGTAATGAAGTCAGACCTCACTTTATTCATGCAATGTTACATGAGCCATAACCGATGCACTACTTACAAAACGAGCTGTAAAAGCTCCCAACTCAGGTCTTACCCCCCTTCCTCCACAATTAACATACACCCGTCTCGCCACACTAACTCCCCATTATACCTCCATCTTCATCTCGGCATTGTCTCGCTATACTTTTTCCCCTAAAAACCACCTCACCACCCCCCTGAATCACTACTACACATCCTTCGGAAGTCAGGAGTCAACGAGAGGGTCCCTTCGTGACTCAGGTTTCCTTCGCACAGGGCCCCCGAAAAACTTCCGCCCTGAGTCATCCTCTTGCGCTTCTTCCTCTTCCGCATCCGGATGGACCGTGCTCGCTCGCCCTTGAGCGCCGATGCTCTTTGTCTGCCCCCGGTTTATTGTTGAGTGATGGCCCCCCGATTGGGAGGAAGGGGGGATGTTTGGAGGAATTCGTAAGGAGGGTGTTGTTTTTGTTGTTGGGGGTTTTCCTCTGCGGATGGATTGCTTGTGGTGTGATGGGTGCTGTTAGGACAAATTACCTTTTGGAGTCGAATTGATTGTTCCTCTCAGAAGAATTTCAGTGATGTGTTTTTCCTATGAGTAATTGAACCCCATCATAGGATTTCCCTTATGATTATTACAGGAATGAGATTCTTCCGATTTTTCTGAGAATTTTCAGATTTTTTCCCACCGCAAAAAATTTGGACAAGGTATTAAAAATAAGCTAAAACCTTGCATTTCAGGATCAAATTTCCAAAAATTTTCTGGGGGAGCACCCCCAAGCCCCCCTTTTAGTACTTGGATCTCTATTTTTCTAATCTTTTTTATATAGTTCGTTAACATGCAAATTATGCCTAAAAATATATTGGAAAACAATATTGAAAATGTCGTTCACACAGATTTTCAGACTTTTTGCTTTTTTGTCAATCTCATCCCTGGTATTAGAAGGAAGATGAGTTGGCTAGAGGTAGCGAATCGATTATAATAAAGGTGAAAGAACCGGGACAGTTGTCTGGTGAGAATCAAAGAAAAACTAATTTTAATTATTAAAATAAAAAATGACAGTTCCACCTACTGGCAACTCATAATTTAAGGTTTCAAACTCAGTTCTAAAAAAAGCCGAATGGGATAAACGATACAAAGTTTTTAAAGAGGTGATGTAATGACCTTCCGTGATAACTAATTGAGTTTTTAAATTGATTTTATATGGCTTCAGTCACTAAAATTAAAATTTTACCTTAATTAATACTTAAAATTTTGCCGATAAGATGTTGTTTATGGATTTTGTAATACCATATCGAATTAAATGATAACAAAGTTGAGACCAAATATTATCAGTTTTTTTAAATTTTATAAGTCCCTTAGAAGCAAAGCTGTATGATTTTTGACTTTTTATTTCTGATTATTTTCAGAAAATTGAATAAGTGTTGGCTAGAAGTATTTTCAGATCTTATCATTTAGATTTATTTAAGAAATCTGTAATCTATTGAGTCTGTAAATGCAAATAATTTTTATGAAGCAGATAAACAGTTTTTTTATTATCCAGCTCTAAACTACAACTCTAACGAACTCTATTTACAATTGCCATTTATTATTCCATTTTCCGGGATTGTTGGTTGTGGGGTTTGGACTTTTCACCAATTTACAATATTTGGTATCCAATATGAGGCACTAAATACACCATATTACTTATTTAGCATGTTCAATATCGTATATATGCAACTCTTATCTATTTCCAATGCTTTATTTCGCAAACAAATCAATTTAAAAGCTTAACAAACGAATAAATCTACAATAAACCGCATCCACGAAAAATTAATTGTATAATTTTTCCCCTTCTAAAGACTTCCATTTCGACATGCAAAACTTATCACTCCCAAAGATCACGCGCGTCGCTTCGATAATCCACAATTATCCAATCAAAAACCTTTGATGGCGGGTTTCGGTTCATAAAGGTTAAAGAACCCACTGCTCTGAATAGAAAGGGGCCTGGTCCCAGGACGAGTCAATCCAGCGTGATTGATTGCACAACTTCAGTAATAAATCACCGGCTCCAGTGTCACCACTCCTCATACCTTGAACAAGCCTTGGAGCGGGTATTTTTCTGCCCAGTTTGGTGCAATGGTCCAGGTTATGGGTGTCTTTAAATTTTGTGGTATTTTTTTGGAGAGGTATCTGTGTTTTCGGGGCGGTGGTTTTTGTGAGGTGTAATTATGGGGGTTTGATTTATCGGGGGGATTTGTAGGGAGTTGATTACTTAAATTTTACATGCTAGTTTTGCTTTTTGCTTCGATGGACTAACTACAGAGGTGAATGAAAGGTTATTGTTTTCTTTCTTTACTGATGATGAGAATTGTTTATAAATGTATCTTATCAACGGATATGATCAAAATGCGGTTTTGATAAGTTAGTTGTTATCAAGTTTGGTGATGTGACTTAAAGATTCGGGAGTTTTAACTTGAAATATTTTTCTGTTTATTGATGTCCTTCTTTGATTCCAGATGTTTCTATATACTTTTTGCAATGACGTAATTTTATAACTGTAGGAAAATGGTTTCCCTTTTTAGATTACAAGCTCTTTACTTATCTTATAAAAACATAATAGATTTAAAATCACTCGAAATTAAGCAAGTAAAACTCGCTAATTCGAAGAATTTTATTCAGTCATATTTATTTCAATACGATTCCTTCAATCACATTTATAAAAAGGTAAATTTCATTGCATATAAAAATCTAATGCACCTAAATAAACAGTAGGTGTAGTAATACACAATTTAGCCATTTAATTCTGTTTATAGTTTAGAAATTATTTCCCATCTATCTAATTCCCTTTAGATCAATATCATTGGTGAGATCTGTTTTTCAAATGCTATAGTTTATATTAGTGATGGGCAAAATCGATAATTTTAGGTATCGAATACTTTGGTATCGAATACTTATAGGTATCGAGTACTTTTAGGTATCGAGTACTTTTTTTCAATGTCGGGAAATGAACCTGAAGGGACAATTTTTTTAGGGCCTATCCATAATCAGACTAATATTCAAAAAACTGAAAGCGATCCATCAAAAAGCCCCGTAGCTACGGGCCTGGAGGTGGATAGAGGCGAAGGATTTGGCGGGGGAAAAACCTAGCCGCGTCAAATTTCTCTCGCGGATGATAACGACTTGGGTTTGAGCGTTGCAAAATAAAAACGTAAACAGGCTGCGTTTGATCTACAGTAGGTATTATAAAGATTACTTCATTGAAAAATTTAAAACGAAATATGTCAATAAAGTATCGATACTTTTGTGGGTATCGAATACACTCGATACCTATAGGTATCGAGTACTTAAGTATTTGGTATCGATACCTGCCCATCACTAGTTTATATCTGTACACATCATGCATCTTAAATGTACGTAAATTTTATTCGAAACTAACAACACCCATAGTAATATCAATCTCTTTAAAACATTGATTCCAGGCTAATTCGTGTTTCCTGAAAATGCCAACACTTTCTAATAGTCAGCCAGAGCGCAGTTTCCAGCCAGACGTGGAAAAAAATCCTGCTTTTTTGCCACCCTCCATAAATCGGCTGGCGAGGAAGCAGTTAACCTTCGATTACCATTGGGGTTTCGGTGTTTAACCTACAGTCCCCTAATCCCCTCATCAGTAATTACGGACCAGTTACCCGCGTCGTAACACTACATCAGAGCCAACGACCGGTGACTTCCGATTTCCAAAAGTCCGGACTGTGATCCCTGCAGTCAATCTTTTCGCCCGGCTCCGAGGATTGGGGATGTAGTAAAAAGGAAGCGCCTTTGCCTGTTGGGGGACGTCTACTGATTGCAGTGGGAGAGATAGGTGTTGATATTTAATACTGGAATTTACTTTGTTATGCAGAATGTTAAGCTTTAATTTTCATGTGGCATATTTCAAAAGATACAGTTCTTTCAATTTTTTTCATTCTACAATTTAACTAATTATAAAATTTTAAAATTATTTCTGGAAAATTAAACAATTTCTACATTAGTTATTCGTACGGTAATTGCATCTTAAATACAACGAGCCACAATTTATGAAAAACTTTTTCTTGCAACTATCTTATTCTAACTTCAATTCTTGATGCCGTCCAGTTCTTTAATTTTAATTTGAAATAAATTTTTTATTATGTAATTCTAATATTTGCCTGTTTCTTCCTTCGTAATTCGAGTATTTTTTTGCTTCTGAATTTTTATGAAAAACCTAATTTTAATGAAAAACAAAGTTTTCAAACCAACTACAGGACAATTTGAATACTCCAGCTCCTCTTATTCAAAATCGTGGGTAATTTTGACTTATTTATTTTGCTGACTTGTATCGATAAAATAAATAAAATATTTGAGTTAGTGTTGAAACTTTGTGTTTTAAATATCATTTTCTCTTTTCTCTGTTTTATCTCTCTATTGCTTTGTTACAATGGATTAAGATCCTTTCGTACGATTGATCCTAAATAAAGCGTTGTTAATGCTTTGCATTATAATTTCTAAAATTTTGCTAAAAATACAAAATGGTATATTCTATAAGTCGAAGGGACGGGCTAAAAATTTCAACATAAAGAGTTTCTGGCAAAAGAAATTAAATTAGAGGAATACCTAACCGTCTAGGGGGGAAATATTTTTGTTTCGAAAAACAGAGGTTTTCCTTTCTACAAGAGTATACAATAGTTAAAAAGACTAAACTAGTATTTTTATTGACTAACCTCTAAAATCTGACTCTTCCCCGTGAATATCATTTTCTCCACCAACCAAAAGCGACGTCCATACATAACCCCTCTCCTCCAATCCCGGTTTCAATTCATCTACCCTAGATACCATTCAATATCTATTGCTGCAGGAGCAACCCAGAACCCATTTCCTCTCCTCTAATTTTTAGTCCCCGTACTTTAAAATATCCCCTCCCATAAACTGAGTTCTCGGGGGGACAATCCGAGCGTAAGTTTTGTCAACCGCCCCTTGTCGTTGTGGGTTGCTATTACCGTCCCCGGGCCCCGGGATTAAGTCATCAGTTCAATGTAACGCGATCCATTGGGTCCGAGATCTGGGCCGTAAAGTTGCGGCACCGACGCCGCCGTGCAGATACCGGGATCCGGCCGACTAGGTTTTTTTACCCCCGTGTGTAGGGAAGACGGTTTTTTGGTGTCTGGATTTGATTTTCGATTCAATTGAAACGTGGGCGGATTTGGTTTTTTTTTTTAGCCGGGAGTAGGATTAGGTTGATGTTTGTTACTGGGGGTTTTCGGGATGGGTGTAATTGTTAAATGGGTTGTTTTGGGGTGTTTTTTTGTTAATCTGATGTAGTGTGTTCTTGATTTCATGTGAGATGTTTCGTCTAGTTCTTGCGGTTTTTTCGTTGATTCCTTAACAATACCGATTTAACTATAGTTCCATAGAAATCAACTTTCGTTTGCATTTGAGTTACAGTTACTGTTCATTTTATGCCTCAGCTTAGAATTGGAAAATTATTTCTGTAAAACGGATTTCTCTGGAAATGTAGTTGTGTTAGTATCGGAAAGTTAACATCTACCTTTTCTACCTGTAAAACTATTTTTACTCCCAGTTTAATATTGATACCGGAAAACAAACATCGTATCTGTAAAACTCCTTTCACTGTGAGTGTAGTGTTGCTACTGAAAAACAAACATTCTACCTCTTTGGATAAAAATGTGGGAAAATCTCCTCTGTAAAACCATCTTTACTGTAAGTGTAATGTGTATGCGGGAAAGGAAATACCGAATTGGTAGGTGGGTAATAATGCGTAGGAACCGTTTTTTTCTGCCATTAATTTGTGAAATCCAGATAAATAAATAAATGAAAATAAAATAAGTTATTCTACTAGATAACCATTTGGCAGTGCCCCAATTACTTCAAATTGATCCATCTTTGATGTTTAAACTTACAATAGTACAAACCCCTCCGAGTCCGTCAAAATCACGTGACCTTTGACTATCGTTGGTTAAGCAGTAAGTATGCATACAATTAAACTCTATTCCATCGTACTATAAAGGAACGGGGAATAGTGAGTGTGCGTAATTTTTATTATAAGTAAAAGTGTGAGTAATTTTTATCAAAAGTAAGTGTGCACTTCATTTTTGTAGAAAAAAAAAGAAAAATATTGAATCATTTTTATTCTCTCTATCTTGATGTCTATTTTTTTTATTCATCTACGATAACGAAATGTGCCCAAAGGGTGAATCTTAATACCAAAAAAATCCCTCTACAAACCTCAATCTTTAATAAAAACGCTTCATTCCCCTCCCCACCCCAAAAACTGGCACCGCCGCACTTGACATCCCTCAAAAAATAAATATTCACAACAACCCCTCTTTAAAAACACCCCTCCCCCTAATCGCATGCACGCCGGAAAGCGAGCCCAAGACAAAAAGCGGGGCACCCCGGCGCAACAGAATACCGGATTAATATCATCCATCAGCCCCCAGCATCCCTATCATCATCACCATCCCGGACAAATGACATCCTGTCACTGATTACCGCTATTCACCAAAGGGAAGCTCTGCCCTAACGGCCAAACAATAGATAACTATAAATTTCCCTCCTTCAAACCGAAGGAGGGTCCCTCGCATTACGTAAGCAGCGGCCGAGGCATAAGCAACCCACCCGGCCTTTTTTTTTATATATTTATATCCATCCATGGGGTCATTTTGATGTGTTTATTGTTCTGGATTTGCGGCCACTTTCGGTCGCTTTTTTGTTGCGAGATGAAAGAAGTGGGGGTGTGTCGTGTGCGCGACGAGGATTGGCGTTATTGTTATTGTTGTTATTTGTATGGATTAGGTCGCGTGTGGAGATCATGCCAAGAGATGTCCTTTGCCAAGCCCCGGAAATGGGGGTTGGGGTCGCGGTTTTTTTGTATGAATAAGTGCGATTTGTTGTGCGAATGGAGATTAATTGGTACCTTGGAGGGGTTTTGGAGTGTTCCCGATGGTCGGGATGGTCAGTGAGGTCGAGTGTTTTGCGTTGCAGTAGAGGATGGATACCTAGTATAATCCCTATTTCTTGGCTAGAAGTGTTAGTTCAATGGAGTGTTATATTATCTCTTTGGATAGAAATACACATCCTTATTTTAGATGTTTATTGTGGGAAGTAAGTTTTAAGTGTATGTAGTATCTCAATTTGTTCACGCATCCTTCGATATAAGAGTGCATCAGAATTCGATTTAAGTAAGACAGTGATAAACATGTAATTTAAAAGTTACTTGGATCTAAACATGGTCAGAGTAACTCAAATCAGAAAATCAATCATTAATAAAAGATGTAACAATTAATAAAACCATTAAACATTTTTAATCTCTGATATAAAATAGTTTCAAAAGTATATAGGTATAAAAGTATATTCTCCTAAATATATGAAGTTTAAATTGATAAGGATTCAATTTTTTGATTTCTTTAGAAATTATTTAATGGATAACTTATGAATAATTTAGTTCTAGTGATTGGGTCGTTTTTGAACACCTGTAGAGCCAGTTCTACTGCGGTAGTACTTTTGTGAAGGGAAAGCAAACATTCGAGGCTCATAAGAGGAAATGCGGCTTGAGCATTAGAAAATTCTAAATGTAGGAGCTTAATATTGAAACAATGTTAATGACATTTCAGGAGACAACTATACTAAATATTCGAAAAAAAAGAGTAGTAATTTTGAAATCCTGTAAAACTACTTTCACAGCAGAAATACTTTTGCTTAAGGAAAGAAACATTCAGGGAAAACACTGAACGAGCGAATGACGTTTACGACGTCGCTTTAAGCAAGAAGTTTACGAGCATTTCAATATTCTTTATTGAATGTATGGTAGAACTATATAAAAATAAGGTAAAATTGGGAAAAGTTATTGTATAATTACAAGACGAATTAGCTTTATTACTTTAATTTACTCTCATTTACATTAAAATAAGGTACCTATTTAAAAAACCACCCTATTTTAGTAAATGAAATAGTTGATTTTTTCATATTATTATGCAAAAATGGGTGTAAAATAAAAAGATTAAAAGACAACTTGACAATATTTTAGAGTTTATTTTTAAATGAGGCATTTATCTAATGTGCATGTTGTTGTTGTTGCATGCCCCCATGGCCAGCAGTGCTAGACCAGGTCCATGACGTTAAAAACCTTTAAAAAAATCCAACACCGTCAATGGATCGTCTAATTTGCATTATTTAGTTTTGGGCAAATTTATTACAATTAATGTTTGGACCCTCTTTCAAACTCTAAACTTACTTTAAACTTTTAAACAAACTTTAAACTTAGTCGTAAATTTCGTTTTTTATTTCCGCTAGCAAATATTTACCTACGAATCAACAATGACAATAACAAAACATCCGAATCAACTCATCAGAAAACATCCTCCCACGCGACATTTCTTTAAACAGCCGATCTCTCGCAGAAAACACATCTTCCCCGTAAATTATTCAAAACGCATTCCTGGAAATTTCTCTTCCTCACCTCACCGTTTAGCGCGTCCCTTTTAGACGAAATTCCCGTAAAGAGAGAAAAAGGCGGCCCATACAATACGGCCCGTGGCAAATGTAGCGTGCCCGGCTCACAGAGCAAAGCAGACAACCAAAGAGAGGGCAAGCAAATTATTCGAGCGTAAACAGCCTATCTAAGTCTGCCGTCAAAAATAGAATCCAAATAAATTTGTCCCTTCGTTTCAGATAAGAGGCAGCAACGAAACAGTTTTAACAACAGCAATAACACCGAGGCGAGGGGAAGAAAAAGACAAGATATTGAGACAAGAGGGATCAAAAACTTTTTCCTCGGAAAGGAGAGACGGGGGAGAAGGACGGAATGAAATAAATATGAGGTAGTTACGTCAGACCCCCTGCCTGTTGCGATGTGTACTGAGTTGGAAATGAGATAAACTAGACACGAGTTTTTGCTCTTTTTCCGGTTTCATCGATTTACCTGATGAAAAAGATGGTTTTCTTCTTCTTCTTCGCGTTTCCCTTTTGCACCTTTGGTTTTGATAGGTGCTGCTTTGTGGGTGGAAATGAGATTGGGGTGTTTATGCGCTGCGGTTGGATTGAGTTTGCCGCGGTTATGGGAGTTAGGACGCGTATTCGGCGCGTATGTTTCTGTAATGGCGTAGTTGAATGGGTGTAACTACGCATGTTTGGGTTTTTATTATGCTTCTCCTCTTTTTTTTGTTTGTATTTTACCTTTACATGGAATTGAAGAGCAATGCCGTGTTCTTGTTTGTGAAGGATGTTAATATAATTTTTGTGTTTTTATTTTTTAAAGAGTTGGGATTATAATTTCAAATTTAAGAACCATTCTTCAAAGACAAGTTCATTATTCGAGTGTAAATTGTGAATTTTTCCATGCGAACATCAGCAAATACTATATAGAATTATTGCAAATTTTCTCAATCTGTTATTAACCACTTTCACTAAATTCTTTCCCTTCATAAAAGAACAATTCGCAGTGAAACCAGTTCTACAGGTGCTCAAAAATTCCACTGGAATATTTCATTCACTAATTTTACTTTCTCTGAATGTTTTCTTTCCCTTCACAAAACAACATTCACAGTGAAACCAGTTCTACAGGTGTTCAAAAATTACACTTGATCACTTTTATTTACAAAATTACTTTCACTAAATATTTGTTTTCCCAATACAAAAAAAACATTCGCAGTGAAACCAGCTCTACAAGTTTTCAAAAATAATACTGTAACAATTTCGTTAAAAAATTTTACATTTTATAACCAATTTTACTGAATGTTCGCTTTCTCCCCACAAGAAGACATTCACTGTGAAACCAGTTCTACAGGTGCTCAAAAATTACACTGGAAAATTTCATTCACTAATTTTACTTTATCTGAATGTTTTCTTACCCTTTACAAAACAACATTCACAGTGAAACCAGTTCTACAGGTGTTCAAAAATTACACTTGATCACTTTTATTTACAAAATTTACTCTCACTGAATGTTTGTTTTCCCAATACAAAAGAACATTCGCAGTGAAACCACCTCTACAAGTTTTCAAAAATTATACTGGAACATTTTCGTTAAAAAAATTTTACATGTGATAACCACTTTTACTGAATGTTCGCTTTCTCCCCACAAGAAGACATTCACAGTGAAACCAGTTCTACAAGTGTTCAAAAATTATATTTGATCACTTTCATTTACAAAATTTAATTTAACTGAATCTTTGTTTTCCTAATACAAAAGAACATACTCAGTGAAACCAGCTCTACAAGTTTTCAAATATTATACTAGAACAGTTTCATTCAAAATTTTCTACTTGTAATAGCCATTTTTACAGAATGTTTGCTGTTCGCTTTCCCCCCACAAAAGGACATTCACAGTGAAACCAGTTCTACAGGTGTTCGAAAATTCCACTGGAGCAGTTCCATTCACAAAATTTATCAAATTAATTAATCTTTTTATCTTCGGGTAGAACAGGGTTCAGGGAACAGGGGAATTAGAACAGGGTTCTTCATCATTAACCGAATACGAAACTCTGCTTTCAGCTTCGTTTGAACGAGTTACGGAAATAACACTTCGCAAGAAATAGCAATATCCGTTCTAATAAAAGAAGATTTTTCTCCTCTCTCTCCACAAAACAATCCTTTCCATTTCACCACCCAACATCCCCATCAATCCCAAATCCCCGCCAGGAATAGCAAGCTCATCATCTCCGCTCCGACTCCAGGGGAGAAAATTTTTAAAAACCCCACTTAGAATAAGCACCCCAACCCCGTGACTTTTTCTCTTCCCATTGTTTCGTTCACCTTCAGCGGTATACACTCCACCCCCCTCAAAAAGCTACGCACTCGGCGACACCACCAGACCGTTCCTTCAAGATGGATCTCCCACTCTCACAATGGGTTCTGGAGGGTCCTTCCCAGTGATTATGATCATCATCTGGAGCTGGCGGATGGAGTTATGGCTTCTTTTTCCGTCTCCTGACCTTTTTCCCCTGGGTTTAGTTATTAAGTCCCGATTGTTTGCATAATGCCCCGGATTGTCTTTGTTTGGAGGGGTGTTTTTCTTCAGGGGCCTCTGCGAAAAGAATGTCTTTGTGGGTTGGTAATTGGGATCTTTGTGCGGTCGAGGTAGGTTTTGATTTATCTCTGTTGAAGTCTCGCTTTTGGGGTTTTGTTTAAGGGAGGTTTGGAAGTGAAGTTTGGTTTGAAGGAGTGGTTTACTACATGCCTATTGGGGCTTGAAGGTGTGGATTTGAAGGTTTTTTTCTTCAAATTTTGAGTTGGCGGGTGTGGGTTAATTCTTAAGTTTGAAGTTTGAGAATACTTTGATATCTTAAAAATTTACTCGATTCTTAATTGTTTCCGTTGATTTCAGAGTGGTACATATTCAGACATGTCCATGTCATCTGCACTTTGTTTTTCTGTGACATGGTCGTCGAAATTTAAACGCATTCAAATACCACAGGCAACCAATTCAATGATAATTAACACATTTGTTATTAAATAATTAACATACGAATCCATTTGATTAACTAAGATGTTATTTATTTTTATAAAACTAAGATGAATTAAGGTTTTAAAGATTACAGATAGTGTTAACAGTAAATACAAGCAATTTTCGTTTAAAAGTGTAGAAACCTTTATTGATAAATGACTTCATTGCTATGGTAAATTAAGCAGATTTATAATTAACTTCTTGCAAGTTTCATTAAGATGAGATGAGGAAAGGCTAGTAATTTTTCATACAAGTTTTATTTGAATATTCATTGAATCGTTTGTGTCTAAACTATAGTAATTAAGTAAAAGTTATTTAAAAAAACATTAGCCTTATTTTAATTGCATACGAAATGATCGTTGACTGATTAGTTGATTAGACACGTTTGAAAATAGGACGCTATTTTACTTAACATCACAATCATTATAGCTTTTATTTCGGGCTATCAAATTCATTAAACCGTATCGTTGATTACAGTTTGTGCTTGAAAAAAACAATGATAGTAAGTAACCTTTCGGTAATTTTGTTTTTAGAAGTCTCGTTTAGAAACACTAACATTAGCTTCACATCTATTTTCACTTAAGTTGTTTCTTAATTTTATAAAATCACTACACAAGACTGGACATTCGCTTCTAAACGATACGACCAGTATGCAAATGCACCGGGAAAAAAGCGATGAAAGTTAAAAACTCGAAACGCTAATAAAAACATGGGACTCGCCACGGCACTTTTGGGGTTGCTAATTGAACTTTTTACTTCACTTAAAAAAACCACCGAGAAAAAAACAGCCTCAAGTTGAGCCACTTTAACGTTTCCCTCCTTTTTTTTAAAGAAAAATTCTCAAGTTTCTCTATTACAACTTAATACAAATCTTTCAGTTAAAAGGATAGTTAAAAACCTGTGGGAGATAAGTGCAGAAAAAACTCTGGGGAGTATATATATTGGATGGAAACATTATTATTTTTCCTAAGTTTTTTTTTCACCATCCCCTGCGGATTTTTTCGTCCGAATGCATTGTTTGCTGCGGTTTTGTCTGAATTGTCAGACCTCAGTTGCCCGCTTTTTTTCCTGTCTTTGTTCCCCCAGCTCCCAGCACGAAGTTCCTCCTTTTTTTCGTGTTAACTTCCTTAAGAAAGCAATAAAAAGTATTAGAATTAAACGTCCGTGTAAAAAGAGCGGTCCGGCCTAAACCGCTAGTCATTACACTTTTTGTCCTCCGAGCAAAAACTAAGTTTTTGCGGCCGCTTGTGGAACGGGTCTTTAAAAAAGGGAGCTAATCAAATCAATTAGTAATTAACAGGAAAGAGCTTTCCAACACTGTGAGAAGGGGATAATGATATGCACACACAGAGCGAATACACCCTTTGGTGTTAGTTGAAATTACTTTTTACTTATTTATTACGACTCCATCTGCATACAAACCTCCACTGATTGTTCTGTATTTTCTTTTGTTCTTTAATCCCTTTTTTAATTGTCCCTTTTTTCCTCTCCCTGTTCGGATGAGAGGCTTTTTTCGGTCCCCTCTGTGTATGCGTATAAGTGATCTCTTGCTTTTTTTCGCCGTTTTTTTCTTCTTTCTCCGTCCTCCTCATTTGTTTCTTTGAGTATTGTTCTTTACCGAACATGATAAATTTTGCAAAGCTTTGAAATTGAACCTTTCGGACTTAATTGCGATATCACCCGGGTATTGGGGAGGGAAAGAAAGGGATTTTTTTGTCCTATTTTTTTAAAAAAAAAGGGAAGAAAAATTAAGAATAGTGTTTGTCTTCCATGTCCGTTCCCTGAATTCGTAGAATAAACGCAAAGAGGGGGTTTTTGAAAGTGAAAAAGGAAAACACACCGCTGAAGAGGGAAACTGTTTTTGCCCCCTTTTTTAACCCCCTCCGAAAAGGGTTTCGAGGGAGAACGGGGCAAAAAATGAGGTGGGACGGAAAGGGGGAAGAATAACCTCTTGTCATTTCTGAATTGGGTTTAATTTAATTACAAAAGTTCAATATCTGCGCTTCTCGACCTGGCTACTTTGTTTTTGGTTTTTCTGCCCACTTTTTTCTCTGCACTTTCCCCCACTGCATTCATTCAAATATAACTGGTGGCTGGGGCGAGTTATTATTAAAAAAAAGGAATGAAAAGTTTTTTAAAAAGAACAATAAAAGTCAAATAAAAACTAGAATGGGACTGGGAAAAGTGACGGAAATGGCAAATCAAGTTTTTCCCCTGATAGAGCGAAAAAACCGAAACGCTTTTTTGAGAGTCGTCTCCGTTTTTAATTTTTTCCCCTCCTTCTGTCTTTTATTATCCCGCTGGCATTCCATTGGCTGACCGCTTCTTTCCCCAACAAAGGGAACTAGCCAATGGGCGTTCATTACCTTAGCTACGGAATAAAGGCGAAGTAATTAAGCCAGGGGAACTGTTAGTCATTAATTAAAATAATTCCGGGTAGAAAAGCGGGCGATGCTGGCGAGAGATAAGACGCGGCAATTTGAGAGAGAACTTATCTGACCACACAAAGATACGGTGTTTCCGTTGAAATAGAAGTTCCCTCGTAATTGAAAAGCTATACGCCGGTTAGAGCGCGATCTTTTATTATGTGTCGCCAAAAAAGTGCGCGAGAGTTGTAATGAGTGGGGTGTGAGAGAAAAAAAAACTCGTCGCTTTATGGTCGCTTGTTTTTGCATGGATGGGGAAAATATTCACCGCGAAGAATGCCGCGGAAAAAATTATGGAGAAGTGAAAACCGGGCGTTTTACCTTTTGCGCTAATTATCCCCGGTTTTCACGAAGATATCTGTTATAATTGCGCGAACTAGTTCGGGAACTTTGAAAGGAAACCTTTTACTGCAGTTTTTTTTCCTTTTTTGTGTGTGCATTGCGTTATCAGAGGGTTTTTTTTGTCGCATCTTTCAATCGTTTTATTATGTTTTTCCATTAATCACAATTAAATGGTCGGGATGTTTTAATTCTGTGTGGAAGTCTTATCGTGATTTTGTCGCGTAATAATAAGAGCTGGAGCGAGGTGTTTAGGTGTGTTTTCATTATTTGGGGATTCCTGGACTATTCTGATATACACTTTTGACGACTTCCGAGCTTGTTTTTTTTATGAATTAGTTTTCGTATTTAGAAGAAATGTTTGACTCGTTTAATTGTACCATCGTTTTGCTTTTCTCATAATAGTATTTACAACTACTGACACATAAAACCAAAAAAATATAAGATAAATAGCATTTTTCCCCAAACAAAATTTTTACACGAATATTTTTACTGCATGATATTTTTATTCAGAAAAATGTTCTTTATAATTTTGTACGAATGTTTAGAAATATAACAATGAATTCACTCCCACGTTCTTAAGCTTACTTAAAATTATCTTGATTGGCTTTCTTGCTCAGACAATTAAAAGTAATAATTAAGTTGTAATTAATAAGTCAAGTAAGCTTGTAATAGAAGCTGCAACCGTGCCTCAAACTCTTACAATATTAAAGAGATACTACTTTTTTATCTGTGCTGAGAATGAGAATATTTTAAAATATTTTCATTATGATAAAGAATTTTCGTCTTTTTTATTTTAGTATTAAATGTGAAGATGAATGTATTATAATTTCTTACATTTTGTGGGATTTTTTTTGGTAAAAAACCCCGCATCCGTGCAAGAAAATCTAAAGACTAATTCAGACTTATCACTCTTTTGTTCATTTTGGAGGAATCATCGAAAGAGAAAAGTGTGTGAATTGACGTTTCACTCTTTACTCCTTCACTTTTCTATGAAAACTAGCGATTCACTGGAGTGAATCACTCAGGATGATCAGTGAAATAAAACGGTGGGAATGAGCCTTAAGATAATCCACAGCTTTCACTACATTAACATTAGGGTGTATCGAAAAAAACTTTTTTCGATTTTGATGACGTAATAGTGCGGAAAAGTTGTCTAAGGTGCCAGAGAGTACCTGTGAATTTTTTCAGAATTTTTGGATAATTTCTTAAGGTGCCACATTGGCCCTGAAGTTCCCCATGTTAATCCAATGGGGCGCGCCGCCAAAAAGGCCGAAAATCGGTTTTTCGCCCCTCATTTCTACCCTAATCACACGACGAATGTCTTCACTCGAGTTATGGACCCTATATGATCTAGGCTATCCGACAAAACTTGAATAATAGCCTAAATCTCAATATTACGTTTTTTTGCATGCTCCAATTTCGTCGAAAATCGCGTATTTCCTCGTTCAAATCAGAGCCCACAATCAACATAATATAGAGATTTAAGTTATTATTCAAGTTTTTTCGGGTAGCATACATCATATAGAGTCCATAACTCGAGACGAGACATTCGTCGTGTGATTAGGGTAGAAATGAGGGGCAAAACACCGATTTTCGGCCTTTTTGGCGGCGCGCCCCATTGGATTAACATGGGGAACTTCAGGGCCAATGTGGCACCTTAAGAAATTATCCAAAAATTCTGAAAAAATTCACAGGTACTCTCTGGCACCTTAGACCACTTTTCCGCACTATTACGTCATCGAAAAAAAGTTTTTTTCGATACACCCTAATTAACATACTTCCCCATAAAATCTTTTATTCTCCAATCAAAACACAGTTAATTCATAGAAAACAAAAAAGTCTGAAAAATTGAAGCCTTCCCCAAAAATCTAAAAAAGATCTTCTTAGAGCTTTATTTGAAACCACTTCACTTAAATCAGAACAACCACCAACCTCACCCTAATCTCCAGGTAAACACACCTTCCTTCCTCCAACAAAAGACCACTTTAAAACCACCAACGAGCCCTTTCAACTCCTCCCCAAAAATCCCATTCGGAGCGTCCCTTAATCCACCCTCAAAAGAAGAAAACGAAAAGAGAGAAGAGAAAAAAACCCTTTTCCACAAATAAGACGTCCGATAATTGAGAGATCTCTCCCGTCACCCGAGCCAGAGAGAAGGGGGAGAAGGCCCCTTTCGATTTCATTGAGCATTCCGGTCAAGATCCTCAAAGAGATTACCGGAAAGTGGAATCTGGCCTGGCCACCGGGGGCTAGCCCCGTTAATATTCAGGATGACCGACTTTGTTTCCACCCCCTGGACCTATGGGTTTTAGAGGCAATCAGACTTACCGGATTCATTGCTCCCTCCCTCCTCCCTTGCCGGACTGTCTCCGGGGGATGTCCAGGCCATAACACCTTGCCGGGGCCCGGATTGCGGTTTTGCGCCGATGCAAAGTCCGAGCGGAATGCTAAGTCGGTATTTTTCCCTGATTCTCTCCTCCCCTCCTGCGGGGGCGCGCTCCCCTTTAAATCTGGCAATATCGGGAATCGAATGCCTGAATGAATTATAACTGATTGTTCGGATGGGGACGGGAATTATGGGTCCCTTGGGGGGCGCGTTCAGGAATTTCGCGCATATTGGCGACCAGGTAGGGTGTTTATGGTAATGCGGAATCTTTGGAGGGTTCCTCTGCCCGTTGTTTCAGAAATTGGGGCTGGCGGTATTGGATTGGTATGTTGGGTATAGGAAAACAGCGGTTGCTAAAACGATTTTGCGGTTTTAAGTAATGTTTAATTGCGACGCATTAATACTTGTGTCTGGGGGATTATTTAAGCTAACGTCCTATTGAGATCCATGTTATGAATTGCTAGAATTTGTAATGTGGATTGTTTTATAATGGAGATTTTTATGTGAGAACTGAATGCATAAATTCCTCATCAGGTTAATTTGTGTATTGATAATTGACTATATTTTTACTACAAAAGATTGTTGATTAATGATTTTAAGTAATTATTGATTTGAATTTTATTTAATAACTTAAAATGTTTAAAAATTGAAAACAAAATAATTTTAGTATTACATTATCTTTAAAAGTATTATTCGTTCATAATTCCAAAGCTAAAAAGACAAAATCTTTTCGGTCGTGCTAGAAGGCAAACATAATGATGACGCTTAATAAGGTTTTATTTTTGCTACATGGAGACTTACTTTAAATTGCAGCTGTAACCCAACGTTGGGATTATCATCTGTTGCTGTACTTGAAGTCAAAAGATTAACTAGCTGATACTGCGGTTGAAAGTGTTTTTGTTTTCAGCATAAAATAAATTTTAAACCTGTTTTAGTTTATATCTAAGTGATGCAGAGTAATTAATTTTCCGTTATATTTGAAACAAGTAATTACAATCTCTCCACAGATTCTTTTTTGATGCTTGACTTCTCCACGGACACAATCCTTCCACCGTTGAGGTGTATTCAACCTTGCGTTACTTTTTTGTTCATATAAAGTTGCACACTCATTTGTCAAATGCACTCGTTTAAAGAAATAAACAGACCTTTATAATTACTGCACTTTACAGATTTTACGTGAGAAGTGACGCTTAAAAAACCAGCACTAAAACTCTACCACTGTTGCGGAGCTTGCCTTTTCAAGCAGCCACAAAGAGGGGAAAACACTCTTCATACCATCCTTCACCGCTCGGGCTCCCCCCGCTCCTGATTGCTCCCGGAATTTGTCAGGTTTCATCAGGAGCCCGTAAAAAATCCGGTTGCTCCGGATTCCTGTATAAAGAGAGACGTCATATGCAGTTGAATCAGTATGCAAAGCGACGAACTCCGTTTCTACCTTTCATTAGATAGCTGGGCCTCAAGCACATTCAAATCTCCCCCTTTTTTCCCCTGTAGTGCGGGGAGAGGACTACAGTACATTGTACCGGTGCTGAAAAGAGACCGGTATTTATGTAGTTTCCACACAATTCTTCCCTTGATTACCTTTGGCTTGGACACGGGGACCGCATTTACATCAGAATAGGTGAGCCCTTGCATCACGTAGGCGGCGCAATATGTAAACAAGGCACGTGACCGTCTGCAGCCAATGAGACGACTCGCTGTTTTGTGGGTACAGAAGGAGCCGAACGTGAGTGTATTTATTTTCTGATTTACTTCTTAGGGTTCGGCGATTGTGTGCTTGAGGGTATTATTTAGGGATTTTTTTTGTCTCTTTTGCCGTTGGAATAATTCTCAGGCCAACGGGGTGGTAAATTTTTCATGTCGGAATGATGCCTAAGAAAATAGCTCTTAGGAAATTGGTTTTTAAACTTTTTAGTTAAAAAAATATTTGGAATTTCTCTGTGTGGTAAATCCTTATCAGCAATGGCATCCTCTCAGTCTTTTTTATATTTATATATATAACTTATTCATTATTCTTATTATTTTATACCTAAAAAATATTATGATTGTTTTTTCATTTTATTTCTTTACCTCTGTGTTTCTCTTCTCCACATTTAAGTTTAGTCTCTTTATTTGAATGGAGAATTGTAGCATCACTTAAAATTATAAATATTCAATTTTAATTTATTAAAAATTCTCTCCTGATTCCAAAAATACGTGCTTGTCTTTTCCCACAAACTATTTTTAAGGTAATTATGACATATTTTAACACAGAAAGCTCCTAACAATGTGACGTCACATGTGTCTCTTGGAAATGTGGGAAACACCGTTTTCATCGAAACTCTAGAGCTCAGTCTTTCAAAGCGGGATGATTACAACAAGCGGGGAGCAAGGCACATATAACGTCACAAGCTGTCTCGGCTCAGACAGAAAATAAGCTATTTTTAATTGAAAATAACTTAAAATTTACGGCTTTGAAAGGTAAATTAAAATGTTTTTGGAGGTTTTAAGCCATTCTGAACACATTAAGATTTAAAAAATATTTGACTGTAATTATCCATTAAAAGCTGTCGTTTAATTTTGACTACTAGTATATTTTACATTACTAGTAGTTTAATTTAAATTTGTTGTAATAAAGAGGAATAAGAAGCAAGACCAGTATAATTTCCTCGCACGTTTCACTTAACTCTACTACATTTCTTTACATTTAAAATAATTGTTTGTTTTTGTTAACCTAAATCTTTATTGAAATATAACCGGTCCATATTTTTATCAATAATAACTTAACTTAACCTTTTAATTACAAGTGCACCAACCTGAACATGTTTTCTATCCCGAACATAGTTTCTAAATTTCAGCAATTGGATTTAACTATTATTGGAGCTTTATTTACTGCCCTGTACAAGGTTAACTTTCTGTATTTCCTTGTCATGAACATTTGGGATGGCTCTGTGATTGAAAAGTCGGTGACATCAATTTACCCCCAGGAGAGAAAATGGCTGCAGATTATCACATATAATAGTTTAGAAGACTGTGAAAACCTTTTCTCATTTTATACAAAGCAAAAATGCATTCGTGATACGTTCGTTAAAGATCTGTCTGACATAAAGTCATTAGCTGGTAATCTGAGAACCTTCTCCAAGACATACTATTTGATTATAGCGACGATTTCACAGAGACTAGCACCTCTCGTATACCACTTCAGCTTGTTCTTAACACCAGTGCTTGGACTTGTCCTTCTAATTAATATTTTGGCAAAGATGAAGTATTATCTTGGATGTGATACCTCAAACAGTAAGGAAACAACAAGATCGGACCATTCATCTCTAAAAACTATATTCGATGGTAGTATACTAAAAAGTATTATTTGCGTAAGTGGTGGAATTTTGTCAACGTCATTGATATTATGTCTCGTCAGTACTCATTCTTTGAATAATATAAACACAGGCTGCGAGTCACCGTCATGTTTATATTGCATTCCGAGACTTCAACATACCATCTTTAAGGATCAGGAAGACGATGATTATTATTACAACACTTTTGGGAGTTCCACCTCTAGTTACGTTCTATCAGTCACTAAATTTGTATCTGCAGTTTTATTGTCTTGTCTGTTGTATGGAATGACAACCCTTGTGTTATCTTTCAACGCTTTTGTTGTGATCGATACTACTAGAAGCCTGTATTCGGCATTCAAGTTGGTTTGTGACTACATGTCTAATGTTTCGCCAAGAAGATCAGTTGATGCGTTCTGGAATGTTACAAAAAATGCTTTATCAAGTCCTTTAAGAGGTTTTCAACCGAGTCCTAGGTTAAAAGACGCTTTTCTTCGACTCAGTCCTAAAAAAGAAGGTGGCGTCCATAAGAGTCCGAGTAATGAAGATAAACCGAGTCTTCTACGGGTTGCCCGCAAAGTTCTCGAAGACTAGCTGAATGTATAGAAACCTTATTTGAGCATCAGTTAAAACATCAATGTTACATTACCATTATAATATTGAATCGATTCTGTACTTAATATCTGCATTTATTGCGCTTGGTCTGATTGTATTTCATCCCACGTTTTATCACCCCTGAGTATGATACTTTTATTGGTAATTATAATTGTAATTAAAATTTTATTACTTTGTTTTGATTAAAATGTGTCCTAAAATGATTGTTTACTTGGTACTATTCCAGAATCCCGGCGCAAGTGATAAAGTCGCCAATAATGATGCAACCGCTGGTAACCTTTGTTTCTGTTTCGTAAGGTCTAGAGAGCCTGTATGCGAGAGAGGCGACAAATCAGTATAGCGCGCGCAGATCGGTTTTCTGTTCGCCACAGCCGGTTCCCTTCATAGGATTAGCATTGGACTCGAGAGAAGCGGCCTGATACAGTTTGGACAGAACTGGACGCTGGACAGAGACGCTTTTAAGCGAGTTGTCGTCTCTCTCTCGTATACAGGCTCTCTAGTAAGGTCATGTGTGAGCTGTCGCCAAAAAATCTGCTTGGCGAGATTTGAGCCGGTATTCTAGAAGAGTACCGTTTACTTTTATAAATAGGTACTTAGGTATCAACGCCACCGCATCTACAGATTTGGTGCCAATTATTTAAAATATTTAAATTGTTATTTAAAATCAAAACCGTTTAAAAATTCAAAACACTTTAATAAAAACAAAGTAGTCAATCGGATCAAATGAAATAAATCATAAATTAAGCTCACACTTAAAACACCTTAACTGCAATTGATTTTTCTCAATCGACACCAAAACTAATGAAATTAACGCCTTACTAATTTACATTAAACTACTTTAAAATTTACATTAATTGATAAAGTTTCAGTTTTATTAAATGATCCCATGCATCTATCCATCAAATATAACTTTCTTGAAACAGAAAACTCTTTAATATTCATCATGTCAATAAACGAAGCTCTTTCCTGAGCGTTTTTTACATTGTTACACCTCTGCAGTGATCGGTAACTATAGAAACTAGTCAGAGAATTACTCCTCTAAGTATAATTTGCGCGCATCGCCTTCACCGGTGTTTAAAAGCAACTTAGCTCAGATCGATCTCTCAATACCCTATTTTTCCTCTCCTCGCAAAAATCACCCGTCCCGGAATCCATTAAAAAGGAACCACCCTCTCGCCTTCATTACTGCCTCCCCAAAAAGGCAAAGGCCCTAAATTTTCTTAATCACTATTAAATTTACTTTCGTCGCGCAATCGAAACATAATTACTCGCTATCATTTCGTGCGTAAAGGACCGGAGATTTCGCTGCGAAAATTAAAGAAGCCGAAGATAATAACAATAACAATAATAATGCTGCGTATCGGGGTCCCTCGACCATAAACATGGTGCAAAAGAAGATAGATATATCCGCGCCCAGTGCTCTCGCTTAATGGAGTCCGATTCTTTTTGTTGGACCGTCTTTCTTTTAAAGCCCTGAGTGCAGCTGATTTCGGATATTAGATCGCAGTTGGTTGTTGTTATTTTCCTCTTCTTTTTAAGGAGGGGTGGAAGATAAGATGTTCCTTTATTGAATATTATCCCGATCGCTTGATGGGGTCGATCTGTCTTTTCCGAACTTAAGTTGAAGAGGTGAGTGTGATGGGAGTTTCCACCTTGAGTTCAAATGCGACGAGACGATTAGGAACGGGGATTGTGTTTTTTTTTCTTTTGTTTGGAGCGACGTTTGCTCGATTGTTTCCCGCTTAGCGTTTGATGCTTTCGTCGCAAAATAAGTACTTGGGTTCTCCTTGATTGTGATGGTTTTCCTGATAAGGAAAGAGCGATAGGGCTTTGTTTCTATTAAGCATAACTTTGTTTTTTTTATTAAGTTTGCATTCACTTTCAGTATTTATAGTAGTCTTGTTGAAAAGTTTTAAGAGATATTATAATTTTATTCCTGTCATTTAAATTTCTATCGGATTTATATGGTGATTTCATATATTTCACAACTCTATATCTCGTTAAAAGTAAATTAGTTCTTGGTTATATTGTTAGGAACTAATTTATTTTTAATAGAAGATATACAGTTAAAAGAAAAAGGCTTTATGAATCAGCTGGAAGTTAAAACATTGGGTTAACTTTAAATTCCTTAAAAGGTCTCCGTTTAGCAAATAACAAATAAACTTTGTTTACTTCATTGGGAATTATTTTTTAGCACCTTTTAACCCACTAGACCTTTAAAAGTAACTTTTAGAATAGTATTCAATTCTTAAAGAAATATATGGTTGAGCCGGAAAGTATGTCAGAAAGTATTCCCTTTTGTGCTTTTAAAATATCGGCTTGGCTTGGGTAACAAATCCTGGTTTTCAATGGGGAAAATGTCAAAGATTTCCTATCATTAGTCAAAACACCCTATTCAACATAAAAAAAATTGGTTCAATTCCGTTAACTGTCCTGTTATATATGGCCAAGCTGCTTTAAATTGCAAAAAGTTACAAATATCACTAAAAATTACAAACCAATCGAACGAAGCATACAATTTTATTAATAACAACCATAAAAATTTGGTGTTATTTTGAACATTTAGCGACCAGTACAGCTTATAGCGATACTTAATGGGACGCATAACGGAATTGAACCAAAAATCTTCCAATCACAGATCACATTCTCTCTTCATTCCTAATCGGGACATTCAAAAATACTCCTCATAAAAGGACCTCATACAGAGTTGCATCCCAATCTATTGGGGCCTCAAACAGTAAAAACTCCCCATCCTTGACATTGGCCTCCTGACTCAACCTCCCCATCCTCCACGGTCGGTCAGACCCCTCCTTCCGGCGTCGCGACCGGAAGTGACGATGTCCGTCTGAGTGACAAGGTCTCCTACAAATCCATTGTGGCAATCGTCCGGATTTATTGTCCCCTTGGTGTGGGCGGCTGTTATCGTGGCCATCGCCCGGAGATGCATTGCAATTGGCCCCTTTTTATGACCAAGGGACTGGGATGTCTCCGGTCGGTTGGAGTGGAGGTTGTAAATGGAATTAACCCCTGGATGGGTGGGGGAGAGGGTGGTCTGTCTCTGGGTTTCGGAATTTCTTGTTGGGAAGGGTTGGGGGATGAGGAAGATGATATGTGTGCATTGAAATTTTATGGTCTCTAAATGAAAACCAATCCTCAAATGAATGAATCTTCAATAAAATGAAAATGAATCCTCAATATGAAAATCAGCAGATGTTATGCTTAGAAAACTATAAAAAGTTATTTCCCCTTAATTTAACAATTCCAGTAGCTAATTCTTATCATGATTAATGCAGATATATTTAGGGAACAAGTAAAAGTGATAAGTTACTTATATCAAGTTAATAACAATACATCACAAAAATAGTGTAAAATAATTTAGAGATAAATTAAAGAACTAAAATCGTAACGAACGTTTTAAAATATTTTTTTAAAGGTTAATAGTTCCTTGGGGAGTATGCTTAAAAGCACAGCATTATTCTTACACTAACCCCTGTGTATTCTTCTCATTATTCTAAGATCCTAGCTAGACGCTACCTTATGTAATATGTAACAAGTGTACCTAATGTACAAGTTACTTTTTCTTGATTAAATAACTTGTACTGATTTAAGTAACAAGTCAAGCAAATTTTCCATACATACCTAGGCAATGTGAATATATTATTTTGCGTAAATTTAAGAGTGAAAATTGGGCAAGGTAGTTCATTTCCTGCGTTTTGAGTTTTCTAATATTAAATAATAAAATGTTATCAGAATTTAATAAAAAATAATAAGTCCTTATGTATACATTTTTTTTAAATTTTGAAGTGATATATTGTCAAAAAGTGAAACAGTTAAAATTTTCATTTCTGAAACTACCCCTCCTTCGCTATATGAAAAATGTTTAGTTAATAGAGAAAAAAAGGATTGACTGTTAATTATTGATAATTAAATGTCCGTTTATTAATTAAAAAATATTTGTCTCCCAAAACATATAAGAATAGCTAATTTGTATTTTATTAGCTCACTCTCACATCATGTTTTTCAACAGAACCGACAAAAACATTTTTCTCTTGTCACAGTTTTTTCTTAACTATCCTTCAGCACAATTTAGTTACAAGCAAAAATACCATTCCCTTAAAATTTAAAAACTCCCTCCCAACATGAAACAACCCCAAGTATAATAATACCTTACCTCTAAATTTTTAAAAATGAATATCCCCCGAAACCTTCCACTGCACACAAACAAGGTATACCTAGCTAAAGTTATAATCCCCCACTAGTCGCTGTGTAAAAGCAATGTGCCCCATAGGGTGAAGTGGTTTGTTAAGGGGTAAAGTGATTTTTTTTAGGTAAGAGGGCTATTGATGGATGCTGGCCGCTGCAACTGACATAGCCCATGATTGACGAGACGAGCTTCCTCTTTCAAGGGATAAGGCTCTGGTGAAAGGTTACCTGAGGCGACGGGATTGCACCTCTTTGGCGACACTCATCAAGTGGGGTGATTTGGGGAGGTGTGGAATTTCCATGAAGGGGGTTGGGTTGCTTGAGCAGAGAGGCTAATTTGATGGACTTGGAGTTTCGAGTTTGCATTGGACATTAACTATGAGTTGATAGGTAAATTTCAATTTTCTTAAGATTTGATTTTTTTAATAAGTTGTCTGGAGTATAATGGGAACCAATTTTTGATTCTGTTTGATTCAAGGAAATAAAAAAAATTATTAATGTGGACTGTGTTATAAATTTAAAAGTTGGTGTCTTATGATTTCTTTTGGTCCAGGATGCGTAAGATGAAATGAATTGTCTAATTTTCATAGGAAAAGGAAAATAAAACGGAGCATTTTTAATAGCAGTTGGCGGTTGCTTATATTTGAAATATTGATAAGATGTTGAGACAGTGATGAGTTTTTTAACCCCTTATACATACATAATGTAAATTGCAGGGAATCCGATATAACTTTAAAAGAATAAAGGATGAAGTAATAAAAACTCCACCTTTGCATAAATATGCATATCAAGCTTGTGTTTTTTTTTCATTCAAAAAACATTTTTGTGTTATTGAAAGAACAAGTTTGAATGACATGGGCCAATAAACAATTTGTTTTACTACATTAAATTATGAGTAACCTCACTTAATGATAGTTTATTTCCTTTAATCCACCCGATTTCTGTTTCCGCTGTTTTTCTGGCTTTCAATCATTCATGTCTAAGCTGATCTTGTTATCTCATATTTTTTAGAAATAATATTTTTTGAAGGTTACCCACCACCGTCTAGACAGATTTGTGTTGTCTTCGACGACATATCTCTTCTTTAACTAATCTTCTTTTAAGGTTTTCTGCTTAACCATTTCCACGTTATTTCTTTCATTTGAATATGGTCGTGAATCAGCTTAGTATGAATTATACAACTAGATCTGCTTTTATTAGGAATTAGGTATTTGCGAGGGACTGTTCCATGGAGTTTTTAGCGATAGTGCTTATTCATTGGTATTGTTCTACCAGGTTTTCAGACGTTTGTTGAACTTTGCATTGTGTGCATTTTATGGAGACTGATAATCTAGTCTGGAAATGACTAATAATGATGCAAAATTACACTTGACCGTCTGAAAATTACAATAGTGAGACAATTTGTAAACATTCTTGGTATTTTATACGTGTGACGGAGTTCAAATATTTGGAAAGTTTAAAGACCCACGTAAAATGCCAGTGTCCTTTTGCTGTATTTTGCTAAATTGAAAAATGAATTGGGAATTCTAAATTTCTGGTTATTGAAACTGTCTTCTCGAGTTTCTCAAAAGGAAGTGTTCAACATTTAAAATTTGTAAGTTTATAAATTTTAATAATAAATTATAGTGGTGTTGTCAGTGTTGGTATTCAAAATATAGTTTCGAGGTGTTTCAAACTATTTAATTAGATATGTTATATTTTATTTAAGCATTTTTACATTAATTGTTACTATAAGAAGTATCAGTACATTTTTCCTTCTATACTTCACAGCAACGTTTCCTGAACCCAGTACGTCACTACGCGGAAGGAGAAAGTTAGTAAACACAAAGCCTGATGGGTTGATAGGAGGAATTTCGATGCGCGAATTGTGATAAAAATACACTATTTATACATGGGTTTAACAAAATAATTATATTTTAAAATTGACGTTCTTTGTTTCACTCGAAATTCAGACACCGCGATGGGAACTACTTTGTTAGTGACGTAGTAGGTTCAACTTAAGTTCGTCACCTTAGTATCAAAAACTACTATCTCCATTCGGCAAACTTCGGGAATCCCGATTCTTGGCGATCGGATCGTTCGAGAAGCTCATTTTTTGGTTCGTAAGCGCTGACTTGATCGAGCAGAAAAGATCAAAACCCATCAAATTATCTTCTCCAACGATCTAAACTCCAAGAATCGGTATTCCCGAAGTTTGCCGAATGGAGACAGTAGTTTTTGATACTAAGGTGACGAGTTGCTGTCTAGTATAGGTTTAGGGATTGAGAAAGAAGTTAAAAGTTATATTTTAGTATGAAAAGTTCTCCTTTTTTCATGTTTTTTAAATGGATTTTAATATAAAAACTAATGTTTGAGGTTTGAAAAGGCTCGCAAATTGGTCGCAATATGGTAAAACCACACTTCCTGAAATAACTCCCCAAAAATTCTCGAATCTCTTGGCGGAGGGATTGGCGATCGTCTGGTATCTGCCTTGCAGGAAAGCAGCCCTGCAGCCAAGGTAAAGTCCTCCTCCAAAAAAGAGGTAGGCGAAGGTGTCATTTTGATCTCTCCAAGATTTCAGCACACCGAAGAGAAAAAGCCTCCGAGAGGATATTTTTGACTTGAGTAGTTAAGTGGGGGGAAATCCCTCAGCCCCCTTCTCCCCCCTGAGATCCTGAATTATATTCAGGAACGCACCTTGGCATTTTTATCTGTTACCTTCTTTTGGGTTTGATGTATGCTTTGAAGAGACGGCTCGAATACGAATAGCCGGCCCACTTTTTTCCTCGCTTCCTCCTTCCTTTCAGAAAGTGGTTGGAGCTAGAGATTCACGTCGTGGATCAGAGAGAATCAATCGAGGTGGATTTATGTGGGCTTTTCTGCATAGGGATTAATTTTCTGGAAATTCCAGGTGAAGTTGGTCGTTTGTTAGCATCTTATTTCTTGCATTTTCGTTGTTTTACCGAAAGGACTATACAAACTTTAATTTAATTATACAGTGTATCCTGGTTTCTTGATTTTATGCCTTTGAAAACGGTGTTTCCCTTTATCGCATAATTTTTTAGTAAGTTAATGCACACAATCACAAACTTGCATTAGTAAAACCAGAGCATGAAAATACTGAAATTATATTTTTTAGTTATTTACATTTAATCGATATTTTAAGTATTTTTAACCAGTAAATAGAGTGCCAGGTTTTAATTTTCACAAAAATTTTTATCTCCCTATGTCTATACGATCAAGACCTGTAATTTAACGACCTTTGTTTTCTATTATTTAGTTATTTAGTTTAGAAAAGCAAATGATGGCATGTAACAACCTTTTCTTTTGTCACTTGTCATAGACAGGTACACAAATGACTTGGTTTTAAAAATGAAATATAAATAAAATAGTTTATTGAGTTTTTTTAAAACCTGATTTCTTTTGACTGAAGAAAAAAATCCCAAAAGTGTATTTAACGTATTTCCTGAACAATTTTCTTCCAAATTTCAAAAAATGCGTAAATTGCATTTATAAAGACAGTAGGAAATGCATTGCGGTGAAGATTTTTGATAAGCCTTCCTTTTCAGATTTCTTAAAAAATCATATTAAAAGTTATAAATTTAAGGTACCTTTCATTTTAGTTAAGCCTATTTATTTGCTTCCTCGAAAATTGGTCTTGGTTAAGTAGATACGTTTTGAAAATCAAATCCCTGTATTTGATGGTTGGATTTAAGTAATAGTTATCTATAGTTAGAAACTATTTTACCTAATAATATTTAATTCCCTAAATGGAATTTCATACACAGGTGATTAAACATACAAAACTCCCCTTTCCTTTTTCATACCTTCCCGCACCTCTCCCATTCATAATTACTCTTTTTGCTCACACACCGAGCGTTAATTACTCCCCCCCACTATCCATTCATCACCCTCTAAAACACCCTCCGTAATCCCCTAATGAAGCCCTCCAATATTGGCGAAAGATTTAACCCCTCTGCCTCCGTTCAAAAACCAAGGTGACGTCACCTCCACGGTGGGCGGAGCGAGGCCTATGATTGACGGGAGGAGATGCCACTTAACTGTCTCTAGTCGCCCTATTCATCACGCTGGTAAATGCCCGGAGGCCGAACAATAGGATCCGTCAGTCGCAGGTAATTGCCCCAATTTGGGTGTCACCTGCCCGATCTCGACTGCGATCCCTATGGAAACGAGAGGAAGCCAATTATTATCTACTGTTAAGGCCTTCCCGGGCCATGATTAATAACGGCCACCGCTGGGAGGCTTAGCTCTAGGTAGACAGCATTCATAGATATTCGTCACGGAAGATGCATGTTGACTTGTGCAACTTGCGAGTATTCCCTGTGCTTGGGTTGATTATGGAGTGGGATATAGTGTTGGTGGGGGTAATTGCGTTTTGCTTAATGCGTTCTGCTCGGGTCCTTTTGACCCGGGGATGCGGGTTTTGATTTTGAGTGGTCGCTCGGCCTCTTGGTTTCTATTTTGAGGAATGATTTTGGTTTCTTGGTGCTGTGTGTTCAGAAACTATTCATCAGTAGTGGGTAGTTTTATCCTTGCTGTGAATATTAAGGTAGTGATGTATTGATATTGATATTGAAAGTTGTTTGAGGTATTTGCTTGCTCTTTCTAGCCGCTTAAGGTAGTGATGTATCTGTTATATTATCATGAAAGTGTGTTTTGTATGGATTTCCGTAATACATATCGTTACCACCAACGCCAAAAACGCGAAACTGCATTCAAAATTAGGTAAAATACTAGAAGTTGGTTCGGGTTGGTGCCTTTTAGCGAATTTTTTTCGACAACTTCAATTTTTTGATACTTAGGTGCAAATAGGCGCTACTACTTTACTTGGGGACTGGACCCTCTTCTAGACTTGAGCCAGTAATTAATAAAATATTCGTGTTTTTGGCGCGGTGGTAACTATATCAAATTGTGATTTTGATTTGCTATAACCCACTATTCATCCACCTTAAAATAACCCGATACAAATATCTGCACCCAAAAAGCAACGGCCACCCATTGTTTGCGTAGAGGTAGGAAAAACCCTGATCTCTCTGTGCTGAAGAGGAGATCGGCGTGTCTCCCGCAGGTGGCGGTGGGTGGGGGTTGTAAATCAAGCGGAAGTAACGGAATTGGCCGCTCACAAAAGAGCGGGCGAAATGGACGACGCATCTCTCATCCCCGTCGCCATACGTCTTTGCTGGGGACGCTTTATTCGGATAGCCATTTCTTCTGCTGCAGGTTCTGATTTTCCCCGCTAACATCTTCTTCCCTCAGTCTGTGGAAAGAGCATTCCCTGTGGTGGAGATGTTTGGTTTAATCTGAGTTTAGAAGATGCTTTTATGTAGTGCTTTTTTTCCGTTACGTTTGCTATAAACGAGTTAAATCGTTAGGCGTTAATTTCTGAGCGTTCCTTAACCTCGTCGAGTTAAGACATCATTGGAAAGTACATCGTCGAGTTACGACATGTTAAAGTTTGACTGTTTCTTAAGGAACTTCGGTTACACCCTGGAGTATTTTTTTAAAATCCATAGTACTGCATCCATACTGCATTATTATTATACAACTGTGTGAACAACAGAAATAAAACAAAAACATCTAAACACTAATATTATATAAAAATGTACGGTTTATTACGTCATCTAACTTAAAATAATTTTAATGTAAAAAAATGAAAATTATAGTTTGTCGGGGCACGTGTTTGTGTGAAATCTATACTTTCTTCTGTGTGTACTACATGCAGTTATTCTGAAGCTAATGGTACAAACATATCTTACAAAAAATATTTCATATAGTTTAGAGTTATAAATAAATAAGTAAAAATTGGGGAAGAGATCTAAGAAAATAAAGTAAGCTAGAATAATAATCATGATTTAAATGTGTAGTCATATTTTTTAAGTACTATATTTTATTTCTTTTAGCACCCTTTCTGGAAACCCCTGATTTATATGAATTAGTTTAAACCCTTTTAAGTTACGGCCGGCTATATTAAGAACAAAATCTTCCCATTGCAAAGATCTAACAGCTGTCAAATTTTGAAATGACCTTTAATTCAATCCTATATAAAATTAAATTCGACTTTAAACCATTTTCAAAAATCTTACCCAAACTATTTTTTAATCCCAAGGTTTAGTTAACCGTCTCGCCACTAACGTAGTTTTTTTCCCCACAGCTGTTTCTCATAACCAAAACCACGAACGTCTAGACATGCATCAGGTCTTTACCTGATTTGCCTGCTGCCGATCCCCAAATATTGCTGTTTAGGTATTAGTAACCATCAGTATTAGCTTACACTCTCAAGGTAGAGACGTAATAAGCTGACCAGAAATACAGGTTCAGACGTGATTAAGAGGATTTTCGTCTGAGCTAAATCGTGGTGTTGAATATTGGGTCACGTATTAGAGAAGTTTTGTTTAAGTGTTGCGTATACGTCTTTTGCATAAAGTAAAATTTTAAGGCCAGGAAGTCAAGTGTCTGAGAAGGGCTTCGGTTTTTGGATTTGTTCGCTGTTGCTATGCGAGAATGGTTGGGATTGGTAAGGGAAACTATCGAATTTTTTTGCGTTGAATGTCTATTGATGAGAATAATGTAGTTTTATTCTTTGATGAAAATTGTTTGTTGGCTTTCTAGCATATATTATTGTGTTGCTGCAAAATAAAGATTTCTGCAGGGAACGGGGCGGTTTTGTTGCTTGTTAAGCCCTGACGATAAATGAAGTGTTGATGGCTGTTTTGGTTTTAAGGTAACTATAGATATCTATCTAAAGAAATTACTTAGTACACAAAAGAGCGACATTTCCCTTAGAAATGCTTGAAATCAGGATTGATTTACTATGATGCCGACTGCCGAAAATAATGGAATGCCAGCGTCTTCACTGGATTGAGTCTGTGGGTTGGCTTTTCCGCATACAATGTTCAACCGCAAAGAAGAGGGTTTTACAGGGAAGGGAATGTGTCGCAGCAAAAAAAGTTTTACAGGGTAGGGGACATTTCTAATTCATAAACCCAAAGAAAAATACTTTGAAATAATCTTTGGAGAAAATGTTATTTTTGAAACATTATTACTGTAATTTGCAGAATTACAGTGGTAATGTTTACAAATTTCAAAAGGAACATTATTTAACAGATTTTATTTTATTAATGAGTTTTTATAGTGTAACATTTTAAACTGCAAGTAATGATTCTTGCATTCATTTGGTGTAAACGGTAAAAACATCTTAAATTTTTTTTGCTAAGCAAAAAGAAAAGGTTTTTTTTAGCTAAGCTTTTAAATGTTTGTAATCCTGAAATATTAAAAATGATTTAACCTTTTCTAAGTAAAAATTCTTTGCACACTTTATATGATTGGTTTTTATTTTAACTGAAGATAGGCGTTGTAACTAAGAGTTTTGGCTAAACTACCATGCCATTCGAAATATCATAAGTAATATTTTTATCCTTTTGATTACCAAGTAATTTTTTATAGATTTATATAATTAGCTCATCTTAATCATCTCTGAACCTGTATTACTTGTCAGCTTATTACGTCGCTACTCTGAGAGAAGAAAATAACACAACATATCCTCCTGCTCCATATCTGCAAGAAATCAATGCCAAATGCATAATTGCTTAAAAGCCCTATTTGAAAGAAAAGAAACCGTCGTGTATTTTAATTTCTTTTAATACGCCCCTCCATTCACAATACCAAACACAAAACAAAAACTTCCTCTAAAAACTCCCTCAAAAAATAAAACTAAAAACCTTTTTATGACATTGAATATCCATCCGCATAAACCCCCGCACACATAAAAAGCCCCGCGTTAGAAGAGAAAACGTACATCATTCTCCTTAATTTCAAATACATAACACGCTTCTTTCTTTCGAATTGAATTCGTCAATTAGTCGGCCACTTCCCGGACTGTCAGGGAGGTTATCCGGCTACACGGGAAAGGAGGTTCCCCTGGTAATTACTACCTTTGTCTCTTCTCCCCCGAAGAAAAGAGGTACGATAGAATAGACTCAATGGAACGGAGGTGGGGAGCTTTTTTATACGTGTTCGATTTCGATGGTTTTTTCCCGTTCCATTTTAAGGTGGATCTTTTTTCTCTCTCTGTTGTTTTGACTTACCTCTGGCCCGGGTTTTGGTGACATCGATGCAAATGGCTTGGACGTCGGGAGTTGACAATCGGGACAAAAGGGAGTGTGAGTGTTTTTCGAAGGTTTTTTTAGGAGGGATCTTTTTATTATTTGGGAGTGATTGTGCGTGATTTTTCTCTTTCGGTTGGTGTTTGAAAGGTTAAAGAGGATCCACCTCGTCTTGTCGTTTTAAGGGTTTTTCGAATAGTTAAATGCCGGTGATTTGAAGTGAGGGTTTTAGGTGGGTTGTGGTAATGACTTTTTAATGAAGCGTTTCTCGGGTTTGTTTGGAACCTTTTCTGTTTTTATCGTTTGCTAATTTTAGGTTGTCGTGTATTGCACTTAAAAATACAATTACATTAAGTGCTTTTATTTGCCTAGCGTAAGTGAAAGGTAAATTTGCGTTTATAAAAAGTAATTATTATGTGGTAATGCTTTTTTCCAATAACTAAAGTATTTGGTTTTGAATCAGCAAACGAAAATGATGGGGCCTTATTTGTTGATGGTATTTTAATCGAAATGGGGGATTAGAAATCCATAGGATTATATCTTTATTTTTGTTTAAATTTATTTCACATTTTTACCTAATGAGCAAATAAATTAAGTAATTTTCATCAACACATTTTGAACGAAATCAATGACCATTAATATATATATTATAATTAACATATATAATGCATTATTTGTGTCTCTTGTTTAGAGTTTTCCTTGTGAAAAGTGGTTTATTTAGGATCTTTTAATTATTGCGTTGTAATAAATAAAAATTACAAAATGATTAGTAAATGTTGAGTTTACATTTTATTCAAAACAAGTAAAAAATATCTGTTTTTCAAAAGTTTTTATTATAATTGTAATTTGTTCTTTTTTAGGCTTTTGTGACCAGTCTCCTTCAGAGAAACAGGCAAATAACGAAGCAGGTATGTTCTACTTCACTTTCACAATTATGGTTATGTTTGAAAAATATTTCATAGGCTGCTATCATACTTTAAGATTTCAAGATTATCTTTATTCCATATTTCGTTACTTGTTATTGGGTTGATTTATGGTGCGTTTTTACAGACATCAGACACGGGGAGACCCTCAGTTCTGGATAACTGAATGGACATATGTCACTAAGGGGAACTTTTAACATTTAGTATGGTATCTAAAGTAAATCTTAAAATCTTATGAATTTTAGGAAATTTTACACCTTCAGACCCGTTCTTTAGACGTGGAGGTCTTACGGGCGTATTCACCGCTAACCTGACCAGTGGTTAACAGGCAGTCAAACTTGTGTTTGGCATTTAAAGAAAGATAGCTAGTTTAGCGTCAATTAACTCCTAGTTAACCGACGGTTAGGTTAGCTGTGAAATTACACGGCCATCATTAGAAAATTATTCCCTCAAACGCGCATTTAGTTTCAATTGTTTAACATAAATTAAATCCCAATATAAGTTATTTCATACAAAAATAGCCACAATATACATAAAAACAAACCATACATTTAAAAGTTACAGAGGAGTAACCGAACCCCTTTTCCTGGCTGGCGACAGTCAGAGGGTTAACTGCGACTGTCAGCCGCTCCATTACAACTGGACTGGAATCGGAGCTCTTCATTAAGCCCTTCGTAATCACCGCAGCGATCCCTTTCCTTTGTGTCACTAATAGATGTTGCTGCCTGCCTCCTGCACTGATTGAAAAAGTCCGATGAAAAGGCGCTGATTTCTTAAACGGAGGGAGTGGGACGAGGGCGAGTTTTAGGATGTATATTACCTGAAGTTAGTCTATTATATCGTCAAAATAATAATAATAATTATCAGGAAGAACTTTTTAGGGTACTAAAAATATTTAGTGTAAGATTTTGTGCTTAATTTATTAATATAAAGTATAATTTATGCGTATGTTTCCTGTTATATCTCCAGCGACGTAATGTTTATTTGTGACATTAATAACTGTATCTCCCAATGTTATTTGATGTAAAATTCATTCATTTTACTTAAATCAATGGTTAATCATTGATCCAAAAAAGACTGAATACCTACTAATAAATCTGTCAAGTTTAATTTCTCTGAAACCCTTTCTTTTGAAAATAGAAAAACGGAAAAGCTAAGATTAATCTAATATATTATGTTACTAGAGTTAAATTTGATTACTTTTCCTAATAGGTTTGAATAACGTTATCGCAGGCATAAAAGTACCAGAAATTTTTTTTTAAGATCATGATAAAATCTGTAATAAATACGTTGAGTAGTAGTTCAGTTTATAACGATGCTCAAAAATTTAATTATAAATTAAGGGGTCATAGGACTCTTAAAACTCAGTGCAGTGAAAAAAATCTTTACATTTTCCAAAAATATTAATAACTTTTATTCTAATTTATGAAAAGACTCGGTTTAAACATATTTTTAATCCTCATTTCTTAAACTTTATGTAAAAAAATAATTGAATACTTAATAGACATAGTTAAGTTTATACATCGAGTCGAAAAAAAAGCAACTTTGACAGTTAAATGTTAGCTTCCATGCATGCTAAAATTTGAAGTAATAAGAATATATCTTTGAAACTTTGAGAGCATCAATAATAAGTAGTGTCAATAAACCCGTAGCAGTTTTTAGAGTTTTGAACCTATATTTCATTATTTTCTGAGATAGTAAACTTATAATTTTTTTGTATTTTTGTTAATAAATATCGTATGTTAAATTATAATAAAAAATAAGTTTAAATTATAATAAAAAATATTAATTGACTCTCAAACTCAAAATTTCTGCTAGGGGTTAATTGCACACTCGTATAGTATATATGTGAATTGAAATTTTGAATTTTCATTTAATAGTTAGTTAATTATCTTACATGGAAGCCACGGCATCCTAACATTTAACCGCCAAAGCTGCTTGTTTTCGACTCAATGTATAAACCTAACTATGTCTATTAAGTATTCAATTATTTTTTACATAAAGTTTAAGAAATGATGATTAAAAATATGCTTAAACCTAGTCTTTTCATAAATTAGAAAAAAAGTTATTAATATTTTTGGAAAATGTAAAGTTTTTTTTCGCTGCACTGAGTTTTAAGAGTCCTATGACCCCTTAAATATAAACAAAAGTTGGGTATTTAAATACAAAAAATCTATACTAACGGCACCGGTGACGAAATTTAATAGTTTTTCCGCTTCAGACCATATTTCACCGATAAATAATTATTTTTATTCTCCATTTCCCCACACTCCTCCAATTGAAAAAAAATAATTTCATCACCCCAAAAACGTTATTCCAACAAGCAAAACAACAAACCCACTTCACCCCAAAACCATAAATAATCCAAACACAGCACCTCACCATCCGCAACAAAGCTCTAAGCGACCCTTACAAACCCATTCCTCAACGAGGGACAAAACAACAGCGACGAAAATTTCGGACAGGACAAACAAGAGGAAGAAAAAAAACTCTCGCCGTGCCCCACGAGAGAAAAGTGGCCGGCCGAGGCCGCAGTTTGTCGGCGGCGATTGAACCCGTGAGACCCGCAATCAAGGACCCGGAGATGGATGTCCGGAGGTGCCCGGGCAAAGTGAAACATTTTCGGGAGGACAGTTGCCAGGTCGGTCCCGAGGGGCGCATCCATAGGCCTGTCCGGTGCGGAATGGGGCGCCGGGGACCCGGACGGGTCACCTGTCTGCGATTCGAGGGGAGGCGTATATCAGGGCTGGACAAACTCCTCTTGGAGGATAAATCTGAGGGATTTTTTTGTTTGTTTTGTGTGTGGAATGGTTTGAGGTTGTTTGGAGTGGAGAGGAAATTAATTTGGAGAGGGCGTGTTTGAAAGGAGGCTACAAGAGTAGATGGAGAAAATGGATTGTTTGAATTTAATCGGAAAACTCGAATTAAAGGATGAGTAGAGAAACATGCTGAAATAGCTGAGGGAATGGAGTAGGGGATGGGGAATCTGAATAGTATGCATCGCTTTTCTGGAGACAAGAGGAAGCGGGGATATGAGAGAAAAGTTATTTTGAAAAGAAAGTATACAAGAATGGTTTATATGGAAGTAAATACTGAAATATTTGAGATTTGATTAAGTTATCAAAATGTCATACTGTAACAGCAGTTATGATGGCAGCAGCTAATATAAAGATTATACCAAGGGCAGGCAACTGGCGGAATAATTTACTAGTACTTACAATACTTTTTTTCCACATTAATGAGAACTGTTTAAAAAAGTTAAGTTTGTAACCTGTAGATTTTTAACTTCAGAGGGAATCCAAAATCTAATGAATGTAGTAAGGGGCCATTCATTAATTACTTAAGGGTCCTGAGGGGGAGGGGGGTTGGAAAAATATCTATATTCCCTTACTTGGGGGGTGGGGGTCAAACCCATTCTTACGTAAGATTTTCCTCGTTAATATAAACAAATTAATATTATTCTAATCAAATTACTATTGAATAACCCCAGAAAATTTTTAAAATGCTGATGATCTCGGTATATTATCGAAGCTTTAATTTAAAAAAGAAGGTATAATAGATGTATCTGTCAACTTTTTTTGTTCTAACATTTTATTACTATTTTGAAAAACGAAATGGAATCTTACGTAAGAATAGGGGGGAGGGGTTTGAAAAATCTTACGTACCATTACAGGGGGGTAGGGGGGTCAAAAATTGCCAAAATCATCCTTACGTAATTAATGAATGGCCCCTAAGCCTCTTAACGTACTCAAATACTTCCTCATCTGAATCTATGCAAACGAATTGATACACAAAAACCGTATTGGAAAGGAATTGGAGCATTTCTCAAATGAAGAATTTTGTTCAATAATAATAAAGTTTTCGTAAAAATAAATCTAGAGATGTCAACAGAAGGTAAAGTGTAATAGAGTGTGAAGTAAAACTTTACACTTCACAGAAGAATTTGTTCTCATACATTGTTTACGTTAAATATTCGACTTTAGAAAAGCAGTTAGAATCCGAATTCAATGCCTGGAATTAATATTTAGAAAATTAAACCAATAAAAAATCTTTCAACCAGGCGGACAAGAAATGCTTATTGAAGTGTTTTCAAAATCCGATACACATTAAGACAACTTAAAAATTCACAATAAAAAAACATCGAATAAACTATCAAGGTAACAAACACGTCAGTAAAAAAGTAGCAGCAGCGTAAACTTCGAATTAATTCTCGAAGCAGATATTAAAAAAATAAGAGCCAGAGACGTTCGAAAATAAAAGCAAGAAAATACCGGAACAAAGTACCTCTGCGAAGGCTAATTGCCATTTCGGAGAAAAATAGCAGCGATACTAGCTATCAAAAAGCAAGAAAGAGAGCAACTATGTAATGAACAACTATAAGAAACATTAAGAAAAGTAATAAAATTTTTCAACGGGAAAAAAATCGCAGAAGAGGAGTTTTTTTCTCCCGTTACTAATTTTCCCCGAACGAGCGAAAAACGAGGTTAAATATAGGGTTCAACTTATATCGATGAAAGTAAAAACTTCGCTCTCCTTTAAAAGGAGAGAGGGGCGCTCCCTGCAAAAAGCACCGGAACAGAAAAAAACTGAAACAAAGAATCTCGGTAATGATACTGCATCGAAGTCAACATCCAGCGTTTCACCAAATAAAACACATTACAAGTGAGGTGAAACAAAAACAAGAAACTGGAGAAAGGAAAAAAACGAAACGGTGAAAGCGTCATTAAAGTTAAAACTGCTTTCCAGATCAAGCGTTCGCTAATTTGTCTTAATTCTTATACCCGAACCTCCTCTCCTGTAATTAATATCTTAACTCCGGGGGCATGTCTTTATGATGAACCGGTGTGTAAAGGGGGGGACCTTTATTTTTAAGAAAGCGGCGTGATTTAACGTCACGATAAAACTGGAGGGGGTCCGCGCGCAGGTTCGGGCGCTCTCAAATAACAATAATTTAGCAGCGGCGGCGCTAAGATTCTTCGAGTGAAAACAAAAAGGCAAATCAATTAATCTGTAAAAGGGGGGTAGGAAGGAAGGAGAACATCGGAGGAGGGGGGAGGAAGTAAAGGTCGAGGGGGGTCTGCGCGGGTTTGGGGGGCAGTGGAGCGAAACAATACCTTAATGGAAGATTGATTGTTCAACGTTCGCTGTTTCGCTGGATGCAGAGGGGGGCGGGGTATGTAATGCAGTGTGTAGTATAAAGTCGAAAAGGAACGGGGGGGGTAGGAAATGGCACCTTCTGGGGAAAAGGCTGAAATATTAACAACGGTGCAGTGAAGGGGAAGAAGTTTAAACTTTGTTCAAAACGTCGTTCAATGAGTTGAGCGATCGGCTGCACCCCCTACCTCCACCCCCGCCCCATCCGTCTCCCCGCCGAAGTATAGGTTGCAGTTAAGCCGGGGGTCTGATGTAATTTCGGAAAAATACGCGCGCGCGTGATGAATTTTTTCTCCCCCCCTCCTCCTCCCTCTGTAGCTTTTGGTGTTTTCTTGTTGGGGAACTTTTTCCGATCCCTAGGTTTTTCATTTGTTTCGGTCGCCATTATTATTACCATCATCATCAATACGCGCGTTCTTCTTCTTCTCTTCGCCGACCCCTTCTCTTTTTAACGGCGGCGGGAACTTTATTAAATTTAGTAGGGGATCGCAAAACGGTGTTTTTCCCGCTACCGGTGATTATTCCGCCGCCCCCGAGGCCTGTTATTAAAAGCCATTTCTCCCGGCTAGCGACCAGGCCTGATTATATCAATTAGATGTTACTGGTGGCCATTACTCAACAAGCCAACCCTTTGCGACATTTTTTCCGCGGGGCTTTTTACAGCGCAACCTTTAAATCACTCCATAGGTTCATTCATACAAACTATAAAAAGATACACCTCATTTTACCCGGGTGATTCATTACCCGGGTAAAATCTTTTTTATAAGGTGGCTGCTTATCAATAAATGTACAATAAGGGGAGCCTGTATGGAGGTTTTTGCTATGGTTATGGGCGTGTCTGATTTTAATTGGACACGATGAATGATGACTGATCAGTAGTCGAGGTGGCGAACCCGGTGGTTTAACTGTCGCGAGAGTGTGAAATTTATTCCCCTTAAATTCAAAGACATGGTTATTCATAAAAGCTATACCAGGCTTTTTGAGGGAAAAAATGCGACGAAGAAAGCCTTATGGGGTGCAATTAATTGTTGGCTAAATTGTTTCTATCTTAAAAAACGAAACCGGCCGGCCTCTTTTGAGGTAATGGGGGATTTCACGAACAAAACCGACACGCTGAAGTTTTTGATAAATAAGCGGCTATAATTATTAGGGTTGAGCAAAAACTTGTAGAGTAGCTATGATGAAATTAATTATTCGAGCTAAATATTGAGGAAACTCAACAAAATTGTAATTATACCACCAACCACACTAAGTAGAAAGTTTATGGCCTAAGATTAAAGCAAATAATGAGCTAAGAAAATACCTAACTCAAAAGTGACAAAACTGACTAATTGCAATGTTTTTACGATAAAGAACTTTTTTCCGTTCAAATCGAGGAAAAGCTAATGGTATAGCATGCAACTATAAGACTACGCGCAGGCAGTCATTTCCACACAACATTATAAATCTTACATAAATAGAAAGCGTCTACCCCAAAGATTTCAAAGAATAAAACGTTTAAATAGTAATTAATAAAAAAACATAGTTTGGTATAAAAAATTAAACAAATTAACTCATGTGAAACAAAAAATGCTTCACAAACTTTTAATATTGAGTTAATGCCTCAGATCAAAGCCTTAATTCACTAATGCTTAGTGGATTACGGTGTAAGAAAGGTACATCTTAATCCACAGCTTAGTAACGCTTCACACCGTGCCACGTCCTATCGGTTCAAACCAGTGACCACGGAGCGTCCAACGGGAAAGTCTCATTAATACGGCTCATTAATTATCCGTCCTTGCTTTTTAGGGGGCTTTTTTGGACGCAAAGTTAGTCAATAAACAAGATCTGTCACCCTTTGGCTCGAAAAAAGACCTCCCCGATAGTTAATCAACGTGTCAAGGAGTTAAAAAACCTCATATGAATGAATAAATAATGAAGCAAAAACGTCATCGCCTAAGACAGCGAGGCATAAATTAAAAAAAACTTTTCAACGCGGAGATGCGGATTACAATGTTACGTCTTCTGATTTAGTGTTTGGGGTTATGAATATTGTGAGTGTAACTCGATACAGTGGGAAGAATGAGAAAAAGATCCAAGGGTTAGAAATTTAGGTCAATGTCGTTTTATCAGTAAAGATGCAGATATAGTAACTAAAGTATCTGTTATGAAGTGTTCTAATGTTTCTTTGAATATAGTTTATATTTTTCAATTTAATTAACATAAAAAAGAAATAACCGAAATACCCCAGCAAAAAAATCAGCAAAATTTCTTCAAAAAAGTGAAGGGAATTTGGACACTCTGGCTGCAGTTTTCTATATGAAAACTGCAGTTTTCTTCAAGATTTCTGCAGTTTTTTATAAGACCGTTGAAATGCCTTTAGAATGTATTCAAAATTGCTGTAAAAAAGTGCAGACTTACGTGTTGAAGTCCTATTGCTACAAAATAACTACAGACTTCTTTAAGAAAACTGCACTTATGACGTTTTTTTGAAGGAATTTTGGACATGTTTTTTTGCTGGGACGCTTATTAGATTCTACAGAATACGGCGTTAAAACTTACTAATCCCAATGTAACATAGAGCGCCATCATCGAATTTTCAGAGGGCTTGTCTAACTCTTAAGTATAGTCATCATAACATTTAGCACTAATTTATTTTTAATGATATTTTGTAATGTAATGCACGTAAAAGTTCTTTTATATTAAACCAGGTTGAACCGCATACTCTAAAAGCTAAAAAAAAGTATACCACCGAAATTTTCTGAGATCAACCTCTAAAACCAATTTTAGGTGTCATTACATGAAATTCAATTAAAAGAAGAGTAAAATTATGATATGCAAGTTAACTTGAACACTGCCTCTCTACTGAAGGTTTGGTTTTTATTTTATGGTGCAAAAATCAGGCAATGTCATATTAAGCCAAGAAAGAGATCACAACTGAAGAATAATCATTTATGGATAGATAATGATGCGGTTGAGTATTCGCTTACCTGTGTAACAACGCGTTTCCCCCCCTGAAAATCTAATTGGAACATGAATAAGCACCAGTCCCACTTAAAACCACCCCTCTTTGCATTAAAACCACCCTTTTGCCTAAAAAACGTTAATATTAAATGTGACCGCACAGCACCTCAAAGTGAGCTAGGCTGCAACCCGCGAAACCCTGCCACACAGAGAAACTTTGTAATCGCTCCCTCGCTGCTGAAAAGAAAATTAAATTTAATGCCTACCGGGGAATATCTTTTTAAATATATCAAGCAAAAGGCGAGGGGAGGAGAGAAAAAATCCCGCTCCTACTGACTGAGAACAAAGAAGAAGCGAAAGGGGCGTCCGAAACTTAATTGATGAATTTTTAATAGCATCTATTCTCGGAGGGGGTATTGGAAGGATAGGGGTTACGGAAACAGATTTTTTCTTACCTCTTCCTTGGAAGTGGGAAGAGCCAAGTTTTGAGGATAAGACCTGGTAGTACATAACGTTTTCGTTCTCTCTTTTTTTTTCATGGTGTGTGTATGCTGCGCTTCTTTCTGCTGTTTCGTCCGAGTTTTTTTTTATTTTGAGAGTGTGTTAACGATCCGAACACGGTAAAAAAGGGAAAGGGGCACAGATGGCCTTGCCCGATGAACCCGAAAGGTATGGGAAATATTTGTTTGGATGCGCGGGGGGTGATATTTTTCGGGTTATTTAGTTTGATGGAAATGAAAATGCAGTGGGCTGGGGTAGATGGGGATTTGGATTGGATGATATGAATAAGTGAAGGTATAAATCATATCAGGTATGCTAAGTGTTTGTAACTATCTACTGTGCCAGTAGAGAGATGAACTATCTAGAGATACCTTGTGATACATAGTCATATAACAAAGAGTATATAAAAGAATGGAGAAAGTTAAGGTAAAAAACATATAATAGAGGTAATTTCTAAATTTTTTCAAATAATTAAATTGTAATTCTTATACTTATGAAGCTTTGATAAGGTTCTTCAGTGATAATTTGTTTCGTTATTAGGTTTTTATGGTTTATTTATGATAATCGCAATTCAATGCACGTCTGAACGCAAGATTAGCTGATAGAAGTAAACGTAGGTTACAAATGCATCAGGTATTAAGGTCTAAAAACTTTTAGGACTGTTAGTATCTTTTAATTAGTTCACTATAGTTTGTTTCCCAGCGGAAAAAGTCAATGCGCATTGAAACGGGTCTACAGGTGCAAATTTCGATACAAATGTGAAGGGTAAAATTCATGTTGGAGTTTAAGTGTTAAAATTATATTGGGGCTCAACCAGTAATTGAAAAATACTCGTTATTCCATTAGACTAGGCCATTCATATTTTTTACGCATCATATTAAATGTGTTTTAACCTGAAAACAATTCTTCGATGGGAAAAATATGAAAACAACTTTAAAAACAGTTCCCACAGTTTCTCTAAACCTGTTTCACTCATTTCTCTATGCCTCACACTGTTGATATAAATATTTGCATTCTTAAAATTTCGTATGTTGTTTGTAAGAATTAGAATTCTGTATCGGCATTTAATAGTTAGTTAAAACAAGGACTAGACAATAATTATGAGTTTTTAAAATTAAAAAAAAATACAGTTACGACAAATATTACAAAACATCAAGCTAAATCACCTAAAAACAAGTAGTTGAATACATAACAATTCGTTAGGTTTCATAGCAAACTTGAGAACACCTTTGTTACCTCGATGTTTGATACCTCGAAAAAGCACATCCCCCCTTTTTCAATTTAATATTCACTATTTTCTCTTATCTCGAAAAAATTTTCGGCTCCCTTTGATTTAAAGGATATACTGTACTTCCTTTAAAAATCTGGTTTCTTTCAGTATGAAGTAAAATATTTCTTTTTATTCCGTTATCAAAGCTATGTTTAATGCCACAACATTCAAAATTAAGAGCATAACTACCAGGGAAAGTGTGACGTCGTAGAGACGTGACTAAAATCCAACATCTCGGAACCCAAAACGAGACGCTAACACAAACCATCTTTTCTCGCTCTCCAATATTTATACGCTTATAAAAAAGAAGCGTCAGGTAATGCGTTTACTAACACGCTCTGGAACTCCATCTTATTCGCCTGCCACGTGTTGCAAAAAGCTTTTAATAATGGTACCTTCCCAACGCATCTCTTCCCCGCACGCGATCTACCCTCCTCCCCCCCAGGCGCATTTTCATTTGCGAACCGAGAATAAATAAACAGCAAAAGAAGCGGATAAATTTGAATAACATCGCAAATGTAAATTTCAAAGCTTCCTCGTTTCCCTGGCTTCGCAGTAAATGACAATTCAAAGGTCGTTACGACTTTTTCATCGATTTCTTATTTTATTACGACTTTCTCCGGCTGCACAGCCCCTTTTTTGGAAACCGCCCCACCTTGGCAAGGCATGAAAGGGAACGCCAATATGGGAGAATACGGGGCGTATTAAGCGTTATTCAAAAATAAGCGTTGTCTGCATTTCTGTCACTCAGTGTGAGGCCTCTTTTTACTTTATTTTTCGTTCTTCCGGGACGGATAAATGGCATTTTAAAAGCGCTCTGGAAAATATATATAATATGAAGAGAGGAGGAATAAACAAGCGATGTTTTGCCGCTAAGCATACCTTGAGCCGGGTGTTTTAGTATTATCGCTTCAAGGTAATAAAATGAGTTTCATTTTGAAGGGTGCGTAAAGGGGGATTCTGTAGCGCGAAATCTTACCCGTCAATAGCAGTAATGTGGAAAAATATTTTGAGGGGATTTACATGACGTGAGGAGTTTTTCGGCACAACCCTATTTATTTAAACATATTCAATTTTTCATCCATATTATAAAATATTCATAGTTAGCTTTACAGGAACGAAAACGTTATTGTATATTGAGTTTGAACTTTTATAGGAACGAGACACTTATAATGTGTAATATTAGTAACATTTTCATGCAATTAGATTTTACAAACAATTTTTACATATAAAATTCAAATGTGGGTTCCTGGCTGGGTGTGTATTGTAAGGATCAGATTTGGGGTATTTCCTCCGTAGCCATAACCACCCAACCAACCGGTTCGAATCAAATTTGGTATACATACTTAAAGGAACTCGCAAGAAAAGTAAACATCCTTTTAATAAATTATATACAATTTTACAACAACAATTTTTAATTACACTTTTTAAACGTTACCTACCTTTCTTATAATAAAACATATTCTTACTTAGTTACTTCCTTAATTTTGATACATTAATCTCTTAAATGTTTTTTTCTCATTTTTTGCTTAATTTAATTCAGCAACATTTAAAATAGCTTTCGTAATCTGTTTTAATGCAAGTAGCATATCGACAGCCACGTTGCAAAAGCTTGTAAGAACATTTTTTGGCGAAAATAAGGTTTTGAGTTGTACTTGTTAAAGATGGCCTTGCGCACATCTCAGTGCCACCAAAATCGGCCAAAGACGCTTCATAACTTCTCCATGACGATTTGTAATAACCTGTAAGTTGAGAACTTCCCAATAACCAAGCAAAACTCTGTTGCAGTGACGCTGAGGGGAAGCCGTGTCGTCCTCAGAAAAACCATACTCAGTTTCATAGTTGCCTTTAATGTAATAAAAACGGGACAGAAAAAGTACAGTTCATAAGACGAAAAATATGCAGTTTTTTCAAAAACTTTGAGGTTTTGCACTTACAGGCTTTTGCAACGTGGCTGTCGATATGCAATTTTAAAATCGGCATTATCTCTCTCTCTCTCTCTCATTTATCTACTACCTAAATCACTGCTATTTCGTATATCTTTCCCTGCGTTAAGCCAAATATTTTCAGACACATCCCACAACAAAACTCCGCCTTTAAAAGAAAACACGCCAAAACCCATTCACTTCTATTACCTCCTCTCCAACCCGCACGAATGCCCCCGTCCGCAATAAACTCCAAAAATCCCGCCCATACCTGCATGCCTCCTTTTTATATTCATCCGGCAGGAAAAACCGCTAACGGAGTCCTAAGCAGGCCGCAATAAAAACCATCCGAATCGATAACTTGCCCATTACCAACGGAGGTACAGCATCAGAAACATCCCGGTTCAAACCGAATGTCCGCTAGATAAGCTTTGATGGCCATGGCGGACCTGGGATATCTGGCCCCCATACCACGCGCTATCAAACGCCAGCCATTGAATCGCCATAGACGAAAACGGTTTTCAATAGAGAAGGGACACAACCTCTCTTCCTGGGTCGGAGGGAAATCTCCTTTTTTTGTTCGTGTTGTGGTGCTTTATGGCATTGATGAGCCGCGGCCAAAATGACGCACCGAGGGGTCATCAAGGTTGGCTTTTTCTCTTCCTCTGACCTCCTCTATACGGACATCTTCCTTCTTTTTTTTTTGCAGAGCGAATTAAGATGGTATCGGCTTTATATGCCGGGAAATCCGTTAATGGTTTGCCGTTGGATGTAGGAGGAAGTATAAGAAATGGAGGAAGTAGTAGTAGTAATAATAAAAAGGGAGTTTTGGTCCCCGCCGAGTAATGTGATTCCTCGCCGATCGGGACGGTATAGATCAGAAGTTGATAAGTGAGATGGCCAGTAATCCATTTAATGTCATTTATTGGAGCTTCCTCGTTACCGGGAGCTTTTCAGGGAATAATGGAGTTTATAACCGCACGTGGTTTCGCCCCATTGTTCTTTAATTGAGTTGGGAGCTCGGGGACTGCCATTTGTTTATCGGACTCCCTCACCGGGCATTTGACATATACCGAACCGATATCCCAGGATTATGTGTATCTGTAGAGGAGTTTTTATTAGATTCTGTGAGAAGTTTTCTTTACTTACCTGGATATTTTTCTCTTCCTATGAGTTTATTTGAGCTTATGCCTTGTTGATCTTTTAAATTTTGCATCATAAAAATAATTTCTTATTATTCTATTATAATGAAATTACTTATTTATCTTAATATTTTCTAACCAATGGAAATCTTAGGCTTGAAATTTTATTTTAGGCTTTATCTTCGAATCTATCAAATAACCCTTAATTTTTGAGTTGGTACTGTGAATTATAAAGGGATCTGTAATGAATTCAACATCGCGATGTCGATCTTTAGAAAATAATAGTTTCCTTTTATTTAATGTGAATTATAATTTCTAATAATACTAGGTTTAATAAGTGTAATATACGTCAAATGATAAGTGGGAATTTATAATGAAAACAAATGGGAACTTTCTCTCCTTCTTGGTGCTGTTTTTTTTATTTTTTTGTAACCAATGTTTTCTGATTCATTGTAAGTTCTAAATTTCTTTTAAACCTTTGATATCTATCGGATTTATACAACCATCTGAATGCTTTAAGTGTGTAGTCAAAGCTTTTAAGAAAAAAAACATGCATTCCAAATTCTCTACACTTACTAAATTTAAAATTCACATACGCAAAAATATATTTTGTTAATTTTTCTAACTATGTGTTTAGAAATCCTGGCAATTCTCTCCATAATGACTGATTGTGAAAACCTATCAAAATAAAGTACCTCCTTTTCTTTGCTCGAAATCAATTTGTTTCCCCAAGTCCACTCTTCAAATAAATGTATCTTAAAGGTATTCTCTCTATTTGAATAAGGTTGAAGCCCACTACATACTCAGGATGGATATCCTCTCTGACCCATATCTTTCCAATGCATATACATGAGCGAGCCCACTAGATTTATGTACATTGCCACAAGTTAGAGGACGAGTCTTCCCTCCCGATCACCAATACATAAGCAATTTTCGTCGGGGATGCTATCGCATGGTCAAGACCAACTCACAGAAAGGGGGGATCGCATCGGAGATATCGCTTGATGATACGGGGGTGCACGGTTCATTGTGTCTGGTTGCCATGCCGATAAAAATAAAATCGGACATCGGATAGCATCGGCGTGTAATATATTCATAAAAGGAGGCATCGACGGGGAGAGGTCCAGATCGAAGCTAATTTCTTTTGAATCCGCCTCAGAATTAATGCTATGGGCGGGGGTCAGTTAAAGATATTGCTTTTTTTCTCTTTAGAATAAAAATCGGAGTTTGGTGAATATTGGTTTTTGGTTGTTGTATCGAAAGAAAAGGGAAAAAATGTTTTTTGATAGTGTGCAGGGGGGACTCGGAGGTACTTAGGTAAAAAGTTCCAACTCTCCCCTCCCCCCATAGGAATTCGATAACCTGGTTTGATCGGTTACATTTGCGACGGGGTTTGTAGGTGTTGACCTGCAATTTACTGGATTGCTTCAACAGAGTATCATTGTCGCTGATAGCGGGAAAGAGAAGTTTTTGTGCTTCATTATATTTAATCATTAACCGGCTGCATTTCAATATCGATCGGCTTTTGTTCTAATGCGTTCTCCGATGTTCGATTTCGAGTAGTTTTGGGGGAGGGGTAATTTTTCTTAATTTATAACTAATTTGAGCTTTTCAAGGAGGTGTGTAGGAGAAGAAAGGTTTTCTTTAATTAAATTAGGGAAGGGAGTTTTAATGTTGTACTTCAGTGAATCGCGCGAAATTTTATTATTTGACTTGTGATTCTTCCTTTTTTGGATAATTGTTCTGTTGTAAACTAACGGGCTGACATTAGTTTTGAGCAAATGTTTTCCAATTATGAATTGATTTCTTACTTAAAGAAAGTAACCCGATAAAAATATACTTACTACGGTAATCGTGACTTCTATCAATATCATCGATTATTGTTTTGTTCCCTAATGTAACAGAACTACTGATTTTCTTTTGTTTTAGTAGGTACATCATTTATTTAAAATTGAATTAATATTCCCAAACTTATTATTGTTTTAATCATATAACCTTATTCAAAATGTAAAGTTTAATTAAATTTAATTCCACCTGTTTAAGATAACGAGACTTAACTGTATATTCTCTTTTATTTATTGAAAAACAATCATCCTTTAGGTTTTCAAGAATCCTTTCATCAAGACTTTAAAAAACTATTTTAAAGTTAAGTTTACTCATTTTAATGGTTGCCAAATTGTAATTGTATTCCCAATAGTAAAAGAAGTATATTTATTCGGGTTTTTTAATAGGATTTCAATTCATATTTTAAGAAAAATACAGTATAACCTCAATATCTCAAAATCGTAGGAACTCGAAAAAATTTCGAAATTGTTAGTTTTTGGGATAACAAGGAAAATAAAGAAGTAATATTTCAAAGGGGAATATATTATTTCGAGGTAACGAAGATATATTCTTAAAACGAGTCTTAAAAATGAGTATAAATTACTCAAATCTGAGTATGTCCCTCACTCAAACAGGCTCCGATCCAAATTTACTCAAATTTGAAAACATGCATGTACTCATTTTTGAAAATGTGCAGATACTCAAAAATAAAGCAGCATATGTACTCATATTTTAATTCGTCCATGACATTCTTATTGAAGAGGGTGCAATGTGTTAGTCATGATGACCATATAGCCACGTTACTTTGACGTGGGAAGTACACCAGTAATATATTAATTATACCAGTAGGAAGGATTCCCGTAATTTTAATTTTCAAATATAAACTAAAAATAAGCATAATTTGAGTGGTGACTATTAAATTGTTTGAAACTGAGTATGCCTGGTGTTTCAAAATTGAAAGCATTGGATGGTCGTATTTGAACCAAAAAGTTTCATACCAAAAGAAGAACATCGATTTACTCAAATTCGAAACTGACATTCCTTCAGTGTACTGAATATTGTGGGAAGTCTTTCTCCTTTCATGTACCTTGCCTTTATGGAATTAAATCTGTCCTAGGAATGCCATTGTCATTCCAGCAGATGAGTGGAGGACTAATCAATGGTCACCACTTTTTCAGTTATAGTCGGCTAGACTAGTACTTGCCCTCCGCTCTCTTGCGTTACCATCCTATACTGTGCTGATGAGTCCTAACAAGGTCGAAACCGGTCCACGGTTGGTGGTGACAGTTGGGAGTTTACACTTACCACCCCCTCCCCATTTCATCCACCCATCAACTTTGCCAAAAGCCGATTCTTTCCACCCACCCTCCATTATCAGACAGATATAAAACCGAATGATTCAACCTCAGTCACCCCTCCTCAAAAAGGGATACATCCACAATCAAGACAAACTCAAACCATCTTCCCAAATTCAACCGGAACGCACTAACCAAGTCCGCTTTGTATGCTAATACCCCACTATCTCCTCACTCAAATGCGACATCTCTCCTTTTACTCATCCCGCATCGAATCTGCCGTAGCAGATTTCACATCCCCTACTACTAATATATAAAGCTGGACTCTGTGAGTATACTATGTGGGAAAGCTGCCTGGCGTGGGAAAGACAGTAGAAGAATAGCTTGTTAATTCGGCGTCAAAGGTATACGTGGGGCTGGGTGTTGTGTCTGTCGCGCGGCGTCCTATTGTGGAGGTGGCTCCGCGAGGCCGTTGGGAATGGATGGGACCGACCTGATGGAGAGGAGTTGAGGGTGTTAATGCCACGTGAAAAATTGATTATTGTGGCATTTTTTCTGTGGCTTTTCTGTGTGTGATGTCAACGCACTTTGTTGTTGAAGGGTGATTGTAGGTCGGGATGCGGGGAAGAGAAAGTGTGGGTTAGTTTTGGAGAGGTAAATGATGTGGTAAAATCTGAAACGTTTCTGTTTCTGGTAAATTGTGTGAGCTTTTTAGTTTTAAGAATTTTTACTCGCAAAAAATGGAGGTTATGGTGTTCTTTTCTTCCGCTTTGAAACTTAAGTTGAAAAATTCTTCATTTTATATTTTAATCCACGTTCATCCATCCACAAGACATTTTAAACTTGTGAATGAACCCTGATAGCTATGTTTTGTTCCTATTAGTAGACCATGAAATAGAAAGGAAAATATATTTGAAACTTTTTATCAATTATAGAAGCAAAATGTTTATGATACAAATATGTTTAAATTATTCTTTAAAAATTAATTTTATGACAGAGTGATAGTTTTATTTTTGAAAATCAAGCACTCCTTGTGTGGTGCCTTATATTCTTTAATTAAAATAGCACTGGCTGATATATAAAGACGTGTAAAATTTCATTGCTTAATTTCAACCAAACTTCAGCATATTTCATCCAACAACTAAAAATATATCACTTAACATAGTTCTCTCTCACTCTCAAAACAATCAATCATGAAAATATTTCATAAAACTAGAAGAAGGGTTGATGACTTCAGAACGAAGAAAAATAATAATCCATTTCCGTCTATAAGCAGAACGTAATAATCAATAATTTCGATGTAGTACCATAATACAACACAAAAAAACACCGCACTACATCACTCTAACAATACCCTCCCATTAAAATTCCAGCCCCTTAATTTAAAACAAAGCTGCCATCCATCCCCTAGCAACAAAAGCCCAATCTTTTTACCCAAGATCCCTTCCAATTACTTAGCCAAGTGTTGGACTCCTTCCTGGCATCTCGTTATCACGTTCACGAGTCATTGGCCCTCGCCAAAGAAGTATTTTTAAACCCTCTGCCTTACCTGTCGTCCCGGGGATAAGTAATGTTCCTGTTCACTGGGGCTGTCGGAGGAGATACCTCCAGCCGAGGACTCATCTATCACCACTATTAACCACCTGGATGCGTTCTTCTTGGGGGTATTAATGGTAACAAGGTATGACGTGGCAGAGCCTTTGTCTCCAGGCCTTCTTAATTGACAGAGCTATATTTCTGTCGTTGCGTTGACTTATAAAAAGTCTGCTGCTTTTTGGGGTAAATGGGTTGGGTAAATATTTTGGAGGGTTTTTATGTTTCTTTTTATTTGGGAGGAAGGTGAGTCTTGGGGATGCATCCAGTGAACCGTGGTCTTTTTTGAGATCTCTTTTGGAAGGTGCGATGGTTGGTGATGTAACTCTTATTCCTGGTAAAGTTTTTTTCTGTGATTCTGGTTCTTTTTTGGGGGGTTGTGTGTTCTATTTCGGGCGTTGACGTGGTTTTACATGCTTGGGTGGGTGAATGTAGCGTAAAATGTACCGTGGTATAGTTTCTTGGCGGAAGATGCTTTGATAGAGTGTATTTGATTCTTGTTGGATGGTTGTTTACGTCTGACTAGACGAGGTAGAAGCACGCTAAGAATTGAGATGGTTTTGGAATTTTTTTCGGCAAAACTTGAAGTTTCGGTAAATTTCATCCTTTTGTGAAAGTTTCAAAAATATTTACAATCTTGTTACCTATTTAAGGCTGTAATCGCAACTAAGTTGTCCTAAGACTAACCTAAAATCAAGCGTTTTTGACAAATTAGTTTAAATTCGTCATCCCTTTTTCAATTACCTGGGCCATAAAAATGCAACCTTTTTAAACTCTAAATTAGAAGTTTCGATTTTAGGTTAACCGTAGGTTTGGTTAGCGGTGAATACGGCCTTTAATATTCTTTGTCTTCCAGTACTCATATTCTACTATTTCTCTTGTCAATACTGTTATTCAAATTGATGATACAAGACAATATAATATTACTAATAAGTTATGTTTTCAGCTTCCTGTCCCATTGATCTCATTCTTTTCAACAACAGTAATTTGAGATTGAAGTTTTTTCTTCTCTTGCAATGATATACTTTAAGTTCGATTAAAGGTTAAATTTGAATTGCCTTTAGTCATCCTTTCTCATTTTACCACTTAAATCATTTTATGGGTTTTCGTGCCGGACTTATTGCCTGTTTCCGAAACGAGATGACTTCCGGATAATTACCTCGTCCCGAAAACCGGAACAGGCCAAAAAGGGGTGGGAAATCCCCTTTATCGTCAAATTAGAGGCCAAACGGTATGCCCATATATTTCACTTTAAATTTAAATCCATCCCTATGACTACTAGTACCACCCCATTTTTACTTTACGACCATCCTCCTTTTTCCCAATTCAAGGCAACAGGTCCGACACTGACCCTTCCTAAATTCTTGAACAGCCGAGAAAAGAGGAAATGAGCTTCTGTTTGGTAACGGAACCCCCGCCGCCGAGGGCTTGGACTGCTCCACACCAGCTAAACCCAGGCGGCGAGAAACCCTCACCCCCGGGGAGGGGCTCTGGAAAATAAATAAATTCCGGCAGAGCCGATAAAAGCGGCTTAGTCGGGAGTCTCCTGTAATTAAACAGGAAATTACAATCGGAGCTCGGCAATGGGATTAGGAGAAAGGGGAACCTTTAAAGCGAGGAGGATTTATGAGAAGCGGAGCCCGAGCAACAAGTGTGAATTTATTCGGAAGGGTACCTTTTCCCAGACGCTGTAAATTAAAGGAGAGAAATGAGTGACGGTATATCCGGCGCTTTCAGTGGAAGGCAAAAAAGCAATATAATGGCGGCTTTTATTTTATATACCTTTTTGACGGTGCCATATTAAAAACCGGAAGATTTTGAATGTGTTCACAAAGGAGGGTTATTTCGCTCGTGGGAGTTATTGTTTTTGAGTATTAAGGTCGTCGGGTGGTAAAGTCGGCTTCCTGCAGGTAGGACGATCAATCTTGGGGTGTTAGCGAGTCAGAAATTTCTTGGATTGTTGTTTGGAGTCTATTGAATTGAGGTCTTGCTTATGACAGGTGATATTAAAGAGGTAAAGCTTTTGATATGGGTGTGATAAACATGATGTGCTTTGTGCAGTATTCCTTTTTTGTGAATATTGCTTTTGTGAGGCGAATTAATCAAGTGTATGATTTGAAATCGAGTAAACTCCATGACATTTTTTGTAATTATGCTTCTACCGGTATTCTAAGCAAATTTTTAAGGAATAAATTAAATTTTTTTTTCAATTTATTCTATTGAAAAGAAAGGGTTTTCATAAAACTTACATCTTACTTTGCAATCTATATTTTAAATTAGGTAAACCTATTATCTGGAATAAAAAAATAGAGGTATTTAAATAAATTATTCACATTTCAAATCCATGTATATTTATTGCCTTTTTAAGAAGGTTACATACATGATCTATACAAAACCCTATTTTTAAAGATACCTGTAGTGAGTGTTAACAAGAGCATTTTTAGATCCATTTTGAATTGTTTATGCAAACGTACTTACCTTGAATATGACTTAGACACATTTTTCTTTGTTTATATTGTTAGATTACGAAGAAAACTCCTTAACTTATACTTCCGCCCTCAAAAAGTACCAAAACTTAAATCACTAAAATTAAACCGCTAATTTCTTGTTTAAACTAAATAGTTTAACGATTTTAACGACTAGATAACCTAAAGATGTACTCGGAACTTCCGACTTTAACAAAAAAACACCGCCGCAGTCGACTCCCGTTACAAAACACGTATCCATCTTCTTAAAAGCCGAACAAAAACCCTCTCTACCGCAGTCGATCAAGCCCTTGTTAAGCTTTTTCCGGGCGCAACACCTCGGAAAAATCACAATTACAAAGTTATAATCCCTCCACCACTATAGAAAAAGAAGCGGCGAGCGTCTCTTCGAGACCAAGATAGATTATAATCGTCTGCGCGCTGAGGGAACAAAACAAAAGGAGCGTCACCCCTTCCATCCAATCCATCACTTTGGTCCGCTACAAACAAAAGCGTGTCGAAAAGGCTTTTTTCTATTTCTCCGCGGCCATTTAATCTGGGATTGAAACAGATAGCCCTCTCTTGAAGGACAGCACCTCGGAGGGATAATTAGGGAAATGGAATCTCAGGTAGTGCCTGGTTCCTTGGTACAAGAGAATTCTTTTTCCTCGAGTCGTTTGTCATGCTTTTGCGCCCTGTTTGCATAAATTTTCGTGTCGTTTCTGGGGCTAATTTGATTTCGGGTGCACCTGCCTTGAAGCCTCTCGGGAATTACGGGTTTTGGGGTGTGTATGGGGATGGAGAGTATGCAAGAGGCATCGTTCTTGTGGTTTAGGGGAAGATGGTTATGGGATTTATGGGATTTGGATGTATTTGTGAGTTATATTTTAATATGTGGTTGGGGGATGCATCTTTTGGTAAGCGGTTAATATTTTTCTTTTGGAAATAACTTGTTTGACTGTCGTATACCTTAAATAAACTGTATTATTTTTGAAAGTGATTTGATGAGTAGTTGTAATTGGAAAGGGTACCATCCTATTTTAATACTCTTCTATATTATAAATATGATCACTTTTAATTAAATGTATTTATAAATAAGGCTCTTGCTAGCTATAACTAGACAACTCCTGCAGATTTATTGTAGTTAGCTTTGCTGGAAGCTAATTGTAGCATTCACTATTGTTATTATAGTTTGTTCGAATTTCGAAATTTTTTTTTATCTGTTCAGTTTGAATTGAATTTCATATGAATCAAGTAACTACTGCTTTAAATATTTTGGTTATTTAGGAATAACTTTACTTGATATGTTGAAATCATTTCTTCGTTGTACTTGTATGTGACTAATAATTTAATACTCTGAATCCGTCTCCTATATAATGTACTGTACTATCACCTATCACTGCTAACTACATTTGAAACTGAAATAAATTTAGTCCGAACAATTAAAGTTTTTTACCTTAAAAAGCTTACTCCATTTTTTCATAAGCGGTAAAATTTACGGAAATAATCGTGGATTAACGTGCGGGTTGATTCAACTCCATCGTCAATGGTAATCAAATAAAGCCAAAATCAAATTAGACTTCGCACATTTCCAGAGTTAGTCCATAATCGATCCGGGATAAGTGACATCCCCTGACCACGACACAAAAAATTTAATAAACCCCCACCAATCTTCCCTCCCACCCCAAACATGTCGCGCACCCCACTGCAAATACCCCCCGTCGCAACCCGCATTTTTTGACAAACTCCCCCGCACACACACACTTCAAAAAACGCGTCCGGAAAAGAGCACCGGACCCCTTTTGTCCCGCTCTTCCAAAAGCTCCCTATTTTAATGACCGCCCGGGCGGGCGCGTCCATTCATCTTGGGCCTCCCTAGGTCTAGGGAGGATCCGGGGGGGAGGGCAGCGGCCAATACAAATTGCGGCGGGGGCCACCGGTTATAAATCATCGTCTTGTCAATGGCCGCTGGACGTTGCAGGAAAGTCGAGTGGGGGTTCGGGGTCGATGATTAAACGCCGCCGCTGTTCGGAGTGGGTGGAAGGGAGAGGGGTCTGGGGGGAGAGTGGCCTATGTGTGGGAGGATGCTCTGGAGCTAGTTCCATCCCGGGGTTAATTTTCAGTGGTTTGGGATGGTGTTTACTGTTTTGCGAGTTGACACTTTCTGCTTGAGGTTGCTGTGCTGTGAAAGGACTGTAGTACCTATTTGTGAGTGTCCTTTTGTTTGTGCTGTGAAGCATTTGTTATTATCTTTGGTTTCATTCAGTTCTCTTTATCCCTCATTTACCTCTTCTTTCTTTTGTCTTTATATATTTCTAACATTCTTATTTATCTTTCTACTTCTCTTATTCTCCACATCTTGATTTCTCCCTTTTCTTGTGATCTCTCTCTATTTTTAATATTCTTCTCCTTTATCATCTTGTCTTTCGATTCATATAGAATCCTTTTATTCTTCCTGTACACTATTTTCTTTATTTTCCATCTTTTTCCTGCTCTCCCTGTCTTCCCTTTGGTTATTCTTTTGATCCTTTTTTGGTTCTCTTGATCCTCTTATTTCTTTTTGACATCCTCTCCTCTTCACTCACTCTCTCCATTTAAGTTACTACAGTACACTCTCGTTTTCTCGAACTTTTATGTACCGAAAAAGTATGAATATAGTATTTATCTCTATAAACTCGCTATCTCGAAAGTCCCTCTGATTTCGAGATATCGAGGTTATGCCGTATTTGATATTCCATGAACAATATTCTGTATTTGATGGGTGTACTAAGTTTTTATTTACCTTATTTTATCCAAAACTTCGTATTAAGCTGCACTATCAGCAAAAACTGCTTATAGGTTTATTCACTTAGGTAAAATATTCCCTTCATCCACTCAAAACAATACACTTTCCCGAAGTGCATTTATTCAACCCACCCTACTCCCTCTACGGGTGCTTTGCTCCCCCAAAAGCAAACCGCTCGCATTTTTCTGCCCCCAAACAAACACAACCCAGCAGGGGCAGGCCCAGATAATCGCCGCCCACGCGTCATTTCTTCCCGAGCCCCATTCATCACTGGACCCCCTAATGCCCCCTAGACCCAATATGGTTAAGTAGCTGTGACTTTTAGCTCGAGACGCTATGCTGCCGCTTAAATACCTTTTCAGCGCATTATGCAGCGGGAATAATTGCGAATTCCCTGGGGGAAGTTTTCCGTGGAGGAGGATGCTCTCTGGCGGTGGGTTGGTTGGCTTTAGGGGGTTGAAGGCAGGTGGAATTGGAGTTTTTTGAGTTATGGGGTGGGGGGAGGGTTTGGTTTTTTGGGGGGGTTGCAGTTTTGAAAGGGCAATTTTTGGGAATCCTTGTTCTGAAAGTGGGTGTGGTGAGGCAAATCTCTTTTATAAGGGCCGTTTTGTGAGACCCCCTATGAATAATATCTATCCATCTGCCTTTTTTATTGGTATTGATATTTCATGTTTGACAATAATACGTAGATTTGATATTCAATATGTTTGTTCCCTATCTAATAACTGAAAGATGATTTTGTCGTCATGTTTAGTCATTCACATAGAGTAGTAATATAGATAGAGGAAGTCAGCGGGGCATTTCTCCTTCGATCGAGCGTACCCACGATGGTACCACGTGACCTGTGGCAAAGTAGTCCCGTTTTTGGCAACTTATCGCGAGTCTGGCGTCTTGGCATGCTTACGAATGCCGTGCTGCACCTCGCGTCGTGTACGTCCGTGTAAAAGGAATAGGATTGTGGTTGTTGGGAAATATGGTTATGTTTCCTATTTTATTTTGTAAATAGGAAAGAAAAGAACCATAAAATATAAAAGAAAATTATTCTGCTTAAATTTTAGTAAGAAATTTGAAACAATGAGAAACGTTTTATTCAGTGTATGCAAATAAATTCTTTTTTTAAAAATAAAATCAAATTGAATAATTTAACAAAAATAAGGTAAGAGAAAAGTAAAATGTTTTTGACAAAAAAGCATTATTACAAATTAAAGCTCAATAATGAAAGAACAATGACAAATAAATATTTATAGTGTGTTTAGATCAATTTTCAGATAAATAAGGAATTCTATACTCGAAGAATTTAGATTATTTCGAATTCAAATTTTGTTTTCTCCCATGTGATACTGGTAAACAAGAATTATTATGGTTTTTTATAAATTATTAATGCCCTCTCAGGTTTTTTTTGGGCTTACCAATCTTATCAAGCATTGTTAGGGGGTTTTAGGAGGATTTAGTTTTAATCCCCATACCTCTTTAGAATGGATCTTTTACTATACATATAGTTAACAAATTTAAAAGCTTTCTCTTTCTTTATAACTTACTCAAAAAATTATTTTATAAAACAATTTGGTAATTTAGAAGAACATAAAAGTTTGGTTTTTATTCTAAGAAAAAAAAACAGAAACTATTTTACAGAAAGAAAAAATTTTTATAAAAAATCATTAACAAGACAAGACACATGGAATAATTGTTAGAGCGCTGGTACTTTTTAATTAAAAGCTTATGTGTGTGCCTCTGTAAATTAAAATTTATACTATGTTTATATGTTATATTAAGGAGACAAAAGTTGATGACACTACATTTACCCCCAGAGCTTAAAATTTGGTTCATAAATATTTCAGGTAAACCATACCTAAAATCCAAAAGTTTGATTTTTAAAAATCTTAAGTACATATTGAATAATGAATAAGATCAGAGTAATAATGAATATTACTGTTCTTTTTTTATTTTTAAGTGATACATAAAACCACAGTATGTAAGTTGCCAAAATATTTGGGATCTGGTTATATATTAAAGTGGGTAATATGTACTGAAAAAATTTTAACTTGGTGAAATTTGTGATGTGTATTTCATTTTATTACAAATGAATTTCTAGAAAAAAACAGTGATGAACAAATAAAGGGTGAATGGATTTTACAAATAATAAGAAATTAAGACATAGGTAATTAATACAAGATTTATCAGCGGACCAGGAAAAGTTTGCAATTGATGTTCCAAATAAACATGAAAAAAACCTCACCCAGTTTTATGTTGTTTTCCTTCTGAAATCAAACATAATTCACAAAAAATAACAAGGTAATTATAACAAAGTATAGAAACATTTCAGTTCAATATTCTGTCATCTGTAAGGCTAAATATTGCCAAGCTGTTGGGGATGCCAAATGTTAGACACTCTTCCGATGATGATACAATTGACAACACCGAGAAAGATTTGTTATTGGATGTTCCAAAGAAGCATTCAAAAACAAACCTCACCCAGTTTTATGTTGTTTTCCTTCTGAAATCAAACATAATTCACAAAAATTAACAAGGTAATTATAACAAAGTATAGAAACATTTCAGTTCAATATTCTGTCACCTGTAAGGCTAAATATTGCCAAGCTGTTGGGGATGCCAAATGTTACACTCTTCTGATGATGATACAATTGACGACACCGAGAAAGATTTGTTATTGGATGTTCCAAAGAAGGATTCAAAAACAAACCTCACCCAGTTTTATGTTGTTTTCCTTCTGAAATCAAACATAATTCACAAAAATTAACAAGGTAATTATAACAAAGTATAGAAACATTTCAGTTCAATATTCTGTCACCTGTAAGGCTAAATATTGCCAAGCTGTTGGGGATGCCAAATGTTAGACACTCTTCCGATGATGATACAATTGACAACACCGAGAAAGATTTGTTATTGGATGTTCCAAAGAAGCATTCAAAAACAAACCTCACCCAGTTTTATGTTGTTTTCCTTCTGAAATCAAACATAATTCACAAAAATTAACAAGATAATTATAACAAAGTATAGAAACATTTCAGTTCAATATTCTGTCATCTGTAAGGCTAAATATTGCCAAGCTGTTGGGGATGCCAAATGTTACACTCTTCTGATGATGATACAATTGACGACACCGAGAAAGATTTGTTATTGGATGTTCCAAAGAAGCATTCAAAAACAAACCTCACCCAGTTTTGTTGTTTTCCTTCTGAAATCAAACACAATTCACAAAAAATAACAAGCTATTATAACAATACTGTTTAAAAACCTTAAATTCAAATTTAACCAAGAGTAAAAATTATCAGGAGTTATCTCTAATTTCTTTTTCAATTTTTTACATGTCTTATCCCACTCTTCCTACTGAAAATTCTTGCTGGTACTAATTTTCTACTAAGCTATCAGCCCATTTGCAAACACAGAAACTTTCTAGAAAAAAGTTCAACAATACATTACATATTTCTTCAGATTTTTTACGACAAATTTAATTATAGCTGAAATAGTCCGTCGCTAACTTTTGTACCGAAAATTTATTTACTTTCAAAATAGAAACCAAAGTAATATCAACACCAGATAAAAACGGTTTTGTGAAAATACACTTAAGATATTTAACAAGACAGTGTAATGACTTTAAATTCAAATTTCATATTACTTATGATACTATCCACTTGTCTTGTCATAACGGTAGGTACACTTGATGGCTTTTAGAAAAATGAAAATTGTCGACAATTTAAGTAAAACACTGAAGTGAGAGGGCAAGCCAAATTAATAGTCGAGTCTGCTTAACGTGATCGCATTTGTCTGATATCAAAATGATAACATTAACAGATTGATAACAATAAGCGATTTCATATAAAAAGTTGTTATCAATGAACTGTAGGGTGTATCGAAAAAAACTTTTTTTCGATTTTGATGACCTAATAGTGCGGAAAAGTTGTCTAAGGTGCCAGAGAGTACCTGTGAATTTTTTCAGAATTTTTGGATAATTTCTTAAGGTGCCACATTGGCCCTGAAGTTCCCCATGTTAATCCAATGGGGCGCGCCGCCAAAAAGGCCGAAAATCGGTTTCTCGCCCCTCATTTCTACCCTAATCACACGACGAATGTCTCGTCTCGAGTTATGGACTCTATATGATGTATGCTACCCGAAAAAACTTGAATAACGACCTTAATATCTATATTACGTTAACAGTGGGCTCTAATTTGAAAGAGGAAATACACAATTTTCGACGAAATTTGAGCATACAAAAAAACGTGATATAGATATTTAGGCTATTATTCAAATTTTTTCGGATAGCCTAAATCATATAGAGTCCATAACTCGAGACGAGACATTCGTCGTGTGATTAGGGTAGAAATGAGGGGCAAAAAACCAATTTTCGGCCTTTTTGGCGGCGCGCCCCATTGGATTAACATGGGGAACTTCAGGGCCAATGTGGCACCTTAAGAAATTATCCAAAAATTCTGAAAAAATTCACAGGTACTCTCTGGCACCTTAGACAACTTTTCCGCACTATTACGTCATCAAATCGATACACCCTAATGAACTGCATTGGTTTTAAAAGGTTATATAGTAATTTTAACGAGTTCATTATTCCCAGTTAAGGGGTTATATGGCATTAAGACAACAAATGTTAATATAAAGAATATACTAATGTGTGTGCTATGTACTAATGTGTCCACTAATACAATACTATATCCTAGGAAAATTAAAGTACAAATAAAACTTAGCAGTACTACTAAGATGTAATAAGAATACAACTAAAGCAAACACTCGATAAGCATGCAAAATCTTTCACCAAAGTTAATAAATTACAAGCAGATTATGTGTAATGTACCCAAAACATAATACAACCATTATTTAGCTGTTACTCTTTAAAAACATATGAACTATTATGAAGAAAACAAACCCATCAATATGAAGTTAGGCATGATGAATATTTTCTAAACATCACCCATCCACATCCAAGAATGCAGAAAGAGTAGTTATGCTTATCAAACGAACAATTAAACAGTTTAAGCACTTCATAATTAAATAAAAACACGAATCAAATACAATAAACATTTTTTGTTTACGATTGATTGGCGACAAAAAATCCCGCCAAACCTAAACACGGGCGGACAACTCTTTTCAGGTCTTTGTAAAGCAAATTACAAAACCATATGCAACTATATTACCTCTAAATGAAGCTTAAAACAAGTTGTAACAATTAAATTTAATAGCAGAAGCGAATACCGAAATATAATTAAGATAAAGCACTAAATTCAGTGAGTGATTCGAGTAACAAGATTTTAAACTGTTCAATAATCATAACAAAACAAAAATATAAGCGCCGGTACCTGTGAAACGCTACTATATTATCTTGGGAAGCTTTTCCTTGCATCTATAGGTACATCAAAACTGAAGAATGATTAAAAACAATTATTTAAAGTAGCACAGTTAATCCGACAAATGGATTCGCCATAGAATTGCTATGAGGAGCTTGGGAAGCGGTTACGGCTAAGACAAAATCTTGCCACATGTCACGTGACCTGGTCTTGCCCTCGCAGAAAGTAGGGTTGCACGCTCTCTATTCAGTATTACTACTCTATGGTCATTCATTCATTTCAGAATTTGAGAGGTTTCATCATTAGGATGAAACCTCTGAAATTCTGAATATTTTACGATGTTTAGTTTTTTTATCGTTACTATATTCCAAGTTCTCTCTTTTATATTTTTCTGTTATATCCTTGAGTTTTTTCTTAGTTTGGGTTTAAAGTTTCTTAGTATTTAAAATAATTTAATAAATTCTAATAGATGGTAGAGAACCAAAATTGTAATTTTATCTCGTCAATGAAGGTTTTAGAACGTTTCTTACAGAAAAATAATGCTGTTGGTTTTTCCTAAACCTTATAGAGATTCGGCTATATTCGCAGCCATCAGTGTCGTGTTTACCAGCAGCTAAAGAAAGAAAAATTTGCTCTTAGCTGACTCTGATTATTGGAATCCTTCTTAGACCAAAGATTTACTTTTATTGAATGAATGATTTGTGGTGGGGTGGCTGGGAAAGAGCTTTTATGTACTATGACCAAGTATTTAACACCGACGCTGGTGGCTGTAAATATGGCTATTAGACTTGCAGAGGGGAATGCGATTCTTTTTTTTATTTGCACTTAAACATTTTGTCTTTCAAAACTTCACATAGTTTCCAGAACAACACACTGGACACTATCC